>CM060194.1:62605236-64020576 GCA_030549335.1 Pontederia crassipes | reverse complement strand
CCAAAAAATTAATTTTTTTATGTTCCAACTTTTTTCTTTTTACAACTTCACCCAACTAGAACATTCAAACTCACTAGATCGGCCAGTTGAATTCGAGTTTAATCGGATCAAAGTAGGTCAACCTCATAAACACATTTTAGGACACTTGTGGATCATTTTAATATTCGTACATCGATCCGATTGACCCGACCGAGTTTTAAATCACTACATCAAATTTAAGCACATAAATGGACACAAACAAAAAAGACCAATCAAGCTCTAACTATTGATAGAATCCAAGTTTTTTTCTTAACTCATCATCATTGTTAATCAATTCTAAATCAAGAAAAATTAAGATACATTCAATCTTAGCATGGAAATTAAGATACAATCCTATTTAACATTTCCATTATTCCTAAATCATTTTAAATCAAGTTAAACATGGTATCATACAATACATGTCGAAGCCTAAGACCTGGGTAGCATCAACCATGATTTAGACTCATGTCATACAACACATCCATCAAAGGGATAAATCTGAAAAAAAAAACATGTTTAAGATTTGGACGACATCAAGTGATGGCATATAAACCCCTTAGAAACAACCTCATTGTGTAGTCCTATGTGAATAAATTTTTTAGGTTTCACCTACCTCTTATATCATTTGTACCATTCCCAATGTAAATCTTGTCATCCTCATCCCCTCCTCTTTCCTCCTTCATTTGGTTGTGTTTAACGATTCTTCGACATCCAAGTTAGCTTGTTTGTTTCATCTGTCAATGCAACAAGAAATAAGAGGAAAGGCTAAGAAGAGACGAGGGAAGAACACTGGGATGGATATGTTTCTTCACCCTTATTTTGTCCTCCTTTATCTCTTATGCATCCAAGAGGAAAAGCTTGACATAGTAAAAAATAAGCAAAAAAAAAAAAAAAAGATCAAGAGGGAAGAAAGTTAATAATATCTTATCAGTACAATTAGCGCGAGCTTTCATATCTGATGCAATTAAAATGGGGTAAATTTTAATAAATACCTTCTAACTTTATCCTTTTTCTCACTTCTATCTTCAAACTTTAATTTGTAACAAGGATATTTTCCAACTTTTAACTTTTTTCCATATCCTTTTGACCGAATATAGTCGGTTTGCTAGTTTCTCCGCTTATGTGTCATGTAAAATAATACTAAAATAGTAAAAAAAATAAAGAAGAGGAGGTTCCCTCTGTGTTTCATCGATGAGCGCTATCGGCAAAAAGGGAGGCTACAGCCTCGCCCTCTCTCCATGCCGGAGGGAAGGGGATGACAGCGCCGCCCCCTCTTTGTGAAGCACGGGGATGATGACCCTCTCTTCATCGGTGACGCCCGTCGGCGAAACGTAGAGAGGGGGTGACGCCCTCCTTGGCCAGTGCACCAAGAAGCAATTGGTCACGATGCACCTTAATATATTGTTCGCTTTGGACTTTCGGCCCACACGAATTTAAAAAATGTCTTGATAGGTGAAGGCGTAGCTACATATAAGCTTATATTCACCTCTATGTTTTGCCCATGTTGGATTCAATCAAACCATCTTGGTCCTTATACCTCATATTGTTACAGTATTCTCCTCTTAAGGGGTTTTGAGTGATTCGTGTTGGCTATTGGCTCATGTTTCTCACATGACTCAAGTGAACATGCGAAGTTGACTCTTATACTAATATTGATTTTATTTATGATATAAATCCAACACAAGGACACCAACTAGAAAAAATATGCAATTTGGAGGCAAGATGATCAAATTTTCTCTATCGAAATGTCTAAAACCCAATTCCACGAGAGGAGAAAATAAGTAAACCTTTCAATGAGATCCCCTTTTCAACATAAGGGCATGAAATATTGATCATTATATTAAAGATGTGATTTTTTTCCAAGCAAGATCAACCTTTCTCTCCAACTATTTGGAACATAATGTGATGGTAGGATAGAAGTAGAATTCAAAGCAAATACACACACACACACACAGAGAGAGAGAGAGAGAGAGAGAGAGAGAGAGAGAGAGAGAGAGAGAGAGAGAGAGAGAGAGAGAGAGAGAGAGAGAGAGAGAGAGAGAGAGAGAGAGAGAGAGAGAGAGAGAGAGAGGGGGGGCTTTTTATGCCAAGAAGACAACTTTAGTGATGTTTCCTTCAGCGAAGGTGAGCTTGGTACCTTTGTCGGTGTGGGCGAGGGAACAAACAAGGAAAGCAACACCCCCTCTCCATGCTTCGTCGACGGGCATCGCCGGTGAAGAGGGGGTCACCTCCCCGAGCGACACTACCTCTCCACATTTCATTGACGAAGCACCGAGGGAACACCCCTCTTTTTATTTTTTTTAATATTTTTTTTATTATTTTACTTGTTCCACGTAAATGGAGAAATTGGCAAACCGACGATATCCAGTTACAAATATAGTTAGTGGAATAAGCTAAAAGTTGAAGGATAATCTCGTTACAAAATAAAGTTTATACATAGTTGAGAAATATAGTAAAGGTTGAAGGCATTTACCAACATTTATCCAATTTAAAAGGGATATTCTTTCTGAATCTCCCCTCTTTTTATTTTTTATTTTAATTTTTTTAATTATTTTGCATGTGTCATGTAAATGGAGAAACCGACAAACTAGTTAAAAATATAGTTAGTGAAACAAGTTAAAAGTTGGAAGATAGTCTTATTAAAAGTAAAGTTTAGAGACATAATTGAGAAATATAATAAAGTTCGAAGACATTTACTAAAATTTATCCAATTTAAAAGGGATATTATTTTTTAATCTTCATTTTTCTAGAAGAACAAAAGGTGCCTCTTTCAAATCAATATTGTAAGATCCAATCCACCATCGACCCGAATTGATGACCAAGTTAGGTCAAACTAAATGATTGGACCGGATAATATAAGTTAATGAAAGAGAATAAAATAAGTTAAATAGAATTCTCTTGTACTTTTAGTATTTTGTAAACATATATATGATTGCATAACAAATAAATTAAAATATAATTAAGTAAAATAAAAATAAATTAACAAGATAAATAATATAATAAAGTAAGCATCAATTAAATATTATTACATAAAAGATGATTTTTTTGTCAATATGTGATGAAAAATGCGAGAAAAAATTGGAGCATACATGCAGTTACAAAAAACATGAGCAATATGTCCAAAAAAATCTTTAATATTTTTTGTTCTGAGTTTTTTTTATCTTGAATTTGATCAGGTCATCCAAAATTGTTGGGCCAGATGATTGAATCCGAGTTTTGATCAGGTTTGTTGAATCAAATTGGGTCGACTTCAAGGATAGGTCAGAAGTGATCGGTGAACTATTTGGATGTTTGGACTTCAGTTCAGTTCGGTCGGTGTGCCCAAACCGATCGGGCCCGATCGGGTACTTCAACATTGTGTAATATATATAAATTGACATGCAGTTCTTTGTAACATGCCTCATCTTTCATAAAAAATGAACTTTTTAAATTCTACTAATGTCGGTCATCTAGTCCATAAAAATTGACGCTCGAAATCGCAATAATCGGAAGAAATGGATGGACGCTACCAAATGAGCTGAAATAAAAAGATGATCGATTTGATTTTCTCAACTTAAGTCAAGATCTTTAATTTGTGCTTCAATGATTCTTCCAATAAGGTCAGGTACGATTCGTTGCATCATCATTAGTGAACCGTCATGTCTTACTCTTGGTGCTCATTTGAAAAGTTCTTCCATCAGTTCGAATTGTTGAAAGCTTTCTTCACACTTGGATGTCCAGATGAACTTCTCTTATTTCCTTGTTAGCTTAGTCAGCGGTAGTGCCAGTCTGAAGAAGTCTTTGATGAAACATCTATAATATCCTGCTAAATAAAAAAATCTCCTGATCTCGGAAATATTCTTTGTTTGAGTCCAATTGGATACTACTTCAACTTTCACGAGGTCGACTGAAATTTCATCTTTGGAGACGATATGACCAATGAACATCTCTTCTAACCAGAATTCACATTTAGAAAACTTTGCTTATAATTTCTTTGCTCGCAAAGTCTCTAAGACTACCCTCAAATGTTCCCTATGCTGCTCTATACTTGGTGAGTAAATAGAATATCATCGACAAAGACAATCACGAACTTGTCAAGATGTTCATTGAAAACTCGATTCATGAGATCCATGAATGCTATCGGGGCATTAGTTAACCCAAATGACATAACAAGAAACTCATAATGTTCATATCATGATCTAAAGGCTATATTTGGAATGTCTTCTTTTGCTATTCTGAGTTGGTGATAACCACTCCGCAAATTGATCTTGAAGAAAACCTTCACATTGGACAACTGATCAAACAGATCGGGCAATAGGTACTTGTTCTTCACTATAACTTTGTTCAGCATTCGATAATTGATGCAGAGTCTTAACGAGCCATCCTTCTTCTTGACGAAGAGGACCGGAGCATCTCATGGTGAGACACTAAGTCTGATGAAACCTTTGTCCAACAGTTCATGAATCTGGATCTTTAACTTCTCCATTTCTGCCGGAGCCATGTGGTATGTGACTTTGAAAATTGGTGTTGTACCAGATGCCACTTCAATATAAAAATCTATCTCCCTCTTGTGTGACAGACCATTAACATCTTCAGAGAATATATCAGAAAATTCTCTTACAATCTCTATATATTGCGGGGTCTTGATTGGCGCTTCGACCTTGGTTATACTCGCTAGATATCCCCTACACCCTTGTCAGACCTTGGACTGAAAGTGGGCGTCATTACGAATAAGCCAAAGATTCCATAAAGAAAATGCAAAAAGGGATCTCAAGGTCACTTTGGATGGTGGGTCCATGTCATCCCCCTCCCGGATTCAATCACCAGTCTGCCAAGAAGAGCGGTAATGAAACTGATAACGAGTGAAGGCCAGAAAACAATTCCAAATAGCATTTGCAATTGAACATTCAAAAAATAAGTGGTTGATAGATTCTAGGGCTAAACCACACAAAGCACAGGTCGAAGAGACACTAGGATTAAAACGCATTATAGAATCCATAGTAGGCAAACGATTATGCTTAAGTTTCCACAAGAAAATTTTCAGCTTATGCGGCACGCACGCAGACCAGATAACAGTCTAAGAAGGCTGTCGGAGATCCTGTGCCGGAGTAATTTAGCCACATAAATGATTATATACAGACTTGGCTGTAACAACACCTCGGGGATGTTGGGTCCATAACCAAAAATCCTCATCGGCGGTGGGGGCAAGCAAATAGAGAAAATAGCCGACACAAGAGTAGGACCAAAATAAAGTTCAAGTAGGGGGAGGTTCCACATACCATTTAAGATAAAGAAAAAGACCTTAGTCGAAGATAGAGACAATTCAGAATTAATATAGGTAGACATGTAACATAAGGGGATCGTAAAAATCCAAGGATATGTAGTAACATTTGTTGTTTTGCCATTTCCAATATATCTTTTTATACCATCTCTTATCTCATTAGTACAGTTCAGAATGGAACGCCACGGCCAAGCAGTAGTCCTGCAGGGGAGATTAGCAGACCAAAGGCAGAGGGGGGCCTTTGTTTAACATAAGAGTTATCCAGAGGTTAGGGGAGCAGTTAAGCACATCGAAAACTCTTTTAGCAAGTAAAAAGATGCGCATGAGTTGAATTTCTTATACCAAGACCGACGGCAGTCAGAGGAAGTTGCATAGTCTGCCAACTAAGCAGGTGAAAGCCTTTAGTACCATGAGAGGACCACAAGAAAGATCTATTCATTTTCTCAAGCAAAGCAATTGTTGACTTACATACATATGTAAATGCAAAAATATGCAAAGGAAATGAGTTCAACATAGATTTGATAAGAGTTAACCTACCATCCTGATTTAAAAGCTTACCTTTCCACCCAGATAATCTACCAGAGACCTTGTCAATGAGGGCAATGTGCTGCCTACGTGTAGCACAGGTAATAGAGATAGGTACCCCAAGATAATCAAATGAAAAACTACCTTGCTTGATGTCCAGGGAAGAGAAGATGGCCTGCTTCCTCAGCGGAGATAAGTGAGGTGGGAGATAGACATAGGATTTATCAAGATTGATAAGCTGATTAGTGAGCAGATAGTATAAATGCATGCATTTCTTGATATTCCTACAATTTTTAACATTTACTTGAGCACAGATCAAAAGGTCATCAACATAAAGTAAATGACTAATGGTAGATGACCCTAATTGAAAAGGACTAATGTCATTGTTTGCCACCGCTTGATTTAAAATAGAGGACAGAATTTGTGTGACAATAATGAAGAGATAAGGCAAGAGAGGGTCCCCCTGTCGAATACCCTTCGAACTAACAAAAGGAGCAGAGGTAGTACCATTAATTTGACAATGGAAGGTTGGTGATGCAACACACATCATAATCCAGGAGATGAACTTAGGAGGGAAGTTCATGATTGTGAGGGCTTTATGGATGGCATCCCAAGAGACTCTATCAAAAGCCTTGGCCATATCGGCTTTTAGAATCATGTATTTTTTTCTACTTTTCTTCATGGAGTGAGCAATCTCTTGAATAGTAAGGATGTTATCATGCCCAATATTACATCATAATCTTTTATGAGTATGATGATCACGTTTGCAGGTAATTTCTTGTCTACTTCTACTGATACATCAAGGAGGTATTTGGTAGTATATAAGGTTATTTGTGGGGTAAGTATACTCATCCTATGGTCTAAGTTCATGGCAGTTAACCTTAAGGTAATAGCACATTCTTCGGATATGAAGGAATGATAAACACCATAATCAAATAGGACAATAGTGAGTAACTCAGCTACGAGGAGCATACCTCGAATGACTTTAGCATCATTCAATGGAGCATCTTCTTCCAAATTAAAGATTCTCCCTTGCACCAATTGTGGTCCACGTCGTGAATAATTTATTGAAATGTGACCCATTCCTCCACAGTGGAAACATGCCCCAGTCTTCATGCTTCATTCCCCTGCATGAGTTTTGTCACAGGTATTGCATAAGACCCGTTTGCCAGGTACGGGTGGTGCCTGAGGGGCCCTGGGTAGTTGTGGTCTTTGCTGAGGTGTTGGCCGCCTTGACGATTATTGAGGGGGTCGTTGGTTCTGATATTGTTGCTATTGTGGTGGTGGAGTTTATTGTAGAGGACGTTGTGGTGGTAGGGGTTGTCGGTGTGGCTGCTCATAACGAGGACGATCATATTGTTGTGGTGCTGGGTACGGACGAGATCGATTGTCCCATCATTGTTAATGACGGTCATTCCTACGGAATTGATGTTGTTGTGAGCCTTGTCCCACAACCGTCTGTCCCCTTATATCCTTTTGCAGTTCTTGATGATCTCTTTCCATCATTGTAGCTAAGCGATCTGCTTCGTTCAAAGTTTTGTAGTTGCTAGGCCGTGTTTGAGTTCTCAGGTTCGGGTTCAGTCCCTGCACGAAACGATTGGTCTTATCTAGTTCATCCATGGTCATCTTGGAGTATTTCTTCAGGCGGACAAATTTGATCATGTATTAGGACACCGTCATCGTTCCTTGCTTCAGATTAAGAAATTCTTGTTGTTTTAGATTCCTTTGAAAAGTCAAGAAGTAGCGTTCTTCAAATAATTTTCGAAAGTCTTCTCAGGTAACAACCTTGACCTCCAAAAATTCAGTTGATTTCGTCGCCTTCCACCAGTCTTTAGCATCTTTATTGAGGGTGTCAACAACGAATAACATCTTCTTATTCTTGGTGACGTCCAAGATCTCAAACTTATCCTCTATAGTCTCTATCCATTATTCTGCATTATCGACGCCTCCTTCACCATTATAGGTAGGAGGTTTTGACCTCCAAAACTTTTGGATCATGCATGGAAGAGGAGGTTGTCACCCTTGTTGTGCTGGTTGTTCTGTTCGAGGAGGAGAGTGATGAATACCCTCATCACTATGACCCTCATTCTCATTGTCTGAAATTTACATTCTTCTGCGGGGAGGCATCTATGAAAAATCATGCAATAGAATGAGAAACTATAAGTAATGATATTTCTTAGATCAAACAGACTTAAGCCAACTATATTATTCGCAGCCCTTATGGGCAATAATATCCACTAAAACCATGTTAAACTCATCATAAAGGTTAGTCATAGAAAATAAAACATCCAACAAAAATTTAGAGACTACGTGAATTCAACGTCTTTGATTCCATAATATCTCATGCTACTCATCGCGTCGAGAGGTTTCCCCAACTTCCTTCTTTAAGACTCCTCTGTGTTTAGCATAACTCGGGCATTCCCATGTGAAATGCCCAAATTATTCACAGTAAAGGTAATAGCCAAATCTATCCCATGGGGGACGGCCTATGCGCGATGCTGCACCCTCTGGTTCCAAATTGCGAATTTTTCTTTCTTGCTCGGTCTCTTCAGGAAGCTCTGCCAGTGGAGGAGGACTCATTGGCTGGTTACTATCTACGCTTTCCTGATCTGAGTGCTCTTGCTCTTCTGGCGCCGGGGGAGGTGGAACGTTTTGCCCACGACCTCATCCACGACCTTGATCGCGCGCTTGCCCTTGTTCTTGATTCTGGGGAGTTGGGGCCTGTATATGCAATTCTACTACAAAGAAAATTCTTCTTTCTCCACAGACAACTCGAGACATTATGCGTCGAGGAGGCATTTATAAGAACGATATGACTAAACATTGTAAGAGAAATCCATATTAAGAATTTGTACGATACTTACTTGAGGAGTGGAGCCGCAAATGCTTAGGAAGCTTGTACATGACTTTACTTTGGTTTAATGAGAGAAGATGAACAATAATGACTATGCATTGACTTATACTCTACTTATGACCATCGGGGAGCCAAGAACTTAAGCTCTGATACCAAACTGTATTGCCCCCAAAATCGATCATTTTGCCACGTAGGCAGTCAGGTTGACCCTAAGGGCGCTACACTGCCTACTACAATATTGACCTTGACCATTCAATAAATTATATACGTGGCATCGAATATAATAATAAAATAACCATGACATTATTGCGGAAGAATGAGCGTCGGAATATCAAAAGGTACTACTAGTTAATGCAATCCATAATGAAGAAAGAAATAACACGATTCTCAACTAGGTTCAACATTTGAACATCGACACCAAAAGATATAACCATAATGTCTTCATAATGCAAGAACTAATTATGAGACTAATGAAATTTCAAGGAGCGGAATGTTTCTGAGATAAAGAAGTCATGTGCAGTTATCCTCAAGTCCTGCGTCCTCCAGCTCCTCATCAAGCAAAATTCTCACCTGTAAAATCTCAATGCAGAGGAATCGAATACCCATGAGCAAAATGCCCAATACAATAGAAGCATAGACGATAAAATAATAATCAATGATGTTTACATCATAAATGGATAAGCAATAAGCAACATGCCTTGAATTTCTATACTTTGATTGAAATAAACAATAGGTCATGCTTCATCATATCAATATATGTACTTTGTTCTTTATTGTGTCTTATCTTGTACTTTACTGATCAATATATTAATTTTACCATAATATGTTTTGTACTTCACTATACTATACTTTACTGTACATTGCTTTACTGTGAGTTATACATCACCGGATCAGTCGATCGTTCTGATGGCATCGGTCAACCATTCTGATGGCACCGGTCGACCGATGGAACGAAGATGACTGCACAAACCCTCGCCGGATCGGTCGACCGCTCATGTCGATCGGACAACCGATTCTTGCAACGAAACAGAGCTGTCGGTCATCTTCTTCGTTTCCAACAGCCCTCCGACCGTCAAATCGCGATGATCAGAATATGAAAAATGAAGCTAAGGCATGCAAGATCATAATGGAATCTTCGTACTCATCGAAAGATCGAGATTTCATCGTCTAGGGGTTTTAATAGTCTAGAGTACCTTTCAACGGTCGTTTTGGTTCGCCGGCAATTTGTTCGTCGTCCTCCGGGTGTCGGTCGTCTCTGGCCGGTGGGGAGAGGCGCTTGACCTTCGTGTGTGCGTCAGAGAGGAGCAGCAGTGCATCGGAGGATCGTCGGTTCGCCTGTCGCTTGTTGTCCGCGCACGCCAATCGTCAGAGCAGAGGAAGAAGACGAAGAAGAGGGCGACGGCCGGTCAGGAGGGTTCCAAAGGGGCGTGAGGGTTTTTCTTCGTGCCCTTGTTATAGTCTCGGTCAGCCAAGTTTGAGACGTAATCGGGGGAGGAGATTCCTCCCCCGGTCGGCCATTTCATTTTTCATTTTTTTTGAATTCCTTTCCATAATTGCAATAGAATTTGATTTTCAAATTCTTTCCTTGTTTGAATTCGTGAGGTGTTACAGTTTTCTTCCTTACGTTGAGTCTTGTCGGTACTTGATTATTCTACGCAACATGATTGATGTGTGTAGCGGTCGCTGGAGTGTGCACATGATTATTTTGGAGTTATGTTAGAGCCATGGTTATTCTTTATGTTATGGAGCCATGTATGAGAGTATTAGCTTGTATTATTGCATAAATTTTTATATGCTTATTTTGTGTGGATGTTGAATTATGTGATCTACTCTGTATTTTTATTTATCATTTTAACTTTCACATTTATTTTTAAATATTGTAATATTTTATTATTTTTATTTAGGTGTCACTCTTATTTATCAAGATTATTAACAAAAATTAAATATCCGTTCAATCGGAGATCTTGCTAACTGACGGAGTTAAATTTTGGGCGTTCCATTCTTTTGTATCAAAGATCAATATATTTTTCCAAGCGTTATTCCCGAAGGCAGATCGACTGCATCCATAACTTTTGTGGTGTTCGCGTCCGTCATCAGACGCATAAGCACCACTAGAACACCACGTTTGATCCGTCCGATCTTAATCAAACGGATGGCCCATCTCCATCGGGGGCATCAACTCTGGTGCCGTACGCGTAAAAATTAAAGATCCATGTAAATAAGCACCAAGTCAGTGGTGAAATACGTACGCGTACTCCGCCCAATTTCTTCGCTCCGCTTGCTGCAGTTAGGTTTCGATCGTCGCCCGGCTTTGGTGATTCCTTATCTTCTACCCATCGCGTCGAAACTCCGGTGGCGTTCGGGTTTCGATCGTCGCCCGTCTTTGGTGTGTTCTTCATCTTTTCGCCCGTGGTTATTGATTAGTGATCGAAGCTCCGGTGGTTAGTGATCTCAACCAACTTTTTTCCACATCTTTTCACCCGCCAGGGGTTTGTCTGATCGAATCGTTTGGTTCTTTGGATTTCTGCATCGAATGATCGTCAGTGGTTGATTTCGTCCTGCTATGTAATTGTTGCATTTTCTTTCGCCGTTTGGATGAATGCATTGAGCTCCGAATTTATGGTCTTTTGCATCAAAATCTTACCTTTCATTCTCGTGTTCCTTATTACTGTTCCTTTCCGTATGTGATTGCCTCGTTCGATTTCTGCATCAGTGTGCTGGCGGGTGGTTGATTTTTTTATTTATGCATCATATTTATCTCTTTAAACGCACACGTTTTGTCAAATAAATGTTAACCTGAGAAATGTTACTTTTTTATCTGAAAATTTCCTGGCTCTGATTGTTTTTTCGGGTTTGATCATGCATATTGATGTATCTAGATGTGTGCCGTTACGCCAAAATGAAGTCTTCCGGGATCAGTTTGTTTCCTTGTTTAATTATAGCTTATTAGATATATATTGAGTGCTCAAGTTATCCATCCATCCATATTGCCTCAATTTCTTGAATGCACACGAACATGAAGGGAGCACTTATTGGTCAGCCATAGGCTACTTATGCTGTGCTTCTTCTATAGAATGAGTTCTGATATGAGATCATTTAGACGTTGATATACATTTCCTCCCAGTAGAAATATTCTTTGATAGATACCAAGCAATATTTTCTATCTGACTGCTACCAGAACATCGCATGGCTAGAACAATATCTGTACCTCCGATTCAAAAACAATATCTGTACCCAGATTGATTATCAGAAAAGTTCTTTCAGAATAATAAACCTATGTTTGAAAGATTGAATAACGTTAGGTTAAAGTAGGATCCAATAGATGGTAAGACCATGTAAATTTAACAAGTTGATAGCATATATAAGTTAACTCATTATTCATAAATATAGAATAGGAACAATGTTATTAGTATACTAAGAAAACATTATTGAAAAATTTAGCACTTCTCTGTAAACTAGTATTTTAATTTGATGTTTTATACAACAACAACAACAAAGCCTTATCCCACTAGGTGGGGTCGGCTACATGGATCATACGACGTCATCGTTGATCCATGTTCATAAGATTCGACAGGGTTTTACGCTGGCTGTCGAGGCCTAACACAACCCTCCTCCTTTATCCGGGCTTGGGACCGGCTATAAAACATAGGCGGAGTTTAATTTGATGTTTTATAAGAGGTTCAAAATGCCCTTCCATGAAAATTTTCATCATAATAGTCCATCTCTTTGACATATGAAAAAAAGATAGGTTAAAGGTCCTATAGGAAGGGAATAAAAAGAAGCTGGACCTTTTGCATAATGCTTTCTTTAATCATTTTACTGTCGGATAACTCGAGATCAACTAGTTTTTTGTGTGGCCTTATGATTTGCCGCCAAAACTTGCATATGTGACCTGCCTGATTCCCAAAAACTACCTGTTTTGCAGGATGAAAGATTAGAAAGCATAATGTCTTAGGTGCATTGAGAATTCATTTGGGTGGATGAGTTATCTTAAAAAAAATAAAAAAAGAATGTGCATTTTAGTTAAGCAGATATTTAATATAAGATTTTGTTAATAACATAACTTGTTACTTTATGGGACAAAGCTGTATGCAGCAAATTGTTATCTTGAAATGCAAAAAGGATGGGATTATGGCCCTTCAACTCGATCCAATCAAAATAATAACAAGTGCACTGCATGATGTTTCCTACTTCCTTGGTCATCCAAAATTGTAGAAATATTTGTGTTATATTTCACCATTATTTGGGAGAGATTGGCTAGATGTTTGATTTGCTCACCAAGCCACCGGTATCTGGGAAGCAGCGTCGACTGTCCAATCCGCACGGCGCTAGCCACAGGTTAGATGGTCGGCCCACCATCGAGCCCATAAGGTCGCCCGGGTCGCTTACCTGCCACACCCAATAAGAATGTTCAGTTTATTATAAATATAAGATTTTTCTATCAAAGAGCAATATATTTTTCCAAGCATTATTCCAGAACGCAGATCGACTGCATCCATAACTTTTGTGTTGTTCGTGTCAGTCATCACATGCATAAGCACCACTAGAACATCACATTTGATCCATCCGATCTTAATCAAACAGATGGCCTATCTTCGTGGGGCCATCAACTCTGGTGCCGTACGCTTAAAAAATCCATGTAAATAAGCACCAAGTCAGTGGTGAAATACGTACGTGTACTCCTCCCAATTTCTTCACTGCACTTGCTGCAGTTAGGTTTCGATCGTTGCCCAGCTTTGGTGATTCCTCATCTTCTACCCATCGCGTCGAAACTCCGGTGGCATTAAGGTAGTCGAAGCTCCATTGGTTAGTTATATATCCACCATCTTTTTCCTCATCTTTTCGCCCATTAGTGGTTTGTCTGATCGAATCGGTTGGTCCTTTGGATTCCTGCATCGTCAGTGGTTGATTCCTTCTGCTGTGAGCTCCGAATTTAAAGTCTTTTGCATCAAAATCATATCGAATGCCTCGGTCGAGTGCTGATGGGTGGTTGATTTTATTAGTAATGCATCATATTTATCTCTTTACATGCAACTTGAAGAAATGTTACATTTTTACATGAAAAGATTCTGTCTCTGATTGCTTTTATTTCGGTTTAATCATGCATACGGTAATTCTTTATTTTTTTGTGATACTATTGATGTATTTAGAGGTGTGCTGGTCCTTCAAAATGAGATCAGTTTGTTTTTTTTTATGTTTATTGATAGTTTATTATATATATATATATATATATATATATTACTTTTTTAGGAGAAAAAGAATGACCACAAAAGTTGTGGTTGTCATCCATCTATATATATAACTGTGAAAGTCATGTACAAATGTGACTCTCAAAGGGAGAGCAACAAAAGATAGGAAGTGTCTTAGCTAAACAAAACCCCACTCCCGGATAAGAAAGAGGATGTGGTGCACAATCCGCTCAATCCAACATCTCTCCCCACAAAAAATGATCCGGTTGCGCTGGTGCCAGATGGCCCACGCACCGGCCAAAAAGATCATCAAAGGCGCTCTCCAGCCCTGTCTCTTGACGGGCTAAACCACGAAGTGAATGCCACACAGTCTCCGAATCAGATGAGAAGAGGCTAGACGCCTCGAGATATCTGCTGCCAGACTCCTCGAGATATCGGGCAGTCAAAAATTAAATGGGTGATGTCCTCCTCCGCCTGTTCATATAGCACGCAGGATGTGTCGTTGTGGGGTGCCCATCTCGCCTGTACCTCCTAGTGAGAAGCCGGACGCGCCGCAGAAGCCAAGCAAAGATCTTGACTTTCAATGGCACTCGTAAATGCCATGTGCGTGATGGCGGGTAGGAATCGAATGTAGAGGTTGCACGCTGAGAAGGACTCTGATAACCATACCCATCCATCGGATTTGGAATAATCGGGGTGGAAGGGGTTGATCTGCTGATGAAGTGCTAGGAACTCCGTGAACCGTTGATTTGAGAGGTGTGATATGAAGAGTGGGTCTAGGAGCCTGAGCCTGGACCGCCAGCCTCGGCCCATGTCTCCACTACTGTCGCCTCGGGGTGCACCATGAAAACCCATAGTTGAGGGAACAACTCAGCAAGGGGGCCCAGTCGTGCCACCAAAAGGAGAAGTCCTCCCCTGAGCCGAGAAAGGGAACCATCAGTGGGTGGACCCGAGGGACCTGGGCCGCCACTCCAGGTCAGAAAAATGAGGCCCCGCGGGGCAAGATGGTCCTCGAGTCCCAGGATATATCACGCCCATAACATGTGTGGAAGACCGTGTGCCACATACTGTCCTCTGATCCCATAATCTGCCTCACCCACCGGGCTAGGATAGCTCATTTAGTGCAGCGTCCTGAGAGGTGGACTGGCAAATACTGCTCCAAACGAGTAGGTGGACCCCCTGTGGTCTTACCTGCATCCTTGCCAAAAAATGTGCTGCTCAAAGAATCTAAACGTCTAAGAACTTGAGCTGGCAGCGGGAGAACCGTCATGTAGTATATCGGAAGTGTCGAAAGGATTGGACGTAAAAGGATGAGCTGGCCTCCATGTGATAACAATCGCGAACTCCAACCCTGAAGGCGGTGCTCCATGCGCTCGATGATTGGAGTCCACCCCCCGGAGCCGATACGACGGTCTGACAACGGAAGGCCCAAGTAGGTGATCGGGAGGGAATTGACCGAGGTGTGAAGCTAGGCTGCCTCCTCGGGAACCATGCCAAAGGGAATGAAAGAGGACTTGGCATGGTTGATCTAGAGGCCAGTCATCGCACCGAACAGGTCAATGATGCGTTGTATTTGTAACAATAAAATTTGCTAGCAAGTGCACTAGTCGCTCAAGTAATATAGTAAAAAGGAGTAAGAGTGTCGAACCCACGAGGAATATTATTAATTCAATATCTGGATTTATAAATTAATAAGAGAGGAAAAACATGGATTTTTGGAAAGAGGTTTTATAAAAATAAAATAAATAAAATAAGATAAAGATAAGATAATGGTGTTGAAGTTAGGCCTTAGGATGAAAATAGATCAGGATAAATATTTGAACCATAAAAGATAAATTTAATCTTTAAAGATGGATTAGAGTCTCCCTAAAGTAATCTACCATGATTAACTTGTGGTCTCCACGACTGGCATCCCTCAATTTAATCATATAGAACTATTTTAATTTAATAAGAATTGAAGTCTCCACGACTGGTACCTCCAAAATCGTATTAAAATTAAGATGCATTAAATTGGATTCTCTAGACTATTAATCACTCCACAAACTGGTATAGATTAATAGACCACACAAACTTGATTCTCCACACACTAGTTATCAAATTTATGTCAATTATTAATTCCAAATAAAATCAATTATAATTAGTATAATCAATTCTGAAATTAAACACTCCACAAACTGGTATAGCCTAATTCGGAAATTTAATTAACTAATATAAAAGCATTAAGCACAATTAATAATTGATCAGAAAAGATTAAAACAAATAAAGTAGGATCCAAACATTTCCCTTCAATTAATAATCTCCTAAAATAATAATCCTAAAAACATGGAGTTCATCCTAGAAATTCTGGAGAGATAATAACAAAATAACAATAATAATCGAAAGAATTACACCCAAAATAGAAGTAGAGCTCTCGAATTGGGCAGACAGTCGGGCAGCCTCTCGGACTTGATCAGGGTCGCGATCAACCTCCAGCCGTCGCACCTCTCTCCTCTTGGTCGTAGCCTGCAGAGCTCACGACTCGCCGTGAAAGAAACCTGAACTTCAGAGCACGAGTTGAAACGATGGATTCTTCACGTATTTATAGGGTGCGGACGACCTTCAATTTGATCTCGGCCGTAACATCGTACGGTTAACTTTAAAATTATAAGATAAACTCGGCCAAAGATAAATCCTTTTATCATTACGCCCGAAGATAAATTCTTTTTATCTTTACTCCCTTAGAGTCTCGGACGTAAGGAAAATATTTTATCTTTACTCCTTTCCATTACTCCCAAAAGATAAAAAAATCATTTTATCTTTACGCCTTCATATATCTTGTTACGCCCAAAGATAAACTCGATTGATTGTTACACCCTTCATCTTCATGCCATTACGCCCTCCAAATTTCGGCCGTAACGACTTGGGTGTAAAGCCAAATCTCGGCCGTAAGAAATAATTTCTTTGAATTTCGGCCGAGATTCGAATTTTCCTGCAAATAATTATCAAAATATAGTTAATCCATCCACAATTAAAATATTCAGCGATTTTAATAATTAAAATTGATAAATCCGGAATTATGATTAAAAGTGACTAAAAATGATGCATGCCATGATCAAATTATAGAAAATTTAATTAAAATAATTAACTAAAATATGTTGTATTTTGCATGCATCAGTCAACAAGGATGGCAACTCGTCGAGCCTCCTGATCAGAGCCCTCAATGAAGAATATTGCGTCGTACGCATACTAAAGGAGTGGCACGAGGCCCCCGGTGAAACCGCTGAAAAGGTCTGCCTCGCAAGAGGAATGAGTGCATATGGCGAGGGAGTCGATTGCCAGGACGAACAATATAGGAGCAAGGGGGCAAACCCTGACAAACCCCCTCTGTGATTGCACCTACCCTCCGGATCGAGCCTCGTTAACCAAGACCGAGAATGAAGCGGAGGTAATGCACCGCTTCATCCAGGCGATCCAAGTCTATGGGAAGTCTCTGACCTTTCATAGAAAGGCCCGATAGCTGGTCCTCCACTGAGCAACGATCTCCGAGGCGATGGTGTAACTGTCGGTGATGCTTCATCCCGGGATGAAGGTTGACTGTGTCGGATGGATCAGCTCAGGAAGCATCTCCTGAAGTTGGTTCGTCAGTACCCGAGCCACCAAAAGGTAGATGGCATTGGATAAGGCAATCGGCCACAAGTCCTCCACTCGCTCCGTCGGGGTGCGCTTCGAAAGCAAAAATAGCAGGTACATCGCTCGAAAGTCGAGAACATGTGAATCGTTTCAAAAAAAGATGAGAACATGCACATCTACCATCTGGTGGGCCTCCGCTAACTCTAGTGAATCGAGAAATTTGTCAATTCTCGATCTAGCAGACTGCGCTGCTGAACTTCTCCATGTGAATTGATAGTTGGAGGTTGAGAAATCGACCGACTGAGAATCAATGAAGTTTCTGAACTCCTCTGCCTCGACGTCCCACATAGTGCCTCGTAATGATGAGATAAGATAGTCACCTCCATCCCCCCGACCACGTAGATGAGCAGTCAGAGAGAATCTCGCCGACCACGAGTTAACCAGGGAGGAAAGACCCACCCGCCAACTGATGATGCATCCACCAGACTGTCCACTGCATGTGAAGAGAGAGGTGCTCCGTCAAACATGGGCCCCCGATCTGGGCTCAAATTCCGGAACTGCCTGGAGGAGAGCCACATCCACCTCTATATTGAATGTTTAAGTTATCCATCCATCCAGAACTTGGAGGGGGTACGAATTTTCCTCCTTTTTGTTCTTTCGTACCTTCCTTTCTTTCTTTGCCGGTTCCAACCATAGGCTGACATATGCTGTGTTTCTAATATCTGAGTCGTTTCGACGTTGTTTTTCTTTTCTTCCAAGTAGAAACGTTCTTTGATAGGGAATGTCTACTAATATCAGAGTCATTTCGACGTTGTTATTCTTTTCCTCCAAGTAGAAATGTTCGTTGATAGATACCGAGTAATATTTTGTTTGATTAATATCAGAGCATCACTATGGCTAGACCAGTATCTAAATCAGGAATGAATATCATAATAATTCTTTCAGAATAATAAACTGATGTTCTGAAAGATTGAATGACACTAGGATGAAGCAGGATCCAACAGATGGTAAGATCGCAAATTTTTAACAAGTTGATAGCAAATATAAGCTAACTCCTTATATTCATAAATATAGCATAGAAACAATGTTATTAATATACTAAGCAAACATGATTAAAAACATTAGCACGTCTCTGTAAAGTAGTATTTTAATTTGATGATATACAAGATGTTCAAAATGCCAAAGAGACAAATTAAAGGTTCTATCGGAAGGGAATGGTAAGAAGGCGGTCTTTTCGCATAATGCTTTCTTTAATCATTTTACTCCCTAATAACTTGAGATCAACTAGTAGATTTTTGTGTGTTCTTATGAGTTGCAGCCAAAACTTGCATATTTGGCCTACCTGATTCCCTAAAAGTCTACTTGTTTTGGATGATGAAAGATTAGAAAACATAATGTGTTTGGCGCATCGTGTATCCATTCGGGTGGATGAGTTGTCCTAAAAAGAAATAAATAAGAATGTGCATTTTAGTTAAGCAGATTGTTAATATAAGATTTTGTTATTAGCATGATTAGTTACTTTATGAGGCAAAATCGTTACCTTAAAATGCATTTATGATTTTGTCATTATCAGTGTTATATAATGTGAAAATCATAATGTTAAGTTGATGCTGTTAAATTGGTCATTCAACTTTCTCTTGCTAAAATGATGTTCTTATGGCCCTTCAACTCAATCTCGTGCAAAATAAAAACAATTGCACTGCATGACATTGTCCAAAATTGTATACAAACAATGGCCAAGGAGATTTCAGTGAAGGCATTACCCCTGCTGTCTTTTCCTGGTTTATCTGATTGAATTGGTTGGCTCCTTGGATTTCTGGATCAAGTGCTCATCAGTGGTTAGTTTCGTTCTGTTCTCTTATAGTCACATCTTCTTGGCCTGCTTGGATGAATGTGTTGTGCTCCAAATTTAAGTTCTTTGGCATGAAAATGGTATGTTCTTATTATGTTGATAAACTAGTCTTAAGTTTGCACTCTGAACTTTTGTTTTTGATCCAGAGGTAATTGCCATCTCTTTTTTTTGGCATTGGTGGTGTTTTGTGCTGTGTCAATTATCAAATCATATTACCTTAAATAAAATTTCCATTTTGATAGGATACTCTTCTGGCTTGGCTTGTGTTTTATACATATAACAATTTCTTATTAGTTATCTCACTATTGACGTCTTTAGATTAATGCTGTTACCCTGGAATTTCACCATTATAGATAAGTTGTTCTCTCTCTTGAGAACTTGCGTTAGATACAGATGAGTGATTAAAGTTATTTGTTCATCGCTATTGATTCAGTTTATTGAATGCTTGGAACTTGAAGGAGGCATTGATAAGGATGCTTCTATGAACGAGTAACTTTGATACTGTTTCTACGCACTCTATTCATGTATTTTATCTTATACATATTTTATTCGTGCTTCCCTTGCAGAAATGTACGATAATCTAGGTAATCAAGCTGGAGTGCAGATACCACCAGGAAATCCTCAAACAAACCCATTTGGGAATGCTTTCTATGGAGCAGGATCTGGGCTTATTAGAGGTGGCCTTGGAGCATATGGCGAGAGGTTCCTGGGCTCAAGTTCCGAGTTCATGCAGAGTAATGTGAGAACTATCCACTTGTATACCTCTTTATTTGGGGAATGATAAATTTGCTACTCTTGGTTGTTGATGTATCTGTTTATAATTTATGCTTTTCTCATCAGCTGATAAACTTCAAAGCGTCTTTTGAGCTGACATGTTAGCTTTTATTGGAGCAGATAAGCAGATATTTCTCAAATCCTCAATATTATTTCCAAGTAAATGACCAGTACGTGAGAAACAAGCTAAAAGTCATTTTGCTACCGTTTTTACACAGGGTACATATTCTGTTTGTTAATTCAATGCATTTATCCTTCTAAAAAAAGCTATGCATTTATTTTTGGAAACATCTTTGTTTTCCATCTATAGATTTTAACAACAATAGGCCCTTTCTAATGAGATATGAACTTCCATCCAGGGGCACTGGACTAGGATAAGCGAGCCAGTCGGTGGAAGGCTTTCTTATAAACCTCCAATCTATGATATAAATGCTCCAGATCTTTACATACCTTTTATGTCCTTTGGCACTTACATTCTCTTGGCTGGCTTCTCATTTGGTCTTCTTGGAAAGTAAGTAAAGGGCTGTCGACACCATATGAATAAAAGATACAAGAAAATGCTGATGAGTTTAGTGACTCCATGCAGGTTCACTCCAGAAGCTTTGAGCTTGCAGTTCACTCGTGGAATTCTTGGCTGGTTTATCCAAGTAACATTACTGAAGGGGCTTTTATATTCACTGGGTGGTGGCGAGGCGCCGCTACTGGATATTGTGGCATACGGCGGGTACGCCTTCACGGGACTCTCCTTGGCCATACTGGCCAGGATCTTCTGGAGCTATTCCTACTACTTTATACTGCCATGGATGAGTATCTGTATGGGCGTGTTTCTGATAAAGACCATGAAGAGGGTAATCTTCACCCAGGTGCACACTTACGAGAAGCACTCTAGCAGGCAACACTACTTCTTGCTCTTCATGGCAATCGCCCAATTCCCTTTATACTTCTGGCTCGGGAACGTAGGAGCATGATTCTGTTATATGCCTCCTATGCTGTAATAATTTTGATGTTTTCTTTTTCTTTTTTCCTAACTTCGAGATTCAGGGTGAGAAGAAGTAGAATTTCTCCTGAATGTCTGCTGAATTTATTTCGGCTATATGGCTAGAGACATTTTTTTCATATTATTCGCACTTTTTTCCCAAAAATGGTTGTTACAATCGAATACCAAATTTTGTAATGTCATACTTTCATTCTTCAAGGAAAAAAGGACAAAAGGGGCACTCCAAGTCGATAATTTTTTTTTATCTAAAAAATTCACCCGTTCGAATCGAATTTTAAAATTACAAAAATAATCTTAAAATTATTTCTAAAAAACCATCTCTAATGAATCAATTCTTTGAATATTTTTTAACTTTTATTTTAATAAAATGTTTTTTTCAAAATTATAATAAATTAAAATTGAATTTTATAATTAAATATAAAATACAGTATTAAAATTATGAAATTAAAGTTTCGCATATGAACATATTAAATTAGTATATCAATAATTAAAAAATGATTAATGATGAACTAATTATATAAATAAAAATTAACAAATATAAACGACTTTAATGAGTTCCTACCATTTTTTTGGTGGGTTAGTTTAATCATATCAACTTTGCTCTATTAAAAACATTTAATGGGTGAGAGCCATGACGACTACGTGAAGAGCGGTCCAAGGAAAATCAGGTCGGTTCGGGTGGTGAGGGGCGGTTCATGTCATCGGTGGCGGTTCTTCGTGGGAGACGACGCTCCACTGTTCGAGGTCGACGGTCCGACGTCAATCCGATGGATCAAGGTTGGTGGGGGAGGCATTTAAGTGGTATTTGAGGGAGACGATGCTCCTCCACTATTCGAGGATCGAGGTTTGGCAAATCAAGGGTCGACGACTCAAGTGGGCTCCTTCAATGTGCGACGATGGTCCTCCATCAAGGGTTCAGGCAGTTCACGCGAGAGCGACGATGATGCTTGGCCACATCTGGCGCTCTTTCAATCCACTGACGCTCCTTGCCTGTCGTTGTCATCGCCGTCATCTCCCTAGCTTGCCATCGTCATCATCTCCCTCGTTCGCCACCCTTGACCTCACCCGCCGTCATTGTCGCTCACCATTGTCATCTCCCTCACTCGTGGTCCTCGACCTCGACCATCGACCTCTCTCCCCGCCCTCGACCTCAACTTCGCCCACCATCGCCACCCTCGACCTCGTTGCCAGCGGCGCCCTTGACGGAGGTCACACTCAATGCCCTAGCCCTCGTTGTTGTGTTTGCCCTCAAAAGTTGTTGTCGCTGCTCTCGCTATGGCTGCCCTCATACCCAAATCGGTAAACTTACACACCCAACCTCTGTCATTTGCATACTGAATTGGGCAAATAACATCCGCCGTTCAAATGTCATCACACGAGAGCGCGGCTAAGAAGGAGCGTCTGTCCCAAGGGCTTTTTCAAAACGTTGAGTTATTTTACTTCCTTGTACTTTAAGTCCCTGTTTGGTTTGGAGTAAAAGAGAGTTAAGGAGGGGGAAGGGAAGGTAAAATTTTCTTTTACCTAGTTTGGATAGATTATTTAGGAAGAAAAATGGAGGGGAATGGAGAGAAAATTACCCTCCATTCCCCTCCTCTGATGGCTTTTTTTTAAACCCCAAATTGGGGGATAATGGAGGGTAACCATATTTTTAATTATTTTAATAAATCAAATGACGTAATTACCCTTGTATATATAACTTATCATTATTAAGTTCTAAGGGTATAATTGACATACAAAATTTATACTTAAAATTTTTCCCTCCATTTTCCGCTATCCAAACAAGTAAAACTCTTTCCATCCATTATCTTTCTTTTCCTTCCCTCATTTTCCCTTCCCTCACATTCTCTTTCTTTTTCTTTATTGATGATGTATCCAAACAAAGCCTAAAAAAAACTCTTTGTTTTAGTCTACTTTTATAACTTCTGTCTTATTTTTAAGTATGATGACTATTTTGTAATATAAATTCTAAAAAAGTGCACCCCCTAATTTATCTTCCACATCTCATGTTACAAAACTACCTTTCGAAACGATGATACAGTAGGAAAGGCCCACTAGTGCTCTCCCCAAGTCTTTCTAATCAATCTATTTACTTAATAAAGATTTTAAAAACTTCTCAAAACTTAGCATCGTGATGTGACAATCCACAAAACGTCCAAATATGTCATAAGAGATCGAACGTTTTGTCTAGTGTCCGTTTGTTCACAAACGCTTCCGTCAAAATGTCTGCTGAAAACCAAGTGCCCAAAAAATTTTAGTTTTAAAAAAGTGATATAAGAAAGTTTTCGTAAAACGCTCAAAAAAGTTTATCTAAACGTTGGACACCATTTAGATGTCGCATGAGTCGTTCGAGCGAAAGATAATCTCGTGACATAATAAAGTGGCCGCCCATTAAATTTATTAAAAAACTACTCTAAATTTTATTTGGTCATCTAATTCTTAATTTTTTCGATTTGATTGTTTTAAGTTGGATACGGTTGATTGTATTTTTCTTGCGCCCCAATCATTTATACTGTTCTAGGACAGAAAAGACGCTAGCCAAGTTGAAGACGCTCGGAGTTGGGACAATTGATGTTGAAGAGCTTTTGACTGCTGATAATTGTAAGATTAATAACAGAGAAAAAAAATATTTAGTGAAATATTCATCATTTGAGGAGTCAACATCATTTTGCATGATGTCGGATTGACTCCAACAAACTGGTTAAAGGGAACTACTACTCAGGAAATTTTTTAATCGTTTTTTTCATTATACTTTTGGATTCACTGACGTTATGTCAAATATTTTAAACAAAAGTATGTTTCACTAAACCTATTTTGGAAAGGAGCTATGTTCCACCTTTGGAAAAGGGAGAAGACGCCTCTGTAAATTATTTTTACAAAAATGATATATCCTCTTAAAATTTTAATCTAATAATCCTCCTAACACTCACATTTTTTAAATACCCCTACTACTAAATGAATTTACCCCCTTGCCATTAAGAGACAATTAGGAGGCTATATCCTCCTAATTTAGGAGGATATAGCATTGCTCTTATTTTTAATATGTAGCTTTTAATTCTTTTTCTTCTATCAAGAACAAGAAGTTTTTTTCAAGTATTTTTATTGTAACGTAGATAGACTGTATCCATAACTTTTGTGGCGCTTGCATCACACGCACAACCACCATCCGATCTTAATCAAACGGATGTCGTATCTCCATCAGGGGGCATCAACTGTGGTGCCATACGCATATTCCATGTAAATCCGCATCAAGTCGGTGGACAAATACGTACATTGACCGGGGTCTATAAGAACGCCCCAATTCCCTCGCTTCTCTTGCTACCGTCTAGGGTTTCGATCGTAGTCCCCCGGCTTTGTTGGATTCCTCATTCCTCCTCTTCTCCCGATTCGTCATCATGCCGCGTCGAAGCTCCGGTGGTTAGTGATCTCCACCATTTTTTTTCTACATCTTTTCGCCCATTAACGGTTTGTCTGATCGAATCGGTTGGTTCTTTGGATTTCTGCATCGAATCTGCTATGTTATTGTTGCATTTGCTTTCGCCTTTTGGATGAATGCATGGAGCTCCGAATTTATGGTCTCTTGCATCAAAATCGTACCTTTTCACTATCGTGTTCCTTATTACTGTTCCTTTCCGTACGTGATTGCCTCGTTCGATTCCTGCATCAGTGTGCTGACGGGTGGTTGATTTTATTATTTATGCATCATATTTATCTCTTTACACGCACACGTTTTGTCAGATAAATGTTAACCTGAGAAGTGTTACTTTTTTTATCTGAAAATGTCCTGGCTCTGATTGTTTTTTCGGGTTTGATCATGCATATTGATGTATCTAGATGTATGCCGTTACTCCAAAATGACGTCATCCGGGACCAGTTTGTCTCCTTGTTTATTTATAGCTTATTGGTCAGCCATAGGCGTTGATATGCTTGTTTATTTATGCTGTGCTTCTTCTATAGAATGAGTTCTGATATGAGATTCATTTAGACGTTGATATGCATTTCTTCGCAGTAAAAATATTTTTTGATAGATATCAAGCAATATTTTATATCTGACTGGTACCAGAACATCGCCATATCTAGAACAATATCTGCACCCAGATTGATTATCAGAAAAGTTCTTTCTGAATAATAAACCTATGTTTGAAATATTGAATGACATTAGGTTCAAGCAGGAACCAATAGATGGTAAGACAGTGTAAATTTAACAAGTTGAGAACATATATAAGTTAACTCATTATATTCATAAATATAGCATAGGAACAATGTTATTAGTATACTAAGCAAACATTATTGAAAAAATTAGTACATCTCTGTAAACTAGTATTTTAATTTGATGTTTTATAGGAGGTTCAAAATGCCCTTCCATGAAAAATTTCATCGTAATTATAATAGTCCATCTCTTTGACATATGAAAAAAAAGACATGTTAAAGGTCCTATAGGAAGGGAATACAAATAAAAAGAAGTTGGACCTTTTGTAATGCTTTCTTTAATCATTTTACTATCGGATAACTTGAGATCAACTAGTTTTTTGTGTGTACTTATGAGTTGCAGCCAAAACTTGCATATGTGACCTGCCTGATTCCCAAAAACTATCTGTTTTTCATCGTGAAAGATTAGAAAGCATAATGTCTTAGGTGCATTGCGAATTCATTTGGGTGGATGAGTTATCTTAAAAAGAAATAAAAAAGAATGTGCATTTTAATTAAGCAGATTGTGATAAATCCTTGAAACTCCGCCTATGTTTTATAGCCGGTCCCAAGTTCGAATAAAGGAGGAGGGTTGTGTTAGGCCCCGACAGCCAACGTAAAACCCTGTCGAATCTTATGAATATGGATCAACGAATGTCCGATGAGCGGAATGGCGTCGTATGATCCATTTAGCCGACCCCACCTAGTGGGATAAGGCTTTGTTGTTGTTGTTGTTGTATTTTAATTAAGCAGATAGTTAATATAAGATCTGTTAATAACGTAACTTGTTACTTTATGAGACAAAGCTGTATGCAGCAAATTGTTATCTTGAAATGCAAAAAGGATGGGATTATGGCCCTTCAACTCGATCCAATCAAAATAGAAACAAGTGCACTACATCATGTTTCCTACTCCCTTGGTCATCCAAAATTGTAGAGATATTTGTGTTATATTTCAACATTATTCGGGAGAGTTTGGCTAGCTGTTTGATTTGCTTATTTACTGATTTTAAGCTGTCTCAATTTCCGTTTGGGAATGCAGTTCTTTTAATTGCTTTTGATATTTTCCTCTGTTTACTTTTTTAATCTCTTCTTTTTGCTGCTTATAGTGCTTAAGATTGTTGCCTATAATAAAATTTGCAGGTCGCTCAGCTGGCCGTGCCCCTCCGCGCCCTGCTCCCGTGAGGAATCCTCCACAACCAGGTTATTGATACAATCTGAAAATACAACTACATATGTGACTGAAAATAAAAATTGGATAACTATTATTAGTAGTAAAAGTGCAAGAATCTTAAACACAATCACTACTAATAACTTTGTCAATTCCAGATGACAAATCTTCATGATAAATATTCCAAATGGAGTGGACCAAACTCCAATTACATATCTGATCACATTTCAAAAGGCTATCCTAAATGTAAAACCCATGCATGTATTTATAACATGCAAAGGTGGTTACAATAATTTAACTTAAACCACAAATAAAACTACCCACTACTTTTTTTAACTAACCCAGTAACTAATACAAAGTGGTATCTTATCGGTTATTCCTGGCATTCTCACGTTTTTCTTATGAGATTCTGTGGTCCGTGTAACATAGTCATTTTTCTCTCTGCTTTATCTTGTGAAGGCTTGTGACTTCTTTTCTATCGTACTATCTAGTGTTCTTGAGGTATACTTGTGATACTTTGTGTTACCAGGATGTTGTACTGATGAAATTTATTTTGTTAATTGTTATGTGTCCTTTTTTTTTTTTTTGAGAGGACTGTTCTGTGGCTCATCAATTTTGATATTACTTCTCGGTCAATCAAAATAGTTATTTCCTTCAACATTTCACTTTTATAACGATCTATGATGCCCCAATTGAAGTATGAAATAATAAGAGTTCTTAATGTGTTATCTTTGTTGATGTACATGACATAACAAGTCCCTTATGCATTTTATAAACTTTTAATCTACCAAAATGTATTGGTTTCTTTTTGTGCCTTATAGTCAGAACAATATAAAAAATAGATCTATGTTTTGATTTCCAACAAAAGCTTAAGGAAGTAGTGGTTTGCTACTACTGTTAAGATGGTTAAAGAGAATTATTTTGTTTATACTTATCAGGCTTTATGGTCATTGTTCATTATCCTTATTCTTTCTTGGCACTCATCAAAATTGGTACTAAATTCTTTGCGTCCAATTTTGCAGCACATCAAGCTCCACCTCCAGCTCCTGCCCAGGGGGGAGGTGGATCTATCCTTGGAGGAATCGGTTCTACTATTGCTCAAGGTATACTTTTGTTCATGGCATCAAGATGTATATGCTCACACATGAGAAACATGTCTCCTCAGGCAACAAACTATGAAGATATATGTTCTCTATTCATTTTGTCCCCATTTTGCAGGCATGGCTTTTGGCACAGGAAGTGCAGTTGCTCACAGGGCAGTTGATGCTGTTCTGGGCCCAAGAACCATCCAGCATGAGACTGTTGTCAGTGAAACCCCTGCCTCTGCTGCTGCCCCTGTGAACAATTCCTTTGGATCTGATGCATGCAACATTCATTCAAAAGCATTTCAAGATGTACGTGGTCTCTTTTCATCCTCTTGAGCCTATTTGTTATGATAATATTTTATTTTGTAGTAGATTGTCAGTTGGTTCACTATTACGTTTGGGAATTCCAGTTTGCCTTTTTTTTAGAATCCGGTCGTTCTTTCTTCTGTTGAGCGTAACAATATGATATTATCATGTCTTTACAGTGCATCAACAACTATGGCAGTGACATCAGCAAGTGTCAGTTTTATCTGGATATGCTCAACGAGTGCCGCAGAAACTCCAGTGGTGTTATGAATGCCTAATCTTATTGCACTGCAGTGTGAATGTCTTATCCTTCTGATTCGACATTTTGAATAATAATGATGTAGAGTGGAGGGCACACCATGGCCCTCTATCAATTAAAGAAACTGTCATATTCCTAGATTGATGAAGCCATCCAGCATTCTTGCTAATTGACGTCATTATTTGTATGGATTAAAGTTGAAATATCAAAAGAAAAATTCGTGGATTTTACTTTGAGTTGCATGTTTATATTTCTGGGTGGATTCTATTGGACTTTAAATTGCCATGAAAACAAATTTTGCATCGCTTTTGAGGATGAAAATAATGACATATAATGTAGTTTAAGTGTTTGAATTCTAGGGTCTCAATATCAAACCAGGTCTCAAGGTAGTTGAAATTTGTTGAGCTTGTCCGAAAATATCATGTGAAACTTTGACAAGTTGAGTATTTCGATACGTCTGTAAGCATTATTTGTCCTGGTTGTTGATGCTTTCCATTTATTTCTCATCCTGAGTATGTGATTGCTGAGGTCCTGTGTCCTCTTATAATCTTATTAATCTCATCCTCTTTTTTCTGCTGGAAAGATCTAAAACAAGCTTGATTCAGTACTAGGTGTTTTTTTCTTTCTATTTCAGTATTCAAGTTCATTTACAAATCTTGAATCCTTGATCTCAAGTTAATTGCAATAATTGTGACAAATGTATGAATTATTGGATGAAGTAAAAACGGGAGGTTTATTTTAGGCAAGTAGCTTTATATGCATTTTGAGGGCACTGGATATACTGCATAATAAAATGCAGTGTGTACACTACAGGATAATGATCACTGTGCATTGAAATGGACCATTGTGATGTTTCGTTATTTCTTCAGCTTCATGTGAGTAAAGTCATTCGACTTATTCCTTCGTTGGAGCTCGCAAACGAGCTTTCTTGTGAGATAGATTGGTCTTAGCCCTTCCCCTTACGAATAGAGGAGCAATTGGCCTCCAGAGTCCAGATCCATATACATTTACAATTATTGGTGGCTTGTAAAGCATGTTGACGATTAGAAGAGATCAGATGAATTCTCATGGAAGGTGAAATCATATATTAATGTGTGCCTCACTCAACAACCATAATAAAATTACATCTGGTGTATCAAAATGTTCAAGCTGGATGTAGAGGATCAAGAACAACTTCTATGGCTTGGCTTAAGTACCTAGTTCTGGCATGAGCTCCAAAGAACCAATCAAAAAATTAGAATGCTGCAAGCAGCCAGTCGGAGCAGATCCTTGCTCTCGGGCAATGCGAGCCTGGCATTGCCATTATTTCTTGATCCTCGTGATTGTAATTAGAGAGTAGATAAACTTGACTGAAGAGGGGATGAAAAGGGAAGGGGGCGTGCCGCTCTCACTTTTGATGTTCCGCTCTCACTTCCGACATTCTTGACAGGAGTGAAGAGGGAAGGGGAAATGAGCAGCCATATTTTGTTTTAAGAGATAAGAGGGTAGTGACCAGTGAGACATAGGTCTGCTCACGTGAATTAAAAAGAAATGCAAAGATCGCAACCGCTTATTAGAATGGACGACTCGGATCTCTTCGCAGCGTATACATTGCAAATTTGTATACAGTATATTCATTTTTGCCATGCACATTTTTATCAGTTCGGTTTACAAATTCATGTTCAATCGGACTTGCCTTGCTCATTTCTTTCTATATCTTCCCATTTATTTTTCTTTCTTCGTCATCTAAACCAACAATTGTATGCAAAATGTTGCCACTTATGATGTTTCATGTTTCTTAGCAAACTTTGTTAGCCTAACATTAAGGAATATTGCAAATTCTGGACTTATTTTTAACTTTTGAAAAGTTTGCTTATAGTTTGGTCTACTCCAGACGAATTATATTACTATAAAGGTCTGAATATGTTATAGATAGTAGGGTTGCGCGTCGGCTGATTTGATTAATTAACCGGTAGAATAAGTTGGTTTACTTAATCAAATTGACTTAAAAACTTTGTTTGTTATTTGGTGGAATTCATCGATGTACCTGAAGACAAAAACATTATTATAAAAATATTATTTAATAGATAAAGTGGGAAATACTTTAAACAAATCTGTTAGAGAATAATTGTTTAAATGAAGAATAAAAATCAAAGTCGAAGATAACAAGAAATTTTTTTTTGCTGCAATACATACAAGTTTATTAATTTATAAAAGTATAAAAGTAGCTGTGCAGGAAATGTGATTAAACGATAAAGATATAAAAATACAAAAAATTGAAACATTAATTTAGTAAAACTAATAATAGAAAAAGAAGATTATTTACTGCAATGCATACAAATTTATCGTCAAAATTATAAATATTTACAATAAAATAACTTATTAAGTAATACTTTTATATTATTTATTTATTAGCCTATTTTTGGTTAATTAATCTAACTGACCTAATATCTATTGGTTGATAAAACTTTTATCCATTAGTCGAATAATTTGACGTCCCTAATTGATAGTTATTGTATTTAAGAATTTACACTTTTACTGTCAGCAATATAATTTTAAAATTTAAGTCTTATATTCATTCATATTTTTAATTCTATCGTTGATATTAAAGTATGGTGCCCGTTGATCTAATTTTCCCAGTAGTTTTTAATTTTAGTAGTCAACCTATATATGATTTGTAAAAGGTTGATGCACTAAGATTGGAAGCAAAAGAACAAGGAAGAAAAAAGGAAAAAAAAAAGGAGAAACATCCATATAAGAAAATCAATTTTCATGTGCATCGACAGAATTGTTCATTGGTATGAACATTATCATAAAAAAATTCACATCAAGATGACTTAAAGGGAAATGAATTTTGTCATTGTATGAAATCATTAATTAGTTTTCTTCTATCTTGAGGAGATACAAAAAATACTGCTTTGTATCATTCTATTGCATGTATTCTACACTTCACATGGACCTCCTAGATCTAATCCCGTCCTTAAAGCATGCAAATTCTTCAAAAATTTTCTCATGAACTAGATCCCAAACAACACACATTCACGGTTCGTTGGCTCATCCTCATGGTGGTTCACGCCTCAGCTCCTCCGCTGCTACCCTCCGACGTCAACTACGCCTGAGGATATCGCCGGCGGTGCTCTTTCGTCCTCTGGCCACGCACGGTGATTGAAGAAGGAAAAACAAAGGTGAGAGCAGGTGGAGAAGAAAAGAGAGAGAGAGCGGGGGGAAGCAGGTTTTAAGGTGGCCATCCAAAAGGGGAGATGAAAGGAAGAGTTGGACCGTTGCTCTTGGTTTTCATTTTATTTTAAACGGTGCGTTACATTGTCCATTTCATACAGATATATATATTTTTTATTTTGAAGATTTATCCTCTCAAATACATAAATTATCATTAGTGACTGTATTTCAACTTTTTAAACTTTTATTATTAATATTATCTATCTTATCTTTTATTGTATATAGTCATTCACTTTTTTATGCTTCTATCACCTTATGAGAAATAATAAAAGAAATGAAATGATTTGTAAAGCAAAAAGTAATCAAACTATTTTTTTTTTTCGATAGAAGTAATCAAACTATTTGTTAGACTTAACCAAAGATAAACCACACGTAGGTAGATTATTATTATTTTTCGACTACAGAGAGGGGTCCAAAGATCTTGTTATTAATATGAAAATAAAATGAGACGCAACTTTCAATAATAAATTTTGGAAAATGTAAAAAATAAAGGAGCGCATCATAACTTGCAGACAAAATTTGAAACTACAGTGTGTCTCCATCCTCATTGAAGAGGTCAATCAGCGCCTTGTAGTTTCAACTTATGAGACCAGCATTCCTCTGGTTGCATAACTATAGCAGTTGTCCCTTGAGGAAGCTCCTGCACAGCCTTTTCCATGCCTCCCTGTCCGGCTCCAATCTGTCCAAGCTTGCCTTGGCAGCTTCAGCATGAGAATCCTGCAATTAGCATTTGTGAACTTTGAATGAGTCGCAAACAAAGATAAGTGGGACAAGTAACATTTGAATAGCTTTTACTGAACAGCTTACTTGGATGAGATCGTTCTGCAAGAGACGATCGACGAGGTGCATCAGTATGCCTTTGTTGTACTCGGGGTGGCCTTGGATACCCATCATGTGGTCGCCGCACCTGAACATCTCGATGCCGGTCTTCTCGGAGCAGGCCATCACCTCTGCGCGAGCAGGAAGTTGCCACACCTGCATCATCAGCCCAGACAAGACAGAATTATATAATTATTCTGCTACTAATTATTCTGCGAGTGCATGCTAAATTACTGACCGCGTCCTGGTGGCACTCAATGACAGGGAGGTGGGAAGGGATGCGGAGAGACGAGAGCAGCTCCATGGTGGAAGGAGAAGGGTGGATGCAGGTCACTCCTATGTCCCATCCTTTCGCGGCTCTGCCAGTCTTCCCGCCCAGCGCTCGACTCAGAATCTGCAACAGGTGATGTTTTGTACAAACATTCTGAGAAGTGGTTCGATCCGGAAATGAATTATCAATCCACTATAATTCGATTTCTGATCAAAGCAACGGCTCAAATAAGCATGGCAGATGAAACTTTGATGGGCTACCTGGTGGCCGAAGCAGACCCCGAGCACCTGCTTGGCGTCCAACGCGCGGAGGAACGCGTGCAGCTCCTGGATCCACCGCTCCTCGCCGTGCGCGTCGCTGCAGCTTCCGGTGACGACGAACCCGTCGTAGCCGTCGACATCCTCGTCGCGCGGGAGCTCCCCCTTCGCCGCCCGGTAGACGTGCCAGGTCTCCCCCTCCTCCCCCAGCAGCCCCACGAACACCTGCAAGTAGCTCCCGTGCGTCCTCTTCACGTACTCCGATTCCTCGGCACAAAGAAGCACGGCAAACTTGCACGGCGCCGGTGTCCCGCCTGTTGTGTGCTCCTTCTCCTCCTCCGACGATGTCGCTCTTCGGCCATCTCCTGGTGCTGCTCCCATTTCCTTGTGTGCTGATATGAAGACCGGACTGTTTGTGTTGTTTGTGTTGATCGATGTGATCAGTGGAAGTTTGCACGAGATGCGATGGAGTCGATGAAGTTTATACTTATAGACGACAGGATGCGGGTATATCCGCATATGCCGTGGCCATGCTTCTTTGCAATTACTTGAACGCGATTTGGCACCTCAATTAATTAATTAATATAAATATTTCCTTTTTTGGCACAAGAAATTATTCTCGTTTAAAGAGAGACAACTGTTGTCTCCCATTCTTAATCATCCTATGAAATAGATTGACCTTCTTTCATTTTCTAAAAGATCATCTGAATCATAAATTTTTCTAATGACTAAATATATCACGCCTCTCTTTTTTTTAAAAAAATGGATATATCATCAAATCGTTTAACTATTATTAGTTATTTAATCATTATTATTAATCCTCAATGATAGTAAACAGAATTACAATAATTAAAATTCGTCGGAGCATTAATTGCACAAAATTAAGTATCATGGCGAGTTGAAAGAAAAAGGTAATATCTTCTTAATAAACTTGACGGATCTCTTGCCCTTTTGCAATACAATCTTAATTAGGTAACATACTCACGCTTCATATGATTATAATATATTTGGAAATATAATTTTATATTTTTATTATAATTTGTATATATAAGTACTATTTTTGTAATATACAACATATTTAAAAAAATCTTGCAAAGACATTATGTTAGTTAACCTTATATTTAAAATATTAAAAATGAGTATAAAAATGTTTTCTTTAAATAATAACTATTCTACTCAATTCACATTCATGCATGTATCTAAGAAAAGTATATTATAATTTTGCTAGAAATTGATAAAGGATAATTAATAAATATTTTATCCAAAATAATATCATATATAATACTTATCTTTTCAATATATTTTATCGATTTGAGATTCGCATATTCGAAAAGAAAGAAATGGAAGTTATTTTAAATTATTTCTTATCTTGAGCGGGACACAAATCCTCAATTTCGGGGGACGAAGTATAACACCCTTATCTTGCTTGGATGTTCAAATCGGGAAGGTCAATGTAGACGGTCTAAGTTTGGCATGCTGCTAACGTACGTTGGCACGTTCTGGCAACAATTATGCTAATTTCCTAACAATTAAGTTCAAAATCAATGATAGTGTGGTCAGCTATCATATGAAATTGTTTGGCTTAAGATGACCATGATTATTGTGACTTTTTAGGATTGTTAGCAGTCCAAATTAGAGTGGATTAAAAGGGTGCATCTGGCAAGTGGTGTATTGTTCAAATAATGCAAGACATGAAGAGATGCTAATCCAATATGAACAAGATTATGATTTATTCATGCCCATTTAAAATTTGAAATGGGAGAGGAAAGAGTTGGAGGAAATTACACAACTACTGAGAGTTGTGGGAATACACCCCTTCACACTTCAACTATGGAACCCAGTCATTCAGCCTATTTTAAAAAAGAAACCTTGCATTTCAAGATAACTGTATACATGGAAAACATAAATAAGAGAATAAAAACAAAAGCAAATAAAGAAAGATCAATCATAACTTGACATGTGGCAAGGGCGAGGAAAACAAGCTCTCTCTCTTCATTCCTGCTCTCTTCTTCCCACCACTCTTTTTGCTACCAAAAATCACCATCGTCGGAAGGTCAAGGCAGCATCACTCATAACCTTTGATTCTTGTCCGATAGGTGTGGATGATCTCCAAAAATATTCTATTTGATCTATTTGGAGTTCCAATAGATTGCAATTCTGAAATTTTCTTCCTCTTAGTGCTGGATTTTGTTTTCACATTTGAAATCGGCCATCATCGGCGTCCATGGGCCACTTCGTGTAATAGAGATTTAAGTGAGAAAAAGAACATAGGCGTTTCTAATCGTCGAAAAATAAAATAATAATATAATAATTTTTTGACGATCGTGATCGTCGAAAATGCAGTCGGAAATGAAACCGTCGAAAAATTCATCGTAAATTACGACGGATTTCTATCCGTCGGAAATTGCCCGTCGGAAAATGATAATTTTCTTATAGTGAGGGACCTATTTATTTTTAAGTATGTCAAGTATTTGACCTTAATTTGTTTTAGCATTAAGGCTTCAATTTTTCTTCTACCTTATCACCACTAAGGGAGAACGCTGGAATCCTCCTGCCATCTCTTTTCTTCACATTTAATTCTCTTCAATTTGGGGCTATTGGATTGCATGAATAGTAGGGCGAGTAGTTTGTTCTGGCTACTTAACAATATTGATGAATAAGAATAACTATTGTTAAGAGGTTGATTAATCTATTGTTATGACTAGTTAATCTCCTTAAAGTTTGTTCAATTAAATGGAGAATCATAATAAATAATTCAGGAGTGTTAATTCAGTTCATGATATTAGTAATCTATAAGTAAGGAAATTATTAAAATATTAGATGTTGTGACCTTGTAAATACTTATATATGTTATAACCACCCAATCATTGAAACTTATTTGATGAATAATTGATAAATGTAGGACTATAGGACAACCAAATTATTAATTATTATTATTTTGTAGCTATTGCTTTTTGTAAGGACAATAATAGGTCGTACTCTTATTAACTGAAAATATTAGGGGAAAAGGGAAGTATAGTTAATTGATATGACAATAACTAAGTGATCATCTTTCATATATACCTGATAATCTGAGTTGCCAAACTCATAATAATAGATTTAAGAAAAAGAACAATAACTAAGGATGAATAGATGAGGAAGGGTTAGTTTCAATTACATCTATATATCGATTAGGCTTTTCGCTTTGTGGATTTGATTCAGACGTGTGGACGATCGTGTATTGTTGAGCATACTTGAGATGAGTGGATTACATGATAACATTAAGCAAATTTCTAATAATTCACATAGTCTTACATCGATGTAAGACTAGTTTTTTGCTTGAACTTTGATTCATAGAAGTGAATGCTTTGTATCGTATCCAATGTGTGCTTATATGTCATTAGAGAATCAAAACTGAAATTATTGACACAACTTATTGGACATCTAGTTTGATTTCTGAATTTATGACATTTTCTTGATTTTTTGTGCTTTATGTGAAACAATAGATTTTCTAAACTCTATTGCTTATATGTTAGAGCAAGGTTGTTAGGATCACTTTTCGAAATATAATCGAAAAGGGTTATGGAGGATCGATGATCGTAAGATCTTACCTTATGAATATTATTTTAAAAAATAAAATAATAATATTGATAACAGTAGTAGTAATTATTATTATTATTTGATGTGTTACTCTTAATATTTACATCATACTTAATTTGTAATTTTCATGGAATACATAACAATATAGAAAGTTAGAAGTTATAACAAATGGTAAATCAATTTTCTCATAAGAATTATAAATTAAATGATTTTTGTTTTCTAAATATCATTTTTTACATAACTTTATTAATTGACATTAGAATATTCATAAAAAATGAATAAATAAATTGAGAGGGAGAGAATGGAGAGGAATTTAACCTAATTCCTTTCCAATTTTTATTCTTAATATTTTATTTTTTAGTTTTTTTCAATTTTAATAAATAAATAAAATAATAGACAGAGAAAGTTCCTCTCATCGCATAATTATTCGAAAAATACAAAGTTTCATAACCAATCACAATCTAATTATCCTCTATTAAAACTAACTAAGCACGTAGCACTCATACATAGAATTAAATGTGACATGATAATTTATAAGAATATCAATAACTATTAATTCCACATAATAGCGTGGCATAATATGCAAAGTCACATATGCATAAATAAAAAAAATATGCATATTAAACATTTTGAAAATTTCTAGAAAATTATTCACAATTTTCTAATTCAATAATGTGCATAAATTAGGAATAATCTAATTTATCATATATATATATATATCATGACATAATAACATAGAAAGTGCATCATAATAGAAATATGCATATAATTATGTCAAAAATATATCGCACATTTATCAGAAAGATTTTCAGAATTTTCTGTGGTCAAAAAACACATTTTTCTATATTTTCCCAAATTTTCTACAATTTTGTCATATTATTCCAAAAATAATAATTTAAACAACTGTTCTACGACTCAAATCACGCAGCGGGCCACTGGCCCGCGCGCATCGTGCCGTGCTAGCCTGCGCAGCGGAACTGGCCCGAACGCGTCGCGCTATTCAAGTGCCGCGCAGCGGGCCATTGCCCGCGCGCTGAACCAGCCCATGCACGCCCACCCCAAACAGCGTCATGTAGCACCCCTTTTTTGTTGGTTTTTTTTAACAATGATGTTTTTTTTTCATTTTTTTAAATTTGGGAAAATAATTAAAATAAGTGTACGATAACTCAGATTGAATTTTGTACAAAAAATTATAATAAAAAATATTTCGTTCTTCGGCTATGGTTGTATAATCAAAGGCGTAAAAATTGCGTAGTCTAAAAAATAAATGAAAAAATTATTTCGGCTCTGGTAGAAGGAATTGATAATAATAAAATAAAAATATCTTAAAATATTTTAAAGTGAAAGTCAAGACGTAGCAAAAACAACCACGTGTTCACAATTCATATACCTCACAACAGCGTCAGAATCTTGGCAGTGTGGCAGTCCATCGACGCTAATTTAGGTTGGGGGGAGGGGAATATAATTTTATCTTATAACTATATAATATTTATATATTAGCCTACTATATATTAGTATATGTCAAAAAGTTGGGGGGCCAAGGCCCCCCAAACTATACATCAGTCTGCCCCTGTTGAAAACATCTAGTACGAAAAAAGTTTATGTAAGCCACTTTTTCTTGATGATTGGGTTATTTCAAGATCGTAAGAATCATGATAATAATTATATTTTGTAGAGATCATCTTTTGCCATATGTCAACTTTTGACTTGGTCAGATTGCAAAGACTCAACTTTTTGTGTCATTATTTATCGTCAAATTACATGTCTTCTTGACATAATAATATTTTTAAGGCAATGATATCGAGATGGTCGCTTGCTTTTACTCATCTCCTACCATGCAAAAAATAATTATCATTCATTAAAAATAATATGTTGCACCACGATATACGATTTTAATCATTTTAAAAAATAAACATCTAAATCGTTTAATAAAATATATGATGTGATTAACATACCATTTTAAAAAATATGACCAAGATAATCAGGATTCTGTGATGGGAGCTCTTCTTTACATTTAAAAAGTGTCAATTAAAAAATCATCACCCTTTCGCCTTGTCACTATAATAATTAAAGAAATATCAACATGTTATGTAAACATTATTACTACGTTAACAGTACACTAGATAAGTCCTCAGAGAAAAGAATGTACTTAATTTCTCATTAACAATTTCTCTTCACTTTCCTAGTTATGCACGTCACACATGACCATCATATAAATTAAATGCATTAGTGCCATTTGGACTACTTATGCTTAATAATGTCAAAACCTATATTTTAAGTTTCATGAATCATGTCACATCCATAATTCATAAGTATTTATGCATCCAAAGCAAACATTGCATAAATCACATATATAAATGTATATTATGCACGCAAATAATCATACAATTCATTTATATATAAATGAATATTATTTGCCACACTGATATAATTAAGCATGATAGTAAACATACAAATAATCATACAAATATTATCACATGTCTATTATGTCACATAAATTTCATTCATGTACATAAATTCATATCATACCTATCTTGTTAATTAAGTATTGCATAAAATTTCATCATATAAAATTATATAGAGCAATTCATGTGTAATAAAAACATATACGCATGTATTTCTATAAAGAAATATAATTTATCATAATTAATTTGCATCTTTCACATAAAAATGTGACAAAATTGTTTGTGCATAATTTAATATAACTATGTGAATTAATGACTCACAAATTTACATAACATTTATTATATCTAATATGCAACATAAATGCATATGTTTTTTTTTAAAATATTTTTTTATATAGTCCAATTTGCATAAAATGAACTAATAATGTGCAAATTTCTCTCAATTTACATAAGTGTCGCACTTAAATACACTTTAAGTAAATATAACATGATAATTGTTCAAAGAGAAATTTGCCATATCAATTTATCACATTATAACATGACATAATATGCATAAATACAAATATGCATATTAAATATTTTGGTAACTTTCAGAAAATTATTCATAATTTCCTAATCAAATAACGTGCATAAATGATGAATATTCTAATTTATCATAATAGGTTTATCATGACATAAAATAACTATAAAATGCATATTAACATAAAATGCATACATTTATGTCCAAAAATAAATCACACATTATTCAAAAAATTTATAACTTCGCCTATGTTTTATAGCCGGTCCCAAGCCCGGATAAAGGAGGAGGGTTGTGTTAGGCTCCGACAGCCAGCGTAAAACCCTGTCAAATCTCATGAACATGAATCAATGACGTCGTATGATCCATGTAACCGACCTCACATAGTGGGATAAGGCTTTGTTGTTGTTGTTGTATTCAGAAAATTTATATTTTTTCTGAGTCCGAAAAAATATGTTTTTTTTCTTATTTTTTTACTGTTTTTTTCTGGTTCCGTTAAATTTGTTTTTTTTTTAAATACTGTTCAACTGGGCTGCAGAAGGCCCCAAAAATTTAGCAGGCCTTAGGCCTGCGCGCTCTGGCGCGCATGGAGTGCCGCGGTAGCAGGCCGATGGCATGCGCACGCTGGCGCATCGCGCGCAGCGGCAGCGGGCCACTAGCCCTCGCGCTTGCACCTGAAGCGCCGGTCAGTACAGTGGGCTGAAGCACTAGGCATTTCACCGACGAAACTTTCTTCAAATAGACGAGAACATTTGAGAAAATATGCAAATTCTTATCGGCCCAATTCGCACGCCAGCGAAAAGCGAGAAAAGGAATTTTTTTTTTCCTGGAAGATGCAACAAGAAAAACCTATCGGGTCGAAAAGTAGTATTAATTTGCATGATCTCAATTCTTCAGAAACAATTACATGCCCTGAAAAAGAAAAACATGCAAATAACTTCTCAACCCACTTCGCAAATGTCCGGCAATGAACGCACAAAGTACTCGCAGGAAAAAAATTCCATTCGCATTGGTTAATTTTCATAACATAAAATCATAACGAGAAAAATCTATTTGATTCTGATACCGATTGCTCGCAGAAAAAAAATTACATTCTTCGTTAATTTTCATAACATAAAATCATAACGGAAAAAATCTATTTAATTCTGATACCGATTGAAGAAATTGCTAATAATAAAATAAAAGTATTTTGAAATACCTCGTAAGAGAGATTTTTCTATATAAAAATTTGATCACGAGGAAAGAGAATGCTTTTCAATTCAACTATCCGGAACCACGTCGGAATTACGTCAGAGTTAAAGCGACGTCGGACGACAATGTTGGAATTCATGAATGTCGCCAACCGCCAGCCTCGCGATTCATCTCTGTTGAAATTATCACATCGTGGACGAAGTCGTTGTCGATCGTGGAATGATTTCATTCAGTTGCATATGCAGTTCAACAGCGTGTTTTGGTTTCAGTTATATTGGTATAAAAAGAATGTGTTGTAGTTTAATTGTTAAGCGGTTGTAATCATTCACTTTTTCAATACAAAGTTTGTCTTCTTTGCCTTCTTCTATTCTGCAATTACTTCACTCTCTCTTTCGTCTTCTTCTCCGGCAGAAGGCGGCGACATCGAAATCAGATTTTTAACAGTCAATAGGAGTTGTGCAGCCTTGACCACACCACACGGCATGCACCTTTTATAATGGTGCCAAAAACTGCTCATGAAGCAGTTCACGTAATTGCCACATGCAGTTTACGAAACTGCACCATGCATATTGTGCATGTTGCACAATGGGCCATGCAAGGTCATCAGGTCCATAAGGGCGCTCATATCCAACAATAACTTGCGCTTGGATAAATTTTAATGTTCGTCGCTTTGTTGTGTTTTCCAGCATGATTCCTCTATCTACTCGAGTAATCGAGTCGCTTTCATGTCTACTTGCTCTGTTTTCTGGAACTTGTACTTGTCAACAACCATGAGCAAGTGACCTGTCCAAGCAAAACAATTAAAAGATATGTAATTGATATCGTCCACTGTGGATTTTTGTGAGGTCCATTTTGTTTGCTCGCTTGGAGGACATTGCAAAGCATCTCAAGCTAAAAAGAGTGGGCATTGCTCCCTCCAAAGAACAGGTAGGGATTTATTGTGTATAATATTCAAAGTCTTTAAGAAATACCTGAATGAGGTTGTTATTTTTGCAGCAGTCATATGACTTATGAAAGTCTGCTCGATGGCTGGTGTGCTTGTACTCTCTCTCTCTCTCTCTCTCTCTCTCTCTCTCTCTCTCAATTTTCGGTGTTTGACGTTGCAGAAAGAACAGGGTTGAGCAATATTATTGGATTAATCGAACCGACTAATCTATCAGTCCATTATTCATTTAATCTAACGAAATTACTCAATTTAGTTTAGATTCGATTAACGGATAACTACTACATTAATAGAATTCGATTGGTTTAGTTCGATGAATTAACCAAAAATTGGCTGATAAGTAAATTTGTTTTATGGATGTTTTTATAGTAAGGTTCATAAATTATATATGTTTCTTGATGCATTTTTGCACTATTTTTCATCAAGACATCTCTATCTTTTATTTGATTATTATTGTGTTGTAAATAAGATTATATATGATATTCTTCACTCTTTAGTATTTGTTTTGTTTTTTTTACATGGTCTATAACTAAATAACTTTTATGTGCATCCATCCATAGACTAAATGTTATAATTGATTTATGTTCAAGTTTGATATGTACTTTCAATTTGACATATACTTCATTTAAAAAAAACTTTTATAAAGAAATATTATTTTCTCTTTGGATAATTCATTAAATTAACTAAATCAAACTTTTTTTGTGTGAAGTAACCGAATCTAACCGAAAACTTTAAACCAGATAATGAATAAACTTTTTAACGTAAATTCGGATGCCTACTCCTACAAACAATTTACTATTATGTTTTTCTTTCTTTAGTTGGGTTAGAACATCAGTGGCATCCTGACTTAATATTGGCTATATTTTAGTAAGGTTTCTTCACAAACATCCCAACTTAGTTTATAATATATTAGGGAAAATGGAAAAATGCTAAGATATAATAGAATAAAGGAATCTTTACTGAATATTACAATAAATGAAACTTCGAGGATGACTTAACTGGCCTGTTAGAATAAGTCTTCTTGAAACAATGTGAGATGCCAATATGGGAAACCTTCACTTCGAAAGAATAGATCGTAGCTTTATTGCATCATTCTTAGTACTTTGTACGTTACATTTTTTGGGAATGATTGGTTAATAAGAGGTAGGGAAATTTTGGGAATTCTTCAAATTAATTGCTGTAATAATATTTTATTTTATTTCCCATAAAGATTTTATTTGAAATATATTATTAATTGATCATGGCTAGAAGGAACTGTTTCATGATTCGTTTACATGAAAAATAATGTCATTTGATATGTTTTAAACACACACATTTTTTTAATAAAACATATCATTAAGCAATGACTTTATTATCATTTTTTTACAATTAATATTTATTTTCTGTCTCTCGTATATGTACTTATTTTATTATTTAATTACAGTAGAATGCAATTAATTAATTAATTACATTGATTCCACTCTAATATTTTTCCTTTGTTTCACTTCACCATCTGTGCATGCATTAAAAAAAACAAATATCAGTCACATTTGTAATTACTGGATGGCTTTCATATGCATTTTTGTCATCTCGAATTTAATTTTTTTCCCCGTAAGCAAAACCTCATGTTCTTGAAGCAAACCTTTTCTTTGTTATTGATGGACATTACATTCTATAAAATATAACAGGTAGACTAAAGAGGCCAAAGAACATGAAAAATATTAACCAAATATATATATTTATTCCTTTGCTTTCCGATTAGAAGGAGGAATAACTTAAACGTCTAAGCCACAACGCATAATTTATTTTTTTTTCTTTTTGGGAAGGGTTTCATATCTAATATTGTCATTAGAGAGTTAATTTTTGTTTTGGGTACAGAGATTGAGTTCTTTTCTTCCAAAACCAGAACCTGATGTTTTTTAAGTAAGCCTTTCTTTGTCATTAATTGACATTAACTACATTCGTTGTAATAAAACAAGTAGGCCAAAGAAGCCAAAGAACATGAAAGACATTGATAAAATTATATTTATTCTTTTTTTTTCTTTTACAAGGTAGACGTCTCAAGAGTCAAGACATAAGTAATACCAATGAATAAAGACCTAGAGTCATAATTTATTTCTCCTTTAATAAGATTTCAAATTCAAAATATATGTAGAATATTATAACAAAGCCTCTATTGTTCTTCTGGTAGCCATATCTGTAACTTCAAGAGGCAGCGTCCTCATCACCTTTGAAAATTTAGGAACCTAACTGCGACTTCAAACATGATGGCGAATAAAGTTGCAAAGCATAAGACTACTATGGTAGTTACGACTACTAGGAAATTCTGGTCAAATCCGTAGTAGTCTCGTAAGAACTCGAACACTCTCTCACCGGTCTCGAGCTTCTCCTCCACGTCACCGGATTGGGAGCCCAAGAGTCCGTATACGGTCCAATAGGTAGGGCATGTATAAGCATACCATCTCCACCATATGGGCATTAAACCATCTTGGCAAAATGGGGCAATGTTGACCCAAAATAAAAAAAATGGACAAAAACAAGTGACACTGATAATGCTAAAATTTCTGACAACTTACAGGTTGCGAAATGAGGAATCCCGAGAAAAAAGTCCACATCGAGTACAATGCAGATGAAATTATTGTTGCTATTTTGGAGTTGCTTATCAATCCAACAACCATCATTCCATATAAGCATGGAAAATGAACTTGTTGATCCAAAACAAATCATCTTGGCAAAATGGGGCAATGTTGACCCAAAATAAAAAAAAAGCATGGATTATGGATGAAAACAAGTGATACTGATAATGCTAAGATTTCTGACAACTTATAGGTTGCGAAATGAGGAATCCCGAGAAAAGAGTCCACATCGAGTACAATGCGGATGAAACTATTGTTGCTATTTTGGAGTTGCTTGTCAATCCGACAGCCATCATTCCGTACAAGCATAGAAAATGAACTTGTTGATCCAAAACAAATCATCTTGGCAAAATGGGACAGTGTTGATTTCACACCAAACTCCGTGACTAAGTGCTAATCCCAATTATCATAAATCTTAGTTACGTTTAGACATTCCAAAAATAAAATCGGCAAAACCTCCCTCTCTTACTTTCTTGTGTTATTAACCAACACATACAAAAGATGGATATATATTCATCAAAGTTTAAAAAAAAACTATAAAATATGACATTCGCATATGGTCATTATATATTTTTTTTCACAAACTATTTCACATATAACCCCACAGGATTAAGTCTCATACAACCTTATAAAATGATTCTAATAAACTCTAGTACAACTCTCGAATTTATCTATTACATGCATGCTTTTTAAAAATGAAAGTTGAGAGAAAATAAAAGTGCTCCAACGGCTCAACCTCTTCTATATGCATCATAGGCAAGCTTCGAGTTGACTCAACTCAAGAACTTATAATTATCTGAAAAATTCAACAAGGGTAATGTGAGCAACAATCGTTTGCTCAGTGAGTAGAATAAATGTACAACATAGAGGAACAATACGAGTGCATATAATATTTAAATAACAATATTTCTTTCATATGAGAAAACATTTAAAGCATAACTCATTTCACATAACTTTTCAAATCATATGAACTTCTACATAAATATAAATTATTCAAGATATCATCATATTCACAGTTAAACTCCACGCATGTGTCATTGCACATACTCATCATGGGTCAATACGTATCCCTCTATAATCATGTGTCATACAATTAAGCAAAGCTTCATAATCAAGAGTCATGGATACCAGAGCAAATCATGGGTCAATACGTATTTCTCTATGATTGTGTGTCATACAGTTAAGCAGAGCTTCACAATCAAGAGTCTTATATACGCAGAGCAAATCATAGGTCAATACGTATCCTAATTATGATTGTGTGCCACCCAATCATGATTCTCAAATACGCAGAGCGATCATGGGTCAATACGTGCACGCAGAGCAGTCCCCAAGGGCAAAGACATCCGATATACTCCCCAAAGGCTTCATGTATATCGAATGCGGTCCCAAAGACCTTTTTCAAATAGCACGACTAATGAACACACGGAGTTTAACAATATCAAAATACACATGTCATAATCTCATATCATTATCAAATAAAACTTATTTTAACTTCATAAGCATTGTTCCCTGAAAATATTTTCATGTAAAAGGTTGTTCCGTCTCATATAAAATCATTGAAATATATCATAAATATTTTTCACAGTTCAAGATATGTTTCAATAATAATAATACTAATAATCTTTACTTAAAATAATATCATAAATAAAAGAACTAACATATAACATTTTGCTATATTATAAATTTACTCACTCATCTTGTACTTTATCACTTCAAGGAGGTTTATTGGATTTTCTCCATTTCACTTGCAACTTGAGGTTTTCCTACAAACAATAATGTCTTCTTACTTCCCAATCACTAGTAAGGTAATATGCAATGCATGCTCATGATTTATTAATGCTTATGCACCCTAAAATGTATATAACCTCATCTAATATCAATTTCTAATTTCAGACATTTATATTCATAAGTTATTCCACACTTAGAACTTTTTAATTCTCCAAAGCTTAACTAGGTGCTATTTCAGGGGTTTCAGACTGAGTGTATGTCAATCAATAATTCATAACTTCTTAACCACATGGGCAAATCTTATGATTCTGAATTAATTAGAAACTAGACATACTAAGGTTTGCAATCCCCAAATATCATTATCAAATTCCAAGTGAGTAAATTAGGACATCCCAAGCAATCTGACCTAGGGTTTGTGCCCTGGCAGACTGTGTGTTACTAAAGTATTGATTTATATATTTCTTCATACTTGTCCATCTAACTAGGGCATATTTTTTCTGAAAACTAGACTTCATTAGTATTTTGTAATAAAAATTAAAGAATTTAACTCGCTATATAGACTTATAACAAAAATAGTTAATTCGGGTCGCAATCTGTCAATGTCCTGAAATTTGACAGAAGACTTACTATGAAATGAAAAATGCATTTCTCCGCCTCTACACATCCAAATTGGATGCTTCCACTTCTCATCGAACCCTTGTATACTTTAACATGTATAAATTTCAAACCCTAATTCTATTTACCCTAATTATACCCTAATCTACAAGGTGGACCTATCTCTGACTCGGGACAGAGTGAGCGACCTACGGTTCTCGATTCATAACTTCCTCTACAGAAGTTCTTTTTGTATGATTCTTATGGTCATGTAAAGCTAACATCGGGAGGATGAATCATGTAAATGTTCATGATTTATGAAGAACTATTCATGAAGATATGATCTTTTGAAGTTGTAGGTCAGTTTCGGATCCGTAGATTCACCCTAACCCAGCGAACTTGTCGAATTTCCTCAGGCTATTATGGCAACTGATATGGTCTTGGAAATTTTTCAGCTTGCAGATAATACGGATAAATGATTTATATATTTTTTTCAGAATTTTAACACGTCATATGATGGTTTGGAAAAAATCATTTTCTAAGCAGCTGGTGAGTTGCCTGCTTCAGCTGCTTGAAACCCTATTGGTTGAAATGGAGGTCCAATCATATTATTTGGTTAAAAATTAGTGTTAAACTTCTAATTAACATTAGTTAATCATAATTAAACATATTTATTATAATATTTACAATTATTATAATTTATTCTTAATAATCTTATATAATTTTTTTATAACGCTTATCGATAATTTAATTTTGATTATGCTTTAATCCAAGGGTTAATTGCTACATGCAACCATGACTATATAAGCATCTAAACTTACTTAAAATGATCATTAAAAGTAAGATTATGTTAAAATGATATTTGTGGAGCACGTCCGTGACAATTCTCCTCTCCTTCAAAAAATTTCGTCCCCGAAATTTAGATATATGTTGTGAAGGATAAGAATGAATACTTCCTTCTTATTTGGTCATTCTCACTTCCAACTTTCTCTTTACTTGAATGAATTTTTTTTCCTATAACACAAATACTAAAGGAAATTTTCATTTATGAAGTTCATTTTCCTTGACTCTTATAATTTATACTATATTTTTTTCTCAAGACAAATTCCCTTATATTCGAATAGATTGAGTTTCTCTTTATATGCAGAAGGCTGCTCTTCAATTTATTGATGGTGCAATCTTTGATTTTATACGAGCAGAAGATAATTGTATGTATTACTCTCTATTGACGTTCTGCTCTCTTTGGTTCTCTGTTAATGTTCTGCTCTCTTTGATTTTTGTTTTAATGCATAACACACAAAAATATCATATCTCAAAAGAGAAAAAAAAACTAACTATTGCATTAACCTAGATGAGTTAGAATCCATTGTACGTGAACATAATAACAAGACCTTGAAGAGCAATGGAGGACTAGATGGAAAAGCAAAGAAGATCTCTATTTAACTTGATGCTATGATAATGACAAGCAAAATAACTTTTTTCAACAAGCATGTCGAAAAATCATCAAGAAGCTTCTGGATGTTTGTTTAGAATATTTTACATGATTTGAAATTGATCATTCTTATGATTTGAGCTTTGATATCTGCAGTTGTTGGACTTCTAACTGAAGATTAGCCCAACGATACATACGATGGTTTAAGAATCTTACTTAGAATATTCCTGATCATCATAGTTATAACATCCAATGACTCATTACAATTCAGAGACTTTAGATAAGGAAAGGTATAAGATCTTGATCCAGTTGCCCAGAGATGGACATAGACAAAACTTTTGTTGATGATTTGTTGATTGATGAGCTTGTCTACAAAGGATTTGATCAATATCATTGAACATAGAAACATTGAAGATATTGTAAATACACAATATCTTTGATGGTGGAACTTAACAAATAAACAGTTGATCCAATACATGTCAAAATCTCATATGGTATTATGCATCATGGACATAACTTTCCTTCTCACTATTGTGATCTCTTTTTATTTTTCTTGATATTTCACAATAATCCTGCATATATCATATTCTTTTGTCTATAACATTTTCCTAATGTGCATATTTAAAATTTCATAAAAGAATTAATTTTTTGATCTAGTCTTGCTACCATGGTTAATTTTATACAAAATTTTCATAAAAGATAAGTATCAATGTTATGAGTGGAAAACTAATTGCAAGGAAATTCTCAAATATTGGACAAATTTTATGGATAACAAGAACAATGGGTAGTACTTCAACAATTATATGAGTCTATCATGACAAGCAAAAGAAGATGACACATTAGATAAAGGGAACGACATAATAACCATCGATTATTGCGTACCTATAAGTCAAATACGATCACTATCATTCCTAAGAATGAGTGTCAGAGTGCGAGCAACAATGAGTTTCGATAACCACTAATTAAGAATCGTTTTAGAATGCGTAACAATGAATGTTGTTTGACAACTATGGGTTGAAAGTTGACAATAATTCTGATATCAATATAGCAATTCAAGGTTTCATAGCGATTTCAAAATCACTGATAATAATTCAAATTAGACAATATTACTTTAATGATCATCATATGATTTGAATCCTATCAAATAGATATTAGTTCCCAACACTAAACTGATTTGATGATTGGTTCTCTAACCCTTATGCGTAGTCTAATATTATTATTTATTTCTATAAAATGTTTATCATTTATAATTAATATAAACATCTCATAATGTCTTCATAGGACTATGAGCATCTATTCTCTTATTGATTGTCCCTATAGAACCTTCAATATCTCCTATAATCTTGTTAAGATTTGATGTTATCAAACCCGAAGAACAAAACTCATACTCTACTATCCACACATCCAACACAAATAATTTCTTTCCATAATAAGAATCATTCATATATATATCTATAAAGTTTTCATGATCACATTTATATTTCCCTTATGTTATTTATAACACATTTACAAATTGATTTTGACTATTCAAAACAATATAACTATACTTTATTTCAATTTTTCCTATCTTCTTATCCACATATTTTATTTGGATCAATCTCAATCTTGTAGAATTAAGCTTCAAAGTCAACATTATTTACAAATTGAGAATAACCATAATCATTTAAGAGAGTCGAACAAATATAGTGTTCAAACCCAAAGACTTGATTGTTAAAATTAGAATAACAATGATGTAATGCATATCTATTATCTGATTCTCATACATATGGGTATTCCAATGTATGTTAAATACAAAACTATGAAAGGTAGTTTGTAAATATCCTCTCCTCACACCTTTATAGTTTCAAATGTATTTATTCCAAAACACAATATCTCGCAAAACTTTTATATCACAATATATTAGGATGTGACTTTTCTTATCTTTTTCATTTTCTTTCTGATATAAAATGCAAACTAGTTGTTCTTTATGTAACAATTTCTTGTTTAAATCAATAAGCTTGCAAACACAATCATATGTACATGATTGATTTATATTTTCTTAGATTGGATACAATATAACACATTATACTTCCTTTCTACATTAAGGAGAAAGGTTGCATGATAAATAATTGATCAAAGTCATTCAAAGATATCAGATGATCATACATATCAAGGATATAATTTGTTTTTCTTAGAATTGACATGATCTAACATCATGAGGTCAACCCAAAACTCATGCATAATTTGGCTCTTAGTTTTATTTTTTCCATAATATTTTTTTGAAATAGTATTTAAATATCTCTCATGATGTGCACGACCTTCGGAATTGAGAGATCATAAGTTTATGAGTGGTTTGATGGTCAAAAACTCACAATGATCATATCGAGTTCCATGTATATAGAGGTTGAGATAATTTTTTTTTAACTTTAGCTAATGGTATCCATATCTTAAAGTCATTTTTGAGAATCTAGTAGTACTTGTACTTCATCAAGCAAGTAACTCATTCTTGATAAACTATTCTTCACAATCACTTAAAATGTATATAATTCATGTCCAACTAAGGAACTTATCTTTCTTCTTGAAGAATAAATCCAAAGCTCAAAATTTTGACTGAATGCACACCTCATCGGAACGCTCCGATAGTTCTCTTAATCTTATAAGTGTTATACAATGAGGAGTCTTAGAAATAGGAATAGTTCTATGGATTAGATCTATAAAGAATTCTATCTATCTCCTCGGTCATAATTTAGAAAGATCTTCTAGGAATATTTTACAAATTCCTATATGATTGAAATATCTTCCAATCGTGACCTCTTTTTCCTTTATCTCGATGACAAAAGCAAGGTATGTTTCCCATTTCTTCCTAATTAACTTATCTATCATTATTATATAAATAATTCAAGAGAAGAAAATTCTAACATTTATAAAAAAATGTAACTCTTAATATTCCTAATAACTCAAAGTAAACTTTTTCCTTAAAGCAATGTGAAGTAGCATGTTGACGAACTAATCAATCACCTTTGGATAAGACATTATAGTCTTAGATATTTAAAGAAATGAAATATGTCATCATTTCTCACTTAGTCCCTTTTGACTCCATATTCATTTATATTTTTTGCAACTACTACTAGTTTGATCCGTAACTTTGCCATCATGAAACATTATTGATGGACCTATTATGATCACATCATCACATAGAGAGGATCATTATCGACATCAAATGCCACACCATGTACTGATGCATAATGCATGAGATGAAAATGAACTCTTAATAGGTCGACCGTTAGGCGGAGCAAATTTACAAATGTCAATAATATCAAATTGGCCCTCATCACATTACTCATGTGGTGGTATCTTCACCACTTCAAAATATAAAACAAGAAAAACAATCAAAATCATGCATTATCAATCTAATGCAAATAATGTCACTTAACTTTAAACTTAAGTCCTACTGTCTACAGAATCTTATAACCTAAGCTCTGATACCAAACTCTGTCACACCCAACTCCGTGACTAAGTGCTAATTCCAATCATCATAAATCTTAATTATGTTTAGCCATTACAAAAATAAAATTGGCAAAACCTTCCTCCCTTACTTTCTTGTGTTATTAAAAAAGATATGGCATACAAAAGATGGATATATATTCATCAAAGTTTTTAAAAAAAAACTATAAGATATGGCATTCACATATGGTCATTATATATTTTTTTTTCACAAATCATTTCACATATAACCTCACAGGATCAAGTCTCATACAACCTTACAAAATGATTCTAATAAACTCTAGTACAACTCTCGAATTTATCTATTACATGCATGCTTTTTAAAAATAAAAGTGGAGAGGAAATAAAAGTGCTCCAATGGCTCGACCTCTTCTATATGCATCAAAGACAAGCTTCGAATTGACTCAACTCAAGAACTTATAATTATCTGAAAAATTCAACAAGGGTAATGTGAGCAACAATCGTTTGCTCAGTGAGTGAAATAAATGTACAACATAGGGGAACAATACGAGTGCATATAACATTTAAAAAATCATATTTCTTTCATATGAGAAAACATTTAAAGCATAACTTATTTCACATAACTTTTCAAATCATATGAACTTTTACATAAATACAAATTATTCAAGATATCATCATATTCACAGTTAAACTCCACGCATGTGTCATTGCACATACTCATCATGAGTCAATACGTATCCATCTATAATCATGTGTCATACAGTTAAGCAGAACTTCATAATCAAGAGTCATGGATACGCAGAGCAAATCATGGGTCAATACGTATCCCTCTATGATTGTGTGTCATACAGTTAAGCAGAGCTTCACAATCAAGAGTCTTATATATGCAGAGCAAATCATGGGTCAATACGTATCCCAATTATGATTGTGTGCCACACAATCATGATTCTTAAATACGCAGAGCGATCATGGGTCAATACATGCACGCAGAGCAGTCCCCAAAGGGCAAAGACACCCGATATACGCCCCAAAGGCTTCATGTATATCGAATGCGGTCCCAAAGACCTTTTTCAAATAGCACGACTAATGAACACACGGAGTTTAACAATATCAAAATACACATGTCATAATCTCATATCATTATCAAATAAAACTTATTTTAACTTCATAAGCATTATTCCCTGAAAATATTTTCATGTAAAAGGTTGTTCCGTCTCATATAAAATCATTGAAACATATCATAAATATTTTTCACAGTTCAAGATATGTTTCAATAATAATAATACTAATAATCTTTATTTAAAATAATATCATAAATAAAAGAACTAACATATAGCATTTTGCTATGTTGTAAATTTACTCATTCATCTTGTACTTTATCACTTCAAGGAGGTTTATTAGATTTCCTCTATTTCACTTGCAACTTGAGGTTTTCCTACAAACAATAATGTCTTCTTACTTCCCAATCACTAGTAAGGTAATATGCAATGCATGCTCATGATTTATGAATGCTTATGCACCCTAAAATGCATATAACCTCATCTAATACTAGTTTCTAATTTCAGACATTTATATTCATAAGTTATTCCACACTTAGAACTTTTTAATTCTCCAAAGCTTAACTAGGTGCTGTTTCAGGGTTTTCAGACTGAATGTTTGTCAATCAATAATTCATAACTTCTTAACCACATGGGCAAATCTTATGATTCTGGATTAATTAGAAACTAGACATACTAAGGTTTGCAATCCCCAAATATCATTATCAAATTCCAAGTGAGTAAATTAGGACATCCCAAGCAATCTGACTTAGGATTTGTGCCCTGACAGACTGTGTGTCACTAAAATATTGATTTATATATTTCTTCATACTTGTCCATTTAACTAGGGCATAATTTTTCTGAAAACTAGACTTCATTAGTACTTTGTAATAAAAATTAAAGAATTTAACTTGCTATATAGACTTATAACAAAAATAGTTAATTCGGGCGCAATCTGTCAATGTCCTGGAATCTGACAGAAGACTCACTATGAAATGAAAAATGCATTTCTCCGCCTCTACACATCCAAATTGGATGCTTCCACTTCTTACCGAACCCTTGTATACTTTAACATATATAAATTTCAAACCCTAATTCTATTTACCCTAATCATACCCTAATCTACAAGGCGGACCTGTCTCTGACTCGGGACAGAGTGAGCGACCTACGGTTCTCGGTTCATAACTTACTCTATTTTTGTATGATTCTTATGGTCATGGAAAGCTAACATCGGGAGGATGAATCATGCAAATTTTCAGGATTTATGAAGAACTAATCACGAAGATATGATCTTATGAAGTTGTAGGTCAGTTTCGGATCCGCAGATTCACCATAACCCAGCGAACTTGTCGAATTTCCTCAGGTTATTACGGCAACTGATATGGTCTTGGAAAATTTTCAGCTTGCAGATAATACGAATAAATGATTTATATATTTTTTCCAGAATTTTAACACGTCATATGACGGTTTGGAAAAAAATCATTTTCTAAGCAGCTGGTGAGCTGCCTGCTTCAGCTGCTTGAAACCCTATTGGTTGAAATGGAGGTCCAATCATATTATTTGGTTAAAAATTAGTGTTAAACTTCTAATTAACATTAGTTAATCATAATTAAACATGTTTATTATAATATTTACAATTATTATAATTTATTCTTAATAATCTTATATAATTTTTTTATAACGCTTATCGATAATTTAATTTTGATTATACTTTAATCCAAGGGTTAATTGCTACATGCAACTATGACTATATAAGCATCTAAACTTACTTAAAATGCTCATTAAAAGTAAGATTATGTTGAAATGATATTTATGGAGCACGTCCGTGACAGTTGACCCAAAATAGGCTATGTCATTCCATAGAGTGTGCTAACTCAATCAACAACTAAAATCGATTGTGCTTTATCGAAAATAGCCCATGTTGAAAAGACATGGTTGGAATTTAGTAATGAAACAATAAAAAAATTCTCATCGTCAAATAAATGGCCTGAACGGTCGATGTTCATTAATGTATTAAATTTGTGCATCTAAATAGTACACATCACAAAACAATGTGTTGTCTCAAAAAAATCGAGACGACATCAACAAATGATATTGAATTAATGACTTTGATGCAATCTATCATTCTCATCTCTTTTGTAAGTTTTGGAACCTAATAGAAACTCCGGACATAATGATGAAGAAAATCGTAATGCAAACAACTACAATTGCAACAACTCCTAGCAAATTGTGATCAAACCTAAAGTAATCTCGCAAGAATTGTGACATGCTCTCTTGAGCTTCTCCTTCACATCACCAAGATAGTAGTTAATTCAATAAAAAAATGTAAAAATAAAAAACAATGGTAGCAAGAATATTTAAAAGAGAATATACATTTTTTATTCACTATTTTATGCTTTTTCATATTATGTAAAAATAAACTTAATTGTAGAAATATGAAAATCTATTATCAATCAATGTAGGCATTTCTTTGTATTAAATAAAAATATTTTAATTATGAATAAAATCCTAAATGTTTTGTATTCGAACTTTAATCCTTGAATTATAATAAAAAAGACAACATTAAACACAACAATACGCAGTGTTCTCATCTCCTTTGGAAGTTTAGGAATCTAACAACGACTCCAAACATGATAGCGAAGAAAGCCGCAAAGCGTACGACTACAACAGCTACGACTACTAAGAAACTTTGCTCAAATCCATAGTAGTCTTGCAAGAACTCGGACACGTTCTGGTCGGTCTCGAGATTCTCATCCATGTCACCAAACTGGGAGCCCAACAGTCCGTACATAGTCCATTAGGAAGGGCACACGTAAAAATACCATCTCCACTAAATTGGCATTCTTTGAAAAAAAAGGTATGGATTATAGACGAAAGCAAGCATTAGGATAGGATTATATTGTGTCTATGTCCGATGATAATGCTAATATTTCTTGGATTCTATTTTGAGTTGCATTTTTATATTTCTGGATGGATTCTGTTAGACTTTAAATTTCCATGAAAAATAAGATAATGTGAAATGAAATTGTGGTGGTTTAAGAATAATTATAGTAAAAAAATGAGTGACATAAGTAATAGAAAAGAAAAAAAAATCAGCATAAAAAATGAACTTGTTGATCCAAAACAAATCATCTTGGCAAAATGGGGCAATGTTGACCAAAATAGGCCATGTCATTCCATAGAGCATGCTAATTCAATCAACAACTAAAATCGATTGTGCTTTATCGTTAACAACCCATGTTGGATCCTACTTATTAATTTAGATGGACTTTGATTTCAATTGATTCATCAACCAATTTATGATCATAATCTTAATCTTTTCCACCTTATTAACTTTTGTTAATTATCCATTAATTAATTCCAAATTTAGTCATTAATAAATAACAATTTTTTTATCTCAACTCAAACTCCTCTCTCATCTCTTCCAACTCATCCGCAATTATCCTTTATTTTCATAATTAATAAATAAAATAATATTAACAACCATATTTTTTGAATGAAAATAGTAAATTAACTACTAAATTTAGACAACTATTATTAAAAACATTAGATAACTAATTACGCATAAATTTTCAACCCTATTTTTCTCTCCCTCTCAATTGAGTTTATTTTTTAAAAAAATACAAATATAATGGTTTTATCTTACATCACTCAGCTTTCACCATCTTTTTGCTTTCTTATCGACCTTCTACTTCTTCAAGAGATTTGTATCCTTCAAATTTTCTATCAACATTGATCAGTCAATACCTTTTAGAGTTCCCCATGATTAGAGTCGCCACTAAAGACATTTTACCTTGGCCACGATCCCTTTATTTGTGTAAATTTTCTAATATCATTTGTTAAAAATTTGTGTCACATTACTTTTGAATTTCTATCCTCTAAGTTCTTATTTAAACGCTAACAATAGAATTAAATTTCAAATAAATTTACAAAATTAATCATGACAAAATAAAAGAATTTTATCATTTACATTTAAAGTTACAGAGGGTGCTCAGCAGCTTGTGCTCAGCACCCTACGAAGTCCGCCGGCCATTCGTGTGCCCCTTCATATGAGACCGCACGGTGCTGATTCGTGTGCCCCTTCATATGAGATCGCACGGTGCTGATTCAACTCGTGAGATTTTGCCATCGCGCCTTTTGCTTTCCCCTGCTCCTCTTCTTTTTTCTTTTTCCTTTTTTTCTCTCTCCAGCTGTTCTCGCTCGCTCCTCCTCTTTCATCTTTTTCCTTTTTTTTTTCTCTCTCTCTCCAGCTGCTCTCTCCCTCTGCCCTCTTTCACTCGATCTTCGCCGGCAAGCGGCCCTCCCTGATCTTCTCCGGCGATTTAGAGGGGCAGGTCAGATCTTTTTTTCATCTATCCCATTTCGTTTATCGGGTCTCATTCACTCGATCCTCGCCGGCTGCCCTCTTTCACTCGATCGCTCCTGCGAGTGGCGCACGTTGATCTTCTCCAGGGATTGAGGGGCGGGTGGGGTCTCTTTTTCCTCCATCCCATTTCGTTTATCATTCAAAGCCGGATATCGGGAACCCTAGGTTCTTTTTGCATGTTCGATTCATCGCACCGTCCTAACTTTGCCTCTCGATCGAGTTCTCCGGCGAAGGCCCTTTTCAGGTACTACTCCCGACCCCTCAATTTCCTTCTTTTGCCCTCTCATGCGTCGCCGCCCTAACACTCTCTCGATCTCCGGTGTGTTTAGGGTCTTGACTCTATCTTCTTCACCGGCGACCGAGTTCTCCGCCAAGGCGTCTGCACATGTTGCTTTTCTATCATTCCTTTGCCTCTTGATACCATTTCGATTTATGTTTATTTCATCAGGAAGGTTGGTCCTTCGTTTCAATATATTCTTGATATATTATCAAGATGAGATTTGGAGATGTCTGGGTGGGTTCTTGAAGTAGTTCTAATCATCTGTTTCATTTTCTTCCTATTTGATTTATTTATTATGTACTTGTTGCTTTAATGAGTTCCTTGTGTATTGATAGTTCAATTGTTGAAGTAGTTTAGTTTGAAAACATTGTGAAAACAAAGAAAGTATGAAAGACTATGGATAGTTTTCCTATCTTAGTAAAATTTATAAAGTGCTGATGGGACACTAATTTTTTTAAACTTAAAACCACGGTATAGAAGTCAAACTGAGGTAAAAAAATTAGGAGCTCTCACATTCGTAAAATTTTCTTTCTGACTGCAATGATGGACGTGAGTGCAAAGAAAAAAATTCCATTACAAAATTTTTCATTGGAGATTAAGTTTGGTTGTCTATTTTTTTTACTATATCATAAATCAATTGTCATATATTGATTATTACTTTTATATGATTACCTAATACATCCAAACAACTTAAACAACTTGAGTTGACGATTTCTTTACATTTCTTTAAACTTCAGTATGACTCTTTTTAAAAATTGCAATACTACATAATTTTACTTTCTATTGGTTAAAATAATTTTTGCCCAAACAGATCCTAAGTATTTTGATGATTGATGAACTATTGAAACTAATGTATAATTTTTTTATGATTAATGTATAAAATTTTCAGAATAACTAAGTTTTTCCTTTGGCTGTCGCATACATGAACCACCAGCAAAAATACATCTTTTTATCATCTTTTCACGTATATTAAAATTTTTTGTTTCTTTCTTACTGCATTCCAATGTTCTCAGATTTTTTTTTCTTTTCATTTTTACTATGTAGTCCACACATTTGATAACTTTGACTGCATCCCAAAATTATTTATTAACTAAAAGTTAGATTTCAAGGAAGATTGCAAGTTAGAAACACCAAATTAAGCAAGTCAAATTAAGTTGTTGCCGCTTCAAGTATACTAATATCGCATCAGCGGCAGAAGACGAGAAATCGACATCAAGGAGCTGTAGAGCACATGGCATACGAAAATAGGAAACTTTTATTATGGAACCAGAAGTTACTATGGTGCACTTTGGCCGAACTAGTCAATAATTAAGAACATGCACAACTTCAATTGCGTCGATAGAACACAACTTCAGTTACAAGATATTGCAATCGATCTTTTGTTGAATGGTCTAATCTATTTAGCTTAATTCCATCATTTCAGTTTTCTTGCAGAGTTCTTCCACCTGTATACACAGACAGTGACGAGTCAAATTTCAGACATTAACGTGGAAATTTCAGAGGATGCCAACTTTCCATAACCAAATCGAGCAGACATTAACGTGGAAATACTTTCCAAGTTCGATCCAACATCAGCTGGCATAACTACTGCAATATGAATGCAGCCACCAAGACTTTATGTTGGTCAGTGATGTCTATCAAACACAAAAAAGAAAAGGAAAATGTTTTTTTGTTTCTTCTTTCTTTAGGGGAAAAGGATGATTATTATTGGAGGACAATGGTCATCCGGCAAAAGACTGGAAATAAAGGAAAATTTGTGATGAAGAAAATACAAGATGTCTCATTTCCAGAAAAAAAGACTGCAAGGAAACTTGCCTTCCAAATCTGCATTAAAATAGACAAGGCAACATACCAGCATCCGTGAGCATTGTCGGTACAGTCTGCATTAGAATAGGCATAAAACAGAGGACATATTTATTCTGCATGAATTTGAAACACCTCCTCCTGGTTGAAAGTGAAACTTCACTGATACATCCTATGCAGGGAGGCGTACGCCATGGATACAAATATCACATATATAGAAGCAAAAACAAGATAATGAAGATGGGGCACGAATGAATCCGGCACACAATGCCATAACATCAAACACTGCTCACAGGAGTCTAAAGCTAACCAATGAATTAACAGTGACAATCTTATTCTTTCAAGGGATCGACATATCCAGGATTTATTTTAAATTTGGTTTTGATCTTGCTGGACAATTGATTTGCATAGCCACAGATGTTCCTAAAACAACTGGTAGAGGAAGTACCAAGGAAACTCTTATAATAGATTGGGACATCCAAAATAGAGCCATTTAAGATCAATTCTTGCGTCAGCTCTTAAACAGCTAAACAAAGCTCCATTGAACATATAACTCAGTTTCTGTTGAGGCTATAAAAAAAACAAAATTTATTTCAACAACCACGTGTTGAATGAAAAAGGATACGAGAAGATATGAACTTAGGAAAAAGAGGCATAATGATCACGTATCTTGCAAGATGTTAGGAGAATCTAGACAGAGCTTCAGAAGTCAAATAATCATGACAGTTTATTTTCTAAGGTTAATTAGACTCCAACAACAACAACAACAAAGCCTTATCCCACTAGGTGTAGACTCCAAAGAAAAAAAAAATCAAAACAGACAGTCCATATGTTTCCGATGAAGGATTCAGCTCTATCTTTTTTACTGTGGCTTTCATAGGATTTAAGGTTTAACAAGTATTTTTGAAATCCTTAACAGTAACTTATATCTAAAGTCCACAACGTAAGATAACATAAAGTAATTGCAGTTTCAAAAAGATAAATTGCACATTAAATTAGGCCTAAATCTGAAAAAACTTTTTAAGCAAGTAAATCTATTTCTCTAAGAGATATTGTGGAATTATTTGGGTCCATCGCCAAATGGACGAGAAATATGCATGCACAAGAAAAAATCTCAGCTTTTCCACTGATGGGCATCGACTCCTGAGACAAAATTATGGGAATTTTATTGTTATAGCACATTATTTTTCTTTCTGCTTTTAATTTTGTGACCAAAAGATTGATTTGTTAATTTAGTGGATTTTTGGGGTCTGTGTTCTTTCTACACCAGAAGAAAAGAAACAAACACATGATGGATGTTGTCACCTGCACATATGAGACTTAGGTTGTAACATAAACAAGAAGATACCTCCAGCAACCGAAACATTCAGAGACTCAAAGGATCCTTCCATAGGAATGCTTATGAGTTCACATGAATTTACAGCTTGCTCAGAGAGGCCACGGCCCTCACTACCCAATACCAAGCAGAGAGGAATGAGTGACAATGATTCTGCAAGTTGCTGCGACAATGAAGAAGTCTTCATAGAATCGTTACCACCATCTTCTGGATGACCTGCCAACATCTTCATCTTAAACTTGGTTGTCAAAGATATCAAATGAGTCCAGTTACCGGAAACAATAGGAAGCTGAAATGATGCTCCTCGGGCTGCTCGAAGGGCTTTTTCATTAAAAGGATCACAGCAAGTAGGAAGAAGGAAGGCACCGTCCTGCTTGTTTGATGTAAACCAAGCAAAGAAAAATAATGACATCATCTGTTAGCATTTATAGAAGTTCATGTTATGATAACAAAGGATTTAATTTTCCACAATATGTTAGGCACATAAAACAAATAAGATGGAGAATCCATATTGCTTTTTCATGTGATAAAACAAATAATATGTTAAGTTCAAACACATTGAACCACCCAAGTTATTGACAACTCAAACACTGTAAGTGTCAAGAAGAGAAATAGTAGACACCATAAACATGATTCTGGGAAGTGAATTTTCTGACGCATTTAAGTCCAACATGCAACAAAAAAAATTGCTGAAGCAAATAATGACTCCTGCTAGGAAATAAGCAATGGAAAATTTGCCTCCTGAAATTTTTTTTTTGAGGAGATCCTGAAAAATAATTTGTACCATGTTTTAATAAAGAGAAAGGTAAAACATAGAAAATTATAGGCGACAACTGAGAACAAGAGTTCAAAGTTTACCCATTTGAAAGCCATAGCTGATCTGATCAAAGTGCCAAGATTGCCAGGGTCCTGTTATAAAAGTAAAATGAATAAGTTTCCCTCATGAATTCAGAAAAAAAAAACCTGCAGATAGTGAAGATCCAAATTTCTTAATGTATTTGAGACCCTCTGCTAGACATTTAAGTGCAATGACCAAATTAAATTATATTAGACAATGTAGACGAGATCTACGATGCCATCCCTCACTCGTGTCTTTTTTTTTTCTTTTTTTGAAGAGGGATCTGTCACTCATATCTTGGTAAACAAAGAAAAACTTAATTCCGTACCTTACTCTCTTGATGCCAGATAATATCACGACTTTTTTAGAGCTATGATCACAATTCAATATCTATCTTGCCAATAAATTAGTGGAGGAGATCTACTTGTCATGTATAGAGTTTTGACTAGTTGAACCAAAAAGCTTGTTGGAGTACTACAACTCAACCTCAATCACATTTCCAACCCCAAAACTTCTTATGGTCATTTGGAATGTTTCAAACACATGATGTTCTGAAGTAAATTGTGACCTGTAAAAGGAGTGTTCTATTGGCTAGTTGCTCATGCTTAAAGGAACAGAAAAGCTTTGACAGAAACCAACTACAACATGGAAGCTTCAGTTACAAAGTAAGCTTCCAATTAAATAGCTTGTTAAAGCCTACATATAAAATTTTATTTTGACAAAAAAATCCTTAAATTACAATAACCTAAGCTAAACTACTCACATCTGAGAAGGAATAACAAATAATTTACCCGCCGAAGCTGCTCTCAAATGAGGTGACATGGTTTTATATCCCCACAAAATCCAATGATCCCAAATGATAGCATAACAACAAGAGGTACAGTATGATATCAACAACAACAACAACAACAAAGCCTTATCCCACTAGGTGGGGTCGGCTACATGGATCATACGACGCCATATATTCGTTGATATCATTAATAAAAAAAATAAAGATAACATCTAATTATTCTGCATCATTTTGTTTTATTGGCATGTCACCCTAAACCAGCTGCAACCACTTCTTGGTAACGTAGGCGCATCAGCATTCCAGTGAACAGCAGCTCGATACCATTCTCATGACTCACTGGAGTCCCCTCGTCCAGTCGGGGTCCAAGGTCTCCAAGAAATGCAGCCTCTGTTTATATTAGTCGAACATAAAGAACAAAGATGTTTCAAAGCTTTAGGAGTGTTGCCATTTGATAAATGATGTGGTTGAAAGCCTTGAGATCTGAAAGTCTGCAGGTTCACGGGGATGATCCTGCACCATTCTTTATAGGTCTTCAGCTGTCAGTACTGGATCACTGGCCTCGGCAATAACATAGCTGATCAATGCCGCCAAATTATACCCCTTGTCAGGCAACATGGGGCTAGGACTTCCTTCATGAAGGGGTCCATTACCTCCCTATGGGCCGTTTTAGATGATCATAATGGACACGATGATGATAATCATTTCCCCCACATTTCCAACATCTCTGTGGATCCCTGCAATGTCTCTTGATGTGACAACGATCAAGACATTTGTAGCATTGCAGAGTCCTTTGATTTGACATTGTCTTCAGTCGTTCTCTACCTAGTCATTCCACCTATTCTGTTGTAGGTCACACGACGCTGTTCGCCCTTGTTTGCTAGTTGTGTGGCGTTGGTGGCACCAACAAGAGGGAGTCTCCTGTCAACGCTAGCCATCCTATAGGACCAGTGCTATATTTATTTCCTTCGCTGAAGAAAGCATGGTCTCATAAATTCTAGGGCATAGCACAGGGCAACAGGTTGTTTTCTGCCAAATTTACACATGTAATCATAGTATCATACATGGTTGGAAGGTGAAACATAGGATACTCATTAGTAAAAGAAGCATGTCAGAATTATGTTTTACACTGTCCAAACTGTGATATTTAATTGCTGAAAATGTACCTTTACAATTTGTCATGAGTTATCAATGTTATTGGAATGTGCAATCATATTGGTTAAGGTTTTCAAAGAGTCGCTGCTATAATTGAGTAAAGAATTGATATCGTATTCTCTTAGTTAGTGTCCTCTCATTTTTTAGTTAGTGAATAGTGTTGGTTCATTCATCCGTTTTCTCTTTTGGTACTGAGAAGATGCTCTTTTTGAGATTTTTAAATGCCTTTGAATATGCTGTTATGATAGCAATACAAGAACTCCGCTTATGTTTTATAACCGGTCCCAAGCCCGGATAAAGGAGGAGGGTTGTGTTATGCCCCGACAGTCAGCGTAAAACTCTGTCGAATCGCATGAATATGGATCAACGAATAGCGTTGTATGATCCATGTAGCCGACCCCACCTAATTGGATAAGGTTTTGTTGTTGTTGTTGTTGTCACCCTAAACCTACTACATGAAAAAGAGACCAAATTTATTTATCTTCATTTACAAGGAAGGGCAAAGTGACTCAAACTTGAAAACTGCTTGGACAAAGAAATGAAGTGGTTCTCATGCTGACAAAGTCAGTGAAACTAGTAAAACATTATGTTTTAGAGCATTGTTTTAACAGATACTCTGTGCTAGCCAGTTCAACTGAAGGGCCCAAGTGACCAGACCATGCTACACACTTGTTTAGACGTGCTATATCCGAAACGTACGAAATAAACAGACCCTTTGTCATTATTTCAAGTCAAAGAGCTTGAGAGTCAAAGTCAAAGCTCCTGAGCTACACGAACGCCATCTCTGTCCTGCATCTAACTCAACAACGAGTATCACAAAACAATGTTGAAATATTCATCAGCTTGAACAAAGTTTAGTGCCCCCGCCCTTTAAGTTGAACTCATATTTCATGTGTTCATCAGTGTTTAATCTCCATAGGTCTTCGTAACTGAGTGAAGGTATAATCAGGTTATTTTCAGAGCAGTTTTGAGCTTACTTACAAAGTAAGCAAGTTCAGCATGGTTTCCAGTTCGATTAAAGGCAACTCAAAAGCACATGATCCTTGCAAAAAATAAAATAAAAAATAAAAACAGGTTGAACTGATGTCATAGAGAAATTGACACTAAATCAATTAACGAGCCAATAATTTTCTTTAGCCAATTTCAGTCAAAGGCTTGGTAAAAAACAAGGATCCAATTTTCATTTCACTCATAGTTACTTGATATCCCACTTCATCCTTATGAAGCTTTTTGTGAATATTGATTCATAACATTTAACAAGTGACCGAGTCAAATCTGAAAACCAGAAAACCTATATTTAGCCTAATAATGAAATTCATGAAAAACAATAATCTTTCAGCATAATCAATTAACAAAATTGGTTTCACTATAAAAAGAAAGAAAATTGACAGCGTTAGTTCAAGTGCAAATTACTATTAAATACAGCATTTGTTATCAAATAATTAATAATTGTTCAGATGAAGTCTATCGAAAATAAAAGAACCACAAAAATTGGGCAGATGAAATTGCTCAGATATTTGAACAAACGTTTTTCTATTTAAAAGTAGCAGTTGATCAACAAACATCCTTCTCTCTAGACATAATTAAGATTACTTCAGAACAATCAATGACATATGACAAGAGCTAAAATGCCTATCCTAAATCTTTGTTCACACAGCTTGAGAGTTCTAAAGATTATGTCGGCACTGGGGACCAAAGTAAATGGACGGTACCTGAATCCCATCGAGGACTAGAATCCTGCGAGGCACTGAAGGAAAACAACCCTGACAGAGGCCATCATCCTGATCCATTATACAGAAACTCTTGGGAAACTTCATAAGCGCGATCGCTTCGATCGAGTCGCTCGATTCCAGCCCAGAAACTCTCTTCATCACAGCAGGACTGAGGTTCAAAACGGATACGGCGGAGGAGAGACGGAGATCTTCGGGGGCCTCGGCTCCGTCTAGCAACAGCAAGCAGTCCACCAATGAGCATTCTCCATTGTCTTCACTATCTTCAACTTCATCACTGGTATATTTAGATCTCTGAAACTTGCATATTTCCCTGCAAAGAAATTTGAAGGTAAGCATCTAGTAAGCAAGATGCCAACGGGGGCTGCAGCAAGTACGGAATGAGTTGGCTGTGCGAGCTCCATTGACGGACTGCGCGTACGAGAAGTACAGGGAGGACGAAGTAGGATTACAAGATTGGGGTGAGGCCGACGACGATGGCGGAGCGGGAGGCGCGGCGGTAGGAGGGACTCTGGCGGAGCTTGACGCAATGCTTGACCAGTGGATTGGATACGCTCGTTATCCTCTTCGGCAGGGGCGTCTGCCTCAACTCGATGCCACCACCGGTACTCTCTGCCGCCCCCGCTGCCGGCGGTGGCCGCGAGCACCGGGTGAAGGAAGGCAACCTTGAGTTCGCAATTCCAAGTACCACCATATCTTGAGTTTTCTTTTCCTCCCCGAAAGAGAGCTTGAAAGTTGTTTCTTTATTGTGCATCACAAGTCCAATGGGCCGAAATATAAAGGCCCACCATTCGATTGCCTAATTTTTATAGTCGGTCCCAAGTCCGGATAAAGGAGGAGGGTTGTGTTATGTTCCGACAGCCAGCGTAAAATCCTGTCGAATCTTATGAATATGGATCAACGAATATATTGTGTTAATACTAGGTCGTTACCCGTAAGTAACGCGCTGTCCAGCTCGGGTACAATGATAAGAGAGCAAGAGCCGCTGCATCCTCGCATGAATGCAGTGTTAAATGAGCAAGAGCTACCACACTCTAATGGACGGAGGCGATTAAAGAAGCTAGTTCATGAGACTAAGGTCAGATTATGTTCTTGGAACATTTAGACGTTGAATGGGAAGCGCCTCGAGGTGGCACAAGTAATGGACAAGCGTAAGATTAGTATCTTATGCTTGCAAGAAATTAGATGTGTAGGAGAGGGAAGTAAGAGATTAGGTTAAATGGTTCCAAATTTTGGTACACAGGTAAGGTAAAGAGAAGGAATGGTGTTAGTATTATCACGGATGCAGAATGGAGGAAAAATGTTGTGGAAGTTAAAAGGATTGAGGATCGAATCATATCCGTGAAAGTAATTGTTGGAAAGGAGACTATGAACATTATTAGTGCATATGCACCCCAAGTAGGACCAGAATCACATCTCAAGGAGAAGTTTTGGACAGATATGGAGGGTTTGTGTAACATTCTCCACCAACGTGTGATATTGTCCGCTCTGGGCCTCGGCCCACACGGTTTTACCAAAATACGTCACCTGGTATCAGAGTAGCGCAGCGGCTCACCTCTATACTCAGCGTGATACTGTCCGCTCTGTCACTTCCCTAGGCTCACGGTTTTCTAGCGTGTCACATCTGATGAAAGACATGTTCCCATATATACCCAGCATCTCTCCCGTGACTTATGCATGTGGGACTAATCCAAGGCATGCCTCATGCATCCTTCCCCCCTTAAGGGACTCAACGCCCTCGTTGAGTGATCGCACCCCACCATGCACAGAGGCTCACGCGGAGTGGCTCTAATACCATATGCAATATTCCCTACTAGCGTGTGATATTGTCCGCTCTGGGCCTCGGCCCGCACGATTTTACCAAAACGCGTCACCTGGTATCAGAGTAGCGCAACGGCTCACCTCTATACTCAGCATGATACTGTCCGTTCTGCCACTTTCCTGGGCTCACGATTTTCTAACGCATCACACCTGATGAAGGACATGTTCCCATATATACCCGGCATCTCTCCCGTGACTTATGCATGTGGGATTAATTCAAGGCATGCCTCATGCATCAATTGTCACGGACGTACTCCACAAATATCATTTCAACATAATCTTACTTTTAATGAGCATTTTAAGTAAGTTTAGATGCTTATATAGTCATGGTTGCATGTAGCAATTAACCCTTGGATTAAAGCATAATCAAAATTAAATTACCGATAAGCGTTATAAAGAAATTATATAAGATTATTAAGAATAAATTATAATAATTGTAAATATTATAATAAACATATTTAATTATGATTAACTAATGTTAATTAGAAGTTTAACACTAATTTTTAACCAAATAATATGATTGAACCTCCATTTCAACCAATAGGATTTCAAGCAGCTGAAGCAGGAAACTCACCAGCTGCTTAGAAAACGATTTTTTCAAACCGTCATATGACGTGTTAAAATTCTGGAAAAATATATAAATCATTTATTCATATTATCTGCAATCTGAAAATTTTCCAAGACCAGATCAGTTGCCGAACAGCCTGAGGAAATTCGACAAGTTCGCTGGGTTAGGGTGAATTTGCGGATCTAAAACTGACCTATAACTTCATAAGATCATATCTTCGCGAGTAGTTCTTTATAAATCCTGATAATTTGCACGATTCATCCTACCGATGTTAGCTTTCTATGATCGCAAGAATAATACAAAAAGAACTTTTGTAGAGGAAGTTATGAACCGAGAACCGTAGGTCGCTCACTCTGTCCCGTGTCATAGACAGGTCCGCCTTGTAGATTAGGGTATGATTAGGGTAAATAGAATCATGGTTTGAAATTTATACATGTTAAAGTATACTTCACAAGGGTTCGGCGAGAGTGAAAGCATCCAATTTGGATGTGTAGAGGCGGAGAAATAAATTTTTCATTTCATAGCGAGTCTTCTGTCAGATTCCAATACATTGACAGATTGCGACCCGAATTAACTATTTTTGTTATAAGTTTATATAGCGAGTTAAATTCTTTAATTTTTATGACAAAATACTAATAAAGTCTAGTTTTCAAAAAAATTATGTCCTAGTTAAATGGACAAGTATGAAGAAATATATAAATCAATATTTCAATGACACACATTTTGCCAGGGCACAAACCCTAGGTCAGATTGCTTGGGATGTCCTAACTTACTCACTTGGAATTTGATAATGATATTGGGTGGTTGGAAACCTTAGTATGTATAGTTTCTAATTAATACAGAATCATAAAATTTTCCCATGTGATTAAGAAGTTATGAATTATTAATTGATAGACACTCAGTCTGAAATCCTGAAACAACACCTAGTTAAGCTTTGGAGAATTAAAAAGTTCTAAGTGTGGAATAGCTTATGAATATAAATGTCTGAAGTTAGAAATTGGTATTAGAGAAGGTTATATGCATTTTAGGGTGCATAAGCATTCATACATCATGAGCATGCATTGCATATTACCTTACTAGCATTGGGAAGTAAGAAGACATTATTGTTTGTAGGAAAACCTCAAGTTGCAAGTGAAAGGGAGGAAATCTAATAAACCTCCTTGAAGTGATAAAATACAAGGTGAGTAGATAAATTTACAACATTGCAAAATGTTATATGTTAGTTCTTTTATTTATGATATTACCTCAAGCAAAGATTATTATTATTATTGAAACATATATTGAACTATGAAAAGTATTTATGATATGTTTCAATGATTTTATATGAGATGGAACAATCTTTTACATGAAAATATTTTCAGGGAACAATGCTTGTGAAGTTAAAATAAGTTTTATTCGATAATGATATGAGATTATGACATGTGTATTTTGATATTGTTAAACTCCGTGTGTTCATTAGCCATGCTGTTTGAAAAAGATCTTTGGGATCGCATTCGATATACATGAAGCCTTTGTGACGTATATCGGGTGTCTTTGCCCTTTGGGGGCTGCTCTGCGTGCACGTATTGACCCATGATCGCTCTGTGTATCTAAGAATCATGATTGGGTGGCACACAATCATGATTGGGATACGTATTGACCCATGATTTGCTTTGCGCATCTGAGACTCTTGATTATGAATCTCTGCTTAATTGTATGACACACAATCATGGAGGGTTACGTATTGACCCATGATCGCTCTGCGTATCTAAGAATCATGATTGGGTGACACATAATCATGATTGGGATACGTATTGACCCATGATTTATTTTGCGTATATGAGACTCTTGATTATGAAGCTCTTCTTAACTATATGACACACAATCATAGAGGGATACGTATTGACCCATGATTTACTCTGCGTATCTGATACTCTTGATTATGAAGCTCCGCTTAACTGTATGACACATGATCATAGAGGGATACGTATTGACCCATGATGAGTATGTGCAATGACACATGTGTGGAGTTTAACTGTGAATATGATGATATCTTGAATAATTTATATTTATGTAAAAGTTCATATGATTTGGAAAATTATGTGAAATGAGTTATGCTTTAAACGTTTTCCATATGAAAGAAATGTGGTTATTTAAATATTATATGCACTCATATTGTTCCCCTATATTGTACATTTATTCCACTCACTGAGCAAACGATTGTTGCTCATATTACCCTTGTTGAATTTTTCAGATAGTTATAAGTTCTTGAGTTGAGTCAACTCGAAGCTTGCTTTTGATGCATATAGAAGAGATCGAGCCGTTGTAGCACTTTTATTTTTTCTCCACTTTCATTTTTAAAAAGCATGCATGTAATAGATAAACTCGAGAGTTGTACTAGAGTTTATTAGAATCATTTTGTAAGGTTGTATGAGACTTGATCCTCTGGGGTTATATGTGAAATGGTTTGTGGAAAAAATATATAATGACCATATGCGAATGTCATATCTTATAGTTTTTTTAAACTTTGATGAATATATGTCCATCTTTTGTATGTGTTGACTAATAACACAAGAAAGGGAGGGAGGTTTTATCGATTTTATTTTTGGAATGACTAAACGTAACTAAGATTTATGATAATTGGGATTAGCACTTAGTCACAGAGTTGGGTGTGACAGAGTTTGGTATCAGAGCTTAGGTTATAAGATTTTGTAGACAGTAGGACTTAAGTTTAAGGTTAGGTGACATTATGTGCATTAGATTAATAGTGCATACTTTTGATTACTTTTCTTATTTTATATTTTTAAGGGATAAACTTATCACCACATAAGTAATGTGGTGATGGTCAATTTGATACTATTGGCCTTTGTAAATTTGCTTCGTCTGACGGTTGACCTATTAGGAGTTCATTTTCATCTCATGCATTATGCATCGGTACATAGTGCGGCATTTGATGCCAACAGTAATCCTCCCTACGTGATGATGTGATCATAATGGGTCCATCAATAATGTTTCATGATGGTAATGTTACAAGTCAAACTAGTAGCACTTGCAAAAGATATAAATGAATATTGAGTCAAAATGTACTAAGTGGAAAATGATGACATATTTCATTTCTTTAAATATCTAAGACTATAATGTCTTACCCAAAGGTGATCGATTAGTTCGTCAGCATGCCACTTCACATTGTTTTAAGAAAGAAGTTTACTTTGAGTTATCAGGAATATTAAGAGTTATATTTTTTTTTGATAAATGTTAAAAATTTCCCCTTTTGCATTATTTACATAATAATGATAGATAACTTAATTAAAAAGGGATGAGAAGTTTACTTTGCTTTTGTCATCGAGATAAAGGAAAAAGGGATAACGATTGGAAGATATTCCAATCATATCTGAATTTGTTAAATTGTTAAGAACTTTCCAAATTATAACAGAGAAAATAGAGGGAAATCTTTATGGATCTAGTTCATAAAACTATTCCTACTTTTAAGTCTCCTTATTGTATAACACCTATAAGATTAAAAGAACCATGAGAGCATTCCGATGAGGTATGCATTTAGTGAAAATTTTGAACTTTGGATTTATTCTTCAAGAAGAAAGATAAGTTCCTTAGTTGGACATGAATTATATACATTTTAAGTGATTGTGAAGAATAATTTATCAAGAATGAGTTACTTGCTTGATGAAGTACAAGTACTACTAGATTCTCAAAAATGACTTTAAGATATGGATATTATTAGCTAAAGTTAAAAAAATGATATATCTCAACCTCTATATACATGGAACTCGATATGATCATTGTGAACCATCAAATTTCTCATAAACTTATGAACTCTCAATTCCGAAGGTCGTGCACATCATGAGAAATATTTAAACATTATTTCATAAAAGTATTATGGAAAAAATAAAAATAAGAGTCAAATTATGAGTAAGTTTTGGGTTGACCTCAAAGTATTATATCATGTCAATTCTAAGAAAAACAAATCATATCCTTGATATGTATGATCATTTGATATATTTGAATGACTTTGATCAATTATTTATCATACAACATTTCTCCTTAATATGAAAATGAAGTATGATGTGTTCTCTTGTCTCCAATGTAAGAAAATTTGAAGTAATCATTTTATGATTGAGTACGAATAAGCTTGTTGATTGAAACAAGAACTTATCACCTAAGAACAACTAGTTTGTATTTTACATTGTAAGGGAATGCAAAATAAAAAAAATCACATCCTAAGATATTGTGTTATAAAAGTTTTGTAATGAGACATTGTGTTTTGGAATAAATACATTTGAACCTTATGAAGGTGTGAGGAGAGGATATTTACGAACTACCCTTCATAGTTTTGTATTTAACATACATTGGAATACCCATATGTATGAAAATCAGATAATAGATATGCATTACATCATTGTTATTCTAATTTTAACAATAAAGTCTTTGGGTTTGAATACTATATTTGTTCGACTATCTCAAATGATTATGATTATTCTCAATTTGTAAATAATGTTGACTTTGAAGCTTAATTCTACAAGATTGAGATTGATCCGAATAAAATACGTGGATAAGAAGATAGGAAAAATTGAAATAAAGTATAGTTATGTTATTTTGAATAGTCAAAATTAATTTGCAAATGTGTTATAAATAACATAAGAAAAATATGAATGTGATCATGAAAACTTTATATATATATATATATATATATATATGAATGATTCTTATTATGGAAAGAAATTATTTGTGTTGGATGTGTTGATAGTAGAGTATGAGTTTTGTTCTTTGGGTTTGATAACATCAAATTTTAACAAGATTATACGAGATATTAAAGGTTTTATAGGGATAATCAGTAAGAGAATAGATGCTTGTAATCCTATGAAGACATTATGAGATGTCTATATTAATAAGAAATGATAAACATTTTATAGAAATGGATAATAATATTAAGTTACGCATAAATGTTAGAGAACCAATCATCAAATCAGTTTAGTATTGGGAACTGATGTCTATTTGATAAGATTCAAATCATATGATGATCATTAAGGTAACATTGTCTAATGTGAATTATTAGCAGTGATTTTGAAATCACTATGAAACCTTAAATTGCTATATTGATATCAGAATTATTGTCAACTTTCAACCCATAGTTGTCAAACAATATTCATTGTTATGCATTATAAATCATTGACGATTCTTAATTAGTGGTTATCGATTACAATTTCTCATATTTGGGAAGTAAATTTTTACTCATCCTTATCTATCACATCTCATATAGGGTGACTGATTGAATTATCATTGTCATTCCTTTATGAGTGATAAATGATTTGCCATTTTGGACTTTAGCACGTCCATTAATTTTGGAAGTTTAAAGGAGTTGTGAGAAAACTTTTCGAAAGATTATTGGAGTGATGCATCCTCTGGTCATCTATCGAAAACTTTAATTGGGTGTTCATCAATTACGAAATGTTGGTTGAATGTATAGCGAATGAGCGATTAGAGGGGAACACCTTTCTGATCCTCGATCGCGAACCCGAATTGACATTTCACCATTGTAAATCAATTAGAGAGGAAAATTCTTATTCACAAAACTCATTGTTGCTCGCACTCTGACACTCATTCTTAGGAATGATAGTGATCTTATTTGACTTATAGGTACGTAATAATCGATGGTTATTATGTCATTCCCTTTATCCAATGTGTCATCTTCTTTTGCTTGTCATGATAGACTCATATAATTGTTGAAGTACTACACATTATTCTTGTTATCCATAAAATTTGTCCAATATTTGAGAATTTCCTTGTAATTAGTTTTCCACTCATAACATTGGTACTTATCTTTATAGGAACTTTGTATAAAATTAATCATGGTAACAAGACTAGATCAAAGAATTAATTCTTTTATGGAATTTTAAATATGCACATTAGGAAAATGTTATAGACAAAAGAATATGATATATGCATGATTATTGTGAAATATCAAAAAAAATAAAAGGAGATCACAATAGTGAGAAGGAAAGTTATGTCCATGATACATAGTACCATATGAGATTTTGACATGTATTAGATCAACTGTTTATTTGTTAAGTTCCACCATCAAAGATATTGTGTATTTATAATATCTTCAATGTTTCTATATTCAATGATATTGATCAAATCCTTTGTAGACAAGCTCATCAATCAACAAATCATCAACAAAAGTTTTTGTCTATGTCCATCTCTGGGCAACTGGATCAAGATCTTTTTCCTTTCCTTATCTAAAGTCTCTAAATTGTAATGAGTCACTAGATGCTATAACTATGATGACCAGGAATATGCTAAGTAAGATTCCTAAATCATCGTATGTATCCTTGGGCTAATATTCAGTTAGAAGTCCAACAACTGCAGATATCAAAGCTCAAATCATAAGAATGATCAATGTCAAATCATATAAAATATTCTAAACAAACATCCAAAAACTTCTTGTTGGTTTTTCGACATACTTATTGACACAAAAAAAATATTTTATTTGTCAATATGCCTTCATCAAGTGAAATAGAGATCTTCCTTGCTATTTCACATAGCCCTTCATTGGTTGACAAACTCTTGTTATTATGTCCACGTGAAATGGATGCTAACTCATCTAGGTTAATGCAATAATCAATTTTTCTTATCTCTATTGAGATATGATATTTTTGTGTGCTATGCCTTAAAGCAAAAATCAAAGAGAGCAAAACATCAATAGAGAACCAAAGAGAGCAGAACATCAACAGAGAATAATATATACAATTGCCATCTGCTCATATAGAATCAAAGATTGCACTATCAATAAATTGCAGACTAGCCTTCTGCACATAAAGATTAACTCAATCTATTGGAGTATAATAAAATTTATCTTGAGAAGAAAAATATAATATAAATTATAAGAGTAAAGAAAAATGAACTTCATAAATGAAAATTTCCTTTAGTATTTGTGTTATAGGAAAAAAAAAGAAATCATTCAAGTAAAGAGAAAGTTGGAAGTGAGAATGACCAAATAAGAAGGAAGTATTCATTCTTATCATTCACAACATATATCTAAATTTTGGGGACATATTTTTTTTAAGGAGGGGAGAATTGTCATGAACGTGCTCCACAAATATTATTTCAACATAATCTTACTTTTAATGAACATTTTTAAATAAGTTTAGATGCTTATATAGTCATGGTTGCATGTAGCAATTAACCCTTGGATTAAAGCATAATCAAAATTAAATTACCGATAAGCGTTATAAAGAAATTATATAAGATTATTAAGAATAAATTATAATAATTGTAAATATTATAATAAACATGTTTAATTATGATTAACTAATGTTAATTAGAAGTTTAACACTAATTTTTAACCAAATAATATGATTGGACCTCCATTTCAACCAATAGGGTTTCAAGCAGCTGAAGCAGGCAGCTCACCAGCTGCTTAGAAAATAATTTTTCCAATTCGTCATATGACGTGTTAAAATTCTGAAAAAATATATAAATTATTTATTCGTATTATCTGCAAGCTGAAAAATTTTCAAGACCAGATCTGTTGCCGAACAGCCTGAGGAAATTCGACAAGTTCGCTGGATTAGGGTGAATCTGCGGATCCGAAGCTGACCTATAAATTCATAAGATTATATCTTCGTGAGTAGTTCTTTATAAATCCTGAAAATTTGCACGATTCATCCTTTTCCATGACCACAAGAATAATACAAAAAGAACTTTCGTAGAGAAAGTTATGAACCGAGAACCGTAGGTCGCTCACTCTGTCCCGTGTCATAGACAGGTCCGCCTTGTAGATTAGGGTATGATTAGGGTAAATAGAATCATGATTTGAGATTTATACATGTTAAAGTATACTTCACAAGGGTTCGGCTAGAGTGAAAGCATCCAATTTGGATGTGTAGAGGCGGAGAAATAAATTTTTCATTTCATAGCGAGTCTTCTGTCAGATTCCAATACATTGAGAGATTGCGACCCGAATTAACTATTTTTATTATAAGTTTATATAGCGAGTTAAATTCTTTAATTTTTATGACAAAATATTAATAAAGTCTAGTTTTCAAAAAAATTATGTCCTAGTTAAATGGACAAGTATGAAGAAATATATAAATCAATATTTCAGTGACACACATTCTGCCAGGGCACAAACCCTAGGTCAGATTGCTTGGGATGTCATAACTTACTCACTTGGAATTTGATAATGATATTGGGTGGTTGGAAACCTTAGTATGTATAGTTTCTAATTAATATAGAATCATAAAATTTTCCTATGTGGTTAAGAAGTTATGAATTATTGATTGATAGACACTCAGTCTGAAATCTTGAAACTAGTTAAGTTTTGGAGAATTAAAAAGTTCTAAGTGTGGAATAGCTTATGAATATAAATGTCTGAAGTTAGAAATTGATATTAGAGAAGGTTATATGCATTTTAGGGTGCATAAGCATTCATACATCATGAGCATGCATTGCATATTACCTTACTAGCATTGGGAAGTAAGAAGACATTATTGTTTGTAGGAAAACCTCAAGTTGCAAGTGAAAGGGAGGAAATCTAATAAACCTCCTTGAAGTGATAAAATACAAGGTGAGTAGATAAATTTACAACATAGCAAAATGTTATATGTTAGTTCTTTTATTTATGATATTACCTCAAGCAAAGATTATTATTATTATTATTGAAACATATATTGAACTATGAAAAGTATTTATGATATGTTTCAATGATTTTATATGAGATGGAACAACCTTTTACATGAAAATATTTTCAGGGAATAATGCTTGTGAAGTTAAAATAAGTTTTATTCGATAATGATATGAGATTATGACATGTGTATTTTGATATTGTTAAACTCCGTGTGTTCATTAGCCATGCTGTTTGAAAAAGGTCTTTGGGATCGCATTCGATATACATGAAGCTTTTGTGACGTATATCGGGTGTCTTTGCCCTTTGGGGGCTGCTCTGCGTGCACGTATTGACCCATGATCGCTCTGTGTATCTGAGAATCATGATTGGGTTGCACACAATCATGATTGGGATACGTATTGACCCATGATTTGCTTTGCGCATCTGAAACTGTTGATTGTGAATCTCTGCTTAATTGTATGACACACAATCATGGAGGGTTACGTATTGACCCATGATCGCTCTGCGTATCTAAGAATCATGATTGGGTGGCACATAATCATGATTGGGATACGTATTGACCCATGATTTGTTTTGCGTATATGAGACTCTTGATTATGAAGCTCTTCTTAACTATATGACACACAATCATAGAGGGATACGTATTGACCCATGATTTACTCTGCGTATCTGATACTCTTGATTATGAAGCTCCGCTTAACTGTATGACACATGATCATAGAGGGATACGTATTGACCCATGATGAGTATGTACAATGACACATGTGTGGAGTTTAACTGTGAATATGATGATATCTTGAATAATTTATATTTATGTAAAAGTTCATATGATTTGAAAAATTATGTGAAATGAGTTATGCTTTAAACGTTTCCCATATGAAAGAAATGTGATTATTTAAATGTTATATGCACTCGTATTGTTCCCCTATATTGTACATTTATTCCACTCACTAAGCAAACGATTGTTGCTCATATTACCCTTGTTGAATTTTTTAGATAATTATAAGTTCTTGAGTTGAGTCATCTCGAAGCTTGCCTTTGATGCATATAGAAGAGGTCGAGCCGTTGGAGCACTTTTATTTTCTCTCCACTTTTATTTTTAAAAAGCATGCATGTAATAGATAAACTCGAGAGTTGTACTAGAGTTTATTAGAATCATTTTGTAAGGTTGTATGAGACTTGATCCCGTGGGGTTATATGTGAAATGATTTGTGGAAAAAAATATATAATGACCATATGCGAATTCATATCTTATAGTTTTTTTAGTTTTGATGAATATATGTCCATCTTTTGTATGTGTTGGCTAATAACACAAGAACGTAAGGGAGGGAGATTTTGTTAATTTTATTTTTGGAATGGCTAAACGTAACTAAGATTTATGATAATTGTGATTAGCACTTAGTCATGGAGTTGGGTGTGACAGTTTGATTGAAAGTAAACCAACAACCGAGAAAGTTTATATTGGGGGAGACTTTAATGGACATGTTGGTAAAGAGGCAGGACCACATGCAATGGTTCATGGTGGTTTTAGTTTTGGGGAGTTGAATGAGAAAGGACAAACTATTATTGATTTTTCTTTAGCATACGATCTTAAAATTATCAACACTTATTTTAGGAAGAGAGATGAACATTTAATCACATACAAAAGTAGAACTCACAGGTCTCAAATCGATTTTTTCTTGACAAGAAATACTGATAAAAGATGCTGTACTAATTACAAAGTAATTCCTGGACATGGGGCTACACAACATAGATTGTTAGTTCTTGATATGCAAATAAAATGTATAAAACCAAAATCTCGAACAGTTTTTTATCGAAAGATCAAGTTGTGACAATTAAAGGGAGAGAAGGGAGAGATTTTTAGAAATAAGGTAAGAATAAAACAGAATATATGCATAGCAATTTCACAAATAAATAACTTAGAGACGATTTGGAAGTTAGACTAGGGGAGGATATAATTTTTCAAGTGACAAAGTTTAAATATTTAGGATCAATTGTAAGACAAGATGGTGAGATTGATGACGATGTTAATCATAGAATTCAAGCTGGTTGGTGCAAGTGGAGTAAAGCCACTGGAGTTTTTTGTGATAGAAAAGTACTCAATAAAGTTAAAGAAAAATTCTATCGTACTGCTATAAGACCGACAGTGTTATATGGTAGTGAATGTTGAGCTATGAAGGAACAATATGAACGTAAAGTGGGGGTAGCCGAAATGAGAATGTTGAGATGAATGTGTGATCATACAAGATTAGATAAGATTAGGAATGACCATATACATGAACGAGTCGGAGTGACTCTTATTAGTGAGAAAATGGTAGAGAATCGTTTGAGATGGTTTGTTCATGTTCAGAGAAGACCATTAGATGCGTCAGTAAGAAGAGTAGATCAAATAATCTGGAGTCCAATTAAAAGAGGGAGAGGGAGGCCAATGCAGATACTTGACGAACTAATAGAGTAAGATCTATTGGTGAATAATATACCGAAAGATTTGATTACTAATAGAGCGGAACGATGTCGTATGATCCATTTAGCCGACCCCACCTAATGGGATAAGGCTTTGTTGTTGTTGTTATTTGTGTTTAAGAGAATACATTTATTAATCATCATCCGATTTATAATGAATGATGACTTGATTGATTAAATAATCATTTGATCCACCATTCATTATGAAATGAATGGTGATTAATAGTAGTATGATGATGATACCATTTAAAAGGAGTAGCACAATCATTTTTCCCATATATTTAATGGAAATTCTTGCGAAAAAAATTAGCTTTTCGTTTGATTGTTATGAAATATTGATGGATTGAAAACTACCTTAGTTAATAATCCCACTTTTTTCTTGAACTATATTTATGCATATATTTGTAATAATAATACTTTCCCAAAATTTTATAGCATTGATAATGATATATTATAATATACGTCTCAATATCATCATTTACAACTTGCTTATGGCGCAAGCTGCAAGAGGTTCTAATTCACGTCCAATTCACAAACGTGACGAACCTTGTATTTTATTACTATAACAAGCTCAGATTTAATTTTTAATATTAAAATTCATATATCAATATGTAATGTTACTAAAAATTTTAAAAGTGAACAAGCAAACGTGTAATCAATATATAATGTTATCTTTGATGAGCATGGGTCATTAGGCTCCTTACAATTCGAGCATAATATTGGAAAGAGTGACATCATTATCACTCTATTTTATTAGACTCATACGAAGAAAGAAGTGATACTAATACTTTTTTTTAAAAAATTGACAATAGTGATGTCCAAATACCATATTGAAAAATAAATGTATGCGTCGATCACACGAATACATCCATGCTTGCCACCAAACTTGTTACAATAATTTTCAAAAGCCCATGTTTATAAATTGTATAATAGTAGATAGAAAACCTCATTTTAATTATATGTCTCGAGGTTAATTATCGTATTTCACGGATGATTTATTCCTTCTTCATCCATGTAGACTGTAGCTGGATCCATTGTGTATATTTTACCCTGTAAATAAATAAATACATAAAGTGTAATGGAAACAGACGCCTTTTGGGCCACGACCAGTGGGCCGAGAATTTCGTGATCAGGTCAGTACTGGCCGTGAGATGGGCATCGGACGGCTCGCATCCATCTTCTTTGAACCTTTTTAACGGCAATCGATCCACGCATTCCCCTCGGTCGCGCGCGCACCTGCTGGTGGGTCCTCGTCCGCCACGCCGTGGGGTCCCATTCACAACCATTTTGGGGCCCACCGCATCCGGCTATCGCGGATCACCATCATCACGCCGTCCCCCGTGATCCGCGTTTGTCTCCCTCTCCCTCTCCCTCCGCCATCGATCCTACCGCCCTTCGCTCGATCCGAAACCAGCGGCTGTGATCGCCGTCCGCTATTTGTCCACCGTACCACCCGCCGGGTTTAGGGTTTGTTCTCTCCTCGCCGGGCTGCCGACTCCGGCGAACATGTCGTCGTCGGATGCTGACCCTCAGACGCATCCCCTTCCCCACCGCCAACACCCGAGAGACGGGGGCGGCGACGGGGACGGAGACCGCGGCGGCGGTGCCGTACATGCCGCGGCCTCCGCCGAGATATCGTTGCCTCCGAACGCGCCTGAGAAGATGGAGTCGTCGGCTGTTGCGGAGCAGCAGAGGTCGCCGCTGCGGTCGGATCAGGAGCAGCTCCAGCTCGGGCCCGAGGCGATCGACGCGGCCGTGCCCCTGATGAGCGCTGGCTCTAACCAGCTCACGCTCCTGTTCCAGGGCGAGGTCTACGTCTTCGACTCAGTCACGCCTGAGAAGGTCAGAGGGCAGCTCCCTCCACCGTCTCCCTCTTGCTTCCTGTTATTGATAATACGTGGCTGAAGATGACAACTTGCTTCTTTCGTTTTGGTCGAGACACAGGACTGTGTTGATCTGTTGACAGATTATGATCTTTTTTTTCTGAGAAAACATATTATGATTAACGCGGGAGGTTTTTATCTTCATCCCTCTCTCTCTCTCTCTCTCTCTCTCTCTCTCTCTCTCTCTCTCTCTTTCTGTAATTAAAAGTTACAAACAGTCGCGGATAGAGCTTAGAATTTTACACGCATGGTTAAAATCGATAGGAAGTTATTGATACCTAGGTATTTGGTTGAATATTTCATTTGCTCTATTGGGTCATCGTGTGAAATGATTTACGGCTCAAGCAAGTACATGGATGGAATTTAGTGTTCGAATTAATCAAGCTGTCCCATTTTCGGAATCTGGACTTTTAAGAGTGCTGGTTTTACCATGTTTGTCTCATTAAATCATGAGAAGTGTTAAAGTACCGGGCGGCAATGGGGCTATCAGAAACTTACAGATCATCTCGGAACCATTTGTTCAGTGATGGAGAGTGCAGATCATGCATATCAATCATAAAATAATTTGTCCCATATTTCAGGGTTTAACATTTATCTGTGGGATTTTGTCTAAATGTTAGGAGGCTTGAAACAACATCACCTTTGGGCAAAAAAAAAAAAAAAAAGAAAAAAGAAAAAAAAAACACATTCAGCTGGAAGTTTTTTCCTGAGCAGATTCTAAATCCCATATCACTCTCTTGTAACAATTTCTGTCTTCTCTAGGTTCAAGCTGTGTTATTACTATTGGGTGGATGTGAAGTGCCTAATGGTACAGCTGGAACTGCATTAGCCTATCACCAGGATGACAGGGTATTCTTTCATCACTCATTTAGGCACTCTGCTTTTATTCTTTCCCTTTTCAATACACTGTTTTGATTGCATTGTATGACAGGGTTATGATGATATACTTCGACGAACAAATATTCCTGCAAAGAGGATTGCTTCACTGATTAGGTTCCGTGAAAAGAGAAAAGAAAGAAACTTTGACAAGAAAATCCGATATTCTGTCCGTAAAGAAGTTGCACTCAGGCATGTGGATTTTAGATAGTCTATTCTTTTTGTATGAGTTCTTCTTCACTTGTCCTTCATGTTCCGTACATACTTTATTGGAATTATTTGTTCCATACGGAATATGTTTTTCGAAATTTTGATAGGTGTATCTCTTCGTATGTTCTAACCACTTACATTGACGCATTAGATGTTCTTCTTTATAGTTGCCAGCATTTCATAAACCCTTACATTGATGCATTACATGTTCTTTTTTCCTGTAATCTTTCAACTTCTTGTATTCTTCATATTGTGCACTAACGGTTTATGTCTGCACTAGCATATTAATAGAGGAAAAAGGACGGTTGGAAGGGAGTTCAACTATCCAATTGTATTAGTTACTCATAGATTATGTTATGTGTTAAAAGAAAGGTATATATGATGTCATCCAAAATTAAATTCGACATCCTGTTCACACTTGAAGCAAAGCATATTCACTAGCATCTATTGTTGTCTACACTTGAGAATGGGAAGGCGGCACATTTCGTTGTTTCTTATCTTATTTCCATGTGTTCTTCATTTATGGTAATAAGTCAAAATATCCTTTTTTTCCATTTTTATGAGGGAGGTTTGAGCAAAATATTCAATATCTAATTGCCTTAATGACTTGAGTAAAGTTGTAGTCATCAACGATCATTGGACGGTACTTAAAAACTTTGTTTGGATGCTAGAACTAACAAACACAGCACTGGGAATTGTGTCCAAAATTGTTCAAACGCAAGATAATTCTTTTACTGGACCCCACCACAAAATTAGGTCTGTCAAAGCTCCGTCTTCCCATAGATTCAGGAATCTCAGTTCCTGCATAGCAGGAACCAGTAGATTCCGGGTCGAGGGGCATAATTGGATTTGGAAAAAGTTGTTTTTTTTTGGATAACCCACCTGACCTTATCACTCACACATTGATTTTGTTCCTGCTACAGCCTCTTGTCATATTAACTGATCTCTCACTCTGAAAAAAGTTCAGCTAGTGCATAATTGTATTGTCAACTGCATATTACACATTAATTGTTAGCATATTTTGGTAATTGTTGATGGTACAGGCAGAGGCTGGACTGGAGAGCTCTTTTGGCGACCTTTTTGGCTGGTACCTGGGCCATATGGCTTCAGCGTAATCGTATTATTTTTTGTGGGGAGAGAGGTCAGGTGGATAGTATTGTACATCACATCTTTTGTCTTCTTCGGGATTGGGGCTCTGATTAGATCCTTGTCTTCTCTTCCTTTTCTGCAGCTCTCTACTTGAGGGCACTCCACATGTACATGCTATACTTTTTGGTCATACATATATACCTGGATGACAACCTAATGGTGGTCATCCTTTCTCTTCTCAAAAAAAAAAGTTAACAAAAATGCATACTTATTTCCATAATACCTAATTGTATGTTAATTACTATCAGAATATGATACTCATTTTCAAAAATATTTAAACATAAGTTCAAGCTAAGATAACAATAATGTACAATTATTCATTAATATAAATTATTTTGATACTAGCTCTATAATCTTATAATTTATATTTTTAAAGTAATAATATATCATACATAAATATTATGTTAATTGTTTAATGTAGCTTAATTGCTACTATATAATTACATGATGATGCATTAGTACTCTAGCTTAATTGATGTAGTTTAATTATTACTATATCACTAAATGATGGTGCATTGGTACCTTTACAACAACAACAAAGCCTTATCCCATTGGTACCTTTATTTGGTTAAATTATTGCACTATTTAAATCCAACTAAAACACTTACGAACATTATAAAAAGACAAGGGCATAATGGTCAAAATTCACCATGCTCCCACTCTGGCTCTCAATTCATCAAAACCAATTACTTTTTTGGGGGAGAGGAAAACACCAATTACTTAGAACCAATTTTTTTTTGTTCTTAATCATTAGACTTTTTCAATCAAACTCAAAGCAAAACAAAAAGGTCATGTCAGTTCTACAACCAAACCCACCCAAAGTATCCTCTTTGTTGATGTTTCGTTATGGGATAAAAGGATAGCCAAATTAGAACTAAGCATCTTGTCTATGTTATTCAATTGGTTGTAATAGTCAGTTCATTTGATGTACTACTCATTGATTGCTTGCATGTGATTTGGAACAAACAGTTAAGATGAAGAAATTTCATCTGTTTGCATTTGTACTCTTTTTTCTTTGGTTGCCACCACAATATCCCGAGTGGTTGGATAAAGATCAAAATCACACTGTCATCCGACTAATCGTTGTCGCTCCGGGCCGCATGCCTCTGGATATGGCAGGTGAGACTCCCAATGGGAATATTTTGCATCCGGCAGGTTTCGAATTCGAGACCTCCTTAAACGAGGACAAGCTGCTTACCATGCATTTGTACTCTTTGTCTACACTTAAGGATTGTTTTCATTTTTTGATTTCTAAAAATAAAAATAAAACTTTAGGATGAGTTACCTATATGACTCTGATGCAAGTATATGCCACATTTGGTTCTTCACTATTATTGCATGTCATGGCTGGATATTGGCATGGGAGTTTGGGCTTGATAGTTTGCATGGTATTTCTTCTTTCTGGAGGGTGGTTTTGATGGATCTGCCAAACATCCTAATCTGCACCTTCTCTAAGTTCGAGTTCTGGTTTTTGTTTTTGGGAGGATGCTTGAGCCTCCAATGGGCCTTTCTGTGGCTTATCCACGACTTTATCATGTAGTAGAGAATAGTTATGACGCTGTGGCCAAGTGCTGGTCTGGTCGCTACTTGTTAATGGGGTATGAACTCATCACTTTACCTCAACATTATCAGTCAGCTTGTAGAGGAGTCGCATCTTCTCCTTCAGCACCTCTAGGAGTAGGGTATCTCACTGGGTAGCTTTAGATGATCACGGCTTACGTGCCCAAACATCAGCAGAGAGAGGGAATATGTGAAAAATGTGTTAAAGCATGGTTCATCATATGACTAGAAATTGGAGGGAGAGAAGTTTATATTTTACTGAAGTAATATAGTTTTCTCTTGTATGCTAACCATTATTAATCAAGATAAATGATTGCAAATTGAGCCAATCATCCTTTCCCCTCTCAAAAGGAAATAAGGTGATTAGTTGTAAAATGATCATGCTAGCAAATGATTTTCTTTTGTTGACAATCTGAAAGTCACATATTCTAGTTGGCAGGATGCAGCGACACAAGGGGCAATTTGCTGGGAAGGCTGATCCCCAAGAAGGAGTCACAGGAAACTCTACCCAGGTTCAAAATTCAGCGCAAGAAGATTCTCCTCGGGAATCTAAGTAAGTTTGGTGTCATATATCTTATGTTCTTATATCACGATACATCACTGTTTATTAGTTCAGCCTATGAATATGTGATTGATTAGCATAAATTTTGCATCATAATTGTCATCTCAACTTTGTAGATGTCAAAATTGTGGAATTAGTGAAAAGATGACACCAGCTATGCGTCGTGGGCCAGCTGGACCAAGGTCCCTTTGTAACGCTTGTGGATTAATGTGGGCAAATAAGGTATATCTTGTCTTTTGCCCATGCATTCAAAGGGTTATTCAAGAGGCCTTTCGGAAATATTTCAACTTCATGAATTCATTTTAAGAAACTTCTTAAATTGTTCTTTCTAGAGGTTTTCTGGAAATTCTTTGTAGAAATTTGAGATGCTGAAGTTTATTAAATATTTAGGAAGTAATTTTTGAAGTTTAGAAAATTTCCAGCATGCCAATCTGAACCATAAATTCAAGAGCTCATATCAGGAACAGATGTGCATATCAATCCATGACCTTGGAAAAACCTTATATGCCCCCCGCCCCAAACAATGTCATGTCTTCTGTGAGAACCTACCATTTCCATGATGGCCAAACAACTGCTGGATCCGAGGCGTGAACTTTTGAAGTGGAAATGATTTCCTTTCTTTCTTGGATCTACTTTACAAAGGATGCAGTTGGAATACATAGACAAAGATCCCAGGCCTCTCCCACAGCGCGCCACCCTAGTAAAAGGTTGGTATCTCTATGCAATGGAGGTTACCATCTTTTTGGGCATTGAGCTGCTAATTGGTGCCGGGTAAAGGAAATAGGAAAACTAAAATGACTCACCAGAGATAGAACTGCCTGAGAATAGGTGATGCCAGGCGGGTGACTGCCAACCATCAAAGATTATGTGAGGATGAGACTAGAAGAGGAAGTGTTTTGATACGTTTCCTTTTCCACTCCTGTCTTTTTCATTTCAATGGTAATTGGAACTTGTATTATTAGTCTACTAAAAAAAATTATTAGCCTTCAAAACAATTATTAGTCTACTAAAGAAATAAATATATACAACAACAACAACAAAGCCTTATCCCACTAGGTGGGGTCGGCTACATGGATCATACGACGTCATTCCGCTCTTTTAGTAACCTATATTCGTTGATCCATGTTCATGAAATTCGAAAGGGTTTTACGTTGGCTGTCGGGGCTAACACAACCCTCCTCCTTTATCCGGGCTTGGAACAGGCTATAAAACATAGGCGGAGTTTAAAGAAATAAATATATAAGGCATGAAAAAAATATTAGTCTACTCATCGGGACTTTATTTAGTCATCATCTTGTGAGCTTCCTCTCCTTGTGATATTGGTTCAAACTGGTATACTGAAAAGGTAAATATATAAAACTTTGTTGTATGATTGTTTTGACCTGAGTCAGTGTACAGACTAGTATGAACATTGATATCTCATTATTGGTAATTCTAGTCAACCCTTTCATGATGCAGTAAATAACTATTTCATTTTCTAGATTATGAATTGAGACAATTAACAACTAATGTAAATTCTTTGGTTACTTCCTTTTCAGGGCACACTTAGACCTCCTTCTAAGGCCAAACTGGGCACTCCCACTTCCAGCGTTGCCAACCCGAGTGAGCATGTACATCCATGCTGTAACATCTGTAGCTAAAACTTCAAGAAGCTCCTAAATGATTGCTACATCCTTATGCTCCTGTTTCTTCTCTCAACAGATTGAAAGTATGGACTTGGACCGAAGGAGTGACAGTAAAGCACCCATCCCTTCATCAATGAACCAAGATACAGTTCAAAGAACATCAGAGATGTAAGTATATTTTTTGTATTGCCAAAATGCTTCGTGAGAAAAACATTCAATTGATATTTGCTTCTATTTCGTTCAGAGCGGAAGAAGTTGTCTCTGTTGACGTACGTCCAAAAGAGATGGAAGAGGACCCTAAGGATGAATTGTCAAAAGTGTAAATACTTTATTCAGGAATGAGTTGATTGCATACTCTTATTTAGTTTGTAGGATCATTGATCTTATGATGCTTGATCTACGATGGGTATCATCATCTGTAATTATCTTGTTTTCTTTCTTATGCTTCATTTGATTGTTCTTAGCTTAAGCCATAATCGAGAATGTTTGTTCTTCCAACCGACGGACGAATTGTCAGAGCAAGAAAAATAATAAATCTATTGTAGCCCTTTCACGGCACCCTGGTTGATGAGCATTTGTAACAACAGTGTTCTTCTTGCACAGATCCAGAACATCAAGATCCGTGTGATTTGATTTGTATGTTTTATTTTCCTTGCCGGTCCCAAGCCCGCCTATGTTTTATTTTAACTCCGCCTATGTTTTATAGCCGGTCCCAAGCCCGGATAAAGAAGGAGGGTTGTGTTAGGCCCCGACAGCCAGCGTAAAATCCTGTCGAATCTCATGAACATGGATCAACAAAGCGTCGTACGATCCATGTAGCCGATCCCACATAGTGGGATAAGGCTTTGTTGTTTTATTTTCCTTGCCGGAATTGCCGGAGATGTTGCTGGATGCCAACTATTATAACGCTAAATAAAACCAACATTTACCGGCATAATCAGAAATAAATCCAACATGTGCAGGAGTATTTGTTTATCATACAGTCACCACAAACTGCTAAACTAAAATTTTAACAAAGTTTGATGCCCTTGATGTTAATATATATGAACTTGATGTTTTTATTATGCAATTTTTTTATTATTTTACTATAGATGTTGAATTGGATATACAAAATCAATGCTCCTATTTGAACAGAATGTATATATTTCATAAAGGGAAAGTAAGTTACAAGAAACATGTATAAGATATAAGGAGAAAAGAGAGAATTAAAAATAGAAAATAATGAGTTTCTTATGCGATAGATGGAAATATTTTCATTATCACTACAAGAAAGGAGGAGGGTTGTGTTAGGCCCCGACAGCCAGCGTAAAACCCTGTTGAATCATGAACATGAATCAACGAAGTCGTATGATCCATGTAGCCGACCCCACCTAGTGGGATAAGGCTTTGTTGTTGTTGTTGTTGTTATCACTACAAGAAAAAGACGGATTTCTGACGGTCCGACATCCGTCGAAAATACCGACGATTTTTCCGACGGATCTTCTAAACCGTCGAAATTATCGTCTGAAATTTTTCGACGGTTCTGGTCGTCTAAACTTTCGACGATCCAAAATTCGTCGAAAGTTTCCGTCGAAAATATTGGCACTTCGACGGTTTCGACCGTCGAAAGTTTCAACGGTTTACCTACCCGTCGAAACTTTCAGCGGTCTGAACCGTCGAAATATTTCAACGTTGGTCCCGTACTATTATTTTAATTTTCGACGGTTCCGATCGTCGAAATTTGCGACGTTCGACGCGACCGTCGATATTTCGGCGGTCATACCTGTCGAAATGTTATGAGATTTTCATTTAGTAAAATATTCTAGCTTTATTTTTTTCGACGGTCTTAACAGTCAAAAATGAAAATTTATAATTTACGCAACTCTGTTCAGTTGGAAAATTAATATTATATATATTGACGACTAAAACCGTCGAAATGTTCGACGGTTTTTCCAGCGGGTTCGAGCCGTCGAAACTTGAATTAATATTATATTATATTTACCCATGTTGCGACGGTTACGACCGTCGGAAAGTGCCTATATAAATACGCGATCCCACTCTCACTTTGTTCGTTTTCGATCTCCCTTATTTCATTGTCCGCATTTCGTCCGACCGTCGGCCACCTCCCGCGTGCGCATTGACTTCCGTCGCCGCCGCCCGAAGCTTCCGCCGCTGACTGCAATCTCCGGCGCAGGTACCTCCCATCCCCGCCGCCCTCCTTGCTCTCTCCGGCGACCAGATCCGGCCGCCATTCGCCCGCGGCGGCCAGATCCGACCGCCCTCCGCGTGCGGCGGCCAGATCCGGCCGCCCTCCGTGCGCGGCAGCCAGATCCGGTCGCCCTCCGCGCGGCAGCCAGATCCAGCCGGCCTCCGTGCGGTGGCCAGATCCGGCCGGCCTCTGCGCGCGGCGGCCAGATCCGGCCGCCATTCGCGCGCGGCGGCCAGATCCGGCCGCCATTCGCGCGCGGCGGCCAGATCCGGCCGCCATTCGCGCGTGGCGGCCAGATCCGATCGCCCTCCGCGCGTGGCGGCCAGATCCGGCCGCCCTCCACGCGGCGGCGGCCAGATCCGAAATGTATAATTTCATTTGAATGTATGATAATTTCATTTGAATGTATGATCTTCCCGTGCTAATAGTGAAGTAGTGAAGCATTTGTTTCTAGTGGATGACACACAAACTGTCTACTGATGACTTGAGTTTCATCGTTTTATATTCATTATCATCTTTTTGGGCTGTAGTTTGTCTCTGTCTTTCCTTCTTGAAAGATACTTAATCGGTATCTCTTTCATAAGAGTTAAGCTTGCTTGAAGTTCCATTTTCCATTTACTTTTATTTTTTTTTTCATTTGAACATCCAGGTCATTTACGGTTATTAAGTAGATTCTTCTGTAAATGAACTTTGACATCAACAAATAGTTCAGTTGATTGGCACGTTCGGTGTTTTTTTTCATTGTGATCATTTACTAAGGGAAAGGGAAAGGATTAACAGAACGATAACCAAAACTGAGACAACCAACAAAGGTTTCAATTTTTCAATTTATATCATAAGCTAGGTCTTACCTTGGAGAAGGATGAGCAAGGGTCCCGAATCCAATCTTAGCAGTAGATGTCCATTTCCGTGGCAATATTTTTTTGAGATCAAGATACCATGTAAGCTTATAGAATTCACTTTTAATTTGGTCGGCCAACGGGAATAGAGGATAAAAGCTTCGATTTTTTTAATTATTAACAAATTCAATCGCCATATTTGTCGCTCACTTTAAATAAATTTAATAATTACACGTCTATCCGTCAATATTGAATTATTATCAGTTATCTATCCCTCCAAATCTCTCTTGGTAGACTTACATATTGACGACGTTTAATATGAGAGCTTGACATCAATTTTACATATTGCATACACAGAATGAGCAATATTCTAGTTACATATTCTAGTGTCGTATTGACAAAAAAAATGGTAAGAGTAATATTCCTCTGATGCATTACTGCAGAATAATAGTTATCAATCTGTGCTTCCTCAAGTCATGCAGAATTTATTAATGGTAATGTGGTCATTCAGGTTAACTATATATTGCATGTCTTGTTATGTTCTAATAATTAGGATAAATTGTAGGTCAGCAGTACACCTGTTGGGCATTGCTCCTCCAACAGTACATATAATATAATTCATGACTGTTGTTTCATAAACCTTATTTCTTTCCTTATACAATTTTCTATCACTGAAATTTTTGATGATTTGCAAATAATGCATTCATTATGTCATACTTGAACGAACGTCGATGGATGTACAGTAGAAATAATCCTAGTTGTAGAGGCTTGACACAAGAATTCATAGATGGCGTTGACTATTATGTTACTGTGGCTTGTCAATCTTTACAATATCAACGGGAGGGAATAATTAGATGTCCTTGTTTGAAATGTGCTAGCACAAAGTTACAGACGATAAAGACTGTCAAAGTTCACTTATATAGAAAGGGTTTCAAACTCAATTATTGGCAATGGGATTATTTAGGCGAAGGAGTGCCTTCGACAAGCGTCCCAAATCCAGGTTTTCATTTTGTCGATCCTGAACCAACATTTGCTTCGCAATATGAATAGTTAGTTTATGACGTAGCTGCAATTGAGTATGTCAATATTAAATTTGAGCAGAATGATGAGGCACCAAATCCAGAAGCAAGAGATTTTTATGACTTACTAAACACATCGAGCCAACCCTTATGGCCTGGGTGTGAAAGTCATTCGGAACTATCACTTGCTGTTAGATTGTTGAATCTGAAAGCCGACTACAATATTTCACAAGCATGTTTTGATGCATTCCTAGATATTTTAAAAGAGGTCACACAAATTAGGGCTCGTATTCCTAAAAATTTTTATAGGACAAAAAGATTGGTCAGTAAACTTGGTATTGACTCAACTAAAATAGATTATTGTCGTGATGGTTGTATGTTATATTACGGCAAGAACATCAATATAAATGAATGTAAATTTTGTGGGGCCGAACGATATAGAGTGACTAACAAGACTCAAGTCGTTGTGAAAAAAATGCATTATTTGTCTCTTATTCCAAGACTTAAAAGACTATACTTGTCTATAGGGTCAATGTCGCAAATGAAGTGGCATGCACAGCATAATACTTCTGAAGGTGTCATGCTTCACCTATCGGATGGTGAAGCGTGAAAACATTTTGATCGTAAGCATCTTGATTTTGCTAGGGAAGAAAAGAACATAATGTTCGGATTATGCGCGAATGGTTTTACACCATATGGTCAGACTTCAGTTCCTTATTCATGTTGGTCGGTCATAATAACACCTTATAATTTGCCACCTGAAATTTATATGTTCGCACCTTATATGTTTTTGACATGCATTATTCCTGGTCCTCAGAGTCCTAAACAAAGGATAGACGTGTATTTACAGCTTCTAATAGACGAACTGAACACTCAGATGCGTTCACTTTGAAAAATTAGCTTCTTCATGTTGCATGGAACTCATATGTGTTCACTTTGAGAAATGTGGGTAAAAATAGTTGGTTTGATTGTCATAGACAGTTTCTTACAACTGATCATCCGTACAGAAATAATCGAAATGCATTTCGACAAAATAGGGTTGTAGAAGACATGGCTCCGGTCAGACGATCAGGAGCTCAATTACGTCGCATTGTCAATGCTTTATGCAGAATTATCGACGACCCAAATGTCACATACAATGAGTATGGTGTTTGTCATAACTGAACCAAATGAAGTATATTCTGAGATTTACCTTATTGGTCTGATTGTTTGATACGTCATAATTTGGATGTCATGAACATTGAGAGAAATGTGTTTGAAAATGTATTCAACATCGTAATGAACATTAAGGGCAAAACAAAGGACAATGTAAAGGCGAGACTAGATTTGAAAGAGTATTATCGCAGGCCAGAGTTACACTTAGTGACTTTACCTAACGGTAGATTATTTAAACCAAAGGTAAGTTATGTTCTCACTAAGGAGCAGAAGACTCAAGTGTGCCGCTGGATCCAATATCTGAGAATGCCGGATGGTTATACATCAAATCTGACCCGATGTGTGGACATAAATAATTTGCGTTTGTTTGGCATGAAAAGACACGACTGCCACATATTCATGAAAACTTTGCTTCCTTTCTTCATTCCCGGACAATATTTGGAAGCCGATAACGAAGTTGAGTCAATTCTTCAAAGAATTGTGTTCTACAACATTAACGGTGGAAAATATGGCCCAATTGGAACGTAATATTCCGATAATATTATGTAAGTTGGAACGAATATTTCCACCGAGATTCTTTGATTCCATGGAGCACTTACCTATTCATCTGCCATATGAGGCACGGGTAGGTGGACCAGTACAATATAGGTGGATGTATCCTTTTGAAAGATATCTCAATCGAATTAAAAGTATGATTAAGAACAAAGCACGTGTCGAAGGATCCATATGTGAAGCATATATGATTCAGGAGATTCCATACTTCTGTTCTTACTACTTCGAGTCCCATGTTAAGCGTGTGAGGACCAGAGTCCATCGAAATGATGAAGTTCCAAAAGAACAGTCTGATGTGGCATCTTTGTCGCTCTTCAATCAGTTAGGATGACATTTTGGAAAGCCAAGGAGTAGATGGCTAAGTGAAGCAAAATTCAAGTCTGCCATGAATCATGTCCTCCTAAACACGCAGGAAGTGCAAGGCTACATTAAGTAAGTTTAATTTTCATGCGTTCTTTTCTTTAACGTCTTCCCAAACAACATTTTGATTTAGCCATAACTTTGTTTGTAGTGCTTTCTTGCAATACTACAATATCCCTGAACAATGTGTACAAGATAGAATCGAGAATGACTTCGCACCATGGTTTAAGGAACATGTAATTCTTACAATATTCTAAACAATTTGACGTCTTCAGCGTCTACTCTAATCATTCATGTTCATATTAGGTTCTCAGTACCGGCACGACGTCTGGTCTCCATAATTTGGCATGGGAACCGGCTCGAGAGGTGAAAAGTTGGCCGGTGTATTTTGTAAATGGTTATAAGTTTCACACTGAAACTTGGTCGATCAGAAAGAAAACCGTGAACAGTGGAGTATGTGTCGTGGGATCCACGGACGGAGAAAATGAGCGTGACTACTATGGTGTTATCAAAGACATTATTCAACTGCAATACACTGGAGGTAATAAAGTCACATTATTTGAGTGTAATTAGTTTGATCCAAAGATAAGGAAAGGGATGCGAGTTCACAAAGATTTGAAAATAATTGAAATACGTCACAATTGGCGTTATGATCATTTTGATCCTTTCATTATTCCGTCTTTTACAAGACAAGTATATTATGTGCCATATCCGGAGAAAACCAAGGACAAAGTACAATGGTGTGTTGTAATAAAGACGAAGGCAAGAAGCATGATAGAAGTTGATGGTGCATTGCAATGTGCCTATCAAGATGACTCACATACTTCTGTGGCCCCTATTGTCGGCACCGAATTAGTCGACGATCTACAGGATTCGGAACATGTATTTGAAGATTTCTGATGATGATGATGATGATGATGATGATGATGATGATGATGATGATGATGATGATGATGATGATGATGATGATGGGTACCAGTCATGTGATAACTCAGAAGATGAGTAATGGTATTATTCCTTAATATCACGATCATGTTGTATTTCTATCTTACGTCTAGGATCTTTTATTAAGACTATTGTCATCTTATGGATTGTTCATTTACGATTCATTTTCATGTTGTATCATAACGGTTTACTCAAATTATCATCTCGCAATAGTTTGTTTGATGCGTTAGCGATGCATGTGGACAAACAATCGAATCGACAGATACCTGACGAGGACGATGCATTCTTATATTCGCTACCATCTTGTGAGTGCTTAAATAAATAATCAAAAGAATTTTACGCATAAGCTTATTCGAATTAATTTTTTTTATAAGCGCCTCCGGATATTAGGAATTGGTTCTCCTGTTATACGTACAATTTCATTCCTCAAGATGCAACACAAGACGTAGTCGATCATAGTCAGGTCGAGACGTTGTGACAATTGAATTTTTTATCAATTGTGAATTTGACTTGGAATAAATTTTGTATTATGCAGATGTATCGATTTGGTAAAAGTAAAAATAAAGGAAAGGAGTCGGTCGTCCCTAGAGCTCTCAGTACTCCGTCGGCTCCTAGATCAGTCACGGGCATTCGTATAACAGAGCGTTCTTCTCCTCCGTCGGCTCCTAGATCAGCCACGGGCATTAGCATTATAGAACATTCTTCTCCTCTGCCGGGTCCTTCCTCTCACGCTGATATTGCGGACTTGGAGACACAATTGCAAGAAGAACCCGTCAGAGCTCGTTGTTCCGTGGAAGGCTCAGACCAGGCTTCGTCAAATCGTGTTTACAAAGCATACGTGCAGCCAGATGAGAATTTAGGGTAAGTGTTATTTTGTGTATTTCGAATCCTTATTCATTTTGTGATTCAGCCATGACATTTTATAATTTTGTGTCATTCCAGGTTTGTACCGTCGAAACCCGCGGCTGCGGCAATTACTAAACTGTTGCGACATAGGTATACGGAAGCGTGGCTTACATGGAGGAAAGTTCCTTATGCCACGAAACAGATGCTATTTAATGAATTTCAGGTATCCTTAGAAGCCGACATGGTCATTAAAATTTTTCTTCATAATACTTTAATTATTTTTAAACACATGCAGGCTGATGTGTGGTGGGAGCACGAGAATACGGAAAAAATGTGAAAGGCTTTTAACTCTCGGTGCTCGAAGAGATTGTCCGCGATGCTTTCAGAAGCTCGAGCTGACGGAGAACGACCCAATTAGATCCCCGAGGCCATTTGGATCGATTTTCTAGGAAAGTGGTCCACCGAGGAGTACAAATTGAAATGCGAAAAAGCAAAAACCAGTCGAGAGTCCGATCAGGGAGCATGCTTGCATTCGGGCGGATGTGTATCCACGAGCACGATTGCTAATAAAATGAAGGTCTTTCAATACAGTGTCACAAAAATATTATACTTTAAGTTACAAAATTTAAAATATTATCTCATTGCAGGAGAAAGAGACGGGTAGACCACCTACTCAAGACGAAATTTTTCTCCGAACTCATCAGAAAAAGAACAAAGAATGGATTTCGAATTATGCCTGGGAGACATATGTATGTAATTTTTTGTGCTTTTATTTTTTTCATCTGCGCAAGTTAATAGTTAATTAATAAAACTTTGAAGTCGATCACCTACTCGTCGTTTATAGTTAATTATTTTTGCCGGTTCTTTGTATTTTCTTTATATTACAGGATTCTTATAAAACAAAAGAAGTTGATCATATTACGCAAGCCACGCAGGAGTGGACCACACCGTTGACCCCAAGACAACTTTGGACGGACTACGTTGGCGTGAAGAAGGGTCGCATTTACGGCCTCGGATCTTCTGTGAGTGACACAAATATTGGATATTGTCGACGAACTACTTCAGGTTCACCTCCTTCTGGTATGCAAGAAATTGTGGATCAGGTGACCATGAAGATTAGGGAAGAGGTCAGAAAGGAATTCGAAGAACGTGAACGTCGTAACATGACTGAAATGAGAAAAATGATGCATGCCTTCATGCGTGGCGAATTGAACGACGACGACGCCGAGGTAGATTCATTATACTTATTTTTTTGGAATTTGCTTTAATCAGTAGATTCATTATACTCATTAGATTCATATGCACTTTGACATTAACATGGGTACTAACTTAGATTTTATTATTCATCCCTTTCAGTTAGATCTGTAGGGTTTCAAAGTTTTCACCGGAAACGAAGTGTAGACAACTGGATCATGTAAATGTCAGTACTCAGTATAAATAAATATACTTGTAGTTTATAACCATGGTAAATTTTAAAAAAATTTACTTGCTGCATAAATATACTTGTAGTTTGTGTTCCCAGTTTTTTCCTGATTGGCCATGAACTTCAACATACTTCCTTATCAAATTATCAAATTATGGTGCATTGTTAGCTTACACATCTTTGATTGAATTTATCAAATTATGTTGATGTCAGATTCAAATTGTGTTGTTTTGGGATGATTTATGGATTGTGAATGTACCTGATATATCTTGTTCCATACAACCTTACATAATTTCCCATATATGTGCATCATAAGTCATTTCTCTTGCCATGATATGAGGCAACTTATTATGAGCTTAATCAACAACCTAATTCCTGTACCTTCACAAAGGCTTGATGGTTTTCGCGTTCTATATCTAAGAAGTCCGCGAACTCATCACTAGTTCTGTAATTACCGGCGTGTTCACCGGCATTTTCGATCTTCCGGCACAATTCTTCGTCTAAGAAAAAAACTCAAAATTAATTCACTACGTTGTACATGCTGACTCATAATTATAAACACAATATATGATCCACCTCACTTTGGTCTGTTTCCAGTCTTTCATGAACTCTGCAGACGTTCCTTCTAAAGCAACCGGCCGCCCACCGGCGAAGTAGTGAAGGGTGAATTCTATGTTCTTATATTTTACTCTTTAGATTTTATATTTTACTCTCTATATATCTGCACTTTAGATTTTACTCTTCATTATATTTCAAATCCGAATTCATGTTATAACTTTCTGAAATCTTTATTGTGCAGTGATGTTCGAGTTGTTTTGCGACGTTTGGAATGGCTCATAATTTCAGCTCTTCCTATCTTCATCGTGACGTTTGGAATGGCTTCACCAAGATTTCAATTTGTTTGGAATGGCTTTGAATTATGTGATGTTTCGATAGTTACATTATGTTGGATTATGTGATGTTTGGATTATGTGATGTTTGGATTATATGATGTTTGATTTATTTCATGTTTGGATAGTATCTGTGATGTGAATTATCTGTGATGGTTTGGAAATGGTGTGAATTATATGTGTTGTATTATCTGTTCGGACATTTAAAATTCAGCATTTTTTTTTAATTTTTTTTGTTTCCGATGATCCTGACCTTCGGAAATAGTTGAAATATTGCAATGTTGGCAACGGAATTTTTTGTTACTTACCGACGATTATAATCGTCCGTGCAGCATTATCGACGGTCGTAGCCATCGAAAATTAAATGTGGAGTCGATGGGTAAAACCGTCGACCCAAGTTCGTCGACGATTTAAATCGTCGATCCAAGTTCGTCGACGATTTAAACCGTCGATACTATCGACGATTGAAGCCGCCGATATATATCGACGGTTGAAGCCGCCGATAGATATCGACGGCACAAACCGTCGATAGTATCAACGATTTGGACCGCCGATATATATCGACGGTCAAAACCGTCGATAGTATCGATGGTTTTGACCGTCGATATATATCGGCAGTCCAAACCGTCGATATTATCGATGGTTCATACCGTCGATACTCAAAGTTCGACGGCCGCATCCGCCAGCTAGACCGTCTGTAATACCGACGGTTCGGAAAAAATCATTGCAAATTGTTTGCAACGACCCTTTTACGCACGGACATTATCCGTCGAAAGAACCATCGAAAAACGCTATTTCCGACGGATCTGGCCATTTTTTCGACGGTTCGGACCGTCTGTAACAGGCAATTTTTTTGTAGTGTATAAAATATAATTAAGATATGCACGGTGATAAGATGGATTGGATCATCGAAATCATGAGATATTTATATTCAACACTTCCATTCTTGAGCTAAATCAATCAGGTGCAGCACCATTCAGCCATCCCACGCATTTAAAGGTGAATTACTGGATACTTTTGGATCAAAATCCTGAGAAATGCTGCACCAAATCTTACCTTAATACATCTTTTATTTCTAATTTTTTATTTTATTCCTCAAAATAAGATACTTTGAGCACAGTGATCACTCATGCCAAATAACCATGGTAGATTACTGGATTTTCTTATAAGCATTTCTTGCAGCTCCAAAAGTAATTTGGCATTCACAAACATGTGCCATTAATTTTAATAAGTTTTAGTAAAGTTGACCTTTAGGATATAGCATTTGATTGTGGTGATTGGCGTTGACGCAGCATCAAACTTGTTTTTCTTTTTTGAACTTGGTTGCACTACAACAAAAATGTGATTTAGCGACCAATGATTTAACGGCCAAGGTACTCTCGGTCCCTAAAAACATTTTTTATTGTTTAAGTTTAAATGCATCTTATTGTTGTTCGGGAGAAATTTGCATCTTCATGCAGAAAATAATTATTGACAAATAGTTAAGATTTTTCTTTTTTTGCATTTTAATTATGAAGTGATATTAAACTGTAGCTTGCTCCTTGATTCCAAAGAAAGTTCGTGGACAAAATCGTGGAATTGAGTTAAATAAGAAATGTCGTCGAACTGGCAAGGTAAAAATTCAAATACCTGAGGACAAAAATAGACCGACGGGTGACAATTCTGAGAAGTTGTCAAGGGAGATAGGTACGATTGTAAGACAAATTGCACCTTTGAATGTCACTGGCTGGAAAGAAATTTGTGATTGGGACAAAACTATTATATTTGATCGTCTCAAGGTATGCATATATTGTTTTTATAGATTTTTTTTTTCTCAAAGTACAAGTAATTCTTATATCATATGAAAATTTCTTTATCAGGAAAAAATTGATTTGGATTGGGACATGCCACATGTTGTGAAGTGCATAGATGAGATTGCACAAGATCTGTATAAAACTTTTCGATACAAATTACATAAGGCATTTAAAAAAGCTGGTGGTGAAGAAATGGCTCGAACAAATCCACCAGAAGACCTACTTAATCGAATAGATGAATGGCATTGGTTGTGTAAGCATTTTGCAAGTGAAAATTTTCAAGTAAGTGAAAAACTTTACGTTTTTGTTTGATTACAAATTTTTAAATGATAAGTGGAGCATATTAGTTCAGAATAAATAAGGCAATTCATGTCGCCACTTAATGCATTGAATAAAAATGATGCATTAAGTATTTAAGTTTTTATCCTTGTGTATATTTATGTGTAATGTTGATTTTTCTAAGTGCATCTTACTTTTATTCTAATCAGGTGCGAACAAATGCTGCCACAAAAAATAGAAGAAAGTTGAAATTTGTACATAGAAAAGGCAGTAAAACATTTGTTGTTGTACAAGCAGAAATGGTAATTTCATTCAAAACTTTTATGAAGAAATCAGCTATTGATTGAATCATATTTTCTTGTCGTTGTAGGATTGTGATAGGGTTGAACTTTATAAGCAAGCTTATCATGGAAAAGACGGATGGGTACATGAGGAAGCAAAAACTATGTGAGTGAAAACAATTCTTTGTATTATGTTCAATGCTTGTAATATGTATAAACTAATATGATATATTTTTATTCTCTTTATGATTGCAGGAACAAATGACAACCCTACAACATGAAATGACTTTAGAGGGAGAATCCATTTTCAGTGATGATCAAATATGTCGTCAAGTGTTTGGAACAAGATCAGGATATGTGCTTGGGTATGGTCGAGGTCCCAAACCATCCCAAGATGATAAGCCTGCATCAACAAGAAGATATGCTATTTTGGAGGATGAATTAATCAAAACAAAACAAGAGCTAAATGAGACAAAAAAATATGATTGCTTCTCAAGCAATGAAAATTGAGTGGCTCATTCAACAACTTATGCCTGGACGACAACCTCCAAATCATATGGAGGAAAATGCCTAGAGAATTGTTACATCATTTCGAAATATTATTTTTTATGTCCAAATTGTTATAGTTGGACATTTAAAAATCAGCTTGGTATTAGTGAACTATTATGGGCAAATGAAAGTTTTGTTACTGGTATACAAGATGGTATTAGTTGACATTTGAATGTTAATTTTTTGATTGAATTGAAAATTTAGCAAATTTTAGAATTGTCTTTTAATGGATAAAAAAGTATTATTGTGTGATGTTCTTTTTTCATTCTCATGATTTTTAAATTGTTGACATGCTTAAGTTATTATGACAAAATGGTACATTATTACATAGACTTTTAGTAACCAACTGTAACGAGTTCTTTTAAGTGACATCTGAACATCTTTTAGTTACCAAGATCCACCGGTCACTGCAGGACATTTTTAGTGACTAACACTTTGGTCTCTCTAGATAGTGATGTGGTCGCCTTAGACATGCTTTGCTAATGCATTTAATGACCAACGTAGTTAATTCGTGACTAAGTTTTGTGACTGATCTCTCCGTCCCCGAAGAAGTTTTTGTATTAATGACCAAACCAATTTGTAGTCACCAGCACTCATTTGTGACGGCGCTATAGCGACCAAGAGTGACCAACCAAAACTTAGTCACTAAAGCTTTTAGTGACCGAGCTAGTCTTTAGTGACTAAGCACCTTAGTCGCTATATTGCCTTTTTGTTGTAGTGTTGATGATTAATGATCTATTAATTAGATTATTAGAAAGACCTCTAAAACTAATTTAAGATAGATAATGTTCAAGATCGTAATGGCATCAAGAAGTTGTTATGCTCCTAATCTTATCTCAAGAAGTTGTCATTCAGCAAATTAATTAATTAATCAATATTTTTTCGCCAAATCGTCTATTTCTTTTTATCAATTTTTATATAACCCAAAATCACTGAAGTGGAATAATTTATTATTTCTAAATTCATGAGATCATACTCGTTAATTAGTATCACATGCTAATCGTATTTCTGAATGCTAAATTGACAATATTGCACCATGAATGCATTTTAGAAACTAATTTCTAGACCTGCATCATGCATATTTGTTTCACTCCATAGAAAGCTGTTGATTTTTGTGATATTACTGGATTCCCTTGCGCTATTCCTATAAAAGAACTATTTATTTTCATGCCTATTTTGGTACCTAGGTCCACATGATTAGACTTACTACATTGTGTTACTACATTGTGGTTCAAATTATCTAGCTTTACGCGAAGCAAGATGAATTGTTAAAGAAATCGAAATGTGTTTTGTGCCTAAGGTCTTTGGGAAATAATCTATATATGAACGTTTTCACATATAAATTAACTATAAATGCCATGAAATTACATATTGTCACATTATCCAAAGTTCACCTAGGAATTATCAAATTCACATTCATATAGTATTTAAGGAGACTACTCAATTGTAGCTATTAGTATATCTTAGTTAAAATACAAATTTTATTCCGGGAACCTCATTGTAAATGATATAATTAGTTAATACATGTAACAAATAAAGAAAACAGTTAATCCTTTACTTTTACGATGTTGTGATTTCACTGTGAATTATATGCATTGACATCCACAAGCGCATTCAAGTTCGGAAATCTCCATGCATGGCTCCACTTCAGGCAATCGACGTGCATGCAGAGGGGGTTGGGGACACTGCAAACCAGGTGGTATCCACCTTGCAGAAGGGGCCATCGGAAGCAGCTACAGAAGCCATTCATGCAGCAAGTACAGCCAGCGTACGGGTTACGCGGGGTGTGCGTCCAGAGCCAGAGAGCTCAAGACGACAGAACCCCATTAACGCAACTCACTACTAATAGCTCTTCTCCACACCCCATCTGCATGTGCACCTCCTGGAGCTCATCTGAGACAGGTTCCGTCTACTTTTAACCTAATCCTTCTGTACTTCACCTCGTCTTAAACACTAATAATAGCACACCGGAAACAAACACACAACTACCTTTGTCCAGTCCTAATTCCTAATTAATTATGTAAGCCAATGGAGTTTAACTACGATTTTAAATTCATGTATATGAAGTCAACTAATAAAGCCCGGCAGATGACGTTGGCACCTTTCGAGCGAGCTAAGAGCATGCGTGCTTCTCGTTTAGTATGGCCATGAATTGCATGCAGACCGACATGGCTGCATTCCCTACACATGGACTGAGTGCACAAGTAAACGTGGCCTTCGTTTCTCTCGCTTCCCCTCTTCCATGTTAACCGCGGTCTGCGTTCGCTCGAGCATCTCCAGCAGCTGTTAGCGTTTGTCCATATTGCGTTTGCTGTCCTGGTTATGACTACGAGCATCTGCTTTCCACTTGTATACTCCTAGGTCATTAAACCTCTATGAGGTCAAACTCTTCGTGGCGTGCAGCGTCCAATAGTTTTTCCCCTTTCACTGAAGTGTGTAGGTTAAGCAAACAAAGGAAAAAAAGAAGCAGAAAACTAACGTGTCAACGTTTTCAGAATCGCGTAAGGAATATTTAAACGTTTGTTCGTAAACTAATGGAGGAAACTTTTTACTTTTGATTGTACTGTATTTGAAAGGATACCCTGTGTATTGCTTAGGTCTTGGTCTTGTCTTGGCTATAGCATCACTGAAAACATTTACTACTTTTTTTCCATTACCATTAATTAATATAAAAACACGTCCAATGGTTTTCGTTTTCTTCTGGTCCGAGCCCTCGTTCTTTTTCCAGTGAAAAGTTAAGTTTCTGAGTTATTAATATTAAATGTGTATGCATATAAGGAAATTCAGAAGATATCTAAGTCGAATCCCAAATCAATAATTTTAAATTCAGTGAACTTCCTTGTTGCGTAATTTATTGGCTCCTGACGCATTCCTGCCACTGTCTAAAAAGTTAAGAAAATTCACTAACAAATTCCTCGTGTATCTTTTATGACAACAATTAACCAGGTAGAAAAATTACTCAAATTTTCCGTTTCCCACTTACTTTTCTCATGATAATGAACGTTGTTAATCTTTCTTCAAAATTCATAAGAGACACTGCATAAGCTTACTCACACACACAATAAAATTTATAAAATGCGAAGTTTAACTTGAGGCTTTTTACTCACTCCATTACGGCCCTCTTTTTATCTTTAATCCCCTAACAACCGACCTTATGCAATATCTAAACCCGTCTCCCGGCCCCCTCTCTCGCGCCTATATAAGGTCTCGGTTTCCAGCATCCCTGAACCACAACGCACTTCCACGTCACACTCGCGAGTGAGAGTGAGTGAGTGAGAGAGAGAGAGAGAGAGAGAGAGAGAGAGAGAGAGAGAGAGAGAGAGAGAGAGAGAGACCTGTTCTTGCTCCTCTTCCGGAAGGCGGAGGAGAGTTTAGTTAGCTTTGAGTGTAGCAAGTGATATCGCCATGAATCCATCAGCCAACAGCAACGAGTGGTCCTACACCGATATCAAGATGTTCGAGGAAGCACTCGCGGCGACCGACCTCTTCGAGAACAACTGGCTTGAGAATCTCGCCGCGGGAGTGCCGACCAAGACCTTAGATCAGGTAAGGGACCACGTCATGGTCCTCGTTCTTGATGGCGGCCATGACACTGGCGCCAGTACTGAAATCAATATCATGGAGAATAATTATACTTACATTAATGGCTATGGCGCTGACTTTAACATCCCTCAAGTACAAGAGCATAATCCTGAGCTCGGTTATGTTTTCACGGAGAACGACATAGTATTGCCATCCACTGAGTCACTGATGCAGATGCCAATGAGGTTTGGGGGGCTGGACGACGACCTGATAAGATCGCCTGCTCATCAGGCGGTTAATTATCAGGCTATGAACATGATGTTTGGGGGCCTGGACGACGACCTGATAAGATCGCCTGCTCATCAAGCGGTCAATTATCAGGCCATGAACAAGCAACCTGCAGCTAATGTGCAGGTTGCACTGAATGCTCCCCCAGAAAATGGTGCGAGCGACCCTCAAGAAAAACCCACAAAGGCTCCTGGCTGGACTGAGCATGAGCACAGGTAATTTCATGCCATCTACTTGTTCATCTTGTAGCTGTAATTCTGCAAAGAAATATCCATCATGGATCTGGTGCATGCACAGAATTTATTGTCACAGATCATGCCTAGTAAGGTCCCAATAAATTCTCAGTAAATAAAAGAATAAGCTCTTTAACTGGATCTTACTATATCAAGTTTTGTTGTTGTTTCAATTAATCATGCATCCATGTTCATACTTGTCTTTCTTGCAATTTCTTTCGGGTTGCCCATTGTTCCAAAAAAATACGATTACATATTCTTTAGTGGTTTCTCATTTTATATTTTGCATTGGCTGCATCTTTTTTCTTTAGTACGTATCAGGTTAATATTGTGTATGATTTTGATGCAGCACACTTGCTTGTAGACATTTTATTATTTTATATACGCATGAATGGCTTCTCCATATTATTGGATCTAACGAAATAAGTCAATATATAATTAAAGGCTTGAAAGATATAACCATTTTATATATTCTTCTCATACTTTAGTTTTAAGGGGCTTAAGCATAAGTTTAATATTTATATTAGTTTTCACAACTTCTTGCTTATATTTTCACATTTTAAATTAACATTTTACCAGAAATTTGCATTCTATATCATGTTTACTATTGTTACATCATGGTCACTATGAATTTATATAATGCTATAATGATGCATATCCAAGATTGCTCCTTAAAATTTCATTAGCATTGAAGAGCAAAGGAATTATCTCATTCATATACCTAACTCATATGCACAATATAATAAATGTGTTGATCTTTTTAAATTGCATATTAAAGTGATAATTAAGTATATCCATAGTGGATTTTCTTATATTACTATGTTTGATTCGACAAGATTTAATCCTGATGCCTATTGGGGCATTGATCTTTTGCGAGCAATCTCATAAATGACAAATTAGTCAGAAACAATTATTACCTTTTTAAATTGTCGGTACATATTATACGTACGGTGTACGGTCTACCTTGTCTGTATATAGACGTAGAAACATTAATGAGGAAAAGTATTTAGCCAAATTTTTAATTAGGACTTTTATGCATACTTCAAGTGAAGCTTCCAATTTTGAAATGTAGGAAGATGAGTATACACACCTTTTTATTTGATCTTCCAATGCATATGCCCATTCTAGTTTCATGATGTAACAATCAAAGCATGTATAATAAAACTACCTAAATTATATTTGAAAATGTACTTACCAAATGGTTAAATATATATATTTTGATTCCACACCTCAATATATGTTATCCCCATATAATATCTTACATAAAAACTTACAACATTTACTAGTCAATTAACTTCATGAGTAGTCCCCATGACGTCTGAAAAAGATATATATGGTTTGATATTCATGTTTTTTTTCGACTACATCATTCATGATCTTTTCAGTACTATGTAGACTATGTAGTTGTAAAATTAGCAGCACCTCAACTTTTTATATTTAACTTTTGCATTCTTCTATTTATTATGTGCAGGCGTTTTCTGATTGGACTGACTATCTACGGGAAAGGGGACTGGAGGAGAATTGCTAGAGAGTTTGTCAAAACAAAAACTCCAACTCAAGTTGCAAGCCACGCTCAGAAATTTCTAATCCGCCATGAGCAGCCTACGATGAGGAGGCGCAAGCCGAGCATCCATGATATCAGGAGCATCACTGCCCCCATCACCTTTGGAAGTCCAACTAGAAGCATCTATGATATGATCGATTGGGACGCGATCACAGCCCGCTACAATGCCCGTGTTTCCAACTCTGGTACAGCCAACAATGGCGCCTCTGATCCATTCTTCCAGCTCAAGAATGGGTGCCTTCCTACTGCCAGCACTAACAGAAAAGCATCTTCAGCTCCTTCTGAAACTAACGTCGGTCTGCAAGCTGAAACATTTGGAGAACCCGCAGGACTTGGAAGCTGCAACGACGTCGGCACGGATGGCATGGGAGTTGATGACATGGATGACGAAACGTGGTGTGTCTCCTACCTTCTTCGCTCTCCAGATATGTCACCAATGTACTGAGGGACGAAACTGGAAGGTGATGCAATTAAGATGGCAGTATATATAGTAGTAGCCTATCCTGATCAGGTCTTTGGCACTCTGTGTTAAGTTGGTGTCTGTGTCGTCTAAGGTCCATGGGTGTGGGATGTTTGTTCTACATCTTCTGTGTCACTGCATGGTCGATCTGGAGCAATGAAAGTACTTTGTTGTGGATTTAGTCTAAGACTATCTATTTGAAATATCCAAATATAGTAAGCTTTATATATATGTGTGCATGTGTTGGCTATCACTTGCAATAAATTTCCATGGATATTTGTAAACATCTTTTTTTTTTCAAAAAATAACTATATTTTAGTACTTTAGCAATAAAGATATCTCACCCAAAAAATTATATATATATACATAATATTTGAGATTTTTTTCCTTTTACAAGGGGGAATCACTTTCATCTACTCTAGATTGTATGACGTTTGAAGATTTTTATGTTTATTAATTGCCTTTAACTAGTTTAGTTTGATAAACAATTTTTCTAAACAAATCTTAGGACTCATCTTATGCCATCCTTTATTTTTTTAGGAAAACAAACCCCAACTATGTTTTGTATTGGACTATTTAACAAGAATGACATTATCCAAGTGAAAACCATTTGTGTAGAGAATAACAAAACACTTTAAATGACTATAGCATAATATAAAATACAACACTTAAGTTTATTGTTGTACATTATCCCAGATTGTACACTTGCACCCAGAACTTCCTCGTGCGTGTTCTCGAACTGATAGAGTCTCCGCGTAACTTGATCTTCCAAGACTTCAAATTGATAGAGTCTCCCCACGGACCCACATGCTCTGATATCACTTGTAGAGAATTTGTTTAGACTAACAAAACACTTATTAAATGACTATAGCGTAATATAAAATACAACACTTAAGTTGCAGCCTCACTCACTAACACATGACACTTAAAAGCACACTCACATAGGTATCTTCTACACTCACATGACAAACAACACACTGTTCTAAGACACTTGCCATCATTTTCTCTCACACGCAAAGTTGGGCACTCTTACAAGTAACACTACTTGCTGCACTCTCTCTCTCTCTCTCTGTCACCACCTTTTAACCTGCTAGACACACTTACAAGAGCTCGCTGAAGTGAGTCACAAAATGGGAGGATGATGTCTATTTATAGATGTCACCACCAACATAGATTATATTTCTTGACCACAAATTTATAATGCTGTAGAAAACTCTAGAAAATATGAAGTCGGTGCTGACCTTCACACTCCCCCTCAGCTTCGACTTGCTCTTCTTCCTCCTCTGTCTTTTTATAAAGTAATCATACTCGTCGGAAGAAATATTCTTTGAGAGTGAGGCCTATTCTTATAAGGGAATTCTTGAGTGTTAAATTCGTTTGCGCACCTTCCAAACGAATAGTCTTTAATATTCTTCTTCTTGTGCACTTGTTCTCATAAAACTAAATCCGCATTTTTCCTTGAGCTTATGTCATCTTCATCGTATGCATCAAAGCCTTGTAGAATTTTGACAGCTAAGTCATCGTACCTTGAATTTTCTTTCATTTGTTTGATGCTCCTTCTAACTGGTGAAGACTCTTCTTCTAATTCTTTGAATTGATATTCTTTTAGCACACGTTCACAGAACTTTGTGATTTTGAACCACTTTCTTTATCAGTTGATTCTTCTAAGCATTCTTTGATTGCTAGCTTCACTTCCTTGTTCTCTTCTTTGAGCTCCTTCGTTGACGTCACTTTTGTCTCATGGGAATCATCTTGGTTAACTTCATGTATAAAGTCAAACTTCTCTTCATCTTCTTCTATCGTCAAAAGTGCTAGCATATCCCATTCTTTCTCACTATCGTAACCAGCTTCATATTCCTCGATGCTACACATCGCAAATTCCATTGCCTCTTCATGATCTCGTTCTTGCGCAAGATCTATGGAAGCTTCCTCAACAGCAAAGGATGCTTCAAAATCCCACTCTTCTTCACTTTCATTCTTATGAGAAGTCACTGCATTTCCTTCTTCACGTCTATGCCAACAATCACGGGCAAAGCGACCTTTCTTACCGCAATTGTAGCAACAACCTTCTTTTCGCTGAGATCTCTTCTCTTGTTTTTCCTTGTCACAATTGTAGCAGCGACTATGCTGTTGACAGGATCTCTTCTCTTCTTATTCTTCTTTATCTGATTCTTGATTAGGTCCCCCTTATTGTGAACTTTTATCTCGCCCACGCCTCTGCCAGCCTTGCTGACGTTCTTGTGCTCGCCCTTTTCTTCTGGAGCAGAAGAGTGCTTCCTCTTCATTCTTAATTGATACTCCAGCCATTTGCTTAGCCAACACTTCCTGATTAGTCAATAAATTTTCTAATTCTAACAAGATTGGTTGAGTAAGCCAACCTTGAATGGCAACTATAAACCCCCTATATTCGGGTCTCAAGCCGTGAATGATTATACGTCTCATTCTAGCATCACTAACTTTAGAATCAGGATTTGATTGAGATATTTCACGGCAGAGAGGCTCTACCTTCATGAAATATTGGCTAATCATCATATCGCCTTGCGATACCGTCATAAGTTGATTCTCCAACAACTGAAGTCGAGCGTCATTCTTCTTAGAGAATAGTGTAGCAAGCACATCCCATGCAGCCTTAGGTGTCTCAGCGTCCTTAATTAACGTGCTCCAACAACTCCTACTCTATCGTCTTCTTCAGAATGAACATAGCTTTGCCTGCTTTGATGCGCCACTTCCTCCGTGCTTCAGCATCCGTAGGCGTCATTGTATCGGCCCCACCGACAATATCCCATAAATCTTGCCCATGCAAGTAAGACTCTATGCATGTCCTCCAATAAGTATAATTTTGATTATTTAATTTTTTTACTCCACTTGCTATATCGAAAATATCCGCCATGGTGACTTTGTTGAATGCCACGTAATCAACCAAGTAAGTGCAGTCCCCGAGTCGAACACTTCACAATCTCATATTGTGCACCAGCAAAACCTCCTCGTGCCTTCACTTTACACGACCTCGAACTGGCAGAGTCTCCACGTATCTTAATCTTGCAAGACTTCTCGCAATCCCAGATTGTACACTTGCACCCAGAACTTCCTCGTGCGTGTTCTCGAACTGATAGAGTCTCTGCGTAACTTGATCTTCCAAGACTTCAAACTGATAGAGTCTCCCCACGGGCCCACATGCTCTGATATCACTTGTAGAGAATTTGTTTAGACTAACAAAACACTTAATAAATGACTATAGCGTAATATAAAATACAACACTTAAGTTGCAGCCTCACTCACTAACACATGACACTTAAAAGCACACTCACATAGATATCTTCTACACTCACACGACAGACAACACACTGTTCTAAGACACTTGCCATCATTTTCTCTCACACACACAAAGTTGGACACTCTTACAAGTAACACTACTTGCTACACACACTCTCTCTCTCACTACCTTTTAACCTGCTGGACACACTTACAAGAGCTCACTGAAGTGAGTCACAAAATGGGAGGACGATCACTACTAGAAAAACGCTGGACCGTCGGTAATCAGTCCGAAAATCGTCGGTAATGCAATTACCGACGGTTTTTCAGTCGGAATCGATCCGTCGAAAAAACGCTCGTCGCAAACGGATTTGCGACGGTTAAAAAATTCGTCAAAAATATCGACGATTCTAACCATCGGAATGGTCCCCGGTGGTTCGACCCGTCGAAATTTTCCGACGGTTGCAACCGCCGGAAAAGTCCCCGGCGTTCTGGCCATCGGAATGGTCCCCGGCGGTTCTACCCGTCGAAATTTTTCGACGGTTGCAACCGCCGGAAAAGTCCCCGACGGTTCGAACCGTCGATGTTTCCGACGGTTGCAACCGCCGAAAAAGGCCGACGGTCCGAACCGTCGATATTTCCGACGGTTGCAACCGCCGAAAAAGGCCGGCGGTCCGAACCGTCGAAATTTCCGATGGTTGCAACCGCCGAAAAAGGCCGGCGGTTCGGGCCGTCGCAACTTTTCGACGGTCGCAACTGTCGAAACGTTGGACGGGCGTCGCAACCGTCGATCTTTTGACGGTCGCAACAGTCGTAAATAATTTTTTAAATATAAAAAAATTAGCGTCCGGATCCGGCAGCTGGAGGCCGGATCCGGCCACTGGAGGCCGGATCCGGCCGCTGGAGGCCGGATCCGCCGCTAGGCACTAGGCGGCTGGATCCGACGGCCGATCCGGCCGTTGGAGGCCGGAACCGGCCCGTCTGGCGGCCGATTCGGCCGCTGGAGGCCAGAACCGGCCGATCGGCCGTTGGGGGCCGGATCCGGCCGACAGCACAGAGAGAAAGAGAGACGCCGGCGCGGAGCGGGAGAGAGAGATACGCCGGCACGGGAGAGGGTCGCCGGCGTCCGGCGTGGGAGGGTCTCCGGCGTCCGGCGCGCGGGAGAGTGTGCTCGCGGCCGGGAGAGAGAGAGAGGAGAGGAGGGAGAGAGAGAGGAGTGGAGGGAGGAGGGAGAGAGAGAGAGAAGAGGGAGGAGGAATATATAAAGGGAAAAAGTGGAAAGAAAGCGGGAAAAGGGAAAAAAAGCGGGATAACAGAATTTTAATTACCGACGGTTTCGGCCGTCGAAAACGTAAATATTAAATATTTTTATAATTACCGACGGTTGTGACCGTTGAAAATATATTTAGTTATATGTCGAAATATATTTAGATAACGAAATTTTAATTACCGACGGTTGTGACCGACGATTGTAATCGTTACCGACGGTCAAAACCGTCGGTAATTGCGATGGTTTGGACCGTCGCTAGTTATATTAATAAAATACTCTTTATATATATTATTATACAATTATCGACGATTACGACCTTCGGAAATTGTGACGGATTTTGCGACGGATGGATATCCGTCGGAAATATCGACATTCCTAATCGTCGAAAAATTAAATAATAATATAATAAATTATATAATTAATTTTTTATTTTCGACGGTCGTGACCGTCGGAAAATCCGTCGAAAAAATTTAATAATAATATTAAAAACATATAATTTAATTTTTTTTATTTCCGACGGTCATAACCGTCGAAAAATCCGTCGGAAACGGAACCGTCGAAAAATCCGTCGTAAATTGCGACGGATTTAGAACCGTCGGAAATTATCCGTCGGAAAATCACGATTTTCTTGTAGTGGATGTCTATTTATAGATGTCTCCACTGAAATAGATTATATTTCTTGACCACAAATTTGTAATGTTGTAGAAGACTCTAGAAAATATGAAGTCGGTGCTGACCTTCACAATTTGAAAGAAGTTTTTATTTTTGTTCCAGTTATATGAAATGAAATAGTAAATTCAGTGGCACGAAATATGAAAAGAAACGGGATGAGAAATGATTAGAGGTCAAATGGAGCTTACTAGAGAAAAAAAAACTCCATTATAAAATATAATTGCAAATTTGTTATAGTTAAATAAAAAATGGAAATGAAGAAGATGACACTATGGAGCCCATATATATTACCATGGACTAGAAACAAGAAAAAATGGACAAAAATGAAACAAGTTCTTCCCTTTTGCTATCATGATCATTTTGGAAACAGAATGTTTTCTAGAATTCAAATGTAAATTTTAACCGGAAGATAATGATCCATTAAAGCATGATTTTGGTAGATAATCAGACTATTAATTGCAATAATATTTGGCCTTACTTAATGGCATATATACTTAATTTTTTTTTCAAGTTCTTACTTTCACCAAATATTAGATGGAGTAAAAATGTCAACCTCTTTACTTGTTGTTATTAAAAGGATATCACAGCAACATTAATCATGTCTTGATTATAACATGTTCATTGCTCTTCTAAGTTTTCCAGTAGATCACTTGATTCTGTCGCAAAGCAAGAAATAATTGGAGTGACACTATAAGAAAAGAAACTTTTTTTATTAGCAGGTGATGATATGTCACTAAGTCGGTTGTAAATCAGCATTCATGACCAAGGTGCCAGCAAAGTGCTACGCTAGCAACGTAGTAATGCATGGCTCAAATCTCTAAATGTGTCACATTGATGTCACAAAATCTATCATGTCGACGACCGATTCCAAAATGAGCTCTCCATCAAGAATGTCGACGATACGAAGGTGCCAAAATCACGCCACTGAGGCAATAATGGTGCTACCAAGCACAAGGGTCATGTGGTGACCGTGATGCTAAACCTCTAATGCTATGGAGGTGCTAACGGGATGCTCCTATGATGTCAAAATTTATGGTGTTTGCGTAGTGCTAAGGCTACAAAGACACTAATAATCCAATTATTTCGAAGCTTCAAGATGTTTTTGCCCTTCCTAGTTCAATACGATATTATACTCATTCCACATGCAATAATAATACCTTCCCACACAATCATAATGGCATTCACCTGTAGTAATAGTTCCAATATATGTAAGTATAAGTATTTAAAAGAAAAGACTAGCAATCAAGAAGATGAAAATGTTGTTCTAAGTCTAACAATTTATAACCATCACAAATTCTAATCATAACAAGTCTAACAATCATTATGATCCAAGATGTTAAAAGTTATTGCATCTTAATTTTCGTCATCTAAGTCTTCCTTGGCATTAGATGATGTCCTCAATCCTGTTGTGCTTGTTGTCAAGTTCTGCTGTTGTTGTTGCTTAAATTTAGAGATGCTTGAACATAAGCACTAGTTGCTCAACGAAAGCATCCCCAAGCGCATTCAAGTTTGGAGGCCTCCACTTCGGGCAATAGACGTGCATGCAGAGGGGGTTGAGGGCACCGCACTGCACAACAGCTGGTATCCACCTTGCAGAAGGGGCCATCGGAAGCAGCTCCAGAAGCCCTTCATGCAGCAAGTACAGCCAGCGTACGGGGAACACGCAGTGTGCGTCCAAAGTCAGATAGCTCAAGGAGACAGAACCCCCATTAACTACATTAATGTAACCCCATTATTTAATTATGCAAGACAGAGGGGACACTTTAACTATGATTTAAATTCGTATGCAAGTCAACTATACAAAGTGTCTGAGTGCACAAGGAAAAGTGGCCTTCGTTTTGCCCACTCCTCCTCCACCCACCCACCCCCCCTCTTCTTCATATTAACTGTCCGCGCGCGAGCATCTCAGCAGCTCTTAGTTTGCCCATATTTGTGACTTCTTGTGTTGGCTACCATGCACCGACCCTAGCCTTCTTTCCCAGTGGTATACTACTACTTGTATTTGTGTAGGTGATTGATTAACTCTTAACTTCTATGCCCAAACTAAGAGTCCAAAGAGCAGCCACTAGAAGGAGGAGGAAAAGAGGGAGAGAGAGAAATTATAGTTACATTTTTCCCCTTCACGGAAGTGTGTGGGTTAAGCAACGAGAACTAACGTGTCAGAGCTTTCAGATCGTTTTATAAAGCAAAAACTAATTAGGAATATATTCAATGTTTGTTCACGAACTAAAGGAGGCAACTTTTTACTTTCTCCGGTACATGAATCATGAATGAGAATTATGCATATAAAATAAAATTCCCAATATATACAATTTAGAACCTGACCACGTAATTAATACATGTGGATCAAATCTTTCAATTTTTAAAAAATTCTTTACATTTCCAAAACTTCAGAGAGATGCAAATCTCACTATCACTATTTTTACTCATTAGCTTCAATATATGGGATTTCTTTTAGATATGCACCCTCCTAATTATGCAAACTATATACGATCTTCTTTTTGTTCTTTCTCCAGTGAAAAGTTGTGTGTTTTGAGTTGTTAAGAGGCTGTTGCGTCATTTCTTGGCTTCTGTCGGGTTCCGCTTCCTTTGAGCATCATTTAAAAATTTCAGAAAAAAATACCAACAAATTCCTCGTAAATACCAACAAATGACCCGGTAGAAATCAGTCATTTTTTTCCTTTCCCCCTTCTTTTTATTTTTTTTCACGTATTTTTCTCCATGCCTAGTGAACCTTCTTCTTTCTTTAAGTAATCATAGGAGACACAGTATGAGCGTAATATAAATGTATAAAAGTAAACTTGAAGCTTTTTACTCGCTCCATTACAATAACTTTATTTTTTTTCCCTTGCGTTTTAGCTTGATTAATCCCCCACCAACCGACCTTGTGCAATAACCAAAGACATCACACTTCCATGTCACATCAACTCTCGTCCCCTATATAAGGCCTCGGCCCCAGCATACCTGCACCACAACACACTTCCATATCACACTCTTGAGTGAGAGAGAGAAAGACCTGTTCATATTCCTTTTCCGGAAGGAGGAGGAGACTTTAACAACCTTCGATCGTACGTAGCTAGTGAGAGACAAGTGAGATCGCCATGGGTTCAGTGGCCGCAAACAACAACGAGTGATCCTTCGTCGAGAGCAAGATGTTCGAGACTGCACTCGCGGCGCTTGACCTCAACGAGGACAACTGGCTCGAGAAGGTCGCCGCGGGGGTGCCGAGCAAGACCTTTGATCAGGTGAGCGACCACTTCATGGACCTCATTCTTAATGGCAGCAGTGGCACTGACGCCAGTACTGAAATCAACATCATGGAGAATAACGATAATGACAATAACAATGGTGCTAACTTTAATATCCCTCAAGTACAAGAGCATAATCCTGAGCTAGGTTACGTTTTAATGGAAGATGACATAATGTTGCCATCCACTGAGAAGCTGGTGGAGATGGCAATTGTGTCTGGAGACCTGGACGGACTGATAAGGTCGCCTGCACATCAAGCGATCAATGATCATGCCATGAACAATCAACCTGCTGCTGATTCGCAGGTTGCACTGAATGCTCCTGAAAATGATATGAGGAAGCCTAGACGGAAACCCACAAGGGGTATTGGCTGGACGGAGCATGAGCACAGGTAATTTCATGCCTTCTACTTGTTTATATTGCACCAGTAGCTTTATTCGTAGAGAAATCCATCACGGATTTGATATGATCAAGTGCATGCATATAATTTATTTTAATTCTCCGATCTTGCCTATCAAAATATCATGATATAAAATTTTCAGCAAAAAAACAGTAAGCTCTTTAGTTGAATCTTACTCTATCAAGCCTTTTTGTTGTTTCAATCATTTGGTGCAAGTTCACATTTTGATGTTTCAAGATTAGGGGTTTCTTTTTTGAGGAATTCATCAAATCATACGTCAATATGCTTCTTGTTTCAAAAAATAAGGTCCTATATATTTTAGCAGTTTCTTATATCTATATATTACTATTTACGATTTAATATTTTGCATTGGCTGCATCTTCATGCTAGTGGATATTTATTTGATACATATTGTTCTACAAATGCGTGCATGGCTTCTCCATACTCTTGGATCTAACAAAATTAGATAACAACTAAAGCTTGAAAGAAGACACATATTAACCATTTTACATATTCTTCCCATATTTTTAGTTTTAGGCCTTTTATGTTCATATTAATTTGTCAATTGATCATATTTTCACATTACAAGTGTACATTTGAGCAGAAATTTGCATTCTATGCCATGTTTACCACAATTATATCATATTAATTATGAATTATATACAATGATATAGTCATGCATATCCAAGATGCCTTGAAATGACCAGAATTAGCATTAAAGACCAAAAGAATGAACATTATCATCCATCTATCTAGAACATATAACATAATAAGTGCATTAATTTTTAAAACTACACAACTAAAGTTGATCATGAGTTAAATCCATAGTGGATATTATTATATTTTGTACATGAATAAACAAGATTTAATCTTGGCGCCCATTAGGGTATGACCTCCCGTACAATTTTCGAACATGACAAATTAGATAGAAACGATTAGTGTCTTTTTACATTGTCGGTGCATACTTATAGTATACGGTCTATGTTGTGGGCACATAGTCGTAGAAATATTAATGAGAAAAAATAGGCAAATTTTTAATTTGCTGACTATTATCCATATATACTTCGAGTGGGGTTTCCAATTTCAGTATGTAGGAAAGTGAGTATACACGCAATATTCTCCAATACATATGTCCATTCTAATTCATAGTGATGTAAAAATGAAAATATGTATAATAAAGCCACCTACAAAATCATTATAGCATGTGCACTTACCAAATGGTTGAATATAATTACGCTTTCATCATAGAGTATGATAATATCTTGCGCTCAAATTCTGCATAAGTTTTCATCATAGAGTATGATCTTGAACATTTAGTAGTCAATTAACTTCATATATGCAGTAATTGACATCTGGAAAACGTAAATAGATGGTTGATGTTCGCGATCTTTTCAGTACTATGTAGCTGTGTAGAATTAACAAACTAATTTTTGATTAAATATCAGCATCCATAAAAATGTAATCTTGTGTCCTCCTTTCTTGATAGCATAGAGATTAAAGATAAAAGTTTCACTATAATTTTTTATATATGGAGTTACTTGAATTTCTAGTTAATTAACTATTATTTACAGACTTTTCCTGATTGGTCTGATTGTTTACGGGAAAGGCGATTGGAAGACGATTTCCAAACAATTTGTCAAAACAAGGACTCCAACTCAAGTTCCAAGCCATGCACAAGACGAGCGTCCTTGATATCAAGAGCATCACCGCCCCAATTGCCTTTGGAAGTCGATCCGAAAGCATCTACGACATGATCAATTGGGGCGCGATCGTCGCCCGTTACCAAGACCGCATTCGCGACTTTGTTGAAGTGAGCAATGGCACCTTCGATGATCAATTCTTCCAGCTCAAGAACTGGTGTCCTCCTGCTGCCAACACTAATGGTGAAGCGTCTTCTGCTTCCACTGAAATTGGCGTCAGCCAGCATGCAGAATCACCAGAAGAACCTACAGGATTTGGAGGCTGTGGCGACGTTGGCACTGACGGCATGGGAGTGGATGAGATGGACAACGATGAAACCTGGTGTGTCTCCTACCTTCTCCGCTCTCCGGTTATGCCTCTGCCGAATTGAGGGCGCAACAGGAAGGTGTGGTGCAAGATGGTAAGCATGTAGTAGTAGTAGTAGTATGCTGCTCAGGTCATGGTACTATTTGTGTTAAGTTGGTGTCTCTTCTATATCTTCTGTGTTAGTGTCTTCAATTGAAAGCCAAAAAAAAAGAGAGACTTCTGTGGGTCAAGTCTAAAACTATGTGTTGGGTATTGATTTGCTGATTTTTATGATTAAAGTTACTTTTGTTTTGGGGAAAATGTTTCTTAAAAATATTCTGCTTTTTAAACTTTAGAAGAAGAGACACAAGAAAAAAAAATGTATTCAATATTTGAGAACATATTTTTTTGTCGTGTTCAGGGGAAAATGCACTATCATCAAGTTTTATCTCTCATGTTTACACATTCTTTAAATATTAATTTTTTTTCTTAACCTTTTTTATTTTGATAAAAAATGATATTAAATAAATTGTTTTGTAAAAAAATTATTGAGAGTTGTTTTCAGCCATAACTTATTTTGAGGAAAACAAATGCCAACTATGTTTTGCATCATAATATTCAGCAAGAAAAATGAGGTAGAATTGAACTTATATTTACTTATGAGGGAATTCCTTGACCATAGTAAACATGAAAAGAAATAGTAAATAAACCAGCATGAAATAGGAAAAAAGTCACAATGGAAAAAAAAAAGAATCATGTTGAGAAACGGCTAAATGTCAATTTGCTCTAACTTGTGTTTATCCGGATGATTTTGTTTAGGAAAAAGTGTGATAGAGCGAAACGTAGTTTGTAGTTTTATCAAATAAACTTGAGGATCTTGATTCTTTGAGTTTTTTTTTCTTTTTTTTTTTTTTGCAATTGGGATCCAAATTTGTTATGATTCGAGTGAACCAACTCTGATTGATCTTTTGGAATGTGAGCTAGGAATCTAATTAAATTTCACTTTATTTAATTGTCTAGTCAAAGCAAACTTGAAACAAAAGAAAAAAAATCTTCATTATAAAATTTACTGCAAGTTCTCCAAAGTTAAATGACACTACAAGAATCATGATATTTGGCCATTCCTGCTAACCAACGAGTTTTGGTTGATCTCTCTCATCAATCACCAATTCATTTTTGTTCAATTTTGCCTCATCCCCTGACAGTTTTTTATCATTCTTTCTATTCCAGTTGCATCGAGTTCGAGGAAGCGAAGCTGATCCGACCAACAGATCCACCTCCAGTGAGTGACTGAGGCAAAAAAAAATTGATTGGGTTCACTAACTTAATATTTAAAGAAGAATAACAATTAATAAGTGTCTATATATAAATGAAAAACATTAATTTTCATGGAGTTATTTTCTAAATGGCATTATCATCAAATGCCCTTCAACTTTAACGTTTGTTCAGCGATGTCCTCCAACTTCACTTTGTAACATGAATTCCCTCCATGTTCGAACTTGTTGCACGGAATGCCCTTCCGATTGAAAATACTCTGTTTCCCGATCGGTTCGCTGACCTGGCGATGCTCTCGTCGGAGGTCGCAACGGAGGGGGGGGGGGGGCGAACCCCCCTGCTCGCGCCGACGAAGAGCAGGGGGGGACGAGCACCCCTTCGCCGGCCTCTCCCTCCGACGTCGGAGGGAGAGAAAATATTTTTTACATATTTTTTATTATTATATTATTATAATTTTATTAATTTGCTGATGTGGCGATGCCACATGGAAAATTCTCATGCATGACGGGAAAAGAGCATCGCCACGTCAGCGAACCGATCGAAAAAATCAGATATTTTCGTCGGGAGGACATTCCGTGCAACAAGTTCGAAGATGGAGGGCATTCGTGTTACAAAATAAAGTTAGAGGACATCGCTAAACAAACATCAAAGTTGGAGCACATTTGGTGTAATTTATCCTAAGGGGAAAAGAATTGTGTGGGAAAAAAAATTTCCCCATATATATGGCCCACCCTTAGATCTTGATCCCACGGTGCATAATAGGGCGCGGTTCAAAAGCTAAAAAATATGATAATACCCGATTCAGCCGAATGGATTGCCCGATTCACTATGTGATTTTGGTCTAAAAAACCGCATCAGCCCCTTTCCCAATCCCTCCTCTCCCCTCTCTCAATCCCTTTGCCCCCAAACGAGAGATGACGCGGACATCAGCGTAAGGCCGAGGGAGATGAGACGCGCGTGGAGGGATCTGACCTCGTGGAGAGACGTCGCGGCGGCGGCTTCGGCACCATTGCCGCAGGCATTGAGAGCCCCGCATCAGCCCCCAAATCCCCCCAAAAATGAAGTTGAAGCCTCAATCCCCCTCTCTCGAGCTGAATCCCTCCATCCCTCCGTCGACAGAGCTCCCCCATCGATGGGCGTCAAAGCCAAGGCGAGCTCGACCTCCGATGCTGCCTGGTCCGGGCGCCACGGCTGCTGATCCGCCCTTATCTGATTGTCATCATCACTGGTGTTGTGTTGTCCGCTACGTCCTCCGATCCGCCAAGTTCTTACTCTCTTCTCGCTAGTGAAAACAATCATCATCTCATCTTGTTCTCACCTTCGCATGTGCTTCCTCATCCAATTTATTGGTGCTTCGCCTTTGTTGCTGCCTCGTCCAATCTGCATGTGGTAACAACTGATTCGCGTGCATTGTGATGCTGATATTGCATCTTTGGATCGCGATTCTACAGTATGTCTATTAAACATTAATGATTACCTTTCCTCCTTCCAATTTGTAGTCATATGTGATTAAAAATGATTTTCTTATACAATCTTACTGTAGAAACGATGTCGTGATGATTAATTAGCTTTATTAACAAACATAATGGTATGAATATGATACCAAAAGGTGTATCATGCACTGCTAGAGCTTTTTTCCTATAAGCTGAAACTACTCTACAAGTGCATGAAGCATCAACATATTTGATGCATGTTGTAAGCTGAAACACTAAGCATATGGACATGTGTCACAAAGTATATAAACTCAGAGTTTTTTTTCCCTGTAAGCCGAACTAACAATTTTGGTGCATGTTGTTCTACTTTTTCCCCTTCAAATAGATGTCGTCTTCAACTTATTTTTCATATCCTTCGAATGGCGTTTGATACTCCATTTTGCGCATGGGGAGAGAAAGCGAGATTAATTATGTCATGGACAACCAGTAATCCAGTAACGCGCTTCTGACGATGTACTCATTTTCGGGTACGTAAATGAACAAATTTGATGATTCATATTAATCTAATGTACTCCTATTAATGTGAATTTTTTTGCAGGTTCAATATGTTTTTTTCCAATGGATGGATCATGTTGTGGAATATCGACACAAGATCATCCTGATAGAACTTCTAACTAATAGTGAAATACGTGAAAACCAAAGAGATAATGTGGACAAGTATCAAGTCATTCTATTAGGATTGCTTAATAAGGTTTTGGCACATGAAGATTCAATGTGAAGGCTCAAACGAGAGAAGAGTCGAAGTTACTATTTCTAATGATGGGTGCCATGTTATGCTATGTATTTGGGAGATTCATATGATTTAATTTGTAAATCCAAAAATTTAAGTTGTCTACTTGAAAATTGTCATGTTTTTGTTATCTACTTCGAACAATATTTTGGAAGAGAAATATTTTTTGTTGTTCCCTCATATTTTTGTTTGTTCCCTCCTCATATCGGTTATATGCTGAAGTGAGTTGTTGCTTCAAATTCTCTATTAAAAAACAACATAAAAGATTGCTAGAGTTTGTGTCATGCTCGAGTTCTTATATAATCCTGGTCTTTTTTATTATGTAAATTTAGTGCTTATAGAATTCACCTCTTCCTTTAATCAATTCTTAAGTGGTTAGGATGCTCATTGGTGTTTCACAATTTAATTTCTTTGGTATCATATACTAAAAGTAAGCTCAAGTTCAATGCTCATGTAGGCATACCTTCTTGATATCCACGAAGATATTACACTTTAAAATGGAAGGCATTTAAGCAAAGCATAAGATTACCATTTAGTATAATAAAAGTAAATGTATATGTTTATTTGGTTAGAAATGAGAAGGAAATGAATGGTAAACAATTTCCTACTGGAATCAAAGCACCGAGAAGTTCCCCTAGGCAAAAAATCGCATGATCTTTAACAGGTCTTTGTACAATAAGAGGTAATAATTTGCATTAGGAAAAAACTGAGGATATTATTACAGATCTGAGGATAGTATTGCATGTCATATCCAACACACCAAGCTGAATGTTACTCAGAACATAAGATTACATATTTTTTTTCTATCAAAGTAGAGCATAAAGTTTACAAACTTTAAAACAACTCAATTTACAAACTTTTGAGCTAACATTCTTAACAAAAATGTCAATGTCCAAGTCTTCGAGTGTCTTCATTTTCTATCTTTTTCCTCGCATCCCTTTTGAATCCTGCTAAGTTTCACATGAAAAAAATGTCAAAATTAGCTCAAAGAAATTATGAGAAATGAAAACCTTTCAAGTAATACATAAGCTACATAGTTGAAGTAACATCAAATAAGAAGATGCACAATCAGAAGTGGAAATAGTTTGCATCCAATCTTACTACCATCAAAAGTGGAAATGATTTAATATGCTACTATTATGAAGCAATTAAAAGCTACTATCACCTTAGAGGCTGTACAGTTCTTGCAAAAGAAAATCATGGCACCCAAAGAAAAGACATTTGACATCTGAATTCCTTGTAGACAATTCCACGTTTCAGTAGGTGAGCACACTTAAAATGGCCTGTGAGTTTAGTAGATGAGCATCCTTAGGATAGAAGCTTCACTTGTTGCATCTTCTACAGCATTAGACTTAGGTCCATGCATGATTAAAGCCAAAGCAATACAGGATTAGCTGCGTGCATTTATATGTTTCTCCCTGTCATGATAAAATCCCTCACATGTCCGTCGCCACTGCCAAATCGCTCCAGACCTCTGCTCCCCGTCATGATAAAAGCCCTTTGCTGCTCACCCTCAACCGCCGCCGTCGTGTCTCTCCACGAGGTCGGATACCTCCATGCGTGTCTCGTCTCCCTTGGCCTGGTTGTCTCCCTCGGCTTTACGCAGGTGTTCACTTCGTCTATCGTTTGGGGTGAAGGGATTGAGAGAGGGGAGGGGAGGGGTTGAGAAAGGGGTTGATGCAGTTTTTCTTTTGGACCAACATCACATAGTGAGCCGGACATTCCATTCGGTTGAACCAAGTTTTTATCAGATTTTTTTGCTTCTGAACCACGCCTGATTTTGCACGATGGGATGAAGATCTAAGGGTGGGCCATATATATGGGGAAATTTTTCCCCACACGGTCCTTTTCCTCTTTATCCTAAATATGATAAGGTGGAGTTAGAAACTTTATCTTTAAACTATAAGTTATTTTAACCTTTACCATTAAATATCATATAGTTTATATCATTCATATATATATATATATATACATATATATATATACATATATATATATATATATATATAGTGTGAAGCACGATTTGAGCCGTCCAAATCAGATCGGATAGCTCAAATGAGATCTAATTTGATGCCATCAAAGTTTGATTGAACGACTCATGTTTATCTCAGGATACACTCCCCCTCTCTCTGTCTCTTCTCTCTCTCCCCCTCGATCCCTCCTCGACCGCACCCTTTCTGTCGATCACCGTTTCCCAAGCCACCACCCGATCCGTGATGCCACTCACCCCAACTATGTCATCGCCGTCCTCGCCGCCGTCACAGTGGTCTTCGACTTCCAGCCGAAGATCGACAAAGACGTCGCCTCGCTAGATATTGTCATCATCACTTGGCTAGAGATTGTCGTTGTCTCCTCGTTAGAGATCGCCTTTGCTGTCGCGGCCCAGAGAGAGATCGCTGGTGACGTCTACCTTGAGATCTGGATGGCCGCCTTCGCGCTCGATCGCCGGTGCTTGGGCTTCCGGATCTCCATCAATCGCTGTCATCGCCACAACCTCCCTTGCTATCGTCGTTGTCGCATCATCTCGCCCTCGCGATCGATTGCCTCACCGTTCTCCCTTACGATCGATCGCCTCGCCATTTGCCCTCATGCTCGCCTCGTCGGAGATTGCCGCACTTGCACGTCACCTCAGATCGCCTCGTCTCCACCTCCTGGTCACCTCGCAGTAGCAGCCTCGATAGAGAGAAGGACACGAATGGAGAGAAAGGGGGAGAACGTTGAGAGAGAGAGATCGAGAGGGAGAGAGAGTTGGGATAAAATCTCGCCAAAATCTCGCGAGATGATGCATAGTATCGCACTTGATGATGTCATCAGATCAAATTTGGACGGCTGTAGATCTACTTCGCACTGTGTTGAGTGAAAGGCGCTCAACACGCCCATTTTATATATATATATATATATTTATATATATATATATATAGTTAAAAAATAACTCCATGAAATATAGTTATTTCAACATTAATTTTCATGGAGTTAGAAACTTTATATTACTACAAATATCATATAAATTATATCTAATGGTAAAGGTTAAAATAAATTCATTTTACATGAAATAGAATAATAAATTCATAATAATTAATGAACATTAATCTCACGGTCCATAAATTTGTTGCATTTAGTTATTGTACTGGAAAAGGAAAGGAGAAAGAATGGGAAACGTCTAAAATTAAGGTACAAAAAAATACATGAAAATTGATAAAATTATCAATGGTTAGATGGTTAATTAATGATTTGGAAAGAGAGAGAAATTGTAACGCCCCCGAAAATCACCCCATGACATGTGTCAACAGCGGCTCCAGATAGCGCTACATGGCGACATTATGACATACAATGCAATGACTCACTGCCATGATATAAAAGATTTGGAACAATATGCAGTGGAAATATAAATATAACAAGGGATAAAATATGGCGGAAACATGATACAATAGTAGTCATCCAAAAGATGTTGTTGGCATGAGCCTGCCGAGATACAAAAGAAGAAAGTTCCATCTCCCCATACAGTGCATCCTTCCCTTATACAAAAGTGCAATAACATCGACTATAAGTTCATACATAAAAGCCCATGGGCTGAAACATAACCATACTAGGTAATGACATATAACATAAGGGCCTTGTCATGTGCAACTTTATAAAGCCCCGCCACCGTTTCCATTTCACTCTTCCATACCTGCATGAACCCGGATGTAGGGGAGGTCCACCTCCCGTTAGGATATGTAAAGGGCCAAATGAATAATGATTTAAACCAAAATGATGAAAGAAGGCATAATTCAAATCTTGGAAAAATATATCGTTAAGTACTCATTTTCGTAAAATACATCTGATGCATGTAGAATTGATAGCAAACGTTAGCAAGTGCACTAGTCACTCAAGTAATAAAGTGAATGAGTAGAGTTATCGTTCCCACGAGGACGGTTAATAACTTAGATTTTATTTTAACCCTGTTAATTGAGAAATTAAGAAAATAGTTGATTTTAGATGTGAATAAAAAGAAAATGATCACCTGGAGAAATAATGATTTGATGATTAGAGCACCTAATTATCACCACTAGAATGTAATGAATTTTCTTAACTTAGAATTAGTTGAATCAATAACAAAGTGAATTCCCAAATTTAGTTAACCAATATTTTAGGCTTTAACTACTATCTTAAGAAATAATTAAAATAAATCAATCATTTCGGTTTTTTATTTACTTAATTAAATCATAAGATGAATTAAATTGGAATTAATTAAGGGCTTTCTCAAGTCACCTTAATAATTACACAAATTAGGTCTCTTTCGATTTCCCTAATTATGGCATGCAATAATTAAGATCAATCCCTAGAAACTATTATGAAAATAATCACTTCTTCTCAGATAGCAATCAAAACATAAATCATGGAATCAAAGGAAATCATTAAACATGAAATTGCAATGCTATTAAAGATTCAAATCAAACTAATATCAAGAAGAATCCAATACATAAATAGGGTTCAACTATGATGACCATAATAAGGAATAAATCTGAGAATAATAACATCATATCTAGAATAAAATGTAGGGAAAAGAAAACAAAAACTCTAGCATAGGCTAAGTGCGTCCTCTCTTGAGTTTTTGGCAGAGCTTCGCTGTTGTCCTCGTACTTCTCCTCTTCTAGACTTCAAAACTATGCTCCAGGGATGCTTTTCCAAGCCCTCTTCTGTTTCTTTTTATAGGTTTTCTCGTCCTCCAAGAAAAAAACCGAAAATATATTCAAAAAGTGGATAAAAATGACTTTAAAATGACCGCCATCACGGCTGTGACAGAAGGCTATCAAGGCTGAAAAATATCCAAATTTTCTGCTGAAAATTGTCTGTCACGGCCATGACAGAAATTGTCACGGTCGTGATAGTAACTTAGCCACATTTTTGCCTGCTGGATCTTCCTATCACGGCCGTGACAATGATAGTCTTCTGAGCTATTTTAGGCATTTTCTTTCCTTTATTTCGACGTTTTCTCATATCCTGCCATGAATAATTTTCAGATTTAAGTATAAATCAAATCTCAATAAAATTATATGAAAACAAATCAAAACTCCCCCTTTTCTAAACATAAAAACATTCTAAAATATTAATCAAATGGCTTAAACTAATGCATAATTTTTCGTGCATCAAATACTCTCAAGCTTAATATTTTGCTTGTCCTCAAGCAAATTTCAGATAAGGTACAGTGCTCCATCACAAAACCAATACTTTTCTCCCACCGTTCTTTTACACGACCATCACTAGAGTATTTATTCTCAACCAATACCTAGCCTTGTAGAATTCTTAGCATTCAAATATGTCTTTCCTGTATATCTACAAATAATATTAGTCAATCTTATAAGAGTATCAATATTGAACCGCAAGTTTTTAAGGAGCTTATTTTCATACTATTATCATTTCACATTTCAGCATTATGAAAAAAATTTTCTTCTTTTCACTTAAGAATTTAGTAATCCTCCATATTACATAAAGTGGTCCATGTAACGAGCTTTCGATCGACTGATCCCAGAGCAGATGCCCTTAGGTCGCCAGGCAAAAATTCCCTACGGATCTAATTATTCGGACACAACAATGTTCCAGATGATACTTTATACTTTTCACTTAACTGTTGGGGCTCAACTAGCTCTTTTTTCATTTTCACTTTAACATTAAAATTAATTATCATAATTATAAGCTCAAAAAAGACTTAATGCCTTCAATAGAGATGCAATTATAATCATGACTAACATCATAGTAAATAATAGAGAAATTCATCATTTAAAAGCTAATCCTTCTACTTAGCAACAAACTCAATCCAAATCCTAATACTCTAGTGATACCCGATAAAAAGAAATAATGATTGAATTTCATAGATTAAGCGAAGTTCTGAAAATAAACTTTAAAACAATAAAATATTAAACAAGGAGAAATGAGATGGCACAAAATTTTTAAAATTTTCATAATTAGATGCATGCCAAACAAAATAAAATGATCGACTCAAAATGTTCAAAATAGACATGCCATGCAAATGAAACAAAACAAAATCCCTCCCCCAAGCTTGAACCTGACACTGCTTAGTGTTAGGCTCGTGCACATGAAAACTATGAAATAATAATGATAAAATGCAAAAGGAGTAGAGACAACCTGATGATTTCTAGGTTTTGCTGAGCAATTAAAAATATCTTGGTCACATTGCTTGGGCGGTTCATAGGCTTCTTCCGGCATGATTTGGACTTCTGCATTTTCAAAACTATCACGGCCTTGGCATTACATGGGTACGGCCGTGACAAAGGCGTTGGTGCCCAATAAGATAGACTCGACCGTGAGAGATGTAGGCACGGTCGTGACCGTGTCCTCTTGGAGCAATCTCAATCTAAATAATTTTTAATGTTAATTAATCTACATTAAAGAATCCAATACTAATGCTAAACTAAAAACTAAAAGGACAAAAGTTTAAGAGTATAGTTCTAAGTTATAGTCTTTAGTTTGACTTTTACCCTTTTATTACCTCAAGTGTCTGGAAGGGATTTAAAGTGACCTTTTTCCATCTTACCTCTAATATAATTATCGAGGCATTGTCCCTCCACTTTGAAAGAAGTACCTGGCTCTTTTTGTGGAGCTTGATCCTTGAGCTTCCAATGCACCGAATTTTGTGATGTCTGAGGTGATGACGGTGTCTTCCCTTCTATTAATGAATGATTTGGAGGTAATGGAGGGATGATTGTTGGACTTTCTGGAGGCAGATTCCTTCTTCGCACTTGTCCATCTTCCATAATATATTCACTTGTCTCCTTGACCCTCCATTTAGTAGTCCATGTCTTCTGATAATAATTCTTCCTCGGTCATCTTCTTCCTGAATTAAAATATTGCAAGTGACATGGGCATATAATAAGTACAGATTTATCCAAAATATTAACCCCCGAGGCATAAGCAATATGAGAAGCCAACTTCACTTTCTTCTCTAATGCTTGAAATTTTGCATGCATCATATCAAACTTAACATTAAAATTTGGGGATTGAGGAGGAGAGGAAATAATAACCGATTGTTGATCCTTCAACTGTGCCAACTGTGATTGTAGATTGCTAATGAGTTGATCTTGTAGGATGAATATTTTCTCTATAACTCCAATCAATTGGCACAGCTTTTCTTCGATGTTGAAATTTGACTCTGATTGTGTGGATGGGGGAACATCATTTTTCACTTGGATCCTAGCCTCCAATTGCTTTACTTGTCCCAACAACTTCATAAACGCTCTTTCTTGAAGTTGAAATTTTTCTTCAGCCATTGTCATAAATTTTAACATTCTGTCTTCAATTACAGAATTTCCTTGTACCATGGAAATGAGTGGGATACTGTTATTTGCAATTTGCGATATTTGTGCTTCATGATCCTCAAGCATCTTTCTTTGTTCTTCCAAATAATAATCTCCCATAGTCTTTGATTTTGGTGGCATTCTAACTATCTCAAAGATATCTCTTGGTCACACAAAATAAAGAGTTATGAAAGTATGTGAATTAATAAGAATCTGCGTGGAATTTAACAAAAAAATAAAAGTTCTCAAATAAAAAGTAAAATAAAAATAAAAGTTACTAAACACCGTCCCCGGCAACGACGCCAAAAATTTGATGCGTGCAGAATTGATAGCAAACGTTAGCAAGTGCACTAGTCGCTCAAGTAATAAAGTGAATGAGTAGAGTTATCGTTCCCATGAGGACGGTTAATAACTTAGATTTTATTTTAACCTTGTTAATTGAGAAATTAAGAAAATAGTTGATTTTAGATGTGAATAAAAAGAAAATAATAAAAATAAAGGAAATGATCACCTGGAGAAATAATGATTTGATGATTAGAGCACCTAATTATCACCACTAGAATGTAATAAATTTTCTTAACTTAGAATTAGTTGAATCAATAACAAAGTGAATTCCCAAATTTAGTTAACCAATATTTCAGGCTTTAATTACTATATTAAGAAATAATTAAAATAAATCAATCCTTTTAGTTTTTAATTTACTTAATTAAATCATAAGATGAATTAAACTGAAATTAATATTAAGGGCTTTATCAAGTCACATTAATAACTACACAAATTAGGTCTCTTTCGATTTTCCTAATTGTGGCATGCAATAATTAAGATCAATCCCTAGAAACTATTATGAAAATAATCCCTTCTTCTCATATAGCAATCAAATCATAAATCATGGAATCAAAGGAAAGCATTAAACATGAAATTGCAATGCTATTAAAGATTCAAATCAAACTAATATCAAGAAGAATCCAATACATAAATAGGGTTCAACTAGGATGACCCTAATAAAAAAATAAATCTAAGAATAATAATATCAAATCTAGAATAAAAATGTAGGGAAAAGAAAACAAAAACTCTAGCATAGGCTAAGTGTGTCCTCTCTTGAGTTTTTGGCAGAGCTTCGCTGTTGTCCTCGTACTTCTCCTCTTCTAGACTTCAAAACTATGCTCCATGGATGCTTTTTCAAGTCCTCTTCTGTCTCCTTTTATAAGTTTTTTCATCCTCCAAAGAAAGAAACTGAAAATGTATCCAAAAAGTGGATAAAAATATCTTTAAAATGATCTAACAGACCGCCGTCACGATCGTGAAAGGCTCTATCACGGTCGTGACAGAAGGTTGTCAATGCTGAAAAATACTTAGCCAAATTTTTTGCTGAAAATTGTCTTTCATGGGCATGATAGAAACTGTCACGACCGTGATAGTAACTTAGCCACATTTTTGCCTGTTGAATCTTCCTATCACGGCCATGACAAGAACTGTCATGGTCGTGACAGTCTTCTGAGCTGTTTTAGGTCTTTTCTTTCCTTCATTTTGACATTTTCGCATATTCTGCCATGAATAATTTTCAGATTTAGGTAGAAATCAAATCTAAACAAAATTATATGAAAACAAATCAAAACTCCCCCTTTTCTAAACATAAAAACATTCTAAAATGTTAATCAAATGACTTAAACTAATGTATGATTTTTCGTGCATCACATTCCAATCCACACAATGATTCAATTGCATTAACTTCATAATGCCCAATACAATACCAATCAATGACTAGCTAATACATATTTGCATTAAACTTTTAATGCCCATATACAATATGAAAGTCGGTTCTAGCCATTTCATGGTTCCATAAATCTTATTATGGATTTTAAGGTTATCAATCATTACACAACAATTTAGTATGCATTCCATAAGTTGTTGGTACTTGAGGATCCCTGAGGCCCATAATGGCTGGCCAAGCCCGGTTGGACCAAAATGATTTGATTACCTACGTCCTCGGAGGTCAAGTTCCAACCAACGAGCATGTATATTCAGTATAATGGTTCATTTTACACCTACGGCTTAACATGTAATTTCAAAATCTAAGTGAGATATTCAATAACATGGTCCATCATATCAAAACAATCATTATCATGAAGAAAGCACATAAGTAAACATTAAATCAATTCATGCTTATCTACGTATTTTGTCTTAGAAAAATCATTAGAGAACTTCTACAATTCCATGGAAAATCAATAAGGTAAAAGACCCTTGCTCTAATTGGGCATGGTAAAAGACCCTTGCTATAAAAGGAATAAGGGTTTGGGGCACTGGGCATGGCCGTGACAAACATTGGTCATGGGCGTGCCTCTAATTGGGCGTGGTCGTGCTGACCGAGGGGTGCCCGCACACTATGCATCACGGTCGCTCTTCCCATGCGTCCCGGTCATTCCTTCTATCTATCACGGCCATGCTCTCCAGTCATGGTCCGTGAATAGCCTATAACGCCCCTCACAGAACTCTCCGCTGGAATGGTGAACTCCTTATGGCCTGTGAAGGGAGACCTAACAGGTCTCACAGAATGGTCGAACTGACCCATGCCCGCGTCACACCCGTGACACGGGATAATGGTCCTCACAGAAGGTTCATCGATGGCGAATATCATCTTACGGCCAGTAGCGTCGGTCCCACGGCCCGTGAGATCATCTACCCTCTTGGTCACGATCGTGCTCTTTTCGTCACGGCCGTTCCCAAGAGGGTATTTTTAAGCATTCACAAGAATGTACCCTGGTCACGGCCCGTGCCAAAATTTTTTTGACAGAACCTTGGACAAAAGGTCGGACCGAGTATGAAAGTAGAAAACACGATGAAAGAAGAGGGGGAAAAGCACCTTCGAGGTCATAGAATTCATTGGTGATGGATGTAGATGTGGATGGATCTAAAACTGACGTGCTCTCGGAGTTCGCAGATGTCGGCAGCGGATGCAGATGTGGACGAAATTCGGAACCGACGCGCTCTCGGAGGTCGTAGATTTCGTCGGTGGCAGACGCATATGTCGACAAATCTAGAATCGACGCGCTCTCAAAGGTCACAAATGTCGACGGCGGCGGGGACCAGATCTGGTCGGCGTCCGTTAGATTTGGTTGAACGAGGCCACCGAGGACTAGATTTGGTCGGCGTCCATCAGTTCTAGTCGGACGAGGTCGTGGATTCAGAGATCTCGCCGGCAGTCGCACTCACGCAAATTTAGGATGGTCGGATGATCTCGTGGATGCGGAGAAATCGCTGGTGGGGACAGTCGCACTCGGGGCGATCTCTCGAGCGTCGGCGGAACTGGAGAGCGAGAGAGAGAGAGCGCGCGAGCAAAAGGGGTAAATTTTTTTTCCCCCGCCCTTTTGTACTCACCCTCCACGGCTGAATCGGATTCAGAACGAGCCGGTTGGTTTTTTTCGCCATGAACCGCGTCCAAATCCCCCAATTCATCTTGAAAAAAATTGTTTTCCATCGGATCAGACAGACGCCTTGAGTTGGGTGGGATGTCCTCCATTTCAATTGGGGGGGGGGGGGGGGGGGACACCCATTATATCCAAGATTAAAACGCCTTTTATTTTATCTACATCGCTTCAATTACTGTAGACTGTCGGATCTGTGTCGACGATGGATGATCATTCATCGCCTTCTCTCATTAGTCATTACCCCCCAAAAAAATGAACCCTAAACACCCATTTTTTCTCTCTTCCCGCTGCCGCTCATGCGATCGCACGCATCGCGCCGTCGCCCTCCTCGTTGATTATGCTACCTCTCGCTTCGGACTCTTTCACATCTCCGGCGACCCCTCTCTTTTGCTGGTCGGTTTACTCTTCCAATCTCTCACTCCTCGCCCAACCTCTCTCACTAACCTCTACGTTCCCAGCATTCTATCGTCGTGTTGGCCCCTTCCTTGACCAACAAGCGTAGCCATGCGGGTGCCTCCTGAAGAGCCGGCAGCTTCCCTTGGCTACCGACGAGCAGTCACCCCCCTCCTAGCTAGTTTAGTCACTGCCGGAGATTAGCAGCCGTCGTTTCAGACAATACCTGAATCCACATTTAAATGCCCTATTTTTTTTTCTCTCCTTACACCAAGATGAAAGTAGTTATCGTAGCAAAGGGACATCTTAGAACTCAGTTAGATTATCTATGCATCATGACTCAAATTTTTTGGCACACGAATTAGAAGATATATATGAATAAAATTTGCTGTGCAACTTTTTTTTCTTTCTTTTATTTAGTTTTCTAAGCTATGTATATTTGGGTTTAGCCATTTTTCTTGCATTAAGTTTCACTTCATTGGCATCGAACTTTCTTGCCAAAGCTGATAACAAAGTTAAACACTTGTGCACTTGTGGATGCATGTTAATCATGAATGCCTGAGCTTTTTTAAGGACTTTATGAAGGTTCGTTCGAGTGAGAAGCTCAATTTCGTGTCTCACTATAGGAAGTATTTATGAACTGTTATACTGCATATTATGTAGGTTAATTGGGTTCAAGCTACTCAGAAATAAAGTATTTAAGGACTTTATTGATTCATTTGCTCCAATAACTTGTGCCAATGTGCTGCAGTCTATTAGATTAGCAATATCTGGTTCTGTGATATCATGTGATAGTTGCGTATTGCAGCTCGTATTCTTGTACTTTTATAAAGTGCATGTATTTGAATTAATTTCGGTTGTGTATATACTTGGTACTGTCCCGTTTATATACATATATTTATATATAGAGAGAGTGAGAGAGTGAGGAAGATGGTAGTCCTTCATTGATAAATTAAAATAATCATACAAGAGAAAGTTTGTAGGAAAGGAATCAAATCAGTTTATATAATTATGCATTCAGCTATTGGTACAAACTGAAAATACAATTAAAATAAAATTAAGATAACTATTATTAGCAGAAAAAGTGCAAGAACCTTAAATACAATTACTACTAATAACTTGTAAATTCGAGATGACAAATCTTCATAATTATATATGGAATGGATCAATCTTCAATTACATAACTGGTAAACACATTTGAAATGCTCCCCTAAATTTAAAATCCATACATGTATTTATAACATGCAAAAGTAATTACAATAACTATAACAAAACTATAAATATAACTAACTACCCACTACTTTCTTAAACAGTCACTAACTAATACAAAGTGGTATCTTCTAACTACCCACTATTTGATTAACCAGCCACTATCTATTATAAAGTGGTATCTTATCAGATATGTCCATCTACTTCTTCTTAACTTATTAATGCTTAATTTCTTAGTTGATGGGCATGCTTAAAGAAGAACTCTTGTTCACTGACATTGAGGAATAAGAAGATGACAATGCCGAGGATGATGATGAACTAGAATCTGAATCTGAACCTGAAGAGTTCCCATTGAGCAAGCCTACAAAGAATTCTGTGCACAATAAGGAGGGTCTTCTTGAGAAGCTAAATGATATAGCTTGGCCAGAACATGTGGGTTGGATTCACGAGCTCACTATTGATCATGCCCAAGAGCAAGATATTGATGTCAATGATGATCTGACACGTGAGCTGCATTTTATACTCAGGCATTAGATGGCACCATACATGCTTTTGAAAAGTTTCAATCAATGGGCATACCATTTCTGAGGCCTCCTGACTACTATGCCGAGATGGTGAAGAGCAACTCTCACATGTTGAAGGTGAAAGGCAAGCTCGTAGAAGAGAAAAAGATAATTGAAGAGGCTGAAGAGAGGAAGAAGGCAAGAGAAGCAAAGAGAATATATAAGCAAGGCCAGGATAAAAAAAACTAAAGAGAAGGCCAAAAGGAAGAAATAGGAGATTGAGTCTGTGAAGAAATGGAGGAAACAGAGGCAGCAAAGTGGATTTGCAAAAGGGGCAGGTGATGACCTTGACTTGGGTTTAGGTGATGAGAATGGTTTTGAGAAGTCAAAGAAGCGACATCAGATGACCTAGATATCATAATTTGTGTTACGATGCTGTCACAACCGAATATGGCAACATCATATTTCAACAAGAGCACGAGGACGAGTCACCATATTCCGAAGCCGTTGATGTTTTATAACTTACTAGCAGCCTCGAGTGAATCATTGTGGTCCGATTGCGAAAATCATTCTGAATTATCATTATCAGTTAGAATGCTAAATATAAAGGCCGATCGTAATATTTCACAAGCTTGCTTTGATGCATTTATGGATATATTAAAAGAGGTCACACCATCCGGAGTTCGAATACCTGAAAATTATTACAGGACCAAAAGATTAGTTTCAAAACTTGGTCTTGGCTCCACGAAGATAGCTTGTTGTCGAAATGGATGTATGCTAGTTTACGATGATGACATAACCATGAGTGAGTGCAAATTTTGTGGTCTCGAGCGATATAAATCAAACACAAAGAACGAGATTCCAGTTAAGACAATGCACTACTTGTCTCTTATTCCAATACTTAAGAGATTATATTCTTCCATAAGATCTGTGTCACAAATGAAATGACATGCACAACATAAGAAGGTGTCATGCTCCACCCGTCTGATGGTGAGGCGTGGAAACATTTTGTAGATGATGAAAGAAATATAAGACTAGGATTATGCGCAGATGGGTTCACAACGTATGGTCCAACGACAACTCCTTATTCTTATTGGATGGTCATAGTTACACCATACAATTTGCCTCCTAGAGTATATGTATGTCTGCTCCATATATGTTTTTGACATGTATTATTCCTAGTCCACATAGTTCTAAGCATAATATAGATGTGTACTTACAACCTCTGATCAACAAACTGAAAGAGTTATGAAATGAAATCATAGCTTATGATGTGTCGACCAAACAAAACTTCACCCTAAAAGATGTCCGACTATAAACAATTAATTATTTCCAGCATATTGAATGTTAAGTGGTTGAATGAATGTGGGTAAATTAGGATGTCCTTATTGCATGAATAATTCAAATGCTTTCACTTTAAAAAATGGAGGTAAAAATTGTTGGTTTGATTATCACCATCAATTTTTGCTTGCAAATCATCAATTTCTAAGTAATAGGTTTCAGAGGAAAACATAGTGTATGAAATGTGTCCTGCCAAGTTATCAAGAGATGAATTATATGATATGATCGGTTATCTAAGCAGGATTAGTGGCAATCCAATAGTCAAATATACTGGTTATTGTGTTTCGCATAATTGGACAAAACCTAGTATCTTGTGGGATCTACCGTATTGGAAAGATAATTTGATTTGTCATAATTTGGATGTCATGCACATTGAGAAAAACGTATTTAATAATGTCTTCCACACTGTTATGGACATCAAGGGAAAGACCAAAGACAATATTAAGGCAATATTGGATTTGAAAGAATATTATCGACGTCTCGAGTTAAACCTTGTTACATCCACCAATGGTAGATTATCCAAATCCAAAGCATGCTACACACTTATGAAAGATGAAAAGATGCACATGCTTCGATGGGTTCATGAGCTTAGAATGCCAGATGGTTATGCTTCAAATCTGACACGATGCATAGATATAAATAATTTGCGTTTGTTCGGCATGAAGTGTCACGATTGTCATATCTTCATGCAGTTTTGCTTCCTACTGCATTTTCATAGCTGTCGAAAAGAATATGGAAATCACTTACAGAGTTGGGCCAATTTTTTAGAGATTTATGTTCGATAACACTCACTGTAGAAAATATGGTGTAGTTGGAACTCAATATTCCAATTATTTTGTGCAAGCTAGAAAGAATATTTCCGCAAGCTATATATTACTTGAAATTTAAATTGCAGCATGTGCTAACCGAAGATGAGATTTTTTTAAAAACTCATCAGAAAAAGAACTCGAAATGGGTTTCACCGCGTGCTCAGGAGACATGTGTAAGTTAGTCAATTTCATAATGTAACTTTCGTTATTTCTGAGTCTCGTAATGTCACTCTATCACAGGAGTCCTTCAAAACAAAAGAAGTCGAGCATCGTTCACAGGTCACGCACGGGTCGACGACACCATTGACTTGTCGACAATTATGGACGGACCATGTTGGAGTGAGTAGTGGCCGGATCTACGGTCTCGGGTCGTCCGTTAGTAATACGTATATTGGTTATGGGCGAAAATCAATATCTGATGTTCTCGATGAAGATGCGCGATGACTATTTAATGACATGTGGAAGCAACGATTAACGGAAGTCCAACAAAAGGTCTGTGAAGAAGTTCGCCAAGAATTTGGAGCGACAACAAGCTTTTGAAGTGCGACGATGAAAATAGATGAGGAGAATGATTCGTGAGGTGATGTGTGATCAGCAACAAGACGATGATGACGAAGATGAAGAAGAAAATTAGTTGTTGTTTTAATGATAATTTGTACCTGGACTTTTGTTATCGTACTTGGACTAATGAATTTGTATGTTTCTTTATTCGGATTGAAAATGGATGCACGCTTCGATGGAATAATGGTATCTTTTTATCATTTTGAAAATTTTCTTTTCATGAAAATAGAATTTCCCACGGTTTGAACCGTAGGAAAATTTCCCACGGCTCGCACCGTGGGAAGTTCCCACGGATAAGCCACTAGAACCTTTAATTCCCATGGCTCCAGCCATGGGAAGTTCCCGCGGATGGAGCTCTAGGAACCTTTCCTACAGCTCCAGTCGTGGGAAATTCCGTTTTCATTTTACGCCTGAGCTTCCCGCCCGACATTTTCATTGCCGATGATATTTAACCGTAAATTTCCATTCGATCCGGCCATGGGAGATCCATTCGAATGCTCGCGTAGGCTCACAGGGCGAGGGAGAGGACTTCGGTGATGGTGCTTTCTTTGCGTAGGCTCCGACGCATGTTGCGGCTTCCTCTGCGGTGACTGCAGCTTCCTCTAGCGGCGTCTTCTTCCTCCAGCGGCGGCTTCCTCTCCCTCTCACCCTCTCGTCGTCGGCCGACTAGCCGCGGGCGGCTCCGATGGCCAGATCCGGCAATCGATCCAGCCGCGGGCAGTCGAACCGACTACGGGAAGTCGGATTTATCTGCGGGCGGCAGGATCTGGCCTCCTACTACCGGACGACGATTGATTAGACCGCCTATCAGGCTTCATCGGCCACCAGGACTACTCTGGTCGTATGTCGACTTCCCGACGATAACCGGATATGGCCCTATTGAGCGGAGAATGGACGTCTGTGTGCGTGATCGAAAATGTCCGCTACATGATCGGAAATGGCCGGGCGAACCGTTGTTCCAATCGCGAGCGATATTTTCTTTTTAAAAATTGAAATAATCATTCTGACGGCTGAAGCCGAGGGAAGGAAATTGCTTCTTCGCGTCCTACGTCGAAACCTTCCCAAGACAAGAGCAGTAGGATAATTTTCATATGGCTAGAACCATGCGAAGTAGTTCCCAGGGCTGCAGTCGTGGGAACCACTACAAGAAAAACGTTGATTACTGACGGTCAAAATCATCGGTAATCAGCTCAAAAATCATTGGTAACACAATTATCGATGATTTTTCAGACAGAATCAATCAGTCAAAAAAATGCTCGTCGCAAATTGATTTGCGACGGCTAAAAAAACCGTCGGTAATTGCGACGGTTTGGACCGTTGGAAAATTCCCGGCGGTTCCAGCCGTCGAAGCTTTCTGACGTTTATAACCACTAGAAAAGTCCGGCGGTTCCAACCGTCAAAAAATTTCGACGGTCGCAACTGTCAAAACTTTCGACGATTGTCGCAACCGTCGATCTTTCGACGGTTGGAACCGTCGCAAAGAATTTTTTAAAAATAAAAAAATTAGCGGCCAGATCCGGCCATCCGCAACAGGATCCGAACGCTCGCGGCCGGATCCGAACGCCCGCGGCCGATCCGGCCATTGAGGGCCCGATCCGGCCGCCCGCGATAATTATTATCGATGGTCGAAATCGTCGATAATTGCGACGGTTTGGACCGTCGCTAGTTATATTAATAAAATACTCCTCATATGATATTATTATACATTTACCGATGATTACGATCGTCAGAAATTGCGGCGAATTTTGCGACGGATGGATATCCGTCGGAAATAGCGACGTTTCTAATCGTCAAAAAATTTAATAATAATATAATAAATTACATAATTTATTTTTTATTTCTGACGGTCGTAACCGTCAGAAAATCTGTCGCAAATTGCGACGGATGGATATCCGTCGAAAATATCGACGTTCCTAATCGTCAAAAAATAAAATAATTATATAATTTATTATTTTTCTTTCCGACGGTCGTAACCGTCGGAAAATCCATCGCAAATTGCGACGAATGGATATCCGTCAGAAATATCGACGTTCCTAACCGTCGAAAAATAAAATAATAATATAACAAATTACATAATCTATTATTTCCATTTTCGACGGTTGTAACCGTCAAAAAATCCGTCGGAAAATGGCAATTCTCTTGTAGTGAACCCTTTTCCTGCGGCCTAAGCCGCGGGAACCTTCCCACGACTGCAGCTGTGAAAATCGTTTCTTATGGTTCTAACCGTGGGAAGGATTTCCTGTGGCCCAAGTCGTGAAAACGTTCTCACAGTTTGAACCGTTAGAAAAGTTTCCCACGGTTCGGCCATAGGAACTTTCGGCGGCTCTGGCAAAACTGTGGGAAAAATTTTGCAACGAGTAATATTTCGACGGTTGCCTCCCATCGAATAACCGTCGGAAACTGATGTTTATGACGGTTTTTTCATGTTTTCCCATGGCTGAAATCATGGAAAAGAGTGATTTTTCTTGTAGTGAACATGCATAAGACATAAGAAGAAAAAAGAGAACAATAATAATCACTGTTGAAATATAAAATGGAAAATTAAAATTAGAAAATAATGAGTTTATTATGCATATTGATTGAATATTTTCATTGTTAAAATATAATTGAAATATGCACGTTGATAAGATGGATTGGATCATCGAAAACATGAGAGATATTTATCATTTAACACTTTCAGTCTTGAACTAAATCAATGACATTTGACATTCGACGATGTTGTGTTGACATTTGACGTTATGCATTAAATTTCGTTATGCGCAACATAAATTAATTTTATTAAATTAATTTGCTTTAAAATCATTTGTGTCAATTTTTTTAAATTGTTTCGACGGTTTAAACCGTCGATATATCATATTCGATGGTTAAAACCATCGAAAACCGTCGACGGTTTAAATCGTCCAAATTTATAGACGATTGGACCCGTCGATAAGAATCGACAGGTTTAACCGTCGAAAGTTAACGACGGTTTGAGCCGTCGAAACTCAACAGTTTTATCGACGGCTCAAACCGTCGATTTAAATTTTCAACGGTTGGAACGATAGTATCGACAGCTCAAACCATCTTAACTCTTCGTTGGTCAACGACTGAGCCCGCCAACTCGACCATCGAAGATTTTGACGGTTGCGAAATAACCGTCGAAAATAGTTTGTGATGCGTCATTTTTGCACGGACACTATCCATCGAAAAATGTCATTTTCGACGGTTCTCGATAAATTACATACGGTTATGACAACCGTCTGTAATTGGCTTTTTTCTTGTAGTAACGCCAACACCATTCAGCCATAACCCTTGCATTTAAAGGTGAAGTGCTAGATACTTTTGGATCAAAATCCTGAGAAATGCTGCACCATATTAATCTTACCTTAATACATCTTTTATTTCCAATTATTTAGCTTATTCCTCAAACTAAGATATAAGAATTAGCATATTTTTTTGTTCTCGCAGAAAGAATATTCTTGTTATTAGTGTTTTTCTAGTCATTAATGAACATGTTCTTATGATAATTTTTTTATTGCACCAAGAAAAATTAAGAACAAATATGTTCCTGATATGTGAGAATATTATTGTTCTCATTGTAAGAATATTTGATAGTGATTTTACAAATTTTTTGATGATTTTTCAAGTTTGAAAAGTTGACTAGAACAATTTATTCTAGACATGTTTGGATACAAAAATAAGAACAAGTCTCTTGTTAATTAATGCATTAAATCCTACTTTAATTGAAAATCTGTTTGGATCCCAAGAAGTAAAAGGAAATCTGTCTGGCATATTTTGTATATTTCCTTATCATGAGATTGTTAAGGAATTGATTTATTTCCTTATTATAAGGTAGGTGTCCTATTTTTGGGATTAATATAGAGTCCTAGTTGATCTCTAACTCCTATCATCTGTTAAAGGGAGTGCCTATATAAACTCCATAAGGGTTCAAAGAGAAATTAATCTGATATTGTAATCCTCTTCTGTTTCTTTCATCTAATACAATTCTGTGTCGCCTTAAATTTCTCGAGTTTTCTTGCGGTGCATAATTTCTCTCGTGCAAAAATTCTAACAAATTGGTATCAGATCGAGGCTTCATCATCGATCCTCCGTTAGGCGTAGAGATGACATCGCACAATGTGAATCGAAAAATTCACGGGACGAAATAGTTTCATTCTCTGGCAGATCAAGATGAGGGCACTTCTAAAATAACAAGGAGTCTGGGCGCCGCTCAAAAATATGCCGAAGAACAAATCAAAGGAGGGAGACTCGAAGGACAAAGAAAAGGAGTCCGACCTCGTAAGTTTGGCGGCATAGGAAGAGAAGGCGCACTCCATGATCCTGTTGTGTTTGGCGGATGAGGTTATTATCGAAGTCGCTGATCAAGAAATGGCGGCTGGTCTGTGATCGAAATTTGAGAGACTCTACATGACCAAGTCTCTGACCAACAAGTTGTTGTTGAAGCAACGTCTGTTTGCCCTTCGCATGCAAGAAGGTACCCCGCATGCAATATAGATGTGAAGATTGAAGATGAAGATGCTGCCCTACTTCTATTGGTGTCTCTTCCTTTGTCGTACGAAAATTTCGTACAATCTGTTATCATCGAAAGAGACAATTACTCTGGAAGAAGTAAGATCGAGTCTACATACTCGTGAACTTCGTCATAGGGCTTCTGGCAAGGCTGTGGAAACTCAGGCCCTAGGGTTGGTAACAACTACAGAAAAGACAAATCCTAAAAAGGATAAGTCAAAGAAGAAGAACATCAATCCGAAGGACATCTCCAACTACTGCAAAGAACCGGATCACTGAAAAAAGGACTGCCCTAAGAAAAAGAAGAAAGATACGATTGCTACAATAGCTCATCATAATAGCGAATCTGATGACGATTTGGCTCTCATGGTGTCTGATTAAAGATGTTTGGAAGAGAGTTGGGTTCTCGACTCAGGATGTTCTTATCATTTGACTCCGCACAGATAGTGATTCTCAACTTATCAGAATATTGATGGCGGAAACATCATCATGGATAATGATGCAACCTGTAAAATAGTTGGAATCAGCTCAATTCAGATCAGAAGTCGTGACAATCGGGTCAGGACATTGACAGAGGTCCGTCATGTTCCGCAATTGAAGAAAAATCTGATATCGTTAGGAGTTCTAGACTCCAAAGGATGTCGGATGTCTGCTGTAGGAGGTGTTCTCACGGTCACCAAGGGTGATGTTGAAGTCATGACGGGAGTCAGACAAAAGTTCTTGTACATATTACAAGGCACAATAATTTCTGGCGTGGCTGCAGTAGATTGTTCATCCAAATCAGAATCAGAAGCATCTAAATTGTGACACTGCGGCTTGGAATATGAGTCAGAAAGGGATGGATATCCTCAGTAGGCGCAATCTTCTGGATGGTCAAAAGATATTTGAAATCAGATTTTGCAAATACTACATTTTTTTACAAGCAAAAACGACATCAATTCAGTAAAGCCGTGCACAAGATGAAGGCAACACTCGATTACATCCACGCTGATTGTTGGGGCCCCTCTCGTGTTCCATCTCTAAGAGGTTTCAGATATTTCCTATCTATGAAAGATGATTACTCAAGGATGACATGAGTATGCATGATGAAGCACAAAAGCGAGACATTCGAAGCTTTCAAACAGTAGAAGATTCTAGTGGAGAATCAAACATCGAGAAAGGTGAAATGCTTTCGTACAGATAACGGTTTAAAATTCTGTTCGTCTGAATTCGATTAGTTCTGTAAGGATGAAGGCATTGCGAGACATCGCACCGTTAGTGATACACCGCAGCAGAATAGTGTAGCAGAACGCATGAACAGAACTCTTCTGGAGAGGGCACGGTGCATGCTCTCTAATTTTGGTCTGAACAAGTCATTCTGGGCTGAGGCTATTAGCACAACATGCTACCTTATCAATCGGAGTCCTGCAATCGCGATCGATCTGAAGACTCCCATTAATGTATGGTCAGAAAATCCTACTGATTATACTAATCTGAAAGTATTTGGTTGTCCAGCATATTATCACGTCAGCGAAGGAAATCTGGAACCAAGGGCCAAAGAAGGAGTCTTTGTGGGATATGGTGCAGGTGTAAAAGACTTCAGAATTTAGTCTCCCTCGGAGCACAATGTTATTCACAGCAGAAATATATCCTTTGATGAGATGTCTATACTCAAGCAGAAATCAGATGTTGTTGACTCAGCAGAGGAGGGTGTCAACAAAAAAGTAGAGTTTGGATTAACTCCAATTCAGAATGAGAAAGAAAAATCTCCATCAAGCTGAACAACCTGAACTTGAGGAGCAAATAGAAGAAGCAACGATAAGTCTGGCTGCAGGATGTGCTCGCAGGCAAGTAAGTCATCCGAAGCATTATGGTTTTGAGGACATGGTTGCATATGCATTCCAAGTAGCTAAAGAGGTGGAGTCACCAGAACTATCGAGTTACAAAGATGCTATCGTATGTGCAGAATCAGAACAGGGGTGGCGGCAGAAAGTATTAGATATCTGATTGTATGATTCAATTCAAGGTGGAGACTTGTTAATTAATGTCTTGAATCCTACTTTAATTGGAAATATGTTTGAATCCCAAGAAGTAAAAAAAAAATCTGTTTGACATATTTTATATATTTTCTTATCATGAGATTGTTAAGGAATTTATTTATTTCCTTATTATAAGGTAGGTGTCCTATTTTTGGAATTAATATAGAGTCTCAGTTGATCTCTAATTTCTATCATCTGTTAAAAGGAGTGCCTATATAAACTCCCTAGCAGTCCAAAGAGAAATCAATATGATCTTGTAATCCTCTTCTGTTTTTTCCATCTAATACAATTTTATGTCGTCTTAAATTTCTCGAATTTTCTCGCGGTGCATAATTTCTCTCGTGCAGAAATCCTAACCTTTCTTATTGTTAGTGATGTTCTCGTATCAAATGATCACGCATATCAAATAATCACGATAGGTTTTTTCTTACAAGCATTTCTTGCAGTTCCAAAAGTAATTTGGGCATTCACAAACATGTGCCTTTAATTTTAGTAATGATGTCGCCCCCAAAATCAAAGGAAAACGATGGCCTCAATGCACATCCTTCAATTGAAATTAGAACACATCCGGCCATTAATTTTAATTTTAAACATACAAAAATCTAATAACTGTTGTGCTGGGGCGCCTACATATATACTCAGCTTTGCTTTTTTTTTTTTGCATTCATCAAAAAGATCGAGAGTATAACAATCGCACTTTAATCAATACCGATATTTTGTATTAGCAAAGTTGTCCTTTAGGATTAGCATTGTTTGTGGTGATTGGCGTTGACGCAGCATCAAACTTGTTTTTTTTCTTTTTTAAAACTTGGATGAGAATGTTCAAGTAGAAAGACCTCTAAAACTGATTTAAGATGCTGATCGTTAACTAGCATCACATGCTGATCGTATTTTTCTGAATGTTGCATTGACACTATTGCACCATGAATGCATGTTAGAACCTACTTTCTAGACATGCATTATGCATATTTGTTTCACTCCATAGAAAGATGTTGTTTTTTGTGATATTACTAGATTTCCTTGTGCTATTACTGTAAAAGAACTATTTATTTTCATGTCTATTTTGGTACCTAGTTCAACATGATTAGACTTACTACATTGTGGTTCGAATTATCTAGCTTTACCGCGAAACATGATAAATTTCGTAAAGAAATCGATATGTATAAATGCCATATATGAACTTTTCACATATAAATCTATAAATGCCATGAAATTACACATTGTCACATTATCCAAAGTTAACCTAGGAATTAACAAATTCACATTCAGATAGTATTTAAGCAGACAACTCAATCCTAGCTATTAGTAGATCTTAGTTAAAACACAATTTTTTATAGACCATCATTCCGGGAACTTCTGTATTGTAAATTATATAATCAGTTAATCCATGTAACAATATAAAAAAACTGTTAATCCTTTACTTTTACGATGTTGTCATTTCACTGTGAATTATATGCATTGACATCCACAAGCGCATTCAAGTTCGGAAATCTCCATGCATGGCTCCACTTCGGGCAATCGACGTGCATGCAGAGGGGTTTGGGGACACTGCAAACCAGGTGGTATCCACCTTGCAGAAGGGGCCATCGGAAGCAGCTCCAGAAGCCATTCATGCAGCAAGTACAGCCAGCGTACGGGTAACGCGGGGTGTGCGTCCAGAGCCAGAGAGCTCAAGAGGACAGAACCCCATTAACGCAACTCACTACTAATAGTTCTTCTCCACACCCCATCTGCATGTGCACCTCCTGGAGCTCCATCTGAGACAGGTTCCGTCTACTTTTAACCTAATCCTTCTGTACTTCACCACGTCTTAAACACTAATAATAGCACACCGGAAACAAACACACAACTACCTTTGTCCAGTCCTAACTCCTAATTAATTATGTAAGCCAATGGAGTTTAACTACGATTTTATATTCATGTATATGAAGTCAACTAACAAAGCCCACCTGATGACGTTGGCACCTTTCGAGCAAGCTAAGAGCATGCGTGCTTCTCGTTTAGTATGGCCATGAATTGCATGCAGACCGACATGGCTGCTTTCCCTACACATGGGCTGTGAGTGCACAAGTAAACGTGGCCTTCGTTTCTCTCGCTTCCCCTCTTCCATGTTAACCGCAGTCTGCGTTCGCTCGAGCATCTCCAGCAGCTGCTAGCGTTTGTCCATATTGCGTTTGCTGTGCTGGTTACGACCACGAGCATCTCCTTTCCACTTGTATACTCCTAGGCCATTAACTCTTTAACCTCTATGAGGTCAAACTCTTCAGGGCATGCAGCGTCCAATAGTTTTTTTCCCTTTCACTGAAGTGTGTAGGTTAAGCAAAACAACGGGGAAAAAAAAGAAGAAGAAGAAGAAAACTAACGTGTCAGTGTTTTCAGAATCGCTTTAGGAATATTTGAACGTTTGTTCGTAAACTAATGGAGGAAACTTTTTACTTTTTCCGGTACATGAAATGACAATATACATATAAATACATATTCCCCGTGTTCCTAAACGTCATAATTTAATCCCATTGGTGTTAAATACCCATCTCTAACAAATTAATTTGATTAATCTTCTGTTTCTAATTAACCATGGTATGATTGTACTGTATTTGAAAGGATACCCAGTGTATTGCTTAGGTCTTGATCTTGTCTTGGCTATAGCATCACTGAAAACATTTCGAGCTTTTTATCCATTACCATTGATTAATAGAAAAACACGTCCAATGGTTTTCGTTTTCTTCTGGTCCGTGCCCTCGTTCTTTTTTCCAGTGAAAAGATACGTTTTTGAGTTTTTAATATTAAATGTATGTGCATATAAGGAAATTCAGAAGATATCTAAGTCGAATCCCATATCAATAATTTTAAATTCAGTGAATTTTCTTGTTGCGTAATTTATTGGCTCCTGCCGCATTCCTGCCACTAAGTCTAAAAAGTTCAGAAAATTCGCTAACAAATTCCTCGTGTATCTTTTATGACAACAATTAACCCGGTAAAAATTACTTAATTTTTCCGTTTCCCACTTACTTTTTTTTATTAAATTTCATACCTTATTTTCTCCATGATAATAAACGTTAATCTTTCTTTAAAATTTATAAGAGACACTGCATAAGCTCACTCACACGCAAAATAGAATTTATAAAATGCGAAGTTTGACTTGAGGCTTTTTACTCACTCCATTACGACCCTCTTTTGATCTTTAATCCCCTAACAACCGACCTTATGCAATATCCAAACCCGTCTCCCGGCCCCCTCTCTCGCGCCTATATAAGGTCTCGGCTCCACAACGCACTTCCACATCACACTCGTGAGTGAGAGTGAGAGAGAGGGAGAGAGAGAGAAAGACCTGTTCTTGCTCCTCTTCCGGAAGGAGCAGGAGTGTTTAGTTAGTTTTGAGTGGAGCTAGTGCGAGGCAAGTGATATCGCCATGAATCCATCAGCCAAGAGCAACGAGTGGTCCTACGCCGATATCAAGATGTTCGAGGCAGCACTCGCGGCGACCGACCTCTTCGAGAACAACTGGCTTGAAAATCTCGCCGCGGGGGTGCCGACCAAGACCTTAGATCAGGTAAGGAACCACGTCATGGACCTCGTTCTTGATGGCGGCCATGACACTGGCGCCAGTACTGAAATCAATATCATGGAGAATAATTATACTTACATTAATGGCTCTGGCGCTAACTTTAACATCCCTCAACTGCAAGAGCATAATCCTGAGCTCGGTTATGTTTTCACGGAGAACGACATAGTATTTCCATCCACTGAGTCACTGATGCAGATGCCAATGAGGTTTGGGGGCCTGGACGACGACCTGATAAGATCGCCTCCTCATCAGGCGTGAACATGATGTTTGGGGGCCAGGACGACGGCCTGATAAGATAGCCTCCTCATCAGGCGGTCAATTATCAGGCTATGAACATGATGTTTGATGGCCTGGACGACGACCTGATAAGATCGCATGCTCATCAGGCGGTCAATTATCAGGCCATGAACAAGCAACTTGCAGCTGATGTGCAGGTTGCACTGAATGCTCCCTCAGAAAATGGTGCGAGCGACCCTCAAGAGAAACCCACAAAGGCTCCTGGCTGGACTGAGCATGAGCACAGGTAATTTCATGCCATCTACTTGTTCATCTTGTAGCTATAACTCTGCAAAGAAATATCCATCATGGATCTGGTGCATGCACAGAATTTATTGTCACAGATCATGCCTAGTAAGGTCCCAATAAATTGTCAGTAAATAAAAGAATAAGCTCTTTAACTGGATCTTACTATATCAAGCTTTGTTGTTGCTTCAATCAATGGTGCAAGTTCATATTTTCGCGTTTCAATGTTAGTGTTTTTTTTTTCTTCGATTAATCATGCATCCATGTTCATATATGTCTCTCCTGCAATTTCTTTCGGGTTGCCCATTGTTCCAGAAAAATACGATTACATATTCTTTAGTGGTTTCTCATTTCATATTTTGCATTGGCTGCATCTTTTTTCTTTAGTACGCATCAGGTTAATATTGTGTATGATCTTGATGCAGCACACTTGCTAGTAGATATTTTATTATTTTATATACGCATGATGGCTTCTCCATATTATTGGATCTAACGAAATATGACAATATATAATTAAAAGCTTGAAAGATATAACCATTTTATATATTCTTCTCATACTTTAGTTTTAAGGGGCTTAAGCATAAGTTTAATATTTATATTAGTTTTCACAACTTCTTGCTTATATTTTCACATTTTAAATTAACATTTTACCAGAAATTTGCATTCTATATCATGTTTACTATTGTTACATCATGGTCACTATGAATTTATACAATGCTATAATGATGCATATCCATGATTGCTCCTTAAAATTTCATTAGCATTGAAGAGCAAAGGAATTATCTCATTCACATAGCTAACTCATATGCACAATATAATAAGTGCATTGGTCTTTTTAAATTGCATATTAAAGTGGATAATTAAGTATATCCATAGTGGATTTTCTTATATTACTGTGTTTGAATCGACAAGATTTAATTCTGATGCCTATTGGGGCATAGATCTTTTGCGAGCATTTTCATAAATGACAAATTAGTTAGAAACAATTATTGCCTTTTTAAATTGTCGGTACATATCATACGTATGGTGTACGGTCTACCTTGTCGGTATATAGACGTAGAAACATTACTGAGGAAAAGTATTTAGCCAAATTTTTAATTAGGACTTTTATGCATACTTCAAGTGAAGCTTCCAATTTTGAAATGTAGGAAGATGAGTATACACACCTTTTTATTTGATCTTCCAATGCATATGTCCATTCTAGTTTCATGATGTAACAATCAAAGCATGTATAATAAAACTACCTAAATTATATTTGAAAATGTACTTACCAAATGGTTAAATATATATATTTTGATTCCACAACTCAATATATGTTATCCCCATATAATATCTTACATAAAAACTTACAACATTTACTAGTCAATTAACTTCATGAGTAGTCCCCTTGACGTCTGAAAAAGATATATATGGTTTGATATTCATGTTTTTTTTCGACTACATCATTCATGATCTTTTCAGTACTATGTAGACTATGTAGTTGTAAAATTAGCAGCACCTCAACTTTTTATATTTAACTTTTGCACTCTTCTACTTACTATGTGCAGGCGTTTTCTGATTGGACTGACTATCTACGGGAAAGGGGACTGGAGGAGAATTGCTAGAGAGTTTGTCAAAACAAAAACTCCAACTCAAGTTGCAAGCCACGCTCAGAAATTTCTAATCCGCCATGAGCAGCCTACGATGAGGAGGCGCAAGCCGAGCATCCATGATATCAGGAGCATCACTGCCCCCATCACCTTTGGAAGTCCAACTAGAAGCATCTATGATATGATCGATTGGGACGCAATCACTGCCCGTTACAATGCCCGTGTTTCCAACTCTGGTACAACCAACAATGGCGCCTCTGATCCATTCTTCCAGCTCAAGAATGGGTGCCTTCCTACGGCCAGCACTAATGGCAAAGCATCTTCAGCTCCTACTGAAACTAATGTTGGCCTGCAAGCTGAATCATTTGAAGAACCCGCAGGACTTGGAAGCTGCAACGACATCGGCACTGATGACATGGGGGTTGATGACATGGATGACGAAACCTGGGATGTCTCCTACCTTCTTCGCTCTCCAGATATGTCACCAATGTACTGAGGGACGAAACTGGAAGGCGATGCAAGATGGCAGTATATATAGTAGTAGCATATCCTGATCAAGTTTTTGGCACTCAGTGTTAAGTCGGTGTCTATGTCGTCTAAGGTCCATGGGTGTGGGATATTTGTTCTACATCTTCTGTGTCACTGCGTGGTCGATCTGGAGCAATGGAAGTACTTTGTTGTGGATCAAGTCTAAGACTATCTATTTGGAATATCCAAATATAGTAAGCTTTATATATATATGTGCATGTGTTGCTATAAATTTCCATGAATATGGCTATGTTTGTTTAGGGAAAATATCCTTTTTTTCTAAAAATAACTATATTTTAGAATTAGCAATCAAGATATCTCACCCAAAAGATTATATATATATATAATATTTGAGATTTTTTTTCCTTTTTACAAGGGGGAATCACTTTCATCTACTCTAGATGTATGATGTTTCAAGATTTTTATGTTTATTAATTGCCTTTAACTGGTTTAGTTTGATAAACAAATTTTCTAAAAAAATCTTAGGACTCATCTTATGTCATCTTTTATTTTTGTAGGAAAACAAACCCCAACTATGTTTTGTATTGGGGTATTTACCAAGAATGACATTGTCCAAATGAAAACCATTTGAAAGAAGATTTTATTTTTGTTCCATTATATGAAATGAAATAGTAAATTCAGTGGCACGAAATATGAAAAGAAACAGGATGAGAAATGATTAGAGGTCAAATGGAGCTTACTAGAGACAAAAAAACTCCATTATAAAATATAATTGCAAATTTTTTATAGTTAACTGGAAGATAATGATCCATTAAAGCATGATTTTGGTAGATAATCAGACTATTAATTGCAATAATATTTGACCTTACTTGATGGCATATATACTTAAAATTTTTTGCATGTTCTTACTTTCACCAAATATTAGATGGAGTAAAAATTTCAACCTTGTTCTTATTAAAAGAATATCACAGCAACATTAATCATGTCTTGATTATAACATGTTCATTGCTCTTCTAAGTTTTCCAGTAGATGACTTGATTCTGTCGCAAAGCAAGAAATAATTGGAGTGACACTATAAGAAAAGAAACTTTTGATTAGCAGCTGTCAAAATTTATGGTGTTTGTGTAGCACTAAGGCATCCCTACAAAGACACTAATAATCCAATTATTTCGAAGCTTCAATATGTTTTTGCCCTTCCTAGGTCAATAAGATATTATACTCATTCCACATGCAATAATAATACCTTCCCACACAATTATAATGGCATTCACATGTAGTAATAGTTCCAATATATGTAAGTATAAGTATTTAAAAGAAAAGACTAGCAATCAAGAAGATGAAAATGTTGTTCTAAGTCTAACAATTTATAACCATCACAAATTCTATTCATAACAAGTCCAACAATCATTATGTTCCAAGATGTTAAAAGTTATTGCATCTTAATTTTCGTCATCTAAGTCTTCCTTGGCATTAGATGATGTCCTCAATCCTGTTGTTCTTGTTGTCAAGTTCTGCTGTTGTTGTTGCTTAAATTTAGAGATACTTGAACATAGGCACTAGTTGCTCAACGAAAGCATCCCCAAGCGCATTCAAGTTTGGAGGCCTCCACTTCGGGCAATAGACGTGCATGCAGAGGGGGTTGAGGGCACCGCACTGCACAACAGGTGGTATCCACCTTGCAGAAGGGGCCATCGGAAGCAGCTCCAGAAGCCATTCATGCAGCAAGTACAGCCAGCGTACGGGGAACGCGCAGTGTGCGTCCAAAGCCAGATAGCTCAAGGAGACATAACCCCCATTATCTACATTAATGTAACCCCATTAGTTAATTATGCAAGACAGAGGGGCCGGTTTAACTACGATTTAAATTCGTATGCAAGTCAACTATAAAAGCGGAGCAGATGACTTTGGCACCTTATGCGTGCTTCTCGTTTAATATATATGGCCATGCATGCAGGCCGACATGGCTGCCTTCCCTACACATGGACTGTGTGTGCACAAGGAAACGTGGCCTTCGTTTTTGCTCGCTTCCACGCCCGCCCATGTTAACTGTGTGCGCGCGAGCATCTCAGCAGCTCTTAGTTTGTCCATATTTGCGACTTGTTGTGTTGGCTATGACTATGCGCATGCACCGACCAACCTAGCCATCTTTCCCAGTGGTATACTACTTGTAGTTGTGTAGGTGATTAACTCTTAACTTCTATACCCAAACTAAGAGTCCAAAGAGCTGCCACTAGGAGGAAGAGAAGGGAGAGAGAGAGAGAAATTATAGTTGCATTTTTCCCCTTCACGGAAGTGTCTGGGTTAAGCAAAGAAAACTAACCTGTCAGATCTTTTTATGAAGAAAAAATTAACTAATTAGGAATATGTTCAATGTTTGTTCACGAACTAAAGGAGGCAACTTTTTAAGGCAACTAAAGGAGGCAACTTTTTTCTTTCTCCGGTACATGAATCATGAATGAGAATTATGCATATAAAATAAAATTCCCAAATATATACAATTTAGAACCTGAACACATAATTAATACATGCGGATCAAATCTTTCAATTTTGAAAAGATTCCTAAAATTTAGAGAGATGCAAATCTCACTATCACTATTTTTACTCATTAACTTCAATATATGGGATTTCTTTTAGATATGCACGCTGCTAATTATGCAAACTATATGCCATCTTCTTTTTCTTCTGTCGGGTTCCGCTTCCTCTGAACAGTGAACATCATTTAAAAATTTCAGAAAAATACCAACAAATTCCACGTAAATCTTTCGTGATGACAAATGACCCGGTAGAAATCACTCAATTTTTTCTTTCCCTCTTCTTTTTATTTTTTTAACGTATTTTTCTCCATGCCTAGTGAACCTTCATCTTTCTTTAAGTAATCATAGGAGACACAGTATAAGCGTAATCTAAATGTATAAAAGTAAACTTGAAGCTTTTTACTCGCTCCATTACAATAACTTTATTTTTTTCCCTTGCGTTTTAGCTTGATTAATCCCCCACCAACCGACCTTGTACAATATCCAAAGACATCACACTTCCATGTCACATCAACTCTCGTCCCCTATATAAGGCCTCGGCCCCAGCATACCTGCACCACAACACACTTCCATATCACACTCTTGAGTGTGAGAGAGAAAGACCTGTTCATATTCCTTTTCCGGAAGGAGGAGGAGACAACCTTCGATCGCATACGTAGCTAGTGAGAGACAAGTGAGATCGTCATGGTGGCCGCAAACAGCAACGAGTGGTCCTTCACTGAGAGCAAGATGTTCGAGGCTGCACTCGCGGCGCTCGACCTCAACGAGGACAACTGGCTCGAGAAGGTCGCCGCGGGGGTGCCGAGCAAGACCTTTGATCAGGTGAGCGACCACTTCATGGACCTCATTCTTAATGGCAGCAGTGGCACTGACTCCAGTACTGAAATCAACATCATGGAGAATAATTATAATGGCAATAACAATGGTGCTAACTTTAATATCCCTCAAGTACAAGAGCATAATCATGAGCTAGGTTACGTTTTAATGGAGGATGACATAATGTTGCCATCCACTGAGAAGCTAGTGGAGATGGCAATGGCGTTTGGGGACCTGGACGGACTGATAAGGTCACCTTCTCACCAGGCGATCAATGATCATGCCATGAACAATCAACCTGCTGCTGATTCGCAGGTTGCACTGAATGCTCCTGGGAACCCTGTAGCTCCCCCAAAAAATGCTACGAGGAAGCCTAGACGGAAACCCACAAGGGGTATTGGCTGGACGGAGCATGAGCATGGGTAATTTCATGCCTTCTACTAGTTCATATTATTTATTCGTAGAGAAATCCATCACGAATTTGATATGATCCGGTGCATGCACAGAATTTATTTTAATTCTCTGATATTACCTATTAAAATATCATGATATAAAATTTTCAGCAAATAAAACAGTAAGCTCTTTAGTTGAATCTTACTCTATCAAGCCTTTTTGTTGTTTCAATCATTTGGTGCAAGTTCACATTTTGTGTTTCAAGATTAGGGGTTTCTTTTTTTAGGAATTCATCAAATCATACATCAGTAAGCTTCTTGTTTCAAAAAAATAAGGTCCTATATATTTTAGCAGTTTCTTATATCTATATGCTATTATTTACGATTTAATATTTTGCATTGGCTGTATCTTCATGCTAGTGGATATTTATTTGATACATATTGTTGTACAAATGCATGCATGGCTTCTCCATACTCTTGGATCTAACAAAATTAGTTAACAACTAAAGCTTGAAAGAAGACATATATTAACCATTTTACATATTCTTCTCATATTTTTAGTTTTGGGCCTTTTATGTTTAATATTCATATTAATTTGTCGATTGATCATATTTTCACATTACAAGTGGACATTTGAGCAGAAATTTGCATTCTATGCCATGTTTACCACAGTTATATCATATTAATTATGAATTATATACAATGATATAGTGATGCATATCCAAGATGCCTTGAAATTACCACAATTAGTGTTAAAGACCAAAAGAATGAACATTATCATTCATCTATCTAGAGCATATAGCATAATAAGTGCATTAATTTTTAAAACTACATAACTAAAGTGGATAATGAGTTAAATCCATAGTGGATATTATTATATTCTATACATAAATAAACAAGATTTAATCTTGGTGCCCATTAGGGCATGACCTCCCGTACAATTTTCGAACATGACAAATTAGATAGAAACAATTATTGTCTTTTTACATTGTCGGTGCATACTTATATGTACGGTCTACGTTGTGGGCACATAGTCATAGAAATATTAATGAGAAAAATAGGTAAAATTTTAATTTGTTGACTATTATCCATATATAATTCGAGTGGGGCTTCCAATTTAAGTATGTACGTAGGAAAGTGAGTATACACACATTCTCCAATACATATGTCCATTCTAATTCATAATAATGTACAAATCAAAATATGTATAATAAAGCCACTTACAAAATTATTATAGCATGTGCACTTACCAAATGGTTGAATATAATTATGCTTTCACACCTCAATAAATGTTATCCCTCGATAATATCTTACATAAGAACTTGTGCTCAAATTCTGCATAAGTTTTCATCATAGAATATGATCTTGACCATTTAGTAGTCAATTAACTTCATATATGCAGTCATTGACATCTGGAAAAGGTAAATAGATGGTTGATGTTCGCGATCTTTTTAGTACTATGTAGCTGGGTAAAATTAACAAACTAATTTTTTACTAAATATCAGCATCCATAAAAATGTAATATTGTATCCTCCTTTCTTGATTGCATAGAGATTAAAGATAAAAGTTCACTACAATTTTTTATATATGGAGTTACTTGAATTTCTAGTTAATTAGTTATTATTTACAGACTTTTCCTGATCGGTCTGATTGTTTACGGGAAAGGCGACTGGAGGACGATTTCCAAACAATTTGTCAAAACAAGGACTCCAACTCAAGTTGCAAGCCATGCTCAAAAGTTCTTTATGCGCCATGCTCGGCCAACATTAAAAAGGCGCAAGACGAGCATCCTTGATATCAAGAGCATCACCGCCCCAATTGCCTTTGGAAGTCGATCCGAAAGCATCTACGACATGATCAATTGGGACGCGATCGTTGCCCGTTACCAAGACCGCATTCACGACTTTGTTGAAGCGAGCAATGGCACGTTTGATGATCAATTCTTCCAGCTCAAGAACTGGTGCCCTCCTGCTGCCAACACTAATGGCGAAACGTCTTCTGCTTCCACTGAAATTGGCATCGGCCAGCATGCAGAATCACTGGAAGAACCTGCAAAGTTTGGAGGCTGTGGCGACGTTGGCACTGACGGTATGGGAGTGGATGAGATGGACAATGATGAAACCTGGAGCGTCTCCTACCTTCTCCGCTCTCCGGTTATGCCTATGCCGTATTGAGGGCGCAACAGGAAGGTGTGGTGCAAGATGGTAAGCATGTAGTAGTAGAAGAAGTATGATGCTCAGGTCATGGTACTATTTGTGTTAAGTTGGCTTTTGTTGTGTGTTAATTAAGTTGGTGTCTCTTCTAATTAGTGTCTTCAATTGAAAGCAAGAGAGAGAGAGAGAGAGAGAGAGAGAGAGAGAGACTTTTAGTGTCTGGTCAAGAGCACTGCAGCTCAGTCGAATGTGGGTCAAGTCTAAAACTATCTTTGAAATATCCAAATATGGTAAGCTTTATATATATACACAATGTGTTGGGTATTGATCTGCCTTGAATTTTTACGACTAAAGTTACGTTTGTTTCAGGGAAAATGTTTCTTAAAAATGTTCTGCTTTTTAAACTTTAATTAGCAAACAAGAAGAGACACAAGAAAAAAAATGTATTCAATATTTGAGAACATATTTTTTTCAAAATGCATTATCATCTAGTTTTGTCTCTCGTGTTTACACATTCTTTAAATTATTAATTTGTTTTTTCTTAACCTCTTTTATTTTGATAAAAAATGATATTAAATAAATTGTTTCGTAAAAAATTATTGAGAGTTGTTTTCGGCCATAACTTATTTTGAGGAAAACAAATGCCAACTATGTTTTGCATCATAATATTCAGCAAGAAAAATGAGCTAGAAATGGACTTATATTTACTTATGAGGGAATTCCTTGACCTTAGTAAACATGAAATGAAATAGTAAATAAACTGGCATGAAATAGGAAAAAAGTTTCAATGGGAAAAAAAAGAATCATGTTGAGAAACGGCTAAATGTCAATTTGCTCTAACTCATTTTTATCCGGATGATTTTGTTTAGAAAAAGGTGTGATAAAGTGAAACGTTGTTTGTACTTTTATCAAATAAACTTGAGTATCTTGACTCTTTGAGTTTTTTTTTTCAATTGGGATACAAATTTGTTATGATTCGAGTGAACCAACTCTGATTGAACTAGATGAATTTTGGAATGTGAACTAGGAATCTAATTAAATTTCACCTTATCTAATTGTCCAGCCAAAGGGATATTGAAACAAAAAGGAAAAAAAATCTTCATTATAAAATTTACTGCAAGTTCTCCAAAGTTAAAATGACACTACAAGAATCATGATATTTAGCCATTCCTGCTAACCAACGAGTTTTGATTGATCTCTCTCATGAATCACCAATTCATTTTCGCTCAATTTTGCCACATCCTCGGACAGTTTCTGATCATTCTTTTTTATTCCAGCATCGAGTTCGAGGAAGCGAAGCTGATCCGACCAATAGATCCATCTCTAGTGAGTGGTTGAGGCAAAAAGAATTTCCATTGGTTTCACTAACTTTAATATTTAAAGAAGAATAACAATTAACAAGTGTCTATATATAAATGAAATTTTCAACATTAATTTTCATGGAGTTATTTTCTAAATTGCATTATTCAATAGTAAATATCATATAGTGGAGTTAGAAACTTTACCATTAAACTATAAGTTATTTTAACCTTTACCATTAAATATCATATAGTTTATATGATATGTATATATATATCTAGTTAGAAAATAACTCCATGAAATATAGTTATTTCAACATTAATTTCCATGGAGTTAGAAACTTTATATTACTACAAATATCGTATAAACTATACTTAATGGTAAAGTTTAAAATAAATTCATTTTACATGAAACAGAATAATAAATTCATAATAATTAATCATAACTAAAAAAACAAGGGAACATTAATCTCACAGTTCATAAATTTGTTGCATTTAGTTATTGTACTGGAAAAGGAAAAGAGAGAATGGGAAACGTCTAAAATTAAGGTACAAAAAATACATGAAAATTAATAAAATTATCAATGGTTAGATGATTAATTAATGATTTTGAAAGAGAGAGAAACCAAAGGTAGTCAATGGTGAATATAGTTATCAATTTTAATATCATTTTATTGATGCATTTATTTTAAAAAAAATACTAATGATGATATCATCAGTAGCTTGTATTCTAAACAAACTCATTAGAGACTATACTGAAATATAAGAAGAGCTATTTATTAAAATGGGTCAAATTTTAACAAAAATGGAAATTTTATCAGAAAAAAATGGAGAACTATGCATGAGAACAAATGTACTATTTAAACAATAAATATGTGATATTAATGAAGAAATAAAATTAATATATTTCCATATATTAGAATATTACATTGAAAATTAAATTGAATTAAATTACTAATTTGAAAGAAAATTGGAGAAATAAATTTTTAATCAACTGTGAGTATACAAATTCCTTAAAAATTTGGAGTGCAAGGAGGTTTCTGTTTTTACCTAGAGATGTGATGCGCTCCGGGCCTCAGATCCTCGACGGCCCTTTTGGGCCTGCAAGCACCAAGGAGAGGGCCCAGAACCATATAACGTGGCTCAAGTTGGCACAAAGTTTTTTAAAAAAAATATAAACGCCTTTTATTTTATCTACATCGCTCCAATTATTGCAGACTGTCGGATCTGTGTCGACGGTGGATGATCATTCATCGCCTTCATTACACTCCAAAAAAATCAACCCTAAACGCCCATTTTTTTCTCTCTTCCCGCTGCCGCTCGTGCGAATCGCGCCGTCGCCCTCCTCGTCGGTTCTGCGGCCCCTCTCTTCGGACTCTCTCACGTCTCCGGCGACCTACCCCTCTCTTTTGCGGGTCAGTTTACTCTTCCAATCTCTCTCTCCTCGTCCAACCTCTCTCACTAACCTCTGCGTTCCGAGCATTCTATCGTCGTGTCGGCCCCTTCCTTCACCAACAAGCGTAGCCATGCATGCGCCTCCTGAAGAGCCGGCAGCTTCCCTTGGCTACCGACGAGCAGTCGCCCCCTCCTGGCTAGTCTAGTCACTGTCGGAGATTAGCAGCCGTCGTTTCAGACAATACCTGAACCCACATTTAAATGCCCTGTTTTTTTTCTTTCTCCTTACACCTAGATGAAAGTAGTTGTCGCAGCAAAGTGACATCTTAGAACTCAGTCATATCTATGCCTCATGACACAAAATTTTTGGCACACGAATTAGAAGAAATATATGAATGAAATTTGCTGTGCAGCTTTTTAATTTTTTTTCTTTCTTTTGTTTAGTTTTCTAAGCTTTGTAAATTTGGGTTTAGCCACTTTTCTAGCATTAAGTTTCACTTTCATTGGCATCAAACCTTGTTGCCAAAGCGGATAACAAAGATAAGCACTTGTGCACTTGTGGATGCATGTTAATCGTGAATACCTGAACTTTTTTAAGGACTTTATGAAGGTTACGTTCGACTGAAAAACTCAATTATGTGCGTCACTATATGAAGTATTTATGAACTGTTATACTGGAGATTATGTCGGTTAATTGGGTTCACATTACTCAGAAATAAGCTCCATGACGGTATTGAGTTTAACGTTCAGAAAACTTCCTTTTAGTTGATTTTCTGTCACACTTTGGGTTATCTATTTTTTAATTAATGGAAAATTTGAACGATGATAGTTTTTCTTCTCTCTATTGTCTTGTAGAAGTTTGTACCTTTTGTTTCACAAAGATGTTGATTCATTTGTTCCAATAATTTGAGCCAATGTGCTGCAGTCTATTAGATTTAGCAAATATCTGACTCTGTGATATCATGTGATACTTGTGTATTGCAGCTTGTATTCTTGTATTCTTTTAAACTTAAGTTTTGATTCAGTATATACTTGGTACTGTCCCCTTTATATATACACACATATATTTTTTTAGCAAGATGTAGTCCTTCATTGATAAATTAAAATAATCATACAATAGAAAGTTTGCAGGAAAGAAATCAACAAAACAGATTATATAATTATGCATTCAGATTTGTCCATCTCCCTGTTCTTAACTTATTACTGTTTAATTTCTTAGTTGAAATGGGCGTGCTTAAAGAACTCTTGGTCACTGAGGAAGCAATTGAAGACCAAGAAGATGACAATGATGAGGAGGATGATGATGAACCAGAATCTGAATCTGAACCTGAAGAGTTCCCATTGAGCAAGCCTGCAAAGAATGCGGTGCACAATAGGGAGGGTCTTCTTGAGAAGCTAGATGATATAGCTTGGCCGGAACATGTGGATTGGATTCACAAGCTCACTATTGATCATGCTCAAGAGCAAGATATTGATGTCAATGATGACCTGACGCGTGAGCTGGCATTCTATACTCAGGCATTAGATGGCACCAGACAGGCTTTTGAGAAGTTTCAGTCAATGGGCATACCATTTCTGAGGCCTCCTGACTACTATGCCGAGATGGTGAAGAGTGACTCTCACATGTTAAAGGTGAAAGGCAAGCTCATAGAAGAGAAAAAGAAAATTGAAGAGGCTGAAGAGAGGAAGAAGGCTAGAGAAGCAAAGAGAATATCTAAGCAAGTCCAGGCTCAAAAAACCAAAGAGAAGGCCAAAAGGAAGAAAGAGGAGATTGAGTCCGTGAAGAAATGGAGGAAACAGAGGCAGCAAAGTGGATTTGCAAAAGGGGCAGGTGATGACCTTGACTTGGGTTTAAATGATGAGAATGGTTTTGAGAAGTCAAAGAAGCGGCGGCCAGGAGTCGCTCCTGGCGATCGATCAGGAGGGTTTAAAAGGCGTGGTAATGAGAAGAACAACAGGAGAAGGGAAATGAAAAACTCTAAGTTTGGGCATGGCGGTAGGAAAGGTATGAGAAAACAGAATACAGCTGAGACGACAAATGACTTCAGTGGCTTCAACCGAGATGATGCTTCGCGAAATAACAAGAGAAGAAAGAAGTGATGGGTGTGCCTATCTCTCTGTTTTGATGAAGTGTTGAGTTTTGAAGATAGTCAACACCAAATTGAAGAAACCTCGCTTGAACTGCTTGTTTCCTATAATTAATCTGTCTGTTAAGCTGAGACTGATATTCAATCAAGTTAGGATAGTTATTCTGTTATACTTCAGTCTGCAAGACACTCATTTTAATTATTCCGAAAGTACTCTCATCTGCTGGAAGTAGTTATGGAGATTTGAGACGAATTTGAAGATGGTGTAATTTCAGTGTTCCTTCTCATAAATAAGATATCGATTTAAAGGAGTTTACGACCTTCTCATAAATCTAGAAGTTATAATGGAAGATTGCGGCCATTTTGATTACGATTTCATTAATCCTTTAGTTGTTTTTCCCACATTATGACATTGCCCATTTTTTATTTGTTTTCCTCGTTAATTTTCTCCCTTCGGAATGCATTAGGCAACACAAGATTATTAACGTGCAAGAACAATTGATGTGACTTCATATCGTTTACAGTTCAATTTCCTATATACTCAACACATGGGTCTCTCTCATAATCTATAACAATAAGACAAAATATACATTGATGCACTTAACAAAGGGCACAAGCTTATTTATGTATGCATGTATATATACATTCATATATAGATAGATAGATAGATTTAAAATTGGACGTGAATTTGACTCTAAAGTTAATTAGGGATAGTTTTCTATCCCTTGGTCCCTTTTTTATAATTAAAATAACAAAAGAATTTACTCATATATAAATTTGTAGTTTTAAAACATCAAAGTTAAATAAGATTCAACTTAAGGTAATCTAATTATTAATCCAAGTATATCCTTACTTATCTATATAATAGGACAACATAATTTTGACTCGGTAAGAAACTGTCTAATCGCCATTCATGAAATGAGGCAAGCAGCGTGTTTACCAATTTCAACGAGGGCATCTCTCTGAATACTCAGAAGTTTTATATCCCAAGCAACTTTTCAAGAAGCTTGCTCGAGTTTAGCAAAAAGCGAAAGGGCTAAAGAGAACGTTGTCGCAAAGCATTTCTGTAGATATATATGCATATATTGACATAAGTGTCAATTGGTTGCTTTTAACCTTATATATTTACTTTAACATTTTTAACTCTTTTATAGGTGTAACCCGTGTAGCGCCCAAATATGGGCCGTCCATTTTAGATCAATGGTTCAGATTATTTCATTTTTTTTCACTCTCTACTCTAACGTGCGCTCTCTACGATCTCGAGGACGCTCTCTATAATCTCTCCATGCTTGCCGCCGACGTCAACCGAGCAGGGTAGAGAGGGTTGGCGGCACTTGCACCTTCGAGTGTGTGAGGTGCCGATCAGAGGGTGTGGGAGAGAGGGGCAGACTCAGGAGCTCGGGTGCTCACAGGAGGGCTCAATCAGGGGTGTCGGCGGCAGCATCTTGTAGGAGGGGGGTGGATGGCGGGCAGAAGACGACAATTCAGGGACAATGACAGCTCAGATCTGGAAAGGATCGTGGATCGAGGACATCGGACGACGAATCGAGGATGGCAGCGTAGAGCTGGAGAGGAGGCGCGTAGACGCGAGCTCAACGAAGATGACAGAGGGGAAGAGGAGAGGAGGTCAATTGGGGAGGCAGTCGCAGGAGAGAGGGGGTGTGGGCACACCGTCTATTGGGGACGGTGATCGCAGTGGCCGACAACTCTCGGAGGAGGGCGATCGACGACGTCGACCAAAGAGGAGAGCGATCGATCACTGGAGAGGAGGAGGGCGATCGGTGACATCGACAAGAGGGGAGGACGACGACATCGTGTGAATGAAGAGAGCGAGCGTGAGAATCGCTCGATTACACCTATCGAATTTGATCTTAACCGTTAAATTAGGGGCTACACAAGGTTACACTCCATTAATCTCTCTCTCTCTCTCTCTATATATATATATATATATATATATATATATATATATATATATGAGAAATATTAGGGTGCATACACACTCAGGTGCATACATTGCATCTTGTCCGTTTGATATGCATTCAATGCCTTGGATGCGATGACACTTGAACCGGTTGTCGTGTGCAGTTCACTTCGTTCGTCACGCGTCATTGATCGGTAACGGGGGCGTCGGGCCGTCGGCCCCCTCTGCAACCTCACCGGAGAGGTCGTAGAGGGGGATGGCGCCCCCGTTTCACGCTCACCGGCGTGGCAGAAAATGTGGGGTCGACGCCCCCTTTATTTAATTGCTGCACCGGCGCAGATCGAAGACATGGAGCCTAAGGAAGTTGGTGGCCCTGGCAATAGTGAGGAGAGGGAAAGAAGAAGGACACAACTCCGGCGCTGAGGTCGGTGGTCGACGGTCGAAGGGTCGGCGATCGACGCTAGGGAGGTTGCCGCAGGGGAGTCGGTAGGTCATCATTTTTTTTCGGGTTTTCTATTCAACTAATACTATAATTGATGATTAAATCTCAGTTACTATAACTAAAATAATTTTGATCTAATGACTCTGGGTGGATTATTGTTGATATGCACCTAAATGTGTATGCACGTATATTTGGTGATTGAACATGTGTATTGCATTGTTTGATAGTGACTAATTAATCAGGTTGCTTATTGCGGACAAATCAGATGCTAAACATTTCTCTCAAGCAAACTTTTTTATATTATTCTTGTCTCACTCAACGAGTATTTCCTCATGGTTTCTTCGTTGAAAGTGTGGCTTCTTATGGTTTTTTTTGGAAAAATGGGTGCTCCCCATCTAAAATGGGGGAACATTTCCCCCATCTTACGGCGCCCGTCCGATCGAGATCGGACGGGAGCCATTTTAGATGGAGGAAACCAGTGTTTTAATGGGGAAATCGCCGTGAACCAGACGGGCTTGCGCGTGAACCGGTCGTCGCATGAACCGGTCGGCTTCGGCCAAGGTTAAAAAGGGGCGACGCAGTAAAAATTTCACCCATTTCTACCTCATTTTCTCTCTCCCTCTTTACCCTATCCTCGCACGACGTCGACCCACAGGGCATCCGGCGACTTCGACCTGTCGACATCCGCCGACTTCGACGACCAGATCCGCCGCCGATCATCCGCCGACTAGATCCGCTCTTGACCAGATCCGCCGCCGATCATCCGCCGACTTCGAAGGGCCGCCGCCGACCAGATCCGAGCCACCTCCCCCGCCGCCGACCAGATCCGCTCTTCTTCGACCAGATCCGCTCATCTTCGACCAGATCCGCGCGACAAGATGACGATGACGACGAGGTACTTTCCGACAAGATCCGCCGGTTTGTCCTCTTTTCCTTTGCCGGTTTTAATCTCGGGCCGCCCTCCCCTGTCTTTGCCGACAGATCCGCCGCCGGCCGCCCTCCCCGCTCGCATGCTGTCGACCTCCCCGCTCGCACGCCTCCGCCCTCCGTCGCACGCCCACCGCCCTCCGTCGCACGCCCGTCGCCCTCCCAGCTCGCACGCCGTCGCCCTCCGTCGCACGGCCGCCGCCCTCCGTCGCACGGCCGCCGCCCTCCCCGCTCGCACGCCCGCCGCCCTCCGTCGCACGCCCGCCACCCTCCTCGCTCGCATGCCCGCCGCCCTCCCCGCTCGCACGCCCGCCGACCTCCACTCGCACGCCGCCGCACTCCGTACTCGCACGACGCCACCCTCCCCGCTCGCACGCCGCCCTTCGTCCTCCGCCTCCCTTTGTCGCACGCACCGCCCCCGCCGCCCTTCATCCTCCGCCGCCCTTCGTCGCACGCACCACCGCCGTCGCCCTTCGTCCTCACCCGCCCTTCGTCGCACGCACCGCCGCCGCCGTCGCCCACGTCGCACCGCCACCGCCACCGCCCACGCACGCCCCCGCCGCCACCCTCCGTCGCACGCCCGCCGCCCTCCGCTCGCACGCCGCCGCACTCCGTACTCGCACGCCGCCGCCCTCCCCGCTCGCATGCCCGCCGCCCGCCGCTCGCACGCCGCCGCACACCATACTCGCACGTCGCCGCCCTCCCCGCTCGCACACCGCCCTTCGTCCTTCGCCTCCCTTCGTCGCACGCCGCCGCCCTTCGTCCTCCGCCTCCCTTCGTCGCACGCACTGCCGCCGCCGCACCGCAAAATTTGAGAAGTCAGGATTTTTAGGAGCAATGAACTATTATTGGTGCTTGAATTTGTATGTTCTTTGATTCCTGCTTACCTTTATAATGCCTGCTTGTTTTGTTTATCTGTTTCTTATGCATGACTCGATAAGAATGATTTTTGGGTAGGCAAATATCCTGCTTCTACATGTGTATAACTTCCTCTCATTTAAGGCAAAATTTCTCAATATCATTTTCCTTTAGCGACACAGGCTTAGTCGTATTCATTATAGTTGACAAGCTTGCTATGGCCGTGACAATATCATCAAGAATTGAACTATTTACGCTATCCAAGCATCTTCTGCAGTCGAGTGGTCTTATATAATTATTTTGTAAGATTTCAACTATTTACGCTATCTACAGAACCTTTTTTATAATGAAATATTTATCTGATATACTCCATCTACGTTATTCTCCAGTTAGTTGGATTACTTGTTCCGAGCTTATTCTTCAGTTATTCTTCAGTTAGTTGAAATATTTCTCTAATATACTCCATCTGAACTTCAATTGTACTTAGATTTCTCTGATATACTCCATATGCATGTTTTAGGGTTTCACAGGTCAGCCATGTCGTCTTCTACCTCTTTCATATCACGTCAATTAGATATTCTTTTTTGTGTGTGTGGTGATAAGGCAATACTACAAACTTCATAGACAAATAATAATCCCGAGAGACGATTTTGGGGGGTGCTCTCATTATCGAGTAAACATTTTCATTGACAATAAGTAATGTATTTTGGTCTTCATTTCTGTTTCATCGTTTGATGTTCATTTTGTGTATAATGTTCTTCTAGGGTAAGCCCCCGCACGAAGATTGTAATTTTTTTTCAGTGGTTCGATCCAACTATGGATGATCGGCATAAGAATATTCTAAGAAGCTTGTTAAAGGATGATGAAAAAATTCAAAGACGAAGATGGAATAAATATAGGATCATTTTAATATGATTGCTCAATAAAATTATCGCCTATGAAGATGTTGCAAGGAGAGATAAAATTATGTATTTACTTCTTGGAATGATAATATCATTTGTATTAGTTAAAATGAACTTTCTTTAGATGCAGGGTTTGTAACAATTTGTATTACTTCTTTTTATGTAGTCATAGCAGTTTGTTATGAACTTGTAGGTAATTATGTTTAGTTAACAATTTGCGATATGTTTGTGAGATGTTGTATGCTTGCAATATGTTGTATGCATGTTTGCGATATGTTGTGTGTATGTTTGCGATATGTTGGAACAGTAGCTGTTTAACTGGAATGCATGATACAATAACTGGAATGCATGATAGAATGACTGAGCAATTCGCTTATGAATCATGAACAAAATGAAGGAATTTGAAACTATTTCTGTAACATCTTTTAACATGCTTGCTTTTTGCCTGGAATAATTGCAAGAGGTGCAGAATTTGAAACTATTTCTGTAACATCTTTCAACAATGCTTCCTTGGGAATGTTACGAAGCCAAATCAACATAAATGAACCATGAAGTTTGGGAATGTTACGAAGCCAAATCAACATAAATGAACCATGAAGTTTGAGAATGTTACGAAGCCAAATCAACATAAATCAACATAAGTTACAACATAAGTAGGTTCCAACATGTATTCATACATATTACAACACAAAATAAGTTCCAACATAAATAGGTTCCAACATATTACATCAAACATATGACATCCAACATATTATATAAGTCTTCAGTCATGACCCTCATTCTCAGCACCCTGTCAAATATAAAGACAAATATTAGACTTCCTAAGAAAAAAGTAAATGAAGACGAATTAAACTTTTGTTCAATGAAAAGTAAATGAACCTGCAATAATGGACACTTCCGTTTGTCATGTCCTTGCTTTCCGCATTTCCCGCAACTCCTCTTTCTCGAATTATTCTGTGACATGGAAATTTCTACCCCAGATTTCATCCTTGCAATATTCTTAGGCTTGCCTTTAGACTTCACACAAAGTGGGTCTCGGATCGTAAATTGTAAGTCATGCAAGTTTATGGAGTTTGGTTCACTAAGTGGTAAGTCAGTAGTGCTAAACTGAGTTGTTTGTAAGTGGCTTGTGCTTGCTCCACTTGCATCCATATATTCACTCGGCACATGAATTGCACTCATTTTCAAGATGAGATCATTTATAGTTGGCGCTCCGCATTGTAAATGCGTAGGTGAAATGAGACCCATTGTTTGTACTTTCCATAGATTAGTTTGCCAAGATAATGCCTGAATGGGTGATATGCTATCACCGGAAGTGGATTGTCAATCATAAATGGCATATGCTTTTGTGTATCTAGTATTTATGGTCCAACGATGAAGCACATAATCTTCAGACAAGAAATTCACACTTTTCTTTTGCAATATACAGAGAATATGACAGCACAAAATTCCTTCTTGTTCAAACTTTTTGCATGAACATTTTGCATAAATATTTTCAGCTTTACTAAATTCCACCACATTTTTTCCCTCATCAATAGCTCTCACAGGAAAAATAAAGTAGTAATATCTATCTGTGTCCTTGTAAATCTTATGCATTGTAAGACTGAAACACTTTGCACATTATGTCTGAAACTTACAAAATGAAGCATGTGTGTAGATCTTACTTGCACGTTCCTCCAAAGGACTATTAACAATGTATGCAGGTTGTGAGTTCATTATTTGAAAGTCTTCTCGTTCTTCACGTCGACGATGAGTCTGGACAACTTTTTCATATTGCTCTACAAAGTGTGAAAGCGAAGTGTGCGCATTGACATAACCATCAAAAAAAGTATTTATACTTTCTGCCCTCTGAGTGGTTCGCATACCTACAATAAAGACGTCTTTATAATATAAAGAAACACACTGTTCACGTTTGTTGTACATCACTTCTAACCAATGTCCATCTGAAATATGAAACTTTTCTTTCAAAGAGAGCCATCCCTCTTCAAACTCATCTATATTTGACGATACATATAGCCACTTATTGTACTCATCTTTAAATGTCGACTGTGCATACAAATCCTGTAGATGAGTCATCGCATTTCTAGCAATACGCCAGGTATAAAAGATGTGTTTCGTGTGTGGGAAAACCTTACGTATCGCATTCCCCATCGCGATATCCTGATCTGTAATGATACATTGTGGATGTTTTCCAAATATGCATTCAGACCATTGTTCAAACAACCATGTGAAAGTCTCCTCTGTCTCATCTGCAAGTAAAGCACATCCAAATAAGCAAGATCTCCAATGGTGATTAATTCCTATGAAAGGTGCAAATGACATTCTTAAATTATTGATTTGATATGTTGTATCAAATACAATGACGTCATCAAAAGTCAAATAATTATCTCTTGACCTACCATCAGCCCAAAAAAAATTCAGAACTGTGCCATCTGCATCAACCTCCCAACTATGAAAGAAACCCGGATCAAAATGTACCCTTTTTTGAAAATTATAGATAATTTGCAAACATTCGACAGAAAAAGTGCTTTTTCTTATGGTTCTCAAATGATCAATACAATTCTGAGTTGTTATAAGAGGTTCTCTAGACATATTAAGGGCTCTGGCAATCTTAGATGGACCCATACCGAATGCATGTAGATTACCAATAGCTTCTTTAGAAGTTGCGCTGATTTGATTATGTGATCTTAAGAATTTTACCTTGGAAGGAGTTGTCAAGCAATGACTGTGCTCTTCTTGAAATTTTTTTACCTCCCATTGTTCATCTTGTCTTAGAACAACATCTAGATGAGCATGACAATCGTCCCTAACTTCTCTTCTCTATGTAAAAGCTTGTGTCTGCTCTTGTTTAATTCTCTTGTGCCCTTGTTTAGAACAAACATACTTTACATTGATTACCTTCCCTGTAATCTTGTGCCTATGTAAAGTTTGTTTTCTCACAGAAAAATCCACTAATTTAGCATATATGTTGTAGTATTTGTAGGCTTCTTCAGCTGTGTCAAATAACATTCCAACATAAGGTTTCGGTAACTCATATGCTTTGACAACAAAGTTAACATCTTCTTCAGGTTTGTCATGTTCAATATCGTCTTCATTCATCCATTCTTCTGTCAATTCTGTCATGTTACTACTACTATTCTCATCGTCCATGTGCAATTTTACCTAAAAAATACAAATAAATTCTCATTAGAAATTCACAAACATGATAAAATTGATGAAGATTTTGCTCACTGTTGCATGATATAATTAAACAAATTGCAAACAAGAATGATTAAACAAACATATTTACACATGAAAATTAACTCACATCATTTAATTAATCTTGAGATATTTAACTACTTACAAGATGATTAACTACTTGCATGTTGAAATTGATTACCAAAGTACAACATGATCGTGATCAACTACTTACAATTTAAGGTGATTATTACATAATTATAATGTCACTACTTAGAAAGGTGATTATTACATAATTACAAGTGATCAATTAAAAGTCTTTAACTAATTATGGCAGGGCGTCGGTGTCGTGCGACGAAGGGCGGCGGCGGCGGTGCGTGCGACAAAGGGCGGCGGCGGCGGTGCGATAGACGAAGGGAGGCGGAGGACGAAGGGCGGCGGGGGCGGTGCGTGCGACGAAGGGAGGCGGAGGACGAAGGTTTTCGTGCGAGCGAGGAGGGCGGCGGGCGTGCGACGGAGGGTGGCAGCTTGCGAGCGGGGAGGGCGGCGGGCGTGCGACGGAGGGCGGCGGCGTGCGAGCGGGGAGGTCGACGGCGTGCGAGCGGGGAGGGTGGCTGGCGACGGATCTGTCGGCAAAGACAGGGGAGGGCGGCCCGAGATTAAAACTGGCAAAGGAAAAGAGGATAAACCGACGGATCTGATCGGAAAGTACCTCATCGTCATCATCATCTCGTCACGCGGATCTGGTCGAAGACGAGCAGATCTGGTCGAAGAAGATCGGATGTGGTCGGCGGCGGCCCTTCGAAGTCGGCGGATGATCGACGGCGGATCTGGTCGGTGGCCCTTCGAAGTCGGCGGATGATCGGCGGCGGATCTGGTCTTCGAAGTCGACGGACGTCGACAGGTCGAAGTCGCCGGACGCACTGTGGGTCGACGTCACGCGAGGAGAGGGTAAAGAGGGAGAGAGAAAATGAGGTTGAAAGGGGCGAAATTTTTACTGCGCCGCCCCTTTTTAACCTCGGCCGAAGCCGACCGGTTCACGCGCAAGCCCATCCGGTTCGCGGCGATTTCCCCATTAAAACGTCGGTTTCCTCCATCTAAAATGGCGCCCGTCCGATCGAGATCGAAGACATGGAGCCCAAGGAAGTTGGTGGCCCTGGCAGTAGTGAGGAGAGGGAAAGAAGAAGGACACAACTCCGGCGCTGAGGTCGGTGGTCGACGGTCGAAGGGTCGGCGATCGACGCTAGGGAGGTTGCCGCAGGGGAGGTCGGTAGGTCGACATTTTTTTTTCGGGTTTTCTATTCAACTAATACTATAATTGATGATTAAATCTCAGTTACTATAACTAAAAATTTTTTGATCTAATGACTCCGGGTGATTTATTGTTGATATGCACCTAAATGTGTATGCACGTATATTTGGTGATTGAACGTGTGTATTGCATTGTTTGATAGTGACTAATTAATCAGGCTGCTTATTGCGGACAAATCAGATGCTAAACATTTCTCTCAAGCAAACTTTTTTATATTATTCTTGTCTCACTCAACGAGTAGTTATATTTTGTTGGCATTGAGCTACTTTTGGCCTTATTAAAGTATTTCCTCACGGTTTCTTCGTTGAAAGTGTGGCTTCTTATGGTTTTTTTTTTCTTGTACGAGTGTGATTGAGGTGTGTACTATTCTTCCCATCTCGATATTTAGAAGAATTAATTTAAGATTCCAAGTTATTAAACTTTATTTGTCTCCTTATTTCAAGTGATTGAGGTGTACTACTTGATTAAGCCATTTTCTTTGTCTCCTTATTTGTCTTATTCATAAGAATTTTGCAAGCTTTGTAAGACTTTTCACAAAAAAAAAATTCCTTTCTATAGTCCTATTATGATTTATCTATTTTAAAAACCTTACCTTGCAGGACTGATATCATTGTCGTAATTAACTTGACGACCAGCTCGTGGCGACCGGAGTGGAGAGAGAGAGACAGAGAGAGAATAATACTCCACCTGGTGACTTAAATGATATCATCAATCATGGTCTTGAGTTGATGATCACAACAACTAGAACAGATCCAGCTGGGACTTATGAATCAGCTCATCATAATTTTAGGAGGGGTCCACCTTCATAAATTATTCACAAATTAGTTACAGGAGCATCATTTTACAGTCCTCGGTCCTAAGTTGTGACAACTTTTGTGTGTCCAGAATACTTCTCATCCCTTTACTCTAAATTCAACCTCTCCCTATCTTACCTATTGTTGTAGACTTTGCATATGTAACATCTGTATGGAATAAACGGATGAACAATTTCACGTGCTACTTCGAATCAGACCAAGAACTTTAATTCAAGAATTAAAACATTTTGAATTATATTGTAAGGACATTATCAAATTGTTTTTTTTTTGGGTTAGAAAAGAGCCATGCATGCTTAATACATAAGAAAAAAAATTAGGGAAAGGATCAGAAAAAACTGTGGTCACTCAGTAACTTATTCTCTTATTATAAAAAAATAACTTTCCATATTTCTATTATTAAAAAGAACTTGATTTAATTATTACACATCATTTGACCCATAGACATGTACATGTCAAGATACTGAACAACGTCATAATGTTTTGGCGATTGTGAATTATAAAACCGAATCTGATTTATATTTTTTTCCCATATTTCTGTCTCTTTGTCTAGGGCTGAGCACGACCCGGACCGCTCCGACCCAGGAAACCGGATAAATAACTCGGCCCGGATTTAATCCGGATCGGGTCCGGGTCTTTTGGGTGGAAAATCCACCGATTGGATCAGGACCGGGTCTGCAGTGCAGATATCCGGCCCGAATCCGATCCGATATTATTTATTATATAAATCACATCTCTACTCTCTCCTCTCATTTCAACCTATCTCTTTCTCTCTCCCATCTCTCTCTCTCCCTCCCTCTCTCTCACAACGATGGCAATTCCGACGACCGTCTTGACTCTGGCGGCCCTCCCCCTCTCCTGACTCCTCTCTATACTCCGGGCGCCTGGTGTCGGATCGGCCACCAGGTGAGCCGATCCAGTCACCAGACGTCGAATCGACCACTGGCAGGCCAGCCAGGCGGTCGGATCGACTCGCCTAGTGGCCGATCCGGCCGCCAACAGGTTGTTCCGACGCCTGACGATTGGATTGGCCACTGGTAGGCCGAGGCGGCCGGATCGACTAGATCAACCACTGGCAGGCCTATCCTGCGCCTAGCGACCGAATCGGCCACCAAGCGAGCCGATCCGGCACTTGGCGGCCGGATCGGCCACTAGGCGAGCCGATCCGGCCACTAGGCGAGCCGATCCGGCGCCTGGCGGCCGGATCGGCCACTAGGCGAGCCGATCCGGCCGTCAAGCGCCGGATCAAGTCACTGGTGGCCGGATCGGCTCACCTGGTGGCCGATCCGATCGCCAGGCGGCGGATTGGCTCGTCGGATGGCCGCGCCAGATTGTGGCCGTCAATCGCGCGCGATCTAATCATCCTTTCTCGATGCCAGCGATTCTCGATCGCAAACCCAGTTGCATTCCCGGATTGTCGGGACTAACTCGGAATCGAATCCGAGTCCGGTACCGGGTCGAAATTTTTTTGACCCGACATAATTTGGGTCGGTACCTGACCCGCTCAAACCCAGACTCGGTCCCGAGTTAGCTCAGCCCTATATTTGTCTTAATTTAAGGCGTAACAATTCAATATATAATAAAAAAAGCCAAGAGTACTTTTCATATTCCATCAATTCCCAAATTTTATTTTATAACAAATCAATTTCTCAACTTTTAAATTTGTAACAAAAAATTCTTTTTAACCTGAAAAAACATACTTCTAGATTAATTTGCTGACCTAGATGCATAATGTGGCATTCATGTAAGCTTAACTAAAATAAAATAGTATATATTTATTAAAAATAATATATAGTTATTTATGTAAAAAAATAGAAAGAGAGAGGGGTAAAATGATGTAGAAATTAAATTATATTTATTAAAAATAGTAAATAATTATTCATTTAAAATAAAAAATAAAAAGAAAGAAAAAGGAGTGGCGAGGATGTGGACGTGAATCTCACGTAGTATTTAATAAATATATTTTATTTTATTTTAAAGCATGTAAAGTTAGCATCTTAATAAAAAAAATTAATATAGATACACCCACATTTTTATGAGAACTAATAAAAAGTAATATATAAATATTTATTTATAATAAATAAAAAGTAGAAAAGAGATAGCCCTCCTCTCTCTCTTTTCTAAAAATATTCAATTTATTTTAAATACATAAAAAAATATGTGTATATTATTTTAATATTTTTTTTAATTTGAGTTTGTTTGTAATGTCAACACCCTAGTCTGCGAATTATCTGAAAATTTATTAATTGCAAGTTAAGTCTAAGAGGATTTTTTTATTACATATTTATAAGTTTGGGGAGTGATTTATTATAAAATGAAGTTCGAAATCAAAATGAGGTAGCACGAAAGTTGAAAGAGTAATGGTGAAAATTACTTTTATATTTCATCTTTATATTAAACATACTCTCTTTATTATAAAATTATTTCTTTGTAAAATTCACACCATTATCATCTCAGTAATTATCATATTTTATAATATTAGATGCAATAATAATATATTAATGTTAAATTAGAATCATAACAACGTATTTTAATTTAGATAAGGTATGGTGGGCACGTTTCTGCTGGCCAAATTTGTAAACCCAACTTGGTTAACAAAGACAAATATAGTTATCTATAGTTATCTCGTAATTTTTACCATAACATAAAAAAAAAACCTTACAACTGCACTGCATCTCCATTTACTATTCGACCCCATCCTTTTGGCATTATTTTGCATGCCCCTTCTCCATCTCCTCCTCGTCTTCCTTCTTCTCTCCTGATCCACGGTCTCCAATGGCCATCTCGCTCTCTGCCTGTGCCGATCTGAATTTGGCATATATGTCCCCTCTGTAGAAGTCCTTTGTTCTCCACACAAGTATCATCGACACGAGCACCCCCACCAGGGTCGACGCGGTTATTATGAGGAACGAGAGCTTGTAGCACTGCACGCCGATGCACGTGTGCTCGCGTCCGCCCGCCGTCGCCGCGACGTGGTTGTTCTGCTTCGCCGCTTCCTTGTCGTACAAGCGCCCGGCCACCAACACGTTCAGCAAGTAAGATCCCACAGGGCTAGCCGAGGCTCCGAAGTTGTACAGCGTCGAGTAGTACTTGAGGCCGAAGACCTCTGATATGATGGCGAACAGCAGCGGCCACTGCGCCCCGAAGCAGAACCCGGTGACGATGGACGCGAAGTACAGAGAGTTCGGGACTCCGAAGGCGATGAGGAGGTGGCCGACGCAGGAGAAGAGGAGGATGAAGGTGAACATGAGCGGGCGCGGGAACTTGTACCGTTGGAGGCAGATCTCGGACGCGAACCCGGACGATACCCGTCCCAAGTAGTTCCATATGCTGATTAGAGACACGAACGTGCCGATGCTCTTCTTCGGGTATCCCAGAGATTCCCCGATCTGGCCCATATTGTCGATGGCCGTCAGCGTGCCGCCGACGCCGCAGATGGTGGCGAGGAAGAGAACGAGCATGTCCACGCTGAAGAGCGCCTGGAGGATGGTATAATCCTCTCCGCGGGCGGGCGCACGGAACACGCTCGCCATGCACGAGACCGCCGCGTTCCTTTTAGTGTCAATCGAGGCAGAGGTTGATTCCGCACCAGTCGTGTATGTCTCGGAAGAAACAGAAGGTGCTTTGGTTTCAGATTGAGGTGGAGGCTGCTCGATTGTGATGGTTGTCGACGACGGCGCAGGTGAGTGTTCGGTGGAATGGTTCCTTTCCCAGAACACCTTCATCTCTTCCTTGATGACGACCGCGAGAGGGAGGAAGAGGAGGAAGATGACGATGGCAGCGCTGATGCTGTACTCCGAGTGCGAGAATGTGAGCCTCTTTTCGAGAATGATCATGACCATGAGGTAGCCAGCAAGGGCGAGGGAGACGTAGAGGAAGCAGTAGAAGGGCTTGGCGTTTTTGGCCTGCAGGCCCGTGTCCTTCATGACGCGAATAGTGTGCACGAAGAACACCGAGATGGCGGCGGGCAGCCAGGCGACGAGGAGGATCAGCGACTTGGAGTCGTCGCCGTAGAAGGCGTAGTAGAGCTGGGTGATGATGGCGCCGCTGAGGCCCACGAAGCCCTTGAGGAGGCCGATCACGATCCCGCGGCTCTCTGGGAAGTTCTTGACGGAGGTGACGAGGGCGCCGGTGTTGGCAAAGGACTGCGAGTTGGCGCCGAGGCAGATGTAGAGGCACATCTGCCACACGGCGGGGCGCGCGACGCGGCCGGTGATTGCGAGGTAGATCATGAGGTAACCGGAGAGGTTCATGGCGGCGCCGATGGAGAGGACGACCCACGGCGGGGTGACCTCGTTGATGAGGCCCGAGAGGATGCCGACGTTGGCGCCGAGGTCCTTGAAAAAGGAGAGTGTGTTGAGGGTCTGCTGGTCGTAGCCAAGGGAGGACTTGATGTCCTTGGAGTATATGGGGAAGATGTAGGTGGAGCCGGCGGCCGACATGACGAGGAACGACGCGAAGACCGTGAACCATCGGCCCCGGACGACACGGACGGCGAACCGGAGCGCGTCTCTGCCTCCGCCGGCGCCGTAGGCGCCCGTCCCCATGCCCCCGCCAGCCGCGGAACCCATGGCGTCGCCCTGCTCACAGTGGGTCGAGGTGAGTGATGTGCGTGGCCAAGGTTTCTGGAAAGCAGCGCAGGGTAATTATAGGGGAGTAGGGGGGAGAGAGAGAGAGGAGAGTTCTTCTCTGCTCGGAGTGCGGCAACGAGAGACGTGTTGGTGTGGCCTGAGTGGGGAGGGCCGGCGGGCGTGCAAACGTGCTAAATTATTGGTAGTGTGTGTGTTCAGAAGGACGTCACGGGGTTGCGCACCTGGGTGTGGCGAAGCCAGGAATTGTCTCCACTGGCGCGCACAAAAAAATGCTACGAAAAATAAAAATAAATATTTTTTCGTATAAAAAATTGATATAGCTTTAATATCAATTAACGAGTATTGTTATAATTATGTTATTTTATATTAATTATACTATTTTATGTGTGATCCTTTTTCATATTAATATATTTTGACTGACAATTATGTAATATGTAAGGGAAATATTATAAAATATTTGGTAGATGAAGTGAAATATATAAATGTGTCATGTTAAAAGTAAAAACACACTAGAACTAGAAACTTGGTGTAAGAGTTTATTTGGATGCAACTATTAATTTAAGAGTAAAAAGCCTCTTGTTAGCAGCTAAGCATGCTGCTAAGTAGGCGTGAGGGCCGTCGAATACGATATCGCTCTTCTTTTATTTTTTTTTTTTAACCTTTTATTCTCATAAGATACGATTCTTTTTTTTTTACTTTTCATTCTCATAAGATACGATTTGACGATCGTGATCTCCCCTCTTCCTTTTCGTTGTGTTTCCGCTGATTTCATCCACCCTTCACCATGAACATGAGACGTTCGGCACCGGCAGCGGCACCGATGCGACAGAAGCAATGAATGCAAGCAGCGGCAACGACATCCGGCAGCAGGCGACACAGAGGATGTGAAAGAGTAAAAAAGGGAAGATGACAAGAAGACGACGGCGGCACCAAATCAAAAAGCATATCAGAGGAGGAGGGAGGACGGAGAGAAGAAGAGGGACATGACGACACCAGATCGGAAGAGGAGGGGGAGGGGGAGCAGGATGGCACCGAATTGAAGAAGGAGAAGGGGGCAGAGCAGGAATGTCAGTTGAGATGTAGTTCGTATTTTGACGACGGAGAGGACGTGAAAGAGGGACACCAAAAACCGTCAAATTTTATCCGACGACTCTCACTCCTGCTTAGAGCCTACTTAGCAGAGCTGCTAAACAGGAGTTCCTTACTCTCAATTTAAACATGTAATGATAAAAAAGAAATTATTACTATTTAAAATATTAAAATTATGAATTAATAAGAGTGCATAAACTTAAAAAAAATACGATTTTTAAGTTTATAATAGTAGAAAAAATATATTAAGCATAAAAAATGATATCAATAAATGGTATAAATCGCTGAAAATCATTTGCACTTCAGGATTGACCGCATGACCTTTTGTCTTTTGATGAGTAGGGGCGCTCTGAGACAAGGACGAAGGCGGGCGGAGAGAGAGAGAGAGAGAGAGTTGTTGACTTAGGCTGGCATGACCCCTCTACGTTGGATATAAAATGGTTTGGACGCGTTAGGAGACCTGCAGTGCACTGCTCTTCATTGGTTCGACCGGTGTCTTCTTGTTGAACTTTGGGGCTTGTGGTCTCTTTTTCTTCCCGTGGTCTACGGATATTCACTTAGGTGATTTATTCACCTAAATTGCGAAACTACTACTTCAAAATTAAAGAGCTAAATTATCATGCAGATTTATTTACATTTTAAGAATTTTAAATTAGTTCTGGTAAAAAAACATATGAGGCTGTTTGGCAAAAAACATTTATTTTGAAACAAAAATGTGATAATCCTGCACTTGTCTTATCTTTTGACTCAATTAGCATTGTTCTCATTTCTCAACAATGTCAAGAACGCAAAAGCTTCCACTTTTTGTTCTTGCAATAATTATAATTGGGCCGCACATGTTCTAAAAATTCTTTCAATGAAAAGTTCAGAACAAAATGCTAATTCTATTTTTATCCCTATATCAAATAGTCCCATGGAGTGGGCCGAACAAAGTTTTGAGTCACGGAGAAAAAAAAAATTAAGATTGCCAATCACGTGTAATCTCGTAGTTCTGAAATTTTAAATTGATATCATGTAATGATTCAAATTTACTTGTGTTGCAGTACAATTGCTTGCACTCTAATTTAACTATATATATATATATATATATATATATATATATATATATATATGTGTGTGTTGTATATTATATCCTCTTATGCGTTAGATGCATAATATATAAATTAAATTAAAATTTTAAAATGGAAAATTATATATATGCGTGTTAAGAAATTATGAATGCTATTTAATTTTTTATTTTTATTTTATTTATATATTATGTACGCCCATTCCTCGCAACTTTGTGCAATGCTCTCATCCGAATTGTTCATCTCAATGAACGGTATAAGGGCACATGTCTTTCTATATAAAATTCGGCCCAGCTCAGACGGTTTGGGAGAGAAAATGGGCCTTTTTTACTCGTGTTGATCTGGTCAAATTCGGTCAAAATTCGAGTTTGACCAGCCAACCCATTGGATTAAAAAAATTTGGCCGATCCAATGATTTTTAAAATGATCAAAACTTAAAATAGGTGAATCGGAACCCCTAATCACCTTTTCCTCGCGTTGTTTTGACTTTGATAGTTCAATCATTTGGTTCGACCTGACCCGTTGATCAATTCAGATCGATGCTCGGGTCGAGTTTTATAGCATTAGATGAACATTCATCTCACCTCCTAATGAAAGCAACCGCAAAACTAGCTAGAACATTCATCTCATCTCCTAATCTTAGATGACTCAGAGAAAGGTAACATACATAGGAAGAAAAAAATGAAATAGGTAAATAAGTTGTGCAAACTTGTGGAGTGAAAGCGAGGGAGATGACATGGAACGAGAGAGTGCAACTTCCAAAGGCTTCTACAATGAGAGAGCACGATAGCCATTTCAAAAATGAGGATAGACGATGTAATGGAGGAAGATGACGCTCTTCCTTTAGGGCTCGAGTAGGAGAGGAGTTCGCAAGGTTAACGATGGCAGGTTTTTGGAGAGAGAGAGAGAGAGAGAAGTGACGACGGTTGGAGGGTGATGGAGATCGAACATTATTTCAGTAGGAGAGGAAATCGAGTGGACTATTTTTTTCCCTTCTCGCATAGCATTAATATAGATCATTCGGTAATATGGACGACTCAAATGAGTGAGTTGGACAAAGTTGCATGAAAGGATTGTTACATGTCCATTAATCCTTATATATATTGTGTAATGTTGATACCTATCCAAGTTTCTAGAGTTTCACTTGTTATTGTGCGAAGTGGGTCGACGTCATAAAGTCGTACGGGTTGAATTGTCAACACCGCTTCTCCAATACCGATAATTGTCTATAAAAAATTAGATATTTAAATTGGTGTGTGCATATATATATATATATATGTGTGTGTGTGTGTGTGTTGTGTAATGTTGATACCTATCCAAGTTTATAGAGCTTCACATGGTATTGAGGTGACACGGAATGACCTAATTGAATTAGTTGGAATGAATAGTGGGTCGGTATCTAACTAGTAGATAGTGCGGTCAATAGTGTCGTACGTGCTGGACCATCGGCATCATTTCTTAGATATCGAGAATTGGCTACCAAAAAATTAGAGCTTGAAATTGGTATTGTTCTTTGATTGGCTGGACTGCCAAGATGGTAAGATTAGTTTGAATTCACTTTCATCCCAAATTTAAATATTAGACGAAATTATTAAGATGCTAACTATTTTAAAATTAAGATGCACTGCGATAAGGTTAAAAAAAGATATGAAAGCATTATAAAAGAAACAAAGAAAAAGAAAAAAGTATAAGATCTTATTTATTTTTTGAAACTTTCAAGGGAATATTCAATATAACTATTATGGCATTTATTTTTATAAACAAGATTCTTTTAGAAAATATTTTGATAAGTTACTCATATGTGCATAAAAAGTAATATCTCCTATTTGTAATTGTTAATATGAGACAATAAGGGGGAAATATTTTTGTCTAGGAAATTATAATTTTCATTAGCTAGAAAATTTTACAATTATGGAGATTGGGTTCAACCCAAAAGAATTTACTCCTTAAGTCAGCTCAGTTAGGGCATCATTCTCCACTGGTGTTCCTCCTTTCCCCTCTCCTCGATGAAGCACTTCCACAATCTCCCCTCTATTGCCAAAAAACAAGGACTATTTGTTTTTTCGGCTTAAGCAAAGAATATATTTGGTATTCTAATGTATTCTATCTATTATTTGTTTTTGCAACACATCAAGGTTGAAAATGGAGATCCAAACCAAATGGCGCCTTAAATTCAAACATCCATGGTCTACTACTCTAATATAGCCTCTTCTCAAAAAAATTTAATAATGGCATTTTTAAAGCAATATAATGGGAATGAAGATCAAATTTTATTGCTTTTGTTATGCAATTTATTGTTTATAGGGGCTTCAAATTCCTTCTTCCAACATGGGTTAGCATCAAGGCATCTATTTGCAAGCTTGTTTATGGAATGCTATTCACTTGTCCATATTGGAATGCAAAAATAAAACACAATTGAGGTTCAAATTTGTACGTCCCTAATCAACCATGCAAACTTTATTAGCAGCAATGATTTATGCTACAATTGTTTGTTCCCTCAATACATGTTTGCATTTCAAGTTAACAACTATAGGGATTATAGGATTATTATTAAGTACACTAAATATATTTTGAACCATTATTCCTATTTGCCACATATCTAAGATTGCACTAATGGATGGAATATATTGGAATAACAATAAAATTCAATCGTGCTGCATAATGCAAGAATAACACTACAAGAAAATTATCATTTTCTGACAGTCAATTTCTGACGGATAGAAATCCGTCGTAATTTTCGACGGATTTTGTGATGGATTTTTTGACGGTTACAACAGTCGAAAATGAAAATAATAAATTATGTCATTTGTTATATTATTATTTTATTCTTCAACGATTAGGAACATCAAAATTTCTGACGGATATCCATCCATCGCAATTTTCGACAAATTTTTCGATGGTCATAATCGTCAAAAATTAAAATAATAAATTATGTAATTTATTATGTTATTATTTTATTTTTTGACGATTAGGAACGTCGATATTTTCGAAGGATATTCATCCGTCACAAAATTTGTCATAATTTCTGACGATCGTAACCGTCAATAAATATATAATAATATAATATGATGAGTATTTTATTAATATAATTAGCGACAGTCCAAACCGTCGCAATTTTTGACGATTTTGACCGTCGGTAATAATTAGTGATTGTTCAAACCATCGGTAAAATAAAAAATAAATATTATATATAACTAAATATATCATTTTAATTTTACAATTATATAATTTTTTACGGTCACAATCGTCGGTAACTTTAAAAATAAATAATATTTACTTTTCCGATGGCCAGAGTCATCGGCAATTAAATTTTCGTTATCCCATTTTTTTCGTTTTCCCTCTCTCTCATCTTTCCACCTATATATATATATAATATCCTCCTCTCCTCTCTCTCTCCTCTCATCTCTCTCTCTCCCTCTCCCTCTCCCTCTCCCGGTCGGCGAGCCTCTGAAGCATCGACCGCCGGCGACCCTCTCCCGCCGACGTCTCTCTCTCTCCCACTCTCTCTCTCTCTCTCTCCGGCCCAGACTGCCAGGCGGCCGGATCCAGCCACTGACATTGGCCGCCTGGCGGTCGAATATGGTCACCGGCCGACTAATTTTTTTATATTATTAAATTTCTTTGCGATGATTTTGATAGTCGAAACTTCGACGGTTGGGCGATGACCGTCGAAAATTTCGACGGTAGCAACCGCCGATATTTGCAGCCGTCGACAAAACCGTCGAAAACTTCTTCGGTCGTGATCGTCGAAGTTTTTGACAGTTTTGTCGACCGCCGCAAATATCGGCGGTCATGACCGCCGATTTTTCGATGGTTTCGTCGACCGCCGCAAATATCGGCGGTCATGATCATCGGAAATCCGTCGAAATTTTCGGCGTTTCTTTTCCAACCGTTGAAAACTGATTTGCAACGACCATTTTTCGGATGAATCGAATCCGTCGAAAAAACTGTCGGAAACGATGTTTCCGACTGTTTTGGGGCAAATTACAGACGGTCTAATAATTACCATATTTCTAGTAGTGTAAATGATGAAAATTGTTTGATAATGAGTTGCTTTGCCTTGGGGCATGATAGTACTTTTGTAACGCCACGAAATTTGACTCCACCACGTGACAAGATCTCCTATTGGAGCGGTACATTCGATGCTTTATTTCCTTCGTCATATTGACCCTTTCGTTGACCAGAGCGGTCAAGAAGGGTGCCACATAAGTGGAAGACTTAGACAATATAATATATAACTTTTATAACGTAATTGCGGAAGCTGAATAGGTAGGGGTTCATAAATGAGAATACATAGTATGGAAGTCGAAAAAATATCAAAGGTACATCTTATGACATATAAAGCGTCAATTAACCACGCCATAATACGAAGGTACATGTAGGTCTCATGTACAACTCAATAATGTAAAATAATAAAGACCAACTACTATATCCATGTGCACGCACACCATCCGAGCAGGAGTCTCCATACACACAACAATCGGTCATAACAAGCAAATTAAGTATCTATGGGAATTGACACAGGGGAGGAGAACCCTTCCGTTAGCACAAGGTTAAATGTGATAACATATGAATTATAAGGATAATTCAAAAAGTATGAGCATGATAGAAAATTCATAAACAATATCATATCTTTTCTTTCATTCTTTTCATTCATGGACCATAATGAAAAAAGTTCATTATCAATGGTCAATCACATGACTCACGAGAGTATGCATCTTTCCATTGGAAAAGCATATCATTCATTGTTCCATTATTTTCCTTTCTTTTCATTCAATGTCCGTATCCATGTTCATGTTCATGTTCACGTGGACGTAGTCCGTTCATTAATCTTTCATCTTATTTATGGATTAAAAGAGCTCTCCACTTCTTTAGGATATGTCATGTGCACACATGGTGCAAATACTTAACCATAACATGGGTCGATCGGATCAGTGCCACGGTAATGCCCCTAAAAGGGGAGGGGTGACCTCGTATTAGGGTAACATCCCTCAGTGGAGACGACCTCATGCTAGGTGACAACACCTGTAAGAATGTGAATGACCTCGCGCTATGCGGTAACACCCCTCAATGGAGATAACCTCGCACTAAGCGGCAACATCCGTAAGAATAAGGATGATCTCACCACGTGCGATAACATCCCTCAGAGGAGATGACCTTGCACTAGGTGGTAACATCCGTAAAGGTGAGAATGACATCGCACTAGGCGGTAACATCTCTCAGTGAAGATGAACTCGCACTAGGTGGCAACATCCGTAGGAGAAGTGCCTCACACAAAGCTGTTAATAACTTCTCAAGGAAAGTGCCTCACACAAGGCTATCATAACTTTCCATCTAGGTAAGCATGGCATTCCTACATTTCATTTTGTATCTTTATTAATCTATTGACATATCTTTTGTCCACAAGGATCAATCAATGCTTTGCGGAGCAATGTTGGCTCCAGATTGATGTTCATACTTATGGGAGTGACAATAATCATGTGGGCATGAGCAAATCATAACATATTCTTGTAATTCGAGTCATGTCATTCTGTGTTCACTTTCGGACGCCCAAAAGTCAAACGGACATCAGGTGTATAAACTATCACCCGAAGGTCACCCAGTCACATCATGTCATTCTCCCGTTCCAAGCCCGAGCGCGAATCAGATGTCCAAAAGGTCGGAGGTCGTCCGATCCTTCCTTGGATAGAACTAAGAGTTCTCGGCTTGGAATTTTCGGTCACCCAAAAGTCCATCGGTCGTCCATTTTTATCCAAGTCGCATAATAAATATATTTTGGCCGATCGATTGATTTCAATATTGAAATATCAGAGCGGACGCCCGAAAGAGGTTCGATCGTCTGTTTCGATAGTCTGCTAACTTCTATCGGGCCGATAATGGACGCCCGATCCAATATCGGCTGACCGCTTTTACTGGGTAGAACTACAGGTCATTGCGGGGTCCTTATGTTTTCAACCAGTTTTTGAAACACAACACTACAATCTAAACTACGTTTAATAATAACTAGCACAACGAAAAGCATGTGAGCATGATTCATAATCTATAACTTAATCATAAGCATCATGAAACATCATAATCATTCTTATTTCCATAACACACATTAATACTTTTCATGTGATCATGCTTTAACATTTTTAGCGACTAAAAAGAATATCTCATGCTATCAATCCCATGCATAAAATCTTGGAGCAAATCTATTCATAACAAATCTTCTTAACGCAATTGAATACATGCTATCAAATTTTAAGGTAAACATCCCTAGACATGCCAATTATCATAAATCCAAAAATCTGAGCACTGAAGACTCTAAGCACGCATCATCATCAATTTCACAATCATTCCATAATATTTGATACTTCGAGCATTCATGGGCAGCAATCATCTTAATATGCTCATATCAAATTGGAACATCATAATTTGAAAATTCGGCAAGCATATCATCATAACTATTCAAGGCATGAAACTATCCACTTACTAGCATGATTCTAAGCCTACAAAGTCCTTATATCATCATGCTAAAACTTCACAAAAAACCCTAAACCCAGATTCTGTTAACACAACTTTTAGCCTAAGTTTTGGTTGTTTCTTGGGTGGATGAAGCTTTAGTCTTTCCTTTTCCTTCCTCTATGCCCTCCTTCACGATCAGCACTTGTAAGGATCTCTCCAACGGCTTCTGGCCGAGCCCAAATAAAGGAGCACACACAAGAGAATGGTGGAAGAAGAAAATAAGAAGATGAAATGAAAGGTGCAAATGAAAGGTGTGGAGTTTATAAAGAAGATGGAGGGATGTAGCTTTTGTGTCTCTTCAAGTCCCAAGAGTCATGAATATGAAGGGAGCTTTGTGTCTCTTCAATTTCCAAGAGTCATGAATATAAATGCCATGAATATGAAGAGGGGCTTTGTGTCTCTTCAATCCTCAAGAGTCATGAATATGAAGGGGTTTCACAAAATTCCAAAAGTCATGTGAGAAAGGTGGAGCCAAATTTTAATTTGGCTTCACACTTAAGAGTGATGCATTTAATGTTTTAAATTTTAAAATTTTTATGAAAAATTCTGGGATGCTACAACTCTGACACAAAGGGAGAGGAGGAGGGAGGGAGAGAGATTACATGGGAGAACATAGAGAGGGACCATATATAATTTACTATATTAATAAATATTTTAAGTAATGAAAATATATATCGTTGATAATATTTTTGTTAAACATAGAATATCTTATAGTATAACATACAAGGAGAATAAGATATTTGGCAAATGTCAAAACAATCCATATAATATGTTATAATTTATATATGCAGATAATTTATTGTGTATATTATTAAAACGAATAATGAAAAATAGTTTGATTATAAAGCAATTTTAAATTGAGGCAAAGTAATTTATATTATTTAACTAATCCCACTTTTGTACAATAGTATATATATACATATTTAAACGTAATATCGATTTATATATAAAATAAAAGTAGTCACATGTTCCATGACATGCTTATAATATGCATAAAATTTTTAAGTAATGAAAATATATGAATGTTGAGAATAATTTTGTTAAACATATAATATTTTATATTATAATATACAAAGAGAATAAGATATTTGGAAAATATCAAATAGTCATACAAAATATTATAACTAATTAAAATATTAATTTATACATGTTAAAGATATGGTTTAGTAGTAGCTAAAAAATTGTGGGATATATAATTATAAAAAATAACTACAAGATATCATTGACTATATAATTTTTCGATTACACTAGATATGTTTACATAGTAGCATTTTTTTTATCATTTCTCAACCATTAATATTAATATTTTAATTATTTAAGAATAAAGTCACATATATGCAAATAAATTTTACTCAATGTCAATGTTTTAAAAGTATAGGTATTGAAACAATAATAAATCTATGATATGGTTGAAACATTAAAATTAAAATATGTTAAATAATAATTGAAAAAATATAGGTATTGTTCTTAAAAGTATAGTAGTAACAATATACATATTAGTTGGCAAAAATCATATTCATTTAATAATTATAATTATAATTAAATAAAAGTATAATAAACCTAAGTTGTTTATTGTATTATCATTTTATATTAATCATATGAGATTAAATAATGTTATCTGTCGAAATAATTATTGTTGGATAAAAGATTTTGCATAATGTCTAGATAGTTTTATATTTTAGATATGATATATAACATATATTACTGAAATAAATAATAAAAAAATTTGAAAACTAACTCTAACTTTGAGATTATAAATTGATATCATTAACTTTTTTCTATATGGAAAACAAGCCAGAGGCCTACATTAATAGAAAAAAAAATTCAAGCATAAGAGTTAGAAACTCGGGGTATAGAGATCCCACACACATCTTTATTCAAGAGTGTATACAAAGTCCGGGAGTCCGACATTTAAAGTATGCAAAGTCAAAAGAAAATAACGACACTATAAAAGATGAAGAATTTATAATTGTGGTACCTACCTAATCGAATGAAATTGATTTTTTTTTCAATAATGCTCATAATTTTAATAAAAAAATTGTGATTGATATTAAAATAAAAATATTTTAAATAATTTTTAATAATTATTTGTCTAAAAATTAAACATAAGATTCATATATCATTCATATGTTATATTAGAAGAAAGATAGACTTGATGCATTAATTTCCTATGAAGCCAACTATATATCTGATCATAATAACAATTTATGTTACATATAAGGAGCGGTAAAAGTTGTTAGGTCACACTTTTTAAAAAATAATTTATACATGACAAATAATTTATTGTCTATATTATTAAAATAAAGAATGAATAATAAACTGATTATAAAGCAATTGAGAATAATAATAAAAATATTATTATTATTATTATATTAAAGTATAATATCTATTTATATATAAAATAAAATAGTCACCTGCCCCATGGCATACGCATAATATTTAGAATTTTTTTTAACTCGTGAATATATGAGTGTTGAGAATAATTTTGTTAAATATATAATATCTAATACTATAATATATTAGGAGAATAAGATATTTAGCAAATGCCAAATTGTCATATAAAATGTTATAACTAATTAAAATATTAATTTAGACATGCTAATGAAATGGTTTAGCAATAGCCAAAAATTTATTGGATGAATAATTATGAGATAACAATAAGATACCATTGAATATATAATTTTCAATTATATTATATATTATTATAGAGTAGCTTTTTTATCATTTCTCAACCATTAATATTTATTGTACCTTAATTATTTAAGAACAAAGTTATGTATGTGCAAATAATTTTTCTTAACGTAAATAATTTATTAATAATAAATATGAGTGAAAAGATTAAAATTTAATATGTTAAATATTAATTGAAATAATACATTTATTGTTTTTAAAAATATAGTAGTAACATATATATATTAGTAAACACAATAATGCATATTCATTTAAGAATTATAATTATAATTTAAATTAAAGGTATAATAAACTTAAGTTGTTTATTTTATTATCATCTTATATTAATCATCTAAGATTAGATAAAATTATAAAATCATAGGAATGAATCGTATTATGAGCATATGTAGATTGTTAAACCATCTAACTTATCGGTTAAAAACATATCTATACTTTTCTAAAGATGAAAACACTTTTTTAGTTTTCACCAAAAAAGCATTTTTTTTAGTTTAATATATTTACTTATATTATTTTATATGGAGGTGTAAAATAAGTATAAATAAAGAAAAGTCAATGGTATATATATTTCTAAAATTAAAATTTATAACTATATGATAAATTCTTTTTGTAACATCCGCGCATCGCGTGTGATATATACTAGTTTTTAGTAAAAGGAAAGTTAGACTGCTCACGTTTAATTTTTGCGAATTGTTAGTGTTCATGAATGGTGAAAAATATATCATATATTTTCGTATTTTTTAGAGACTGAGATTTGCAGGGGTTAATAAAATCGGGTAATAATTATTAAAAAAATAGGAAGTGACATATAATTCAAGATGATTCTTTAATAGAAATTCGCTCAAATTAGGTCCAAAGTGATAAACTTTAGAGGTCCGCCGAATTCATTTATTATAATATTTGTATTTATATACTTAATTCATAAGTCATTAATTTTTAATTATTGATATAATATTTTTTTATAATCTAATAGTCTTCTATCATATTGAAATATTATTTTATTTGATAACTTTAAAAGATTGGCACTAAATTCAGTGGCGGAGCCGGAACCGGTGTTAGTGGGTTCACTAATTTTAAGTATCATATAACTTCAACAAAGTCATAAATATGACATTTTTTTTACGTCCTAGGTCTATGAGAGGCTGCGTAGAGTTATAAACATCTGACTAATTTAGAGTTGAGGTGACGGAGCAATAAATATACATTCTCTTTATTAAAGTAGTGGTTTCAAGAATCGAACTTGAGATTATTAGTATTCAACGAACCACCTAATACATATCTCCGCGAGCTAGTTATCCAACCTTGGTTATATATATAATGTTAAATAAATAGATACATAATGTTTTATTGACAAAAAATTCCCATAAAGAATCACATATATCATTATATTATTCACTTATTATTAAATATAAAAATATGAATCACAAAAATAAATAAGAAAATATATTAATTAATTAATTTATAAGTTAATATATTTTAAATAGGAGAATGATTAAATATTAGTGATTCAAAATTAATTGTAAATTATAGTTAAAATAAAAAAACTCTGACTTTTGGTCGATAAAAGTTAAATAAAATTAAATAATATAAATAAAGTTGATTCTTTATTAACATTATGTAAGTAAAGTTGATTTTGAAGGAAGGTCAAATATTATGTTCTAAGCCTGTAAAAAGAAAAGCGAATAATAGAAGAAAAAGAAATAGAAGAGGGGACTCGAACTTTGGTTGAAACAGTGATAAAAATTTGCTCCAACCACTACGACAAAACTATGCAGTGCCTGCACGTGCAGGCACGTGAACTCACTTGACTCGCCTTTTACTATATATTTTATAGTTAATTATAAAATTAATTGTATGTATACTGATTTTAAGTTATTATCTAAAATTTTAAATATTATTTTAATAAAAATAGGAATTTGAAAAAATAATTCCAAAACATCGACCCACTACATGATAAAACTTTCTTTTTAAAATAATTTTTGTATCCGAAAAATAGTAAGTAAATTTTTTAAACCACAAAATCGACCCAAATGGAATCACTATCAAAATTAACTTTTATTCATATTACTTTATATATAAAAAAATCCGGTCAACGCTTTCACTAACATGAGGATGTTATATATTCTTCATACAAATCGATCCACACGCATATGTATAATGTGGTTGATGTCCACACACACACACTATATATCCATACATATGATACGCTGGTGGAGATCATCTCACCCATTTAACATGTTCCTTTTTATGTGATATATATATATATATATATATATATATACATGTATGCAACAACATTCGTTCAAGTGGCCAAGCTTGCAGTGGGAGCTACAATCAAGCTGCAAATTCCTTTGTGTTCATCAATGTTGGCCAGATATATTGCAGTCCACGTTCCTGATCACTTTGTTCTGATTGAGATGGATCAATCGCCGGGCGCATGTTACATTTGCTCTCTTCTTGTAGTGGGATAGAGATGTTGCAAGATTCCCTCATATCATATATTGACATTGCTAATTAACATATCTACCTATATATATATATATATATATATATATATATATATATATATATATATATATATATATAACTCAACTAATTATTAATTGTTTAATTTATCTGTTAACATATGCATATATTCATGTCTCAATAGATCCTATCAAAAGAATGTGGAATTATCTGATTCTGTAATCAACGATCATATACAATAACAATAACAAAGCTTTATCCCACTAAATGGGATCGGCTACATGAATCATACGACGCTTCGTTGATCTATGTTCATAAGATTCGACAGAATTTTACGCTGGCTGTCGGGGCCTAACATAACCCTCCTCCTTTATCCGGGCTTGGGACCGACTATAAAATATAGGCGAAGTTTAATCAACGAACATATATATAGAAAATGTTATATATATATATATATATATATATATATATATATATATATATATATATATATATATATATATATATGCAAACACAAGTTAATTTGCGATGCTTGTAAACGATCTAATAATGAATGGAACTGCACGCGAAGCGTCATATATGTCGTGGCAGGCCTCTTCTAATTCCAACATCTTTGGCTGATATTGTCCACTGATATGGTGATAATGATCAATCACAATAAATGATGGCTTGCCACTATAATTAATTTATGTTCTAATAAAATCAAAATTAAACTTAAATAATTTAATGGAGCCATGCAAGCAGTGTTTCAAGTTGCATGTGGTCGATCGTGTGCACATCTCATCCATGTAGAGTTGCCCTTTTTTTTTTTGCCTTTTTTTTTCTTGTGCGTCCATTTAGTTCACGTTAGAAACGAAGTTTCATAAATACCGAGAAGACACAGTATAAGCCGGCCACTAAAAGGGGTTATATTATTGAGGAGTATGATTTGGCTGTGAGCCACGTGCACATGCAATTATTGTTTTTTATTCCCTGTCTCTTTCCCACTTCACTTTCACGATGGGTGTTGTCTTAAGCATGCTTGATTAAGTTTATAAATTAATTAAAATGATGTATAAATTGTTTTATTTTTTTCAAAAAAAGTTGATAAGTATTTATTTTATTTGTTTGTAAGTAAAAGAAAATAAATTAGAGGACCCTAAATTATTTTGTACAAAAAAGGTTGAACTGCTTGACGAATGAATATATTATTTTATCCTTAATATATATATATATATATATTCACATATTTGTTTTATTATAATATTAATAATTTTTAATCATTTTAATTAGATATATAAATTATATTTTTTTATTACCAAACATGTACATTTTTTTAAATATATTTTAATCATTAAAGTACTTATCAACGCTTCAATTTATCAATTATTTTATAAGAACTAACCCAAAGGATGAATGATATCATACTTTAATCTTCATGTTATCATCCATTCCGTCCACCTTGTTCAACTAATATATTGAATGATCATACTAAGTTTATTTTTCCTTTTATAAATTGATATGAAAGTATAACACTGCCTATATATACATCATGATTTTTGAACCTGTTATTCTCTCATCATGCTTGATTATTGTTAATTTTAATTTATGAGCTTGGTGGTTTGTTTACTTTTTTTTACAGGATTAGTAATCAAATTAGATTTGGAATTCTCATTGCGTACTTACAAGCTTGGTGATTTTTGAACCTGTTATTCGTTCATTGCATATTTATAATTCAAATTAGTAATTTATTTTTATCTATGTGCAACTATGCGGATCATTATATATTAATTATGTGCAACAATTCAAATTCTTGGTGTTTTGTAATTATGTGCAACTATGCGGATCATTATATATTAATTTCAAAACTATGAAGTGACCAATTTTTAGAAAGTTGTAAAGTTTATAGTTTGGTGATAATCTTTTAAAAAAAACTGAAATAATAAAAGTGAACAAACAAATAATAGTCTTAATTTTTTTTTAAAAATAAAACATATATTTAAATTTCCAAGCAAAAGGAATAGCACGAATATTAGATTGGATAACAAAAAGTATTTAAAAAATGGGATAACAAAAAATACTTAAAATGTGTGGGTTAACAATCTCGAAACTCATAGATGGGCCTCAATAAAGTCTGGAAGCCCAAATAAAGTATAATCTTCTTTGAAGTTAGTCATCAAGATAAAATATCATGAATCTACGATTAAGAATTAAAATGGAGAATAATGAATCAGGTTTAATCAAAATTATATTTCTCTATTAGGACTAGATAGATGATTTAAAACGATACATTTATATATGGATTACATCAGAATAATCAAATAATCAACTAAGATTTAACGGGCATAAAACAGATCATGGGGTGAGATTAAACTTGTATGGATAGAGCAAATAACTCATATTCAAACTTCAATCATGATGGATCAATAACTAAGACGTAAGTCAATGAAATAGATCGAAAAATGAGGATTCGATAACTTATATAACACATCTAAGGACCGGATTTAGCCACACATGTTTTAAAAAATATGAACTGCTGGGATTAATAACTAGAAAAATTCAGCCACTATGATTAGATGGTACAATGATTTTTGCACCATTCATCATCTATAATGCATGAAAATTTATACATATTTTGCATGTATAATCTTTTTATTTTGACTATGCATGCATAAAAGTTATGATTTTTTTTCTAAATTATTTTGAACAAGAAGCTATATACTTTTATTTATTTTATTCATAGAATTATTATTTTGAAGGTGCGAAATAATTATGTGGAGAACTAGCAAGATTATTTATTATCATTTGTATTTATTACTTGATCCATATGATGGAAATATTTTTCAAATATTCTATTATAATTTACTTTTGTCCTTTGCTTGGACTAACTCTCTCCTCAATCAGTCTTGAGATTAATCAATCAATTCAACTACTCATTGGAAGAATATGACCATTGGTGCTTTGGTCTATCAAATTTTCTTTGTTGAAGTTTGGAGTCAATTGATCAATTCAATTGGCGATGGGAAAAAAATATGGTTGTCGATGCTATGGTCATTTGTGCCTTGAACGATGCTTTAACTGATATTTCTCATATTGTCTCTACAATTTGCATCGACTAATCGATTCATACCACCTCAATCGATCTATTTGTTGATCAAGTCTACTATAATTTATTATCAACATCTATTGATTAATTGAGTTATATAATATGAAAACTCTATCGATTGTCACTTCAAAAATTACCTTCTTGTCTTCATTACGATCGGTTGTACAAATTCAATCAATATTTTATGTCGACTAAGTGATGGTGTACTAGATATGATAATTTTTTAAAAATTGTGCCTCAAATTTTCTATCCACATTAATAATAATCACAAAAAAGTATATTATATTCCTCACCTAACATTACATTGATGTCTATATATACAGCTTGAGTTTACATCGCATAGTGGCAATCGTGGCATGCAGGTATCAAAGTATGTAATATGCAGGTGTTGACTTGGTGATTGCGAAAATGGTTGATGACTGAGTAAACTACAGTAGATGTTTAACGTGTTCCATTACACCCACCCTCAAGCCTGACATGCTCGCGGACACCATGTAGAGCTTGTTGTAGATAAACTGAAAATGTGCATTACATAATGGTTTTGTCATAATATTTTTCAATTTGGTTTTGGAGGAGATAAATCGAAGTGTAAAGCGTTGAGTAGAAACTTCATCACAGACAAAATGAAAATCCAGTTCAATGTGATTCGTTCTTGCATGAAAAAATTGGCTTGGTTGTGAGATACGTTGCACCAATGTTGTCACGCCACAAGGTCGGAGGAGAGATAAGAAGCAATTATAGTTCATGAAGAAGAGATCAAAGTCACATGAGTTCGATGATTATGTCTTTATTGACAAGCGAGAGACTATATGTTGCTTCTTTGTTATCTAGGAGACGAGATTGCTACCAAGATAGATAGCATAGCCACCAAATGATTTATGAGTAACCGGATCATAAATGCCCTAGATAGTGTTGTTTGGAGGGTGAGATGATAGATTTAATGACACTAAGAAACTGCATAATTCTTTTAACATGTTGCTAATGTTTTGTAGAGGGTGTTTGCAAGAATTATGAGACACAATTGACCTTATAAGCAATATTTGGCCACATTAAATATCCACATGTTGTAATGCTCCAACAGTCTGGTGCTAGAGTGTGAGATCATTGTAGAAATTTTCATGTGCATGTTGAAGTTTAGCACCAACAACAAGTGGGGATATCATTTGCTTGCTCTCTGTCATCATATTGTGTCGCAAAATATTAGAAATATATTTTTACTACAATAGTAGCAGACCACGAGAATGAGGAAGAACTTCGAGGCCCAAGAAGTAGTGGAGGTCTCCTAGATCTCGCACAACAAAGCATTATTATAGGTGTGCCACGACACAATCAATGTATGATGTTCATGTACCTGTGATAATGAGATCATCCACATATACTAGAACATAGGTTAGAAGAGCACCATCACAATAAATGATCACGGAAGAGTCAATGGAAGAGTCGTGGAAGTCAAACTTTAATAGAGTTGATGCAAGGGTATGGTACCACGCTTGTTTTAGTTCGTAGATGGATTTGTGCAACTTAGAGACATAGATGGGGTGTTGCTCATCTTGAAATCCTAGAGTTTTTTCTATATATGTAGCCTCTATTAGGGAGCCATGGATGAACACATTGTTGATATCAATTTGGCGGAGCTACCACTAACGTGATACAACAATACACAGGACGACCGAATGGTTGTAGGTTTCATTACAGGTCTGTATGTGTCAGTGTAGTCTAAGCTTGGTTGTTGGTGAAAGGCTTTGGCAACAAGGCACACTTTGTGATGTTCAATGTTGTCATCGAGGTTGTATTTTGTCTTATAGAGACATCGACATCCAACAATGTTTATGCGTGATTGTCATGGGACGAGACTCCAAGTGCCATTACGCATTAAGGCGTTAAACTCCTCATTCATTGCTTGCATCCAATGGTCATGGTTCCGGGTAGACTTGAAGATGGAGGGATCATTGGTGGCAGTAGTGGATTGGAGAGAGAGCCTTAAGGCTAGCCATGGTGCAGTAGTTAATGGGTTGTTGAGGTCACAGGCGATGCAAGACAAGGGTGAAGGTGGGCTATTTGGAGAGAGGGGAGATGAGGATGAAATTGTCTTTCCAAGAATGCATGGAAATTGGGAAATAACTTCATTACATTAGATTTTTTGACAATGGGAAGCAACTAAGAGAAACATTTAAAATCATTCACAAATATAACGAAGTAGCGATGATCATCCAAAGTTTTTTGGGGCTAGGGCCCCATACATCTGCGAAAATAGTTGCACCAGACGAGAGCTCTTATTACTGGATTCTGGAAGGTGAAGTCGTGAAGCCTTCCTCTGTGTGTATCATGCTCGAATACTCGTGTGAGGACTAAGCAAAGGGACACCAGCCAATCCTATTTTGAGTAAGTAGCAAAAGTATTATGAACGAGATGATTTGCTGATAGTCGATTTCATAGGCTTTCAATCATGGATGTGATGAGAGTGTTCAACGAGTCATCATGGGGCCGTGACACTAGCGTGTTGAGGCATCAATGCAGGCGTTTGGCATCCGAAGGGTCATCCAGAGAATCACGTGGCATCGAGAAGGATCATTTATGTGGGTTGCCACCCCACGACTTTCTTGTATTATATAAAAACATTATGTTGTTTGTCGGAAGACACTTGACAAGGTAAACTGGGTTGACAATTCGACAAGATGTTTGTGAATGTTGTTCCATAGCCGAAAGGGACGTTTAACTTTGATGTTTGACATTTGGTCAACTTCTGTCACGAAGCAGTTGGGAGTTTCACGTTGCACTACTGGATGTACAATACAACATTATAGAATACTGAGTAGCGCCATGGCTAGGCATGACGATAGTTTCTGAATTGACACGAGTACTTCGAGTTACACGACCGAGCATGTAATGCAACATCTTGGTACGAGTGACGCAAGACCAACATAATTCGGCATGAAGCCACTCTTCTCGATGCAACACGATACTTCAGGATTCTTAATTGTATTATGGAGTGGCAATTTGCTTAAGTGAATGATGTATGATTATCCCGATTAGGCGGGGCAATCACTTTGTCATAATAGTACATGCTAGGCGTTTCTTGGTACGACACGAGCGCATGAGAAACTTGCTAGGGGATAGGACTAGGCATGCGATGATGATGCTTACCAAGCATTCATGTTGGCGTCCACGATCAAGGATCATGGTAGTAATGCACCTGGGCATACAAATTTGGCGAACAGAAGCACTTTTTTCACGTTAGGGCACATTGTGATGACACGAGTGGATCATTATAGCATGGATCCGAGCAGAATGAACTATTTTGATTCCACTTATCACAAGGTCATTTTCGAACACAAAATCTCGTGTGACAACTAGACGAAAAGACACCACCCAAGCCTATTCTAAGTAAGCAACAAAAGTATTATGGTCGAGGTGACTTGTCATAGGTTGCTCTTATAGGCTTTCAATCATGAACGTGACGTGAGTGTTCAACGAGTTGTCACGGGGACCGTGGCACTAACGCATTAAGGCACCAATGTGAGCACATGACATCCAAAAGTTTGTTAGGAGAATCATGTGGCACCAAGAAGGGTTACAATGTGGGTTGCCACCCACTACAAGAAAATTGTCATTTTTCGACGGACAATTTTCGACGATTTGAAATTCGTCGCAATTTGCGACGGATTTTACGATGGTTCATTTTGCGACGGATTTTCCGACGGTTACGACCGTCGGAAATAAAAATAATAAATTATATAATTTGTTATATTATTATTTTATTTTTCGACGGTTAGGAACGTCGATATTTCTGACGGATACCCATCCATCGCAATTTGCGACGGATTTTCCGACGATTACCATCGTCGAAAAGTAAAATAATAAATTATATAATTTGTTATATTATTATTTTATTTTTCGACGGTTAGGAACGTCGATATTTCCGACGGATACCCATCCGTCATAATTTGTGACGGATTTTTCGACGGTTACGACCGTCGAAAAGTAAAATAATAAATTATATAATTTACTATATTATTATTTTATTTTTCGACGGTTAGGAACGTCGATATTTCTGATGGATACCCATCCGTCGCAAAATCCGCCGCAATTTCTGACGGTCGTAATCGTCGGTAAATGTATAATAATATCATATATGAGTATTTTATTAATATAACTAGCGACGGCCCAAATCGTAATGATTACGAACGGTGCAAACCGTCGGTAATGATTACGAACGGTGCAAACCATCGGTAAAATAAAAAATTAATATTATATATAACTAAATATATTTTCGACGGTCACAACCGTCGGTAACTTTAAAAATAATTAATATTTACGTTTTCGACGGTCGGAATCGTCGGTAATTAAAATTTTATTATCCCGCTTTTTTTTTTCCTTTTCTCGCTTTCTCTTTCCCCTTATATATAATTCCTCTCTCCCTCCTCTCTCTCTCACTCTCCCTCCTCTCCTCTCTCTCTCCCTCTCCCTCTCCCGGCCCACACCGGAAGATCTACCGCACCGCACCGGACGCCGGCGACCCCCCGGCACCGCACCGCACCGGACGTCGACGTCTCTCTCTCTTTCTCTCTCCGGCCGGAGGCCGCTGGCGGTCGGATCCGGCCCCCGAGCGGCCGAATCGGCCTCCAGGCGGCCGGATCCGACCGCAGCAGTCGGATCCGACCGCTGGCGGCCGATCCGACCGCTCGGGGGCCGGATGCATCCCCCAGCGGCCGGATCCGGCCATCCTGCCGAGGGCGGCCGAATTTGGCCGTGGCCCGATCCGGCCGCCTATTTTTTTTATATTTAAAAAATTCTTTGTGACAGTTGCGACCGACGAAAGATTGATGGTTGCGACGGCCGTCGAAAGTTTCGACAGTTGCGACCGTCGAAAACTTTCGACGGTTCGAATCATCGGCCTTTTCCGGCGGTTGCAATCGTCGAAAACTTTGACGGTTCAAACCGCCGACGTTTTTCGGCGGTTGCAACCGTCGGAAACTTTCAGACGATTCGAACCGCCGGTCTTTTCCGATGATTGCAATCGTCGGATACTTTTTTCCGACGGTTCTGACCGTCGATTTTTTTGACGGATTTTTTTTCGACCGTCGCAAATCGATTTGCGACGAGCGTTTTTCCGATGGATCGATTCCGATTGAAAAATTGTCGGTAATTGCGTTACCGATAGTTTTCGGGCTGTGGACTATTGGTAATAAGCGTTTTTCTAGTAGTGACCTTATTCTCAATGTTAGACACTAGAATTAGAAAGCTTACTTGTATTATATAAAAATATAAAATACATATGGACTTGTGAATATACTAGTGGACTCCTCCCTAATATAACGCAGGTAAGAGAGTCTAAATACAAAAGTAAAAAATGTAAAAGACTAATGTTTTACTAGTAACTTAATCATTCATAAAGACCTTATAGGATTATGTCACAAGGACAAATAACTTGGTATTATGCAAAGATTACATAGTATGAGGCGATTGCATGTATTCTTGTACGACATTGAGTGGCCGAATGTTTAAGTTGGATAACATTGGCGTCGCAAGACTTTGCGCATTGTATCACGAAAAATGCCTTGTGACATGCGCAGACTGAGTAGAAGGGATTTGTTGTCAATATGTTGTGACAGATTAGCTATTGATTGCTTACAAAATGTAACTACGGCTTGGTGATCGATTAGTTACAAAATTGCATTGCGTTAAGCCTGACATTTGTGACAAGTTAGTGACAAACTAGTGACAAACTAGTGACAGATATCAACTTAAATAATGACTGAATTTGTGACATATTATTTTGTCACTATTAGTGACAAGGATTTAACAACGGATTTATTATGACCCAAATTCATCACAAATTGTCAATAAGACTATTTGTTATAGAATTAGCTATGAATTTATCACACATGGCTCCGTCACTAATAACTTAAATTATTGTAGTGATGAATTGGCCTAAGTTGTTTCTATGTCTAACTCTATAGACATGTATCAAATAGAGATTTAGAGTCCAAGTTTTTTTTAGTGCAGTAACCTTATAAAATATGGATTATTTCCATAAACTTCTCCTAAACTAATACGATTTTTCACATCTAACCTCAAACTACGAACTTATTTTTTTAGATTCCTAAACTATCACAACTTATCCACTTTACTCCTCCCGTCCACTTTTGTTATGTTTTCTGTTACTTTTACTTTTTATCATTTATGAAAAGATTAAATTATCCTCCCCTTTAGAAAAATATGAAATGGTAAATATAAAAAATAAAAAAAATCATTGGAAGGATTAAAGTGGTCAACAAAAAATTTTTTCATTTATGAAAAGACTAAATTACCCTTCCCACAAATTTTTTTATTTTTTTATATTTATTATTTGATGTGTTATAGAGGGAGGGGTAATTTAGTCTTTTCATAAATAAGAAAATTAAAAAATAACGTAAGAAAGGAAAATGTATCATAAGTAAACATAATGATTAAAATTAAAAAAATATGATAGTTTAGAGATATAGAAAAATAATTTCGTAGTTTGAAGTTAGATACGAAAAATCGTGATAGTTTACGGGAGATTTATAGAAATAATCCTTATAAATCGAGGGAAAATATTTGTATGATTATGAATGTTAGTATTTTTTTCAAATCAATAATATTTGTAGACATTTTTCATCCTTTTCTCCTGCGGTATCAAAAGTATCCATTGATATGCGTCCACCACGGTACCTACTTGCTATCAATATATGCATTTTTTTTGGGTAATTTGCTAGCTCAAGATTCTGAAACAGATCATGACATTTATGAGCTACGCATAAGTTAATATACGAGTCAAGTTGTGAGTATATATATGACCGACCACTTTGAGGCTCAAATAGTTGGTTGTAAATGAGTTTTTTTTGTGTCAATATTATCTGCCAAAAATACCAACTTACAACAGCTGTTCACATACAAACACACACATGGAACAAGAAAAAAAATTTTCAAGTTTCTACTTGGAATTACGGGAATATTATTACATGCAAATTTTCATCTATAAGATAAACGTAAAGAGTTTGAAATTTTAAAATTTTGTGGGTAATAATTAAATAAACTTTTGTGTATTTCTTACATTAATTTTTTATAAAGACATTTTAATTATGTAGTCATGTTATGCGTATTTTAAAGTAATTGAAAAGTTAATGAGGTCAAGTGACCCATTATCCTCCACACATGGAATGGCCCTTATCGACCACATGCATACACACATATAGAAAGAAGAAAATAGAATCGTGCATATGAGCATCTCAAAAGTGGTATCAGGAGAACCAACACATGTTGTATAGTGGGCATGAGGACAGCTTGAGGATGCGTGTGCCAGTTTTGTTACGCCTCCAAATTGAGTTTCCCATTCAACTTTGTTAGGCTGAGGATCAATGCACAACTTGCACTACATGTAACTCCAACTTCCTCATATATATCACAATTCAAAGGCGAGAAAATCACACAATGCCATTCTAAAAGAAAATCATCAGGATTTAGAATGAATTGATAACCGGCTCCTTCTCATTTAAATAAAATATCGAGTTCAAGTCTATGTAACTGTAGAAAACTTTTATTGGAGGCTTCACCTACAGGTATACGATTCGAGATGATCTATACCAAATTAGTTGAGCTCTTTAGTAAATTTATTTTTCAACTCGTGACCAATGTGCTCAATAATGTCGCACAAATTTAAATAGTCCACATTACTATCAGATGCTAACTATAATGAAAAGATGATAAAATTAAAGAACAGAACTCCTATAGGCATTGTTATTGTTCAAGTTGCCAAAAAAAAATAGTGAGTTGTAAAATTAATTTCGGATGATAACATTAACTACGTATACTGATCCGTATGTACGTTATATTTCCGAGATTTATTCTTAACCGAACTATGCAGTAAAATAGTGTCAAATGAGAGATTTAAAAAGTATTACGATGATTCAACAACTTTTTAATATCAACCTCAAGAAAATTTATATAAGCCTTTCATTAAAATTGCAATAGTCACAAAGAAGTAGGACTCCTGGATTCAGCGGCACCTTCTACTTAAATAACTTTTCATGGGGGTTTCCACTCTTGGATTCTCCTACATTCATAGATCGTTTAAGACGAACACTGCTCCAAATTATTATTATTCTTTTGCTAGAATGCTGAAAAATGAGAGTCATATAATTTAAATCTACGTGTCTCCCTCGACCTTTCTTGTAATCTAAAAAGAAAAAAAAATGTATAAGAATACTATCAAAACTAACTTTACAACTAATAGTTGCATAGTAAACGTACATGTATATTGGGAAAAAGATATAGCCCACATATGTTAACATTTTGGATTTGTAGCTACACAGGTAGCTACTTTTCTCCATGGATTTGTAGGGCACGGGATCGCTGGGCTGGTCAGTGGTCAGCTCTTGCCCCCCCCCCCCCCCCCCCCCCCCCCCCCCCCCCCCCCCCGCAAATAGTTAATTAGGTGTAACTTCTCGGTCTCTTCCTCTTTCTAAAATTATGTAAAAAAAAGGTTAGAAAACGAGAATACAATTCTTTATTCTTAATTTAATAAGCTCCAAGGGTCTCTTATTTTTTTTTCTTTTTTTTCCTACATCAATCAATTTTATCTACATTTACGTTTTCACGAATTGAATGCGCTCACTAAAACTTGATTCTCCTCCTGAATAATTGAATTTCTCAAAACTTTAGTCTTATTTTTTATTGTAATTTGTTTGATATCTTTAGATTGCGTTTGACATGCAAGAATAAATCAGAACATTGAAATATTTTGCCAAACATCATTAATTATTTTGGTGGAGCCCGTCATAATAATTATTACGGTCAAACGTGATTGTTTCGATTTGTTCTCGAAAAAAGTTCTCGTCTTACGCGAGAACTTGCAAATGTTCCGGCGCTCATCTCTCTCCCCCTCGAAATTCATGTCGTAATTTTTCTTAAAATGTTCAGTTCGATGCCGAACTTTCTCAAACTCGGCGAGATTTTCGATGCCGAACTTGATTTTCACGTTCGGGTGTTGCCAAACGCAACCTTAGTCTTATTGCCTTGGCATAATTAAATCCATCTAGCTTAGTCGATATAAGATTTAAATAGTGGATACGAATAGTCAAGTAATAATTGATTGATCTAACGAATAATAATATAAAATCTATAAAAAAATGAGAACATCGTTTTTATAATTATTTTTTTAAAAAATATAATTATTCCATGTTAGTTTTAACCCCTACTATTTTTTGTGTCATGTTAAAGAATAAAACAAATAATTCGTGATAAAATTTTGAATGACAACTTTTAATAAATTTACAAGCTAATAATGGTTGATGTACATATTATTTATTTATTTTTACTCATTATCATCATCATTCACAGTATCCACCATGTGACTTTTGCATGATTTCAAAGTTTGACCGTACGGTATACTGTAAAATAAAGACTTTTTTTTTAAAGTTTTAACGTGGACAACAACTCCCAAATAAGCGATTCAAATCAAAAGTCCGACGTCGTCCGCTCCTTGCCTTGCCGAGCGCAGGAACACAATTCGCATAAGCAACAAAAGCGTACAAGGACTCGCCGCGCCAAAGTCCCTCTCGGCGGCCCCGCAACAAACATGTGGCCTGCAGACCTCGCGTTTCTGCTCGCGCGCGGGCGGGCGGGCGGGCAACCGATGCGGCCCTCTCGTTCTCGACCGAGAAGACTCTTCACGAGATTCCCTCGGAATCTACCTCCCTCTTATTCCTTCCCATCCTTCCTTGCTCCCCTCAACCTGTTCGACAAAATATCTCAACCAATCTATATATATATAAAAAAAACTCGTACGCATCTCTCTGCACGTCGACTAGTCAGCTGCGGAATCGCTGGCAAACATGTTGAAGATTTTGGTTCCCGGCTCCTACCGATTCCAAACGCCGACCTGTGGCCTCGTCGTCTCCTGTTCTTCTGCCTCCCCCTTGCGGCGCCGGTCGCCGAGCTCGTCCCGGAAGGCGGCGATCGCCCCGTCGATCCGGAGGCCCGATGGCGACCGCTGCGCCCTCTGGAGCAGCGGCACTAACGGAAGCTCCGCCACCGCCTCGACGACGAGGACCGGATTCGACGAAACCGTAGCTTCCGGTGCTGCGGTTGCTCTGCACGACGAGCTGGAGCTGTTCCTGGAGGTGGTGCCATCGAGGCTGCGGAGAGAGCTCGTTCGGCATTCGGATGTGCGGGAGCTGATCGAAGTTGTGATGGACTTGGGCAGGCGGCCCATCGCGCGGTTCCCGTCCGGGGACTGGACCATGTCGGAGGAGACCGTCAGCGTTGAGGACCTTCGACATGCGATTTCCAAGGTTTCGATATTGTGCCAGATTTATTAGATCACAACACATAATTTTAGCTAATGCTTTCACATAAATGGTTTATAGTTGCGTTAACTTGTGCTTGCTTGCATCTATTCAACGTAGACTTTGTGGTAGATCATTATGCACTTCTGAATTTATGTTACTTAGGATTTAATTCATACGATGGGACGTGGTAACATTTATTGGAAGGATCATCCTGCCATCTATGCATCTATACTTGGTTGTCCATGATTAATGAATGTTTGCTTTTGAACTTATGTAACTAAGGTTGTTGCACAGGTTGGTGATTTCTCGGATGACAATCGGTCTGGTATTGACCGGTCATTGCACCGGATCAGCGCCATTAGGAACCGCAAGATGCAGATAATTGGCCTTACTTGTCGTGTAGGTCGGGCCATATCTGGTAGTGCCGCGATGATCCATGATTTGGTTGAGAGTGGAGGTTCAATCCTGGTAATTGGACCTCCTGGAGTTGGGAAGACAACCTTGATTAGGTAATCAAATGAGTTGTGAATCTGTTTCTCATGTTACATCCCACTATTTATTTGAAAAATGAAATAGAAGCATGTGGAAATGGTCGACATACAGTTTTCATGCATATGCCATTCAGTCTTCCACTGTAGTGTAAGCATTGAATCCACATCTTATCTTGAATATATTGTTGGAAGTTAGGACAACACAATTTACTCTTTTGTTGTTTTTGATTCTTGCAACAAAGTTGGTGAATTCAGATTTGCATAATTTATTTCCCATTCCATAGATATATTTTTCCTCAATGTTCCATTTCTCTGTCAACTCCGCCTATATTTTATAGCCGGTCCCAAGCCCGGATAAAGGAGGAGGGTTGTGTTAGGCCCCGACAGCCAACATAAAATCTTGTCGAATCTTATGAACATGGATCAACGAATATATTGTGTTAATGCTAGGTCGTTACCCGTAAGTAACGCGAATAGAGCGGAATGGCGTCGTATGATCCATGTAGCCGACCCCACCTAGTGGGATAAGGCTTTGTTGTTGTTGTTGTTGTTCCATTTCTCTGTCATTTACCATTTTGTAGTACACCCACATTGTAATTTGAATCACATGGCACCTATTCAACTTTTGGTACACATTTGTGATCAAGTATCCATGAATCGATTAAGGATTTCAGTTGTTCCTGTATGACCACTTTCATGAAAATGCAGTACATATGCAGAATGTTAGGCAAAGAAAAAGAATGTCATACTGCAATCTAAATGTTACGAAAATAAGTACTGAGATCCATTTGTGTTGATAAAAGTTTTTTCATGCAGGGAAATAGCCAGAGTTCTAGCCGATGAGCACATGAAACGTGTTGTCATTGTAGACACCTCCAACGAGATTGGAGGAGACGGAGATGTACCTCATGCTGGAATTGGGCGTGCAAGGAGAATGCAGGTTCCAAATGTTGACATGCAGCACAATGTGAGTATCTTCCTGGTTGTTTCACTTCTCTAAATATCATATATCAGAAAGCAGTATGTCCAAGTGGATTTTCTAGTTATGCATTTCTACCTGAACGACTCCTAATTTGAAGTTTGAATGCTTTTTCAGGTTATGATCGAAGCCGTTGAAAATCACATGCCTGAGGTTATTATAATTGATGAAATTGGAACAGAACTTGAAGCTATGGCAGCCAGTACCATTGCTCAAAGAGGTGTTCAACTTGTTGGGACAGCCCATGGTGTAACAATAGATAGCATAATAAAAAACCCTTCGTTACAGGCTCTTGTTGGAGGGATAGAGGTATCAAGTTATCCTTCCCCTTTCTCTCACTTTCTGTTTTTATTGAAAGCCTTTGTCTCACTTTCAATGTTATATAGCTCACATGCTCAGTGCTCTCATCAAGATTTAGTTTATTCTTAGGTCTAATGAGAATGATTCATGAGCTGCACATATAACCTATCTTTCTTTTTATAGCTACTCTCAAATCCTGAATGATTTTGCAATGGCTGCTCACTGCTGCATAATACTGAGTTAAAATACCAAAAGAAAATTGGTTTGCTGGAGGGAGTATAGTATAGTGAATGATAGTTGTGAGATGCATAATTTTCATAAATCACATAAATCGTGCTATTTGCATCCCTTTTTCCAACCACATTTCAAAATATTTTTTGAATAATTTTATGACATCTTTTATTAATGACTGCCACAAATAATTTTGTCTCATATATTAATCTGGCCTTATACTTGCTTGCCTTTAGATTGTAAAAAAGAAAAACATAAGGAAATCATGCACTTGTTCCTTAGTGCCATGGTGATCCCAGTTATATTGCTTTGTATTACTAACGTGATAATGAACAAATTTTTAACACATTGTTGTTGTTTTGATTTACCAGTTTCATTACTGTTATTCCATGCCATCTTGACTACCTGACTTTTGTAATATTTGATAATCTAACAGTCTAATCATCAATGATAACAGAGTGTTACTCTTGGTGATGATGAGGCACGGAAAAGGAAAGTACAGAAAACAATACTTGAGAGAAAAGGACCTCCTACATTTACATGTGCTGTTGAGATGATATCCAAAACTGAGTGCAGAGTTCATCATAAGTTAGAAGCTACTGTTGATGCTATTCTAGCAGGTTTCCTCATTGTTATTTATTGTTGCCTGTTTCATGATTATCCGGTAAAGTTTGTGGTTTTGTTACAAAATGGTTATATTATTTATATGGAATCAGGGAGACCACCTCTCTTTGAAGTGAGGAAGATGGAAGTCAATGACTTGACAAATCATATTCCAGTTCAAATACTCGAGAAGTATGATAAGCAGGAGCCTTTAATCAGCCATAAAGGGACTGAGATGCACCCTGGTCAAGTTGATTCTGACAAGAAAGGGAGAAGTACCTCGGGGACCTCACCTGTTCGCGTCTACACATACAAGGTAATATCAAGATGTAGTGTGTAGGTTGAAAAATGTTAATTGTGAATGCTGAAATTCATGTTTTATCACGGTGGATGGCTGCACAAGGCTGGTAGCCATCCTTTTATCACTCTCTTTCACTTTCAACAAAAAATGTGAATGCTGCAATGGTCCTATAGTGGGTTCCGTTGAGAATTAAATAATTCAGATAAGTTATTATTTTGAGAAAGAACTGGAAGTTGCATGTCCTCTTTGTTCTTATGCAAAAAGGCAACAGATACTTGCTTTATAACTGTAGCTCATTCCTCATACACAATTCAATCACCTGTTCCTTCTTTAACACGGGGAATTCTCCTCTAAAAGAACAATGATTTTGCTGAAATATAAAAATCCAAAATTAGTTTAGTTCTATGACACATTCTAGTCATTTTTTATTGGTCTATATGGAGATATTTTTTAATCATGACAATGTTAGTCAACTGTAGCAATTTGATCATTTTGATATATATGTTAGATCACCATAGTTGACATGTATTGTTTATTCTCATGTTTTCTTTTGCTGGTAAATTTATAGGAAGATCATATGGTTAAGTAGTTTGTTCTAAAATGTTGATGAAACCTTAGAAATGATTGTAAAATTATCCACTGCATTCATCTTTTAATCAGATACTGGAAGCTGATTTGCTGCAAGTGGCTACTGTAATGGGTTTTGAGGATGATATTGATGTGACTGATGACATTGGAATGGCAAATGCGATTCTGGCATCAAGTTATGAAATGAATCAAAATCCTTGGATTCGCAGTGTAGCGAAATTTCATGAGTTGCCTATATTTGTTATCAAGGTAACTTCCTATTATGACCATTCTCCGTGTTGCAATGTTCTGGTTGGATTCACAGTGAAGCAATATTGCATTTGTTGTCTGTATTTGTTAAGCTCATTATATTTATCTGTCAGGAGAACACAATGGCCCAAATGGTAAAGGCTGTTAAAATGATTCTTGGGATGGACAATTTTGGTCCTGTTCTAAATAGTCCATCCCATAGTATTGGCAAGGATATTGAAGTTGAGGATAATGCACCTAAGAGAATACCAACTCTGGAGGAACTTGATGCCTTGGAGGTGAGTAACGCCTTGTCAAAATTTTCTTCTTAATGGCCAACCGCAGCTGACTTTTCTAATACGATAATTGGCTTCCTTGTTACTTTTATCTTTATTTAATTTCTTAAGTACTGGATTGAACTATGGTTGTAGCAGTTTAATACAACAACAACAACAAAGCCTTATCCCACTAGGTGGGGTCGGCTACATGGATCATACGACGCCATTCCGCTCTATTAGTAACCAAACCTTTCGGTATATTATTCACCAATAGATCTTGCTCTATTAGTTCGCCAAGTGTCCGCCTTGGCCTCCCTCTCCCTCTTTTAATCGGACTCCAAATTATTTGATCTACTCTTCTTACTGGCGCATCTAATGGTCTTCTCTGAACATGACCAAACCATCTCAAACGATTCTCTACCATTTTCTCACTAAATGAAACTCCGCCTATATTTTATAGCCGGTTCCAAGTCCGGATAAAGGAGGAGGGTTGTGTTAGGCCCCGACAGCCAGTATAAAATCATGTCGAATCTTATGAACATGGATCAACGAATTAATGACAAAGTAAATATTAAGACACTAAAAAAAGTATTATAGGGAGGATTATTCCTCGACATCCTATGAAAAATATTGCAGGAATTGTCTTGATCTCGAGAAGAAAATACACATGTTCAGACTATGCGCCACTAATGTACTTTATTTCATCAGTAACACCTTCTATGATCGAAGATCTTTATTAATGGTTAATGTTGCTGTTCTTTTTTCCCTCTCTATGTGAGACAGCTTGATTTTAAAGTTGGAAAACATATAATAGGCATTGGAGAAGAAGATATCCATTTAAATGTTGAATTTACTCTTTTTTTAGGAGAAATGTTGAATTTACTCTACCTTATAGATGTAAAGACTGAGACTTGGGCAAATGTTAAGTTTCATGGTTCTCATAGATTTTGGATTTGCAGTCTTAGATTTACAAGCATAATATCGTAAATTGGACTCAAGTTTATGTGCATCATATTTACTTCAGTTTGCTGAATAAATTTAAACAAACTTGATGTTTTCATTTCAAAATATCAAATGATAGCTGTCTCCGTTATTACTTCAACTCAAATGGCTTGCTTTATTTGTGCATCAGGAGGTGCGATTGGCTATAGAATACATAGTAATCCCCGGTGGAGAACCTGTGGAACTACTTCCTAGGTGCTCGGAGATCATTGCTCGACAACTGGAGCTTGTTGAGAGCTATCAGCTAGCCGCAGAGAAGTCTGGTACCGAGTTGAACTCCAGGTTGCAGATACTTCCTCTGAAGTTAAACAAGAAAGGGCCATCGACCACGAACAATGGACCGCCGTCAAGCAAACAAGCGGGTCTCAATTCCATAGCTCATGGGAATGCTGGCTCCAGTGTTTCTCGTCTCCCGCTCTTGCCAGAATAACCCAATACATTGTCTGACTGCAAAAAGATGTACATCTAAGCCTATAATAGATAGTTGTATCAAATCTTGTACAGAATGTAAATTTGATCCTCATCCCACAGGCCACAGCAAATGTAATTTACATTGATGATCAATAAAAGAAAAGAAGGAAAATGAAATTCATCTCATTGATTTAAATGAAAATTTCGAATGTCTTTTTTTCCATTTCCTTTGTGTGTACAGATAAAGTCTCCAAAATCGCTTCCCCCATCTCGGTTATGGACTTGGCCATTTTTTTATTTCCCAAATATCAATTTAACAATTAATACTTAACTTAATAGATCACGGTTAATTAATTAAACAATTAATAAGTTTGAAATGATACATATGGCAGCATGATACCACATACGTGTCTTATTTTTTATAAATAAACAATCAAACTAAAAGTCAAAATTTAAATGATTTACAGCAAGATGGGCCGGTTTAAGTTGAGAAGCATGTGGATTTTGGCCTGGTCCAATACTATTCGAACGCGAGGGCTATTCTACAATATCCGCATAAGTGAAGGGGCTATTTGCATTAACCCTAGGACTAGGATACATAAGTGCACGCGCCGCGCCCCTTTGTTCATGAAGCCCTAGTTCTTTCCCGCAGCTCTGACCCCTTCTCGGTGGTTTCTTTCTTTTGAGGTACTCATCTTCTCTCTTTGTCGTCCCAGCTATTTTTAGGGATTTCCGTCCGAATCATGACTGGTGGACTACGTGAATGGCAGAAATTGCCGACTTCGATCGGTTTTCTCCTCGGTTTCTCTCTTCGATGTCACCCTTTTTTTGATGTTTTTTCTCCTATTTTCTTTGTTAGGGTTTTGAAAGACGTAATCCCTGTAGCCGCACATGGCCGGAAAGGAGGAGAATCGGATCTTCGTTGGAGGTTTGTCTTGGGAGACGACAGAGAGGCTCCTTGAGGATGAGTTCGGCCGCTTCGGCAAGGTCATTGAGGCCCAGGTAAGGACTAATGATTAATCTTTTTCCATCTTTTCTTGCGGTGTAGTTGTAGAACGTTTATTATCTGTGTGATGTTGCGGATGCGGTATCGTATGTTCTTGTGGTTGATATTGGGATATACTATGTGATGCGCTCAAGGGATTCGAAGGTCAAATGCTAAGATACTTGTCATACTAATGCCTTCTGTGATTACAGATTACAAAATTCCTGATCTGAACATGAGTACTTATTTCTTTCCTTACTGAGATTTGCATAAATTATATATTATGCCTTTCGGGATTCAAAACTGCAATCTTTGTTAACTGATGTTTATTTCAAACACTAGAATTGGGGTCACTGACCTCTGCTTGCCAGAGAGGTTTAGTGCATGGAGCTTGCCTGTTGCCTCTTTTGCTCTTATATTGAATGTATTTTGATTCAGTTACATGCAGAAAGAATAATATAGGGTCCATGCTTGATTATGATGTGAGTTCACATGCTCACGATTGAGTTACATGCAAAAGGAATAATATAGAGTCAATATTTGATTATGATTTGAGTTCAAATTCTCATGATTGTGCTTTTAAGGGCCATTTAAAGTGTTCCGACCTTCAAAAAGTTCATTCAAAAGAAACCAAACTGTATCTGATATTTGTTCTTTCTATTACTAAAAGGTTCATTGCTGTTTCGCTGATATGTTCTTTTTTTCTTTGGTTTTTTGAGAATGAAAGTTGTGTTTTTCTCTAAAACATAAAATGAGAAACATGTAGACAATTTACATATCTATGCAAAAAAGGTGCTGTTTCTTATATGCTTTATTCCAATGGGAGAAATTTCTGATGAAGGAATAAAATGTTGGCTTTTGGCATTATCCATTGTTTATCTGGTTTAAAATTTCTAACATTTTCTTGATTGAGGGGTGCATTTTTTTCCCCTTAAAAAACTCTTTTATAGGGCACTCAAATCAGGAAAGATGTTACAATTATTTATTATAATCTCTTTCTCATGGATAAAGTTCATCACTTGATCTTTTTCCAAATTGCGTTTTCCTGATGTGTTTATTGTCATGTGAGATAGTTCATGAGGAGATGTGGACATCATGGGTCTATCACGTTGAAACACATGGTTTTTGTTTACACTATTTCGGTTGCATCTGGAGAGTGAATGATCAAGCTGTCTACATCTGAAGAACATGCAAAAGGTTGTTAGTGGTCTGCTGAAAGTACACCTGCCACCTTTGCCTATTGAGATCCTACTGGGAAGAGTTCATTTTTTTGTGGCTGTTGTTTTGGCATGACTGGCTAACTTTCAGTCTTGGCTGCTTTATTTAATATCTTTTATTGATTCTGGGAACTGCTTGAAGTTGATTTCAGACAATCTGGTTTGCAGCGGTGTAGTATCCTTGACATACTTTTGTTGTTGCTTACAGTCAAGATAGAGACCATCTACTTGCACAGTTACTTTTGCCGTGGGGGGGTGGGGTTGAATTTAAGCACTAAAATGGAAAATTATCCAACTATTACGCCGGAAGGCTGGTTAACTTGTCCATTATAGTGTATTGCTGGCGAACATCTTACAGCTCAAGGGAAGTGCATACTATCGAGATTTCCTACGATTTTTTGGAAAAGAATGCCTTCTAATATCTGGCACGGCCACCTCATTCCATATATCTTTTCGAGAGAAAGAATGTGGTTGTATATAAATAACATGGCTACTGTGCTGTTCCGCTGGCATGCAGTGGTACATTACCTCGCTACTAGTGTACATGGACAGTTCACTAGTGCTCTAAGGATTTGTCGAGTTGCCAATGTCTTCCTTTAGGTTATTCAGTTCTGGCAGGTTTTTGATTGAGCTGTGCGAAATACTTCATTGTCAAACTGAGTTATCGTTTTGTTAGAGGTTGATTAAAAGGCCTTGGAATTTGCAAGGAGGTTCTGCAGTTCTGTCATTAGTTCAGAAATCTGTGGCATCTTCCACCATGGCATCATGATTTCTAATCAGATATTTTTATGGTCGTCTTCCTAGCTTCCTTTCCTATTTCCAGCACTTGGATGTGTTCTAGATATAATTGTTAGTTGTTATGTGTCCCTCCATCCTCACAATATATAATTGGTTTGACATCTGCTGACAGCTTCATCGTAGAATGGTTCAAACTGAGATTGAATATGGTGCTGTTTTCATGCACTTTTGCTGTCCCTCTATTATCACAACATATAATTGGTTCGAGGTCTGCTGACAACGTCATAGTAGAATGGGTCTGAATCATGATTGAATAAAGTACCATTTTACTGCAATCGGTTAGCCTTGCTGGATGACATTTAGGGGGATCTTGACACTTCGTTCATGGGAACCTCATTGCTGAAAAAGGGAGTTGATATTTGGCCCTCTGTGTGACTCATCTCCTAGTCTAAAGCTTGTTCTTCACCCTTTGATTTCATGTATTCCAGATCCGCTTGCCATTTTTAGTTGGATAAAGGGTAATGCTTCCAAGAGTTATTTCAGAGTTATTTTGATTCAATATTTCTGCAGGAGAAAAAAACTATTGTATTTCAGATGAGTGCATTCGTGCATCAGCAATTTCAGAAACATCTTTTAGTGCCAACAGCTTTGAATTTGACCTGCCCTCTGATCCATGAGAAATTTAAATGGTACTTTGTTTATTCATGTGAGCTTAGTTTCTTGTTGCTGCTTAGGGCCAGCTGAGATATGTGGTTAATACCACCATTAAGATTTCAAATCTGGTTTTACCTGTCCTATATTTGTAGGGAGATCTTTAATCATTTCCATTGCTCTAATCTGGCCTTTGGTTTGTTGCCTGAACTGCTAAACCATGCCAAGGTAGTAATCATTCTCTGTGAAGTTAAAGCTACGGTGACTCCACGTTGGCTGGATTTGCCATATATGCTTCTAATAATCACAATCCTGTCAATCTCTCATTTCCAATGGCGGATTATGCTTGAAAACAAAAAGTACCTTGATAAATTTGAGCTAGCCCATTGTTTACCTGTACTGGCTGTTTGTGTTTTCCTTGAGGATTTTAGGAGTTAATCAATTATAACTAAGTGACCAGAGACAGTTCAGAGAAGATATTGAAGCTTACCTGTCTTTTTTCTTGGTGAATGAGTATCAAGGCATAAAAAAAGATGGATGTGATCAGACTTTTTTGGGTATCTCGAGTCTGATAGTCGTTCTGTTTTATAATTCGTGTATGATGACAAGTGTTGTTGCATCAGAGAAAAGTGAGGATTAAATTGAATGTTGTTATTCAACGAAAAGGGAATGCTTTGGGGCATTCTCACATCATCAAATAAGGATTTTAAGAGCTATTGCTAGGATGCACGTTTTTGGCGAAAGTAGATTATTCAGTTGGAAATGACGTGAATTTTGAAATGATACTTAAATTTGAAAATGGATGTCTGATTAATTTGTGGTGCCTCAGATTTGTATGTGAAGAATGTATCCTCGTTCATCTGGTAAGTTTTGTAGTCATTCTCAGAATTATAATATTTGTTGTGGCTGCATTTTCTGTTCTGTTTAATTGACACAAATGAATTTAAATCCTCTTATGAATCTGATTGGTAAATTCTACTCCAAGTTATTTTTTGTTGAATCTTTGGGTACAATTTACTTTGTTGTTTCTCTTTATTCCGAAGGGTATTACCACATTGTTTTGCAAATGACTGATCCAAGTCTTCCTTCATATTTCTAATACTATGTCAGGCTGAAACTCTTCTTCTGTGCAATTGGATGCACAAACCTTTATTATTAGAATGGAGTTCATGCTGTTTTGAGTTATCTTTTCATGATGACAACTGGTCCACTCTGATTCCTTCTAGCTTAGGTCATTTTTCCTCATCGTAATATTTTTTACCTCAATGTGTTTTCTGATACCCCTGCAAGATTTCTCAGGTTCTGAAAGCCATGTTTGGGTTTCAAGTCTTTTCTCTCTTGAACTTGTATTGTCCTTTTCCACCCTTTGAATATGGGCTCTCTATACTTCATCTCTCCACCACTGAGGCATGTAGTTGTGCCTTATGTCAAGCAACTTTATTCTTTACTAATTTTGAATGCCATCAAGGGAATAAAAATCTTGAGATGAAGATTCATTTGATGAAATCCATTTTAAATGGAAAGTATTGGGTTACTTTGAGGAATTACTTCTTTATCCTTATTATTGTGTTTCATGAGATCATACTTATATTTGAAATATTTTTATTTATTCTCAGTGTCTTCTCTTTGTATAGATTATGACTGATAGAGATTCTGGACGTCCTCGTGGATTTGGTTTCGTTACATTTTCGGATGCACGTGCAGTTGAGACAGCTATCAGTGAGATGCATGGTCGGAAGTTGGATGGACGGGAAATTTCTGTGAACAAGGCCCAACCAAAGGCAAGCTCAGATGATACTGGCTATGGCTACAGTGGTGGCAGGTACTCTTCAGGTGGAAGAGGAGGCTATCGTGGTGCTGATGGGCCACCACCTGTAGGGCGTTCAGATTGCTTCAAATGTGGGAAACCTGGACACTGGGCACGTGAATGCCCTTCTGCTGGTGGGGATGGTGGGAGAGTATCTTCTCGGTCTAGGTTTGGAGGTGCTGGTGGAGGGAGTGGCCGTGGGGATCGCTTTGGGGCGTCAGACCGCTACAGTGATCGTTATGTGGATGATAGGTATGATGGTGGTCGTTATGATGACCGAGAACGTTTTGATAGCAGAGATAGTCGATATGCTGGTGGTCGTGATAATTACATCAGTGATCGTTATGGACCTCCTGCTGATCGATTTGGTGCTGATAGGTATGTCAGTGCCCCTCCAGATCGTTACCCTGGAAATGGTTACAGCAAGGAGCGAAGTTATGAAGTAGATGTAGGTCCTCGTGGCAGTGGATATGACCGACATGGACCAGCAAGAGGTGGTGGTTATGACAGGGATGGACCTCGTGGTGTTGGAAGTGATAGGTATGGAAGTGGTGGACCTGCACGTTATGAAGGTGGTTACAGAGATAGAGCTGGACCTTATGATCGTCCAAGCAGGGGAGGGCGTCCATCTTATGACGATCGCTACTAATCAATTCAGACTGTTTTATGCAGTTTCTTCTAGAGTTTGGCTGTATCGTTTCAGTATTTCGGCTGTAGTACTGTTAGCTATCACTTTAATGCTTGATCAGAAAGGATATTGTACCTGCTTGAACCAGATCACTGTTTAAGGTGGCAGCAAAACTATCTGAACCGTTGCTATTGTAACTTGGTGTTATCTTTGGAATTCTGTGGTTGTTGCTAGTTGGCGCACTCCTGTGATTTATGTGTCTTCTTTTTTGCATTTGGCTTGGTTGATGCATTTGTAAATGATGTATGGACTCATCATGTTTACTGTGCACATCCAATGGCCAGGCATTTGTCATTTTGCGTTCACTCTGTGCTGGAGGCAGTTTTTGAGCTTCTTCCGATGAGCAATTTGCCCTGCCTCGCAGACCGAAGTTGGATGCTTCGTTGTTGGCTCTAATTGCAGATTGGCTTGCGTGGGTGCTTTGTTTTGGGTACTTCAGTCTATGCTGACCTCGTTTTCTTTTGATACGCTTGTTGGCATCATCTCTTGACCTAACTGCTGACATTAAGATCTCAAACTGTGAGATTTTGTAGATTAGTTTTTAGCCATTGTTGGATTTGGCAGATACATTAGTTCTCATGATATTAGCACTGTTGGATGGTTTGGATCGAAGATTTTTTACGGTATTGCTTGCATGTTCCTTTATGATGTAACACAAGGTCAAATATTATATGACCTGAAGTGTCTCCACGCACGGGACTGCCATTTTGCTACACAAGTTGAAAAACAATAGCGCGACTGCGGTTTCTCCGGCTCTGGTTGATGAGTTGCAGGCTCATTTCGGTTTTCCCAGATTTTCTTGTTCCCCCCATTTCTCCCTCTTTTTGTTCCAATTTCTGATTATTGGAATTGGCCGTTCAATTGCGTGACGAGAGTTTCCGAGTTGAACTACTTGTCGACATTTTTATCTGCATCACGTTGCGTCCTTGTAATTTTTGTTTCACTGTAGGCCTCGCGAACTTTTGTATTCTGCATAGAAGAGCTCCTTGGGATTCGGAATTGGTGGGGACCCAACATATGTTGCAAATTTATGTAATTAAGAAAAATATTGTATCACGAATATATTATCTATTCAATTGATTGATTTTTAGCTTCATTTAGAAGTGACAAGATCTTAATTAATGTTTATGATATAATAATTTCACAAGGTAAACAAAAACAATTGCAAAGAATAACTTACATGACAATTTGAGCTGAATCTAGGAGACCAAATCTCTCATGTATGCTTACTTATCTGTATATAATATATACACATGTATATGAGCGTATAATAAAAATTTGCAACGCCACCACCGTTAGATAGTTCAGTCACTGCTGGTTAGTTTTCTTTTTTTCATTTTCCATGCCTCCAAGTTAATTAGAACGTTAAGAGGTAAAATGTTTGGGCATTGAGTCAAACCGGTGAGCTTTTACTAGTTTAACCAGTTATGGGTTTGATCTACTCATACATCAATGTATTGGGTCTTGAGTTATCACTTTGTGGCTAATTAAAAGAGTACAAGATTGTAGTCTTAAGTTTAAGAAGGAAGACAAAAGAACAAAAACTACCAAACAAAATAGGAAGAAGAATGGGCCGATTCGTTCGATCTGAGATCTCTTCTATCGGCATGATGCCGAGCCAACGAAATAGGACCAACAACTAAGCACTATTATTATTACTATTACTACCCTTCTTAATTAATTAAATAACTGGAACTAATCCTATTATTGTCCATAAGCAGGTAGTTTAATTACCTTTATAAATACCAAGCAACTAATCCATCCAACTGTCCTTATTCACTCTCTCTCTCTCTCCAATCAATCCATCTGCAACTATTCCCTTTGGTTTTATATTTCTCTCGCCTCTCAAAGCAGAAAGAACTCCCCTTTTTTTTACCCAAATTATAATTTAGCCTTGTTCTTAATAATCCTTTTTCTCATATTTTTGTCCCAGAATTATGGATTGGGAACATCCCCAGTTCCTTCATTCTTCTTCTTATTCTCCGATCCATTATTCTCTCGCCTTCTCAACTGTTCTCCTTATTAAGATTTAGTCCCTCGTCATCCTCTTCCTCCTCCTCGGAGAGAACCGCACAAAAAAGGGTTCTTTTTTCCTATATTCTGTTCAGTTAGGGTTAGGGTTTCGTGTTCTCCGCCTCCGGCGGCGTCGTCGTCCGCCGCGGCAGCGGCAACTGAAGCAGCAATGTTTAACAGGATCATCAAGTTGGGCGGCCGGAAGGGCCCCAAACCGGACGCCGGCGAGAACAACCCCGCCGCTGCCGCCGCACCCCCCGTTGTTGCCTCCGCCATTACCGTCAACCACGCCACCCGGACCACCCTCTCTTCCTCCGTCCCTGGCGGTGGCGCGGCGCCGGCCCCTCCCCCTCCGCCCGTCTCCTCGGCGGTCGGGCCGCCTGCGCCGCCGTCGATCGAGGCCCTATCCCTCTTCCGCGACGTCCCCGTGCCCGAGAGGCAGGCACTCTTCCTCCGTAAGCTCCAGATCTGCACCGTGGCCTTCGACTTCTCCGACACCCTCAAGTACCCTCGCGAGAAAGAGACCAAGCGCCAGACCCTGTTGGAGCTCATCGACTTTGTCCAGTCCGGCTCCGGCCGCCTCTCCGAGCCCGTGCAGGAAGAGCTCGTCCGCACCGTCGCTGTCAACATCTTTCGCCCCCTTCCCCCGGCGTCCCACGAGAACACAGGCTCTTCAGAGGCCGCCAGCGCGGACCCGGAAGAGGAGGACCCCTACCTCGAACCCTCCTGGCCGCACCTCCAACTCGTTTACGAGCTCTTCCTCCGATACATAGTCTCCTCGGACACTGATACCAAGGTGGCCAAGCGATTTGTCGACCACACTTTCGTGCTCCGTCTGCTCGACCTCTTTGATTCCGAGGATCCCCGCGAACGCGAGTACCTCAAGACAATTCTCCACCGTATCTATGGGAAGTTCATGGTTCACCGCCCATTCATCCGCAAGGCCATTAACAACATCTTCTACCGCTTCATTTTCGAGACCCAGCGCCACAGTGGCATCGGCGAACTATTAGAGATTCTTGGCAGCATCATCAATGGCTTCGCCTTGCCCATGAAGGAGGAGCACAAGCTCTTCCTGGTGCGCGCCCTTCTCCCTCTCCACAAGCCCAAGTCAGTAAGCTTATATCACCAGCAACTGGCTTACTGTATCACGCAGTTCGTGGAGAAGGACTACAAGCTTGCAGACACGATCATCAGGGGGTTGCTCAAGTACTGGCCAGTAACCAACTGTCAGAAGGAGGTGCTGTTTCTTGGTGAGCTGGAAGAGGTTCTCGAGGCCACACAATCTGTGGAGTTCCAACGGTGCATGGTTCCTTTGTTCAAGCAGATTGCAAGATGCCTCAATAGCTCACACTTTCAGGTAGGTGCCTCTTCCATATTCATGCAGTTCTAACTGTAAAACATTGAAATTTCTGCCTAATGTCAGTATTCAACTAGTGGTTGAAGGATGATTATAAACTAGTCATCCAAGTGTATATAAGTTATACAATCCTACTGATCTTCGTTGTCCCTGGAAAGTGGTCATTTTGAATCATCTATCTCTCTTAGAAGACCAAACATAAACCTAGAAATTGACAGAGTAACATATATTTTCAAGTGACGAGATAAATATTGCAACATTGCTGTTTTAAGTGAAGGATATATTCCTCTGACAACCCTTGTTAATCTACGCTTGGAACTTATGATGGAATTGTGGAGCTCAAATAAAATTGAAATATCATAAATTTGTATTCACCTTTACTATTTTTTATGTTATGAGAAATATTTCACATAATTTTGTTCTAGTTCTCCCCTAAAAAAGTTGTTTATTTATTATTCCTCCCAAAGTATGATATGCATCACAGTCAATCATCTTCCCCTTGTTTTCAGATTCCAATGGAAACCGTCACAAATCCCAAGTCAATACTCGATCTTAATTGCAACAAAAAACTTATTCTTGATCAGATCCAAAGAGTCGCTATGATCATAAAACTACCCAGAGTACATGGATAACAAAGGGCTCAATCGACTAAGAAAACCTGCAAACAAAATTAACCTTTTTTTTGTGGAGATATCCTCTCCTTTGTTTCTCATATATTTCTTTTTTCTTTATTTCCTTTTCTCCTTCTCTGTTGTGATTTTTTATTTCTGAGAAGGCAGCCTCCACATTTGATTTTTCACACATTAAGTTGTTCTACTATAATAGGATGAACCCAGAAACAGAGAGGATGATGTCAATCTTATAATTAGTACTAGACATAATATTTTGTTTTGTAAGTTTGTTTTCCTTCAAGCATATTGACTAATTTCAGTCACAAAGATTCTATGGCACAAGAAACATGTTTTCATAAAGGGACAGAACAATGACCACTGAGTGCCATTTATGACACAGGGCAATGTATTATTTTAAACTTTTCAACCTTGTCTAATATATTTATATTTGGAAAGTTTGGAAATTTTATTTTCTATATTTAACGAGGTCTATTTAAATGACATATAGATCATATGTTACATGCTTAAGCTTGTGTACAAACAGGAGATGCCACTTTGATCTCCTAAGTTGCCCTGTACGTGTTTGTTCTCTTTGGTTGACAGTTATGATACCTTTAAAATAAATTAGAACAAGAGTCATGATGCATACAACAACAACAAAGCTTTATCCCACTAGGTGGGGTCGGCTACATAGATCATACGACGCATTCGATGATCCATGTTCATGAGATTCGACAGAATTTTACGCTGGCTGTCAGGGCCTAACACAACCCTCCTCCTTTATCCGGGCTTGGGACCGGCTATAAAACATAGGCGGAGTTAGGAGGATAACATACCATGAGAGATTATTGTTGACTCCAGTGCAACTACTGGTTTACCCTATGAAAGGGCATCATAAACATCAGGCGCTATGCTCAGGTCATGGAAACTTGAAGAGGGATAAATGTGATAGAAATATATTGAAAAATTGTGCCTTGGGTCGGTGCGTGTGAGATGATACAATAATGCCTCATTCAGAAAGTCCCATCCATAGACATAGAAGAAAAAAGCAGTTGACAGGGAAAATGTAGCTCCAGAAAATAAGCCAAATGCAATTGTCTCCCATGTTAGAACGCTTCTCATAGACACCAACATAGGTCTCCAGCATATAAATGAACTTGATGCTCTTGTACACGAAGTACTCTGTGCGTTATTTTCACTAGAACTCCACTGCCCAAGGGCAGGCTTTCCTGAAGAACTGATTGTTTGTCTGCTTAGAACGAACACGATAGGAAGAGCATATATTATAGGGTAGATTCGGAATGGACAATAATCCCATACCAAAATGCTGCCTGAACTACCTTGTCTATGTACCAGATGAACAAGAAAAATCAGTAAAAGGTTCATTGATGACTTAAATTTAGGTAAAAAACGTAACTTAAATCAAAATAATTTTCACACAACTCTTTGAAAGTATAGAGAAAGGCAGAAAAACTATATTATTGGTGTTGGAATGACATGCTTAATTGATTCTTCATAAGAATAATCACAATAAACAAATGCAAACTACTTATGTTGGCTATGTAAATTACCAGAAATCATTCTTTCATGGTGTGCCTTCATTTAAATGTAACCCAACAAGGCAACAAGTCCTTAAAATAATGAAAGCCAACGAGCAGTTACAAGAATCCATACCTAAGATTGATGTTCAAGGATATCATGGAATCAAGAATTGATTTCAATGGACAGTAAACAAAGATGAAGATGTAGAAGTTATACCCTTCATAAGGCAACAGATTATCCAGAGGACAACTGCACAAACCAGAGGCTCACAGTTTCCTCTAGTGCCAATGGTGAATGTGAACGGATTAAAAAGCCAGGAAGCGACTGACCAAAGTCTCAGATTCTCCGGCACACCCCCTAACTTCAGAATGATGTCCACAAACAAACCCACAAGCAAATCAGCAGCAGAGAATAAATAGAATATTGTGCAAAAATTAAAGAGTATTTTAGCCCAATTGACTGATTAAAGAGTCATGATGCATATTGTGCAAAAATTACTTCAATGTTTTAGCCCAATTGACTGAATCAAGAATTTCTACAATAGATAAACACTTACATGGAAATTTGTAGTGTATTTTAGTTTTAAAGAAATTGAACAGGCAAGATCTGTTATGAATCACTAGGAAATAGTTAGTTAATGCATAAGGAAATTGCTTCTGTGCTGCCAATTACGGAGACTAGCATGGAAATCAAGCTCCTGGATAAACAATTACATGGAAATTCATAGCGTCTTTTAGTTTTGTAACTATTTTAATAAAGAGATTGAACAGGCAAGATCTCTTATGGATCACTAAGAAATAGTTAGTTAATACTCAAGGAAATTGCTTCTATAACTGCCAATTATGGAGACTAGCATGGAAATCAAGCTCTTAGTTAGAATTTTGAAGAAAGTTCCATCTTTTGCTTTCTTAGAGGCAGATGACTTTACAAGTTTGTTGTGAGCCTTGCTGGAAGCCAAGTTTGCTTGGCTTATTTATTTTAGTTTAAACTATATTCTGACTTGCATTATTTCTTAGTTGTATTTCTAGACATTTTAAAAATGAAGTAATTATTTTCACCTGTCACTTTCTTAGTTGCACTTTGTAACTGAAGCTAAAAAACAGCCTGAAATCTTGTTTGAACTTTTGAGTAGTATCTTGATAATAATATCCATATTTCATAGAAGAGAAAATGTGTTGTCCTTGATACATGTGAGTTATAGATCTGGTTCGAATCTCCTAAAAAAAAATAGATCTGGTTCGAAACTCCTTGTTAGAACTTGCTAATTTACTTTCGTTAGACACCCTCTTCCTCTTGATAACTGGGACTCATCTGCATTGTCATAATATCTTTACTGGTTGTGATCGTACATTCATACCAGACTTCATGAAAATGGAACTTTTCTACTTCATAGCTAGGGTTTCTAATACAAAACTTATGGAAGATGTGAGTTGCGAAATATAAGTTCTGCATATGCATTCTTTAGCATGGATATCATTTTCGAAAAGAGAAAGTGACTCAAAAGGAATATAATTTTATTTCTTTATTCTTAGGCGATGCCATTTGCAAAACTCATACAACAGATCAAAGGGAATGTATAAGGGAAATCATCTTATTTCTATTGTGGCCATATCATACAATACCTATTGTTGTTGTATTTGCTGTGACCTTGTCAGAACTAGACCTAAAGTTCTTTTTCTGGCTTCCTTTATTCTTTTCTTTTTTTTTCTTTTGGTTAAAAGTTAGCTAAGCATTTTGCTAGTTTATTGTTCCCCAGAAACATTCATATCCACAAGATTTCCATGTCTTCTAATGCATCTCCTACTTGTACTGAATATGAAAAATGGTTGTCAGGTATCTGAACGAGCTCTTTTCCTTTGGAATAATGATCACATTGTCAGCCTGATTGCCCCAAACCGGAATGCCATACTGCCAATTATATTTCAAGCATTGGAGAGGAACATGCAGGGCCACTGGAATCAGGCAGTTCATGGCCTAACAGCGAATGTCCGGAAGATGTTTCTGGACATGGACAGCGAGCTCTTTGAGGAATGCCAACGACAGTACATAGAGAAAGAAGCTAAGGCCAAAGCCTTGGAAGAACAACGTGAGTTGACATGGAGAAGGCTGGAAGCTGCAGCTTCGGGCAAGACTGAAAATGGTGATGACATGGTTCTGGTCAATTAGCCAAACCGCCACCGAAGTCCTTTTTTTTTCTTCTTTACTACGCTACTGTAACTTAATGTATCATTTGTGGATATGCTTCAGATAACTAGTAGCTCCAATATTCTTTTTTGGGTCGGTTCTGGGAGATGAAATAGTATATCTCAAAGCACCTTTTCTTTTTGCATTTTCACTTATTTTTATTAATTTCACGTGGCATGTCAATTGATGGAATCTTTTAAATATACATAAATTGTATGAGTTATGGTTTTACTAGTTATCACGATATTTGTACTTTCTGATCATTTGTTCGAGTAAAATTCTTTGATGTGGAGATAGCATACATTTCCAGTTTCTTTTTATTTTCAAGCATATTCTTTTTGCACTAAATTGACATTGATTTTTTTTTAGTTCTTTGTATCTGATAGGATACATACTGTTTAAAGCGAGACCATATCAAGGATGGCAAAAGTAATCATTACCTTGTGGAATCCCTGATATCTTCAATAACTGATTCCATTTACAATTAAATCAAAATCCTAATGCCATTTGTTTTTTTTGTCTATTTTACCCTTGTGCTCCCTCTTCTACCCGGAAAATAACCACTACCTCCTGGAATAGAGTTTGGTTGGTGAATAGGCCTTTATCGCGCATTTAATTCTTAAAACTTTGAAAAAATATTAGATGTATAGAACTTTACATGAAAATATGACTTTCTTATATAATTTTTAATCCTCTTAGCGTTTAATTCAACATCATGTCATGATGAAATTCGATTTTTGTTGTCCCAGTGAAATTATGGGAAAAGATATGAAATGACGGCGTGATACACGAACGAGGGCTCGTATGAAACCAATTATCAGGATTATCTTCATGATGACACAAGTCGTAGTTTCTTTTATCAGTATGCGAGAAATTATCCTTTCCTTCAACTGATGTGAGATTGCAGTGATACAACGTTTTGCATGTCATTAAGAGAACCCAGAAAGATCAAACTCGTCGCTGCAAAACCCTCCCAAGTATACGTGGATAATAAATATACTTTTTGCTTCGATCGTTTTTACATCTTGAATGTGAATAAGACGAATAGAGAGCGAGAGAGCGGGGAGGAAAAAAAAATAGCATTGGCCTATACAAAGTGAAACAGACCTTCCTAAAAAATGGATTACAGGTATTGAGACAAAACTCCGCATGCATGCGGATTCTACAACTGGTCTGAAATCACTTCTCTTCAACTTTAAAATGAGTAAGAAATGGGATTTGGGCAGCTTCCGTTGTGCATTCTCCTTACGCCTGTTCTCTGCAAAACTCAATATGCATTTCCCAATTCAGTGTAGAGTTTCAGAGATGATGTCAGAAGCTTCAGTAATCATTTGATCCTTTTGAGACAAAAAAAAAAAAAACTTCTGAATTTAAATACCCTCTAAAGCTGATAGCTGTAACCAGCAGCTGCATCTCTGGCTGATTATCCGTCCGAACCACTCTTTAAGAAATGCGAGTTTCTTCTCTCACAATCAAGACTCATACCTGGAGGTCCCTGATGTAAGAGAAGATAGAAGTCCAGCTGCTGGGGCAGGAAGCATGTCACCAAATGTAGACATGGCTGCTGCAGATCTATCTTTGAGTTTCCCAACTTGGCCATCTGAAAGCATAGATCCCCACATAGATGTGCCTTCCCCGAACTTACTGCCAACCTAAAGTGCAGTGATAAAATGGGATGTCATTTAGTTCAAATAAAAAAAATCACTAAGCTCTTGCACTGGTAAAAGCATAAATTGCTGCCGACATCCCACTTTGCAAGAGAGGACCACGCCTTCGCACATCTTGGAAATAATAACAAAAAATGAAACCCAGGTAAACCTTCTTAATCAATAATAGGGAACCCGGGAAATTTTCAGAGATTGATGCGGCAGATTTCAGGATGACACTGTCTGCATCCTCAAACTTTTAGAGGTCATGCAAAAGACAAAGTGACAAATGCACCAAATAGACAACAAACAAGAAACTGAGAACAATAAGCCATATGGCGGAATCTGAGTCCAAAAACTTTTGAAGGTTAACTGACATTAATAGGATACACTAGTTCTGAATAAACTTTTTAAAAGGTATGCAATGCATTGGGAGATTTCATGTATCACTAATCCTTAAGTGCAATAACTTCGATCTATAATCAATTATGAAACTATTGAATGCGGCTCAATTTTCATGTAGAAGTGAGCTTTGAATGATGTGAACCCAGAAGGAAAACAGTTCCACATTATTTCAATAAAACATTTTTCCTTCTGGAAAAAAACATAAATAATTTTATTTATTTTAATCAATATTCAATATGAATATTTCAAGATTTGGGCATCTAGATAAAATATCAACATTGTAAAGATAAAAAACTCCAAAACTTCTGTATATGCAAAATATAACAAGCTAAAATTGCCCCAAAACTAACAATTTGGGGGCATGAAGAGCCGCAAAAAAGACTTAAATAAACCAAGAGTCCTAAACAAAATTGTATTGAAAAGCAAAGGGCAATAGGATTTAACATTAGTACCTGGGTCATGAAAGACTTCAACAATGGAGCTGCAACTCCAAAATTTAGAGGATCGTCAAAGTCAGCTTTCGGAGACTGTTCATTTGAATATGCTTTCCAGGGGCTCCTCACTGGTGTCTCATCAGTAGAAGACTGAACCGACTTATTTTGTGTTCTTGTAGACAAGGCAGGGGCACTAGAGCAATAAATGACAATGGAATAAAAACGAGGTTACAAACGACTTTTTTGGACAAGATAGTAGTCAATTTCTCAAAAAATGCATATTATGCAATTCTATGCAAAATAAGACAAGTGTAATAACAAATAATTTAACTACTCAATAACACCCCCCAAGAAATTTGTGACAGTTTATAATTTTGTTTGCAAACATTTCTACTTTCAAGAGTGACCTTTCCTTCCCCTCAAAAAAAGAGTGACCTTTTAGTTTACCAATTATTCTAAAATTTGCCCTCCTTTGTGTTTAGATGAAAGAAAACATCTTTCTTCCCCTTGTTTTACCAGTCTAACCCTCTATTTTGTCTTAAAAATAATTGACGTCCTCCACTTCTTTTTTTTTAGAAGCGTCCTCCACTTATTTATTTCAATATTTCTATTGCAACAGTGATATATTGGGTTTCACCCTTCAGAAACTCCTATTCCACTGACATGAGGTCAACCACGTGGAACTCAACTGTGAACCTTTACAACAGAGCAATAAGTTTTTTAAACCCATCAGAAGTCTGTTCTTGGAGAATGTGTGGAGGTCACTTCGTGTTCGGCCACATCGGAGATCGAGGTGGGAGACATCATTGGCGACATTTTAATTGGTACCCTGGCCACTTTGGCATTTTTTGGGTGGGGAGAGATGCCTAGTTGAGAATTTTTGTACACCGCATCTTTTTTTGGGGATCGGGATTTTGGTTTGACGAGATATGTTCCAATTCTGTCGCTGCTTTCCCTTTGAGAGCATACTTTTGTACATGACTTTCATTCCACAGTTATATATAGCTGGATGACAACCACAATTCTGGTGGTCATCCTTTTTCTCCTCAAAAAAAATAATAATAAGTTTTTTAAACTTTTTGCTGAACTGAATACTATCTTTTCCCATTTTACTTGGTTTGATTTCCTTTTTTCTGAATGAAGGAAAAGTTGGCATAAGTAATGCATACAAGTCATTTTCAGAAGAGGTAAGGCACCAATGCGAAGAGCAAGCTGTTGGTGGGTTTTACAGTATAGATCCTCAAAGAAAATAAAAGGACATCAAAGCATGACAGTCAATACTATCTTTTTCAGCTATTAGGCTGATGGTCTGATTCAATAAAAGTCTACTGTATTGTTCGAAGAAATGAAAAAGAAAAGGCTGCCATAAAGGAAATGTTACCTGATTGGAAGGTACTTGAAGCGTGGAATTGTAGAGCATCTCATTATATTTGAACCTGTATTTGACTTTGTAGGTAACTTTTGGATGCTCTCGGTATACATGTGATTAAGTTGAACAAAGAACCCAAAGAGAACAGCATATCTCTTATATGATTGTTTCTCATTTTCCCAAAGATAAGGCTCATACCTGAAAAATTAAAGTAAATTAACATTGGTCGTCAATCATTCAAAACAACAATAAAAAATCCACAAAATAAATAGAAGAACAGCAGAGTTTCAGGTAACTGTCAGTAATGTGAGAAAAATCAATATAATTCATTTTTTCTACTGAAAAATCATATGCAGAAGACACTTACGTTGCCCAATCAATCGGATCCAGCTTTTGAGAAAGCCTATCTCTTAGCCTTATCACGGATTCCACATTAGTAGAAACATGATGGACCAGTGACTGTTTTCGCCTGAAAGAAGACTTCAATGTCGTAGTTCTTGACAAAGCTTCATGGTCAGCTTCAGGGCCATTAGAAGCAGAATCCTTTCCCCCAGATAGAATGTCAGCTAGAAATTGAAAGTCTAACAACATTTGCAGAACCCCCTTTTCTGACACCTGAGATTCACCACTCTCCATGGCTGCTAAGAATCTTTCATAGATATCAACGACCTATTGAAGTACACACATGAGATTTTATTTGCATGATGCATACACAGATGATAATTAGCTATGATAATTTTGATTGATATGAAAGTAATAAAAGCAAATTAAATTCCCCTCGGAAAAAAAGTAACAGCAAATCAGATTTTCCTCTACCTTCTGGGAATGTTTGAACTTATGTCTAGAACCTCACATCCATGTCACATGTATCACAGAAAAAGATAAACCCCAGATATAAATTGATATTACAACTCATCTAGTTCTTTGAAATGTATAGCGAAACAAATAAATAAGTGCATATACATAAAAAAGATCAAATTGTGCAAAGCTATAGCTTGAAACCAAATTAGCAATTGATTAATTAATCTCTATACCTTAGAGGTTAACTAAAGGTGAATAACATAAAAACTATGAATATTTTCCATCCACTTTGGTGGTGATATTTCATTTAACTTGTCAGTGAATAATATATTCATGAACGAAGTTAACATAAAGATAATTGTGCATGTAACAAAGATGGTATATCATTTTCATGTGCATATATCATTCTTTTGGCAAATAATGAATTAAGGATAAATGTAAATCGTTTCATTGCTTTCACCTAAATGATTTATCATGATATATCAAGGTCCACTTCACTTTATAAATAAGAAGAAAATGAGGTCAACAGTTTACTTACGAAGACATAACAAAACTACAAACCCTACTTATTTATTTAGAGGTCAATAGAGTACTTAAGAAGATAATAATAAAACCACTAACCCTATCTATTTATTTCAGTGTTAACCTTAGTATTTAAACACCCACAGGACTGAAAACCCAGTTTAAGGTGGGAGTGTTAATGGGAAATTTTCCACACCAATGGCTAATCCTAATTATTGAGGTCTTGTTTCAGGGGACGAACCATGGAATTACCCTTGTTATTAACCAAAGCACACTACGATCAAAGATGTGCAACAACACAAATCATGACAAAAGTCACAAAACCATTAGAAAAGATGTATGACAAAGACATATTATCGTTTAATAACAAGAACACCTACAAATAACATTATTAACAATAATCTCAACAATAGAGATAGTCTAAGAATATGTATATGTGGTAATTAACACTTTCAGGAAACTTCGTATTTTATTTTGAAAAATGTAACTTCATGCTTTTTTTTTTTTGAAAGAGTCTCAATTTCATGCTTTTATGCATATGAATTTCCCATCTATTAATACGTTGATCTTTCCATCTTAGTAAATTCATGTCGCCCTCAAAATGTTTTTTTTTTCTTTAAGAGAGATACTGCTTTCCTTTTCGTTTTTGGCAAGGATGATTGCCACATTACTGTAATTGTCCCACTATATGGCCTCATATTGCTTTTAACAAAAACAAATTTCAAATTGATCTAAGAAACTAGTTTCATTCTCATGGCCTCTTTTACATTGTCATGAACAGACCTATTTTCAGTAAATTGTCTAGGAGAAAAAAAAGGAGAGTTGGTGAAAAGTTCTTATTTCTAGTATAATTCGAAACTAGATGATATAGCAAGTAAATAAGCTGCGCCAAGTAACCAGGCATGGAATGAAAATAAGTCAGAGAGTATACCTTCTTTAAAAGTTCCCATGCAAGCTTTTGAAGTATGAATTTATCAAGTATGTGGCCTCCAACTTTATGAATTTCTAGGCATGCTCGAAACAGGAAGGAAGTAACATAGAGCGAAGGCATGGAGGGAAGAGAAATTGTTATCTCCAACTGGCCCTTCTTGGATTCTTCTTGTTTGACTACCGTAACTTCCCAACCCTGCAAGAGTGAACACTTAATTTGAAACAATGGACATGCGTTTAATCACCAACTTCAAGATAAGAACAGATTATCAATAAGACATCATCCTATCCCTTATGACAAAATACAATCATGTGCGCTCTGTATTTTCAATAGGTTAGTTATAGATATGACGGCGAGGCCTTAGCTGACATCGCTCAAGCATCATATTCTACTAATGGCAATAGCCTCTTCATAATGTTCCATTGCTTCAGTAGACTATCTTTTCATATTTTCCACCAGACAATCATTTTTTTTTTCCTTTTTGCAAGAAAGAATGCCATGGTTTAGGTTTATTATTTGAAGATCACACAAGTATTCAATGTAAGATACTTGACATTATGTCATTTATGTTTGCTCAGGTGAAATTATGAAAAAAGTAATTATCCGATACCTGTAAAGGATTTGATGCAGATAAGCCATCATCTTCTTTAAGATCTCTTGTGAAAATAATTGATAGCTCCTTAGCAACCCAAATTATCCATAGGCTATGAGCTTTGATGCTGAGGTCTCGCAATGCTCTGTTGAGCTCATCGAACCTAGGGTTGATGATGTCATCAACTGCAAACAATGCAGCAGCAGCTGATATTGTTTGCCTTCTAGGGCTATCAAGAAATTCTTTTTTGGGGCTTCTGGGACTATCATAAGTGTGCCTTCGAGGGCTAAATGAGAATGGTGTCTCAAAAGAAACCTTAGATTGCCTTGGCAGAGGAGACAATGGTAAGTTAGATGATGTAGCACCACTTAGTTCTTTCACCCACTGCCTTGGAGAACCAAGTATTAGTGGTATGTGAGTTGAATAGTTCCTAAATGCAAATGAATGGCGCCCTATAAAAAGAGATCTTTCAACAAATGTAGAAGGTGATAAAGAATCCTTATCTTTCTTACTACTTTCTAAAGAAATGGAAAGCTTTCCAAGTTCTTCTTCAAGTTCCTGAATTATACTAGAGATTGTTCCATAACAATTCTCCTGAAGGTATGGTGCCAATTCCTTTATCCTAAGAGTTGAGTTATGAGATTCCATGAAGCATAAAAGATCCTCTAGTATATTTCTGCATTTGCTGTCCAATAAATCCCTGATTCGACTAACTTCACTTCCAAAATACGAATTTAGGCAACTCCGGAAATCATTTTCTTCGGCCATTGATTTGAATGCGAACATCGCTCCAGTTTTCTTTTGATTTGACTCCAAGAACCAAGCAGAACCCCCGGTGGAAGTTTGTCTTAGGTATGTTGGGACTTCATTCCCATCATCTGGATGGGCATCCATTACTACAATTGCCTCAACTGAATTTCTCACGTTGACGTCTCTGCTTAAGTTTTCAAACCCCAGACAGACTATCTGCTTCATCCTCTTCACCAATGCCACTTCCAGTCTATTTTCCAGGATATCCTTGTCATCTTTCAGAATAAGGCCACAAAGTTGATCCCATGGAGACTTGATCTCAGACCCAAATGCACTCATCAGCCATTGTTCCAAGCCCTCCTCAAGCCCCTCCCTACCATCCAAAGAGTCATGAATAATCTTCTCGGTGGAAGCCAGTTGTTCTCCAGTTCCAATGGCGTCAATCAACTTTTTGCCCCCAGATAGGTCTCCAAAGATCTCATCACAACAACCTTTCAGCCAGGATGAGCAGGTCTCAGCTATGAATTCCGGCTCCAATGGAATCATCACCGACTCCAACTTCTCTCTGTGCAATTTCCATAGCTTCACTTCTTCCTCAGGATTGGAAATACCTCCGAATAATTGTGTGCCAGGGGGCGATCCCAGCACCATTTTGTAGAAGAGTGGCATTTCGCTTGTGGCGTGAATGAAAATCTGAGCTACCTGTGCCAAAGTCGCCCGAATTATCTTCGTTGTATCACAGAGTATAGAAGCTGATGCATCTGCATCAAATGACACGGCCGCCAGCTTTTGGGAGATCCACGACCGCCGGGAACCCAAGAAGAGAGAGAGCACTTGCATAGGGTCGAGGTCGTCGATGGTGGCAGCAGCAGCAAGGGCATCTGCATAAGCGTCAACGCAGAGGTCACGGTCGGTCAGGCGCTCACGGCTCCGCTGGGAGATCTGTGGGCGGAAACTCTCGACGATCTGCCACTGGTGGCGGAGGAGAGGGAACCTAGAGAGTGTGTCGCGCTCAACGCTGATGAGGCCGTGGACCACCCGGGCGCGGAGGTAGCGGCCACATGCCTCGAGGAGCATGGACTCGTCGAGAATGCCCCAGATGTTCTCCGGGGAGTCCACCAAGTACTTGACCCGGGAGGCTGTGTCGTAGACACGGGCGCGGGCGGTGTCTGGATGTACGGCGGTCACGGCGGCGCTGGGTCCGGAATTGGTGGATTCGACGGAGGAGGCGAGGCTGAGGAGGGCGGCCTCAGTGGAAGAAAGCAGGGAGGAAAGGGAGAGGCATGAGGAGCGCATGAGCAGAATGGAGTCGGCGGAGTCGATCAGATCGCGATAGCTCTGCCCAACGAGCTGCCGGAGCTCCTCCTTCTTCACGTCGATCTCCCGACGAGTGGCAGCCTCCACCGACCGGATCTCAGATATCGGCTTCGTTCGGAAGAGGGACTCCGCGTCCCGGACGCCGGAGGTGAATACGCTGGCTCCGGAGGCCGCGACGGGAGATCCAGCGGGCGCCGCCGGCGACCGCGGCGGAGCAGGGGATCGCATCGCCGAGGGCTGGGAAGAGTTGGCGAAACCGTGGTGGTCGGCGGATGTATAGGAAAAACTAAAAGTGGAGTGGCCGCCGGCGGGATGGAAAGAGGGAGTCGGAGTCGGAGTCGATGGTGGGGGATGGGGGTGTGTGTGTGTCCGTTTACCGGGAAGGGGAGCCGGAGAGGATAGGAGGGGAACCGGTACAAAAATGTCGGTACCGGGTTGAAAATTCAAACACCATTTGGGATGAAACATGAGTTATAAAGAAAAGAAGGTATACTCGACCGAAAAAAAAAAGAAATTATATATGGTTATATTATTATATTTGATTTATCATTTAACTAAGATTAACTGATAATTTGATATATATATATCAAATATTTTGATAATAAATAGAATTATTTTTATAAATCTCTCCTGATGTATCAGGATTTTTTGCACGAACTTATTTTTTTATCTTATTCTTAAACTATCATGATTTTTTCATTACTATCTTTTCCATTACTCTTGATTTTTCTCATTTATAAAAGAACTAAATTATCCTTCCCTCCATAACACATCAAATAATAAATATAGAAATAAAAAAAGAAAAAAAATCAAGGAGATGATAGTTTAGTCTTTTTATAAATGATAATTTTTTTATTTACCACGTTAATCCTTCCAACGATTTTTTTATTTTTTATATTTGTTATTTCATATTTTTGTGAAGTGGAGGGGTAATTTAATCTTTTCATAAATAAAAAATTAAAAGTAACAAAAAACATAATAAAAATAGGCAGAAGGAATAAAGTGAAAAAAATATTATAGTTTAGGGATATAAAAAAATAAGTCCGTAGTTTAAGATTTAATGAGAAAAATCATAATAGTTTAGGAAAAATTTATAAAAATAATTTTAATAAATAAAATTCATCGAAATGCATTGATTTGCCCTAAAAGCGATTTTAAATATTGAGTTTTTTTTCATTATATTTGACATTTTTTAAGGGTTGTGTTTTTACATCCATTGATGACAAAGTATATGATTATTAATGTCTATAAAATTGATTCAAAACACATATTTTCAATAATCTATTACAGTTAGTTAGCCCTTTTGGTTCGTGAAACTCGTTAATTAAGTGTCCTATCGTGAGCAAAGGTTTAAAACTTTCATGAACCTACAATCGAGTCTCAAGCATGGTACAATTTAAATAAGGCAGCGTTTAGGTTAAATGTTTCACTTAAGAATCCGTTTGTTTATAAATGTCTCTGTTAAACATTCACTCAGTACAAGCGCTATAAAAAATTGATAGTTGGCAAGCCAAAAGAAAAGAGTTTGTTTATGTGATTAACACATTTAAACACCGCACGAATCAGTCATGAGTAAAAATATTTCAGTAAGAAGACGGAGGGTGTAGCATTGTGATACACATTGTCACTTGAAGATCAAGAGAACACCAATTTGAATCCTACTAGTGGGATGTTGTGCACTCCTTTATTTTTAGTCTTACCTAGGGGTGTTCAGCAGGTCGAGTCGATCCGCGAACCCGATGATCCGACCCGACCCAAACTAGTTTGGGTCGGGTCGGATCCGTGGTCGGGTCGGACCCGACCCGACCCGACCTCAACCCGACCCTGGTTCGGGTCGGGTACGGGTCGGAATTTTCCGACCCGAGTTGACCCGACCCGAATTTATTTTATTTATTTTATTTTTTTAGTTTTTAGCCTATATTTTATACTAAAAAAATAAAAAAATATTAAAATAAAATATCTTAAATATGGAAAATAATATATAAATGCTTAAAAAATTATTTTATGCTTTTAAAATAAATATTATATCATATTTTTATATTAAATAATAGAAAAAGTAAGGAAAAAATTTTTTAAAAAAAATGGTGGTCGGGTAACCCGACCCGATCCAACCCAACCCGAACCGGGTCGGGATGGATCGGATCCATCCCTCTAAAGAGGGCTGACCCGACCCGATCAAAATCGGACGGGTTGGGTCGGGTCCGAGGTCGGGTCGGGTCAAATCCGACCCATGAACACCCCTAGTCTTACCAAGTGCATCCACCTCTCATTGTAATTGGAAAGAAAAAAGAAAAAAAAGTTGAAGAAAATTTTAGGTAAAATGATTTTATTGAAATTTATTAAGTAATAAACATTAAAAGGATAAAGGGGTGAACAAAATCGAGATCGGGACCACGCCGTCCCAGTTTGCTCCAATTTTCAAGAAAGAAAATCAGTCCCAATCAAATCGGGTTAAAAAAATCGAGAAATTCTCAATTATCTTGATTTAATCATAAAAAATTAAAAATAATAAAATTTTATTATTATTTAAATATGATAATTATAATTTGAAATATAATAATATAATGTATATTTAAAATATATAAAAATAAAAATGACATTTTTAATTTAAATAAATATAATTATAATATTTTAAAATAATTGAAATATTAATATAATATATTTAATTAGTTTGAGACATGGTAATCTACATCCGATCCCGATCGGATCTCAAGAAATGAGACCAGATCACAACATGATGTTATTGTCAAATTAAAGAGATAAGTGAAAGTGATAATGGAAAATTTATATACTCATAGTTAGATAAGCAAAACCCACTATCTAATTAATAGAAAAATTATATGAAACAAACGGATGAAAATAGTACTGTGTCTATATGTAATTTACTGTTATTCATAAACAATTTTTGTTTGACTACATTTCATAATTTAATTACAAAAAGAGGTTAAAATGGTGAGAAAGTAATATCAGTTAATAGTTAATTATCATTAGCTAAATCAAACGATGTCATTAATAAATGGAGGTCTTTGTTTCACCTCTAAGGCCTCGTAGTTGAATTGACATATTAGTTCGGAGTGTGTTTGGATAGTAGTAGACGGAACTAAAATTCGATTTGACATCACAGTCCCATGATGTTTGGAGAACCAAATGGGAACCCTCGTGCAAAATGACAACTTTACCCCTCTCCTTATTAAATCATTTGTGAGCCATTTACCCCTCTCTTTAATCGTCGACGATTGTCGGCTAGGGCACACGACGGACGACTCATCACCCGGTCGGAATATGCGCTTGAGCCGACGGCAACCATCTTCGATGCGAGTGAAATACGTCGTCCGCTGTCGGAGGTTGGCGGTGGAGGCAACCATTCTCGTGAGGATCTCCAGCTCTCGTTTGGTTGAGGCAAGCATTGTCGCCCAGCAAGTCTGCCGCCTCTGCAATTCGGCCAGGTCCTTTCTTCCTCCAACCTTCCCTCGCTCCCTCCCTCGCTCTCGCATTCACACCCCTCGGGAGATCTACCTTGGAGCCGGTTGAGATGATTCCCCCTTCTCCATGAAGCAGCATTTGAGTTCGTTCCTATTTTTTTCTTGTTTGATGATCTGTCGCATATTGTTGTGTACTCTGTTATGTTGCGATTCTGTGATCATATTTTGTTACTACTATCACAATAAACTTCAGCCCTTATTTGAAGTCATATGTATTATCTCTCAGAATGTAAATTCGTGATGGGAGGAAGTGTCGAATAGGGCAGTACAAGCCTTCAATTCAGTCTTAATTTGACAAAACAATTAGCAGCTCCTCACATTTTACATCGATAAAAACTTGTTTGGAGCAATGATCACGGAAAGAAACTATTGATATTAAGACCTAAGTTTCTGCAAAAATACTAATTTGCCACCCACAAACTACGAAATTAAGCCATATATTTAGTTCACAAGATACGAATGTTTCGCTCATGAAGGCAAAGTAGGTTGACAACGGCATACTTGGTGCAATATTACGTTTGTGTTAAAAGTTGCAATTGGATCGTAATCAACTCTGTCAATGTAAGAGCATGAATTGTGTCATTCATATTATGCATAACCTTCAACTTTCATTGTACTGAAATAGATTGCAACTTATATGTTTCTTTCCGCTCGCAGGAGGAACCTCATAGCACATAGCCAGGAGATGAGTCCTTGCAGGTTCTACGTGGTTTATGAAGGTCGCAAGAGGGGTGTATACGACACGTGGACAGAATGTGCGGAACAAGTTTTAGGTTATTCATGTTGTTTGTATAAGAGGTTTGACTCATACGATGAATCTTTGGAATCATTGTTCAAGTACTATGACATGTTGTACGAGAGACCAACAAGGCTCGAGGCATCCAGAGATGGAGCAGCAGAGAATGAGACAGGTAGCTTGAAGACTACAAGCCAGGATCGCACAAGAAGTGAGCTTTGTGAATGCAGATGTGCGAGGAGGAAGGCAGTACTAGTGATGTTTGTAATATTTATCTTTCTTATTCATGTTAACATTTATGTTTGTGGTATGGAGGGTCACAGATTAGAAGGGAAATAAGTATAAGAATTTAGTTGTGATGTTGCATTGTAAGAATTTAGTATTAACTTTTGACTTTATGGACGACCTATTGCTTTGTCGTGACTTACACATTATGAGTTAGAAATTTGTCACGACATCTTGCATCCATGTGAATTGCCGTTGCATTCATCATTAAATTAACCATATCTTTTGGATGAAGCTATATATATATATATATAATTGTAAGATATCAGAATACCACATGAGGGCGAGGGTGTGGATTCCTTCAAGAAGAGCTTCGACAGTTTGCTTGTCAGCCTTCAAGAGAAGGGCGATGCTCTCAAGGGCCATCTTCTTCTATCCCTTGATCATAATAATAAAGCTGGCTGTGGTTTTGGGAGATGTATATCTTGGTTCCTTTGTTCTTAGGTTTGAGGGAATTGTGCTTTGTTTGTAAAAAGGCATGCTCGTCTAGGTTTGTATTGTATAACCTGAACCATTTTATGTGATTGAACTATATGCCGTCCGAGAGATGAAATTATAAGAAATAACTGCTGAAATCTTGCTAAGAATACTACAGAGACGTTGTGACAGGAATCAAAATCTTATCATAAGTTATTTTGTGTAATTATTGTGGACAGCTAACAAAGTGGTTTGTATCTTAGCAATTATGTTGCAGTGTTACTAAGAATATGGACGCTGATGAACCCAATGTGGTAGAAAGGTGCTCCTCTTGTATGACATAAGCACAAAGTTTGAACAACTGTCATGTATCGTGAAACAAATGAACAATTGAACAACCCAGTGGAGTGACATTCAGGGCATATGGACCAGCACGAAGCACAAAGTTTGCAATTGAACAACCTTTAAGTATCATGAAACAATCCAACATTCGAACAACCAAGTCGAGTAACATTTTACATTGTAGTTCACAAGGGAATTTAGTCGCATATTACACTGTAGGTGACAACTAAGTTCAGACAAATTTAAAAGAAATTGTGATGGACAATTGGCAATGAGCAAATTGGAGCACTGGGTCATCAGCTTCGTCATCTGTGATAAAATTGTAGAAACAAATCAGACTGGATTGGATTTGAACGATTCGAAGATGTTAAAAAACTGAGAATGTACCTATGATCTTCACAGCATGGAAGTTCAGCAACGCGGTAACCTGAAAACGTTGGGATGAAGAAAGTTATTAGCACTTCAAAGTAAATGACCTGCCTTTGTGAAGACATTAATATGCACCTCAAAATATAGAACTTTTAGGCCGAGGACACATCGTCAAAATAAAGAACTTACCTCAACGACTGTCTGCAATCATCCCACAGATCAGGTCGCGTAGTTGTTCTCCTCGTCATCTCGTCCAGCATCAATGCATGGAACCCTATCATCCGGCCGAAGCTCTGGAGGTTCTCGTTCCAATCTCATGTTGAAATATATGTCCTCTCCCTGATAACGTCTTACAAAATTGTGTATCACGCAACATACCATGACAATTCGACATTGCATCTTAAAATGATGACGAATTGGCAGTTGGAGGATTCGGAAACGCTGTTTGAGAATCCCGAAAGTTTTTTCCACACAGTTACGTAGTTGTGCATGGCGATGATTGTACTTCTCCTGTGCGTTAGTGTACGGTGTAGCCGCTTCATTGTGGAAAGCTCCCAAGTGGTATCTACCCCCCTTGTATGGTGCCAAAAACTTATCGGTATTTGCATAGCCTGAGTCAACAAGATAGAACTTCCTTGCACAATTTAAGGACCAGAAAAAAGTTAGAAATATATTGTGATGGGCAAGGTCTTCAGATGTATAAGAGTACTATGATATACTCACCATCTGGCACGACGAAATCCCCCTCTTCTATGCACCATTTCAAGACCTTCATGTCATCCGCTAAACCCTCCCACCCAGTGCACACACACAAGAAGGAGTTGTCAAAGGAAATAACAGCCATTACATTCTGCGATAAGAAGCCTTTATGATTGCGGAAAGGAATTTGCTTCGACTTCTTAATGTGTGCAGGTATGTGAGTGCCATCGATAGCCCCAAGTGCATTCTACAAGGCAGGAGCGAAACATTCACTTCACAAAATGAGATGGCATAAGATTTGCATTGACATCATTATACGAGAAAAAAACATGTAGTGGTAGAGTAGTATAAACTGACCGTGAAGTAGGGATAGAAATGATGATTCCCGGGCACTCGGGGGTGGACACCAACGGTGGCACTTGGTTGTTGAATGAACTCTTCGCTCAGGGAGCATATTGCTTTTAGAGCACTATTGAAATAGCGCGAAATCGTCTCTCCAGAATGTTGGAATGCCTCTTGAAGATCCCTGTTACTATTTGAGCATCCAATTGCACTTAGGAATATGACTAGTTGCTCACGCACAGAAACGTGCCGCGATGAAGTGAGGAGTCCTCTACTGGATAACAACTCTTCTAATTTGAAGAAAATATTATTGTTAACACGAAAATTCTCGTAACCCCGTGTCGGGTGGCCTGCCAGCATCTCATGGATGGCTTCATGGCCGGAGTAGGGTCGAGTCCTACACCTCCTCCTTGGAATGGGTAATGTCTCTGATTCGTCACTCGATTCATTATGGTGTGCCACAAGTAATGCCGCCATAACCTCCTCTTCTAATACATTATCCTCTAGCTCAAGGGATGTGTCGTCACTAGTAGAAGACATGCCTTCGGCGAATATAACTTGAAAAAATGTATTCAATTGTCTAGCATGTTGAAGTATTCAAATTTGATTACAAACAACACTAACTTCATTTATAAGCATGGAGACATTGATAACATGAATAAGCACATCACACAATATTACTGCAAATCATGAATATTAAAGTTCAACAATTTGAAATTGAGACATCATAACATTGGCACAGAAGTTTCTCGATAAAGACATATAAAGGAAGACAGTGCGAATCAGATTCAAACATGCTGACAAAGTTGGATACACTAGATAGCTGAAATAGGAAAATTGTGATAAAGTTGGGGACACGTTCGGACGATTAGCCACCTCGAGGGCTCCTTGGTCGTGGACGTTGGGAGACATATGAACCCATCACTGTAGGGTAGCTACTATCCGGTGGTGCGTAAGGGGGGTAGTGTGAAGCCCCGAACCCTTCGAATGCACCCCCGAACATTGCTGAGCTGTTATAAGGAGGGAGGGGGGGTTGGAGTGGGTAATCCTGAAGTGCTGCCCGGGGATGCATAATTGAAGGCACTAACGGAGGGACCAGATCCGCAAGCGTTGCCGCTATATTATGCAATTGACCTACCTATCCAAGCACGCAAGGAGACATCATCTTGACATTGAGTAAAAAGGTACTGATTGATGGGATTGAGGAGTGCGGTTGCGCATGCCAATCGTGCTTCCCCCACTATGTTTGGAACTCGTTCGTCTAGCTTTGCCATGTAGGAGGCAGCCTCGGTAATGTTCTCTCGGTCTTTTGTTTCTTTCCGCTCCACTTTACTTTTCATAAGCTGCAGCCTCTCCTTCGCGGTGACTACGAAGTCTTCTAAGAAGTCTTGCATCCTCTCCTTCTTGGGCCTATCACTTTCTGGTGTTGAATTTGAACGAGTCCTCTTGCCGGTTGACATAGTTCGACGAGTTTCATTGGTTCCATTTTTTGTAGGGGGCTTTGGCTGCCTTCATCAAGGTCAATGTTTTCGAAGCCCTCATTCAGCGGAACCTGGGAAACTTCCTCTTGCTCATGTTCCCCAGTCGTCATGTCCACTATGTCATCATGGGAACTTCCTGATCCCTCCTGTAATGGATTCTCTGAGTGGCATGCATTCTTTCCCGTTGCAACAGTGTCCCTATACAAGATATCGAATGTCTCATAATATGGAAAAGTCTTGTTCCTGATTTTCGCAAAATCTGGATTCGTCTGTTCATACAAATATGGCATAAGGTGAGTGATTTAAGATTGGAGTTGCTAAAACTAATTTGGAATCAGTGTTGGTAGTAGACACAACTCACCGTGATAACCTCTCCCTACCCCACCCACTTTTGTTCGTCAATTGTCGGATTAAGTTGTAGTACCTTCTTAAGACTTTGACATGGTTCTTTAAGTGCGTCACTTCCATCTCCTTCCATGTCATCTTGTTAAAATTAGACCTAATCCTTAACCATACTTCAGGACAGAATGACCCACTTAGCATGTGTTCGTCGACATATTCTTGCATGAGCAGTCCAACTAAGGCGGATGACATTGGGGTACTCCATATGTCAGATATAGGAAAATGTTCCGCACATCTTTTTCTGCGGCCCGACGACTTCGCGACTACTTTCCCCTTCTCCTTTTCCATGTAATTCGACAAGTAGTGTTCCCTGCCTTAGATTGTATGAAAATTATGCATGCCACACAAAAAGGAATGCAATGCACTGAATTTAAGAACTAAAATTTTCGTCATAAATTGGAGAGAGTTTTGTGTATTTGACTAGATTGATTGTAATGATATAAGTAGATGCACTGAATTTAGCTGTGATATAATGTATTGAGTGTGTAGTCGGGTACTTGAGAAATGTGATTTCCCCACAGTGTTCTATCTTCTTAGAACTTACGATTCTTTCGCTATATCATAGACAAAACAAACATAATGCTCAGCAATCAGCAAGGCTAATATTACTAGTCGAAGCCAATTTCAAATAGTACCTGAAATCGATGTTGGCAGCTCAATTCAGAAGTTCTACTGCGTCCACGCACAACAACGATCCCGAACGGCTTCTCCACTCGACCTGAACCCTAAGGCCACGACTCCAATTAGAAAGTAAAATGTAATGGGATGAATGAAACGCGTAATTCCAGAATAAGATACCTGGCACTACCCGAAAGCATCACGCAAGACGCACGACGCCCTTGAAGCGCAAATTAGGTTTCAGCAGTAGGGGGATACCTAATATGAAGGGCTAAATCAGATCCATGCCTGGTGGTTGGACATCGACGAGAAAACTTTGTAGAAGCATGAATCGATGAGAATGAATTTGACGCACCTGAGATTCGGCCGATGTGAGTTGGCGCTAGGATGTGTCAAAGGCGAAAGCGGCAGTGGAAAGGCGAAGGCGGCAGTGGGAAGGCGAACGCCTGGGGGGTTTTGTTGACGGGGACGACGAATCCGATGAGGCCGAAAGGAACTCCGACGACAGCGCGGACGCGGGCGACCGAAGGAAAATGCGATGACGAAGAGGAAAAAGGGGCGAAGTTGAGAGGGTTCCGGCGGATAGCAGAAGGGGGAAAACTAATATGAAGGACTAAATCAGACATCGACGAGAAGACTTTGTAGAAGCATGAATCGATGAGAATGAATTTGACGCACCTGAGATTCGGCCGATGTAAGTTGGCGCTCGGATGTGTCGAAGGCGAAAGCGGCAGTGGGAAGGCGAAGGCGATAGTGGGAAGGCGAAGGCCTGGGGGGTTTTGTCGACGGGGTCGACGAATCCGATGAGGCCGAAAGGAACTCTGACGACAGCGCAGACGCGGGCGATCGACGGAAAACGCGATGACTAAGAGGAAAAAAGGGCGAAGTTGAGAGGGTTTCGGCGGATAAGAGACGACTACAGTGCGAAGGGCAAGTGAAAGGAAAAAATACCACGCGGGCCGATGTGGCGAACCACGGTTCCATGTTTTTTAATGGAACAAAAGTGAGCGAATATAGTCACGTGACGCTCTTGTTCCGCGCTTCGATTCTCGGCTACGAACTGTGGTTCCACCTCCCGTTTGACGGAACCGAACGGAATAAGGCTGCGGTTCCCACTCGGTTCCGCAACCAAACCGGGCCTAAGCTCTAACTCTCTGTTTTTTTTTTCAGTTACAAAAATATTCTACAATTTAGATGGTGCATTTATAAAATTCCCACAACTACGTTCCGGTACATAAAGCAGTACAGTATAACGCCTCACCGCTATTCCGGATATTGAACCCTTCTGCGCCGAACCCAATTTCTATCCTTTCGCAGTCGTCGTCGTCGTCGTCGTCGTATCAGCCGGAGGCCGCAGCGTTCATGGCGTCCTCTAGCGCCGCCGCCTCGAAGAGGGCGATGCTTGCCGAGGACGTCCCATGGAGGGCGAACCCCTCCGGTGTCAAGCCCGTGCCCAGAATCCACCAGAATCCCGTGCTTCGCATCCAGTCGAGCGACCCCAGGGCTAACTACGCCCTCGCTATCATGAAGGTTTGTTTTCCCGGGTCTTTATCTCGCGTTAGCTAGCTTTCTTTGAATTTTCGGTAGTCGGTTCTAGGGTTTTTTATTGTGATTGTCACTGGCGTAGCATGCGGATCCCGTCGGAGAAGGTTTTGGCATGGAGGCGAGGCTGGAGGCGGCTGGACCTGATTGCCTCGTGCCAGGGCTCACAAAGCCCGTCAAGTTGCTTGGCTTGAAGGTACGGCTCTATGGAGCTTAAAGTTGCCTATGTTTTTTCACTTCTGATGTGAATGCTATATAATTTGTGTTATGTTCCCTTAAAAAAAATTGTGCTATGTGCGGAAACTATAACACTTGCTGGTACTGGTTAATCGAGTATCTGAACGAAGACGCAAGTATGTTTTTGGAGTAACCTGGGGGATTGATGCATTAATTTAAGAATAGAGATGGTCAGATGAGTTCTAACTTAGATTGTGTGTGATATGTTTATTAGTTTCTCTTGAAACTTGATGTATTATTTTGCATTCTTATTAAGTTTCATAATAATATTGGTCAGTACCAGGTAATGTGGCACTACTGAATTCAGATGAGTATTTTACGTCATTCTGGTTTTGCTAGTGTTAGCAGCTCATTGCAAAAGTTTAACATCTCTGTAAAATTAAAATCTCTGATTCTGTTGTGTTTGAGATATTGAATCGGCATAGTTGAATTGATATGTGTTTTGCTATAAGTATGAAGCTTGTTACATGAATTGAAAGGTTGCTTTTATATAGCATTTTGCCACTAATGGATCTTTTATCCTGTTAATTAATGTGTTCTCTTCCTGAAGCGTTCATCTCTGTATATATGTTCTGTACTTTTCTAAGTTTAGTCCTTTGCAGATATGGCCAATTGAGATTGACTTCAAGTTTTTGGAACCTATTGGACGAGGAATGCAGACTCTTGGAAAGGTGATTATAACCTTGTTATATTTTCTTCATAACAATATGCATTTGAACAACAAGTAATTAACTTCTCAGTCATTCGTCGGGGTTCTCTTCAAATCCAAAGACGTAAAGTAAATATTGACCTTTTCTATCAAATCTATCAGCATTAGAAATTGTACTTTCGTGATTGATTAGGCTAGTACATCCATCTAAAATGTTCAAAATCAACAATCGCTAAAAGAAAATTCAGTCCATACTTTTAGGTATATTCAATAGGGAAACACTACTGTGGAGCATAAAGTTCTCATTTAATGGAACTTGACCTTCTCTGAAAAAGGAAGTGTTGATGTGCAGGATATACGTTATTTAATGCATGAGCAGTTTACAGAATTTCAAAGCATTAGTATCTTCATGGCAAGGTGTGAAAAAAGGTGTTTTATTGTTCTTTAAGCCTTCACCATTGTGCACAGAAATTGGCTAGTACAGAAGGGAAGAAGAAGTGGGAGTATGTTGGGTTGAGGTTTACTGGTTTAGGTTGTGGAACTAGAGAAGATATTTTAGAAAAGAAGAAATATTTCTTTTGACTCCTCAAAAAAAAAAAAAAAGAGACGAAGAAAAAAGAAACATGTCTTTGATGTTTTAGTTGTTTGACCTACAAATCTATCTTCTGAGTATTTTTTTTAAAAAATCTATCTTATGAGTAAGGACTTGTGGAATGAAAATTGTTAGGCTCATTGTACAAGTTGGAACATTTATGAAGGAAAAAACTCATCAATAGGAACTAATTTTCTCCCTTAAAAAACTCAGGGTTTTGTAAGAATTAGGGAAGTAGGTATAATTGATTCCAAGTGAGAAAATGAGGGCATGACTCTCTAGTTTGACCTTCTGTCCATTAATGATTAACTACTTGTATACAAACATAGAGATGAATCAATTGGGACCTAATAAAGGTCTTTTCCTCCTATCAAAACTGAATTCTAGAAGAACGTTAACTTCATTTGCACCAAGAATTGGTCTGAGATGAAAGAAAGAAGTATGCAGTTCTACCCTAAGAACAAAGCATTTCATTTTAGTTCATGATTGTATAAACCAAAGTTGTGGTTGTTTTACTTCAAAATATTCTGGGTTATTTCCTCTAACCACCCCTAAACTATCACGATTTTCTACATCTAATCCAAAACTACGAACTTCATTTTTTTTGGTCCCTAAACTTTCACGAATTTTCCAATTTGATCCTCCCGTCCAATTCTGTTGACTTCTCCATTATTTTTCATTTTTCACATTTATGAAAAGTCCATTATACCCTTATATAAATGTTATTCTATTTTTCTTAAAATAATATATAATAAAATTATAACAAAAAAGACTGCGGGCCGGAGCGAAAGGGGGGCCGGCACCCCCCTGAACGAGCTCGCCGGCGCGGGCGAGCTCGCTTAGGGGGGCGCCGGCCTCCCTTTCTCCATAGCGCGCGGCGAGGGAGATTAGGGGGGCGGGCGAACTTGCTCATGGGGGCGCCGGCAAGGGAGATTGGGGGGGTGGCGCCCCCCTCCTCGCGCGCGGCGAGGGACGTCGGCGAGCTCGCTCAGGGGGGCGCCAGCCCCCCTTTTCTCCTCACGCACGGCTAGGGAGAAAGGGGGGCCGGCGCCCCCCTGAACGAGTTTGCCGGCGCGGGCGAGCTCCCTCCTGGCCGGCGCCCCCCCCCTGAACGAGCCCGCGCCGCTCGAGGGAGAAAGGGGGGGCCGGCGCCCACCTGAACGAGCTCGTCGGAGCGGGCGAGCTCGCTCAGGGGGCGCCGGCCCCCCTTTCTCCCTCGCGCGCGGTGAGGGAGATTAGGAGGGCCGGCGCCCCCCTTTTGCTCCGGCGACACAAGAGCTGGCGAGCTCGTTCAGGGGGGCCGGCACCGCCCTTTCGCTTCGGCGACACAGGTGGCATCATTATTTTAAGAAAAATAGAATAACATTTATCTAAGGATATAATGGACTTTTCACAAATGTGAAAAATAAAAAATAACAAAGAAGTCGACGGAATTGGACGGAAGGATCAAATTGGAAAAATCGTGAAAGGTTATTGACCCAAAAAACGAAGTTCGTAATTTGAGGTTAGATGTGAAAAATCGTGATAGTTTAGGGGTGGTTAGAGGAAATAATCCAAATATTCCACATCAAATAGCATACTTCAAAATTCTCCTATTATGTAGACAAAAAAAGGTGTCTTGTTATCATGTTAAATGGATGTTGTCATGTCAGTATTTCATTTTAGACAACTTCGGCTTATATGACAACTTTGGCTTCATAGTTTCAGTTACAGATTACAAAATAGATACTACTTTTTCTATTTTTCTGATGTTATTTTTCCCGGTTATGCAGTCCATGGACCTTGCAGTTAATCTCATGAATGCATCATTTCAAGATCGTTAGATATTACCAATTTTGGTTTCAACCTGCATGCGAATTCTACAGATTCTGAGGATAACATCTGTCGGTAATCCCTCTGGGAACTCATGTACATCAATATATTTTCTTGTATCATATTGCAGGGGGTCAAACTCCATGATAAACTTCAATTGGCTTGTTAACTTCTTTTTTTTACCGAGTTGTATGGAACTTTCACCCGATGTTACTGCATCAGTTTATTTTGAAAAAGGAAAAATGACTACGTTACTGTACTGTAGTATATAACACTGGCTGGTGCATACGTTTTGAACTTAAAATTACGAATAATTTTTAATTAAAAATGAAATTGTATTGTTTTTTTTTTACGGACTGCAGTGTATAAGCGGCCCTTTATTTTGTCCTTGGAGGAGCAACATTAGCACGCTTCGTATGAGCTATAATTGCTATTTTTATCGAATGTCTCCGAAGAGACAGCTATAATTGCTACATGGAGCACCCATGTGGACATCACAAGAACGTCGTGGTTATGTTAGCATTCTATGTTTCTATTGATTATAAAACTTCCACATCCTGCACTGCACCCCTTGCTATCTCGAAAGTTTTATTTTCAATCTTACTTTTTCGTTGAATTCCATATATAGAAAAATGGTTGGTTTAAGTATTAATGAGATTATGAAGCTCTTCGCCATGCAGGCATGTTATCGATGTTAACAAGCTGGTGAATTAACGATAAGTTTCAAAGTTTTAAGTTTTTTGCATTAAATTTAGTGGAAATTAACATAATATATTGCATTTCTACGATGCATCACTGATGCTAAATGCACTACGACTAAAAAAATGATTCAAAAGGAGAGAAAAATGCACCTATAAACGAGCAACAAATCCAACAAGAATATAGGCAAGATTATTTCACCCAAAAGCAAAAAGAATAAACAAATAAAACAAATTCTACGTGTGGATCCAAGATCCAGTCGATCACGCACACGTGGTAACGGCGGCGACAAGAAGTCCACCATTAACGTGTCCGCCAGGTTGTGGGCCGACAAGGCCCATGTCCGCATTTAACCCCATGACACATCTCACACAGACTGGCCAATGCCCATTCTCCAGTAATAAAAGTTTCGCTTCCTCTCTCTCGCACTCTCTCTCTCACAGCTCCGTCCACCTGCTTCCGAAAATGCCCCTCCTCCGCCCCAGCGTCGAACTACTCTCTCTCCTCGTCCTGCTCCTCGTCTCTCCTATCTCCTCCGCCTCCGCCTCCGCCTCCGCCTCCGCCTCCGCCGTCGAGTACTCCGACCACTTCGAGTCGTGGGCCGCAGCGCACGGCAGGAGCTACGCCTCCGAGGAGGAGAAGCTCGATAGGTTCCGCGCCTTCCAGGACAACGCCGACTTCGTTGACCGCCACAACGCCGATGGGAGCTCCCTCTACCAGCTCGGCCTCAACGGCTTCGCCGACCTGCGCCCCCACGAGTTCCGGGCTGCCCGCCTGGGCCTCAGCGCCGGCCTCGCGCTCCCGCGTGGGAACCGGACGCTATTCCGAGGGACGCCGGAGGGGGCCGTGGGAGCGCCGGCGTCGGTCGATTGGAGGAAGGAAGGAGCCGTCACCAACGTCAAGGATCAGGGAAACTGCGGTACGATTTATCTGTTGGTTTGTTCTATTTTCGAATTGATGAACACGATTGAAATAAAAATCACACAAGTTCGATCTCAGAGGAGTGAAAAAGATGTTCCATTTACATGATTCAACATAGATTATCTTTTTTTATGTTGACTTTTAAGCTTCATTTGGTTACTGACTCATACCCAGTAGACATATCTATTTGCAAGCTTCACTTATATGTATTCATTTTCCTGATGTGTTAGTGCCGAGAGAAATTTTGTTAGTTAGCATACGAAGCTTGTTTGATGAGATGCGTCGAATGCATCGTGATATTTTTCTCTGGATGCCAGAAATGTGTTTCTGAGAGGTATGATTATATGCATAAAGATAGGATAGAATTCAAAGCCAGGCTAATTTATTGTTAGTTATGGTAGGAAGAATTTGTGAGATTGCAAAAACTTCCTTCTAACCATAATCTAGGGAGATTGAGTGAGTTTCATAACTACCGAACTACTTATTTGGTAGATATGGAGTTAATATTCGGTTATCCTGAGTAGCTACCCGAACTACCTTATTTGTTAGATATGGAGTTAATATTCGGTTATCCTGAGTAGTTACCCAATGCACATATCTCGTAGCGGTTATCTACCATATATTGAAAGACATCTAAATAAAGTGAAACTCTCTCATGGCCATGGACATAGGAGATAATATTTGAACCACGTAAAATCTGTGTCTTTCTCTTTGTATGATTTTTTGTTACTCCTCCACTATCTGTTCTTCAATTTCTCCCTGACATTGGTATCAACGATTTGTTGGTATCAGGTTATTCCGCAACAGATTGTTGTTCATCTTTTTACATAGTGTATTAATATGGCTTCATATGGACCATCAGATGCAACATAATACTTACCACATCAATCCAGTTGCGAGCTACAAGGGACAATGTAAAATCAAAATGTGCATCGTTTCAGAAAAAAATCAAAATGTGCATCTAAAGTTAACTATCTCAAATATCTTATTAGCAATAGCCAATTCTTTTTGCTATGCTAAATCAAGGTTGTGAAAATATCTTATGAGCAATAACAATTTTTTCACACTCAACTTTTACATTATATTTTGGTTGGTTATATTTCAATCAAGTGATAAGTCAAAATATATTAAAAATAATAAAATTAGAAGATATATTAAATTTTATCTAAATTAGTTATTTCTTTTTGGGGAAGCTAACTTAATTATTATTGACATGAATGCAAACTTACTATTGGTATAAAATTGCAAGATCTAACTTAAGATCCTTAAGGTAAGATCAAAATTGGTCACGAGTTTTAAGACCTAGATCAAAATTTTGATAACTTTGGCTAAATACATAATGAACGCATGGGCACTCTTGAATCTGCAAATTATTTTGGTCCTCCGCTAATGGCAAAAGTATCTATAAATAGTATACCAGAACTCTCAATTAAAAATCCTTGAATTACTTAAAGAAAATCCTCTAGTTGGTGAGGCATAATTGATCATTGCAAGGTTTCTAGGATGCCTCTCCATTGTATCCTTAGTAAATTAATGATTTGGGAAATCTTTAGTTTTGCCTATGGAACAACAATGGATTGCGTTTTTGTGTTAATGTTCTTTATTTGAACCACTGCAGTCATGTAGTTAGATCAGCTAATATGAAACAGTAACATCCTCAATAACATTTGTGGAAGTAATTATCTTGGCATCAAGTTCTGTCAAGTGTCAAAGATTTTATTTTCAACCAATGATAAATATGCTACTTATTCGCAGGTGCTTGTTGGTCCTTCTCTGCAACTGGTGCAATAGAAGGAATTAATAAGATAGTTACAGGCTCTTTAGTAAGTCTTTCTGAACAGGAATTATGTGACTGTGATCGGGCATACAACAATGGTTGCAATGGCGGCCTCATGGATTATGCTTTCAAATGGGTTATAAACAATAAAGGGATTGATACAGAGGATGATTATCCTTATCAAGCGAAGGAAGGCACCTGCCTTAAGAACAAGGTATAGTTGGCATCTTGGCATATCTCTTACACTACCCTCCTTCTATATTATTATCATTTGTCAGCTAAATACCATGGTGCATAAATACACATGCTATAACATACACGTTATACAGATGAATCGTCGGATTGTAACAATTGATGGTTATACGGATATACCTTCTAGTAATGAAAATTTATTACTCCAAGCTGTTGCCAAGCAACCTGTGAGTGTAGGAATCTGTGGAAGTGAAAGATCATTTCAGTTATACTCAAAGGTTGGTCCAAAATCGCCATTGCCTGTTTTATTTCAAGAGTTTTCATACTTGATATTTCATGGCTGACAATCTTTCGTTCTTTCTTTACCAGGGTATTTTTTCAGGCCCTTGCTCAACATCTTTAGACCATGCTGTATTAATTGTTGGATATGGTTCAGAGAATGGTGTAGATTATTGGATAATAAAAAATTCATGGGGAACAAGGTGGGGAATGAACGGGTTCATGCACATGCTCCGCAATAGTGGTAATCCACAAGGAGTGTGTGGTATAAACTTGTTGGCTTCTTTCCCAACAAAGACTAGCCCTAATCCACCGCCCCCGCCACCCCCTGGTCCAACTAAATGCAGTCTTGTGACTTACTGTCCAGCAGGAAACACCTGTTGTTGCAGTTGGCGAGTGTTGGGATTATGCCTTTCATGGAGTTGCTGTGACCTTGACAGTGCAGTTTGTTGTTCGGACAACCGCTACTGCTGCCCATCTGATTATCCTATATGTGATATCCGTAGAAAGCAATGCTTAAAGGTGAATCACAGTCTATATTTGCAGTAGAAAGCTAGTTGCCTAATTTCTTATGGCGAATTAACTTGATTAGATGCTGAGTAATAAATCATTGAAACTTAAAAAATTGTTCTTTTTTGCTTCTGGACATTTCTATGCCGTTCCATTTTTGCTGTTCTTGTTATATTATCTTTTTGCACATTCAAGCTCTTATTATTATTATTATTGAGATGGTTTCATACTTTTTAGGTGTATATATACGTATAACTCTTTCTCCTGAAACCAACCATCCAGTTGTAACCTATACTTTGAGCTTTATATATGGTATCACTGCGTCCTCTTTGATTTATGTGATAGTACTGGAGACTGAACTTCCTGAGCTTTATCCTCGCAGGGCAATGGAACTAGTCTAAAGGGGATTCCAAGAAAAGAATCTTTTCTGAAATATGGTCCTTGGGATAATTTTCTCGAAGCATGATAGCATCAACATTGGCAGGGGTAATATTTTCAAGTTCCGTCTCCTTTGTGTTGTTCTCGAAGTGACTAGGATGCCATATTTTGATGGCTTAACCGTGTGTGTGATAATTATGAATATAGACGTTTGCCATTTACCAGGTCAAGGTGACTTCTCGCAAAAGTTTTTGATCCATCACTCTGGATATTTGCGGAGTTGGGTGTCATAATCAGCACTAGTTGCAGCATGAAAACATATGGAGAATTGGCACCCTCTTCTCCATGTTAGAGAATACACATTTGAGATGTAATAAGAATATTAAAGAACATTTTGGCATGTATACTACTACCTTGTGAGAGTTACTCTATTTAGGATGTACCATATATTTCATAAACTTCCTTGTATCATCAATGATGTCTCACATCTTCTAGAATGTATTTCTGAAGCATAAAGATCATTTGTACCAGAACATGGGATATGTGGTTGAAGCCTACCTACCAATGTGTCAAATTAAGTATATCTGGTTTGTAAAACTAGAAGGTAGCAAATGCTTTAACTAAATGTTGCGACAACTTGATTCTTAAAAGAATGCCCTGGTAATTTAGATTCTTTTCTATTTGCACTTCGATGTCACAACTTGTTTATTCACAGTGCGTTGAAGGAAAAAAAAAAAAAAAAACTGAAATACACTGCCTTAGTCGCAGTACATGTCTGCCATGGTTTTGCTTTTCCTCTTCCCTGCGTCTACTTGTCACTCAAATATATGATAAAATGTCACTTATAGTATATTGTACTAAAACTTCCAATCCATTCACTACTTGTAGATGAGAATAGCAGATATAAATCATATATACAAATATAATATAGTCAAATGCCAAGTCTGTGATCTAGCGGTGTTGGCCTCCATTTTCCGAAAGCATATACAATTGGGCATTCTTCCACCCATTTTTTAAAGCTTTTTTAGATACTTAAAATTTAATAATAATGACTAGAGTTCGTTAGTCTATTAATTTTAATAATATATTATTGGAAGCATTAATTTTAATCTTATATTAATTAAAATTTAATAATAATGACTAGTTAGTTTTTTTGTCGAAAGAATACTATTATTTTTGCTACATATTAGTTTTGCGCGAACAAATGTAGAACATATGGCCTCTCTTTTTCTTTATTGGACAAAAAATCACTGACTTACACATTTTTTTTAATTTGGCGTGACATATTTTGATTGGATTAAAGAACAAAAAAATCAATCATTTTTTATATTTAGCTTCATAAAGTTTTTAAACTATTAAATTTGATGGTGTAAATCCGACATTATATGGACAAATATTTATTTAGAGAAAAGTGTATAAGTAGAGCATTTCATGTAGAACGGATGTAGAGCACTGATTTTATTAATTAGATTAATAAAATAAATATATAGTAATTTAAAAAATGTGTTAAATAGTAAATATGATTAATATTAGTATCATCGAATTATCAGATGATCATGATCAAGCTATTTTAATAAATATGATTAATTCAACAACTATAATTTATTTAGCCTTAGATGATACTTTTTTATTATCAAATTATCTCAACAAATATATATTATTTCATCTAAGAAGTATATTATTAATCTAATAATGAATTATTATTCTTAAATTAAATAAATGATGAGAAATATGCGCTCTACACTAAAGCGTAGAGCGAGGTGCTCTAATACTCAGTAACCTCATTTATCTATATTAAAACTATAAATATTTAATGGAACAGAATAAAGTAGTTACTTTTTAAAAAAATGGGTTATATTATGACGAAATTTATCATTCGTTATTTTCTGAGCAACATTAGCTTCTATATAACATTTTCGAGAACAATGATGGTTGATGACTCAATCATCCAAGCCAATACTCAAAGTAATTGATCTTAATCATTCTTTCATTATTTTCCTTTTTCTTTTATGTATAAAAAATCAACCTTTCATGAGAAAAATATAACATAGAATAATGATCACGAGTGATTTCAAAATAGGAAGACAAAATGGCTGATCAGCTACGAGATTTTCAAGTGAGCAAGGATGAACTTTGTAAAAATGTTCGAGGTTCCATTGAATATATATGTTATCTATCAATAATAAGATGAAGTGTCGTCGAAAGGTTTTGGCCCCTAGTCTCAAGAAACATAGTATACTTGAAGAACATGTTTGCACTTTTCTTATTGGCCTAGATTTGTATATGCATAAATAAAATCGTCATGATTCATACAGATTAAGTTTTCTATTTATTACAAATATATACGTATTTGTTAAGTAACACCTATATATGATATCTGTTATAAATCATATGTGACTCTTTAGCAATTTAAGACTATTGAATTCAATGTTAGTTGTCACTACAACAAATATGAGAATTACAGACGATTTCGACGATCTATAATTTCTCCGAAAACACAGACATGTCACTACAACAAATATAAAAATTATGGACGAAATTACAGACATGTCATGCTTAGTATCAGTGCATAGACCCCTTCTTAAGTTGGAGCAAATTTTTTTTAGAATGGGAATGATATGAATAAATTCTGAACAAATCTTTCAGTCCATATAATTCTCTAAGATGCAAAGATAGTGAGAGAAAAGAGAAAACAAAACCCTAATCATAGAACAACTATATGGTGGGTATCGATGCATTTCATGTCATCAACAGTGTCAAAGATCCGTTAAGTGCATCCAAAGAAATTAAACTTTGACGTGATGGAACATTACAAAATTTCTAGTCACAACTTGCTTCCTCGTGGATCAATAAATCACATTAAGATACAAAAAGATAAGCGGACGTCGAGTTCATTGGATCAGCAAGTAGAATATATAAAAAGTAGTGAATTGAAGTTGGGTTTACATGTAATCAAATGAGTTTATCTTTGAGCTCAGTGATCACCTCATCTAGCATGTCAATGAGCTTGGTCTTCTTCCAATATTACTGTCACTCGCTCGGAACCGAAGGCTCCACCTGATCACTGCAGAAGTCGTTCCTGCGATGATCCGTGAGGGCTTCCTCCATCAGTTTCGCATCTAACAACACGTCATCATCGCCACAAAGAGCATCACCTCCTCCGCGCGGGCTCTAGGAACCTGGATCGGTTGAGTACGGCAACATAGCCCGTGAAGAGGCTGAGTGGAGCCGGCCGAATGCCGAACTGGTGCGGCTGCCTTGGCATTGAAGAGAGGGACAAAGAGAAGCCTCACTGCGGAGAGATCATCGAATGATGGCGCTCGTCCGGCGAAAAAGTTTGAGCGTTTGGATCCATGTTAGAAGAGAGTAGGGTTGTCGGACCAGGCCACAGTAGCTAGGGTTGTCGGAGTAGTAGTAGGACAGAAGAAAGGAAGGATGACAGAACGCTCCCATGTTAGAAGGTTTACGTAGAAGCGAAGTAGGAGGCGACAAAGGAGGAGGGGAGCTGTCTGCCCGGAACCTGAGCTTCTCCCTCCGACTGTGCTGCGGTACATGTTGCGGTACATGGTACATGATCTGCTGATGATGGCTGGGTTGGTGGTGTTGTGCTGAGGGTGAGGGCATTATTATTACATGGTGAGGCCAGACGACTTGAGATTGAGTGAGGAGCTATTAAATGGCTTATCATAATGAGGTGATAAAGGCATAAAATGATTATTTGAAGTGTCACACGTTTTCTATGGAGGTATTATAATAAGATTACTTCATATTCCATATGAGAAAAGATGAGGAAAAAATGATAAATAACAAAAAAATGAGGAAAAACATAGATATCAATACTGAATGAGGAGCAATTGGAAACAGCCACTTTGAATCCAGCTTTATATAAGATAAGATATAAGATATATAAGACATGTAAGATTAGACGCGAAGCATGGAAGGAAAATAATTGAGTGAATGCAAGGACGGAGCCAGGATCATTACGGGGGCAAGTACATAATATAAAAAAGAAATAAATAAATATATTAATTTTATTAATCAAATTAAGAAATAAAAAATATTATATTAGAATCAACATATAATAATAATTATTATTTTATTTAGATTAAAATAATTGTTTGTTATTCATCATTCATATCTTTTTTTCTTTTTATGTTTATCATGTTAAAAGAAAATGCAACTATTTATGACAACTAATTAATTTGATTTTTTTTTATAAAAACGAGTTAAATTTATTAGTACATATATTATACATTCATAAAAACACATGTTATACTACAATCTTTTATAAATGTACACATATATTCTCTTATTGATACAACAACGCATTATAATTATGCCAAGTTCAAAAATTTAGGGCATTCTCCATATATATATTACTATATATAATGTTTCAAAAAATTAGGAGGAGCTTAATTATGTAAAGTTTACAGAATTATGTTGTCTCCGTCACTGAGTGAATGGATTAAATAGATGAACGAATGCGGGAGTTGTAGGGAGTAAAAATTATATATATAGATGAGTGAGTGGTATATTGACGAGTGAGTCGAGGCTACAAAAGAGATAAAATGGAAGGTGAAAGATCTAACCTTATTTATGCATGTTAAATTGTGTACAGAATTCAAAACACTTGGAGAAAAATGAAATCTACAATGTGAAGCTCCCAATGCATTAGGTTTTTCTATATAGATATATAGACTAGTGAAGAGGTCTTTGCGTGATTATAATCAAATGTCATAAAATTTTTGTTATGATTGAATGGCCACGAGATATTGATATAGAATTATTCCATACAACTTTAAATAAAAAATAGAAAATGATAAAGAAACAAAGGCACTGTTCGAGTATCTGGTGCTTCATATTTGAGATCCACAAATTAAAGGCACGAGTTTTCATTCTACAAAGAAACAAAGTGCAATAATAGATCCCAAAGAAATCAGTACCTTCTCATAGAATTAAAAAAACCAAGGTCAGATATCGGAACACGTACTGTCATCTTCACGAAGGTTACGCACCTTCTCATAGAATCCTGGCAGGCAGGTGGAACATGAAATCGAATGTTTAACCTTTAACATTATTGACATGAATTCATGGAACATGCATATGTATAGTTGTTTAACCTTCAACATTATTGACAATTAATAATTAACTAGTTTAACTCAATCGCGCTTCGCACAATTTAAATATATTTTAAAAAATAATCATAAATATATTAATAAAATATTATATTATATTTTTATTATAATATATAATATATAACTACTATTTGTACCATACATTATATCTATAAATATTTTATATAAGATAAATTTAAGTGAATTTTATATTTTAAAATATTTAAGATGATTGCAAAAAATATTATGCCTTTTGTAATATTAGAATAAGTATTATTTTATATTCATGCATGTGTGTTAAAAAGAATATATTACAATTTTTCTATCAATAATTAATAATTATTTTAGCTAAAATAATATCATATATTTATAAGAAAATAATATTGTTTTTTTTCAAATCCTACTCTAAATAATAATTAAAGATGTATGGTTAGCCGGTGTGATATTTGAAATTGAAAAAAATAATTATGACTCTTCTTATCCACTCTAACGGAGTTAAGTAGATATAAGTATGTGGTTTTTCAAATTAAAAAATAATTATGATTTGTTACAATTAACTAAAGGTAATGAATATACTTAAGTTATCATTTTTTCATTAAATAAATTTGTGCATGACATGAAAGAGAAATAACTCAAAATATAGGAAAAAAAAGAAAGTAATAGAATAAAATCACCTCCATTAACTTTTTTGTTTCCATATAAAATTATAATATGAAAAATTTTAAACTGTGAAATAATGAATATAATATTTCCATAATAATTATATTTTTAAATAGTTTGAATATTCATATTTCTCAAAGCAATTATTCATTTTATCTTTTTTTAATATTACATAATAATTTTCTATTTATTTTTAAAATTATAAATTACAGTGGATAATGTGATCATCGTCCATCTCCTCTTCCCCCGGATCCCTCCGGTGGCAGGAACTGTAGCAACATCAGTCGAACGGACGCATTGTTCTTTGCCATGCGGGCAGCGTAGGCGAGCTCTTCCCTATCGTTCGCCCTACGGATGTAGTACACCGCGATGCGATGCTGAATCCCCGACAACTTGCTGCTATCATAGTTTGAAAAGAAATGTTAAAATTTTAATACATAAAAATATATATATTTAATTGGGATCGGTCACTGGGATCAGGATATCCGATTTAAATCGTAATGATATTGAATCAAAATTAAAATATATTAGTTTATTGTATCATAACTAAAAGAAAATGTTAAAACTTACATGAATTAACAATGAAATAATAATATAGTAGTAATTAAATAACAAATTGCGTCAATATATAAGGTTAATTATACAATTAGACTAATTTAATAAATATGTATATATTATATTATATAAATTATATGGGACCCTCATCGTCGATACTCATCTTTGTTTTAAAATATGTTCACAATTTAAATATATTTTAAAATATAATTTTATTTTTATTATCATTTATAAAATGTATGAATTTTTTATACCATATAACATATCTATAAACATTTTACAATTTTGAATAAGATAGTAGTTAAGGTTATATTTTATAATATTTCAAATGACTATAATGAATATATTGTCTTTTATAATATTAAAACGTGTAGTTTACTTAATTTATATTCATGCATGTGTCTTGGAAAGATACATTAAAATATTGCTACCAATGGATAACTAAAAAAGTTTAACTGAAATAATATCATATGTTAAGAAAGAAATGAGATTGATTTTTTCAATATCTCCTAAATTTGAGATCGGTGAGCTTCTACAAGAATGATTTGAATTAGCAAAATGAAGGGTTCAAATCGATATATTGAATCATTACTTTCGACATTACTATAGTTTTTTATATCATGTAAATATTTTATATGACTTGCCACTATGTATGTATGTATGTACTGAAATGTCATATATTCAAATATTAAATATTATCTTAAAAACTAATTCATATTAGCTAGAATGTTAAAGAGATAAAGATATTTTTTCATCACAATTTTACTTACTTTACACTTCATTTTCAAATAGAATTAGTTACATTAATAGGAAGACCTAATGTCCATTAGTTCACATGCATAATAAAAAATGTAACTCGATTCAATGGGTTAACATATAATTTATGAAAAATTAATCATGGCCTTAGAAATTTTGTACTCGTTATTTAAGAGTGCATGTATCTAGACATTTTTTTAATTAAAAATAAAAACTACAACATAATATAAAGAGTTAAAATACAACTTATTAGTGAAGACTTAAAAATTTTAATACCCAAATCTATAATGAGAATACGAAATGTACTTGATTGCAAAGAATTAAATAATTCAATTAATGACATGTGGAGATAATAATTAAAGAAAATAAACATGAATAATAATAAGAATATCCAAAAAAAAAAAAAAGAAAAGGTCATTGTGTAAGAGATTCATTATAAATCCTCAGACAAAATTAATTAGTATAAATAAGAAGATCTAATATTCATCAGTTCACACATTTTCTTTTAATTAAATATAAAATATTTTTATTATGATAAAAAATAATATAATTAGATTCTATCTAATGGTGAGAATTATATATATATATATATATTAAGATCCAAATTAATTAATATCAATAAGAAGATCTAATGTTCATTATTTCATACGTTTTCATTTTATTAAATCTAAAATGTTTTAATATGAGCATAAAATATATTAAAATTGAAGAGTCAACATATAATTGGTGGAATTCAATACATTTAAGGATGCATTTAATAGATTATTAATTAATTAAGGATGCATTAGTTATGTTATACTATGATAAATACAATAGAATATAAAGAGTCAACATATAATTTATATATGAATAATTATGGATGCTTTTATATATAATTAAATACAAAGAGGCAATATATTATTTATAAAAAAATAACCATGAAGTTAAGATTTTAAAACACAAATTAATAATAAGAATACCAAGTGTTTGTTTTAATAATTGAATGATGATATTATGATGCTAAATTTTATTTGCAAATAAGATTAGTTAACATAAATAAGAAGATATAATATTTTTTTAGTTAACAATTTCATTTTATTAAATGTAAAATATTTTTTATTATGAGCAAAAACTATCATAATATAGTTACAATTATATTCCTTGACCTGGTTGAACGTGGCCTCTGGCTAGAAGATCGTCGCTCGGCATTGTTGTAGCAGTAGATGGTGAGCATGAAGGGACACGACACCGCCGATTTCATTTGGAGCCGTGTGAGCGCTGTTGCTGTGCTCTCGGCGGTCGAACGATATATACGTCGGTGGCAAGCACGAAGAGACGCTGTCAATGACTGAGGGCCACTGTGACAACTAAAATAAATAAATAAATAAGTAAATAGAGAACCAAATGGATAAGATCAAGAATGGACACCTATGCATATGAATGGATAAGGTTATGGATAAGATCAAGAATAGACACCTATGCATATGAGTGGATAAGGTTATGGATAATATCAAGAAGGACAATGTGGACATTTCCTCCCATCCAAAATTCCTATATAAAGAGGACCTCTCTTGGACATCCCCCTTTTTCCTCTCATTCACTCCTCTCTCTTCCTCTCTAAGGCAATCCATCTAGCAAAGAAGAAAGGGGCATTACAGCAAGGTTCATTTAGTTTTTTCTTCATTTCTGCATTTCTCTTAGTTCTAGCATCGTCCCCTTACCCCTTTCCCAATCGGGATTTCTCGTAGGTGATGAACGATAAGGGGAAAGTGATTATCGTGGATTGAGAAGGCGTCGTACAAGGAACAATCCAGAAAAGAGGTGGGTGATATCGAAATCTCCTTGTATAACATGATGGCAATTCATTGGAATTAGGTTCTTTTCGTATGATGTGTTCTTGATGATTGAAACGATATGAAAAATGATGTTTTGATTGTATTACCATGTTTGTGATTCCTTTTGATCCTAGATATGTTCTGTATTAACCCTCTAGGCTTAGATGATTGATTGTATGCCTTGATTGCATTTTTGGATTGAAATTCACCATTATATGGATTCTGTCTGTTTCTATTTTTCCTAAGGATCGATCGACTGATCCTATATATTGGTCGACCGATGATGAGATTATCGGTTGACCGATCCTTGGAGACCGATCAATCGATCCTTGGAGACCGGTCGACCGATCAATCTTCTTGAGTCTTGTATCGTTCGGCCGATCGAAGCTCTTTTTGATTAAATATTATCGGTCGACCGATCCAGAGATATTGGTCGACCGGTGTAACAGAACTTATTGTATTATATTCAGACCAACATGTCGACTGATCCAGAGATATCAGTCGACCGGTGTTCAAAAAACGGTTGACCGACCAGTGAGGACCGGTCGATCGATATCTATTCAGGTTGCAAATTAATTACTGATTGATTATTGATTTGATCTATATTCTTTCTATGCTTGTGTTGTGCTACTCCTTACTGATTGGAATGTTATGTGATTAAATCATTGATCTTGTTTTGATCTGTTCTATGATCTAATCCTATTATGATATGCAAGTATGGCAAAGTGATAAAGTGATTAAGCAAGAAAGTTATGAACATGTTTATGGGAGTGGTGGTCAGAGCTTAAGCTGAGTGCTCATCGGACGGATCGCTCTCTGAGCCATGACTTGATCTCCCATTGGCCGCATGAAGCTGTATTGGTCGATCTGGCGTAAATTTCTCAGGTTAAAGGCACCTAATGTTAAGTGAAAGTAAGAGCACAAAGAATATGAACAAATAACATGAACATGATGAACAAAGCTTGATTATTGATCCAGCATGATCTCTGAAATCTTTTATGATTATAAGATTGACTCATGATCTCTATATATTTTATCCATCGATATCTCAAGTGAATGATCTTATACTCAAATCTGATCTTATTGCAAATGATTATTAATTCTGCTAATTGCTATTTATTGTTATGCATTGTGCACTTATGGATCCCCACTATGCTGTATAGCTTACGGGAGGACCTCCTCCCCTGTGTTGATTTCCATAGGGCTAGGTTAGTGATGGTGTCGAGATCGTGTGCCGCGACCAGCGATTCTAAAGCACATGAACCAAGAGAGGGCCTAGTTATCTTTCTTTATTTTCGTATTATGAGCTTGATATAATTCAGACATTATGACTATCATGGACTTTGTAATATTTTGGGATTTTCACTTTTATGATATTTTTATCTTTCCTTCTTTGTTCTTATTATTGGCATGTCATTATTTTTATTTGAGATTTGGTCAAGTTTAAGTCAATGTCATATGGTTTTCATAGCGCCTTCGAATAGATCCTCGTCACGTGGCGTTGGTCGATTTGGGGGCATTACATTTATGGTATCAGAGCCGCTGTTCGGACTCTTTTGATGTCTTATTGTATAGTATGGTATAAGAGTGGTTCATGTGCTATCGCTGAGCTGTCGTCACACCCTCCACCTTAAAGTACAAGTAAAATTTTTCTTGCTTTGTGTCATTATTTATTGATATATCGATGCTTATTTCATATGAGTGGTTGATTCTTAAGGAGGTTATTTATATGGTAGGAATCAACCTAAATGGTATTAGTGATTATGCAAAAGGGGCATAAAGGTTATGAAAAATTGGGAAAGAATAAGTAATGCATGTGGATGATGATACCTACATGAAGAGTCAGACTTATAGATATTTAGAGAATAAAAGATAAGAAACAATTTTGTTCTTTCAATTCATGTTTTCCATCTCTTTTATGATCACCCTACGCATGGACTTCTTCTGCTGACTGCAGCAGTATGAAGAGGAAAAGGAGTAGGCATGTTGCAAAGAGATGTAGTTTTATGAGAAATGAGGGAATTATAAGAATAAATAAAAGAATTGCCTCACATAATAAGTAGGTGTGAGATGGTTTCAACATAGTAGAAGCGAATTTTATAGGAAACCAAGTATGCCTAAGTTATGATTTATGTGGTTCTATGAGTTTGTTAAGATAGAGGTTTATTTATATGTTATATTAATAAGTAGACAACCGTAACACTTGTTGTACCTTATACTTCATATGGACTCTATGTTATGTTGATAAAAGTTTTAAGAAAATACAAGCTAGTTATATGAATTCTTATTACCTCATATTGAGCTAAGAGTTAGATATGGATGAATAAACATAAAATTTTGAAAGACTAAGGGGTCACATTGGATTGAAGAATGGATACCAAACATTCAACCGCTACCCCGTTTCAATTGATCAAAAGACATTGACAAATGGGCGTCCACTCCTCCTTTCGGACGATCGCTAAATGAACTAGAAATGGACGACCGTTGATTTGTAGGCATCCGATATGTGGATAGAAGGAAATTCGATCCTAATCGAATCTTTTGATTTATTAAGCCTTTGCCCGCCTGATTTATTATAAAATGAAACGAACTTAAAAATGGTTCAGAACGATGCTTAGTATAACCTAGATCTAATTACAAGTCGAAAGAGAAGTCCACTATAACGATGAAAAGTTATGTTATGGCTTAGAGCGAGGTCATCTTCTTCGAGGGATGTTTCCGCCTAGAACAAGATTTACCCTCACTCATGTTATAGCCTAATGCGAGGTCATCTCCCCTGAGGTATGTTTTCGACTAGTGCGAGATTATGCTCATCTTTATGAATGTTGCCATCTAGAGCGAAGTCATCCACACTCTTACAGATGTTTTCGCCTTGTGCGAAGTATGATGCTATTTACTGATGTCAAGTTAAAAGGAGGACAATTGTATGAAAAAGGACCAATGCGAGATATGAAAATGGATTAAAGTATGATACGGTGATGGACTATAGTAGGTTACGAAAATGGACAATGGCAAAAGTTAAAGATGATTGCTTGCCTTGTATTTTGGTGATTGTTTTGCTTTTCCTACCTTATTGCTTGAATTCATTCTATGTATTTGCTTGCATTCATGATGTATTAAGAACTTATATTATGTAGCGTGTATAGATTGTTTGGGTTCCTTATGGATTGGAGTTATCATGTGTTTCATCGACCGATCGAATCATCATCGTAATCGTAACATTGATTCGGGGTACTTCTCACTCCTTTAAGATAATTATATTGGTTTATTCCCCTATACATGGAGGGAAAAATACTCATCTCCAAAAGAAGAGAACTTGCCATGGTGATATACATATGACCACCAGTTTTCTATGAAGGTATATGACATGATATTGTAATGAAAAGATAGATCAATAGAAGACATTGCAAGTTAAACCAAGAAGTTAAAGTTAAGTGACTTCCACGATTAAATTATCGAATGAAGCATTGATACAAAGGATCGAGACATAGGAAGGATACTGAATGACATTGATTAATGAGTCATCTTATTCCAATGGCATAGATCGCCAAGAACAATCCATTCTCAAGTGATTTATAAGACTTTTGATTGATTCCAAACAAAATTATCGCATGTACGATTACTTATACTTGTACCTTGCACAATCCCTCAAGCCATATGATCTAAGTTGAAGGTTAAGTGACCATATCTTTAGATGACTATCATTATACCATATCACAAAAATATCGACATTGGGTGACACTAAATGTTGACAATTAGAATAGAACGCGATCTCAGAAGCAAATATAATTCTTTGCTCTTTAAGTTCAGGTATATCGATGTGATTAAAAATATAATGATAAACATGTTCACTAACACTCCTTTTAAGGAGGTTATTGATCCAAGCAATTATAATAAAGTATGCTAAAATTTTGGTAGATAGGAGAATTATGGAGACTTTGAAATACACGCTGAGGATATATACACTCGATTGACATGGTAGTTGGAATGATCGTTTACATGTGATCGGAATTACTTATCATAACAGCCACCAATTAAATATTTTAGAATAACGTTCGATTAAATTGACAACATTGTTCACCACTCAATTGGGTGAAATAAGCAAAGAGAAACCATGCACGAAGAGGATATATTAAGAAGGTAGAACGAGTTAAGAAAAATGTTAAAAAGAAAAGAGCTACGCAAGACGAAGGTATACGAAAAGATATTGCTAATGATGATGATCAAATATTACTGGAAGCTCCCTATATGAAAGAGGTAATACAGATAAGTAAGGAATAATTAGTCCTCACTACTATGGACCATTTCAATAGTAAAAATTAGTCGACAAGGTTGCACATAGGTTGATACTACTCTCTTCTTATGGATGAGTGTCATAAGTCTGAATTTGCCATCCATTACAAAGAGGTACAACGCAGTTATTGGTGGCCTCATATGAAGAAGGAGATAGCTGCTTGTGTGGCTAGATGTCTGGTGTATCAGCAGATGAAGATTGAGCACCAGAGGTCATATGGGAAATTGAAGCCCTTTAGATATTTCACAGTGGAAGTGGGATAATATTATTATGAATTTTGTATCCAACTTGCCTAGGTCTAAGAAGGGTCATGATGCTATATGCGTGGTGGTAGACAGATTCACGAAGACGGCATGCTTCATCCTTATCCGGTGGAAGCAATCGATAGAGAGTTTATTAAACTTGTATGTTAAAGAGGTGATTAGATTACATGACATTTCAGCATTAATTATTTCAGACCAAAACTCTAGATTTACTGCCAGATTCTGGAAGAGCATGCAGGAGGCATTTGGCACAAGACTGAATTTCAGCACTGCTTTCCACCCTCAGACCGATGGCAGTCTGAGAGGACTATTCAGACATTAGAGGACATGCTGCGAGCTTGTGCATTAGATTGACAAGGCAACTGGGATGAGCATATTCATCTGATCGAATTTGTTTATAATAACAGCTACCATTCTAGTATCGGCATGGTGCCCTTGAGGCTTTATATGATAGATCTTGTCATTCACTCGCTCATTGGGGTGAAGTAGGTGAAGAAAAGATCATGAGCAAGGAGGAAGTAAAGGAGGCAGAAGAGTTATGCTGATAAGGACAGACGTGAGCAGATCTTTTAGCTTGATGATCAGGTTTTGCTGAAAATGTCTCCTATGAAGTGAGTTATGAAGTTCAGTAAGCGAGGGAAGCTCAGCCCTCGGTATATGGGACCCTTCGAGGTACTGGAGTTAGTAGGTGAAGCAGCACACAGGCTAGCCTTACCACTTTCTTGTGGACAAGTGCATAATGTGTTTCATGTTTCCATGCTTAAGAAGTACAAGCATGATGCTGCTAATGTTTTACAAATCGAAGAGTCAAATCTAATTGCTGATGTGACATTCACAAAGTACCCGACACATATTGTGGAACGCAATGTACAACGCCAAAAGAATAGATATGTACCTATGGTGCGAGTAGCATGACGTTTTCATCACGGCGATGAAGTCACATGGAAACTCGAGTTAGAAATGTGTCAAGAGTCTCCGTACCTTTCTGACAAAACATCTAACTCGTGCAAATTTTGAGGACGATTTTTCTTTTAAGAATGTTATAATGTGACAACTCAAAAACAATAAAAATATAATAATAATAAATAAATAAATAGAGAACCAAATGGATAAAATCAAGAATGGACACATATGCATATGAATGGATAAAGTTATGGATAAGATCAAGAATGGACACCTATGCATATGAATGGATAAGATCAAGCATGGACACCTATGTATATGAGTGGATAAGGTTATAGATAAGATCAAGAAGGGTAATGTAGACATTTTCTCCCATCCAAAATCCCTATATAAAGAGGACCTCTCTTGGACATCCCCTTTTTTCTCTCCTTCACTCCTCTCTCTTCCTCTCTAAGGCAATCCATCCAGCAAAGAAGAAAGGGGCATTACAGTAAGGTTCATTTAGTTCTTTTTTCATTTCTGCATTTCTCTTAGTTCTAGCATCGTCCCCTTACCCCTTTCCCAATCGGGATGTCTCATAGGTGATGAACGATAAGGGGAAAGTGATTATCGTGGATTGAGAAGGCATCGTGCAAGGAACGATTCAGAAAAGAGGTGGGTGATACCGAAATCCCCTTGTATAACATGATAGCAATTGATTGGAATTAGATTCTTATCGTATGATATGTTCTTGATTATTGAAACGATATGGAAAATGATGTTTTGATTGTATTATCATATTTACTTCATGTTTGTGATTCCTTTTGATCTTTGATATGTTCTGTATTAACCCTCTAGACTTAGATGATTGATTGTATGTCTTGATTGTATTTTTGGATTGAAATTCGTCATTATATGGATTTTGTCCGTTTCTATTTTTCCTGAGGACCGGTCGACCGATTCTGTATATCGGTCGACCGGTGATGAGGTTATCGGTTGACCGATCCTTGGAGACCGGTCGACCGATCAATCTTCTCGAGTCTTGTATCGATCGGCCGATCGAAGCTCTTTTTGATTAAGTACTATCGGTCGACCGATCCAGAGATATCGGTCGACCGGTGTAACAGAACTTATTGTATTATATTCAGACCGACCGATCGACCGATCCAGAGATATCGATCAACCGGTGTCCGAAAAATGGTCGACCGACCAGTGAGGATCGGTCGACCGATATTTGTCCAGATTGCAAATTGATTGCTGATTGATTATTGATTTGATCTATATTTTTTCTATGCTTGTGTTGTGCTACTCCTTACTGACTGGAATGTTATGTGATTGAATCATTGATCTTATTTTGATCTGTTCTATGATCTAATCCTATTATGATATGCAAGTATGACAAAGTGATAAAGTGATTAAGCAAGAAAGTTATGAACATGTTTATGGCAGTGATGGTCAGAGCTTAAGCTGAGTGCTCATCGGACGGGTCGCTCTCTGAGCCATGGCTTGATCCCCCATTGGCTGCACGAAGCTGTATTGGTCGCTCTGGCGTAAATCTCCCAAGTTAAAGACACCTAATGTTAAGTGAAAGTAAGAGCACAAAGAACATGAACAAATAGCATGAACATGATGAATAAAGCTTGATTATTAATCTAGCATGATCTCTGAAATCTTTTTATGATTATAAGATTGACTCATGATCTCTATATCTTTTATCCATCGATATCTCAAGTGAATGATCTTATGCTCAAATCTGATCTTATTGTAAATGATTACTAATTCTATCAATTGCTATTTATTGTTATGCATTGTGCACTTATGAATCCCCACTAGACTGTATAGCTTACGGAAGGACCTCCTCCCTTGTGTTAATTTCCATAGGGCCAAGACAGTGATGGTGTCGAGATCGTGTGCCGCGACCAGCGATTCTAAAGCACATGAATCAAGAGAGGGCATAGTTATCTTTATCTTTATTTCCGCATTATGAGCTTGATGTAATTCAGACATTATGTCTATCATGGACTTTTTAATATTTTGGAATTTTCACTTTTATGATATTTCTATATTTCCTTCTTTGTTCTTATTATTGGCATGTCATTGTTTTTATTTGAGATTTGGTCAAATTTAAGTCAATGTCATAGGATTTTCGTAGCGCCTTCGAATAGATCCTCGTCACGTGGCGTTGGTCGATTTGGGGACGTTACAACCACGATGCCGTCGATCTCGTCTGGGGCCGCGCAAGCATCATTGCATTCCAGCGGCGATGGCAGAGGACCTCCGGGATGGCTGCGGCGATGATCTCGCAATTGGCAGCAAACTTGGCGAAGTTGAGGGGGCTATCGACATAGAAGCGAAGAGAAAGGTCGACCACATCACGGAGGGAGTCGTTCTTGGGCTTGAGGTTGTCGCGAAAGGATGAGACGACAACAGCCACGACCGCTCGGTTGGAGCAGATGGAAGGGTGAAACGCATGGTAGTAGTCAACATTGGAGAGATAAGTCCGGCAGTGCTTCGGCCAAGAGTAGCGGTGGATGTTCTTGAGGCCGTTTCGACGACAGTCGAGCTACATGGACTTGCCGTCGACAAGCTTGAGGAGCGCGCTGCATTGGCAGCTTGGTCATGGGGATCCACCAGGAGACCATTGTCTAGTGTCTGCAATGAATAGAAACAACTAATATGATAAAATAGTCTGACCCTATTGAACGCAGCCTACAACTCGGAGATCGTCAGACGGCCGACGATGTCGTAGTAGTCAGTGGCGAGCATGAAGAGTCGCTGTTGCTGAATGAGGGCCACGATGCCGCCCATCTTGTCGGGGGCTGCGCGAGCGCCGCTGTGCTCCGAGTGGCAATGCTGGAGGGCCTCCAAGATGGCCACGGCGATGAGCTCGCCATTGGCGGTGGACTTGGCGAGGGTGCTATCGACGGATAATCGAAAAGAAAGGTCGACCACGTCGCGAACGGAGTCGGTCATGGGCTCGGGGTCGTCACAGAAGGATGCGACAGCGACAGCCATGGTGGTTTCTTTTTCTTCATGTCGTGGATGTCCATGCTGATGGCGCTTCGTGCTTGGAGGGTCGAGCATGATTGGGTTCGGAGGGACGGAGAATTCTGAAGGCGCATATGATGGCAGCGGCATGGAGATGGTGGTCTCGAGATTCGGCGGAGGGCCATGAGACACGTGCCAAGGTTGGGACTATCACCTAGGTGGAGTACGTTCTGCAGATGGTGGAGGAAAATGTGGTGGAAGGGCAGGCCAGGTCGCCGGATGGTAAGAAAAGGCATCGGCATGAGACGGGAGAACAGGGAAGGACAAAAGCAATGCAGCATAGGAGAAAGGAAGAGGGAATGGATACGACCCGCTGGCGCCGAATGTGGTGGACCTCGGGGCGTGCTGGTCAGAGTATATAAAACTCTTTGCACGGCTTCCATTTTTTTTATAACGTTCTTGAAATGGCTGCCTGCGAGAGACGAAAAAACATGCCTTAATAAATGTGTGCGTGTGAGAGAGAGAAGCATGCATGGCAGAGGGCTTTCAAAAACGTTGGAGATGAAGGGTTCCATTAAGTAGAGACTTTGCAACTGTCATGTGGGAGAGAGAGAGAGAAGAGAGAGAAAGAGAGGCTGCATGCTTGCCTTAATGAGACAGACATAAGGGTTCCATTAAGCAAGCATGGCGCTGGCTGATGGTGATTGCGCACTGCGCACGACTGCCTTAATGAGAGAGATTTTGAAACTGCCATGTCCGCGAGAAAGAGAGAGAGGTGCCGGCTTGTGACTCAGTGGTAGAGAGAAGGATCTAATTTTCTGTCAAAAAAAATGACAAAAGAGATAAATAAGAATCTTGAGCTTGCATGAGTTTGAAACTGATATTGAAATATGAGATTTATATAAATATAAGATTGTGATCATGCATTAAAATTTAAATTTGATAATAGATTTTAATTAGACGTTGAAAAATTGTGTTGACTGTTAATGGGTTTTTACTGTAACGCTCTCAAAATTCGGCCTCAATTTAACTTTTTGCCGAATCTTAGGCGACGTTAATTGACTTTGATCTTGACCTAATTTCATAAAACTTTCAGCGGAAACATAATATAATAAACTTAAGCAATAACATTATAAACATAATTTTCATAAACAGCGGAAGATTTTAACATAATTAAATTCCAAGATACATAAACTGGCACATGGGCCTAATAAGCTCTAACGTATACCCAATATAGAGTTCGTCATACATAAATGAGTTCAAGTGGAGTACATGACTCAATAAGGCCCATAAGTCATACATATAACACTCTTACAAGAGTTCATCATGATAACATAATATAAGTAAAAGACTTGGGTCGTAGCCTGACAGACCCATGTGCAATATCGACGTCACGAGACTCTCGCCGCTGAACCTAAGCCTCTTCCATACCTGCACGGATCCATGAGTGCAGGGGATTTCTTCCGTTAGAGTATGTTGAGGTACATGCATGCTATGATCTTATAACATGATTTCTATATGTCATGACATATGCATTTCATCATTATAAAACATAAGTCATGTGCATGCTATGAGCTACTTATGCATACTATATGGCATGTGAGCATATCATATAGTAAGATAAGATAACATGTAACATCATAATCTTTAGATCATACATATCATAACTTATCATCATACTTGTTATTATGCTATTGCATATCATGTCTTATCATCATACTTATCATCATGCTATTGCATATCATGATCATATCTTACTTTACTTAGTCATCTTTGTTCATGACATCATATGATGTGATAAGTGAACACTCATATTGCATCCTCGTAGGTGCATACTTCTTCATACATCTTTATCATCTTTAACTTTATGTCCAAAATCATTCATTATTCATCTTTTCATTTTTCATCTTTACTTAGATAATTTCTTATCTTGTCGATTGAGAAGGATGGTGGCTCATAAATCATAACCCTCACACATAGGTGAGGTCATAACCCTCTCCCCTAGGCGAGGTCATAACTCTCTTCCATAGAAGAGGTCGTAACTCTCACCCGTAGGTGAGGTTATAACCCTCTCTCGTAGGAGAGGTCATTACCCTCATTCGTCAATGATGTCATTACCCTCATTCGTCAATGAGGTCTTCCCCCACCCGTCGGTAGAGTCTTAGGTAGGGTACCAATTGGTCCCGAGTCATAAAAATGCCACATTCATCAATCTGTCTTTTAATCATGTTCATCAATACATACAATCATTCAATACATGTTGCATATTTTAACCCGATTTAAGGTCATAGAAACTCCAAATCATGCTAAGTGTGGTCATTCAAACATAACCAACCATCTTCTAGAAATGGACGATCGTTCTGGGTAACGGTCGGCCATTGATCTTATATCGGGCGAATCGGCCGATCGTTATGGTCCTTTCGGACGATCGAAATAGGGCGTTCGGTTCGTCCGCTAATCACAGAATGTGATGACTCTCTAAAATGAGCGACCGCTCAGATAACGGTCGGCCATTTTGAGTCTTTCGGATGATCAAAATTGGGTTCAAGTTCATCCGCTAATCACAGAATGTGATGACTGCTTAAATCAGATGACCGGTGGAATATCGGTCGATCGGTTCATGTCCTTCGGACGACCAAAACATGACGTTCGATCGACCGCTAATCACATAATGTTTCGACTACATATATTGGACGACCGTTAGGATATCGGTCGACCAGTACATTACTTTCGGACGACCGAAGCATGGTGTTCGAACGTCCACTAATCACAAAATGTGTCTGCCCCTCTAGAACGATCGATCGATACGGAATCGGTCGCCCGTTCTAGGACGGCAGACACTCGATTTTACATGTTTTCTTTCCAAATCTTACATACATTATCATCTTGGACACATTGACCTCCTTACATCATCTGAGGCATTTCTTAATATTCTAATCATGAAACATAATGAGATTTTTCACATAAGGCATCCAACATGCTAGTCACACTTATACATGTACATAAGTTTTACAAGATTTCATAATGAGCTAACATAAGTGATAATAAATATCATAATCCTAAACATGATTAGCAATAAAACAATAAGCATAATAATGATACATGAAGCACCTTGCATTCAAATCATGATTAGTAATAATATAGTAATCTAATGAAACATGAAGTATTAAATGTACATTCCTTAAATCTTCATCTAAGAACAAAGGGTTTATTCTTTAATCTCTAATCCACACAATCAAACATCATTAGGAAAAATATTAGGATAGTTGGATCCCCTCAAACATACCTTAATAGCAAGCCTAAACCCTTAATCCTCTTCTTCTAGCCTCTCTAGCAACTTGATCACATTCCTTATCCTCTCTCCTCTCGATGACTAGCTGCAATTAATGAAAAATAAGCTCTCTGCCGAGAGAGAGAAAAGAAAGAGGGAGATAGAGAGTTACTGTAGAGCACTGTATCTAAACAAGTGGATTTGTGGCTTGTTGTCTCAGCCGAATGGAAGGAGATGGGGATTACTGTAGCTGGAGGTTTTAGGAGGTGGCTGGCCGACACATGAAAAGTGGGAGAGAGAGATATGTTAAACACTTAGGGCACTGTAGCGTATGGGTTCATGGGTGTTAGGACGCCTGGGCTTGGGCCTTGTGCGCGTGTGGCCTCTTTGCCCTTTTTTTTCTTTTTGATTTCGTAAGGATGTTACATTAATTGATTTTAATTAAGTGGGTTAAGTAGTGCATTCAGCAAATAAATGAGAACATAAAAATAAAAAGAAATAGAGGAAAGGGAGAAGGACATAGAGCACAGGGAAAGAATATTCAGGTATATAAATATTATTATATACATAAGATAAATATATCATTCATGATTTGAAAAATTAATTTTTCAGGTGTATATAAATATAGGACAACATTTATGTATATTAAATTTATGATTTAATAATATTAAGGTAGTGGGGAGGAAAAAAAACTGTGATATACAATGGTCCCAATGGATTGTTAATACATACTAGAGCTTTTGTGATGAAAACATTCATCACAAATAAGTTAAAATCCATCACAAATTACCATTTGTCATAAATTTGTGTTAAAAAATGATAGTTACACTTACTTAAGCCACAAAATAAAAAATCGTCACATATTATTTGTGATGAAATATTTTCATCACAAAGTTAAAGTGATTCATCACAAATTTAAACTACAAAAAATATTAAAATCGTCACAATTTGTGATAATTGTTTATGATGAATTTGTGACAGATATATATGTGATGAGTTTGTGATGCATTTGTATGCGATGAATTTGTGATGAAACTGTGATGTAATTTTGTGATGATATTATAGTGAATATAATAGATTTGTGAATCTAATTTGGTGCGATAAATATAAATAGATTCGTGAGTAAAAGTTTAGAACATTAACTACATAAAAGTGCTTGAGGATAAAATTAACCTAGCTATAACACATAGACAAGTTATAAAATTTTAAAAATTATATAAAATATGCATAAATTCAACCCCCAAATAATATTTAATTTAAATGAAACAAACTGTTGAAGGTGTTCACAAATTCTGCACCAAATATCACAAATTCATGCAAATAGAAGTTTAGTGCAACAATGTATAATTCTCAAATTGATATGTGTGATGAGTACATTTAAGTTCAAATCATTTATAAGCATTGAATCCAAATCCTCTTAAAATCATTGAATATGAATATGAATCCTCAATGCTATCATCCATCAATATAGGTCAACCTACAAAAGAGTTGAAAAATATATTAAAATAAATATCTAAAGATACAAAGTAATCAATTAACTGATAACATACATCCAAGCACGGTATAAAAAAGGAACATTGATTACTTTTTCCCACATGGATTATTTAATCAATGTAATCATTAAATACAACAGGATATGAATGAGTAATTAAAACAAAGAAACTCCATATAATGCGAAAATAAAAGAAGCTTAAGCTTAAGAGAATATGCTAGAAGTTATACAAGAAAATAAAATGAATGTTTTAGAAATGTCCAACATCCAATGGAACCTAATATAAAACACAAGTAAAATACACATGACTAAAATTCCTTAGAGCAAAAAAATAAATAAATAAATAAAAATCAACAAAGTAGATATAAACCCTTAGAAAGAATGAGAGATTCAACAACATAATTGATGTCTAAACTCTAAAGAGTTTATGATTTTACTTGAGTCACAAAATTACAATGACAATCGAAAAAAGAAACACACTAGCTAATAACAAGTCAAAATCTAAAGAACACAACATGCAGGATATGTGTCTTAAATATCATACTGCATAATATTCACTAATATATGTCTAAGTAAAAGGACAATAGGCAAAATTAACTAGGAAATGAAACCATGAAAGTTAGTTATAACAATGTTAAGAGTTTTTGAAATCGAGTTGTTTGAAATATATATCAAACAACTTTGGCTTACAGATCTGCATAATATTCACTAATATATATCAAGTTGTTTGAAATCGACATACTTTGGCTTATCAGATCTATTTGGATGACATTAAATTCAAAACTAGAAAACAACCTATTTAAGAGTTTTAAGTTTACTCTGCCACGATGGTTCAAGTTATAGGCAAGACCCCAAAGACCAGGGACGGAGCTATATATGCATTAAGGGGGGCCCTGACCCCCCCTAACTTTTTGTTATACCATATATATGCTATATATAGCATATATATATAATAATATCATACAGGATTTTTATTTTATACTATATATAATAATATACCATATATTTTTTCTTAAAAAGATATATTAATAGATCCTAATCCTATGAGATCTACATAAAGATACTATAGATATATAAAAAAGTTTACAGTGTAATATATGCATTTATGAAATATATGATGCATATAGAAGTAAGTTTGATTTCTTTCTATAACAAATCAAACTATTTAGTTAAGTATTCCTTTTTTAAGTTAATTATTTCATATATATATTGTGTTAAATATAATTATACTATTTTATCATAAAATTTAACTTGCAAGATGAACATGACAAATAAAAAATGCATGATTGAATACTAAAATGATATATTTTAAATAAAAAATAAAATATATAATTATAAGTTATTTTTTAATGTATATTTTTCTAGAGTAAATTTATTTTTTTTAATTTTGTTATTTATGGCATAATTATATGTTTATACATGTATATGTATACATGTCATTTTTTCGCATTCTTCAGCCCCCCTTAACTTTTCGTCCTAGTTCCGTCCCTACCAAAGACAATGCTGCCAAAGCTCATATATTTTGCCTCGAATAGGTGTTGGAGCATTGCCTTACTGCTAATAGGTTCCAACTTCTGTTAGAAACCAGAAAAGGTCTGTAAACACACAGATGTGAAACAACCAAGTTTTCATTAGTCATGTTACTGGCTCTGATGGTTGATAAGTCCTTACAATGTCTTGCTTGCCAGTTTGAAATTTTATGCATATGGGATCTATATATTGCTTTATTTTTCCTATGCATATATGTGTTGTAACAGATTACCTCAAGCTTCAAATATTGCCTGATTGAGGGTGATAGACAAACACAAACATTTCTGGGAGTAGAAAGAACTCAGATCCTTCAGTCTTTACAATGTCTTGCTTGCCAGTTTGAAATTTTATGCATATGGGATCTATATATTGCTTTATTTTTCCTATGCATATATGTGTTGTAACAGATTACCTCAAGCTTCAAATATTGCCTGATTGAGGGTGATAGACAAACACAAACATTTCTGGGAGTAGAAAGAACTCAGATCCTTCAGTCTTTCCTTCTCAACCAGCTATACAAGAAAGAACTCCTATTCTCTTAAACTTAAGAGAATATGCTAGGAGTTATACAAGAAAATAAAATGAATGTTTTAGAAATGTCCAACATCCAATGGAACCTAAGATAAAACACAAGTAAAATACACGTGACTAAAATCTAAAGAACACACCATGCAGGATATGTGCCTTAAATATCATACTGCATAATATTCACTAATATATATCTAAGTAAAAGGACAATAGGCAAAATTAACTAGGAAATGAAACCATGAATTCCACAAAGATTACCAATATAATTAGAGTTCTTGGACACTAATTATAGGATACAAGACAGCAACCTTTTAGGTGACAATTCTATACAATAAATAAAATACATGTAATGAGTTGAAAGCTCACCGCTCACCCATAACCCCATTAAGTGCACATCAATTTTAAACTCTAGATTTTATTTTCAACTCCTGAATCAAAAAGCATTAATTAGTAAGAAATTTAGTAACGTATCAACAATTCCTACAACCTATTCTTTGAAAATCATAGGAAAACTGAATGCAACACCTTAACGAGATGGACTGAATTTTTTAGTAAGGGGTTGGATACTTCCTTGTTGAGCAAGTTGTGACATCATAATACGAAATTGCTCTTGCATCTCTACTCTCATAGCTTGAATTTGTTCATCCACTTTTTTTCATCTTTTGTTGAGCTTATAACAATTTTGTTGAATTTGCTCTCATAACAATTTTGTTGTTTCATTGAAAGCAAGAAAGAAATAATTGACAGATTATAAGCAAGCAAGAAAGAAATTATAAGAAGATCATCTGCATCTGTAGAAATCGATATCTCATGTCAATGGTAAATTTTAGCAGTTAACAGAAATAGCATATCTCAGGGAGGAGGGGGATCTCAACATGATGTAATGTAAATAATTTAGGAACTTAATATGTACATCTGCACTTACGATGCTGAACTCTCATGGCTAAATAACAGGGGAAAAATGAGATGGTAATTGCAAGATTGTTCTTGTTGGACATCGATGTATTTTAGTTGCAGCAGGCTTGCAACCTTTTTCACAACATAATAACTTAGAAAAATGCTTTGAAAAGGAAACCATAATGGATACAAATTTGAGTTTATGACCATTTCGAATAGACCTGTAGCATAAATGCAACCATATTGGGCGACGGCTCTAGTGGTGCGGCGGTCCCTTTGACAAAGAGAAAGCTCCCATAGGTGGCCTTTCATGCACAAACATAGACGACAATAAGTCGAACAAGAAAAGGAAGGAGAAGGAGAAGAGGGACGCGCACTCGGAAGGAGAAGGAGAAGAAGGAAGGAGGAGGGGGACGCGCACAGTCGACCACAAATCGCCGAGCACGCAGCAATGAGACCGCCGAGCACCGTCGAGCCGTCGAGCACGCAGCAATGAGACTGCAGCAATGGAATTGGACAATTAGGGCATTTTTAGGGCAAGACGGTCTTGTTGGATCCATGGCGCAAATTACTTTGGGTTTTTATTTTATTAAAAAATTTGATGAATTAGTGATGAAAAATAAAAAAAAAAGTGATGAATAAGTGATGATATTTTTTATGATAGTATAAAAATCATGAATGTCCCATCACAAACATTGTTAAATTATATATCATCACAACTTCATCAAATATATTGATGCATTAGTGATGAATAATTTTATGAGGAAAATTTTCATCACAAAATAATCATTAACCAGCTGAAAATTTATATTAATTTTTCTTTCACAAATTAACCACATATTCATCACAAGTTGTGATGAAAATAATTCATCACAATTGATATATTTTCTTGTAGTGTAATTAATGTTGCTTTAATGATGCGAAATGACACCAAGAGATTTAAATGAAATGAAAGTAAAAAAGTGAAAAACTAGAAAATAGATAAATGAAAATGCTTGATCTTTATGTTTACGATGCGTTCATGGCTGGATATCACGTGTGCGTCTATCAATCTTGTGTGTCAACTTCTTGTTGGCTTGAAGTTAATGCATTGAATCTCATCCATATTCATGCAAAGAGACAACAAATTTCCATTTGGGTGATTACTATACTTCTACTCTTGAGGCTCTTGGCATCATGCATAGAAACGGAGAAGTGACCACGACAAGCATATTCTAACAACTATTCACTCTCATTGTAACGCTCCGAAATTCGATCCCTCCATGATCTCCTTTCAATCGTTAATTTCTTCGATTTTCTTTAACTCTTTCATTTATCCAAATGATCGAGAAAAGTGACACATAAATGGAAGACTTAATGAATAGAATAATACATCAATAAAAAAGAAATGCGGAAGCTAAATAGATAATGGTACATCCATAAGGCATATGCAAATTCAGTAAGTACAACTCTATAGGTCCCATATAAACTCTAGATAACCACGTGCATATACCACCAAGTTGTAGTCGCCACACACACATTAACAACTTGCGATCGTCATCTAGTATCTATGGGGATCACACAAGGGAGCAAGCTCAACCGATAGCATAAAGCTAGGTATGAGTTCATATAAATCATAAATTAGTTCTGTCAAAATATAGCATGAAATTAATGTAAGAAAAGGAAAACAAAATCGAGTCATTATAATCAGTTCCAATAAAAAATATGGTATGAGGAGAGCATATAACTTCATAGAAACATCATGATAAGTGTGCCCGGTCAAAATGACATAATGAAGATCATAACATCAGAATCATAGTAAAAATCAAATTTCGAGAGAGAGAGAGATAGATTATCTTTTCATAAAATGACATGATGGAGATCATAGCATCGGTATCATAGTAGCACTACAAGAAAAATGCAAATTATAGACAGTCAGAACCGTCTGTAATTTGTGAAAAACCGTCGAAAATTATGATTTTTGACAGAATCGATTCCACAAAAAAATGGTTGTCGCAAACTATTTTCGACGGTCGAAAAAAAACTCATCGATAATTCTAACGGTTATAACTGTCGCAAAAGTCCGGCGGCCACAACTGTCGAAAGTTTCGACGGTAGCACCCATCGAAACTTTTGACGGTCGTCGAGACCGCCGAAACTTTCGGCGGTCGCAATCGTTGCAAAGGATTTTTCTGATATAAAAAAATTAGCTCGGGGCCAACGATCGGATCTGGCTGCCAGCGACCGGATCCGACTGCCAGCGGCAGGATCCGGTCGGCAGGCGGCCGATTTGACCGTCCGCGACCAGATCCGACCGGCAGGCGACCGATATGGCCCTCCGCGATCGGATCCTGCATCCGCGGCCAGATCCGGCCGCCAGGCGGACGATCCGGCCGCCCGCGAACGATCGGCCGCCAGGCGGCAGATCCGAGCTGGAGAGAGAGAGAGAGGGAGAGGGTCGTAATGCGAACTTAGAAATACTACCAAGCGCACTAATCGTTCAAGTAATAAAATAATGAGTATATGTATCGTTCCCATGAGGATAAGAAATAATTAAGAACTTCTCTTGCTTATAACTTGAGAAAAGATAAATAAGTTGTGTAATGTGAAAATAAAATGAAATAATAATACAAATATAAAAATATGATCAATGAAGTTTAAAAGTATAGATTTGATGAATAGGACTTATCTTGATTAATACCACTGCTCATGTATGAATTCTTAAACAAAAGGTAATGAATAAATAAAGTAAAATTTCCAAATTGACTTAACCTTTCAAGCTTTAAATCCTATTTTGAAATCAATAAAAGAGAGTAATCCTTTCGGTGTTTAATCTAATTTATTCAATCTCAAAACACGTTCAACTAGAATATAAAGTTAAGGGCTTTCTCAAGTCACCTTAATAACAACACAATTGGGTCTCTTGCGATTTCTCCAAAAGTGGCATGTAAGAGAAGATTAGAGAAAAACTCTATAGAATCTTAAAACTTCCTTCAAAATAATAAAAAGATTCCAAAGAACGAATCTCAGACAACAATTAATCAAATCATCACACAATGCTATTAACCCATCAACTAATTGTACAACGAATTCATAAAGAATAGGGTTCAATCAAGAAAATCCTAAAGAACTACTCTAATAAACTAGAGCACATCAATCTAATTAATGTTTCAAGAATAAGGACAGAGAACAAGAGGGCTACTCATGTTTCTACCGTCCTCTTTCGAGTTTTTGGCAGAACTTCGTTGTAGTCTCTGGATCGTCTTCATCAAGTTTTCAACCTCTGAATTATGCCCTCCAAAGATGCTCTTCCAGTTAATTTGGGGTCTCCTTAAATAGTTTTTTCTGTAGCATGGCTCAACAATCCAAAATCTTATAAAAAATATAGATAAAAATGACTTAAAATTGCCTAACAGACCGTCGGCACGGCCGTGAAAGGCTCTATCACGGCCGTGACAGAGGGTTGTCAAGACTGAAAATACTCTGGAAATCTCTCTGTCACGACCATGACAAAAACTGTCACGACCGTGATAGTAACTTAGCCAAATTTTTGCTTGCAAGATCTTCCTGTCACGACCATGACAAGAACTGTCACGGCCGTGATAATTTTCTGAGCTATTTTAGGCATTTTCTTGCCTTGATTTTGACGTTCTCATATCCTGCCACGAATAATTTCCAAATTTAGGTAGAAATCAAATCTAAATGAAAGTATATAAAAACAAATCAAAACTCCTCTTTTCTAAACATAAAAATATTCTAAAATACTAATCAAATGACCTAAACTAATGCATGATTTTTCGTGCATCAAGTCGCCGACAGGTCACCATCCGGGAGAGAGAGTATCGCCGCGGGAGAGCGTTGCCGGCAAAATAGGAGAGGGAGAGAGAGAGAGCAGAAAGGAGGAAAGAAATAGAATGAAGAGGAGGGGAAATAAAATATATATATAGGGGGTGAAATATGGGAAAGCGAAAAAACGAAAAAAATAGCGGGAGGGTGATTTTTAATTACCGATGGCTATGACCGTCGAAAACTTAGCAAATATTAATAATATATATTATTATGATATATATGAATATGATATTTAATTATTTTTAAAGTTACCGACGGTCGAAACTATAGAAAACTAATTAATTATAATATATAATACTACTTACATATATATAATATTTATTTTTAAATTTATCGTAAGAAATTGTGACGGTCTGGACTGTCGCTAATTATATTAATAAAAGACTTTTTATATTATATTATTTTTCACCTACCGACAGTTAGAACCATCGAAAATGCGACGGTTTGAATTGTCGCTAATTGTATTAATAAAATACTCCTTATATTATATTATTATTTTTATTTACCGACGGACAGAACCATCGGAAATTATGATGATTTGAACTATTGCTAATTTTATTAATAAAATACTCCTTATATTATATTATAATAAAATTGCGACGGATACCGAAGTTTCTAATCGTCAAAAAAATAAAATAATAATATAATAAATTACATAATTTATTATTTTCATTTTCGACGATTGTAACCGTCAGAAATTCCGACAGAAACCTTTCCATCGTAATTTGCGACGAATTTCTATTCGTCGGAAATGGCCCGTCGGAAAATTCTCATTTTCTTATAGTGTAGAATCAGATTTCTCAAGAGAGAGAGATCATCTTTTCGTACTTTCATTCATTCATACTTTCATTCATTCGTACTTTCATTCTTCATTCATGAGAAGAGCTCTTCATTTTTTAAGATAATATCATTGCATGCACTGTGAGATACGACTATCTAGACATCATGGGTCAGTGGATGATCAGAGTCACAGCAAGCCCCGTCGAGTTGGATGACCTCGCGCTCGGCGGAAACATCCGTATGGGAGAAACTTCTACCTTGTTAGAGCAAATGGCAACCCATGAGGGAGGGCCTATTACGAACATCTTCCTTCATCATACATGGGCCTGTCTTATTATCCGTAAACCGATCAAGGCATAGAGAACATATCTTCTTATATTTGTTTCATTTACTTTAAAATCAGGTGGACGAAAGTTCATTTAAATTAGGTCGAGATGAAAGGTCTTCTCTTCCGGTCCACACAATGGATGCCCAAAGATCAAGGGTCACCAGTCGTAATCATATCGATCGATCGAAGGGGTGCGGTCGTCGCTTCTTATCATTCTTAATCATCATGTCATGGTTCATAATCATTCATCGTCAAGTTCATAAGCGTTGTAATCATTCGTTTGAAAAAGTTTGAGAGGAATCATTATCATTCTTGACGAAAATATCATAATCATATTTTGTTCATTTTCCGATGAGAGATCAGTAAGCATATTCATGTGAAAAGCATGGGTCTCATACAAAAAACAGTGATCAAAATAAATATGTTTAATACGATAAGAAATCAGCAAGTTGCATATTTAACTTGGACTCGAAAATTCATAAATATAGTATTTTGGGCCAGAACTCGGACTGGGTAAAGTAGAACCTGGGCCGAGTCCGGCCTAGATCGGTCTCAATCGTTAGGGGAAAATTGAGGAAAACTCGGACCTGGTGCGGGTCATACTCGGGCCGAATCCGAAGGACGATCGGGTCAGGAGATTCATCTCTCCCAATCGTCTTCTTCGCGCGAGCCCGGACCGAGTCGTGGGTGACCCAGTCCAGGTACCTGGTTCGCATCGAGCTCGAGCTCGGCATTCATGATGGACCCTGGCCGAGCTCTGCTGAACTCGGTTCGACCAAACAGGACCCGGGCCGAGTTCTATCTTGTCATTTTCATTTTATTTAGTTTTTCTCCGACGATCACCGGCGCGACTCAACTACATATCAGATGTTTCAAATACATGTTTACAAAACATTCAATAGCTAAGGCAAGCAGATATAGTACTAAACATTTCGTATAAAGATCAAAAGTTCCTAACTACATTCATTTACTTTTTCTATCATGCATTCGGTTCGATGGTCGTGATATCATTCGATGAAGCATACATTAGTTCGTTCATAGCAGAAGGGTCATCATGTAATCATCTTAAGGAGCATCATTCATGCATCTTCGCTGATTCTATTATGGTTTAAATCATACATGCTTGACTCGTCGAGAAACTCGACCTATGAAGAAGATCCAAAATATACACACCTTAAAGCCTACGTTTGTGGTGGTTCGTGCTCATTTTGGTTGGTCCCTAGCCTCGCTCGCTCCCTGCTCTCCCTTTCACGTCGCCTGCGTCAAAGTCATTTGTTGGCGTCGCCCTCTCGCTTCCTGCTTTTCGCGTTCATCGGAGAAGAAGAAACTGGTGAAAGGCGAGTCAGGAGCGAGAGAAAATAGAGAGGGCGCAAGGGAAACTGGAGAGGGGAAACGAGGGAGGTCCTCACCACGTCGGTGCGTCCCTACGGCTACCTTGTAGAGAAAGGTAGATCTTGCTTTGGAACTGCTGCCCTTGGAACACAAATGGCAGAGATGGATGAGAAGAAGAGACAAAATGAAGAAGACAAGGAGAAATAGAAGAGAAAAGAGAGACACAATGGCTATGTTTGGCAGCAGAACTTTGCCCAGTTCTGAGCAAAGTTCTGCCAAACACCCTTCACAATGAGAACTTCCGAAATTCTCGTCACGTGACACCTTTGTCGAACTTTTTTTTTTCAAAGTTCCTAAAAAAATGCTCTCACCAATCGTAAGAACTTTGTAGCCGACATAAACTTACCCATTTTTTCTCTCTCCTCTCTCTCTCCCTCGTCTCTTCCTTCGCCTACCTTTCTTGTCGTCTCCGCCGTCGCTGCTCTGCTGCCGCCGCCACCATCGCTGTTGTCGTCGCCGCTGCCGCTGCTACCGCTATCATCGCCGCCGCCGCCGTCGTCGCTACTGTCGTCGCTGCTACCACCGTTGTCGTCACCGCTGCTCTGATGCCACTATCGCTGTTGTCGCTGCTGTCGCCACTGCTATCGTCGCCGCTTCTGCCGTCGCTGCTGTCATTATTTGATTGAGATGATGGGGATTCCCAAAAAAGATTTATGACGTCCTTCGACTTCTTTTGGCGCCACAAGGGGTGAAATCGGAAACCAATCGTCTAAATTCAAATTCAAATCCTCAACGGAAAATCAACGTTTCAAAAATAAACTAACTCTGAAAATTTTCAAAAATTTCGGCATGACGTATGCATAAATTCGTCTATTCACCATATACAACAATTCATATATATATATATATATATATATATATATATATATCATTTCAACAATTAAATTCAAAAGTTTAATCATCACAGGCAATTTATAAGATTTAATGTGCATCACTAGCAATTTATAATCATCAAGAATATGGGACTCGAGCCCTAAAAGTTTCGTCTCAAAAATATTACACCAACAAAATATACCGAATGCTCTCCAAAATTTATTAAGGGTCACAACCGCTTATCCAATTCCATGATAAGAACTCGCACATATCATCTCATCTCATCCATAAATCGTGGAGCCTCAACTCCCATCAATCAATTTATATCCATAATAAATCATGGGCCACAACCCAAAATCAGACGACGTCAAGATAAATAAAATCATAATAGTCAGTTTAAAAGAATGATAAGTACAACATTCCAGATACGCTTTTCGCGGAACCTCACACACTATCCCTTTTGAATCAATACCCATTTCCAAACAACCATACAATATATGTATTTCTTTCCTGTAAACATTAAAAGAGAAAGGGGTGACCATGAATTAAGCTCAGTGAGTTAAAATGACTATCTCAAGTATGAAAACCGTTGCGAAAATCAACATCTTATTTTTAGAAAATATTTAAATTCACTCTTCTTCAAAAGGAACTCATTCACATAATGATCATGCAAAATGAATGTCATGTATGCACATGCATGGTGAAATCATACATATATAATATATAAGTTGGGGAATCATCATCAAACACGGATATCCATATCACTCGTCAATCGAATGCTTCTTCACACACCCCTCGTGTCACTATATCGTAACAGGGTGGTTGTTCTAATTCCGTCCCTCGTATCACTATATCGCCATAGGACGTTGAACCGCTTCTCGTGTCATTATATCGACACAGAGTTTGTTTCTTTTTTTTCATTTCATCCCTCATGTCACTATATCATCACAGGATAGTTGTTCTAATTTCACCCTTCCACTATATCGACACAGGATGTTGAACCTGCTCCCCGTGTCATTATATCGACACAGAGCAAATCGGACCACGACTAGTCTACTCGGAGTTGGTCAATCCTCCGAGGTGAAAATATTCTGCCTTATGCGGGTTTTTACATAAAGTGCATATGATGCATGAATGCATATTCGAGGTGAAGATTTGGAGCTTGAAATTATCACACCAAAACATTTCATTTCAAAATCGAATATTTTATTCAGGAAAACAATAGAGACTTTTATCAAAATTGATAAACTTCCAAAATTCTTAATTAAACATCACAATTCATATGATGGCACACATATGAAGCACACAAATAAGTATGTTTATGCATGAAGAAAGTGATCTCGAAAAATCCGCCCCACATCGGATGGGACAATGTTATCACTCCGAAGAGTTAAGTAAATTTATATCATTTGAGATAAGTTTCCTCACCTAGGATTCCTTAAGTTTCAACTGACTTCCATCTGAATCTGTTCAAAGGGGATAAATACTAATTACATCCATTTAAACTTTATTTAAGAACATAATCTTATCATTTAAGACATTTATAACTTCTAGATATCATTTATCTTTTATTCATTAATCACTTCATAATAATTCTTTCTAACGACATCTTGGTACCTAGAGTTATAATTTATAATTTTCTTGCCAGTTCATAATTAATGAACTATAACTATCAAATAAATTAATTTTCATAAATCGATCATCACTATAAATTTTCAGCATTCTTACCGATAGGGGAAGATAAATCGCCAACTAATAGCACCATACTCAAAGCTCATCGGACAATCACATATCATGTCCAATTAAGCATATAATAATTCGGATTAGACCCTATAACCGATTCTAATAAATTACGAAATTAAATCATATAAATAGTTTCGGTCACCAATCATATCCTTACCACAATAAATGAGGCACTCCCGCTCTCTAAATCAAAATCATACTCGCCGAACGTCGAACGTCACCTTCTTCATTAGTAGCATAATAATATTAATTAAAAATTAGTTTCATATCTAAAATAAAATTTATTGTACATTTTCATTCACTTACCAATACATATTGAGGACAAGTCGTCGAAAATATCACCTGACGATCGGAACCCAAAATCGATGAACCTACAAGTAATTTGTGATTAATTTTTTTTTTATGGACAGCAACACAATACATCTCTCCCTCATGTGTACACCTACCAAAACATCGAGATGAGCTTGACCGGAGTTCCCCGTCGGTTCGCCAGAAAGTTCGTCGGAAAAATTCATCGGAAAGCCCTAATTTCGGCCCCTAGGTGATTTGTAACAAAAACATGGTTAAAATCTCTCCAAATGATCCTAATCGATCTGAGAATGATGTACAACTCACCAGGAGAAGGATTTGTGCGAATCGAAACCAAAATCATCACCGGAATCATCGCCAGCGGAATTTTTGCCCTCCTCGTGTTTTCCCTCACTGCGTCGCGCACAGTGGGCCAATCATCTCATACTATATGTCAAAATGTCCATCTCGTCGTCCTCTTTCCATCGGTACCTCTCGTGCGAAAAATGGTGGCCGGACGGAGAAGAACCGAGCATCGGAAGGTGGCGGCGGCTAGAGTGTCGCGCGGGGCACTGTAGCACCCAGCCAAAGAAGACGATCTGCCCTCTTTTTTTTAACACGTTGCTTTATTTATATATATATATATATATATATATATATATGCTGTCCTTTCCAACATGTTGACTAAAATGCCCTCACCTTTTAAGAGTATTAACACCTTTTTTTAAACTAACCGGATGTTACAAGGTTGCTGAGCATCATCCATTCCTCGTCGCCTTCCATGGATGCCCACTGATTTTCACTCGGTTCTACTTGGACAAGATTTTTATCCAAACACCACGTGAAAATTTTCATTTCACAACAGAACTTTTTGGCTGCATTTGATACGGGAATATTGAGAGAACTTTTGTTCTCGAGAACTAATTGATGTGATAGAAAAGTTTGGGTTGGTGTTTGGATGAAAAAGTATAAGGATGAGATTTAAAAAGTTGATGTGATGAATAAGTTTTAGTGGGTGTTTGGACAAAAAGTAAGAACTAAGAATATAATTTATTATTTTATGAGGTATAAAATTATAGTAAATAAGAATATATTATTAATATTATATTTTACATAAATCATTATATTATTAATATTATTTTTATTTATTTTGATTAAATATTTTAAATATTATTAATATTATAATGTACGTATATTTTAAGATCCAAATATAATATATTTTTTTAAAAAATAATTGAATAGTTTAATTAATAAAATATTTATTAATTATTAGAACTAATTATTTATTTGATTAAATATTTTAAATATTATTATTATTATAATTTTAAATATTATAGTAAATCTAAATATCCAAATATAATATAATTTTTTTATTAAAATAATTGAAATTTTTTATTATAAATAATTTTAGAATTATTATAACGTAAACTTTTAATTAATTACATTTAAACATTTATTTAATAAAATGACTAATTGTATTAATAAATAATTAAATTATATATACTTATATTACATAATAATTAAATAATGGATGAAAGAAAAAAAAAGGGTCAAAGTAAAAAATGTCGGCTGCCAGAAGAAAAAAAGAAATGTTCTTACCTTCGACAAGAACTTTAAGGCAAGAATATTTGACGAGAACATTTTTTACGTGTTTTTGTTCTCGTTAAACTCGCGTGTTTTTATTTTCGTCACGTAAAGTGTTTGAGAATATTTCGCAATGTTTCGTGAAATGTTTCCAAATCAAACATTGCCTTTGAGAACTTCGAAGAACTTTGATTCTTCAATTCAAAGACAGCTAATAGAAAAGGACGAAGGAGGAAAGGGAGGAGAAATTTCGCGCTCTCTTTAGCTTTTCCATTTTTTTTTTTTTTTTTACCATTACACTCATGATTCCTCCCCCTTCCCCTCCCTCCCTCTCTCTTCTTATTCTCCTCCTCCTACTTGTTCATCGCTCTCGTCCCTCCTCCTCCTCCTCTTCTTCTTCTTCCGCCCGCCATAGCAGATGGACACGCAGCAGGTCCCCCTTCCGCTGCTCCCGGCCGCTGCAGTACCCGATACCGAGCTACAACAGCGTGCTTACCGCCAGCATCTGCAGCTGGCGACCGCGGCTGGGGCTTCGACCATCGCGTACTGCATTATCTTCGCGGACATGCGCAGGCGCAACGATATGCTGGGGCACGAGAGCCCGCTACGCCTATTTATCTTCCTTTACGCCATTTTGGGGAAATTGTTGACGTGCCTGCTCATGCTCGTGCTTGCTCTCATGCGCTTTACGCTCTTTTCTTCCAAGGCCGTGTACTGCGCTCTGGTGCTCTTCCTTCTACCTCCGATTTCATGTATCGTGTTCCTGATCGTGGCTAGAATTAATGAAATGAAGCTTTTGTTGGCTGTTGTAGTTTGTAACACATTGTCTCGGTTTATCACTTTGTGTCAGACAGATTAGTATATATTATAAATAGTGTAGTGTGTGAGTTGTGTTAGTGGGCGTGAGTTGTCTTTGTATGCTCTGTAGTTACTTCTTTATTTGAATAGTAAAATCCTTTTTTTACTTTTCATTCTTTTCTTTCACCTCACGTCTTTTTTCTTCTTCCTGCTCTTGAAATGATATGAGAGCCAGAATGTGAGCGATCCACCTAAGCTCGTCATGGTCGCGTGTCGCCTCGCCGCTATTGCTTGAAGCGAACTAATAAATGCATGGCGATTAAAAAATTTATTAATATTATTATTTTTATAATTAAATCTTATAAAATTTAGGTTATATTTGAGTTTATACTTAACGTTGGCCACCATTAAAAATATATTACTTATTAACAACTTTAATTTCAAATAATATTCAAAGATGGACTTTAAAAATATTTTTAAGTTATAATATTTTAAAAGTCATGAGAGGAGGTTATAGAATAATATGTTTGAAGAGGTTACAAAAGATAAAAAAATAAGAGGTTAATGAGACGGGAGCTCCCTCTACCAGCTCGGCCTCGATGGCTTCGCCGACCTGCGCCCCCACGAGTTCCGGGCTGCCCGCCTAGGCCTCAGCAGAGGCCTCGCGCTCCCGCGTGGGAACCGGACGCTATTCCGAGGGACGCCGGAGGGGGCCGGGGGAGTGCCGGCGTCGGTCGATTGGAGGAAGGAAGGAGCCGTCACCAACGTCAAGGATCAGGGAAACTGCGGTACGAGTTATCTGTTGGTTTGTTCTATTTTCGAATTGATGAACACGATCGAAATGCAAATCACACAAGTTCGGTCCCAGAGAGTGAAAAAGATGTTCCATTTACATGATTCAATATGAATTTTCTTTCTTTTTTTTTATGTTGTCTTTTAAGCTTCATTTGGTTACTGATTAATACCATAGGCAGATCTATTTGCAAGCTTCACATATATTAATTCATTTTCCTGATGTGTTAGTGCCGAGAGAAATTTTGTTAGTTAGCATACGAAGCTTGTTAGATGAGATGCGTCGAATGCTTTGTGATCTTTTTTTTCTGGATGCCAGAAATGTGTTTCTGAGATGTATGATTATATGCATAAAGATAGGATAGAATTCAAAGCTTTTAGACAAGCTTTTGAACCGATTGTTGTTCATCTTTCACGAGTGTATTAGTATAGCTGCATATGGACCATCAGATGCAACATAATACTTACCCCATCAATGGCCGAATTGACGATCCAGTTGCGAGCTACAAGGGACAATGTAAAATCAAAATGTGCATCTAAAGTTAACTGTCTCAAATATCTTATTAGTAATAGCCAATTCGTTTTGCTCTGCTAAATCAAGGTTGTGAAAATATCTTACGAGCAATAACAATTTTTTTTCACTCAACTCTTACATATTATATTTTGGTTGGTTATATTTCGATCAAGGACCCCACCTAGTGGGATAAGGCTTTGTTGTTGTTGTTGTATATTTCGATCAAGTGATAAGTCAAAATATAATAAAAATAATAAAATTAGAAAGTTATATTAAATTTTATCTAAATTAATTATTTATTTTTGGGGAACCTAAGTTAATTATTATTGACATGAATACAAACTAGTATTGGTATAAAATTACAAGACCTAAATTAAGATCCTTAAGGTAAGATTAAAATTGGTCACGAGTTTTAAGACCTAGATCAAAATTTTGATAACTTTGGCTAAATACATAATGAACGCATGGGCACTCTTGAATCTGCAAATTATTTTGGTCCTCCGCTAATGGCAAAAGTATCTATAAATAGTATACCAGAACTCTCAATTAAAAATCCTTGAATTACTTAAAGAAAATCCTCTAGTTGGTGAGGCATAATTGATCATTGCAAGGTTTCTAGGATGCCTCTCCATTGTATCCTTAGTAAATTAATGATTTGGGAAATCTTTTATTAAGTTTTGCCTATGGAACAACAATGGATTGCGTTTTTGTGTTAATGTTCTTTATTTGAACCACTGCAGTCATGTAGTTAGATCAGCTAATATGAAACAGTAACATCCTCAATAACATTTGTGGAAGTAATTATCTTGGCATCTAGTTCTGTCAAGTGCCAAAGATTTTATTTTCAACAAATTATAAATATGCTATTTATTCGCAGGTGCTTGTTGGTCCTCTGCAACTGGTGCAATAGAAGGAATTAATAAGATAGTTACGGGCTCTTTAGTAAGTCTTTCTGAACAGGAATTAAGTGATTTGTGATCGGGCATACAACAATGGTTGCAATGGCGGCCTCATGGATTATGCTTTCAAATGGGTTATAAACAATAAAGGAATTGATACACAGGATGATTATCCTTATCAAGCTAAGGAAGGCACCTGCCTTAAGAACAAGGTATAGTTGGCATCTTGGCGTATCTCTTACACTATCCTTCTATATTATTATCTTGTGCTGTTGCAGTTGGCGTGTGTTGGGATTATGCCTTTCATGGAGTTGCTGTGACCTTGACAGTGCAGTTTGTTGTTCGGACAACCGCTACTGCTGCCCGTCTGATTATCCTATATGTGATATCCATAGAAAGCGATGCTTAAAGGTGAATCATAGTCTATATTTGCAGTAGAAAGATAGTTGCCTAATTTCCTATGTCGAATTTACTTGATTAAAATGCTGAGTGATAAATCATTGAAACTTAAAAAATTGTTCTTTTTTGCTTCCGGACATTTCTATGCCTTTCCATTTTTGCTGTTCTTGTTATATTATCTTTTTGCACATTCAAGCTCTTATTATTATTATTATTATTATTGAGATGGTTCCATACTTTTTAGGTGTATATATACATATAACTATTGTAACCTATACTTTGAGCTTTATATATGGTATCACTGCGTCCTCTTTGCTTTATGTGATAGTACTGGAGACTGAACTTCCTGAGCTTTATCCTCGCAGGGCAATGGAACTAGTCTAAAGGGGATTCCAAGAAAAGAATCTTTTCTGAAATATGGTCCTTGGGATAATTTGCTCGAAGCATGATAGCATCAACATTGGCAGGGGTAATATTTTCAAGTTCTGTCTCCTTTGTGTTGTTCTCGAAGTGACTAGGATGCCATATTTTGATGGCTTAGCTGTGTGTGTGATAATTATGAATATAGACATTTGCCATTTACCAGGTCAAGGTGACTTCTCGCAAAAGTTTTTGATTCATCACTCTGGATATTTGCGTTGGGTGTCATAATCAGCACTAGTTGCAGCATGAAACATATGGCGAATTGGCACCCTCTTCTCCATGTTAGAGAATACACATTTGAGGTGTAATAAGAATATTAAAGAACATTTTGGCATGTATACTACTACCCTGTGAGAATTACTCTATTTAGGATGCACCATATATAACATAAACTTCATTGTATCATCAAGGATGTCTCACATCTTCTAGAATGTATTTCTGAAGCATAAAGATCATTTGTACCAGAACATGGGATATACCATTGTGTTTAATCGTCAAATTAAGTATATCTGGTTTGCAAAACTAGAAGGTAGCAAATGCTTTAACTAAATGTTGCGACAACTTGATTCTTAAAAGAATGCCCTGGTAATTTAGATTCTTTTCTATTTGCACTTCGATGTCACAACTTGTTGATTGACAGTGTGTTGAAGGGGAAAAATTAAAAACTGAAATACATTGCCTTAGTCGCAGTACATATTAGTCTGCCATGGTTTTGCTTTTCCTCTTCCCTGCGTCTACTTGTTACTCAAATATATGATAAAATGTCACTTATAGTATATTGTACTAAAACTTCCAATCCGTTCACTACTTGTAGATGAGAATAGCAGATATAAATCATACATACAAATATAATATAGTCAAATGCCAAGTTAATGTGATCTAGCGGTGTTGGCCTCCATTTTCCGAAGGCATATACAACAAATTGGGCATTCTTCCACCCATTTTTTAAAGCTTTTTTAGATAATTAATGACTAGAGTTAGTTAGTCTATTAATTTTAATAATATATTAATTATATCTTGTTGCAAGCATTAATTTTAATCTTATATTAATTAAAATTTAATAATAATTCCTAGTTAGTTTTTTTGTCGAAAGAATGCTATTATTTTTGCTAACATATTAGTTTTGCGCGAATAAATGTAGAGCATATGGCCTCTATTTTTCCTAATTGGACAAAAAATCACTAACTTACACATATTTTTTTAAAAAAATTGGCGCGACATATTTTGATTGGATTAAAGAACAAAAAAAAAATCAATCATTTTTTCATATTTAGCTTCATAAAGTTTTTAAACTATTAAATTTGATGGTGTAAATCCAACATTATATGGACAAATATTTATCCATACCAAAAATATAAAATTTAATGGAACAGAATAAAGTATTTACTTTTTTAAAAAATAAAAATCATGACGAATTTTATCATTCGTTATTTGCTGAGCAGCATTATCTTCTATATAACATTTTCGAGAACAATGATGGTTGAGGACTCAATCATCCAAGACAATACTCAAAGTAACTGATCTTAATCATTCTTTCATTATTTTCCTTTTTCTTTTATGTTTAAAAAATCAACCTTTGATGAGAAAAATATAGCATAGAATAATGATCACGAGTGATTTCAAAATAGGAAAACAAAATGGCTGATCAGCTACGAGATTTTCAAGTTTGCAAGGATGAACTTTGTAAAAATGTTCAAGGTTCCATTGAATATTATATATATATATATATATATATATATGTATATATAAACTTTATTAACCAAATTAAGAAATTAAAATATTACATTATAATTATGTTCTCTTATTAATATAATAACACATTATAATTATGCCAAGTTCAAAATATTAGGGGATTCTCCATATATGTAATAATATATATTACTATATATAATGTTTCAAAAAATTAGGAGAAGCTTAATTATGTCAAGTTTACAAAATTGGAGGGGAGGAGGTCATATCATATATATTATATATGTATATAATAATATATAGTAGTATATATGTAATATTGCAATAAGTTAGGAGGGTCATGGCCCCCCTAACAATATGTTGGATAACTAAGCGACGGATGTGTGGGGTGGCGTGATAAGTGATGGGGTGGTGAATTGTGGTGTCATTAGAAAGTTCATATTTGAATAATAAATTATATAAAATATGGGGTGGGGTAACGAATGTTTTATTTGTATAAAAGTTATTTTTATGCTTCATTATATATTCAAAGTATTTATAATCATTAATTAAAGGTGAGCACGAATCGAGATGACATGGTTGCCATCGCCTGCACCGGTCTAGAATTTTCAAATGTTTTTCCGACCCAATAGATAATTAGGTCAGGACCGGGTCTCTGGGTCGGGACCGAATCCGAGTTTTACGTCCCGACTCAGTTGAATATATAATATTAGTATTAAATTATTTTTAAATAGTATATTTATATTTATTTTGAATAAAATTTTATATTTATTAAAAGTTTTATTTACTAAAAAGTCATTCTTACCCTTTAAAATAAAAAATAATAGATAAATATGTATCATATTAGAAAAATGATAATTTCATTTGGTAATAAAAAAGAAAAAGAAATTAATTTGATCTAAAATAATCTATTTTTTCTCGTTTCACCAATTTGATGAAATAAAAAATATGGTATTTGAAAGACTTAACTATTTCATCACATCCCTCTTAACTTAAATAAAAAAATATAATCAAATATGGTTTAACTAAATTTATTTTCTCGTATTTCATTCCATTCCTTCGTATCCCTCAATTTAAAAAGACCTGAGTGAATGAATTAAACATATGGACCAACACGGGAGTTATAGGAAGGAGTAAAAATTATATATATAGATGAGTGAGTATATTGACGAGTGAGTGGAGGTTACAAAAGAGATAAAATGGAAGGTGAAAGATCTAATCCTATTTTATGTTAAAATGTGTAAAGAATTCAAAACACTTGGAAGAAAAATGAAATCCTACAATAGGAAGCCTCTCAATACATCAGTTTTATATAGCTTTACATATAGAGATATAGACTAGTGAAGAGGCCTTTGTGTGATTATGATCAAATGTCATAAAATTTTAAGGCCACGAGATATTGATATAGAATTATTCCATACAACTTTAAATAAAAAATAGAAAATGATAAAGAAACAAAGGCACGAGTTTTCATTCTACAAAGAAACAAAGTGCAATCATAGATCCCAAAAAAATTGGTACCTTCTAATAGAATTAAAAAAAAACCAAGGTCTGATATCGGAACACGTACTGTCATCTTCATGAAGGTTACGTACCTTCTCATAGAATCCTGGCAGGCAGGTGGAACATGAAATTGAATGTTTAACCTTTAACATTATTGACATGAATTTATGGAACATATATATATATATAGTTGTTTAATCTTCAACATTATTGACAATTAATAATTAATTGTGATCATGCATTAAAATTTTGAAATTGGATTTTAATTAGACGTTGAAGAATTGTGTTGACTGTTGAGGGCAGAAGATTATTATAACTGATGTGTATGCTGTTTAAGCTTAATGTTATGGACAACTAATAATTAATTAATACGATCATGCGCTAAAATTTAAAAATGTTAATGGATTTTAGGAATTGTGCTAAGGGGATTTTAAACGTTGAGGAGTCGTTCTGGGGCACTACTAAAGATAGTGACTTCCATTAAGTGCGTTAAGTAGTGCAAATAAATGAGAAAATAAAAATAAAAAGAAATAGAGGAAAGGGAGAAGGACAGAGAGCACAGGGAAAGAATATTAAGGTATATAAATATCATATACATAAGATAAATATATCATTCATGTTTTTTAAAATTCATGATTTAATAATATTGGAGGTAAGGTAGTGGGGAGGAAACAAAAACTGTGATATATAGTGGTCTTAATGGATTATTAAAGTATACTAATTAATGGTGCTTTAATGATACGGAATGACACCAAGAGATTTAAATGACATGAAAGCAAAAAAGTGAAAAACTACAAAATAGATCTGTAAGTTTACGATGTGTGTTTCATGGCTGGATATCATGTGTGTTTCATGGCTTGAAGTTAATGCAAGTTAATGCATTTCTTCCAAGGCCGTGGACTGGGCTCTCATGCTCTTCCTTCTACCTCCGATTTCATGTATCGTGTTCCTGATCGTGGCGAGAATTAATGAAATGGAGTAGCTTTTGTTGGCTGTTGTAGTTTGTAACACATTGTCTCGGTTTATCGCTTTGTGTCAGACAGATTAGTATATATTATAAATAGTGTAGTGTGTGAGTTGTCTTGCTCTGTAGTTAAATCCTTTTTTACTTTTCATTCTTTTCTTCCACCTCACGTCTTTTTTCTTCTTCCTCCTTCGGCTCTTAGGGATGAGCAAGGGTCGGTTCGATTAATTAACCGATCGAATAATTCGGTTAATTAATTGAATCGACCAAAAAAAGTTTAACTATTATTCGGTCCAAAAAAATCGGTTAACCGATTTCGGTTAACCGAAAAAATTGGTTCGGTTCGGTGAATTCACCGTTTTAACCGAAAATTAAAAACTAAAAAAATATTATTATAAAAGTCACAAAATCTGAAAGTAACAATTAAATATGTTTTCAAAATAAAGGTAAATATTAAATTGTAACAAGATAATTAGATACAAATTATTAAATAATTAGGATACAAATGGAATTAAACAAAAAAAAGTATAAATCCATATAGATGCAATAAATTTTTTACAACAAAATACTAAAAAAATACATAAAAAATAAATATCAGTTAATTCGGTTTTTAACCGAATTTTTTGATTAATTATCCATAACCGACCATTTTGATTCGGTTAACAAATTTGTTATCCGTTAACCGAACCGAAATTAAATCGGATAATTTGGTTCGGTTAATCGGTTAAAAAGTCGGTCGGTTAACCGCGGTTAACGGAAAAATGATTAACCGTGCTCAGCCCTAGCTTGAAGCGAACCAATTAATGCATCGCGATTAAAAGTATTATTAATATTTTATAATTAAATCTTATAAAATTTAAGTTATATTTGAGTTTATACTTAACATTGGCCGCCATTAAAAAATTATTACTTATTAACAACTTAAATTTCAAATAATATTTAAAGATGGACTTTAAAAATATTTTAAAGTTATCTCTATATATTATATTAAAAGGAAATTATTTTTCATACATTTGACATCAAGATATGATGTCATGTGTCTTTAACCAAGTATATCATGTATTATAATATTAAATAATATGTATGATAATTAGAATGTGATAATCATACTAATAAGTAACTATTATAAATGATATATTAAATAATTATATATGTATAGTAACTACAATTTATAATAACATAATATTATTAGAGACAACATGGTTTAAAAAATTATAAAAAAATAAAAAAATCTTACACAATTAATCTATAACCAATTTTAAAAATAATTTGACAACTATTTTCTGAAATTGTTAATTTTAATATTAATTTATAAAAAATATATGAGGAATTAAATGAAATTAATTACAGAAAGTTGTAACGTCAATCATATTGTTAGGAAAAAATAATATATTAAACTTAATAATATAGGTTGTTAATTATAATGATGCGGTAGGGTGTAAATTAAATACAATACGTTAATATTAATAATATAGACAGTTATTAAGATGTGGTCAAATGACAACTATAATGATGCAGAGGATGGTGATTACTGAAGGAGTACAACGGTGAAAAACTGAATCGGATAAGATAATATAAATATAAAGAGAATCTAAGCTTTATTCCATAGAGACAAAAGATAGATGAAAAGGGTCCTTTTTCTAGAGGGCAAAAGTTTTTTTTTTTTCCAGAAACTTTGGGTTGCACTTGATCGTAGTGGAGCCTCGTGATGTGAGCCCCCTTGCAAAATATTATTCTTTTTTGGATTTTTATTGCTGGATCTGCGAACCAACGGCCCACAATCTTCCTCTTGGATTTTGACCTTCATCTTTTCTCCGTCTTTTTTTTCTCGTTTAGTCGCTGTCCATTTCAAATTATAACATTCATTTTTGTTGTTGTTAGGAATGGAATAATATGTACATATATGAGTCGTGTTTTCGTATTACTAAGTATACATTTGTATTTAAATAATAAAACACAGGTCATTGTATACGTCAACTTACTTTATCATGTAAGATAAGGTCCAAGTGTCCAACTTTTGTATTATTTCGTTTTCTAAGAAAATGGAGATATTTATAGTTTCAGTAATAAAATATACTTAGGAAGATCGAATATGCCTATTCTGTACTTTATTTCATTCTGAAATTATTATAAAGTGTAGAATTTCAAATAGGATATTTTTTTTGTGAAATCTTATTTGATAACACCGTACTAGTAATCGATTTGTTTAGTGCTAATTTTATTTGTATTTATGATTATTAAAGTAATTCAATAATTGCAATAATATCCATTGTTGTGATCATCATAAATGAGAAAATAAATATTAAAGTAATTCAATAATTAAGTGCGTTAAGTAGTGCATTCAACAAATAAATGAGAAAATAAAAAGAAAAAGAAATAGCTAGAGGAAAGGAAGAAGGACATATAGAGCACAGGGAAAGAATATTCAGGTATATAAATATTATATACATAAGATAAATATATCATTCATGATTTTAAAAATTAATTTTTCAGGTATATATAAATATAGGACAAGATTTATGTATATTAAATTGACGATTTAATAATATTAAGGTAGACATACTAATTAATGATGCTTTAATGATACAACTTCTTGTTGGCTTGAAGTTAATGCATTGAATCTCATCCATATTCACGCACACAAAAAGAAAGAGACAACAATTTTCCATTTGAGTGATTACTGCACTTCTACTCTGGAGGCTCTTGGCATCATGCATAGAAGCGGAGAAGAGACCATGACAGGCAGATTCCAACAACTATTCGCTCTCCTCTCGTGATCCCTCCCCCTCCGCCTCCCCTCCCCCTTCCCCTCCCCCTCCCTCCCCCTCCCTCTTCTTCTTCTCCTCCTCATATATATACTTGTTCTTCGCTGTCGTCCCTCCCCCTCCCCCCTCTTCTTCTTCTTCTTCTTCTTCTTCTTCTTCTTCTTCTTCTTCTTCTTCTTCTTCTTCTTCTTCTTCTTCTTCTTCTTCTTCTTCTTCTTCTTCTTCTTCTTCTTCTTCTTCTTCTTCTCCTTCTTCTTCTTCTTCTTCTTCTTCTTCTTCTCCTTCTCCTTCTCCTACTACTTGTTCTTCAAGTATCTCCAGACCAGCACCAGATCGCCCGCCCGCTACACGCAGCAGGTCCCCCCTCCGCATGCAGCGTCCGACAAAGCCTCTCCGAATGCAGCCCCAACACAACTGATGCTTCGGAAGGCATGCAACTGCTGCTTCCAGCCGCTGCAGTACCTGACGCCGAGCGACAGCAGCGGTCGGACACAAATGCTTACCACCAGCATCAGCAGCTGCCTCGTGGTAAGCATTTGTGTCCGCCCGTTGCTTTAGCTCGGCGTCGGGGAAGCATCAGTTGTGTCGGGCGCAGTATTCGTAAGGGTTTTGTCCGGCGCATGCGGAGGGGGGGACCTGCTGCGTGTCCATCTGCTATAGCGGGCGGGCGATCTGGTGCTCTGGGGCTTCGATCGTCGCGTACTGCATTATCTTCGCGGAGATGCGCAACGATAAGCTGGGGCACCGGCGCCCGCTACGCATATTTATCCTCCTTTACGCCTTCTTCGGGTTATCTTTGACGCGGCTGCTCACGCTCGTGCTTGCTGTCATGCGCGTTACGGGCATTTCTTCTAAGGCCGTGGCCTGGGCTCTGGTGCTCTTCCTTCTACCTCCGATTCCATGTATTGTGTTCCTGATCGTGGCGAGAGTTAATGAAATGGAGTAGCTTTTGTTGGTTGTTGTAGTTTGTAACACATTGTCTCGGTTGCTTTTTGTTGGCTGTTGTAGTTTGTAACACATTGTCTCGGTTTATGATATGGAAATAGTAGTAGTAGTAGTTTATATTATGATATGGAAATTAGTTGGATCTCTATGATCTTACTCTTCACTGACTCATGACACGTCGTATACGTAGTGGAAGTAAAATTAAATGGTTGCTTTTGGTTGCCAAATGGCCAAATAGCCATCTACATCAAACGTATTTTACCGGTTGGATTGAATGGGCCATTACACGGGCGTTTTCTTCTTCTTGTATGCACTATGACGTTCTTGAGAAATAAACGTTGATTTGTGATTCGTACTTAACATGAGATCATATTCAGAAGGATGTAGTTATGGTAACAACTTGTATGATTATTACTGTGTTTTAAAAAATAATGACTAATTAATTTGTGCAAAATTTTCCTTATATAAATATATATATCTCTAGTCGAATTATTAAGTCGGCAACACCTTTCAATTCAATTCGACTATTCAAAACAGTATAATGCATATATATATATATATATATATATATATATATATATATATCAGCAATAATCTATCGAAATATATATATGTACTTGTATATCATCAAGGAACCACACTACCTAGCTAATTAAATAACTAGTCACGTCCCTTGCATATATACTTGTGCTTGCTTAAATAAGCATCTTGAACATTAGGGATCGTCTTTGATCCGAGGATGCCTTTAATTTGATTGGCTTTTAATATACCTTTATCATCACATGGTTTTGTTTTAATTTTGTTAGACATCAAATTTCCCTTTTATTATATGTTTCCTTTCTCTAATTTTTCGGCTTCTTTTTATCTTTAAAATTTTCTTTCTTTTTAGGGGCCTTTCTATGTCCCTTTTTTTTTATGTCAAGCTCTTGACTAGATCATTTTAGATCACACAGATGGCTCAACATATGAACAAACCCTCGTCTGATATATATAATTCCTCTCTCCTCTTCTCTTGATATTTTCTTCTTCTTAATCTTTCTTTCTTTCTTCCTCTCGTATCTCTACTCTGAATCTCTACTGCTCCTCCTTGATCCAAAATCGATTCCATAGTTTGCTGAAACTGCATATTGCATGCCATTTGACAATACATGCACATATGAAAATATCATTGCATGATATCGAATCCAATCTTGGTCGAAACGCAAAGCTGCCATAGGGCAATGAAATCACGGTGATTCGGAAGGGGAAGAAGAAGGCTCGAAAGCAGGTGTGGAACATTCAAAGTCAGTCCTCTCAAGTTATTACAAAACTTTTTTTCTATACGACTATTATATTGAAGCTTGCATATATATATATATATATATATATATATATATATATATATATATATGCTTTTTTTTTCTTTCTCATATTTGGATTGCGAGAAAAGAGAGAAAGGAAAGAATTAAATTTTCCCCTTGTTTTGATGGTTGATTTTGGTGGAATGGAAGTGAATGAGAGAAAGAAAAAAAAATTCCTTTATTCTCTCCAAGGGACCATTTTCCTTTCAAGCTCCAATTTTAATGAATGAGGGAAATAAATAATTTTTATTCTGTTTCTTTTCTTTAGTAAATGTTACCGAAACTACGAGCGCTCCTGGTTATCACATTATATTCATTCCCACTTGGTTGTGAATTTGATTTTTTTTTTCTGCATTGGAAGGGGGTATTAATTTGTTTTTAAAAAGATGTTAATTATTTTAGATTCGTTTTTTTTAATGAGTGTTTGATGAAATAGTGTAGAATAAAAATATTACTCTTTGTTACTTCACCAAACATATATGGGATCGTTTGGTTGTGGGGTAAAATTAAAGAGAATAAAACAGTGTAATATTGTATTCTTAAAAAAGTCAATATATTTTTATTTTATGCACTTTTTGGTTGGAAGAGAATAAAATTTTAAAATATAATATTTTATATTTAGAATATTTTATTATGCATAACTAGTGTTTAATATTATAATACTAAAAAATATTTATATAATAATATATAGTGGAATTTTAAAAAATAAATTACAACTGAAAATTTTGAAAAAAAATTGAGAATAAGTGTATTTTTTAGAAGAATAAATATATTCTTCTTAGGTGGTTAAAAATAACGTTTTTCCTTTTTTTTCAAAATGGTTTCATTTTTTTAAAAATTTGACCCACATTTTTTTATCCTAGAGAGTGTTTGGTTATATTCTCAAGCTCGTAAAACTATAAATGAGGATAACACATGGAACTCCACTTGGGGTGTTGGAGAGAGAGCTAGTCAAGACGTCTCATCTCATATCATGGGCCTTCATAATTCCACCACGGAGAAGCTTGCATGAGTTAAACTTCAATCTTTAGCTTTGGGCTGGGATAAATTACATCAAATGTTCTCTAATTTTTATTTTTGTTCAGTTTTATCCTCCAATTTCACTTTGTAACAGCGATGTTCTCTATCTTTTAATTCATTTCATTCGATGCCTTCTTTACCTGAGATAGACGATTTCCCATTGGTCGAGCTGACGTGGCACATACGTGACGCTGACAGGACATTTTTTTTCCTACGCGCTGACGTGACAATATTAAAAAAATAAAAATATTAATTAAAAAATAAAAAAATTATCACGTGTGAGGTGGGGGTGGGGCCTCGCCCCCCTCTGCGACCTCGGCCCCCCTTCTTCTCCTGTGCCGACGACGGGAGAAGGGGGGCCTCGACCTCCTCTGCGACCTCGTCAGTTGCGGCGAGGTCGCAGAGGGGGATCAAGGCCCCCCTTCTCCCGCCGCTGCCTCCTCATCGGCGTCTCGCGCGAGACGCCGGCGGGGTTGGAGGGGTGGGAATCCCACTTCACGCGTAATAATTTTTTATTTTTTAATTAATATTTTTATTTTTTAATATTGTCATGTCAGCGTGTAAAAAAGAAAAAATGTCATGTCAGTGCCACGTGTGTGCCACATCAGCTCTCGGGAAACCGCCTATCTCAAGTAAAGAGGGCATCGGATGAAATGAATTAAAAGATGGAGGACATCGCTGTTACAAAGTGAAGTTGAGGGCAAGACTGAGCAAAAGTGAAAGTTAGAGGACATTTGGTGTAATTTACCCTTTTGGGCTGAAAAGGCTAAATTTCTAATACACTTTTCGAATTGTTTAAAACATAAAATGAGTGCCTAAACACACAAAACTAATTACTCACCCGAATGAATGGTTAAAATCAATTTTTTTTTTATAGCCAATCCTAACATTTTGAAAGTGGTGTGAACTATTCAACGGGTAGGCATTAACGTCTATACCTGTATAGTGACTGATGAAATTCTTACTAATTTTTTTTTACATTCATAAAAAAAAATCAAACTTGAAGCATTATTTAATCATCGCATTTGTTGTAGCTAAATTTAAATTTGAAAAGTATTGAAGTAATTTTATATGGTTAAAATGTCGTTAAGACATCATCAAATAATTTAAATAAGTAGTTATTGTTGAATTTCGATCCAACACGTACATAAACTCGTTTTAATTACACCTCTACGGGATAGAGATAAGCGTCCAATATTTTGAAATGCTCGCATTTGAAGGCAATGATAAGCACGTAAAAAAAAGCATCTTCAAGTACGCTATTAAAAAAAATCTTTATTAATTAGTACAATTTTATTGTTTATATTTCAATAATTTGTAATTTTTTAATTCAAAAAATAATTTGTCTAACAAGATAGATCAATAAAATAAATGTATACATTATTATAAATTTATCGTTCTAAAATAACAAAATAATTGACGATAAAAATTGCTTAAACTTAAAAGCCATAGAATAATTTGAATTATTTATATGTTTTTGTAATTAATTGAGATGTTATATTTATCTAATATTTTTATCTACTTTAACCATTCGACTGATTGTTACTAAAACTCAACATCGCTATTTATGCTAAAAAGAATCTAAGCTTTATTCCATAGAGACAAAAGATAAGATGAAAGAAAAGGGTCCTTTTTTGTAGTGGCCAAAAGTTTTTTTTTTCTCTTTTTTTTTTTCTATTACAAGAAGGGTGAAGCTTTGGGTTCCACTTGGTTGCAGTGGAGCCTCGTGATCTGAGCCCACTTCAAAATATTATTCTTTTTTGGATTTTTCTTGCTGGATCTGCGAACCAACGACCCAAAATCTTGCTCTTGGATTTTTTGCCGTCATCTTTTCCCCGTCTTTTATGTTCTCGTTTAGTCGCTGACCATTGCAAATTATAACATACGTTTTTTTGTTGTTAGGAATGGAATAATATGTAGATACACGAGTCCTGTTTTTTGTTAGGAATGGAATAATATGTAGATACACGAGTCCTGTTTTTTGTTAGGAATGGAATAATATGTAGATACATGAGTCCTGTTTTCGTATTACTTTATAAGTATATATTCGTATTTAAATAATTAAACACTGGTCATTCATTGTATACGTCAACTCATTTTATCATGTACGATAAGGTACAAGTGACCAACTTGTATTATTATGTTTGATAAGAAAAAAAACACTCCTTTTTTTCTGTGGGTTGGAGATGTTTATAAGTTACAGTAATAAAATATACTTAGGAAGATCGAATATGCCTATTTTGTACTTTATTTCGTTCTGAAATTATTATAAAATATGTAATTTCAAATAAGATATATTTTTATTTTATTTGATAACACTGTACTAGTCATCTATTTAACATATATTGTTTGTAACATTTCGATGCAATGAAGATATTATTAATTTTGAACTTTTGGCCCACACAATTTTAATATACATCTTGATAAGTGAAAGAGTAATAAAATATAAACTCATGACCATCTTCTTATTTTACTCATGTGAAATTATTCAATCAAATTATTATGATTTTTAATCGTTATAATTTTTTTATGGGGCTCAACGTCTTCGTTGAATGATTCGTGTTGATCCGTGACTCATATTTTTCAAATAGCTCAAATGAGTACATGAGATCACGAGCGGAGCCACGTGAATGTCCATGGGTGCACTTGCACCCACTAAAATATTTGTTAAGTAATATCTACATCTTCCTTGGCTTAGTGGATGCAACACTATTATTACGTCTAGAGGTCGCACGTTTGATTCCTTATAGGCTACATTATCAACTATTTTTGCCGGTTAAACCTTTTTATCATTTTTCCTTTCATATTTTCATAAATCGTTTTCTTTTTTATTCTAAGTATCCTGATCAAATTCTATTCATTTTTTTATTGTTAACACTGTAAAGTATCATCTTTTTTCTTTTTATCATCACATATTTAAATGTAATAGTTGGGAAGTCATATAGTAACAATGTTCTTCCTTCCAATTTTTTAAAATTTTGCAACATGGTATTTTTATATTTTTATTTCTTATTTAATATGTAGTAAAATTTAATGATAACCTTTAATATGATCATTTTTTTCTTCTTTTACCAAATATTAATATATATATTATTTGAAATAAATCACATATAAAATATTAGAATTAACATAAAAAACATAATGACAACAATGATATTATTGATATTTGAAATTATGTAAGTTTTTTTTATTTAAAGCAATTTTATTCATCATATTTAATTTAAAATTTTATATTATTTAATTATATTTTATAATGTTCACCCACTGATAAAAATTTCTGACTTCACCACTGCATGAGATCGATTCTGATATCATTTTGTAACACTCCTAATCTAATCAAATTATTATTCGCTTTGGACTTTTGACTCGTACAAATTTAAAATGTATCTTAATAAATGAAGAGGATGATTACATATAAGCTCATGATTAATTTCATATTTTGTTCATATAGAGCTATTCAATCAAATCGTCTTCATTATTATACATCAACTCGTCACATTATTATTAATTTATTTTATCTTGCAAATAAAAATGCCCAACAAATCAAACTTTAAAATTTAAAAAAATGGAATTTGGGTTGCACAATTCAAACATAAGTTTATTTAGGGAGCCCCACGCGTGTGAATAAACACCAACACAAATCCTTTGCTTGGCTGTTTTAAGGTGGAGGGCCTACCTTTTTCTAATTTTAGATCCAAGAAATAAAAACATTTTGAACTTTTCAATCCTCTCTACTTTAGACAAGAGAATCCGTTCAGTGCATTTTCAATTTATTAATTGGTAATTGAATTAAACTTTGATTTTCAAGTGGATAATGGAAAATAATTTAATTAGTGGATAACAAATGATAATTAATGACTAGACATAATTGGACAGATAAATTATTCAATTCAAGTACTATATAAATTCTATTATAAATTATTCAATTAAATAAAGTAAAACCTCACAACTAATTTTTAAAAATATATAGAAATTTATATTGACATATTAATTTTTTAAAATATCAATGATATAAAAATATTAATTATTGAATTATTTTTTTATTTATTGTTAACATATAAACAATTTGTAATTAATTAAGCATGGATATAAAAAATATAGTTAAATAATGATAAAATAAAAATAATAAGATAAGTTGAGAAAGAAATAATATATTTGAATAAGAGTAAAATTGAAAAAAAATGAACCGCTAAATGCTAAAAGAAAATATGAAACGCTAAATATTATTTATTTTTATCATTTATCAAACCAAAAAATTAACAGTCGAATCGCTAAAGATTAGTTAAAACGTTAATTTTGATGTTGCCCAGCTTTGTTAGAAAGAGAAAACATTCAGCAAACTTTTAGATATTAAATCAACATACAAAAGTATGATTGGAAAAAAAAATATTGTATTAATTGTCTCTTTTAAATGACTGGTTTGAAATTGTCGATCAATGCCAAATTCTCAAGAAAAATTTTAGAAGATTGTTGGGATAGGTATTATCGTAAAAGGGCTCTAATTATCAGGGATGAAGGAAAAACTTAAAAAAAACAATGAACTAAACAAGGTTAAAAAACAATATTTTGATTCTAATAAAAAATATGATAATTATTCAGAAGAAATAAAATAATTTAAAATAAAGTCCTAACAAAAAACTAAATGGCTTTCTTGTAAAATAAAATAAATCAGAGTATGTATTATACTTTTTTATGTTTGAAAATTTTATTTTATAACTTTTACTTTTTCTCTCACCCTATAGTCAACTTTCAAACTTGAACTATTTTCATCATTTCGTTGAATATAACGACATATTACTATGTTATGCTGTATAACGACATATTATGTTGTTGGAAATATAACTGAAATTTGTGTGTAAATAAACTACTGTAATATATTTATATTGTTTTAAAATATTATATTAGAGGCGAAAAAAATAGATGTATATATATATATATATATATATATATATATGTCTGCAAATTTAGACAACGACACCACATAGTTATTAAAATATTATAAATACGGGGACATTTATACGCCTTCACCTTTTTTGTTTGAAATGAACTATAATATGAAAAATCGCAACTTTTTTTACCATTTAACAGTAAAAAGGAACCCTATGCATTGGACAATAAAAAAGATGGTGATGTAAGAAAAAAAATAGTAAAATATGCAAGAATGGATATATACAAGTAAAAAGAAGAAAACAAAAATAACAAAACAAAAAAAATGATGTTGACGGAATTTAAAGAGTGGAGAAGTTTTTCTCAATGGGGTTAAATGATGGGGAGGAAGTTATGACGTCATTTATTTAGCATGCACGTGAGAATCACGTGATATATAGGCACTATATAAAGTCTACTGCGGCGTCGGTGAACGGCATCCCCGCACACCTATCTTCCTTCACGCCCTTTGGCGACACCCAAAAAGCGGAGCTCTTGATCGAAGCGATGGCGGCCGAGCCGGCGGTGATCGGTTGCCACACCGTGGAGCAGTGGAACCAGCAGCTTCAATCGGCCATCGAGAACAAGAAACTGGTTAGCAAATTCTCCCTGCACGCCTCGCGTGATTTTTTCTGATTTTTTCCTTGTTTTCTTGGTTGTTGTTCGATGAATTGGTTCGTAACATTTCGCATTATGTTATGATTTCTGTATATATGAAAAATGGCTCTCAGATCGTATTTTTTTCCTCTGGAATTCGAGGTTATTTTGATTAGTCTTTTATATTTGTTGTTATTTTCATTTGTTTGTGTATGTGTTTTTAGGGATCAATTTTAGAAATTTATATGTATTTCCCATGTAATAATTCAAGGTTTCTTGGGAAGAGCTGCAATATCTGAGCGGGGTGTTTATTGGTTAATGTTGTTCGCATCGAGATGTTTATGTTTTAAGATCTCGAAAAAAAGTAAGTTTTGTTGCATCTTTGATAAATGTTGCAATTTGAATTATATGATATGCGTTAGAAGTTTGTGGCAAATGGAATTTGGGAGTGTTCATAATGAACTTGCATGCTTTGGTCAGGCATGCACAAGGTCAATTGCCTTGTTTGTATCTTCTAGGTTGAGGTTCTTTTCTGGTATACATAGACTGCAATTCGTCAGGGTTTAGGACGAGCATTTGTTTTATGAGTCAACTTGGTCTATGTTTCAATTGTCTCAATTCATTTCAGGCAGGTTTGAAATCGGTTTATGCTGTGATTCAATACGGAACTTCCATTAATCACTGATTGTTCCCGTCAAGTTAGTAACCCAGGCGTTGGGATCAAGATATCTATGATTTTGAAGAAAATATCAGCCTGAAAACTAGTAGAGAATGGAGTGTTCGTTTTGATCTTTTTTCATGATTACATGTGCCAATACGTCTAAGAATTTTCCTGTCTTCATGCAAAATTTTAAATTTTATGATACCTAAATTTTAAAGTTTAGGTACTGAAATTTTAAATAGTAGTCGTGATTTTCAGAAGTGAAGTTAGGGGTTATTTGATTTGAATTCAAAATATTAAGATAATAACCAAGCATATCTTAGTGATCTCATTATTTCTCAGGGGCTACTATGTTTCTTGTGTTGATTACTTTCAGATGCATGTCTCCTCTGTAATACTGAATAGAATATTAAAATAACAAGAAGCAAAAGTGAAGATCAGGTGGTAGGGGAAATTCATGTTTCATATGTATTAGCTATTTGGATATTATTTGTAATATTTTGAATGAATTATTTTGGATCATACAATTTTTCGATGAAAATTCTAATAAGAAAAATGAGGATATCACAGTCCAACAATTGCATTTGTTGGTCATAAAATATTTCTGTCCCTATCGTAGACACTATTGTAGTTTGAATGATGACCACCCTTATCATGTTAAACATATATGAACTTCATAGGACCTCAACCTATTACATTACGTCTTATCTACCATTTTTTATTAAAAAAATATTGCATCTTATCTTTGTCATGTCTTCAGAGATGCTGCCGACAATTAGTTGTTGGCAAGTTGAGGACACATTAATTGTGGTCCATGCAGGAGGGAAAAGGGTGAGGTCGGTTAACTGTTATCCATGTGATGGAGTTTAAAGGACTGAGTCAAAGAAACTATTTTTGTTCTTGATGATTGTGTAGGGTGAGGTGGTATATCACATTGTTTTTTCCATAACTTTGGTAGTTGTAGAACAATTGAAGTTGGATCATGGCTGCTAAACATATGAACAACTCTCCATAGTCCACACGTCTATCTTTACTGGATACACTGGTTGTAGGTGGTGGTTGACTTCACTGCTTCGTGGTGTGGACCTTGTCGGGCAATTGCTCCAATCTTTGCCGAGCTGGCCAAGAAGTACATCAATGTCATCTTCTTGAAGGTGGATGTTGATGAATTGAAGGTATGCATTTAGCTTTTGACTAATTAGAACTTCTCTTGATGTTAGCATAGTTGACAGTAGCCTAAGCAAATAGTCTTGCATCTGCAGACGGTTGCCCAGGATTGGGCCATAGAAGCAATGCCAACATTCATATTCTTGAAGGATGGAACAATTGTGGACAAGATTGTTGGCGCCCGCAAGGATGAACTGCCGAAGAAGATTGAACAGCACATGACCCAGTGAACTATATCAGAAAGGGATGTCCTTGCATAGTTCTCATCTTCAATATCATGTGTTTTTTTAACTGTGTGATGTACAATAATGGATCATCTCAGATCTGAATATTTCCACTTGTTGGGTTATGGACTGTAACTCGTGCTTAATTTATTCTTGTGCTATGCCGATGCTTGCTTCCTAAAGTGAACCGCCAAAGGGTGTCTTTATCTAACTGTGGATAAGTCGCGATGATGCATTTTTTTCCATGTCTATTTTCATATATGCGAAGAATTTTGGTTGGAAGGTTCATTTTTAATACGGGTTGAAGATTAAATTAGTCTGAGTATGGTGATAAGTTGGGATATCAATCTGTGTGATAAAAAATTAATTAGTCGAGTTTGATGATAGGTTGAATCATCTGTGCTCATAGTCTGAGTTGAATGATTGTGCTTTTTGAATATTTTGGTGAAAATGGAAGTCACCATAATTTATTTTGTTCGTGTTTAAATAATATTATTTGTTCCTCATATGCTGAACTCTTGGATTGCAGATGGATTTGATCCAAGAGTACTGTCCCTTAATATTGTGTTGGTTTTATTTCGTTCATCAAAGCTATCCAATAAACTGGAATATTTTAGTACGCAGATGTATCATCAGGGAGAAACTATAAGAAAGAGTAATAATCAACAAATTGGACAGCAGGGAACTCGAACTATATCAAATGAGGTATTGCATCCCTTTTAATCGGACGCTGCTGAGCGATCTCTTTGCACAGGGATAAGACTATTGGGAACCGATGCTGCACGCGGTGTCGAAAGCTACCAATTTGGTCGCATCATGTTTGAGATCAATCATAGGAGTACATTTTGCTTTGAGGGTAGGGATAAAAATAGGTCGAGCCGATTCATTTGGCCTATTTTTTATCCAGCTCGATTTGATCTCTTACTAAAATAAGTTAGGTTGGGAATAAAAAAAATCTATTTTTTTAAAGACACTTAGTTTCGTAATACTTGATTTGACCTTATAACTTATAAGACTAAGATTTATTAATATATTATATTATATATATATTATTTAAAAATATAAATGTCTCTTCATATTTTAAATCTCTAATTTTAAATTTAATGCTACTATTTGTATTATTTGTTTAAAAAGGTAAATTAGTGATGCCTCTTTTATTTAATTCATATTTATTATTTTTTAAAAAATAAGATTTATCATATTTAATTTAGTATATCATATAAAAAAATATATTTGACTCGACGGACTAATAAGTTGTCATACATTAAAAATTAATCAAATAAGTCAAGTTAAACTTATGTTTGATTTGTTATAGGCTATATGTTATATTTTTATTTTACGATTGGCTTAGTCTATTTGATCTAGCTGGTGTCCAATTTGAGGGCATGTAATTGTGCACCTAAGAAAGAAAACTATAGCCATTTTGGTGACAAAGATGGGTTTGCTTAGGGTGAAAAGAAGATAAATAATAAAAAAAAAGAAGAATAATTTTTCCTTATTTGATTGAATTTAAGTTGAAGAAAAAAGAAAAAAAAATCTTCTCCTTTTCTTTTTATTCCCTTCCAGCATCTCAATTTCTTTCAACCCTAAATCAATAATTATGCTAATCAAATAAAAGTAATTATTCATATTTTTTGTCCTCCATTTTCTTCCCATGCTTTCTCTTCCCTTTTTCGTTTTTTCTTCCTCCTAATGAACATCGAACCAAACAAACCCTTACAGCTGGGATGTTGGAAGTGGCTGCTTCGATGAATTCCAAATGTACTAGGTGGCCTTCTTCCTCAAATTTTTGTGCCAAGTACATAGTGACACTAATGTTGAAGATCTTACCTTCATTTTCCTTAATTCCTTTTATCTTATGCATCATATACCTTTCTTGTAATATTGAAGAAGAAAAAAGATATACTTTCAAGCTGATGTCCAAATGGAGGCCAAGTAATGATTTTCCATGCCTATTCGGATCGAAGAGATTATTCATGCTTCTTTTTTCTTTTTTTTTTCTGGAGGATGATAAAATAATTTATATTCTCACTTATCAGCTCATGGGGTCTGGCATCACACCCATAAATATGTCTTTTTGCACCTTTGTTCTATCAAAATATTGTACTTTTTTGCACCTTGAGCCCTTCATGGTGTTGCAGGAATTGATGCTCACATGAAAGTGGAAACACTGCATCAGCGACTAAGAAAATAAGAGGTGGAGATGAAAGAGAACTTGTTCACAGGCAACTTTATGCCTAAGTTCTTATCCCAAAGAAAAAAAAATAGCCTTTATGCCAAATGTAAGCTGATAGCTCTAAAGAGGCAATCATATTAAATCAGAAAGAATCAACTCCGTTTCAGAAACAGAAAAAAACTTTTATCACTTATACATCTAGCTTCTATCTAGTCCCCTGATCAATCTTTAGATTTGTCGCATTGGTCAGGGGTTAAATTTTTTTCGCTCCCATTTCGAACATCGGATTAATGAAATGCTAATAGTCCTAAATAATGATGGATTATTATCGAAAAAATAGAAAAAAAACTTTTATCCTTCAACCAAGGATCATTAACTACACATCTACTATTCAACTGACAAAGGCTCCAATTCCTCTGCGAGACATGAATTGGATGAATCATCTTGTCGCTGCAGTTGCATAATCTCCCTCATTAATTACCTCAAGTTGTGTTGGTATATGACATGGCGCCCCGTAAGATTAGTTATCACCGGTCCAGCTCAACTTGTGTTGGTAACTTGGTACATGCATGTGGTGTCTCCTATTAATAATTATTTTTGGATGTGTGGTGATTTGAACTTGATATCATATCATGAAATTTGAAAAGAGAAAAAAAAATTAATAGATAGAGCAAAAAACAAAAAAACGTAGCATTTTAGCTTTTAGATAACAAGATTTAGTTTTGAGATCCTTAAATATGTATAAATAGATTGTGAAATAGTTGATCCATCTTTTTAGCACGCAAAGATTTTGCCAAATTTGAGGGGTCCGCGTCATGATTGCGAAGCACGACCAGCAAGTCAGAACGATATATAAAGAAAGGTTGTTCTCATCGTTGATATGGAGGCCGTCTCAATCATCCCGATCAGACCCGTTTCAAAATTCTGAAGAAAAAAAATCTAATTCAGAATCAAGTTTGAGATAATGATAGATTTTAAAATCTTAATTTAAGTTGGGTATGAACTGGCATAATTTTTAATTTATAAGATATTAATAATTACGTAGTCTATACCATAGTCCAACCACTCCATATCAAATTTCTTATTTATTAATATATATTTTTTCATCTTATGATCATTCTATATTATAATTTAGCCAATTCAACGTTCACTTAATTATATGTAGTTCTATATATTTTTTTATATTTTAGGAAGAAAAAAAAAGAAGTGAGAATTGATCGAAACATTTCGGTTGATACTGAATTAGGAGAATCTATAACTTTGTTTTTTAATTTTTATTTCTTTTTTAATAGATTAATAAAACTCATAATTGAATAATTAACTTCTTGACTTCATTTCACATAAACTACAAAAAAATGTAAAAGTGAATTAATCTCCATAGAAAAAGAAAAGAAAAAGTAGCATTCCACTATACTACCGAAGACACAGAACAAGACGCGCAAATTCCTGCGCTTCCCCGTCCGCCCTCTCCTCCGCTCGCCGCCGGCCGAGAATGACCAGCTCCTCCGCCTCTTCTCGCAAGGTCATCCTCCTCTTCCGCCGTCTCACGTCCTCTTTATCTATACGCCCCTCCCCTCTCTCCTCGGTTCCATCGTCTTCGTCTCCTCCTCCCCCGTTTACCGCCAGCGATTGTGCCATGAGTCGGACTACTAATGTGAGGCGTTCTGTCGCAGGCCCTGAGCAAGATCGCCTGCAACCGCCTCCAGAAGGAGCTGGTCGAGTGGCAGGTCAACCCCCCAGCCGGCTTCAAGCACAAGGTCACCGATAATCTTCAGAGGTCTCATATTCTCTGTATCCGATTCTGCGTCTTCCTGCCATCATATCCTCTTTCTTCTAGTCAATTTCTTGTTTCTATGTCAAAAGGTGGGTAATTGAAGTGGTTGGGGCGCCCGGGACGCTCTACGCGAGCGAGACGTACCAACTCCAGGTCGATTTCCCGGAGCAGTACCCCATGGAAGCCCCTCAGGTAGTAATAAATAGTTATCAGTGTCAGAACTTGTTATTAAAGAATGGATTTTTTAATTACTGTTTGTTGTTCACTTATTACAAGTTTCAATTTTTGTTGGTATTGATGTGATATGGTTCCTGAATTGCGCCACACAATTCCTTCTTATATAGGTCATATTTCTTCATCCTGCGCCGCTTCATCCGCACATATACAGTAATGGGCATATCTGCTTAGGTAACATTCGATACTTCACCTGGAACTACTGATACGAGACTATTCATTCCGCATTTCTATTTAATGGATATCAAGAGCCTTCTTTCTGAAGCATGCTCTCAGAAATATAACTTGCTTGGTTGAATTCCTTGTAGCATCCGGCAAGAAACTCTGTGTGGGGAAGTTCAAATTTTTTTTATTGGCATGTGTTCTTGCATGCTGATAGTAACTCTATGCAAAGAAACACAGATTCATTAACAGGAGCTGAATTAGGTTTATCGTACAAGGCTTCACCCAGATATATCAACTCCTAGTTCTCAATCATGTATCAGATGAACATATTTGTTAATAATGCCTTGAATCTGAACTCAATTGGTCCCCCTACATAGTCAGGCCCTACAGCAGAAGGGGTCTCGCTATCATCACGAGATTTGGATTCTATATGTGATTCGGATTTGATTTATTTCCTTATCACGAGATAGGTGTCCTATTTTCAGGGGATTTATTTAGAGTCCCAGTCCGTATGTAATTCCTATCATCCGTTAAAGAGAGTGCTTATATAAACTCCATAGGAGTCTAGACAGAGACTCATCCTTATAATCATCGTTATTCCATAACAAAGAGCCGCCGCCGCTTTTCCTCTTCGTGTTCTTCTGTGTTTCGTGCGATCCCTCTCTCCCTCTTTTCGTAAGAATATTTACTTCTACCTGACTTTGGCCTCTGTTTGGATAATTGAAAGTTCTGAATCTAAAATAAAATATTGTTATCGTATTTTGTTAACTGCCATCACTCACTCGCATGTTGAGCTATCCTTGGGACCAAAAGAATAATTTTCCCCTTTGATCATAAATGGAAAGTGTTCAATTGGAGCAGATAGCAATAAGCATTTCATCGGACATGTGTTACCAAAGTGGATGATTGACTCATTCCATACTAGAAATAATCGGAGTTTGAAACCAAACTTCAACTCAGCAGGATAGATGGGGCGATTCGGGTGAGATTTCGAAATTTCTTATTATACAATAAGATCATATCGATTCTTGAAATGCCTTTTTGGATCTTCCTCAATGTCCCCGCCCTGAATACGAAACCAAAGATACTTATATATTGATTTCTTCTGTGTAATACTAATCGATAGGGCCTCATTGATAAGTGCTACAAGATCTCGTGCATTGGAACCCATGGTTATGGACCCAAATCCGTTAGTATGAAACATTTTCGTTTCCAAAGAGAAACATCTGCAGCGATACAAAAATGTAAAAGAGAAGAATAAATATCAACCATTCTACTCTATATATTATAGGAAAATTTCTCAAAAAAAAATCCTTTAAATTTCCATTGTTCGTTTGGAAATTTCCTGAGAAGCTATGGAAAAAGTAGAAAGAGGGGGAAAGTGAAAAGGTGGGAGGGGAAAGCTTCCTCCGTTTGGTAATGAAGTAGAAAGAGAAAGGAGGGGAAAGAATTGTAAATAATTTGAATGGATTCCTCCGTTTGGTAATGAAGTAGAAAGAGAAAGGAAGGGAAAGAATTTGTAAATAATTTGAATGAATACCCTGTTTATCCTTTTTAAATATGTTATTTAAAAGCGTAATTCAGTAATTTCACATGCTAACAGTGTTTCTCCTCTTTCCCTCCTCTCCCTTCAATCCAAACATGGGCTTAGTTCATAGCAGATTCCCTCTCAAAAAATAGTCCATAGCAAGATTGATTGTACCATAGTAAACAAGCATATCTTAACATTGAAAGAGAGAAGAAGAAAACTCTGAAAAAATTGTCTTTTTGTATATTTATGGCCTTGTTAGGCGTAGGAAAACATGCTATATCCCAAAGGTTAACTATGCTGTATATGACAGAATTGTCAACTGAACCTTAGCAGCATATGAAAAATGGCTAGCGTAGCCCCATCCCTAGCTCCCAACTATCTTTATTATTCCCTCAGTTAATGATGAATACTCCTTGTGTAACAATTTTCCAGACACTAATAGTATCCTTAAGTACATCACATGCAGTGAGTCAACATGAGATCCGATTAAAGCAGACAGTCACATGCAAGAGACAACATTAACTAGTGCCCTAGACTGAAATTTTATTACCAATACCAAATAAAGAGGTAAAGAATCTATTTAGAAATTTGTCTCTAGGAAAGTAATCATATTGCACAATAAATAGGAGTGATACCTGTTGAAGTTTTCTGATGCAAGACTCAGTTCTGATTATGTAATTTTCAGGAAATCCAGACATATTCAACAAATACAGCAAAATCTCCTTGAGTCGATCTTTCCATAACATCTAAGAAAAAATCCATTTCCTGTGTGAACTCATTACTAGTTCATGTGCAAGGAAGTTTTGATAACTATCCTTCCTTTAACAAATTGGCACTTATGAACTATGCAAATCAGCTTTAGCCTACTAACTTGGACTTCTGTGAGCAACTGAAATTCTTTTTAACACTGAAGATTTTTTAGACAATTTTGATATTTAGGGGGTTATGATTGTGTCGTTTGTTTATCCATACACTTACCTTTTGTGAGAAAAAAACTCAATGGCATCAATGAATTCTTGTCTCCCAGTAGGCAATGATTTTGTAAATAAAAGCGGAGAGAAACCCATCAACCCCTCAAACCTTGTCACCCTTCATAGAGAACAAGGCTTGTGTGTTCTTGCAATTATAAATTGCCATTATATGCTGGATTATTTAGACAATCTTTATGAAAACTGTAGACTTGTTACTTCCACTAACAAGAAACTAAGTTTGTGTAATATTAATTGAGACGCTGTTGCATCACTTTTATTTTTTGACTAATGGGGGAGAAGAGTAATGATGTTCACCACCTGTATACTTTTGCTTTGAAAGTCATACACACAGATTCTTTTTCCCATTTGTATATGTAACATTTTGAATTTGAACCTAGATCTATAACGGATAAATTGTTTATGTTCTTTGCTGGAAATCTATCAACATTTTTGCTTCATTATTGGATAACGCTGCCATTTTTCAGAAAGCAGAATTGCAATGTTGCCACTGAAGCACATCACCTAGTTACTGTTGAATTATTGGCAAGTGTTCAGGATTATAACTTAGTTACTCATATACTTACCTTATTGCCCTTTTTGCCTGAGAGTTTTTTGTTAGATTCTATTGCAGCTTTTAGCCTGATGTATTACTCATTAATGTTTTTGGATACAATATATTTGTTAATCTGTGTAGCATATAATGTTTTCTTTTGTTGGCTATGGTAGACATATTGTATGATTCTTGGTCGCCGGCAATGACTGTAAGCTCCATCTGTATCAGTATTTTGTCCATGCTATCAAGCTCAACCGCAAAGGTTTCAAAAGATTCTTTACCTTTCACTGCTTTATTCGCATAGAAACTATGACCTCAAAGCAATTTCATGATTGCAGCAACGCCCTGCTGATAATGACCGCTACGTGAGGAACTGCAAGAACGGCAGGTCACCGAAGGAGACAAGATGGTGGTTCCATGATGACAAAGTATAAAAGCTTACCAGCGAGGGCCTAAGGAAACCATTGAACTCCATGGCCTGCATCCGTGACGTTGGCCTTTGGTCTTTGTAAAGGAAAGAGTAGTCGTATGAAACCATGTAATGCTGTCGTGCCATAAAAGGCCATACACAGATCCGTGAGAAGTAACCTTGTCAACTTGATAACAAAAGAACATTTGTGAACCTTAAATTGATATCTAATTATGGATACATCCCTCTTGGTCCTAACTTGCTTTTATACTCATTTGGCATAAGATGGTTAGTGTATGTGTGTTGGGAGAATATTTTGATTTTTCATCGGTAACACCTTCCTCCATTACAAGAAAAAATAGTGATGAAAACATTCGTCACAAATAAGATGGATTCAATCATAAATATCAATTTATGATGATTTTGTGATAAAAAATGATAATCACAGTTAGATTAAGCCACAAAAATTTTTTTTGTGACAAAATTCAATTGTCAAATCTTTTTGTGATGAAATCTTTTCGTCACAAAATTTAGTTGTCACAATTTTTGTGATGAAATCTTTTCATACAAGGTCAGAATAATTGATCACTATTATAAAATTTAGAAAAAAACCTACATAATGAAAATTCATCATAAATTGTGATGAATTCGCGATAAAATATATGCATGATTAATTTGTGACGAATTTATGTGTGATAGATTTGTGATGAAACTAATAAATTATTTATGAGAAATTTCATAACGTCTTTTTTTTGTGATGGTGTTATGACGAATATAATAAATGTGAGTGACGTAACGTTGTGAATCCACTTGATAGCATGTTACTTATTAGTGATAGATTTGTGACAAAGTTTGAATAAAGAAATATGATGAAATTGTGATTAATTCTATTGATTTAAATTTGTATGAATCTAATATTAATTATAGTTAATCCCTATATAAAAGAAAAAAGAATCATAATAGGATAAAAATTTAAAAAAAAAATAGACGAGATATCACAAATCCAAAACAAATATATTATTGCATCTAAATGAAACAAAATATTGAAGGTGTCCATAAATTTATCATCAAGTATCACAAATTCATCCAAATAGAATATTAATACTACAATGGATAATCCTCTATATAACAAACTGAAGTTATATTATGAATACATTTAAACTCAAATAATTTGAAAGCATTGAATCCATCCAAATCCTCTTAATAGCTTCAAGATAAGTGCTTCATCATTCATCAACCTGCAAAATAATTCAAGAGAAGATGTAATTAAAAGTGTGTAAACACATGTTAATTAACTTGATTCATGCGAAGAACACTGACCATTTTACTACAAGATTTAGAACCCTCTACTGCAATGCTCCACATTGGGAGAGTTGACAAGTACAACCATACAATGTTAGCATGCAATTATCTAGTATCCCATTGCTACATCCAACTGCAAGAAACTAATCAAAGGTATTAGGATTTAGGCATGAGAGAAATTATACACTGTAAGAAAATTTGAAAAATTTAAAGCGACACATAATTTTATTAGATGGAAGAAGCATTGGAGAATTACAAGACGGATTACTTCCTATTTAGATCCCTATGAAGTTTATATAGACACTCTCTTCTACAGACATACAAAACGACCGAGACTCTTAATTAATTCCTTAAAAATATAATACATATCTCGTGATAAGAAAATAAATCAATTTCGAATTACATACAGAATATCCTATAAAATTTTCATCTAGGGGCTTCGCTCTCCTGCAGCCCCACAAGAGGATCCCCTAGGTCCCTTGACTCAGACTCATTGACTGAACAATGAGACTCTCGTAGTGCGAGAGCATCTTTTACTTTAGAATGTCTTGAGATCAGATATATTTCAGTTGGAATAGAATTCAAGGCACTAGTAAAAAAATGATAATCACAACTGATTACCTGCTTACTTTAGACATCCAAGAATTCTACGTAAAAATAAGCCTAAGCATGGTATACCTGCTTACTTTAGACATCCAAGAATTCTACCAATAATCACAGCCTCAATACAACCACAATCACTTGCAAGTGTTGGTTCTGCCACCAAACCAAACACTAAATAGGGACTGGGACTTAGAAATACACAATCAATCATCACAGTTCATATTTTTCTTATAGTGCTCGTGGAAAGGTATTCTTTTATATATAGGGACTGAGACAGAGAAATATACACATTAAATAGAAGAATATCGTTCAAACACGAGCTAATTGGAATATTTTAATTCATGAAACCACCTATTATTTTATCCATAAAAACAAAATATCAGTATTCTTTAGAAAAACGAGAATATTTGTATTCCCACTTTTTCAACTTTTCTAATTGTATTTTATTTTTTTTAATTTTACCCATATATTATTATATTAATATTTTTAGTGTTATTATAATAATAAACATCAATTACTTATAATAAAATATTTAATGATAAAATATTATATTTTATTCTTGTTGAGCTAAATATGAAGTAGAATAGGATTATATTTAAATTTTCAGAATATGATATTACATCATTTTATTCCATCTAATTTTATTCTCTAAACAAATAACCCCTACCATTATTATATATTATTAGATGAATAATATGTACTTATTCCGATAAAATTGTCAAAACAGATAATGGAATAGAAACATCATTTTTTTGTTACATGGGTTTCCAAACATGTTTACTCATGTCGAAACACTATAAGAAATCTGTCGATTTGCGACGCAAGCAAGTCGTCGCTAACTTGGCGCTAAAGCATGACTAAAATAAATAGCCGCACATTAGCATCAACGTGGTATCGCAGAGCGGAGACGCCTACGTCTGGTAGCTATTAGCGTCGCAATGGCGCCAAAGACAAGTGACACTACTAGCGCCACATGTTGACGCTATTATGACATTATAATGATGTGAAATGTATCACTGTGTCGAGTCTATTTGTGTCGCTAAGCCAACGCTAAGGTGGTGTTGAAACTGGCGACGCTATTATGACGCTCAGGTTATGTTTCATGCGACACTACTTGGACGCTAAGGAGATGCTATATTGTGACGCATGTTACTCTATCTTGACGCTAACGTGACACGAGTTAGGATATATTTTAAATAGAGCCCAACCTCGACACTAAAGTGACGCTAATTCCCGATAATTTTGCCCCATTCTAGTTGTATTGTTTCCTTCCCACATCATACAAATAATATAATGCATTCTTTACATTGGAAACTATAATAATAAAGAGTAGTGCTAATAATCATCACAAAAGTGTTAATAATATAACAAAATGATATCACATATCATAACAAAATCATATGAAAGATATATGATATAAAAGTTTTTATCCTAAATTGTTAATGTCATCATTGTCATTCCTTACATTCGAAGCTGGTGTACTGGTGCTTCGTGGGGATTGAGTCTGGTTGGAGCACGGTCTGGATCGCCTGCAAGATGAGAGCCAAATGCTGAGGAAGCTGCTAAGATAGCTGCTCCCGAGATGAGACCCACCCTCTGACGCTATCCAATGTGAGCTTAGGTGCGGTGGATGAAATTGGATGAGCTATTTGAACATCCTTCGCTCTTCTTAGAAACCTAAGCGGTTGTGCCTAGGCCACACACGTATCCTCCTCGTGTCGTGTCGGCCACCTCCTCCAAAACAACAATGTCCTATACAAAATAGAGATATTATATATAACATTATAAATCTTATAAATTATATAACATTAAAAAATTATGAAAGAAATTAACTAATCATGAGACATCCATTATTATTAATATATTAATTAATTATTCATTATTATATTTTAATTATTGTCTCTCTAGAGTTAACATTACTAATAATTTATCTTAAAATTGATTCTAATATTTATTATTAAAAATTAAAAAGAATATTAAATTTAAAAGTGAGTATTAATATTTCTGTTGAAAATATAAATAATTTATTTTTATTAAATATAAAATTATTATATAATATTAATTCATATTTATTCTTTAATTTACTCATTTTCATCAAAACGTCTAGAATAATAATTCGAAATATCATTTTGTCAACTAAACACAAATAAGAATATCATATTCACAAGAACATAATAATCTATTCTTTTAATCCATATTCCTTAGAATTATACACATATATAATGTGTGGATTTAATGGGTATGCTCATAATTGAAGTTGGGAGCATGTTGTTGCTTAATCCAACAACTGCACGATGTGGACAACCACACGATGGGGATGGAGGGCGTATCATTTGAGCGAGGTTTAGTGTCGATGGCGATGTTTGGTTGCAAAATATGACCGATGGGAATATCTCGATATATTCTCTGCAAGGGAGGTTATTCGAACCAATTATTTGACTATAGGCATTATCCTATTTTGCATTAGTGTTTGGATGGCACGTGAACACATATCTGCAAAATGACCGATGCAACCCTTGTAGATGTGTTAAAGTGGGGTTGTTAGAGGCACATGAACAATGAAATTACTTCCATACCCTCAAGTAAAACATAGAATAAGTTATATTCTATCATATCAACTGAATATCATATTCCGAAAAACATCCTCCCGACAAGATTAAACATGCTTTGGAGGTTGTGCGATCAATGTCATCGCCTATTCTTATTCTTTACTCGGTTTGGCTATATTCCACAAAATCAGTAGTTATTCAACCACATATTCAACACAATATCTGTTTAACACATTTCCCTCTCCTTGTTTTGGTTCAACGTTTTTCTCTTCATGTTGGGAGTGCTTGGAACCCCTTTGTGCCCTAGAAACCTCGCCGCCCTCTCTCCTTTGTGCTGGCGTAATTTGTCACCTAGAAAGCTCTTTTTTTCGACGGTGGCAACTCAACTAGACATGGAGAGAATCAATTACTATGTGCTGATAATAAATATATTAGTGCTTGTTGTTTAGATAAACTTTTCTCATTAATCGATTACAAATGTTTCTCAGCTAAACAACATAAAAATTGGATGAAATTAGAATGGTTCTTCATAATATTGTGTGATTTTAATCAAACTTTTCTCGTCTAACGTGATGCATTGGGTAGCCCTGTTACATTAGAGAATCTTAGATTGTTTTTAAGTGATACTAAGAGCTTACAATGTTGGATGATGTTGAAAGCAATGTTGTCGGACTGATTGGACTGTGGATCAATCACTAAAATGATCCTGAATTACCCCCAAAAATGAAATGGAGATTGAACCATTTTGAACCAGCCAATAACTAGTCAAAATTGAATAGAACCAATCAAAACTGGGTAGAACTAATCAAAATCGAGTTGAATCGATCAAAATGGCTTAAGTGAATCAGCTAAGCTAAAAATTTATTTTTAAATCAAAATTTATGTTGGCCCATGTTCTACTTCCCGAGGCCCATTTTATAGAGGAGATGTTGCTTTCACCTTTTTAGTGTCTGCAATGTGGGACTATTCACGTATACATATATTTCTTTTGCTCTACTTATTTAATAACTAAACTTTGTCTTTATTTTTTAATATTATTAATGTGTAATTTTCTATTTTAAATTTTCTAACAATAGATTTTTCTATTTTTAATTATGAATGTCAAATTATTTTATATACATATTTTTTTCTTTTTTCTCATTTTATGCCATTTAAATTTATAATACATGAATATTTTTTTTATAATTGTGACTTCATTTTTCATATGAAATCTTTATATTCAAATTATTAAATATTAATACAAATCTATTGGATATTAAATTAATATGTATTAATTTTCAAAGTCTAACTTGTGACATAATTTTATATAATTAATATAATATATGAGTGCATTGAGTATATTATTTAACATATAATATTTTATTATTATTCGGTCTGACAGAATGATCCGATCGGTTCAATTCATTCGACCTGAAATGAAAAATTCTCTGAATCGATATTCAGTCCGATTCTCACAACATTGGTTGAAAGGCTACGTCCTCGCAGGGACGGAGCCAATGTATTGTTAGGGGAGGCCATGGCCCCCCTAACTTTTTGCAACATTACCTATATACTACCATATATTATTATATACATATATAGTATATATGATATGTCCCTCCCCCCTAATTTTGTAAACTTGACATAATTAAGCTCCTCCTAATTTTTTGAAACATTATATATAGTAATATATGTTATTATATATGTGGAGAATTCCCTAATTTTTTGAACTTGGCATAATTATAATGTGTTATTATAGTAATAAGAGAATATATGTGTACATTTATAAAAGATTATAGTATAATATGTGTTTTTATGAATGTATAATATATGTACTAATAATTTTAACTCTTTTTTTATAAAAAAAATCAAATTAATTAGTTGTCATAAAAAGTTAGTTATATATATCTTCTTTTAACATGATAAACATAAAAAGAAAAAAATATGCATGATGAATAACAAATATATATTTTAATCTAAATAAAATAATAATTGCAATTATATGTTGATTCTATTGTAATATTTTTTATTTTTAATTTGCTTAATAAAATTAATATATACATATATTTATTTATTTTTATTCTTTACTTCCCCTCCCCCCTGTGTTCTCGAGAGATATTTAACCATGACTAGAGTTGAGAGCAAAAGTATCGCGTCAGATTCTGCATGAACGAACTCCTCTTATGAGTTGCAGGGATCAATATGCTCCAACTCATCAATAAGATATACTTGTTAAATTTGAAAGGAATGGATCTCGGTTTAAACTAATATTAGTGTTTCCTTAGCCTCTAGCATGACGGAAAAATGGTGCAGTGAGATGGCAACGAAATCGACAATTACGTCCAACGAGCGAGCATGACAAAGAAAAAGAGCAGTGAGGCGGTGAAATTGGTGATTAAGTCTAGCGAGCGAGCACCATGGTGAAATGGAGCGGCGAGATGGTGGTAAAATGGAGCGATGAGACGACGACAAAATCAATGAGAAATGGAGCACAACAGAGGGTGATGGGAGATCGTTGCTCTAGATTATTGGAGCTTTAAATATTCTAACCTAAACATTTAAGCTAAACCACTGTTGAACCTACCTTAGTTGTTGAGCCGCTCCTAGGATAACGATGAACCGTATTCTAGGGGATTGTTTGGCAACGAGAACGAGAGTTCTATCAAATTTTTGTGAATAGTTTGAGTTGATATATTAGTTGAATTTGACGATGAGAAATAAGATAATTGATGTGATAGAAAAAAGTAGATGCAATGAGTTTAATTTTAATAGATGATTGAATTTAAAATATGTATTATAAATATAAATTATAAAATTATTTAAAAATAAAATATATAATATATATTAAAAAATGTCAAAAATTTTATTAAAAATATATTATTTAACTATAAAAAATGAATTTTTAAAATAATTTATATTTAATGAAATATTAGAATTTTATAATGAAATAATATATAATAAATAATATTATATTAATCTTTTATTATTAATATTTTACATATAATAAATAAATTATATATATAAGATAGGTAAAAAGAAAAAAAAACTAAAAAAAAGAGTTTGCAAAATTCAAAAAAAGGTCACGTCGTGGTAAAAAAAGGAATTGGGTGGCCAAAGGCACGTGGCCTTAGTTCTGCTACATTTAGGCAGCGTTTTTTTATTGAACATCACTTCGGTTCTAACTTTTTAGGCTTTTTTGTTTGACAAGACATTTTAGCTTTTTTAATTCATTTTTTTTCTTTTTTTCTCACATAATAACCTTCTTAAAATATATTATTTAATAAATATAAAATATTCATAATAATGGATTAATATAATATTACTTATTATTTCACTAAAAACTTTAATATTGCATTAAATATAATTAATTTTAAAATTATTTTTATATTTAAATAATATATATATTTTAACAAAATTTTTCCCATAAAAATTTTTATTTTAAAAAATTTACTTTATAATTTTATTTTAATTAATAATAAAATTATACTTCATAATTATAATAATCTTTTTAAATCTCATCAAAAATTCATCCATCACATCTATTTTTTCCTATCACATCTATCATTTTATTCTTCATCTTCAAATTTTACTTCAATCAAACATAACCCGAACTAATCTATTAATTCAACCATGCATCGAAAATTTAGGAAGAATCACGATTCCATTTTTAAATGACCCCTTAATGCGGTTCGATTCCGTCTCAAAAATTAGGTCATAAGCAGAGGATTGATTCCGCCTTATTCTGATTGCCAAACGAGCCCTAGATGCTCTACATCCCACGTCATGTGATTGAATAGGGAGCATGCTCATTAAATTCATAATGTGTATATTCCCAAGAAATTTTAATGGCTAAAAAAAGGTTAACTCAAGACTCAGAAAGTGAATTTAACTTTCATATTTTAATGCAAAGATATCAATATACGTTTGATAGTAGAATTTGAATAGAACTTTAGTTCACAAGAATTAATTGATTAGACTTATACATTTTTATTCGGTGTAACGATGAGTAATTAAAAAAAATTGATTAGATGTTTTAGTTCAAATGAGTGTTTGGATAAAATTTTAAAACTAAAAAAATAATTAGTTTTTAAAGTCCAAATATTAAATTGACTTTAAAATTTTGTTATTAAATTAGTATTTTAAAAAATATATCTAACACAATATAATAAAAATACTTCTGGCAACAAAAAAATAACGTAAGTTAATTAATTAATGTAACAATTAATAGTTAATATATAATTAGTAATTATACAATTACAAACTTGGTTCTATGTAATTAATATTACCACTTATTTGAATTACTATTTTAAGTTGGAAGAAATATTAATATATCGTTAAATTAATATTATTTCTAGAAAAGGTTATATAGAAAAAGAAGAAAAAACGTTTCTAATTAAAAGCTGGAATCGAAATTCTCGAAGAAAACCCATTGATTAACTCAGAACTAAAATTTAATTCTGATGCCATTCTTGGTATCAAACACATTTAATGCAATGTTCGCAGTTCATTTTCTTTTGGTTTCCTGAAGAGCATCTTCTGATTAAATAAGATAAAATAAAATAAATATGGGATGAATCTGGTCTCATTCCATTACAATTTACAAGACTATAATAAGAAAACAAAAATATAGGAAAGCAAAGATGTAGATGCGTAAGATATATATGCACTGGAACTGGGACCAGGGGGAGGGAGTTGGGAAGCAGTGGGTGGGTACTGGGTACATATTAGATGCCTTGCGTTGCATTGCAATTGCACCCAAAAGAATATGGTGGAGGATGTTCCAAGTCAGATTCCGGGAGGATGTTTCAAGTTCCAACTCTGGCGGATCCAAATTCCAAATATTGATCTCGTTATCAATTGGGATCAATTCAGGGACACACAGCTGTCTATTTCTATTTATATTTCGATTTCGATTTCGATTTCTTTTATATATGTAGATGATTTATTTTATAAAAAAGAAAGAAACTCACTCGCTATATGTAATTAGACGATGAAAATTAATCAGATATGAAAAAAAAACAACTTTATAATGACAATCTAAAGAAAAAAAATATGTCATATTCATTAGGAAAAAAAGGGTAACAAGCTAAAATTCTTACATCCCATATAGAAAAAAAGCAGAAAAATGTAAGAAATCTTACAATAAAAATTAAACTTAAAACTGTGCAATCACTCATCTTTGTTTAAGTATTAACAATTGTGCTGAAAGTAAACCCACCAAGGTCTGTATTGGATGAAGAATATTTTATATTCTTGTCGTGTTTTTATCATTTTCTTTGTTTGGTTTAAAAGAAATAAATTTTAAATATACAATATTTTATTAAAAATACTTGACATTTATTATTTTAATGATTATAAAAATAATAATACAATAATAAATGATTAAATTATAAAAAAAATAAAAGAAATAGTTAGAAGGTTTGTTCCATTTTGATGAATACAAATGTTACAATTTTGTGGGTTATAATGGTGGTATTTCAATTTTAAAAATGTTTTCAACAAAAATAATATTCGACGGAATAAGTATTTATTTAACACACAAGATTATTGTTTCTATGACTGCGTCATTTGCTAGGTTTTCAAAGAAACCCTCGAGCAAATAAGTAAATAAATAAAAGACCCCCCCCCCCCCCACCCCCCCACCCCCTCAATGCGCCGCGGAGAGAGAGAGAGAGCGCAGCCACGCCCCTGCTATAAGTACCTCCACATTCTCCTCTCCTCTCTTCCTCTTTGTGCCTCCTCTGTTTCCTCTCATGGGCTTCCCCTGGGACGTATTTTGATACCCTGTGTGTGTTCTGTCTCGCTCCTTTTCTTCCGTCTCTCTCTCATCTCTCTTCCTTTCTTCCATTGTTGTCCTCGTACTTCTTTTCTTCCTAAAGGAAGAGGAGAAAGAGGGAGGGAGAGAGAGAAAGATGGGTAGATACACGGAGTTTTTCGACATGGGCATGAGAATTGCCGCAAGATTCCACTCTCATTGCCCCCAGACGGCGCGCATGTACTACAAGCCGCCTTCTTCCACCGCCACCGCCGACGACGAGGGCGACTCCTCTACCCCCGCCGCTCACGGCGCACAGGCAAACGGCAATCGCCTCGACACCGGGACGCCTTCGCAGGCCGGATCAGGAGCCCTGATGGGAGGTTTCTACCGTCGGAGCCCCGGCGGATTCGACACCACCGACGCCATTATCTATGCAGTTGTTTGATTCATAACAGCATCAGAAGAAAACAGAAACAAATAATTGAAACAGTTGTTCTCGTCGTCTGTTTGTTCCCAAAAAAAAGTTATAAATGAGATGGAACTTAGGATCCATTGCTGCTGTGTTTATGTTCTTCTGCGTGCATTGCTGTTCACGTGGAACAAGCCTTTTATATTGTTTTTGCTTATTAATTCTTCGCATCGCTTTCTCTGCAGAGAAAGATATCTGAATAGATTCTTTGTTAAATTCTCAAAATCTTTCTCTATGCGCGCATGCATGTGTGGTTCACATGAGGCTATTCGTTGCTGTCTTGTTCCAAAACGTAAGTTGCGAGATTTTGTCAGCCGTGATGTCAGTAGCTGTTTGGATTCTTGTCCTCAACGGCGCTGTAGATTTTGTTCGGTTGCCTGCGCTGCATGTTGAACGGAAGGGAGAGCGTCAATCAACCTGCACGCTCGCGTGACCAGAGACGCGGCCATGGACGAAAGGCCACTTGGTGCCAAGTGGCTTCGTGGCGGGCGTCATCTCCACCTCAGATCCTCGTAGCTTTGCCTCCCCCAAATAAATACCAGATACAGGGAAATAGAGAGAGAATTATATAAAAAAAAGGAGCAACTGGACAATTCATTTTCTATCAAACCAAGAAATGAGTTTTATTTATTACCGACAAAGAAAAAATAAAGAGAAATCTAAGAAATTGTATCACTTGTACAAGAAACTTGATCCTGATTATTTTAAATGGCAATCCAAGGTCAATTGTTCTTGTCAAAGGGGTCAGAGAACTTGCAGGAATGCATTATACATATATGTTCGTGAGTTTTGATTTGATTTTTTCCCCATATAATTTGTTAACAAAGTCTTAGCTGTGTCAACAATATACATTTGTAATGTAAAAAAGGTTAACTTGCATAGAAAGTGCCTGAATTTAATGGCACATGGTGCTAAAATTAGTGTGAGAATATACATATATATATATATATATATATATATATATCTCCCAAGTGCTTGAATCTGAACATTGTTTAGGCCAACCATATATGTATATATTGTATGGGTCATTCACCCAAATCTTTACGTTACCGCACGTTAAATAATTACGAAACTTCTGTATAAAGTTTTGAACGATTCCGAAATCACATTAATTAACTTAGAATCATTGATTGCATGTAGGTGGACTTGCAATTGCTTCGGCACCCTTTCACGTATTCTTTATATATATGTATACAGGGCACCAACCTCTTGGTATTAATTTGTAGACACATTGGTTATATTGTCCACAGTCCACGCCATTTTTTTTCTCCAGCATAGCCATTAATCAAACCTATATTTTGTATTTATATGTCAGATGTCGAACCTACTACTATGCTTTCTCCATTGAAAAGAATTTGCCACCTGGATATTGCATTAATTTAAAGTTAATGTTACAATTCTCCATCAAACTAAAGTGTGAGATAATAAAAGAAATATACATGTAAACGGTGAAAAGAAAATAACAAGTGCACATATCGTACTTCGATTATGATGCTATGTCTATTTCTTTGGGCAAATTGATACGCCATAGGATCACAAATTAGGGGAACTTGGCAATAAGCAGGAACCAATAGGTTTACGAGAAGTAAAGAAATTGCACGTAACTAAAACGTTATGTTGACAAAAACTGCATAAGCATTAGACAAATAAAAATATTTTTTTATTAATTTAAACTTTTAGAAAGGTAATTAGCATATCTAATGTAATAGATTTTTTAAGCTCATACTTTGTCGAACTTAGTATCTAACAAAATGTGAAACATGCACTACTGACATAATTGGGTTTGCTATAGAGCTTAAACATTTGTACCACGTTTGTGACAAGGACTGTACATGAGATGACATAGGGGCCGATCAACGTGAAACTTGCTCCCTACTTTTCTGATCCCCACAAAAGAAAGAAAGAAAAAGATTTCTCAAGTCAAGAATTAAAGGAGAGTACTATTATTTGTTGACATATTGGTTATACACATAAAAAAATATGACCTTTTATTTACAGTTTTAAACGACTATTACTAGGACACGAAACGCGCAGTATATAGCCAACATGATCACAAAGATTAAACAAATATCCAGCTAATAGGTTTGTGCTTAATTCCCGGAATAGTTAAAACAGCTATGTCATATCGGAATCTAATGCAAGAAATATATATATATATATATATATATATATATATATATATACATATAAACAATTTCAAAAAAAAACCAAAGGGATAAAAGAAAAGTATGTGAGGTGGAACACCAAAAATGGAGTCCATCAGCACCGCACAATGTGTACGCAAAGACTTGGAGCATCTTAGACCGCTCAAAAGGTGCACAGGCTGCTACTGGGGAAGGTGTTATATCACCTATAATATATACATATTGCAACAGGACACTGTAGCTTAGAGACCTTATGATCTTAATATCTTTCTGAGTTGGTGGCCATGCATGCATAGAATTGGATCCTCTCAAAAAAAAAACCCTAAAAAGACAAATTAGGAAAAAAAATGTTAAGGATGATGGATCATGCATTGCATCAGTTTTTTAACTTGGTAAACAAAACGTCATGGATGGTGTACAAGCTCGGAATGGTTGGTCCATTTTGGGTCAGATTTATTTGACAATAAAATCGATTTCGATTTTCATTTTTATTTTATTACAAGGTCCGAGGGAAAAGATGTTTCTATCCTATGATTAATAAAAAAATATTCAATTCTTGTAATTGAATATATATTCATCCAACGAAGCAGAATGATGAGTTAAGTAAAAAAAGTTGATAGCAATCATCAAATTAATTATTACATGGCAATATTAATCATATAGTTAAAAAATATCGATATAATGCTCTACTCATAGTTTCTTCTTTCAACATACTTAATAGTTGTGTAAATCGTCTACTTATTGACATGAAATCTAATTCTGATTTTCAAATCTTAAATGTATGATTGTGATTAAAGTTCAAAATTATTTATATATGCATATGCATGATATATATATTATATATATAGTACAATCTTCTATCGATAATTTTGATCACAAATTAAAATTTAAAATTTAAAATCTTGTTATTACAATTAGAATTCACATATTATTAGTAAATAATTAGTTCAATATATATAATTATATTTGCACTATCTAATAATGAATAAATAGTTTATATATTGTGCTACTATACAATTTTGATTCGATAAGCTAATAGATTATATTTTTTGTTTTTATGTAAACGCATTTAAGCAGTAATTTGCATGTCCCTTTAATATCCCAGAAAATGATTAAATTACTATTAAAGTATTAGTGATGTCTTTTTGGGTAGAAAGAATTGATGCAAAATTTTTAAGTGCAGTTAGGTTTCAGTCCAGGCATCCAAAGTATTGGGAAAGAAAAAAAAATTCTATTATCTAAAATAAATACTATTGACAGTCATAATGTTTTAGGACAATTTTTTCCCTCTCCCCGGGATGGATCCAGAGCTGAAACATAGGAGGGTGGAGGAAAAAAAAAAAGTTGGCAAGCAGACTTAAGTCCTAGACTTGTCATTTCGGCACAATGCGAGGCAATCACCGCACCTAGACTAAATTTACATCAATAAAAGCACATCTAAATTTTTAATTCCCAAAATTCGTATATTAATATTATATATATATATATATATATATATACATTTAATAAAACTTTCAAACTTTAGAAAAGTCGGAGCCTTTTTAATGTACTTTGGTCATTCTCCCTCTTACTTTTCAATTTTCATGCTCTCAATGAATGTCTCCAACTAGCTTAATTTATTTTCTCTCTTGGTCTCTTTCTTTATATTTTTCTAATAATTTTTAATTTATTGACCTCCACCCCACATATTTTAAAATTATATTTATATCATTATTTGTCTAATAAAACTCATTAGCATGGAAGTAACATAATTAATAACCACAGATCTTTATAGTTGGGATAAAAATTTTAAATTGGATCTTAAATATAATAAATAAATTGCAATGACTAGTTCATAAATATTATTTATGTACAAAAATAAATGTGATTTAGGTTTTCATTTACTAATAATAAAATATATATATTGGATTAATTTGCATGCATGAAAACTCGTTTTTCATCTTTTTCCCTTATTAGAGAATTAAAAATCTAAATGTTACTTATTTTCGATACATTTATAATCTTTTCTCAAATTCAATACAAATTTTTAGATGAAAATTTTAAAACTTATATTTATTACTTCCATAATTATAACTGCATCATTTAACTTTAATTAAACAAATATTATTTGAGATTAACTTTAAGATGGAGTTTTTAAAAATAAATTAAAATTACGAGGATAAGAAATATATCAACATATATAGTGACATAATGTAAAAAAAATACTCATTCGCAAGAAATGCAAAAGCAAAGTACAAAAAAAAAGCGAAGGGAAAGTGGATAAATTAATGAAACTGCGAGGTAAAAATGCCCAAAAATTAACAAGAAATGATCATACTGTTTCTTTTTTCTTTTAAAACAACAAGTCGTGGATTTGTAACAGGGACAAAAAAAATGAAAAATCTAATTCCATATTTGAAGGAAACAAAGATGCTATTTCATCAGCTGGGATCCTTCCACTTACCACCATTTGACCCACCACCAGTAGTTGAAATAATTAATTAAGAACGAGTCTTTTTGACTCGTTTCAAATCCACTCTGGCCGTCCACCTCCACCAGCACCAGACCACCACCGCAGGAAACTTCACCAAACGCGCATCGTCACGTGCACCTAATCACGTATATATGCACGTCCTACACTGGAAAAACTGCATCCCCAAGTTCCTCAACACTCTCTCTCTCTCTCTCTCTCTCTCTCTCTCTCTCTCTCTCTCTCTCTCTCTCTCTCTCTCAGTTCTTCCACCGATTAATCCATACATATACACATGGCGGCGAGGTACGTGGAACTGCTGGACATGGGAGTGAGGGTGGCGACGAGGTTCCACTCTCACTGTCCGCAGACTGCTCGGATGTACTACAAGCCGCCATCCAACTCCTCCTCCTCCGGCGGCGGCGACGTCCACGGCGAAGCCTACAAGTCATTCCGGGGTAAAGGCGAAGGAACGAGCAGCAGCGGGGGCGGCCAGTTCAATTACTTGTTGGACGGATTCATGACTTCTTCTACTCCTTTCTCTTAACCTTTCTCTGGATCAATCGTTATTAGATAGGAAAGCACAAAAAAGAAGAAAAACAAAAGCCACATGGAATGGAAATAGAAATAGAAAGAAACGCGAGATTGATTCTTTGTATTCATCCTTGTAATTTTTTGTCTCTCTCTTTTTGTTATCACGTAAGAGATGGAGATGTCTACATGAATTATGCATATATACTTTTTACCTGTGGAATCGAATTGATCACAGGGAGAGTTTCTATATAGCAAAAGATCACCTTTTTGTTCTTCTATCAGTTCAACGCTTAATACATACGCCGAATAAAATATTATATATTTTTACAAATATATCGATCGAGAAGAATTAAAGCCCCCAGTTACACAATTTATATCTGGTAAAGATACGAGTTATGATTTAATCCGTAAATTAACAACTAAGATAGATATGAAAAAGTCTCCCAGTCGCTGCAGCACTTTTCCGCGTAGTTGAATTATCAATTTTCTTGACTTGGTTTCCAACTCAGCATGCAGCTGTATAGATATGGCAATTAAAGTAAAAGTACCGTAATTTCTTTGTTTATGCACTCTTAATTAGTTTCAAGAAAAAAAATCATCTTAAGAGAAAAAAAACATGTACGTCTTTATTTGTGAATTTGATATGACTGCTATCAGAATAGGATTTTCACTCTCCATAAATCGATGATCATATTTATGACCTGGTGCTGCTAAATTAATTGACAGTATTAGTTTTGTGACCCTCCCCGAGTTTTTAGAAATATTATTTTTATTTATGACCTGGTGCTGCTAAATATTATTTTTATGTTAAAATAATATTCTAAAAAATATAAATATTTAGAATAAAATATTTTAGATTAAAATTTATAAATATGATCCATATAAAAATGATCATAAATTAGATCTTATGTCTATTTACGTCATTTTATATCCTACGCTAATATAATCTCTATGTTTACCAAATATTTTTTATTAAATTTATAAATAATATACTCTAATTAAATCATTATCTTCTAATCGAACTGTTATCTTCTATAAAATCGTTAACTTTACCAAACAGAGCTTAAGCATAATAAGCAATGAAAGAAAAAAATACGAGATTAAAAGAAGAGATATAGAAATAAATAAATAAAAAGATAAATATAGAGTTTGAGAAGATATACAATAATAGGTATAAAATAAAAGAAATATAGATAAAATAGGAAAAGATGTAATAGTTAAATAAAAAAACTCCTTTTATGAGTCTTCTATCAAAATTGATAATAAATAATGAGTGATTGATTATTGATGTACTACTAACTGAGAAATGATGTAGTGCTTATGGTTGATTGTTAATTACTTATTGATGATCGTTTAAATACTTCATATTATGGTATAGATGATTGATGTTTTTATTACTGAATTGTCTTACGAAATGATTGAATGAGAATGATATAGTATGGATGTATTTTTTACATTCTGAGTTGTATACTTATGTGAGTTCTCCTTTATAATTAGATTCGTGAAACATTAATAAATGATGGTGGTGATATGATTCATGACTTATATTATAATTTATGATTGACTTCCACAGAGACATAACCGTTCCATAATTTAAAATATTAAATATTGTATAGTTCACTTTCGTTACTTTTATCATATTTATATAATGTTCTGCTATGTAAGCATAAATGTTGACCGATCAAGTTTAATAAAATAAGTCGAAATTGAAATTAAACAGTGTCTATGGAATTTTGGATATGTGTTGTATCCAGTATGTAATTATTTTTTAAAATATAATAAAATGTCATTTATGATCAATGATGAATTGTTTTATAAGAACTATATATATATATTGATATATATAAAGAATTAAGAAAGAGAAATCACGTGGGAAGTAGTAGCTGTAGCTATTACCTATATAATAAACATGGTGTCGGTACCGGCAGCTTTTGAATGGATGGTTGCAGGAGTGTTGGCCATGTACGCGGAAGGAAGGAGCACATGTCTTTCCACCGGACCCCTCTTTTTCTTTTTTCTTTTTTCTTTTTTCTTTTTTAATTTCTCATGTCATGTTTCATATTTATATTTTATTATGGGAAAGGAAATAAATAAATATATATATATTACGTTAGGTATATAGCATACTTAATATAAAAACTTAAATGAACACGCGACTCAGGGCACGACTTTTCAACATTACGCCGAGCGGCCAACAAACGACGACTTTTTTCAAATGTGGTCACGTATCTTTGGGCCTTGGGCAGCCGTCGGGATTCAAGTACGTGCGGCCCGAGACGACAAAAATAAGGCAATGCTCGACCGACCATATGACCCAATCGGGTCGGCCCAACCGGCCATTGGCACTGTAAAATAAGGGAGAAATAAAAGGATAAATTAAAAGTCTAAGGTTTGATTTTATGTTTAAATTTAGTCTGAACTTTTATTTTTGTGTATAAAAAATAATTATATTTTTATTTTATTCTGAAATCTAGCTTAAACTTCTACTTTGACATTATTAGGAAATTGAAGTCGTACTAACATCACATACAGAGTAATAGTCAAAACACCACAAGGATGGACTGATGGAGAAGTTAATGTAAGTCAGAAATCAGAAGTGCTTTGTTCTTCCTGTTGAAACTTGTACTGTCAATCTCCAGTCAACCAAGTTAGAGTATCCACTCTTGTGATAATCATATGTGCTTTATCCCGAAGTTTAATTTCAATAGTGACAACAAAGTTAAATACAATTGACAATAAGGTAATTTTCCGCCACACACACACAATAGATGTTTTTAAGGAACCCCTTCTTGATATCATGGAATTAGCCATTATAACAATGATCCTATTTTGCATATTTGTAATGACATTTAATTGAGATAAATTTGGGGTGTAAGAAATTTTAATACAATGTTCAACAAGTAACCAATCACCCCAATTGGATCTAATAACTTGATCCTTTCATTTAATCCAACCTCAGTCTACATAGTGTATTTGTAACAAATAAATATACATGAATCACTATGCAATTTATGACAATAATGGCATATCAAGTATGTCTATAATTCTGCACATACACTTGTTAATACGAAATTGAATTGATATTATCACGTGACATGTTGTTGAAACAAATTTTATGATTTAATAAATTATGTTTTGATGATATAAATTTTGAATATTTAGAATTATTAATTTTATATATTAAAAATAAATAATTTTATGCACTATATTTCACTTAATATATTATTATATTTTCATTAAATCTGAATTCAAAAGTGAACATAATTATAGATATATTTTCTCAAACTATCCAGAGAATAACAATTCATCTTATTTAGATAATTATGCAAAAAAATATGATAGCAAGCCTATCAAATTGATAATATGATTATGAGCACCATTGTAGAAGAGGTTATCACATTATTTCTTGGACTAGAGAAAAAAAATGTGATAAGCTCATAATAATAAGTGATGTCTATCTTTTGAGCAGGGACAAAGAAAAAGTTTCCTCCTTGCTCAATTTGGGAAAAAATTGTGTCTAGTGAATTCTGATATTATGATGCGAGGCCCGGGGAACTTCACGTCAATGTGATCAGATATTTTAAACTGTTTAGTTCACACTCGATAAGTGAGGTATGGTTGGATTTGAGGATATTAAATTCACTATAAATTTACTTATAAGAATGTTTATCAAGATTCACCATTAATTTATGGATCAATGGTGAGTCCACATATGTGAACCAATATTTGGGTCCACACATTTCTTAAATCCTAATAATATTCTAAGATGGTGTTATTCCTTTTGTTAATTTATTTACATTTTCTTATTACAATGAGGGCATGTTTGATTTTTTTTATCAAAAATTTAAAGCCGAAGGTACAGTCCCTTGGCCTTTGGTAAATTGGTTTATGAATCTTTGAATCAATTTTTCCTTCAGGAAAAGTCAAGGTTGTAGTAAAAAAAACTTTTAGCAACTTTTCTTTGGATTCTAATGACCCACAGATGATATTTTTTTTATCTGTTCCAATTTGTATCCAAGGCACCAAACCGAGAGAACAGCCACATGGAAATATGCCAAAGACATTGTGAGAGGCTTTTTATTATGTTGAAGGGTTGGACGATTTGAAGTTGATTGCCATTTTGGATCTTTTGTCACATTCCCTATTTGTTTTAGGTTGCGTCACAATAATTTGAGTGGTTGCCCCAAGTGATTACACTCAATATCAATATCTTGTTGGCCTTGGGGAAACCAATGAGTGAGATCTGATACCAGACTAGTTGACTGATATTAAAGCATTTCTGGCTTTAAAAAAAAAAGAAGAAAACGTTGCAACAAATACTGCCAATTGGGGGCACAATCATCCTTGCAACCAAGAACAAAGGCAGAGTAGGAATTTTCCCAAGAAAAGACTCACAGAAATCTTTTAATTAAAGCTTAATGGCGAGAGAGAACCCTATGATAATTGGGTAGTTACAGGAATGAGGTCATTATAATAAGGAAGACCAGTTCCAAAGTAGACCCAGTGCTTAAAACAGTCAGCATCTAAATGGGAAACTCAGGAACAAACTCGAAAACAATTAAAATGACGAACAAAAGATAATCCCACTTGTAAGTATCCCCATAGGCATTTAGAAGTTTCTTTTATGGTTGGTACTTTCAAATGGTAATACACGGTGAGAGAATTCCCTGGTTGCTGGCAGTCTATATACACCATTACAAGAGAGGTGACACAAGGATAATGCAAGTGAATAATTATTATGAATACAGTTGTAGAATACCGAGGTAAAATCCACGGAGTATAAGTTAGTCAAAAAAATATACACACTCCCCTTTGAGTTGAGAGTACTGAGCTTGGGCTAGAAAAAATTCTCCATCAGAAAACAAGAACCTGACAATTTACAAGTGAATCAAATGCATCATCAAATAAGAAACTATTCAACCCCAATCGAATCCACAAGAGGCTCAAATAAACATTCTTCAATTTACCTTTTTACTGCAAAAGAAGTCAACGATTTGTGTTCTGCCAGGTAATAGGAGCAAAAAAGTATGAGCATCAGAAATAAGCATCCCTACTTGCGTTTTAAATGGATCATCGATGAGTCCACATTCAAGCATATAATCAGAAGTATGCTCACAGCTCCGCACAGAAAAGCAACGGAGCACAGCAGAAGGTCGTTATGGCGATGAAAGTCACCTTTATACAACATCATAGCATTTGCTCATCTGCAGAAATACCTGGTGCAATGTCAGCAATATTGATAAAAACAAAGGGGCCCTAATTAAAAACCAAACCATCATTACCATTTTCTTACATCAGGTATCATCTTTTGTGTTATAAGAGCTGAGTAGATGCTCGTACAGAGGAAGATATTTTGTAGGAACAAAATCTTTGAACCTGCTCAGGTACAAATGATCAAGCTGCTATTTCTAAAGTCACTTTACATCAGAAGTTCTGACTAAGCAATTCATAAGTTTTTATACTAGTCAAGTTCACATAAAGCAATCTAGAGTTACACATGAATGAAAGTCAGGTGCGATTTGTCATTAGGAGATATTACCTTTCAAGAAGACATAATCTCCCAGGACCCGAGAATAGTTTTGCAATCGACTCCAGCACAGGCCTAATCTTCATCGTCTTAGATTTTAATGCTTTCATGAAACCTACGAACTCTTTGTACTCAGCAAGGCTGAGCTTTTCTTGAACCTGCAGAGTACCAAATTTTAAAAAACATAATTTTTTTAAAAAAATTCTATTAGGCCTCCAGACTTTTACAACCAAGCAGCAAAAGAAATTGTGTAGAATCTATTGGGAACAATACTGAACCTGCAACAGAAACGCAGAACCTCTTCTTTCCTTCTTATCCTCTTTAGGAGATTGTGGACAGCTTGTCCTATCTTGACCAAATTCTGTATTTTTGCTGGAGCTTCCAAGTTCTTCAGTCTTACATGTAACAAACTCTGATAGGCTTTGATCCTCCAGAGTACTAGTAACAGATCTAGAAAAAGAATGTCTAAAATTGATGTGCAACTTCTTTGAGGAGGTGTTACTATCAGATTCAACAGCATCATATTGTGTGCCCAACGGTCTAGGCTTTTTGGCTGAAGTAGATATGGACAAATCAACTTTTTGTTCACCAAATGGTTGATCACTAGTCAGGTCAATTATTTCATTATCATGTTCTTGTGTATTTGTGCTCTTTCTTTTCCCATACTCCGATCTCATCCAAAGATGAACTTGGGCCTCAGAACAAGGCAACACCACAGAAGGTTTCTTAGAAAGTGTTAAGCGGTTGGCAGGAGCTATATTAGCCAAATAGTCATAAACACTGCTTCTAGCTGTTGAAACTACAGAGGCAGATGGCTTCCAGGAGTTATCACTATTTGTCACCTGAAACAGAAGACAATAGAGTGAAAATTTGAGATAAAGCACTATTTGCACCTCAAATTATCAGAATTTGTACCCTGGTACTAGAAGATTCTGACAATGTCTCATCATGACACATTGAAATTTCGTCTGCAAAAAATATTGTCCGTTAAAGCACAAATTAAGGAACAAGTAAACTGAGGGTTTTGAAATGGTAACAGGGATCTTTTCTAAAACTCAAAACAAGGGTCTGATTTTTCAAGGAAAACAAATTACAGGAAAATGGACTCTTCATTTCAGATGTTTGGAACAGAAAAATAACAGACAGTCAATGGTAAAACATTTCCAGGTTTACTGAAACAAAGTGGGGAACTCCCAGTTTCAGCAATTCCTTGGCTTGATACCTCTTGCATGTGATGGGTTTTCTGTGAGCAAAACTTATTATCTATAATGTCTAGATGACAAACAATATGGAGCCAACAAGATTATTGATGATTTTTTTCCTGACGTGTAGCAGATAATTTTAACTCTAAACATAGAAAAGCTGAAGTACTAAAACAATAGGCCATAGATATTTATGATTAATTACCTATTGTAGCTATATTTTATGACAATTAAACTAAAAAGTGCAGTTTCTTACTGAAAAAAAGGAGAAAAGTTTATCTGGTGGAATTGGCATGGATTAGTTATATTTTACGTATTTATATCTAGATAGAGTATGCTTTAGTTGGCAATCTAGATCTAAACTAAAAAGTGCAGTTTCTTACTGAAAAAAGGAGAAAAGTTTATCTGGTGGAATTAGCATGGATTAGTTATATTTTACGTATTTATATCTAGATAGAGTATGCTTTAGTTGGCAATCTAGATGTGCATTTCGGTTGTAATGTTGTAGTGATAGAAATTATAATAAAATAATTGTTCTTTCAACAAAATTTGTACACTTCTATTACCATAAGATTTTCATACGTTACTAAAACATTGATTTTCAAACATACAACCAAACACAGGAAAATAAACTAATTTCCTGTAATTCACTTTTGCAGAAATTGGTTTCCATCTAAACAAGCACAACCTAACTGAGAATCCAGAAAACAAGTATGAAAGAGTAAGTCGATGCAATAAAAATATGTGCTACATGAAGTCACAATCAAATCAGTGAGACAAATAATGACAAGATAGATGGATTACACAAATTAGAAAAGCAGAAGTTTGTGGTTTGATATCAAATGATTGCAACAGAATCGGTACATGGGAATTAGCTTGCACCAAAGATGAACAATATATAAGGAAAACAACTATGAAGCTCTTATAAAAATATCAAATGGATAAACACAATACAGTGGACTGATACCAGAGTCAAAGTTTTCAGCTAGCTTTGGTTTCAACAATCCTTGAGTTCTAATATCTCGAAAGAATCTTGTCAATGTGAATACGACGTCCCCAAACTTAGGGTAGCACTGCAAAACAACAGGGTAGTAGGCTATGTGAGATCTGGAGAAAGCGTCACCCAGAAAATAAGAATTCAGTGCAAACCTTGCTATAAGGACGAAGCCAGTACGACATTTGACATTGCAGATTTTGTTGTGCAAATCTGAAATATAAAGGATAAAAAAAAGTTGAATAATGAGATAAAGAAGAGGTTAAATAAAACACGTCAAGAAAGATAAAATTAAAAGAACATAGATGAAGCTAGTCAATACATGTAAAACAAATTTAAAGAAGCAAACGATAACATAAACTGCAAGATGGAACATTACCAACAGCCTAGCACTTGAATTCTATTCCCAGATTCTTTATTGATATTGAAGCAGGTAGGAGGGCATTTGGCTTTGTTCTACCCATAATATGCCTAAAGTATTGTCTATTTCATTATTTAAATAATTGAAGACAAACTGGCTTAAAGCATCCTTCGCAAATAATCATAGGAGATATGCCCTTACAACAAAGTCATAGGAGATGTCCAGGAAAACTGAGAAATTCTTGGCAACAAAAGATTCAGAATGAAATTTGAAGTTGAAAATTAATATTTTTAAGGGAAGCTGACAAATAATATATAAAAAATCTTACTGAAGATATCATAAGAGGAAAGATATAACACATATTAGTCGGATGACAGTGGATTTGGATATTTATCCAACTACTCTGGATATGGTGGTGGCAACTGGAAAAAAAAAAAGAGGAAAGATCTAGAACATAATGTTTTGTGGTTGAGTACAGCCATCAAGTTGATACAATCAGAAAAATGCTTGTCATTACCTCTCATCACAGAAAATAATTGCGCCATAATCATGACGATGTCTAATGACACGTCCAACAGCCTGATTAACTGCCCTTGCAGCTTCCTGGACATACCATTGCTCCCCAGTAAGAACCTATAAAACATATTGATTATTGAAAAACAGACAGGTTTAGTAATATGTACTTTGTATAAAAGAATAAAAACTGAAATGAAAAACATCCAGAAAAAAGGGTTGTACATAAAACTTCAATATTCCTGAGCAATGACAAAGTTCCTTTCACCTTTTCTTTCCTTTGTGACAGAGCTTGCTGATCCAAGTACTCCCTCTTGAGACGGACCTGCCAGTAAACTGTTGAGTTAATAAACCAAAATGCAACAATATAAAATTATCTGAAAGATGCTTGAGGTGGACTTGTTTAGTGGATAACAAAATGATTTTTTTTTAGAGGAACAAAATGATCTTTTCCTTGCAATATATGCAAATGCATCTACAAGAAGTAATAAAAAGAAAGTGTTTTTTGAGGGGAATAAAAAGAAAGTAGTCTTTTTTCCAAAGGTTACTCCTTTCTATCGAATATCAGCAGACCTTCACTTATATAAACTGAATATAAAATGTCCTTTGTACACTCATTTTTCAAAACCTTCAATCATTTTTGAACATTTCACAACTATGTTATTCCCAAAAGGCTCCAAAGTGAAATACAACTAAATATGTAACAATAACAGGACTTACCTTTGGATCGGTCCTCACAGAAAAAGGCATTCCAACGACAACTACAGCTCTCCCAGCCTGGTCGGCAAAATCAAGGCCCTCGCTAACCTGAAAGTGTCTAGAACTCAGGTGAAAGGCAAAGGGCTAGGTTTTGCGATGCATTAGCTTTTCCAAGGTTGTGGTTTAAGATCAAAACCCACAAAAATATCTTATGGAGATCTACTAAGTTAAACTACTACTCAACTAATAAAGTTAGTCAATTAATAAATAAACTATTTTCAAATATTCATTTATTCAAGTGCATGTTCCCAAGGAACCATACAAAAGTAACCATAGAAGTTTTAAACACCCTGTGCCAAATAGCTGGGCAATCGAATTCAGACAAGCTCAAAAAAAATCTAACATAAGGAGAAACCCTAATGAACCCCTAGTTAAACTACAGTCTTCTGGCTCATAACTAAGACTAACAAATGGAAAAGAAAGCCTCTAAAAAGAATAACTAAGGCAGAAAAACTCATTACTCTTGTTCGATATCAATATCTTTTCCAATCATCGTGCTTATAACTTTAAAAGCACTTATGTACCTCAAGAAAAGCACTTATGTAAAGTGGCTCCGAATATTATTAAGCCAACAAGAGAATGAAGCAACAAATGATGGACAAATGGCAGGAGTCAGTGATTAAAGCTGCTTTTCCTTAATGAGTCAATACACGACAAAGGGAACTACTAACGTCACATGGAAATTTGAACTCTAAGTTTATTTGAGCAAGCTTTGTCTTTTCGTTTTTGAGAAGAAGAGTTGAATATTCTTATCCTAACTTAATGAATATAGGACATACTTTGCCACGACAAACTGCAAAAAAGATGGCGCCTGAAGTAGTTCTATCTCGTAGTTTTGTCCCATAATCCTGAAAGAAAAGGGCAATTTTTTAAAAAATGATGTCAACACAATGAGTATAGACATATCTGGGGCTGAGAGACAGCAAAGAGATCATGGCCTAAGTTTCAATTAGCTTTGGCTATACTGATATGATTTATACTAGTTACCACATGAGAGGAAAATGACACACCTCAATTGCATGAGGAAACAGTGATGATTGCTTAGGCTCTATTACAGGCTGCTTATATTTGCAGATCCTACTCCATATAGTGCTTAATTCTGCTGAGCTTGCATGACCCTGTGACAGGACGTTCAAATAACACCACCTTCATACACACACACACACACGGACCAATATCACAGGATTAATGACATACCATATCTTTCCAACATTGAATGCACTGGTCCATCATATAGTATGACGGAAAGAACACAAGTAAGCCATCAGGCACAATTCGAGAAAAATTAACTGCAATTAGAGCGATGAAGAAACTTATCGGTTAAATTACTCAGATAAAATAAATACATTGTAAGTGTAGCTTTTGCACAAGCTTTAATTTCATGTACCAATTGTATTCCCAAGTTCTTGCTTATATTCAAGAGAATCACGGTTTCTATAGGACGAATTAAGTGGATAGCCAGATGGACCACTTGGCACAACTCCAACCCATATTTGATTAGGAGATATAACATGAGGATTCTCCAGCCTGATTGGAAACTCTCTAGTTGCAAGAAGTCAACAAAGAAATAATAAAAAAACAACATCTATAGTCATCAACATGAATTGCTTAATCGAATATATTATTTAAGCATTTACATACAGGTTCAGTTCCAGAGCAAATGAGTCCAGTGGAGATAAAGTGCCAGATGTAAGAATGATAGACCGTACACCCAACTTTAAGAACTCCTGCATGGCGAGACCTGGGTTAAAGCACCACCAACTAAGTGTCCTCGATGATTTACCTACAAATAATATGGCACAAGCATAATATCAGATACTGCAATTGTTGGATTTGGTGAAAGTCAGTCATATACTGCAGTACCACAGGCAACTAAATATGAGAGTGTACCTGCCAGGGAAATAAAAAATGCTTGTAATCAGTGCACCAGGAGCAAAACATATAAAGATAAAGGGAAATTGTAGAAGAGAAAAAAAAAACTGTGTCCTAACATAAGGGGACGAAAGTATTGGCTTGCAGAGCAGGACTAGAAAATGTGGATCTGAGGAATAGAAAGGGCAGCAGTCTGACATATCATTGATGCCCAAGGCCAGAGTACTTGCATTTGATGAACAAAAGAAAAGGCAACATGATATATTATCCAAAAAAACAAGATGCAACACTTAAAACAAAATATAATTATCAGTATAAGTTCATCAAATGTTAATTTTCGTTTAATTTCTAGGTAAGAGACTTTAAGATAGAAATGTCCAAGATAGAAAAGAAACGCAGAGAAAATGCACTGAGCGATCTAGTATTTGCATACCTCTTAATGTATCAGTAGTGTTTTGTTGAGATTCCTGCACATGGAACTTAGGAAACAAAAGAAAGAGTCAGCAAAAGAGCGTCAAAAGTCCAATGCATGGAAGATTAACATGTGAGAAGTGTAACTTACGCGAAAAAACTTTGCATGATCGTTACCGCCATCTCTAAATATGTTGTTGAGAATATCCTTTATACCTTCCAACCTGCAACCTGTGCTCCTTGTCTTTGTTGCCATTCCAACCTCAGGTGTATTACCTAGAATTTTGTCATCATATGGAAAACATAAATATCCTAGAAACTTCTAGAATTTCTATCACTTTAGTGTAAGCAGATCCAGAACATTGCAGATCAACACCAATACGACACTTTTGCAATATGTCAAACAATTATCCAGATTAAAAGGCACAACAGAAACATGAGTACTTTTATAGCAAAGAAATACCTTCCTCAAGGAGCATTGCAGCATTATCAATGGTGTCAATAAGCATGAGTACTTTTATAGCAAAGAAATACCTTCCTCAAGGAGCATTGCAGCATTATCAATGGTGTCAATAAGCATATTGGCTGTCTTAAATGTGATGTTCAGTTCAGAGAGGAAGTCATATATATATGATCCAGGTCGAGTAAAGCCCAATTCTTTGGAATGAATCTCAACTTCAGAGATACGCTTTTCTAGTTTAAGTAGAAGAGCTGCAAGAAATGTAATTGTCAGTGATACAAGCAGTTTTTCATAGCTGATATACAGTTTATGGCACATAATGGCAACTGAGTTCATCATTTTTTTCAAATCTGAGACCTTCCACATTTAGAGAAGAAAAGTCACAAGCCTTCCTCGACCAGTGTTTGAAGCAAATGAACATCGAAACATCAGTTCATGATGTTCTTAATCACAGGTGCATGATCGAGTACTGGTTCAAATAAGTCAAGTATAAAAGGGTCTACAGCATTACACACACATCAGCATGAAACACTGTCAATCTCTCAGGATTCTGTTGATTTTCTACTGAAATTTGCATAATTCAGAGATATTCCTCTAAAATGTGCAGTAGCAAAAAGGCATAAAAAAAGTGATAAGATTTGTTCTTTTGCAGAAAAAGTTGTTTCACAAAGTAACCATGATTTCTATTTGTATCCTAATCAAAGTATTATTGAATTATAACTCACAAGAGTAACCATTTAATATGCTCAAGTTTATAAATGATATATGAACCAATAACTACCATAAGCAACAGCCAATTGAAACTAGAAAGGTTCTACTTACCTCTGAGAATAGCATAATTTTCTGGGTCAAATTGTTTATCAGCTGATTTTTCAACTACCCTCCTGGTTAAACATTGGTCAATACATTGTTTTGCTTCGGATATGCAAGTAGTCAGATAACCAGCAGGAAGATCAAATGAGGCTGCATCAGCACATATGCTCTCCTGCATGGCAAATTATGGTAGCTCTACTACTGAGAAAATTGTGACAGAAAAGTAGAGTTCATATTTTACTTTTCACTCTTATCCCCATTTCCAAATTTAGTGAACGTCAAAAGAATAGGATAAAGAAGATAAAATAATACGGGCAGTTTGACAGACACGTAAAAGGACTGTCATTTGTTCAGAATTCTGGACAAGAATCCTAAAGAACCAAAGGAGTTATACTGGAAGCTAAAACCCAATACTCTAGAACTAAATAAGCAGAGAAGGTTATCCATTGTACCAAGTTATGAGCCTCATCAAATATCAGCACTGCATTGCGCCACCGGATGGCTGATAGTGATCGGCGATTTCCAGGATCAATAAGATAATTGTATGGGACAAACAAAATGTCCACAGACTTCAGGAGCTCCCGAGATACATAATATGGGCATCTGTAAGGAGAACCAACGTTGCATAAGTGAACATACAGCTGATCAGTCAACTTGCATCTAACAACATTCCAGCACAAAAAAGGTAGTAGCCTAATTAAACCTACGGCCCGTTGGTCTTCCCAGTGTTAACCAAGTCTTCTATGTCAAAAGGCTTGTTTCCTATATCAGGATGCTTCTTCATGTACTCTGAGGGAACATACAAAAGCAGATCAGAGAAGAGAAAACATATTTTGGTAGCCCCTAGTTGCTACCATCAAATATACATTATCATACAATTAACAAAAGCGGATGCTTGCTATGTCATGAAAAATGACAGTAATTCGGACCCAGGTACTGCTTTCATATTGTTGGTGGGTTTCTACTTAAGACAAAAAGTTGCTTGGGGAAATGATGAAAGAGCCAAATAGTATTTCAAAAGCTCAAACCCTAAAAAAAGTGATAATGATTACTGAGCTCTCTCAGAAAAAAAATAGTGAGAAACTAATAAAAACATCTATTTCCACTATCATTCATTGCAACCATAAGTGAACTAATGCCTCTTTTTCACTATGATCCCACAACTCTGCAACATGTCAGTTTCTATATCATATCACTCGCTCAAGCCTCTTCAAAAAATGCCGCACTTCTACATACCTTAGAAAAGGAATCAATCATTTCAAGTATCAAGGCACACCAATTTAACTGGATGTTTGCATGCGAAGGATGTATTGTCCAATTACAAATGACAAGAGAAGGAGAAGTAGGGTAACCTAGAATTGGGGAAGCCACAAAGCTGCAAACATAATATGTTTGGTAATAAAATAAAATAAAATTTTCAGTTAATGTAATAACTCAACAGTCAATCCAGAAAGGAAAAAATCCCTTGGAAATAAGAAATTTGTTAAAGGGAAAAATAATGAAAAACAGATAACTGGACGCTGTTACACAAAAACTAGCACAGTACCAGAAACAGCAGTGTGGTGGCGACAACGGCGCTTCCTGCATAGGTAATGACAAGCATTGTTTTGTGCTTTCCCTCGGAGCATTCTTACTTCCTCATGGATGCACATTTGTTCGCGAGATCCTAGTACTGCCATTTTGGGCCTGCAAAGCTTGGGTTAACATTAATGTTAAACATATGTGACAATATGCAAAGACAGAAATAGAAGTGAAACCCCAATTTTAAAATCCAAAGCAAACACACAAGTGAAATACAAAAGAAAAGGAATTACACTACTCAAACAGCAAATGGGGAAGCAAAGTTTATGATAACCAAAGGTAACTTTGGTGCTTCCATGTTACTTCTGGGAGTTTTCGTGTATCAATTCAAAGGAGCTGTTTTACCTGTAACTGCTGGCTTTGAGTTCTCTTATTACTTGCTTGAGCTGGCTGTGGGTGCGTGAGGCGTATATAATGACTGGATGCCGGGACTGCAGTTGTTCCGATTGACTGCTCGAAAGCTGGCTTCCGGCAACATCATTTTTGTCCTCACTCAAGTCTCTTGAAAACTCGCCTAAACTCTTCCTCCAAGCAAGCGTGGCGCATAAAAGGCACAGTGTCTTCCCAGTTCCAGTAGGGCTCTCCAGCAACGCATTTGATCCCTAATTTCCATTCAAGAAAAGAACGTTTTTTGTTTTGTTTTGACATATATACTAGTAGAATGGAAAAGCTTCCTAAAAATGTTTCTTCAATTTGCAAAAGAAAACGACGGAGACGATCGAGAAAGGGAATCATCACCTCTTGCAACGATTGGATGATCTTCTCCATGTAGACGACTTGACAATCGTAGGCCTCGAAGGGGAAAGACACGCTGATCCCCCGAATCTTGTAGGTCGGCATGATGTCGTCGACACAGAGGAATCCGCGAAGCCGTCAAGATTTCCCAGAAATTGATCTGATATAGACGGGTGATGATCGAAACCTGCAATATTGATCTGATATCGAAGGGTATCGATCGAAACCTGCAATTGATCTGATATAGAAGGGTATCGATCGAAACCCTAGATGGACGAGCGGAGAAGAACGAGAGGTTTCGTGTGTAGCTGTGTGGGTAAAACCCCTCGAAGAGTTTCTAAGCCATTTCCCCCAGAAACCCGCGTGTTCCCGCCAATTGAGGGTTACTTTGGGAATTTGGCTCGACCTTGCTCTTTTTCCGCAACGCTTGTTCTCTTTCTCGATTCCATTTTTGCGCCGACCGCGAGGATCCAAGATTTGGGCCATATTCGACATTTCATGAAAATAATGTAGGGGATTAATAATTTTGCATGATAGATAAGTCAGAATTAGTCGCATCGGGATATTACAAATTAATACAAAATAGGTCATAGACTAAAAGATCTGCGGCTTGATTAGTTTTCTTATAATATTAATGCCTTAATTATCAACTGTTAAAAATATTTAATACTCGGTCAGATATCATATAATATATTCGTGCACCTTCGCTGTTATAAGATGATTTGTCATAAAATCTTGGAGTCAATTTCCATGCATAATTGTGTGTGTGTGTGTGTGTGTGTGGGGGGGGGGGGGGGGGGGGGGGGGGGGGGGGGAATGATTATATCATATTAAAGAGGTAAAGTCGTCATACAAAATTTGAAGAAAGTCGAAAGGAGGGCTCGTTGATCTCAAACAAGAGGCTTCATGTCTTCGATTCTAATACAGACTTCGCATCTCTCCTAAGCACTATTGCAAAGAAAAAAAAACTTCCATTAGCATGCCTAAGCATGTGGCCTACTCATGAAAAAGCCATTTGAGTTATAAGCTTAACCTGCCCATCGGACCCAAACCATTGAAAATGGTTGCTCGTTTGAAATGAAAGTGTGCACCACTTTTCATATTCCAAATTTCCTATAAGCAGAAAGAAGACAGAGACAAGAGTTTATCATGTGAAACTTTGTTAAGGTTATAGTTTTCTGTAATCCAATCACCGCGGATCCAAGAATTCATGAAAGGCAAAAGTGAAATTCAACGTTGAATGGAAACATGTCCCCGTAACTCCAAAGAGATTGGACAAGAGAAAACGAAATGGTGATTTGTTTTCAAAATCATGACACACAATAAGCAAGATTATCAACATTTCCATTAAAGCATAAAAATTTGTTATATATGCCAACTTCCAAATAAAGAAATGCAGTTTGGGAGGAAGTGGAATGTTCCACCTAAATTTCCAATTGGGTCTTTCCTATCTCAAAGGTGGTAACATTTAAATATTTATTTGAATTGAGAAATTTGAAGAGATGATATGGAATATCGAACAATGAAATTAGTAAAATTATATTTAATTATATTTTTTTTATTTAAGTTAAGAGAGATGGATGAAATAGTTAAGTCTTTTAAACATCACATTTTTTATTTTACCAAATTGATGAAATGAGAATGATCAATAATTTTAGACAAAAATAATCTTCTTCTATTACCACATGAAATCATTTATCTTGTTACTAAATTAAACAATCTTTTTCTCCACCCCCACCCCCCCCCCCCTCTCTCTCTTTGATAAATTATCTTTTTCCCTCATATGAATATATGTTTATTTTTCATTATATATATATATATTATAAAGGATAAATGAATATGCTGAGCGCTCCTTGTTCAACACCCTGTGAAGCGGAACATCAATGGTACAATCACGATCTCACGATTGCTAAGCACCCCTCTGTTCCCAATGGCTGGAGCTTCCCCTCTCTCGATCTCTCTCCCCATGTTCTCTCTCCACCCTCTCTCGAGTATCCCTCTCCTGATCTCTCTCCCCCCTCTCTCAATCTCTCTCCTCATATATCCCCCCCCCCCTCTCTCTCGATTTGAGGCTGTGGTGGCGTGGCATTGGCAGCAATGAGGCGACAGCCGGCAACGAGTCAATAGCGTTGCGAGTCGACGACGAGGCACGAGGGAGAGAGAAATGGTGTGGGTTGATTGCTGAAGGATCTGTCCCTCATTCTCGGCCGTTAGATCGTAATCGTAGGGTCTAGATTTTGCATTCGCATGATGCTGAGCAAGGGGCGCTCAGCATATTCATTTATCTCATATTATAAATATGGTATATATAATAAAGGATAAAAAAACTTTTTAGTAAATAAAACATCCATTTTTTATATCATCATTTTTTATAACTTACCAAACATGAATTTTCTAGTAACACATCACACTCCACCACCCCATCTATCACTACACCATTCCATCACACTCTTCTATTAGTTAATTTTTATTAGTTCTACATAATTAATCGATTTGAAAGAGAAGTTTTAAGTTGATATTTAAATGAAAAATATAATGATGGTGAAATTAAAAATTGATTAGATGGATAAATTTAGTGATGGTTTGGATAAAATATAAGATATAAAGAGATTAATTTATTTTTATAATATGATACTATTCTATCTGATAATTTTTTTATTTAATATAATATAAAAATAGCTTAATAAATAATATTAACAATAAATATTAATTAATGCTATAATACTAATTAAAGTATAATAAATCATTAAGAAAAATAATATTTTATTTATTTATTGTAAGCTGAATAATAATCTATTTAATAAATAATTAATTATAGACATGTTAAATAATAATTAACAATAAAAATAAGGGAAAGACAAAAAAATGACATCCTCGATGATAGTGAGGACTTGAAAGTTCTCGATGCCAACGAGAACTTTTAGACGAAAATTTATGAAGATTTTATGCGTTCATGAAAACTTAAATTTCGATGAGATGTATTGAAACTTCACTGTTTGGCAGAACTACTTGAAATTCTCGTCTAAAATTCTCGTCGAAACTTAGTTAAGAAGTTATAGACAGATTCCGCATTTGTGATTCTACGAGTATTTGCCACCTAAATCTATATATCATCACAGGCACGCATAGTCTAAGTAAATAGATACAGTACGAGAGATCATTGCAGCGCTAAGATAAACCACGTAACAAGTTTATATTAATGATAAGTAGAAGGAATTTTTAAAAAAATTAATTTCAAGTGTCCTGAATAATATTTTTCCTGTGTGCATTTCGTTTGGGCGGGAGAAAAGTTTCAGATTTGATCATATTCACTCTTTCATTAGTCAACTGACCATAGCGAGTCAAAAGTTGTTTTAAGATTTCTGCAAATTGACCTAGTGGGAACAATACACGTTAAAAGATGATCAGCAAAATAGATGATTAAGAGGCCGTTTAGTTATAGAATATGTTTTAAAGAATAAGAAAATTTTTTCAGAAGAATATTAGATATTTCTATTCCTTCATTTATTTAATTTAAAAAGAATAAATTTTGAATATGTAATATTTTATTATTAAAATATTTTAATATAAATACTGAACATTTATTATAAAAATAATAATATAGTAATATATGGATAAAATATAAAAAAATAAAATAAATTATTAAAAGATGGAAACGTGAAGAATAACATTATTCTTTCATTTTGGCGGAATATATTTTTTGATGGAATATTGCGTTTCGTGGAATAACATAGTGGTTTTACAATTTTCAAGGTGGTATCGACAAAATCGAAGTTTGACCAGCTTATTCTTATTCTTCACGCTATTTGGCTATATTCTCGGAATAACTAAATATTTTGATGTTTATTCATCAACCAAACGCTCATATGAGAAAATATAAAAAGGTACAATTTTGCCCGGATTCATCTGTTGATTAAAAAGGTACAATTTTGCCCAGAAAAAAACATGTGATATTAACATGAATATATAAAAAGATGGTTCAATTTTGATGTTTTGTATTTAAATGAAGATAGAGAATAACATGAGTTAAGGACATCTTTATTTTATCCGCAAATGATACATCTCTTTGACTAACACTACAATGACTGTTGAAATGCTCGGAGGTAATACCATTTACACACTAAAATGGATATTTTTTTCAGTTATATCATGAGTTTCATAATAGAAAATTATTAACGAAAAAATTTTGTCAAAAGTTTTTGTAACGCCTCCAAAATTCGGCCCTAATTTAAACTTTTGATGAACCCTATGCGACATTACATTGACTTTGACCTTGACCTAATTTCATAAAACTTTGTAGCGAAAACATAATCATAAAAATAAACATCAATATCATAACAGTGAAAGACTTTAACATAATTAAATTCCAAGATACATAAACTGGCACATGGCCTAATAGGCTCTAACGTATATCCAATAGAGAGTTCATTATACATAAATGAGTTCAAGTGGAGTACATGACTCAATAAGGCCCATAAGACATACATAAAACACTCTTACAAGAGTTCATCATGATAACAAAACATAAGTAAAAGACTCGGGCCGTAGTCCGACAGACCCATGTGCAATGTCGTCGTCACGAGACTCTCGCCGCCGAACTTAAGCCTCCTCCATACCTGCACGGATCCATGAGGTGCAGGAGATTTCTCCCGTTAGAGTATGTTGAGGCCCATGCATACAATGATCTTATAACATGATTTCTATATGTCATGACATATGCATTTTATCATCATAGAACATGAGTCATATGCATGTTATGAGCTACTTATGCATACTACATGGCATATGAGCATATCATCATAGCAAGATAATATAACATGTAACATCATAATCTTAGGTCATGCATATCGTAACTTATCATTATGCTATTGCATATCACGTTTTATCATCATACTTATCATTATGCTATTACATATCATTATCTTTATCTTACTTTACATGGTCATCTTTGTTCATGACATCATATGAAGTGACAAGTGGAATTCATATTGCATATTCGTAGGTGCATACTCTTTCATACATTTTTATTATTTTTAACTTTATGTCCCAAGTCATTCATCATTCATCTTTTCGTCTTTCATATTTACTTAGATAATTTCTTACCTTATAGATTGATAAGGATGGTTGCTCATAAATCATAACCCTCACCGTATGTGAGGTCATAACCATCTTCCGTAGGCGAGATCATAACCCTCTTCCGTAGAAGAGGTCGTAACCCTCACCCGTAGGTGAGGTCATAAGCCTCTCCCATAGGAGAGGTCATTATTCTTATTCGTCAATGAGGTCATTACCCTCATTCGTCAATGAGGCATTCCCCCACCCGTCGGTGGAGTCTTACATATAGGGTACCAATTGATCCCAGACATAAAAATGTCACACCTTCATCAATCCGTCTTTTAATCATGTTCATCAATACATACAATCATTTAATATATGTTTCATATTTTAACCATATTTATGGTCATAGAAACTTCAAATCATGCTAAGTGTGGACATTCAAACATAACAAATCATTCTTCAGAAACATACGACCATTTGGGATAACGGTCGACCTCTGGACTGGTATCAGTCGATCGGTCAGGTTATCGATCGACCGTCATGGTCCTTTCGGACGATCGAAATATGGCGTTTGATTCGTCTGCTAATCATAGAATGTGATGACTCTCTGAACCGGATGATCGCTGGCATAACGATCGACCATTATGGGTCTTTCGGATGACCGATAATGGACTTCGGTTCGACCGCTAATCACAGTGTGTGATGACTGCTTAAATCGGACGGCCGGTGGCATATCAATCGACCATTTCATGACTTTCGGACGACCGAAATAGGGTGCTCGGACGTCCGCTAATCACAGAATGTTTCGACTACACATATCGGACGACCGTTTGATTATCGGTCGACCGGTACTTGACTTTTTGGACGACCGAATTGAAGTGTTCGAACGTCTGCTAATCACAGAATGTGTCGAGTGTTTCGATTGCGCATATCGAACGACCGTTTGATTATCGGTCGACCTTTACATAGCTATCGGACGTTCGAAACAGGGTGTTTGGTCGCCCGCTAATCACAGAATGTGACTGGCCCTTCAGAATGGTCGACCGATAAGGAATCGATCGCCCGTTCTGAGATGACAGACACTCGATTTTTACATGATTTGCTTCAAAATCTTTTATACATTAACATCTTGAACACCTATTGACTTCCATACATTATATGAGGCACTTCTTAACATTCTTAACATTCTAATCATGAAACATAAAGAGATTTTCACATAAGACATCCAACATGCTAGTCACATTTATAATTGTTCATAAGCTTTACAAGATTTCATAATGAGCTAATATAACTACAATAGACATTATGCATCTAAACATAATTAACAATAGAACATCAAGATTAATAATACATAGAGCACATGAGATTCTCAACATTAGAACATGAAACATACAAATACTAAATGTATATCCCTTAATCATCCATTGAAAGAACATATGTTAGGTTCTTATGCCATAATCCAAGCACACAAACATTATTAGGGAGTGATTAGAGGATTTGAATCCTCTCAACATGCCTTGATTAAGATTTCTTAAACCTAACTTCTTTCCTTAATCCCCCTGATTCAGCTACAATAACTAGAGAGAGAGAGAGAGAACATAGTACACTAATCTTCATGCTAACATCCAAATGAAGAGAGAGAGGCATATGGTTAGTGTAGCTAAAGTGTTCGACTACTATAGCTATGTGCTGGCCGAGAGAAGCTTGAGGGAGAATGGTGGGTGTGAAGCTTCCTATTGCACAAAGGGTTTTGGGGTGCCCTTTTTGGGGTGTGTCGGCTCATCAAGTGAGAGGGAGAGAGACTAGGTTGCTTTAGGTTAGGATAGTTGGGCTTAGTGGGCTGTAGGCGCTCATGGGCTCTTCTTACTTTGTTTTCTCTTTTTTTTTTATTTCATGCCGGATGTTATAACTTATCTTCCTTAAATAAAAATTCGTCCTCGAATTTTAGTAAATCTTATATTACTTATCGAAGAGTTTCAAAAACTTCTCTCGCATTTCCTCTTCTAGTTCCCATGTTGCTTTTTGCCCACGGTGGTGCTTTCATGCCACTTTAACCATAGGTATGGTTTTGTTCTTGAGATGCTTCACTTGAAAATCGATACTCTCAATAGATTGCTCCACATATATCAAGTCCTCCTTGATATTCGATTCCTCAATTCAAATCGCATTTGCTTCATCATGAACATACTTTTGGAGCATATATACATGGAAAATATTGTGAAGTCTAGTATATGAAGGTGGTAGTGCTAGCTTATATGCCGCTTCATGAACTTTCTCTAGGATCTCAAAAGGTCCGATATATCATGGAGTCAACTTTTCTTTCTTGTTAAGTCTCATAACACCCTTAGTTGGTGAGACTTTGAGCATTACATGATACCAAACTTCATAAAGTTGCTTTTTTATTCTCAAATTCGCATAACTCTTTTGTCTTCTTTGCGCCGCCAACATCTTTTGCTTGATCAAGTCTACTTTGTCAACATACATGTGGACCAAATCCGATCCAAGATATCTTTCCTCTCCGGTTTCACTCCAACATGCCGGAGAGCGGCAATGCCTTCCATACAAAACTTCAAATGGAGCCATCTTAATACTTGAGTAATAACTATTATTATAGGCAAATTCCACTAAAGGAAGGTGGTCATCCAAATTTTCATGCCAATCCAAGGTACAAGCTCTAAGAATATCCTCAAGAGTTTGGATTGTTCTTCACTTTAGCCGTCAATTTGAGGATGAAATGTCGTGCTAAAATTCAGCCTTGTTCCAAAGATATTTTGAAGACCTTTCCAAAATTTTGAAGTGAACCTCGGATTTCTATCCGAAATAATAGATGCAAGAATTCTGTGCAAACGGATTATCTCATTCACATATAATCCTACCATGCTCTCAATGGATTGACTCACTTTCATAAGAATAAAGTGAGCCGACTTCGTCAAACGGTCCACTACAACTCATATTATATCATGTCCTTTTCGGGCTCGAGATAATCCTACCACAAAGTCCATAGATACTTTGTCACTTCCATTCCGAAATAGGTAAATGTTGTAATTTACCACAAGGCCTTCGGTGTTCAATCTTGACTTGTTGACAAACTATGCATTTTGCCACATACTTGGCCACATTTTTCTTTATGTCTTCTCATAAAAAATTCCTTTGCAAATTTTTGAACATTTTGGTGCTTACAGGATGAATGAAGAATTCGAACTTGTGATATTCATCCAAAATATCTTTTCTTAATGCTTTATCTTTTAGAACACATAAGCGGTTCTTGTACCGAATTGCTCCATCTTGGTCATACTCAAAATAATTTATTTCCCTTTTACATACATTGATCATTCTAGCATATTCCAGATGTCTTCTTTGAGCTTCACAATTCTTCTCACTAAGCTAGATTCGATCACATGATGATCCATACACATGATCCATCGGCCACAAATGATTGGGGCCCATTGTACTATGTTTTTCATAAGGTTCTACTTGTGGACACTTAAACACCCAAGTGATCATTCTCACTTGCGGCTTAGAGCATCGACAATTATGTTTGCCTTTTCGGGGTGGTACAATATTACAAACTCATAGTCCTTAAGAAACTTGAGCCATATTCTTTGCCTCATGTTCAAATCATTTTGAAAAAAATACATACTTTAGGCTCTTGTGATCTGTGTACACTTTGAAATCTTCGTCATACAAGTAGTGGCGTTATATTTCAATGCGAATACAATCGCCGCCAACTCTAAATCATAAGTCGGATAGTTAATTTCATGCTTCTTCAATCGCCGAGAAGCATATGCGACCACTTTGCCTTTTTGCATGAATACACATCCTAATTCGGTACCACGTGCATCACTATAAATAACATAACCTTCACTTCCCGTGGGAATGACTAAGATGGGTGCCGTTGTAAGTCTTCTTTTTAACTCTTGAAAACTTGCTTCACATGCTTGTGACCATATGAACTTCTCATCCTTCCTTGTCAACTTTGTCATAAGAGCGATAATCTTTGAAAAGTCTTGAATAAACCTTCTATAGTATCCAGTAAGTCTCAAGAAACTTTAAATCTCGGTCACATTCTTGGTCCTATTTCAATTCATTACCGCATCAACTTTCGCCGGATCCACGGTCACTCAATGTCTTGACACAATATGTCCAAGAAACATCACTTCTTCAAGCCAAAATTCACATTTGGAAAACTTAGCAAAGAGCTTGTTCCTTCACAAGGTTTCTAAAATGATACGAAGATGCTCTCGGTGCTCTTCCAGGCTTGATGAGTAGATGAGAATGTCATCCACAAACACGATCACAAATTTGTTCAAATATGGACGGAATACCCTATTCATCAAATCCATAAATGCGGCGGGCACATTTGTTAGTCCAAAAGGCATAATAAAAACCTCGTAATGTCCATACCTTGAACGAAATGCCATTTTGGGAACATCTTGCTCGGCTACCCTTAATTGGTGATAGCAACTCCTTATGTCGATCTTGAAGAAAACTAACGTCGATGCTAATTGATCAAAGAGATCATCAATTCTTGGTAAGGGGTATTTGTTCTTCACTGTCACCATGTTGAGCATGCAGTAATTGATGCACAACCTTATCATTCTTCTTGACAAACAACACCAGTGCACCCCATGGTGAGACGCTTGGCCTAATGAATCCCTTATCCAAAAGTTCTTGCAGTTGCATCTTCAATTCATGCATCTCCACCGGAGTCATTCGGTAAGATGACTTTGAAATGGATGCGGTACCCGAAAGTAGCTCAATATTGAATTCGACTTTCCTTCTCGACGGCAATCCCGCAATGTCTTTCGGAAAGACATCGGGATATTCTCTCACCACATCTAAGGATTCAAGTGTCTTGAATTGTGAATCCGTCTTGATGACACTTGCTAATAATCCTTTTGCTTATTTTTTGATCATTTTGCTTGCCTTGGTTGCTAAAATTAGCACCTTGACTTCCTTGGAAGGTACTCCTCTAATCATTGTAGACTTTTCATGATGGGCACCTATTAAAACTTTCTTTTCTTTGCAATACATACGTGCATCATTATAGGATAATCAATCCATTCCTAGAATTACATCATACTCTATCATAGGAAATAATATGATGTCACATGGAAAATTTCTCCTATTTATTTCTATAGATACATTGGGAATATATCTCCTAGTGACTACCATGTCAGTGGGAGTCGCTACCTCTAGTTGACAATTAGTAATTAGAGGCCTTACTTCAAGCGTCCTAGCAAATGCAAGTGATATAAAATAATGGGTTGCACCCGAATCGAAGAGAACATTTACATAGTGACCGGCAATTAAAATATTACCTTGGATCACGTCATTCTCTTGAGTGGCCTCATCAACTTTCATGGCAAAAACTCTTACTGGGGACCATAGCGGATCCATAGCCATCTTTCCCTTGTTGTGATTGTCCTCACTCTTTTGAGGGCAATCCCTTATATAGTGGTCCATCTTGTCACATTACAGAATGCTCCAGCTTTGAAATGACATTCCCCAAAATGGGACCTTCCACAATTAGAGCAAACGGGTCTTGCTTGCTCCACCTTCTTCGGATAGTGATATGGAACTTTCCTTGAACTTTTCCCCTTATGCGTCTTGATCACTTTTTCTTTAGCATCCTTCCTTTCATTGTACTTTCTTTCATGTTCAGCGGCGAACTCCACCGCATCCTTCATAGTGGTGCAGCGACCACTCCTAACCCATTGTTGTAGTCCGAGGTTCAGCCCATTGATAAACATTTTCGTCCTTCGGAGTTTATTCTCGTTAAGCTCCCCATACTTCTCCAGCCTTAGGAATGTGTTCACCTACTCACCTACAGCCATACTTCCTTGGACGAGATTGAGGAACTCGTCCCTCTTCTTTTCCTTGACATGGTCAGGGAAGAAACGAGCCTCAAACGTCTCTACGAAGCTTTCCCATTCGACCTCTTATTCACTCTCTAGGGTAGTCTTCAATCGGGCCTTCCCCCAGACCTTAGATTGGCCACAAAGGCGATGTGTTGCATACATCACCTTACGATCTTTAGGGCATCTCATGACTTTGAGGATGTCCCTTACTTCTTTGATCCACGATTCAGCTAGCTCGAGATCTTCCAAGCCGTCAAACTTCGGAGGTTGCAGCCTTAAAAACCTTTCGATGGAATAATCTGGTTCAGTGGATCTTTGGGCATTTTGTGCTGTCCGGATTAATCCATCGAGAAATGCATTCCTTTCATAATCTTCATCAACGATTGCACGTCTTGGCATCTACATTCATAGTCAAACAAACATAAAAACATCATTAGCATGAGCTAATGATATGATAACATTTATCTTTAGATTCGATGGCACTTTATGACGATTGCACATGGACTTTACACTTAGACACTTTAGCCAACCAATAGCATACACATCCTACAATTTATACATAAGAGCCAAACTATGGCTCTGTAACGCCCTCGAAATTCGGCCCCAATTTAAACTTTTGCCGAACCATATGCGACGTTACATTGACTTTGACCTTGACCTAATTTCATAAAACTTTCCAGCGGGAAGATAATCATAAAAATAAACATCAATATCATAACAGCGAAAGACTTTAACATAATTAAATATCAAGATACATAAACTGACCCATGAGCCTAATAGGTTCTAACGTATACCCAATAGAGTGTTCATCATACATAAATAAGTTCAAGCGGAGTACATGACTCAATAAGGCTCATAAGTCATACATAAAATACTTTTACAAGAGTTCATCATGATAACAGAATATAAGTAAGAGACTTGGACCGTAGCCCGACAAATTTATGTGCAATGTCGTCGTCACGAGGCTCTCATCGCGGAACTTAAGCCTCCTCCATACCTGCCAATAAATTTGGTTCTTATGCTCTAATTCAAACACACAAACATCATTAGAGAGTGATTAGATAATTTGGATCCTCTCAATATATCTTAATTAAAATTTCTTAAACCTAGCTTCTTTCCTTAATCCTCCTAATTCAGCTACAGTAATTAAAGAAAGAGAGAGAACATGGTAAGCTAATCTTCATGCTAACACCCAAATGAAGAGAGAGACATATACTTACTGTAGCTACAATGTTCAGCTCCTATAGCTATGTGCTGGCCGAGAGAAGTTTGAGGGAGAATGGTGGGTGCGAAGCTTCCTATTGCACAGGGTTTTGAGGTGCCCTTTTTGGGGTGTGTCGGCTGATCAAGTGAGAGGGAGAGAGAGTAGGTTGCTTTAGGTGAGGATAGTTGGGCTTAGTGGGCTGTAGGTGCTCATGGGCTCTTCTTACTTTGTTTTCTTTTTTTTTTTTTTGATTTTCATGTCGGATGTTACAGCTTTCGTATCAGCTTTACTCGTAAGAAATGAACAATTACTTGAGGAGCACAATATTAATATATTTGCTAAAAATCTTAAAAATTATCCTATATAACATGATGCATAAGGATGCCAGTAGTAAAAAAATCAGTTTACGACGATTGTCTTTTTCTTTTATTTTTCTTTGTGTTAGGAGTTATGTGTTGAGTTTTTCAAGCAATTAGAATCTCACTACTGAATTTGAATTCATTTTTTTTCATTTACCACGAATTTTGTGTTCAATGGTTCTTTAATATCTTTCATAGTATCTCAGAATAAATTAACGATGGCGTGCACAGATTAAAGTTGCAAATATAACAGCGTTTATTAGTTGAGGAAAATGTGTTGGGTCTTGGCAATTTCAACCTTAGTACTAGAATTGGATCCAAGGGTAGATTGGATCACGAGTTTTCACCGGGGCAACCCGTGAACCCGATGCCCGACCTAGTTTGAGTCGGATTGGATCGATGTTTGGGTTAAACCTGAACTCAGCCCAATGTGAGTTCGGATCGGGTATGGGTTGAGAAATTTCAATTCGAGACAACTCGACTTGATCCGATGATCAATTTTTTTAACTTTTTTTTACTTAGTCTTATAGTTGATTTAAAATGAAAAAATAGAATAAAACATTTTAATTATGAAAAGAATGCTCACATATTCAATAAACATATCTTATAATAATTATTAACTACTTTTTGTATTAAAAGAAATATAAAAAGTAAGACAAAAATCAAAAAGAAAAAAATGATTGAATGACCCGACCACCTGACTGAGATTTTCTGCACTAGGGTCCTCACCCGACCCGATCAAATTTGGTCTGATCGGATTTGTTCCCAAGTCGAGTTTGGATTTGTCCTGCGAACACTCCTAATTGGATCCAAGACCGGATTGTTCAACTGCATTAATCAAGAATTAAACAAGATCATTTTATTTAATTTATTTATCATATGAAAATATAATAAATAAATGGTACAGTTTTAAAAATAATTATATTAGTTTACAAATTACAAACCTCTTTCTATTATTCATTATAACAAGATAATTTTCATTCATGGTATATTTAAAGAAAAAATTGATAATTTAGATATAAATAACATATACATATTTTTTTTATAAATTATAATTTAAAAATAATTGGGTTAGGAATGAATTCAAAATTTTGGAATTCAGAATATGTCTCTATCCACGGTAGGCTGAGTTTGACCGGATTAGAACTTTGAGTTTAATTAGAATTAGTGTTTGTTTCGGCCTTGCTTACTAGAATTAGGGTCTAATTTAAGTCGATTCCGTTGACATATGACGTAATCAAAATTGAAATGCAAAGCAGAAACCAGACATCGATTCTCACCGTTCAGTAGTGGAACCTGATCACTGCAGTAGCGCAGATAAATTTTATTTTATTTATCAAATTTAACTTTTCTTACGTGATATTTTTTAAATAAGTTTTTCTTTCTCTACTTATTTTATTTTATCTCTTTTGTATTACTCATACAAAATAATTTATTTATGAATTAATAATTTATTATAGAATTTTAATTTTATATTATTTATTATTTGCCATTTCATTAAAAAATATATTTTGTTACATATAATTTATTATAAGTATTGTTTATTATATATCAATAATTTTTTTTAAAGAAATAGCATACTTTTTAATTTATACTAAATGTTTATTAATTAATAAAAGTATATTTTATACCTTTGTTTTTCTATCTTTTATTCAAATACTCACAAAATTAATCTATTAAATTAATTTTTTTAATTTTATAATTATATTTCATTCAATCCAAACAAACTCCGTTTGTCAATTCAATTGTTTGTCAAGAAGTTAAATGTCAATTCAATTGTTTGTCAAGAAGTTAAAAGGACTACGATTATGTTTGTCATACCATATGAAATCCTCATAACATAAGACCTTCGTGAACTCCATAAATCAGTTAGTCAGACTCGAATTTGATCGCCTTCAAGATTTGTTATTAAGTTGCATGGGTTTTGATTTTCTTTCTGGGGTTGACCTAATCCATCTCTAGCTCGATCAGGAGAGTTTTAGGTTACGTATGGGTAAGCTTCATCCCAAAGCAATCTTTACAAAAAAAAAAGCTTATTTTTGTTCACCGAATCTCGGCCCTGTTTTCTACAAAAATATAAAATGTGCTGTGAATTAGAGACAATTGTGATAAAAATAAATAAATTTTAAAAACATCATCAAATAACAAAGTGATAAAAAGCAAGTTAATCGATAAAAAAGAGCAAGGTGGAAAAGCCGTCCCAAACACAGCCTTACACCACCGAGAAATAGCTCATATCATCTTGACTAAGTAAAAAAAAATGCTAAATAACACGTTTGTTTGGAGTAAATCAACATGTACGTGGCTCCTTCACGATTAATTAAGATATCGAGTTTCATTCTTAAATGTAAAAAATTCATGTTAAAATTCTCATCTACTATTGTTAAATGTGCAACACGAAGTGACCTAACCTAAATAATATGTGGACCGTCGACCCTATTTCCTAGACTTTTTAAAAAAAAACATTCGGAGGATTAATCTAGCGTATGAAAACTATTTCAATCATACACCTTAATCTTATTAATTGATAAGATTATTAATATAGTTTCCAATATGCCAATGTTAATGCGACGTCGTCGTCATCATTATCCAAATTAGAAATAAATAAAGCAAACAAAAAGATACGAGAGACTGATCATAAAAAAATATCCTAATAATTTAGTTATTTTAGAAAGATATTATAAAATATTCTCTTTTTGTTACGCAAGAGACAGCTAAATTATGAGAATCGTCATTGCGATAATTATATAGTCTTCTAATTATATTATTCTTGAAGTTTTGATTTGTTATGTATATTATTTTCTAATCGATAATAATGGATCTTAAATTTATGCTATTGATGTGACATAATAAAAAATAACATAAAAATTATAAAATCAATAAAAATTAAAAATCTCTATTTTATCATACAATTTTTTTTATACAATTCGCACATGTTGGATAAGAGTGAGGTGCCTAATATCGCAAATTGGATTGTCGTGAACATTAGACCACACATTTAATTCCTAGGATGAACATTGGGTAGCATCTATGCGGATTGTGCATTCCAACCAAATCTTAAGATACTCTTTCGCTTAGTTCATGTTATTCACTTCCTCTAACACCATAATATGTTTTTACGTCGGAACACTAAATTATAAATTTATTAATTTTAGTCACTGAACTTATATCAATTTAATATTAAATATTTCCATTAAAATTTATTCAAAATTCTGATTATTATTATTATTATTTTTAGATATTTATGAAATATCAATTTGATCCTTAATTACTCTCCTATTACAACAATTTTTTTTAAAAATAAGGATCTAAATACCAAATCGCCATAAAAAACTAAGGATTTTAAAAAAGGGTGAAATTGACTTTTTCTAATTATTAAAAACTAAGTTCGTAAAATTTTGGATGACACTTAAGGATCTAAATATCAAATCGCCATAAATTCATAATATAAATTTTATAAATTCATATTTTATGGTTACGTAGTTACGTACAAAATAATTATAATTCATAGGTGTAAAAAATAATCCAAATATTTACTTGGTGTTCATTGATGGAGCCAAGTGCCTGCAGCCTGCTTGTGTTTGCACCTACCGATTTAGAACTGCATTGATAAAAGTGGTTGTTTGAGATTTTAAAATCAGCTCTACCAAGATGACCATTTTTTTTAATGACCGTGCGTATGAAGGCCTAAGTAATTTTGTTAAATTGTTCTCGTGATGTACTTGTTAGTGACAAATGGAAATTTTAATAAAAAATAAATTTATTCATAAGAAACCGAATTTGAGATTTTAATTTAAATTAAAAGGAACTCGGCCGTTTACCATCATATTCTAATTTTCATCAGTAAATGGCCATTTTATAGCTTGTACAAGTGGGTGTTCAACAATAATGTTATGTAGGAGGACAAATAAAAATGTTCACCTAAAAAATTTGTTCCCAAATAATAGTATATAATGCTTGAATAAAACTTAGACCGAGTTTTTAGAACAAATATAACTTTTTTATTCAAATTAGGGCCAGTCAGTCAATCACCATAAAATCTGGATGAAATATTTGAGAAAAAAGTTTTAAAGTTAAAAAATTAGAAAAATACAATTATAATAATTAATTAAAAATTTGGACCATTTTTAATTAATTATTATAATTGTAATTCTTTTTTTTACTTTTAATCTTTTTTCTCAAATATTTCAGTACATTAGATACTAGCTTAAGCTTTATTTGGTGCGTCTGAATATATAGGTTTCCAAATTCTAAGTCTTTCTCAACTATATATATAGATTTTAGGGGACGAGAAGGTGTGAAGTGAATATTTTCCCACATACAATGAGTCAGCGTCGAATCCGATATGGATGCTCGTAAATAATGTGGAGTTTTGTAGTATTTCTTTTGTTGTGTTGATTCGATAAGCAATGCAAGCAACTCGTTCAGATTAGCTAAATAAACATGATTCGCATTCCCGATCGTCTCCCATTATGACACTCGCATCCTCTTGATCGGCCAAAAATCAAAGGGGTTGGCTCACCTCGATGCCGCTTCAACTCCCCACCTTGCAATCACTCGTGGTGCTCTCACGTATTCTCCACCTTCTGCGGGACCCTGTGGGGAGTCTTCGATCAAATTCCGAACTCGGGGTAATTTTTTTTCGCGAGGTTGGGGATGAAGAAAATTGTCCTCAAATCCTCTTTCGAAGATCGAGACGAGGGAGTTGTCCTCGTCCCGTCGTCCCGCGGGGCCTCGAATCTTCACATCTTAAAGAAAAAATGAGTGTACAACAATAGTCTTACATTGATAGTAGTAGGAAAGCGAAGGTAATAGACAAGTATAAATGAATGAGGAGATTAATGAGTCAATATTGAATGTTTATGGAGAAAGTCCATCTTGAATATTTTCTAAATTTATAATAATAACTTTTATCAAATTATCTCTTAGTAAAAAAATAATAAAAAAATTTAACTGAACCAAAAAAATGATTCAACTCGATTTTGACCGATTTTTTATCGGTTCGATTCGGTTTAATCCGATCCAAACTAAGATTGGGCCACGGAGTTCGAGGTTCCCCCGAAAATTTGGTGCCCCATAGGAATCGGAGCGAGGGATAAAATTTCCCCTGAATCGAGGATTTGGGATGGGATCAGGGGGCGGGGGCGAGTCATTGGAATTAGGTGGGGGTAGTGTTCTCCGCTCCGAACAAGGTCGGGTGCCATCCCTACTCACCAACCTCCCTATTTTGTAACGTTCCGAGACTCACGTGACTATCACGTGCTCAGAATCGTCCCAAAGTGCTACGCAATTCTATGTAAATAATTTTTACGGAAAATAAATTTTATAAAATGTGAAAATAATATAAGATCGTCAAACAATATATATTGGCAAGGAGCTCAAAATATACTCCACCATATTAAATATGCGAAAAATAAAAGCTAATCCAATAATATAGTAGGACTAAATTCTACATCATGTGCAACATCTCTGTCACTAAGCCTGACCATCTGCATTACTATCTTCTATCATCTCACCTGTATGAATCCAATTGCAGGAGAAAACTCATGAGTATAAAAATACTCAGTGTGTATGGTCTAACCATAATAATAAATAATAGATTAATGTTGCTAAAAAATTAATAATAAATAAGCAGTAATAGTCATTAGAGCACATGATAGGACAATATAAGAAGAGCACAATAACAATATATCAATAAGACCATAAATCAATAAAAGAGATCAGGTAAAAGATCAATGAACAGATCAATAACAATTATCAATTATGCCTGATCACCATGGCACCTATTCAATTTGCCAAATTTTTTATTATCTATATATAAGGTCATCGGTCAATGCCAATTTTTATTCAATTTAATAGACGAAGACAAAGTCAATTAACGCCAAAATCCGAATGATCAAAGTTTAATTTAATTTAATTCAATTTCAATTCTATTCAGTTTCAATTCAATAATGAGCGCTCAATCAATTAAGGAAAGCTCCATGTCTCTTTCATGTAGGCAGAAGATCAAATCACGACAAGCCACCCTCCAATAGTAGCGCTAACAATAACTTCATGATGGCGGGGGACCATGGCCATCACAGGACATCCATAGCTTCCTTAAAGGATGACGTCTCAAATATCTAGTACACTATCTGTCTCATACAATACGATAACAATAATGATCCAAGGGACTTAGAGACAATCGGAGAACACGGAGACCCAGCAGTTTTCATTTTTTATTTTGTTTAACCTAAAAACCTATATTTAACAATTCACTTTAAATTAGACAAGGACCCAATCAGAAGAAAACTACTAGATTAACATCATAAGGGATCACATGATATGATATAATAACAATGACAAAAAACTCAAATCAAATCTGAAAGATAAGATGAGGTCAGATCTGTTCGTGATATGATCATGAACAATAAACTACGATAACTATTCAATGTTCTATAATAGTTTACCCAAAATTATAATTTTTGTCCACAGAACCTGACCCGCGTCGGATGAAACCCGGGCCGTGTTCGGAAACATCCAATATCACCTCGGTCAGAACAAACCCGGGGCGAGTTGAGTGTGAACCCGGGCCGAGTTGGCCGGTTCATGCCTGCATCAATCGGTCGATTCAACACGGATTACGTCCGAAGAAAACGGACCATGTTGTCGGAAAACCCAGGCCGCGTCACCTCTAATTGGTCCGCGTCCGACCATAATCCCATACATATCAACGCGGTCCGAGTTCTATTGAACCCGAGCCGTGTTTACTTGAACTCAAGCCGTGTTGGCCGAAACTCGGGTCGGGTTCGGTCGCCGGTGGGAAAACACGTTTCGACGCGATTTTTCGGACACCATAACTTTGTCATACGAAGTCCAAACTATACATATGATATATCAATGAAATCCTAGTACAAAGGAGAAGAGAATAGGTTTTCATGTCGTACAAAATTGACGACATAGGAATTCCCCCTACGTACCTAAAGTTGGTTGAAAAAATTAACTAGATTTCCTTCTCTGAAAATCTACACGAACGCCAAACTTTGGCCGGCGATTACTCTTTGTCCTCGCTCCGAAACTCACAGCCACCACCTGAAACTTCTTCTCCTATGTGCCGACTTCGAAATCAGCCATCACACATTCTCGGGGCTGCCTCGGTTCTCGTGTGCAAACGAGAGGAAAAAGAGAGCTTGTGGGCAGAATTATGTTTGACAGAAAAAAGGGTTTCCAACCACGCTTTAATATCAATTTATAAGTGCAGTTTTGAGGTATCAATTTTATTAGGCCTTAGACTCTTTTAGAATTAATCTTGGTCATTCATCAATGACTAATTACTTTTTAATTATTCAGATTTATTTAAATTCGAATTTACTTCATAAATCCATGCTTATCTCCATAACAATTATATATTTCTTCAAATTCTATCCTCTTTCTCCATCTTATCTCATAATTTTCATCAATTTCGAAATTAATTAATTCCAAAATATTAATATTCAGATTTTCAATTCCATTAAATAATAATAAATATCCTTTATTTATTTTCTAAAAATTCGGATAATTATATCATAATCTCCTTAAAAATAAATTCGTCCTCGAATTTGTTTAAAGGAAAATTACATCAACTATTTAAGTAATTCTGGAAAGTCCTTCATCATTTCATCTTCCAATTCCCAAGTAGCGTCTTCGCCTCTATGATGTGTCTATGCCACTTTCACCATAGGTACAATCTTATTCTTCAAATGCTTAGTCTGGTACTTCAATATCTCTATAGACTGTTCTGCGTATGTCAGGTCCACATTCAAGTTTGGTTCTTCAATATTCACTATATTACCATCATCATGCTGATACTTGCGCAACATTAACACGTGAAAGACATTATGCATGTGTCCATATGATGGTGGTAGCGCCAACCTGCACGCTGCATTTCCCATCAATGCAAGTATCTCAAATGGACCAAAATATCCAGGGCTCAGCTTGCCCTTCTTACTGAACCTCATTACTCCCTTCATCGGGGAGACTTTCAACATCACTCGAACTCCAATTCTCTTCGTTTCTTGTCAACATAAGTCTTCTATCTGGTGAATGCTACTTTTAGTCTTTCTCTAATGAAACGAACCTTTTTAGCATCCTCCATCGTTTGCTCTAACATCTCCTCTAACAAGAACTGTCGTCCTCCCACCTCGCTCCAACAGATGGGAGAGCGGGATGGTCTTCCATATATGGCTGCAAAGAGTGCCATGCCAATACTAGAATGGCTGTTGTTATATGCAAATTCAATTAGTGGAAGATGAGTGTCCCAACTGTCACTCCAGTCTAATGCACATACTCGGAGCATATCTTCTAATATTTGTATGGTGCGCTCAAACTGCCCGTTTGTTTGAGGATAGAACGCCGTGCTGAAATTTAATTTCGTTCCAACGACACTCTGGATGCTCCGCCAAAATTTTACCGTAAATCGTGGATCTCTATTCGATACAATGGAGACTGACACTCCATGTAGTCGGATAACCTCCTTAATATAAATGTCCATCAGGCTTTCGACGGACTGCTTCCATTTGATGGGGATGAAGTGAGCTGCTTTGCTGAATCGGTCCACCACTACCCATATCGCATCGTGGCCATGCTGGGTTCTTGGAAGCCTTGTAACAAAATTCATCGTTATTTTTTCTTATTTCCATTGTGGGATTCAAAATTCTTGCAGTACTCCATATGGCCTTTGATGCTTAACCTTCACTTATTAGCATACTATGCACTTTGCAAGGTACTCTGCTATGTCCTTCTTCATATTGTTTCACCAGAAAGTCCGTTGCAAATTCTTATACATTTTCGTGCTCCCGGGATGAATGACGAACTCTGATTTGTGGCATTCATCGAGCACTTGTCTTCTTAGTCCATCATGGGGGACCCATAACATCTCTTGTATCCGACGACTCCATCTGAGATTGAAAAGTCGGCAGGAATTTTTTCACACAACTTAAGTAGGTGGTCGTACTCATCGTCATTCGGTTGTGCGTTTCCAATCTTTAACATTAATTCGGGTTGCATGCCGATGTGTGCCATAATCCGTACACCATCACTACAGGTCATTGGACTGACCTGTATAATGCAGTCGATCATATTCTGGCGACTCACTCTGAGGCATGCGAGTGATCCTACCCACTTTCTGCTGAGTACACCAGCGACCGAGTTTGCCTTTCCCGGGTGAAGCTGATGGCAAATTCATAATCCTTTAGGAATTCGATCCATCTCCTCTGACGCATGTTCAGATCACGTTGAGAAAAGATATACTTCAGGCTTTTGTGATTTGTGAAAATCTCGAACTCTTCACCGTAGAGGTAGTGCCTCCAAATCTTGAGGGTAAAGACTACCGCTGCTAATTCGAGATCGTGCGTCGGATAGTTCTTCTCATGTTTCTTCAACTGCCTTGATGCGTAGGCGATGATCTTTCCATGTTGCATCAAGACACAACCCATGCCGGTGCCACATGCGTCGCTGTAGATCACATAACCTCCTTGACCTGAAGGTATGGTAAGAATATGCGCCGTCGTCAATTTTTTCTTTAGCTCTTGAAAGTTATCGTCATACTTTTGTGACCATTCATATTTGATGCCTTTCTTCATGAGATTTGTCAGTGGCGATACAATTTTGGAAAAATTTTGTATAAATCTCCGGTAATATCCTGCCAGTCCGAGGAAGCTTCTAATTTTCGATACGTTCTTTGGTTGCTTCCAATTGGCAACTGCTTATCCTTGTTGATGATATGACCGAGGAACAGTATCTCTTCCAACCAAAATTCACACTTCGAGAATTTGGCGTACAACTTGTGCTTTCGCAGAGTCGGTAGCACAACCCGCACATGCTCCTCATGTTCCTCTTGGTTCGACGAATAGACGAGTATGTCATCGACGAAAATGATTATGAATTTATATAAATATGGCCTGAACATCCGATTCATCAAATCTATAAAGGCCGTCGAAGCGTTGGTCAGCCAAAATGGCATCACTAGAAACTCGTAGTAGCCATATCTTGTCTTGAAGGCTATCTTCAGCACATCATCATCAGCTATCCGAAGTTGATGGTAACCACCTCAAGTCGATCTTAGAGAACAGCTTTGTCGAAGACAATTGGTCGAACATGTCATCAATTCTTGGTAAATAGATATTTGTTCTTTATTATGACCTTATTTACCATCCAATAGTCTATGTATAGTCGCATAGATCCATCCTTTTTCTTCACAAATAGTACTCGAGCGCCTCATGGAGAAACGCTCGGTCGAATGAATCCCTTATCCAACAACTCTTGGATTCGGATCTTCAATTCCAGCATCTCCCTGAAGCCATTCTATATGGTGCTTTCGAAATGGGTGCAGTACCCGGCACCAAGTCGATGCGGAAGTCGATCCCGCCGTGGTTGTAATCCTGAGACATCATCCAGAAAGACATCTAGAAATTCTTTCACCACTTCAATACTATCCCGATCTATCTCAATCCGGTCCGTCTTAATCACACTTGCCAAGAATCCTTGACATCCTTTCTTTAATAACTTTTGGGTTTTGATAGATGACACCAGGACCTTACCCAGCTTTAGTGACATGGCTCCGACAATGGTTTGAGGTCCTCCTGGTGCTCCGATCACAATCTTCTTTGCTCGGCAGTGTAGGTAGGCATAGTGATAGGATGACCAGTCTATACCCAACTCTACATCGTACTCTCTGATAACCAGTCTATACCTAACTCTACATCGTACTCTCTGATCGGGATGGCGATCAGGTCTGCCGAAAAGTCCTTACCCTTAATCAATCCAATAATTTTTTTCTCATTCAATGAAATCCTAAATAATTCCTTATAAGTCACATGTACAACATGACTTGTGGACTATCTCTGTATCATCATCATTAAGGCATAACATTATATATCATTTTTATTCTCTTAGGTAGCGTTCTCAACTAACCTAGAGATCAACTTTTCAATTTGAATCCATAATCTTTCCTAACCTTATGATTAGGAATCCATTGAGGTCTTCTTTAATTCACTATTCGATAATAGATGTCATGCTTTACTTATTGTGTTGACCTCACTTTTATATTAATTTATGGTGCATTAAGGATAACGTGAGAATAACATTCTCAGGTCTTTGGTTATTCAACCTTAGAATAACCTCCTTAGAACTTTAGACGTTGCCTTATACCATCAATCCTATTTCCATTATCTAAGTATTTATGTTAACCCTCACTTTATTCATGACTTCACCAATCGGTTTCTGATTCACATAGATCAACTTGCGATCCTCGCCGCAATCCGTCTCGAGGGAGATCTACTAAACCTTCTCAATTCATTTTTTTGCGTCCTCAAAGTCGTCCTTCCCGTCGAGCTGAGAGGCTGCAACTTCGGAACCTCTATAATGTCTCTACGATCATACCCAACTACCATACAGGACTCATGGGTGGGTGTGCTCAGTGTGAGCTAAGTGGGATCCATAAAGATCCTCGCCTCAACCTCGCTCAATTGGGATATCGGGTCTACTGTCTATTCTCTATTAGGCTCTAAGCCTACGCTCATTGGCCTGTGAGTCTAGGGCCTGCTGAAAGACCCACTATAATTCACTTTTGGGAGCTCGTGGAATATGGCTCGAAAAAGTCATAGCAGCTGTTCCAATCATAACAATAGCAATGGCAATTCTATTAGTGTGAGCTCCATAATTCATATAACAATACAATACTTACTTGACCCTACTTGATGGCTGCAGTAGTTGCTCATGACAGTTGCATATGGACTCAATTCTATCTATTAGAAACAGCTAAGAAGTGCCTCTTGTTAGGCTTTGATACCTTTTGTAACGCCCCGAGACCCACGTGACTATCACGTACTCAGAGTTGTCCCAAAGACGCTACGCAATTCTATGTCAATATTTTTTGTGAAAAATAAACTCTATAAAATGCGAAAATAACACAAGATCGTCTAACAATATATATTGACAATGAGTTAGAAATGTTCATGACTCCACCATACTAAATATTCGAAAAATAAAAGCTAATCCAATAATTTAGTAGGACTAAATCATACACCATGTGCAACATCTCTATCACTGAGCTTGACCATCTGCATTACTATCTTCTATCATCTCACCTTCATGAATTCAGATGCAGGGGAAAACTCATGAGTATAAAAATACTCAGTACGTAGGGTCTAATCATAACAATAAATAATAGAACAATGGTGCTAAAAAATCAACAATAAATAAGGAGCAATAATCATTAGAGCACATGGTATGACAATATAAAAAGAGCTCAATAGCAATATATCAATAAGACCATGAATCAATAAAGAGGATCAGGTAAGAGATCAATGAACTGATCAATAACAATTATGCTTGATCACAATGGCACCTATCCAATTTACCAATTTTTCTATTATCTATATATAAGGTCATCGGCCAATACCAATTTCTATTCAATTCAATAGGAGGAGGCAAAGCCAATTAATGCCAAAATCTGAATGACCAAAGTTCAATTCAATTCAATTCAATTTCAATTTTATTCAGTTTCAATCAATAATAAGCGCTCAATCAATTAAGGGAAACTCCATGTTTCTTTCATGTAGTTCAGTGAGAGATCAAACTACGATAAGCCGCCCTCCAATAGTAGCGCTAACAATAGCTTCGTGATGGCGGGGGCCATGACCATCACAGGATAGCCATAGCTTCCCTAAATGATGACGTCTCAAACATCTAGGTACACTATCTGTCACATACAATACGATAACAATAATGACCCAGGGGACCTAGAGACAATCGGAGAACATGGAGACCCAACAGTTTCCATCTTTTATTTTGTTTAACCTAAATACCTATATTTAACAATTCACTTTAAATTAGACAAGGACCCAATCAGAGGAATATTACTAGATCGACATCATAAAGGATCACATGATATGATAGAATAACAATGACACAAAACTCAAATCAAATCTGAAAGATAAGATGATGTCAGATCTGTTCGTGATATGATCATGAATAATAAACTACGATAACTATTCAATGTTCTATAATAGTTTACCCAAAATTATAATTTCTGTCCCCAGAACCTGACCCGCGTCGGGTGAAACCCGGGCCGTGTTCGGAAATGCCCAATATCACATCGGCTAGGACAAACTCGGGCCGAGTTGAGTGTGAACCCGAGCCGAATTGACCGGTTCATGCCCGCATCAATCGGTCGATTCAACATGGACTACGTCCGAAGAAAATGGACCGTGTTGTCGAAAAACCCAGGCTGCATCGCCGCTAACCCGGTCCGCGTCCGACATAATCCCATACATATCAACGCGGTCCGAGTTCTATTGAACCCAGGTCATGTTTACTTGAACTCGGGCCATGTCGGCCTTAACCCGAACTGTGTTGGCTAGAACCCGGGTCGAGTTCGGTCGTCGGCGGGAAAACACGTTTCGACGCGATTTTTCGGCTACCATAACTTTGCCTTTCGAAGTTCAAACTATGCATATGATATATCAATAAAATCCTGGTACAAAGGAGAAGAAAATAGGGTACCATGTCACAAAAAATCGATGACATAGAGATTTCTCCTTCGTACTTAAAGTTGGCTGAAAAACCAACTAGATTCCCTTCTCTAAAAAATCTGTACGAATGCCAAACTTTGGCCGGCGATTGCTCTCTGTCCTCGCTCTGAAACTCGCGGCCACCACCTGGAACCTCTTTTCCTATGTGCCGACTTTGAAACCAGCCATCACACATTCTCGAGGCTGCCTCGGTTCGCGTGCAAATGAGAGAAAAAAGATGGCTTGTGGGGAATTCTGTTTGGCAGAAAAAGGGATTTTCAGCCACTCTTTAATGCCTATTTATAGGTGCAAATTTGAGATATTAATTCTATTAGGCCTTGGACCTTTTTAGAATCAATCTTGGCCATCCATCAATGACTAATCACTTCTTAATTATTTAGATTTATTTTAATCCGAATTTACTTCATAAATCCATGCTTATCTCCATAAAAATTCTATCTTTATTCAAATTCTATCGTCTTTCTCCATCTTATCTCATAATTTCCATCAATTTCATAATTAATTAATTCCAAAATATTAATATTAGAATTTTTAGATCCATTAAATAATAATAAATATCCTTTATTTATTTTCTAAAAATCTAGGTCGTTACATATCTGGTATCACCTCTCCCCTCCTATTGCCCCCTGTAAGAGGGTGGGTGCCATTGGTGCCGTTGTGCCATCCATCCCCTCCATCGTGCAATGGTTCAACACGCTTTAGTTCTTTTGCCTCGCATTTGTGATTTCAGTCCATTGGTTGATTTGTTTCATCTTCCACGGACAATCCAAGAAAGATGTAAGTAGGGGTGGCACCGCACGCTGTTCGGAGCTGGGGACACTACCTCCGCCTCGACCTCGACGACCCGCCTCCGTCGCCAACAACCCGCCTCCGTCGCCAAAGACCCGTCTTCACCCCGAATCTCCGGTCCGGAGGAAATTTTATCCCCCGTCCCGATCTCCGCGGGGCCCCAAATCTCCATGTGAACCCCGATTTCTCGAATTTTTTATTAAATAATGTGAAAAATGGAAAATAATCAATTATTATAAAATATTCATGCACACAATTATAAATATATCACTATTATAAATTCTACAAGATAAAATTCAAATTTTGGCACAAATTCCATCACAACATAAATTTTCAAATTCTACCATAACACAAACTTTAAATTTGATACAAGTTTCATAACATAAAGTTTAAATTACAACACCAAATATTTTAGATCAATAAGAGGACATTCATCATTTTTTTTCATTTCATCCTTCACCCATTTGCAAAGTTTCCTACAAGTTCATAAAAAATGATTAGTAGAATAATTCTAAATTGAATAAAATTAAAAAATGATAAAAAGTTACCTCTGCACTGTTAAAAAAATATCAGAAAAAATATCACAATAAAAAAAACGTGCGCATCACTAGTGCCTAGAGCCGATTCACCTTTGTGCACTGTGCGCAGAGGCGAATCGTGCACAGAGGTCAATCGCCCTCGTCGACGGTCGATGATGACGAGGGCCGCCCCTTTGGGCCGCCGCTCCTTTCGGATCGACCACGATGACGGCCACGATGACGCGCCCCTTTCGGCTGCTGCCCCTTTCGGATCGACCACGATGACCACGATGACGTGCCCCTTTCGGATCAACTAGATCGACGATGATCGAACCGACCTGTCGGGATCAACGATGCCCTCGACCGCTCGATGACGATCGGATCGACGGCGATGCCCTCGGCGACGACGACGATGACCCGCCCTTGATGATGATGCCCTCGACGATGACGAAGACCCGCCCTCGACGATGACGCCCTCAATGACGATGATGACCCACCCTCAACGATGACAACGCCCTCAACGACAACGATGATGGCACCGCCGTCGATGACACGCCCTCGACGCCGCCGCCTTTTAAACTCAATGCGGGCGGCCGCGACGGAGAGGTGAGGGAGAATGATAAAGAAAGAGTTGAAAATGGAGACCTTGTGAAGATGGAATCCGATTCATCGTCGGAGACGACAATGATGATTGACGAAGGGAAGCTGACGGCCGACGGCCGGCAATGGAGAGTTGATAGGGTTGAGTCTTGACTCGTTGAGAGTTGAGACTTGAGAGAAAGGGAGAAAGAAAGGGAGAGTTAGGGTTTGATGTTATATATATATATAATGGACGATTCATATGTAATATAATGAATATAATTATAATAAATTATTAATTATAAATAATGATTCGAGAATTCAGAAATCCGACGAGGCGGGGTGAACTACCCCCGCCCCAATCCCCGAAAGGGGGAGGGATAGTTTGACCCCCATTCCCGCCCCCGTAGGGAAAAAATTCCTGAATGCGGGGCCCCGAACGGAGAATCCCCGCGAGGCCCCTCAGGGGGCGGGGAATATTGCCACTTTAGATATAAGATGTATCCGCACTTTGAAAGGGGTTATTAACTAATAAAGTATACTAGATACACATGGTGGAATCCCCATATGACTTTTATTTGATTATTCTAGTTAATTATCTATGTAGCTTTTTAACATTACATAATCAAGCACAAGATTAAAGAGGCCATTTCACTATAAAAACAACGAACAAGATAACTATTCTTTAACAAATATTGGAACTCCATCCGAATGGTGATAAACTCGAGTCAGACTAGTCAAAATCCAGGCCGAGCACAAATCGACTCAGTTCAGCTTTCTTCTGTCAATCACTTAGCTGCAATTCATAGAACAACCGAGCCGAGTAGTATGGAACTTGGATTGGGACAATGATGACACAATCTGGTTGCGGGTTGAGTTTGCATTACTTCTAACAGTCTGAACTCATTCTAAGTATAACGACACTTGTACTGAGTTGTCAAAGCAATTCTAAACACGTGCACAAAGTTTATTCTTGTTATAATTCGGATTTCGGACCTCAGATGAGGTTGAATTTGAAATTGGGTCGGCCGTGTCATTAACGTCAGCAAGTTCGTGCATTTGAAGAATGCAGGCAATGTCCTTGCTACGTGGGTCAGGTTTTGGCACAACACAACCCTTATGCATTTTTTTGTTAACTTTACAATGATTTTGCAATCTAGACAGTTGTGCTTTCAACATACAAATATAGGAGACTTCTTCATGCATAATAGGAGATAGTTGTATGAGAATTCTGATTATTCCATTACCTAATCTAACTTCACCTTTTGGTTTTTAAAAAAATGTATAATAGAAAATCATAGATCATACCTTTAACTTTTTTAACTTGATTATTATATTTAGAAAGTATACCCAAAGTGAATCCAGAAATCAGAGATAATACCTTTAACTTTTTTTAACTTCATTATTATATTTAGAAAATATATCCAAAGTGAATCCAAGAACATGTACGTGTCCCGAGGGCTTCTCCTCGGGGCACGTCGAGTTATCTTATCATATATTTTTCTTTTCAACCCACTTTTGTACTTAGTTTATTTTCTAAGTGTGGTGGTGATAGTTTTGTAATTAGCACTTCAAAAAAGTGCACCCCGGTGATGGTCCTCCACACCACACGTCGCAAACCTACCACCCGAAATAATGGTATAGTAGGGGAGACCTGTTAGTGCTCTCCCGAAGCATTGTAATCATTCCTTTTTATTCAACAAAGATTTCAAGCTTTCCTAAATCTAGCATTGTGCCTCAAGCATGGGGTGGCAACCCACAAAAGAGCGTTCCAAAGCGTCCCAAGCGATCGAGCATTACGCCGAGGTGTCCGTTTGTTCACAAACGCCTCCACCGAAGAAGTGTCCGTTCGGGATTGTGCGTCCCAAAAGTTGTGATATACAAAAAGTGGCATAAGCAAGCTTCCGCAAATCGCTCAAAAGAACTTGCCTAGACGTTGGGCACGTCTAGACGCCGCACGGGTTGGTCGAGCGAAAAATGAACCCGTGACAAGTTGGTATCAGAGCAGCGTTTCTGGGACTGCTCAAGTTGGCGTTTGACGATCAAGGTGAAATGACGTCGAACTCGGAGATGACACATGAACCCGCAACACCGGAGAAGGGCCGTCAGGAGCGAGGGCGCACCCGCTCGAAGGACGCTATGCCCGCCTTCGAGCAACGCCTCGGTCAATTCCAATTGGATGTGGGCGAGATGCAAGACCAACTCGCAACGCACGAGCGGGAGTTGGAGAGGACCGTGGATCTCGCAACGGTGTGGGAAGAGATGGCGCCGTTGTATACACGGCTCGAGTCCATGGAGGCGACGATCATGGACATGCGGGAGACCTTGGACAATGGTATCTCAAACATGCGATTCGAGATGGAGCAAGAGTTCAAGACCATGCGGGAAGAACTCAAGCGACACTACGAAGATGGGCGGCGTCCCGAGACGCCCGCCCCGCATGAGGCAAGGATTGAAGTGCCAAAGCCGCGGCTCTACAAAGGCGAGCGGTTGTCAAAGGAGATCAACGACTTCCTGTGAAACGTCCGAAGGTACATGGAGGCCTTGGACATGTCGTCCGAAGCGAGGATGGTGAAGATCGCATCTTTCTACTTGCAAGATGCGGCGAGTCTGTGGTGGCGGTGTCATTGCGACGACGTGGAGCGTGGCATCGTTGATCCCATTGAGAAGTGGGGACTTCAAGAGGCAGCTTACCAACTACTTCTGCCCTGCCAAGTCGGGACTGGAGGCCAAGATTGCGTTGTTCAACATTTGCCAGAAGGGCACGTTGAAGGAGTACGTGAAATAGTTCACCGAGCTTCACCTACAGAATTCCCAAGTGGACGAAGACACGTTGCTGACGATATTCGTGAAGGGTTTGAAGCCATGGGCTAGGACGGAATTGGAGCGACGAGATTGCCCCAACCTCCGCTCGCTAGTCGCCGCTATCCAGTCGCTCGTGGAGTACACCAAAGCGAGCGCTCCACCACCAAAGCCCTCGGACAAGGGCAATGGTGGAGGAGAGAAGTCCAAATCACAAGGAGGCAAGCCGTACTATCAAGACAAAGGCAAGTGACACCAAGACAAGAAGCCGAACAATGAAAGGTTCAAGAGGGACGGAAAGCCGCCAAAGCCTTGCTACATTTGCAAGGGTCCACATTGGACAAGCGATTGTCCACAGAAGGCGACAGTTAACGCAATGTATTGCCCCGAAGAGAAGGAGAAGGAGGAGGCGTGTCTCAGTTCGATGCACGTCCTCAGCGCCATCAACGCCTCGAAGGGTCCTTCAACGACTGCTCGACTTTATGCAGACATCGAATTGAACGGGCAAGTCTTCAACGCCCTCATCGACACGGGAGCATCGGAGTTGTTCGTATCCGAATTGACCGCCAAGAAGTTAAAGCTGCCACTACAGAAGACTAATGCCACGTTCAAGACGGTGAATGCGAAGCCTATCTCGACCACATGAATTTCTCCTGGAGTGAAGGTTCACATCGACAAGTGGTCGGAAAGCTTCGACGTTATGGTGGCACCAGTGGATGACTACGAAGTGATGACGGGCGGGCATATCTTTCCTGAGACACATCGCTGCATGTGTCATCCCGCTCACCAACTCGATGGTCATCTTCGACCCCAAGAGATCTTACAACGTCCTTGTGAGATCAGACGGAGATCTTAAGCAAAAGACCCTCTCCGCTATGCAAGTGGCGAGGGGGTTGCGCAAACAGGAGCACACCTTCTTGGTGACCGCCATCTTGGAAGATCCGCGGTCCTCCACTCCAACACCTCCCAAAGTCCTTGAAGCCCTTGAGGACTTTGCGGATGTCATGCCCCCAGAACTCCCAAAATGGCTGCCGCCGAAGCGTGAAGTGGACCATGTCATCGACTTGGTCCCAGGATCGAAAGCCCCACATGGAGTCCCATATCGGATCGCCCCTTCGGAACTCGCAGAACTTCGTAAGCAACTTACCAAACTATTGGATGCGAGATATGTTCGGCCATCAAAGTCTCCATATGGCACCCCGGTCCTCTTCTAGAAGAAGCATGACGGTTCCCTCCAGATGTGTATCGACTACTGGGCACTCAACAAGCTTACGGTGAAGAACAAGTACCCCATCCCCTTGGTGGCGGACTTGTTCGACCAACTTAGCGGCACAAGATGGTCTACCAAGTTGGATCTTCGTTCGGGCTATTGACAAGTCCGAATCGCGAAAGATGATGTGCAGAAGATGGCGTGCGTCACAAGATACGGCTCCTACGAGTTCCTCGTGATGCCTTTCGGCCTCATCAATGCCTCGGCGACCTTCTGCACTCTCATGAACAAGGTATTGCAATCATTCCTTGACATGTTCGTGGTTGTCTACCTCGACAACATCATGATCTACAACCGCACCTTGGAGGGGCATATCGAGTACATTTAGCAAGTGTTCGAGTTGTTGCGGCAGAACGAGCTCTACGTCAAGCGAGAGAAGTGTGCCTTCGCACAACCGGAAGTGCACTTCTTGGAGCATGTCATCGGAAGTGGCAAGCTGAAGATGGATGGCGCGAAGATTCGGGCCATCATGGAGTGTGAGCCGCCTAGGCGGGTTCTCGACATGCGTTCGTTCCTTGGCCTGACGAACTACTATAGGCGTTCATCAAGGGGTATTCACATGTGATGACCCCTTTGACGAATCTCCTCCGGAAGAATATGAAGTGAGAGTGGACGCCGACATGCCAGGAAGTGTTCGACACCCTCAAGAAGGCTATGACGGAGGAACAGTGCTCGTCCTGCCAGACCACACCAAGCCCTATGAGGTACAGACATATGCTTCTGATTATGCCATTGGAGGAGTTCTTATGCAGGAGGGGCATCCCGTGGCGTTCGAGAATCGCAAACTCAACGACACGGAGCGACGCTACACCGTTCAGGAGAAGGAGATGACCGCGGTGATTCACTGCCTTAGAATATGGCGGCACTACCTTCTCGGGTCGCGATTTCACATCAAGACGGATAACATCGCGATAAGTTACTTCGAGACACAGAAGAAGCTCTCGCCAAAGCAAGCAAGATGGCGGAGTTCGACTACGTCCTGGAGTACAAGCCTGGCAAGACGAATGTTGTTGTCGATGCCCTTAGCCAACGCACGAAATTGGCGGCCATGAGCTCCTCTCAGGCCGACATCATCGAGATGATCAAGAAGGGATTGGAGTCAGATCCCACGGCGAAGAACTTGTTTGAACAAGCGACGGAGGGCAAGACACGCCGCTTTTGGGTGAAAGATGGGCTGATCTTCACCAAGGAACGTCGCATCTACATTCCACTCTTCGACAACTTGCGGCGCACTATCATGCAAGAATGCCATGACTCCAAGTGGGCAGGACATCCGGGCATCCGCCGCACTTTGGCACTCATCGAGGACAACTACTTTTGGCCAATGATGGAGGATGATGTTGAAGCTTTCGTGAAGACATGCCTTATTTGCCAGCAAGACAAGAACCTGAATCAAGCGCCCGGCGGACTTCTGGAACCCCTGTCTATTCCAGAGCGACCATGGAAAGATATTTCCACGGACTTCACCACGGGCCTGCCCAAGTCTGAAGGGGCGGGTACCATCATAGTGGTCGTTGATCAGTTCTCTAAGTATGCCATCTTCGCCGCCGGCTCCGTAAGTTGTCCTGCTACTGAAGTCGCGGAGTTATTTATGAAGCATGTAGTGAAGTATTGGGGCCTACCACAAAGCATCGTCAGTGATCGAGATGTTCGATTCGTTGGCAACTTCTGGAAGAAACTGTTCAAGATGATGGACTCCAACCTGCATTTCTCGACATCACTTCATCCTCAAACCGATGGCCAAACTGAGAGGGTGAATTGTATCCTAGAGATCTACTTGCGACACTATGTGAGTGCCAATAAGAAGGACTGGGCAAAGCTACTCGACATCGCATAATTTTCTTACAACTTGCAGCGGAGCGAGTCGACAAGTCGGAGTCCCTTCGAGATAGTGATGGGACATCAACCTCTGACGCCCCAGACCGTCGCCACTTCTTATGGTGGCAAAGTCTCCGTCGCTCACCGCATGACGAGGGAATGACATGAGCAGAACGACATGGCGAGAGCATGTTTACACAAGGCATCGAAGCACATGAAGAAGTGGGTGAACACCGCCCGACGGGATGTCAACTTTGAAGTCGGAGACCTGGTCCTGGTGAAGCTGGTCCAGCATCTTCGGCTAAGTGGGAAGAATCTGCACAAGGGCCTCGTTAGGCGTTACGAGGGCCCCTTCAAGATCCTGAAGAAAGTAGGTAAGGTGGCTTACAAGTTGGAGCTCCTGTCTCAGATGCAGCAACACCCCATCTTCTATGTCAGCCTGCTCAAGCCTTTTGTTGAAGACATTGAAGATCTCGAGCGTGAGGTTTCAGACCGCGCCCCGCCGGCCATCCGTCAATAGTTTACTGATCAAGTTGAAGAAGTACTCGTCGTCCGCACGAAGAATCGAAAGAAAAAGTATCTTGTTCGATTGAGCGGAAGACCGGACGCCGACACAAGTTGGGAGACAGCCGAAGATCTATGGCAGTTCAAGCAGAAGATTGAAGAATTTCAAGCTGCAGCTCCAGGGACGTCGCTGACTTGAGTGGGGGAGAATGTCCCCGGGGCTTCTCCCCGGGGCACGTCGAGTTATCTTACCATGTATTTTTCTTTTCAACTCACTTTTGTACTTAGTTTATTTTCTAAGTGTGGTGGTGGACGTTTTGTAATTAGCATTCCAGAAAAGTGCACCCCCGGTGATGGTCCTCCACACCACACGTCGCAAACCTACCACCCGAAATGGTGGTATAGTAGGGGAGACCCGCTAGTGCTCATTCGAAGCGTTGTAATCATTTCTATTTACTCAAAAAAAATTTTAAACTTTCCTAAATCTAGCATTATGCCTCAAGCGTGGGGTGGCAACCCACAAAAGAGCATCCCAAAGCGTCCCAAGCGATCGAGCGTTACGTCGAGGTGCCCATTTGTTCACAAACGTCTCCACCGAAGAAGCGTCCGCTCGGGACTGTGCGTCCCAAAAGTTGTGGCATACAAAGTGGCATAAGCAAGCTTCCACAAAGCGCTCAAAAGAGCTTGCCTAGACGTTGGACACGTCTAGGCGCCGCACGGGTCGATCGAGTGAAAAATGACCCCGTGACATACGTACCTTTTGCAGGTAGAACTATTTGAAATTTAAGAATCTTTAGGTGACTTCCGCGGCGAATCTCCTGACTTTTGACCAAGATCCCAACGTTTCTTGGCAAAGGTGATAACCACAAATTGATGGCCAGAGGTTGGACACATGCATGAACACCAAGAAGGAAGAAACATTTGACTCGACTTGTTTGGATTGAGAATTTTAAGTCTCATTAGTTCTCGAGAATTTGATAGAAAAATTTAAGTGTGGTGTTTGGATGAAAAGTGTAATGATGAGAATTTGAAATGTTGATGTGATAGATAAATTTTAGTAGATGTTTGGATAAAAAAGTAAGAACTAAAAATATAAATTATTATTTTATAATGTATAAAATTATAGTAAATTAAAATATTATTTATTTAGTTAAAATCATTACAATAATATACAAATATTATACATAATTATTAATTTAAAATGTATTTAAAAATAAGTTTTGTGATAGTATATTAATATTAATTTTTATATGTTATTAATATTATAATTTACACAAAGAATATAATTTATTATTTTATGAGATATAAAATATAAGTAAATAAAAAAATATTATGTATTTATTTATATAATATTTAATTAATGATGTTTTACTATATCACAATACTAATTATATTTATAATATATAATATATATTGGCACGTGAAAAAAAAAGAAGAGTTCTTGCCAAAGCAAGAACTTTTTTTGGGAACTAGAACTCACGTGTGCGTTTGACTAGAATTTTAGTTCTGATTGAACTTTTTTTTTTGGGTCTCACATTTAACAGAACAAAGGAATGTTCTACCTTTTGTGAAGAGGGAAAAACTATTTTTTTGAACGACGAAGAGGCTGGGACAAGGTCCATTTATAAGAAAAAAATAATTTGGAATTGGATTAAATTATAATACGAAAATAAGTTCTAATATCCATCTACACTAATTTTGAAATTTATATATAACCTCTATTAACTATCTTAATTAAATAATTTATCTTCTTCCTCTCTTTTTCTTTCTTTGATTCAATTCAAACTCTTATCCTTTCCTAACTTCAATTGTCCTTTATTTTTTAAAGGTTTTTGCAAATAAATAGACAAAAAAATTTTAGCGACTTATTTAATTCTAAAAATTTGGGATTAAAAAAAATTCTTCCTCAAAATTTTTTCTCACGGCCCGTTTGGCTTAGTTGATACAAAATAACTAATAAGTTAAAGTGCTGATAAATATTTTATTAATTGAAATTTATTTTAAAAATAAGTAGTTACACGTTTGGATAAAACTACTTATATTAATAATAACTAGTTTGTTATGAGATAACTAACTGACTTATTTTTTAGAAACAAAATAAGCACTCCTCTTATTGCTTATTTTTTTGACTTATAAGTAGATTTGATATCTACTTATCAGTAGAATTTTTAAGTTACCAAACGTTGAATTTTTTTAAATCAACTTATAAGTGACTTATAAGCTTAGCCAAACAATCCCTAAGAATTCTCCAAATAACTTCCTATCATATCAACACATGCTTTACTATGTGCATACATCCTTATTTTTTTATAATAAAAAGAAAAATCCATATTACCCCTTTCGTTGTAACTAAAAGGAAAACTAATTATGCGAAACCTTGGTCATTATATCCTGAATCCTCTTTTATGTTTCCCTTAGCAAATAGTTATTGCTTACTGGACCCTTATGCCCTTAAAACTTTCTCATATTTGTTTAAGGATTATTGAGTTTGAAGATTTTTCAATATAACTTCAATTTCAATTTTCAACTTAAGTAGTTTTGGTAATTTGTATTACTTTTATAATATGAAATTATAGTGCTTTTGGGGCGCCTGGATTCGAACTGCATAAAAAAGTTACCTAATCTCAATTTACAAAGTTAAGTATTTTTTTCCTTTTAGACAATTTAGAGTATCACTTAAAGTAAACGTATTCTCTCTTACCTATAAAAATATGATGAAAGCTTATATATAATATTTTTAGTGTTTTTATTAACTGAAAATATCACCACTATTAAAATTCTTTTGGGAAAAAAATTGACCATGCCATGTGGATCAATATTTAAGCTCGGTTTATATTAATTAAGTTGGGATAATGTCAAATAAATATTTTTAAAATTTTAGTATCTTAATGCAATTCGAAAGTTGCATTGAATTTCAAATTCAATAATATTTTTCTATAAAGTCCAATCCTTCATAGTTATTCATTATGAAAAAACAATCATTTTATCCTATTTTTTTAAAAAAAATGTTATTCTAAAAGATTGTTTATTAAAAATAATAAATAAGTTTTCCTTTTAATTTTGAAATTTAAATTTATGATGGCTAGAAATGTTAAGATTATAATCAAGATCGATCAAAAAATATATAAAAGAATAAATAAAATTGAATCAATGACTTCAAAACAGGGTGACGCGATTGTAGATAAGTTGTTACAATCTGGCGAGCCCATATCGAGGTGAATCTTGAGTCCATTTGATTTGGGCGATTTGACATGGTCTGAATGTAGTTAGAAATCATATTGTTTAGGTTCAAACTCAAAATAGTGTATAATGGAGCTGAATCTGCATGGAATGTAATCACTAGTGCCCTTATTAGAAAAAAAATCACATGGTACTGAATCAGCAGAAAACTGCATAAGGAACGAAAGCACTATTACTTGCATGCAAAGGATTGGAGATGCACATCCCCATCTTTGTGAAAACCAAAATTGTCAGTGTGGGTGAGCAATTGGTATAGCTTTGTAAACATTTATATGTTCTTTATGATCCTGGAATGTTTATTTAGTTTCTAATGTAGAGCTTGTTCCTCTATCCTGGTAGTGAATTTTTTTAGTGTAGTGAATTTTTTTAGTGGTAGTGAATTTTTTATTGTAATGAATGTTGGACTATGAAGGGACAACATGAACGTAAAGTGGGAGTAACCAAAATGATGATGTTGAGATGGATGTGTGGTCATACAAGATTAGATAAGATTAGGAATGACCATATACGTGAACGAGTCGGAGTGGCTCCTATTAGTGAGAAAATGATAGAGAATCGTTTGAGATTGTTTGGTCATGTTCAGAGAAGACCATTAGATGCGCTAGTAAGAAGAGTAGATCAAATAATCTGGAGTCCGATTAAAAGAGAGAGAGGGAGGCCAAGACGGACACTTGACGAACTAATAGAGCAAGATCTATTGGTGAATAATATACCGAAATGTTTGATTACTAATAGAGCGGAATGACGTCGTATGATCCATATAGCCAACCCCACCTAGTGGGATAAGACTTTGTTGTTGTTGTGGTTGTTGTAGAGCTTGTTTCTATCTGTGATCACTAATCCTTAATTCAAAAGAAAAAATCACATGGGATGTACCTTGACTTTTTTTAATCATAAAAGTTAAAACCATTCTGTAACTCGACGGAAAGATATGATTTAAATTAGACTTTTTAAACAAAACTAAAATCAAGAGTTTTGCTTACCATTGATTAATTGATTTAGCATTAGAAAGCAAGCCATTCAACTTCTCATAGAACAGCAGAAAACCTGAAGAACAAGTGAAAAAGATGAAAAGAAAACTAGTACAACGAGAACAGGGAGAAGCACATGTATGCGGCTTCATCTCCGCAAGTTTAATGCTACTAACACATAAAACTTGTCATACACGTTGTCTATGCATCGGTAGTACGCAATCCTCCACTTCATGCTGATCAGCAAAGCACCTGTGAAAGCCCAAAAACCAAGGACGAATCCTGGAGCTATCCCCATATAGAACCACATATGCTCAGTTTTTGTGTTCTGATAACGTCTGACTCGACTTTCATCACGGTTTCCACAAGCGAAATTTAGTGGAAATCCACAGAGGTGGGCATTGCCCATGTAGATGGATGGGTCCGGATGATTTTGAAATTGTCCGCGGGTCGGAATTGGTCCAGACAAATTATTGAATGAAAAGTTCATGACACCGAGGAAATTCAATTGACCCATGCTCTGAGGAATCTCACCAGTGAGATTGTTAAGTGACAGATCAAGCGATTCCAAGTACCGCAGTTCCCCGAAATCCATTGGAATGATTCCGTTGAGATGATTATCTGACAAGTTAAGATTCTGCAACATGGCTAAGGTTGTTAATCCTTCTGGAATGTCTCCTGACAAAATGTTGTTTGATAAGTCAATGCTTACAGGAAATGAAAGAAACTCCAGATAGAGTTCGTCCCTTCCTTTCATGACAATATTTAGGCTATCGTAGAAAACATTTTGGTCATGATTTTGCAGGAACTTCATGTAGGTAAAGTTTGCAAAAGTTTGCGGTATGGGTCCAGATAACATGTTATGAGACAGATCAATAACCTGAAGCATAGGAAGTCCGCCAAGTTCCGAAGGAATTTTGCCAACAAACATATTTGATCGAAGGATTAGTACTCGCAAATTGGTTAAGACCTCTCCTATCCAAGTTGGTATTTGCCCATCCAACTTATTGTCCCCAATATCTAGAATCTGGAGACTAGAACAATTCTTTAGTGACAAAGCAAGATCTCCACACAGATTGTTGCCACCCAAATGCAACGATGCAATATTGCCAAGACTGCTAATTTCTGAAGGAATTTTTCCGACAAACATATTTGATCGAAGGTCTAACATTTCCAATCCGGTCAAGTCTGTTGCTATCCAATTTGGTATGCTTCCATTGAAATTATTGTACCCAAGCGCCAGATCCCACAGCCCAGTACAATTCTTTATGGCTAAAGGGAGATTGCCTGATAAATTATTATGCCCCAAACTCAAAGACTCAAGTTGAGATAAAGAGCATATAGAGTCAGGAACAGTGCCAGATAGTCTGTTATCGCTCAATCCAATGATCGCCAAATGTTGTTGATTTCTTCCCAAACAGTTTGGTATGTCTCCTATCAATTGATTGCGAGTGAGAACGATGGTTTCAAGATTCTTCATTTTGCATATGGATGAGGGAATGCGACCACTTAATTTGTTTTCAGAGATGTTTAGTTGGACTATGCCGTACATAATCTCACCGATATTTGAAGGAATTGGCCCCGATATCAAGTTCTTTTGTAGCATCAAAGTTTCAAGTTTTGCTGAAAATTGTGGAAATGAACCCTCAAATTTATTGTAGCTTATGTCAACTTCTATGAGATTTAGGTGAGTCAATGAATTGGGGAGGACACCTCTGATCATGTTGTTTGATAGATCGATCCTGCTTAAGTTGGAAGAGAAGGTCCAAAACCACTCCGGCATTACGTCTGATATTTGTGTGCCTGACATATCTATCTCAGAAATGTCATGCATTTTCTGAAGCCACGCAGGAAAATGAGGTCCAACTTTGCAATTGGCCAAGGTAATCTCTATTAGAGGAGGAGGAACCCAATCAGTTCCGATATCAACTATCAATTGTGAGTTGTCAGACAATCTTAGGTACCGTAGGCTTGTGAGTTTCTCAAAATGTGTCTCATTAAGAACGCCTTCAAAATCGTTTCCGGTTAAATTCAGCACAACAAGACTGCCAAGTTGTCTGAAGATTGGTGACAGAGTTCCATTCAATTGGTTGCCTGAAAGATCGAGTTTCTCTAGTTTCTTAAGCTCAACAAGCCATGGCGGCAGCTGACCTTTAAGATTACTACCAGACCACGACAGCGTTGTCAAACTGGAGAATTTTCCTACAGCTGTAGCTGCAGCTGGTATACCTCCTTCAAGAAAGTCGTTACCATCCAAATATAGGACTTCCAAGGACATCAAGTTCGAGACTGTAACGGGAACATGCCCGACGAAGTCATTAAATGAGAGGTCAAGGTGCCTTAAGCTACCAATTTGGAACAGCCATGGCGGAATGCTGGTGTTTAAATAATTTCTAGAAAGATCAAGGAAAGTCAATGAAGTGAAGTAATTATGATCTGGAAGAAGAGCACCGGTAATGTTGTTAGATTGTAGAGATCCACGGGCCAAGTGCAACTCAGAGAGTGAGGGGAGCATACCGAGATGTTGGAGAGCAAGATTTCCATTCGTAATGTTCACACGATCCAGATTGAGGTAACGCAGAGAAGACAGATGAGAAAGCCAAGAAGCGTCGTCATCAATATCAAGTGTAAAATAGCTGGTAATACGAAGATATCGCAAGCTCGAGAGGTTTCCCAGCTGCGGAGGAATGCTTCCAGCCAGCGACGTGTCTGAGAGATCAAGATATTGCAAGCTTGACAGATTTCCCAACTGTGGAGGAATGGCTCCAGCTATTGACGCGTCTGAAAGATCAAGGTGCCTTAGACTCCTCAATTCTGACAGTGCGAGCAAAGATGGGCTGATCTCGTCTGCCTCCATCAAAGGGGTGAAGCCTTCAAAAGGCGTATGCGTATGCACGTCCAGCCGTATGACGTGATGACTGTTGTCGTCGCACTCCACACCCCACCAGCCGCAGCAGTCGTGGCCAACCCAGGAGGACAGCCGGCCGTGGGAGTTCCAGAGACCATGTTTGAACTGGAGGAGGGCCTTCCTCTCGTTATCTCTGCACCTGATCAGGCTGATGGTGGTGGTGTCTGCTCCGTAGCAGAGAATTTGCAGCGACAAGAAGAGCGCCATCAGGGCGAAGTTGGCAGCAGCAGTAATACCCATGGTTGGAATTGATGATATGATTCTTTAACTAATTCTTTAGATCGATGGATGACCACACGCAGAGCACTTACGTATTTATGTGTATATATATACTTTGCATACTTTTTCTTTTCCGTTAGAAAGAAATGTTTCCAAAAAGGCAAAAGAAAGCAAATAAGAACTGAAAAAGGAGGCATTTCTTCCGTTGTTTTTTCCTTTTCACACGAATGTTAAAATGTCAACATTTCCATGACCGACTTGAAATTTCGGGTCAACTGACGACGGTTGTAATGGTCTGGTCCGACGCCTCGTGAATAAAGGCCGAAATATTTAGATATTTTAAAAAATATAATTCAACGAAAATCAATCAAATTTTACTTTTTACAAAACTATCTACATGAAATTATTATAAATAATGTTATTTGAAGAATATTTTTGTTCTCCTTAAATTGGAGAATACGCATATTCTATTTTTTTCCTTTTTCTTTTGTTGTTTTCTTATTTTTCGTTATTTAATTATTATATTATATAATTTTATTATTAAAATAATAATAAATGTAAATTATTTATAGTAAACTATTTTAATTATAAAATATGAAATAAAAATTTCAACCAGAAGTAGAATAAGAATATATTTAAATTATTATATTCTCTAAAATATAATTGGTTATTCTTTGAAAGTTATTATCTAGCATTCTAACCAAACACTCCGAAATGTCTACTATAAATTCTTCCAGATCTTGCAGGTAATGGACCGGGAACACACTGCCTACCGAATACCCTGATTTTGAATACATCATTATGCTTTATGCTCATTATTTATATTTTTTTTTTCATATTTCTTCTATATGTATATGGATTGCTGATTTTATCTTGAACTCAACTTGGATACGCATGTGCTTTTTACTAGTCAATATCTGGCTGCTAAAATATGTTCTATAAACTTGCGTACTAACTCCTACATTGATTTTTTTTTTTAATTCTAAAGTACACTTATATCGTTCTAAATCTGTGTGCAAACTTTTAAGCAAGCCCAATCCCAAGTGCTGGATGGCTGATTTGGAAGACTGTCAGCTATACAAGTTTTCCCCACAGTGACCTACCTATTAAAGATATGCTAAACTCCTTTTATAAGGGTCCCAAAATCGATCTTCTTATCACATAGACAATTAGATTGACCACGAAGACATTACACTGTCTATTACATATTTAACCTTTACCAACTAACAAACATAATACGTGACAATAAAAATAATAACAAAATAAATGAAAATATGATTGCGGAAGAGACAAATCTCGAAAAATCAAAGGGCATCAATATTTAATGAAATCATTCAAAAGGAAAGAAAGGATTAAAGTTTTCAAATAATTCGAGCAACGATCACACGTGCAATGTCAAAAGAGAGAACCATAACATCCTTCAATTATAGGAACCAATTATTCGAACAATGAAATAAAAAGGGCGAAATGCTATTGCGTTGAACAAGTCATGTGCAGCTGTCCTCGAGCTCTACGTCTTCCATCACCTCTTTAAGCAAGATTCTCATTTGTAAAATCCTAATGCAAGGGAATAGAATACCCGTGAGCGAAATGCTCAGTACACATAGAAACATAGACGATAAAATGACAATCAAAATATGATTAACAATAATAATGGGGAATCAATAGAACACATGCTTTTGAACAATGGTCTCAATGCTTTAATCATTGGTCTCAATACCTTGAACACAATAGGCTATGAACAATACTTATTCATATCTATGTTTGTTCCTTCCTATAGCAATACACTGTTCTGTACTTTATTCTGCTATACATTATTATGCTTTGCTTTGTTCTGTGTGATACTACATCTTATACATTATTATGAGATCTTTGAAGTTTGTTTTCCTATGCGAGCTCGCTTTGATTAAGTTGGGAAGCCAGAGGTACTCCTATGCATCTGAGAAGTTAGAATGTTCATAATAGGGAAGGTGTATGCTAAAGCATACTCTTTTCGGAACATAGGTGGGAGAGGACCTGTACCCTAGGAATAATGGTCATTAAAGATCCGTAGATTCGTTGTCTCCTCAGCTAAGCTACTTATTCCTCTCGCACTATATTTTGTAATTCATATGTTGTCCCATTGGGGAAGGAGTGTGTCAATACATCACCCTTTTTCGGAATGCAAGTGAGAGATGGCTTGTACATGAGCAGTGTTCGTTAAGACCAGTAGGTTCACTATCTCTTCAGTTCAGCAACATGCCCCTTTCTGTACTATACCTTGATATTTGTTCTGTACTTTATGCGGCAGTTATCCCATAGTTTCATCTTTTCTTTATCTTATTATCATTTGTGGGTACTTTCATCTTTTGTAATATAGCCCATACCAAATTGGAGAACCCGGGTCGGACCTTCTGTTTGAGCCATGCGCTTGACTCGGGCCAAGTCAGGGTTTGACTTGGTCGGTCAGCTTTTGTACTTTGAAATCGGTCTGGAATTTCTCTCTGTTCTTGGACCGATCGATTGCTACTGTTGGACCGGTCGACCAATCGTAAGGGTCGGTCGATCGCTCTGTTGCATCGAGCCGCTCGACCATTCACTTTGAATCGGTCGACCGATCGCTACGGCGCGTCGGTGCATCGCGAGATCAGTCGACCATTCTGTCGGAACCGGTCGATCGATCGTATGCGTGTGGCTTCGGAGCTCTCGCCGGATCGATCGACCGATCACATCGGTTCGGTTGACTGGTCATAAGTTCGCCGTGAGTCTTCTAGGATCGGTCGACCATTCTTACGAAACCGGTCGACTGATTCTGCAATGAAACAGGGCCGCCGGTCATCTCCTTCATCTCCGGCTCACTTCCGATCATCGGATCACGACGGTTATAATACGAAAAATGATGCTAAGAGATTCAGGATCAATATGGAATTATAACACACATCAAAAGATCCACATTTTATCGTCTAGGAGATTTCACGTCTATGGTACCTTTTTCGAATGTTTTCCATTCGCCGGAGCCGCTGTCGTCGCTCTACTCGATTGCCGATCGTTCCTAGCCGGTGGAAACGTGTGTCTGGTCTTCACGAGTGCGTCGAGTGTGCTGTTGCGTGCTGGAGGATCATCGGATCGTTGGATCGTCCTTGCCTTGTTCGGTTCGCCTGTCCGTTCGTTGCTCGCCGAAAGAGAGGAAGAGGAGTGCGGCGGTGCTGGAGCTGCGGCGGCCAAGTGGATAGTCCAAGGGGCGCGAGAGTAGCTCCGCATGCCCTCTTAAAGCCCCTGCCGCCCCTCTCTCCCGGTGACACATCATGGCGAGAGAGAATCGAGGGAGGAAGTTACTCTCCCTTGATTCTCGATTTGTTTTCCTTTTTTGTTTTAATTTGAATTCGAATTCGCATTTTGAATTCTATTTGTTGGAGAGTTATGTGCGGGTTGTTACACCTTTAGATCATTCCATTGCTCCCTCTATTGAATCAAATACTCATCTGTTTCTTAATTGCCCTTTCTAGCCTCGTTGAGTCTTATAATTTGGCCAAACAGAAGATTGAGATTCAAGCCGAAGTCATTAGCTGGCAGCTGCCCATGGATGCTAATTAAAGGGTTTGGTACACTTCCACAAAGAATTTCTGTTGCAACTACTTTTTATTTATTTTTTCTCCTTTTTTCCTTATCTCTTATCTAGACATGTCTTTATTTCCTTCCAAAACTTTAATTATCCCTTTTAACTTGTTAATTTTCAAATATATTTTCTTTTAATTTTCAAATATATTACAACAGCTAATCACTCCATACATATAATTAAGGCGCTATACAGATAATAATCTGACAATAGATTGTTCCTCTTCTGTTCACTCGAAGTCGTGACTGGGATTGAGCAGGGACAGGTCGTCCACAGTACTAACGTCGAAGGCGCGCTCTGCGCAGGCCCTGCGAACATGATCTACGCCGTCCCCCGTCAATGTCGCCCATGAGCACGTACCTGCCGTGCCGCTGGAGGACGACGACAAGCAAGAGCAGATGCAGAGGCAGCAGAGCGCCGGTGCGCAGGAACGAACGACGTTTCACAAATCCTTGGACCAAGTTTTCTGGCGAGATAGGGGCTCCGGATAGCCCTTCAACAACGAAGATGATGTTGGCGTCGTGTGTGAGCCGTAGATATGCAAAATATTATTAGTATTACGATTCTCAATTGAAACATAATGATTTTTAATCATAAAGTTATACTATTCTCAGAAAAAAAAAAGGAATCAGATGAAACATAATCCACCTTGACGTTTTTAATCATAAAGTTATAATATTCTTTGTAACTATACGGAAACAAATGATTTAAATTCTACTCTCAAACAAAACTAAAACACTCATTCACTGGTTTTGCTTACCATTGATTAATTGATTTAGCATTAGGAAACAATGCATTCAACTTCTCGTAAAATAATAACCTGATTCTTGAATCATCATGCTCTTTGCTCCGATAGTCTGGTGCTGATAATTAAGTTCTAAATGAGTATAAAAAAATCTCATAAAATAATATGCTACGAAGGAAACAGTAGTTATTTATCACGAGTCTTCCTGTGGACAACAGTAAATGTGAAGAACACGTAAAAAAGATAAAAAAAAAAGAACAAGAACAAGAACAAGCAAAGCAAGTTCACACTTCAACTTGACCAAACACATGCATGAGGCTCCATCTCGGCAAGTTTAACGCCAGTACTCCACTAACACAAAACCTGTCATACGCGTTGTCTATGCATCGGTAGTATGCAATCCTCCACTTCATTTTGATTAGCAAAGCACCTATGAAAGCCCAAAAGCCAATGACAAATCCTGGCGCCATGCCTAGATCAAACCAGATATTATTCTCTCGATGATTGCCTTGACTTTCATCACTTTTACTTGTAGATTGACGACTCTCACGTCTTTCACAAGGAAACACATGAAGGAGGGCATTACCCATGTAGATGGATGGCTCTGGTTGACAATAAAATTGTCCGCCGACCGGAATCATTCCCGAAAAATTATTGAATGAGAAATTCATGACACTGAGGAAATTCAATTGAGTAATGCTCTGAGGAATCTCACCGGTGAGATTGTTAAGTGACAGATCAAGCGATTCCAAGGATCGCAGCTTCCCAAAATCCCATGGAATCACTCCATTGAAATGATTATTGGACAAGTTAAGATTTTGCAACATATCTAAGATTGTTAAGCTTTCGGGAATCTCTCCAGACAGATTGTTATAGGATAAGTCAATGCTTACTGGATATCTCTCCTGAAGCTCCTGATACTCTTCGAATCTTTCTTTCGTGACAACATCTACAACATCGGCAAAATAGTCACCTGAGCCAAATGTCTCAACAGTCAGTTGGCTATAGTAAAAGAATTCATATGCAAAATCTTGCGGTATGGGTCCAGATAGCATGTTGTGAGATAGATCAATAACTTTAAGTCTTGAAGGAGTTTTGCCAAGTTCTGTAGGAATTTCGCCGGCAAACATATTTGATCGAAGGCTTAATACTAGCAGACCGTACATGTTTTCTAGTATCCTACTTGGTATTTGTCCCTCCAACTTATTATCCCCAAGGTCTAGAACTGACATCTGAGTACAATTCTTCAGTGACAAAGGAAGAACTCCGGATAGACTATTGCCGCCCAACAACAATGCTCGAAGATTGTATGGACTGCATATTTCAGAAGGAATTTCGCCGACAAACATATTTGAACGAAGGTTTAATCTTTCCAAATTGGTCAAGTTCTTTGCTATCCAAGTCGGTATGTATCCTCTGATATTATTGTGCCCAAGTGCCAGAAACTGCATATTTGTACAATTTTGTGTGGCTGAAGGGAGATTGCCTGATAAATTATTATGCCCCAAACTCAAATACACAAGTTGAGATAAAGACCATATAGAGTCAGGAATGGTGCCAGATAACATATTATTGCTAAATTCAATGCCCGTTCTTTTTTATTTTTGCCCAAACAATTTGGTATGTCTCCTGTCAGTTGATTGTGAGAGAGATCGATGGTGCCAAGTTTCTTCATTTTGCATATGGATGAGGGAATATTGCCACTTAATTTATTTTGAGAGACGTCTAATTCAACTATGTCGTACATCATCTCACCCATATTAGAAGGAATTGATCCGGATATTAAGTTATTTTGTAGCTTCAAAGATTCAAGTTTTGCTGAAAATTGTGGAAGTGGTCCCTTAAGCTGGTTCTGGCTAATGTCAACTTTTATGAGATTCGGGAGGTGGGTCAATGAATTGGGGAGCTCGCCCTGTATCATGTTGTTTGATAGATCAATCCTTCGTAACTTAGAAGAGAAGGTCCAAAACCAACCTGGCATTGTGTCTGATATCTGTGCGCCGGACATATCTATATCAGAAATGTTATCCATTTTCTGAAGCCACTTAGGAAAAGCAGGTCCAACTTTGCAATTGGCCAAGGCAATCTCTATTAGAGGAGGAGGAACCCAATCAATTCCGATATCAACTTTCAATTGCGAGTTGTGAGACAATCTTAGATATCTAAGGCTTGTAAGTTTCTTAAAATGTGAGCTATTAAGAACGCCATCAAAGTTATTTCCAGTTAAATTCAGCACAACAAGACTGCCAAGTTGGCCGAAGATTGATGACAAAGTTCCATTCAATTGGTTGCCTGAAAGATCAAGTGTCTCTAGCTTCCTAAGTTCACCAAGCCACAATGGCAAAGTTCCATTCAATTGGTTGCCTGAAAGATCAAGTGTCTCTAGCTTCCTAAGTTCACCAAGCCACAATGGTAGCTCGCCTTTAAGACCACCATAAAAACCTTCGTATCTATTAGACCACGACAGCGTCCTCAGATTGGAGACTTTTCCTATTGACGTAGCTGCAGCTAATATACCTCCTTCAAGTCGATCGTTCCAATCCAAATTCAAGACTTCAAGGGATGACAAATTCGAAATCTCCACAGGAATATGCCCGAAGAACATATTACTAAAGAGGTAAAGGTGCCTTAAGCTACGGATTTGGAACAACCAGCGTGGAATTTTGGTTTGTAAAAAATTGCCAGCAAGATTAAGGAGAGTCAAAGAAGTGAAGTTAACATGATCAGGAAGAAGATCAACAGGAATATTGTCAGACGATAGAGATCCCGAGGTCAAGTTGAACTCAGAGAGCGAGGGGAGCATACCGAGATGTTGGAGAGCAAGAGTTTCATTCTTAATATTCACACCATCCAGGTCGAGGTAACGCAGAGAAGAAAGATGAGAAAGCCAAGAAACGTCATCATCAATACCAAGTCCTGAAATAAGAAGATATCGCAAGGCCGAGAGGTTTCCCAACTGCGGAGCAACTCTTCCAGCAAGAGACGCGCCTGAGAGATCAAGCCGTATGACGTGATGACTGTTGTCGTCGCACTCGACGCCCAGCCAGCTGCAGCAGTCGTCGTCAACCCAGGAGGACAGCTGGCCGTAGGGGTCCTGGACGTCGTGTTTGAAATGGAGGAGGGCCGTCCTCTCATCCTCTCTGCACCTGGTCAGGCCGACGGTGCCACTGTCGTCTGTGATGGGAAAATTCGAGAACAAGGAGAGAAGATCACAGAGAGATTGCAGAAAAAATAGCGGAGACACGAAATTTATCCAGGTTCACCCTTGAGATGAGGGTTACGTCCTGCAAAGAGGTTCCACTATATCGTTTAGGTTTACAGCCGCCACACCAAATTACATCAGAAATTAGGCTATTAATAGCCTCTCCAAATCGGGTTTAAAACCCAAATAAACAGAGAAAAAATCTAATCCGAACCACACGGGCTGGCTAAACAAAAGCCCAAAACCCGTCTAGGTTTCGGGGGCGCTGCCCCCGAACCCCCGCCCGCTCACCGGCGAGCGGGACCACCGTCGGGGGGCGGGACCCCCCGAACCCCCCCTTTCGTTCGTACGCCAGCAATACTGTTAATTGGGTAATACTCAGATTCCCCTAAGCTCACGTGGGCGAACCCGGTGTGAGAAACAAGGGGCCCTGAAGTATTCACCAACTCTAACATTCTCCCACTTGGTGGATACTTCACACCAATGAGAGCCTTGCCAGCAACATTCTTCTTCAATCCGACAGCAGTAGAGCACCACTCAAACTTTACACCTGTAACTGCTTTAGTCAGAAAATCAGAACTATTCTCTGTTGTATCAACCTTTTCAAGTTGAACCTCTTTCTTTTCCACCTTTTCCCGAATAAAGTGGTATTGGATGTCAATATGCTTTGTGCGTGAGTGAAATGCGGGATTCTTAGCTAACTGAATAGCACCTTGATTATCACATCTCATCTCTATAGCACCTTGCTCAAATCCGAGCTCCAAGCACAATCGCCGTAGCCATATGGCCTCTTTTGCAGCATGAGTAAGAGCCATATATTCTGCTTCTGTAGAAGAAAGTGCTACCACGCTTTGTCTCTTGCTCATCCAACTTAGTGCAGCCCCAAATAATGTAAAAACATATCCGCTAGTGGATCGTCTACTATCAATGTCTCCACCCCAATCAGCATCTACATGGCCCACAATATCAAGCATCTTTCCTTTTCCCGCACCTTCAAAGCACAAAGCAAAATCTGAAGTTCCACGAAGGTACCTGAAAACTCTCTTGATAGCATTCCAATGTTCCCTGCCTGGGTTAGACATATACCGACTCAAGACTCCCACTGCTTGAGCTATATCTGGACGCGTGCAAACCATGGCGTACATCAAGCTGCCCACTGCACTTGCATATGGCACACGGTCCATCTCTTCGGCTTCTTCATCCGTCTTCGGGCATTGCTCTGCAGAAAGTTTGGTTCCTAGAGACATAGGAGTACCCACTGGCTTGCAGTCCGACATGTTAAATTTCTTCAACACTTCTTTTATGTACTTCTCCTGTCCTAGCCACAACTTTCCCTTCTGACGATCCCTTCTAATCTGCATACCCAAAATAAAATTCGCTGGTCCCAAGTCTTTCATCTCAAACTTCTTGGCCAACAAACCCTTCACTGAATTCACCATCTTCATACTATTTCCAATCAGCAACATGTCATCCACATACAATGTAAGAATGACAAACTGATCTCCAACTCTCTTCACATAAACACAATGATCTGAATCTGAACGTACAAACTTGAGTTCGAACATGTACGTATCAAACTTCTGGTACCACATCCTTGGCGACTGCTTCAATCCATACAGAGACTTCTTCAATTTGCACACCAGCTTCTCTTTACCTTGAACCTCAAAGCCTTCTGGTTGTCTCATATATATCTCTTCCTCCAAGTCCCCATGAAGGAATGCCATCTTCACATCCATCTGCTCTACCTCAAGATTATATGTTGCTGCCAGAGATAGAACAAATCTGATTGAAGTCATTTTCGCCACGGGAGAAAAAATTTCATCATAGTCGACTCCCTCAACCTGAGAGTACCCTTTAGCTACCAGCCTCGCCTTGTACTTCTCTACAGACCCATCCGGTTTTAGCTTTCGCTTGAACACCCATTTGCAACCAATTGCCTTTCTATCCTTAGGCAATTTACACAAACTCCATGTTTCATTCTTATCCAGTGACTGCATCTCATCTGCCATAGCAAGCTCCCACTGATTTGCATCATCCATAGACCTTGCATCTTTTACAGAATTAGGTTCTTCTCCGATGATGCTCAAAGCATGAAACGAACTCAAAGCACTAAGAGAGTATCTCAAAGGTGCTCTTCTTTCTCGTGTCGATCTCCTGAGAACTGGTATGGTAGTACCAATATCTGGGTCTTCATCTGAATCTGCATCTTCAACTTCATTAACCGAGTCCTCTTGATCCGGTTCTATAACAGACTCAACTGAAGTATCTTGTGCATCCACCTCTGAAGTTTCAGAATCAAAATCTTCTTCAAGCACTACCACTTTCTTAGGTTCATCACCTTTTTGAACTTCAACTTGGGAACGTGATTCACGAAAAACAACATCCCTGCTGTAAACAATAGTCCTTGACTTTGGATTCCACAGTTTGTAGCCCTTGATCCCTTCCTTGTATCCGACAAATATGTTCTTTTCAGATTTACTATCAAGCTTACCCCGCTTTTCCTTGGGTATATGAACATATGCGTCACATCCGAACACCCGAACATGAGACAAATTTGGCTTCTTTCCAAACATTGCCTCATAAGGTGTCTGATCCTTCATTGATGAGGTCGGTGAGCGGTTCTTCAGGTAGTTTGCTGTGGCTACAACTTCTGCCCAGAATTCTTGCCCCAATTCAGCCCAACTCAGCATACATCTGGCCTTCTCTATGAGTGACCGATTTAACCTTTCAGCTACTCCATTCTGCTCAGGTGTATATGGAGTTGTCTTCTGCCTAGCAATACCATTGTCCACGCAGAAATGCTCAAACTTATCTGAACAAAATTCACCTCCATTATCTGTACGAAGGACCTTGATCTTGCAGCTCAATTGATTTTCCACCAAAACTTTAAATTCTCGAAACTTATCGAATACATCTGATTTATTCTTGATAAAATAAATCCAACTGTATCTCGAAAAATCATCTATAAAAGAAACATAGTACCTGGACCCTCCAATAGATGGAGTCGGAGTTGGTCCAAAGACATCACTATGAATCAGTTCGAGAATCTTCGTTGCTCTTGAACCTGTGTGTTGAAAACTGACTCGGTTCTGTTTTCCATGGAGGCAATGTTCACAGAACCCGAAGCCCACAGAACAATCCGGAACTCCTTCTACCATCTGACTTGATGCTATAGTGGAGAGTCCTTTTTCACTGATATGGCCTAATCTCCGATGCCACAACATAGATTTGCTGTCTTCATCTTCTTTGGCCTCTTCAGAAATAAATCCGCAGCCCACAGATATTGTCTCTCCGAGCAACTTGTACAACGTGCCATAGCGAACCCCTCGTGCAATTACAATCGACCCTCTGATCATCTTGCAAGAATCCTTATCGCAACTGAATATAACACCCGAGTCAGCCATTGTACCAACAGATAATAAACTCCTGCTCATAAGTGGTATATGCATCACATCTGGTAGAGTCTTCACCGTGCCATCATTCATCCTCAACTTCACCCTGCCACGTCCAACAATCTGAACCGCAGTGTCATCTCCGAGCATGACATCTCCACCATTATACTCCTCATATTCACAGAACCAGTGTTTATGAGGCGTCATGTGATACGAAGCACCAGTGTCGATAAGCCAGACATCTTTATCTGACTGTGCCGTACATGCAGAAGCCACATACATATCTCCTGCCTCAGCCTCCTTTTTGTCCGAGGTTGACTCAGCTTCTTTCTTATGAACCGGCTTGTTTTTGCAATCTCGCTTCAGATGGCCCCACTCTTGACATCTCCAGCATTGCACCTTCTTATCCTTACTCTTCGAACGCCCACGAGATTTGGATCTCCCTCTCTGATTTTGATTCCTTTCTGGTTGCCTTCCTCTGGCCGCCAGCGCCTCTTTACCAGAACTTGCTGATCCCTTTCTCCGTATTTCCTCTGATAACAAGGCAGCACATACACTTTCATACGAAAGTTCTTTATCCCCGCCACCAATCACAACAATCAGATTGTCCCATGAATCCGGCAGCGAACAGAGCAATGTTATTGCCTTATCATCATCTTGAAACTTAACATCGATTGATACAAGTTGACTGATCACCGTGTTAAAGTTATAAAGATGGGTAGAAAACGAGTCACCCTCCTGCATCCGAAGATTGTACAATTTCTTTCTCAGAAATAACTTGTTAACCAACGACTTACTTTGATATAGGGATTCCAACTTCCTCCACAGATCTCTGGCAGTAGGTTCGCCCATCACATTCGTAAGAATTGAATCCGCGAGACACAGCCGAATCAAACCCTTCGCCTTTCTATCAATCCGATCCCACTCTTCGATCGCCTTTGAATCTGCCTGACTGGAGGAGGCCTCGTCCGCGACCTTCGCCGCCTCCATACTTGGTCTCTCCTTCTCGATTGTCGTCCAAAGATCTCGATCACAGAGAAGATCCTCCATCTTCATCTTCCAGAGATCAAATCGTGTTCCATCAAATTTTTCTATCTCAATCCGCGATCCTCCTGACATCTCGAATAAACCCTAATTCCTCGAACAACCTAGCTCTGATACCAATTGATGGGAAAATTCGAGAACAAGGAGAGAAGATCGCAGAGAGATTGCAGAAAAAATAGAGGAGACACGAAATTTACCCAGGTTCACCCTTGAGATGAGGGCTACGTCCTGCAAAGAGGTTCCACTATATCGTTTAGGTTTACAGCCGCCACACCAAATTACATCAGAAATTAGGCTATTAATAGCCTCTCCAAACCGGGTTTAAAACCCAAATAAACAGAGAAAAAATCTAATCCGAACCACACGGGCTGGCTAAACAAAAGCCCAAAACCCGTCTAGGTTTCGGGGGCGCTGCCCCCGAACCCCCGCCCGCTCACCGGCGAGCGGGACCACCGTCGGGGGGCGGGACCCCCCGAACCCCCCCTTTCGTTCGTACGCCAGCAATACTGTTAATTGGATAATACTCAGATTCCCCTAAGCTCACGTGGGCGAACCCCGGTGTGAGAAACAAGGGACCCTGAAGTATTCACCAACTCTAACAGTCTGCTCCATAGCAGAGAATTCGCAGCGACAAGAAGAGCGCCACGAGGACAAAGGTGGCAGCAGCAGTAGTACCCATGGCTGGGAATTGGAAATATGGATGATTCTTGAACTAATTACGCTACTCCTCCGTATATATACATTTTCTTTTCCATTAGGAAAATTTTTTCGGAAATGACAAAAAAAAACAAAAAAGTTTAAACAGGCGGCTCTTTCCATCGTGTTTACCCTTTTTCATACAAATGTCAGCAATTTCCGCGACCGCTTCAAATTTAGGATTGAGCGATTGAAGTGGTGATTAAGCAGCTTATTTTTTGTTTAACGAGATTTCAAAATATTTTCTTAGGAAGATTCACGTGTTATAATATAAGTGAATTTGGATTTTTATTCGTCCATTCGAATATTGACGTGGCACTCGAAAAAAAATTGGAGTCAATTAACACCGGTCGGATATGGCCTAGAATATTATTACCAAGTCTTTAATTCTTGTTGGAGAAATCAATTATTAAAGAAAATTGTCGAAACCAAACATTTTCGGATTATGACTTATGTATGTTTCCTAATTTTTTCTTATTTGATTTTGTTTATGTAAAGTTGTAAACGCGTGCGTGCATGATTTTCCATGCGAGCTTTGATACGATATTCTTGTGGCTGTCACACGGTTTTGAGTTATGCTTTTGCCATTCAAATGACATTGACGACTCTCCTCCTAGGTTCCATGGTTTTAAGGTTTGAACGTAATTTTATAAATGTAAAAAAAAAATTACTGACAATTTCATACACGAGTCTATCAAAATTAATTAAATTCGATGATAAATTAAATATATAATTATTAAGGTCTCATGAATTAGAATCTAAAAATTATGTTTGGATGAGGATTTGCGGTCAGAGCTTGCGCAAATTCTCCCAAATACCAATCAAAGTAGGGGTGTTCACGGGTCGAGTCAAACCTGACCCGACCTTGGACCCGACCCGACCCGTTCGATTTTGATTGAGTCGTGTCGATCCTCTTTGGGAGGATAGATCCAATCCAACCCGACCCGGTTCGGGTCGGGTCGGGTACCCGACCACCATTTTTTTAAATTTTTTTCTTACCTTTTTTTTATTATTTCATATAAAAAAGTATAATATAATATTTATTTTAAAAGCATAAATTAATTTGTTATGCATTTATATAATATTTTACACATTTAAAATATTTTATTTTAATATTTTTTTTATTTTTTAGTACAAAATATAAGCTGAAAAAAAGGTCGGATCTTTCGGGTCGGGTCGGGTCGAAAAATTCCGACCCGTACCCGACCCGAACCGGGGTCGGGTCGGGTCATCGGATTCGCGGATCGCCCGACTCGTTGAACACCCCTAAATCAAAGTTTCCGCAAGTCCCGCGAAAATTTTGATTCTGGTCAACCAATTAGTTCCAGTCCAAAAGTTCCTATTGAGAGGTAGAACTTGTACGTTCGTATTGTATAATTTAAGTTTAAGCCCTTAATTTTAATTTAGTCCCAATTTTTATTTCAACTAATTTTTACTTTTCTTCTTTTACTATCTGTTGTGTAACTATACAATTTCCTTTTCAAGCTTTAATTACTCCATTGAAATCTTAAATTTCAAAATTATTTAAGTTAAAAAATATTTAATTGTTCTTAATTTGTTGAAAATATTATTACCAAGTTCCTCCATGGATTTAATTTTATTCCTCTCTTTGACCTAATTATAATACCAATACCATCTCTTGCACGATAACAACAATATCAATATGTGATAGTGGCTGTTATAGCTAGGTGAAAGAAGAATAAAATTCATGCAGCTGCCATGACTGCAAAAACGTTAGGTACACTTCCACAAGGAATCTAAAAATATATTTGATACAAAGGACAACACACCATTTAACACGCTAATAGAAAAATATACTTTTCATTTTTCTAATCAACTTGCCAATCAACGCACCATATAACACGGCAATTTGCTAATCATTTTTTATTAACTATGTTTTCAAAGGCAGACTAATAAATTATTTAATTTCATTCAAATTATTTGTTTTTCTTCATTTCCTAGAGTCGATATAAAATGATAAATGTCAGAGAAGTGGCAGCGAGAAGAGCGGGAAGATTAAATTCATATTTTTTTAATTTGAACGAGAAACAGGAAGAAAACGAGAAGGATAGCTTTAATCTAATTCATATGTGTAGGAAATACCGTAAAAAAACTTTTGGGAAAATAACGTTTCAAGTTACGTTTAACAGTTGAAACACTATTTTATCTATTTGCTAGTACACATAATCAAGTAGAGTTTAACATTTTGAATGAAAAATTAAAAAGCTACTTTTACTAGTATTTAACTTTTAGGGTTTAGAAGTTCATATTTTTTTTCGATTTTATCTTTATTCTGTATTATATCTTTTTTAATAATATTTCTTTTATATTCATATTTAATTAATTACAAAATATTTATTTATTAACAATGAATATAGAAATTAATTTAATAATTAATATTTTAGATCATGTATGAACTATAAAATGTATTACAAATATATTTTAATAACAAATTTACTTGTGAAATTTATTTTATTTTATTGATATATTAATTATTTATTTATTAAATTTTAATAAAATTTGTATAGCGATTGAATTGAATAATTTATTCTATATTCAATTATGTCATTTTGTATTCATCCGCTAATACCACCATTAAATTTATCAAATACTTATTTATTAATATCTTAAATGAACCACTAACCGCTAAACATCAGCCATTATCTGCTATCCGCTATTTAGATCGCTATCTACTTGTTAAATCGCTATCTGCTTATCAAATCGTTAATTATGTCAAATAGAGCCTAAATGTTCTCAAATTGCAATTGAGAATGAATTTTCAACAATTCATTTTTCTAATGTAAATGTACTTACTAGGAAACATGCTTGCTCCACGTAAAGTGCTTTATGCTTTTGTGTTTTTTTTCCTTTAATTATTGTTTGAAACAAGACAATACACGAGCATAAAAAAAGATCATCTTTAAGCCATAGGTATATATTCTCTTTAAAGGATAACATAGGAATATTGATAGACTAAAGAAACAAAATAACATTAATAATAATTCACCATGAAGTGAAGTAAAAATTAATAATTCGACGGAGAAAACTAATTATTTCTAACTTATGGGAGAAAGTAGGAACGAGTAGCCAAACTAAAAGAACTCTTAAATTTAACATTCTTTGATAATTAACTAACTACTTAATACATGTTTTAGACGGATAAATGCATCCTATTGTTTGTGCTACACCAAGGTCCTTCCAAGGAGCCAACCATAAGAATGTAGATCACAAGTGCTACACATTGAAGAAATTGAATCACCGAATAGTCAACAAGAGTTCCCTTCCTAATTATCGGTCCTCGTTCTTAACTAGAAGTCTCTTCAAAAGCTTCAAAGTTAATCCTGTTGGAACAAAATTTTTATACTCTATATAATCATATTTTGATGATTATATTTTAAATGTAAAAAAATGTAAATAAGAATGAATTACTTCATACACTAAAGTTTCAATTAATATTTATTGATGTTCCTATGAGATTTATATTAAAAGTAAATATAAAAGTTATAGATAATTGTCTTATCTTTCTAGAAAATTAAGAATTATTTCATTTGGATAACTACATAAAAAAATATGTTTATACGAATAAAATTCGAAAAGTTCAATTTGAACTTAACATTTTTATGTTTTGAACTTGCACTTAATATTTGAATATTTTATCATGAGATTTTTATAAGAGATTATGTATATAATTTATAGATAATGTTGTTTACTTTCCACAGAATCAAATATCGTATGAAAAAAGTTATGTATAAAAAAGTAAGAGTCTAAAAGATTTAATTTAAAATGAACAATTTTATATAGTGAACTTTAAATTAATATTCGACTATGATCTCATTATATTTTGGATAAATGATGAAGTTGTTGAAATTCTATTAACTTTTCATAGAATAAAAAATAATATTATTGGGATAATTGTGCAGAAAGTTATATTCAAAATGATGTAGGATGGTTGATCAGTCATCTTGTGAATTGATCGGTCAATTGATCAGTATGAAAGCATGAAAATTGACCAAATTTAAAGCTGATCGATCGGGTGACATCAATAGCCTTGTCGATCGAACCACCGGTCGACCGATCAACAAAATAGTTCAACCGTTCATTCAATCGGTCGACCAGTAGTTCACAAAATGCATTATAATGATCATATTTCAACTCAATATGATGAATAAGCTAAGAAGTCATATCAATTATGCTGAGTGACCAACAACAAATATAACTATTAATTTTTTTATAAGGAACATCAAGTATTATTAACAACAATACACAGCAAGATCGGCGTAGCAAGATGTCGATGGTGGCATCTCTTTGATCCCTATTGCAAAATATAGATTTCTTCTCTAAAAAATAACACTTACAAAAAATCATGCCTTCAAATCCCTAATCGACGGCGGCTGGCAACTCTTTGATGTCGCTGACAGTGTTCCATGGTCGACGTTGGACATCGAGAGTCTGCGCCGGAGATCGGCGGTCGAAATGTGTGAGTCATTCGGTTGATGTCGCTCCTTTCACCATTGAAGTGATAACGCTCAACCTCCCGCTAGCTGCTCGTCCGCACGCCGCTCAGCCTCGGTCGCAGCTCGTCCCGCTCGCCGTTCAGCCTCGATCACCGCTCGTCCCTTTCGCTTGCCATGTTCCCACTCGCTCGAAACTTGATGTCACCTTGAGATTGCACAAGTCATTTCGCCGGAGCTCGTGAGAGAGAGAAAGTTAGGGTTAGCATTTTATTCACTAGTGGATTCGATTATGACCGTCCAAGGCAATACGGACGATGAAGATCATGTCATTAAAAAAAGGTAAAAGAAAAGAGTTGAGACCGTCAGATCTCCTCCGAGGGTTAAGAGGGGCGCTGAGCAGCCTCCTTTTTTTTAATAAGATGTGATTAAGTGTTAACCGAATAATCAGAGTACAAGATATTGAGAATGCCCAGAGGAAGATCATTCTCCCAAAAGGAATCGCATTGTGATTGCCCGCCCAAATGGGCCAAAAAATTGGCAGCAACATTTGTTGTGCGAGGTACATGAGTAAAAATAGCTTGTTCAAAAAATGAGATTTAATCGTGAATATCATTGATTAAGCTTCCTGCATTCCAAGGAGGCGCCCGATTATGCTCGAGGACAACAACCTCCTTAGCGGAAGGAGGCATTCTTTTCCCTAAATTTTGATATATAATTCTTAGTATACATGGAATAATAAATTTAATTTTGATGAAAGATAATATAGTATTAGATTCATAACATAACATTAAATTATTAGAAGATATTAAAGTTCATGAAAATGAGATTAACATATACAATATATATGAGAAATGTTATAGCCTCCTAAACTTATCGACCTAATAATCTGCCTAACCATGTAAAAGTGACGTGGAATTGGCAATCTATTTTAAAAACATTGAAATATACTTTTATTTTACTTTCAAATATACTCTTATCTCTCTCCCACGTCAAACCTACTTACCTTTCTCTATTTTTTCTTCTCACGCCCACACCTTTCTTCTTTATCTTTCTCTCTCTTCTTTCATCTCATGTTCCTCCTTTTTTTCCATCTGATGTCCGCACCTTTTGCCATTAGAATAAGTTAAAGAAATATAACTCCATTTATTTAAGATTATTTACTATAAAATTTTGTAATTCATATTTTTTATTTGCATAAGCACCACAACGTTGTTATTTGAATAGTTTACTTACAGTGAAATGTTACACTATTTTTATGTCATCGGTAATTTTGTTCCTGAATAATAAAATCGGTTTTATTTTTAATGCCTAACGATAATGAATTTTTTTCTAAGCCTGTTGCATTGAATTTGGTCTTAATAAAATACCCTAGCTAGGTGAGTTTTCTTATTCATTATGGATATAAATAATTAGATATATTCCTCATTGTATAATGTTTATGGATAATAATGGCATTTTAATTTTATTTTTGCGATGCCTTTCTATGCAAGTTAATGAAGCAGGTAATGTTTAATTAAATTTCTTGGATTCACCAATAATCGGTATTGTCCAAGTAATCCATATTGTCTATGAAGTGACAATACAGATTGCTTATGAGAGGGGAGACAATCCACATTACCACCTCAGTTGCAATCTTTTCAATTTCACTTTTCGCATTTATCCTTTACTATTTTATTTAAATAAATTCTAAAATATATTGAATAAATTATAATAATAATTAAATAAATTATAAATTTAATAAAATAAATATTACTTAAGTATTATGAATATATTATTATCATATTTAAAAAATATATTAATTGTTTTATAAATTTTAATTTTATGGTTGAGAATATATATATTTGTGATTTAAGTTACTAAGTTAAAAATAATTTATATATCTAAACATAATTCTTTTGATTAGGTGTATATTAGTAAAAACTGTATATTAACTCATAAATCTTTATTTTTCTTATAAATAATCAATATAGATTGTTAGATAGATTACTTATGCATACTAAACAAAGTAATGCACATTATTAGTAATTTAACAAGTGACAATCTTTTTTAGAGACAATCTACATTGTTAGGTAATGTTGAATGACATGGACCATTGAGTTAGGAAATATATCTACCAATTTATATATGAATTAAAAATTGTTTATTTTACGATACTCTTTTAACTTTTGATGAAAAATAATTATTTTTTTGAAATATGTATAGAATTTTTTCAATAATATATATACCGATTTAGCTAATTATTTTATAACTTCATTGTTATTTTTTTTTGGTATTTAGTAAATTTTCCATTGGTAGAATAACATGAAAAAATCACAATAAATAATGGCAAGTATGAAAAAAATAAAGAAGGCAACATATTGATACATGGTACAAAAGAAAACCACAATAAATTAAAGCTTCGTAAAAATATTAAAAATAATATAATGGACAAATCAAAACATGGTAAATGAAGATAATTTTTTTTAAAGTGATATATTAAATGAGACATCATAAAAAATAATATTTAAAATGAAAATATAGTAGATGAAATTCACATGGACGAAAGATAAGGGCGTATTAGGAAGTAAAATTGAAGTATATTTCAACTTTTTAAAAATACATCATGAGTACCACTTGTCAGCTCTAAATTCTTAGTAGGATTATTAGGCACATGAGTTTAGGAGACTATAGCATTTCTCTATATATAAATAAAATAGTTAAATAAAAAATTTTCTAATTTACTTTTAATGTTTTATTCAAATAAATAAATTTGTACCAATATTGTAGGATCATAAGACCCTACTGATCTTAAGACCCGACCCAAGATCTAACATCCTACGTTTAAGATCAGTAGGATCGGGATTGTTTTCTATCCAGAGGATCGTAAAATCTTACTATCCATATCGGGATTCCGACAACCATGCTTCGAGTTCTTCCCCTTCTCCATCCTCTCTTTCCTTTCATATCCCACTGGCCATATCGTCGGCTTCCACTCCGGCCCTATCGCTTCAGCCACGTGCTCTAGTCGGCATTCCTGGGCACCTCCCTGGTCCGACAGCTGCTCCACCTAGACAGACATCTTCTCCTACTCCACGCCCTATGTCACCCTCGCGCATCTCACATTCAGAGATGGTGGCATGGGTGTCTCCTTTCATTTTACCTCAGCGTCACAAACAACAATCCCGGATTCTGATTCAGACATGGAGGAAACTATCCTTGCACACTACATTCCTCCACCGCAGACTTGTACCGAACGGTCTCCAAGAAAACAAAAAAGCGCTGTCAACCCCACCTTTCAAGAGCTCAAGAAGGCGTTTTGGTCTCTCCCATCTTAATGAATGATTAATATATACATGCGGTAGTTACTTTTGAGTCATTCACGTTTATGCTAGTACTTCTCCTACCTTGCGTAAATCTCTCCGAACTAACTTAAAATAGCTTAATTTAGAGGATGTACCTTGGGTAATCTTGGGAGATTTTAATAATATTATTAATGCATCTGAGAGCGTGGGGGCTCTCCCTTCAGTCATACCCCTTCATCTCGCGCTGTTCAAAACCTCATTTTGCACCAGGGACTCATTGACCTCCATCTGGCGATCCGGCTGCCTAGCGCCGGATCTGGCAGCTGTCGGCCGATTCGGCCGCTAGGCGACCGGATCTGACTGCGCCAGTGGCCGGATCTGGCCGCCAGTGGCCGATCCGGCCGCCAGGCGGTCAGATCTGGCCGCCAGTTGCTGATCCGGCCGCCAGCCGCTGGCACCCGGATCGGCCAGTGGCGGTCGAGATCGGCCATTGGCGGCCGATCCGGGCCACTAGTGGCCGGATCAACCTCAGGTGCGTCGATCCGGCCGCAGGCGCCGGATCTGTTCATTCCTGGCCACAGACTCGGTGATTTTCCTGGATTGCCAGGTCTGACTCGGAACCGGATCCGGCCAGGTCCGGGTCCGGTACCCGGTCAAAAAAATTTTGACCCGTCATAATTCGAGTCGGGACCGGGTCCGCCGAGACCCGGACCCGGTCCCGGGTTTGCTCAGCCCTATCAAACTCCCTATTTCCCCTCCCACACTGGTATCAGACAAGTTGACCCATTATCACCATAGCTTTTTACTATCACCACACAAATACTATCATCAATGCTTAACCAGGCTACTTCAAATGGTTATATTATTCCCTTTACCATTGGTTCTTTCAAACTTAGCTATCTGCTTTTTGCTGATCTTATGATAACCTTGAGAGCCATTGTGAGAAATTCCAAGAGGATTCAACATAGTCTGAACTCTTATGGCATTATTACTAACTTAATGTAGCGAAGTCTGAGCTTTACTTTCCCCACGAGCTAGACAATATAAGACGACAAGCCATTCAAAAAATTCTTAACATTAAACAGGGTACCTTTCTTTTTAATTATCTTGGTGCTCCTATATCCTTTAAGTAAATTGCTCAAGCTCAACAACAAGGTCTAATTGATAAGGTCTCTGGACTGGTTGGAAGAGTAAGACACTACATCTTGTAGGGAAAACTATTTTAATTAAATCAGTATTAAATTCTATGCCTATACATACATTATCCTAAGTTTATATCTTTAATGGTACGTTAAATTCTCTTGAAAAGTTGTCTTGCTCTTTTTTATGGTCTCCTTCTGGTAATCGCCCCATTTTACATTTACTTAATTGGAAAATGATTCAGGCGCACTCCTCCTTTGGCGGAATGGGCATTCGTAACTTGCATTTAATTAGAACCTCACTCTTGGCTAAACGATTTTTAAATATTCTCAATAGTTCACAAGATATTTGGAGTTAGTTGGTAAGGAGTAAATACTGGATCCTTGGCGACAGTAGTTGGATGTTGCTCTTGCCCTTGGAAGCTGATAAATGATGTTATGTTAGATATTCGCTTTGGCTTGAGAAAATTCATTTCTAGACAGTAGTTGGATCTAACGACTCAAACTCTTTGGTTTTACATGATACATGGGTTTTCAACTTACCGTTTTCACATATGTCAATATTTCTCAACATGGATGTTAATTTTGATACACGTTCATGATTTGATTTCAAATGGTTGCTGGAGTATGCCTCTTTCGTTGTCGATTTTTGGTGAATATATAGCATTAGCTATCTCATGGATGGATTTGTATTCTTCTCCCATGGCCGGTCGGCGGGTCTAGATGGTTGACACTCAGTGGTGAAGCTAAGGCTAGATCGGTCAATACTTCTCACTCAGTCACCACCTTACTGCTCTTGCGATCTCTGGCCGGCCTGTTTGAAAGGCGATATGGGCTCTTCATGTTCCGCCAAAGATCAAAGATTTTCTGTGGAAATTAAGTCACCTTTGTTTTCCCACTTTTGATATGAGTTCCACTTTTAACAGTAACATAGTTTCCTTATGTTCATTATGTCAATGTTGTTAGGACTGGATCAGACGATGACCTAGATAAGTGTTCGTTTCAGGTCGAACTGGATAATAATAAAATATTATATTTATTACGATATAGTAAATCAAGCTATGATATTTTGGTTATATAATTATATATATGATGTCAAATGCAATTATATAAAACAAAAATTAACAATCATAAATCATAAACGTATATTTAGTTTTAAGATTTGATATTAAAATTATGAAAAAAATGGAGGTGTCCCCTTTAAAGGAGGGACACCATGTCCCATATGTTTCTATCCATGGATTAGTAATTTATGGATCCTATTTTATTCATTTCCATTTAAAGACTTTAAATATGAATCATAGATTCTTAATCTGACATCGTGTCCCTCATTTAAAAGAGGGACTTGTCCATTAAGTCCTAAAATTATTATACACTTAATAAATTAAAATCTTATTGAATTTGATTATTATATACAAATTTTCTATTGGTTAATTCTTTTTCTATTTCATATCTTTATTTTTTTATGTTAGAAGAAACAAATACATATTTTTTTTTCCAAAATATTATGTCAAGATTATATATTATATAAATAAATATATAGTATAACTAGTAGTTATCTATTTAATTTGACTTATTACATACTAAATTAAAGAAATTTAAAGTTGTGTATATGTATTATTATATATAATATTATACTATACTAAGTATATTATAGTATTGTTGTAGAAGTTTGCACCATTCGTTCATAACTAATTTATCTAATATGATAAATATTATATTAATATAATAAATATATAATTAATTTATATTATAATATACATTTATGATATTTAAAAAATTGAATAAGATCATAATCCATAAATTAAAGCTAAAAATTTAATAAATTCAAAATTAAATGAAGGGAAAAAGAATAAGTGAGTATACAAAGATAGTCCCACATTGATAGTAGCAGCAAAGTGAGAGTAAATGGACAAGTATTAATAAAAGAGATGACTAATGAACCAATATGAATGTTATTTTTAAATATTTTTTAAATTTATAATAATATCTTTTATCAAATTATCTCTTAACAAAAAAATTAATAAAAATATTTTGGTTGGTCCAGAAAATGTGATTCAATCCGGTTTTTTTTATTTTAGTCAACTTTTTTACTAGTTCGATCCGGTTCAATTTGGTTCAAAAAGGGGTCCAGTTTTGGAGCTTCAATTGCGCTGCAATTGTGGCCAGTCAGCAATCAGACAAGTCCGACTGGCTGGTCGGTCCGGGCCTGACAACATTGCATTATGTGGTCTCTCTATTGAAACAAATATTCATTTGCTCTTGAACTGCTTTGTCTCTGTGAACCTTTGGTCAATACTTGAACACGAAATGGGTTGCACTTTAGTTAATAGACCCTCTTGGTATGAGGGTGATTGGACTCATGAAGAAAATGACCTTAAGCCATCCTTGGCTACCAGACTTTGATCCCTTATTGCTTTTTATCTTTGGAGAATTTGGCTCGCTCGTAATGATGCCCATTTCGCACCCAAATAGGTTACCATTTCGGCGGTATGGAGGAAGGCTTTGACAGGTTGGGTTGAGTTTATCGGACTCACCAGTCCTAAGGCTTCGACCCCTGTGGTCCAGTGGGAGGCCTCGCCATCTACCTAGGTGAAGATTAACTGGTTCCTTCACCCAGTCTGAAAATTTTGGGGCCGCAGGATTTATTATTCGACATTCTAATGATTCTTGTATTGCTGCAAGTGCGCTTCAGCTTGAGGTAGATACTATGTTGATGACAGAGGCTAAAGGTGCACTTACTGGAATTCGACACTGTTGTGATATGGGATTTACATGTGTTTGACTCGAAGTTGACTCCAAGAACCTGGTGAACATCATTACATGCTCCTGGACGATTGTGTCTGAACTTTGGGATATCATTAAATCTTTTGAATTTTACAAATGTACTCATTGCTATAGGAAAGCTAACTATGTTGCTGACCTTTTGGCAAATATAGGTTGGCAGGCATCTTTTGATACCTTTTGGATGGGGACTCCACCTTTGGAGGTTCTCAGAATTTTATACCGGAACATTTCTGGTGCTTACATGAATAGATAACTTTTTTTCATTAAAAAATAATAATAAGATAATATAACAACCCAACTAAAGTGTGGCCTTAATCATGTCCTCTTTGGAAGAAGAACCAATGGTCTTTTCGACGAGTACTTGACCAAGAAGCTCTGGATGAAGCTGAGGAATATAAATGTTTCCCTAGAACTTGGGGCATGGGCCAAATGTTTAGGGGCGCATAAACTCATTTCTATAAATTTTCGTGCATTCCTTCTAAAGTTCATTTTTTGTGCATGACTTACAACACGTTGACAAGTTGAAGATGTGCATTTTGTATCATGAAATAGTTGTATAGTTGAATAACGGGCATTTATTGTCCAACGATGTAGAATATATTGATCAGGCAAAAACCTCACTCTATTTTCATTGAGAATTAACAAAGCATGAGAACACATAATTCCTTATCATTTAAACATTTTACAAGAACAACTTATTGAAACATTGGGTTGGACATGATATTCTACAATAATCCTTCCTTTGTTCTCAAATCCTACTTCATAAACAGAGTGCACAAACTTCTCGCAATCTTCCAAAATTTTTTCCTTCCAAAATTGTATAATATTCTTAAACTCTTCTTGAACTATTTTGAACACATTTTGAGTGTACAATTTTTCTGCCTGAATCTCCAAAAGACTTTTTGATGTTGGAGCAACAAAGGTATTGAGATTTTTAAAATCTTCACGCTCTTTAGTTTCACGACGAGTAGAAAGGGCTAAATCATATTGGTGTACACGAAGTATTTGAATTCACAAAGTCATTGAAATAAGCATTAATGCTCTCAGCTCTTTGTGTAGATTGCATGCCTGCACAAAATGTATCACTTAAATAAATTGAAACCCATTGATGACGTTTGTTATACATATGCTCCAACCAATGACCATCTGCAATATCATACTTTTGTTTCAGAATTAGCCATGTGTCTTCGAATTCTTCGATGCTCAAAGAGTTATTAATCCATTTGAAGTACTCCTATTTAAAGTTGTCGCGTGTATATAAATCTCGAAGATGAGTCAAAGCATTTTTTACTATATGCCATATGCAAAACATATGTAGGAAGCACTTTGCGAATGGCATTACCCATTGTAATATCATGATCAGTAATGATATAAATTGGCTGCTTTCCCTACATATATTCTAACCAAGTCTCAAATAACCAGGTAAATGTTTCTTCAGTCTCATCAGCTAATAATGCACAACCAAGTAATGTTGATTGCCTATGATGATTAACTCCTATAAAAGGTGCAAATGGCATCTTTAATTTGTTAGTACGGTATGTTGTATCAAACACTACAACATCACCGAATGTCATATACTATCTGTCCAAAAGAAACTCTTACCAATGTCATTTTCATCCACCACCATTCTAAAAAAAATTTCTCGTCATTAATTTTTTCTTTTGAAAACACTACAAGAAAATCATTGATTAGCGACGCATCAATATAGACTCTAATGCGTCGCTATCTCAACGCTAAATACAATAGCGACGCATTAGCGTCGAATTCACGCCACAGGCTTCGCGACACCATTTCTTCGACGCTAATAGCGTCGACTTCGCGCCTATGGGTATGTCGATGCAATTACCGTCGCACGGTGGCGCTAGAACGACACTATAATGACGCAAAAAGTGTCATCATGAAGAGCCAACATGCGTCGCTACCCTGACTCTAAAGAGGCGCTAAAATTGTTGACGCTCTTCTGACGCTGAGTTGGCATTACATTGCGACGCTAATCGGATGCTAATGTGGCGCTATAATTCATTTTTCTGTGTCGATATTGCGACGCTAATGTGACGCTAAGATGTCCACCCACAAATATGTCACCTTCCTCATTCAGCCATTGAATTACTACATTACATTGAAATCCACAGATGATTGCTATTTTTTTTTATATTACAATTGAAGCACCATCAAATTACATTACATGTACATATACATTTTCTTTATATCAAATTACATTACATCACATATACATTTCTATTACATCAAATTACATATATCACAATTAGATGATCTAAGTTCTACGATGTCGAAGTTCGCGACAAAGAAGATGGGCCATCGGTGCATTGGAGGAGGAGGAGGCGGAGGCGGAGCAGAGGTGGAGGATGAGGAGGGGGGCGGGGGGGGCGGCGACGGAGAAAAGGTGGAGGAGGAGGAGGGGGGGCAGCGATGGAGAAGAGGTGGAGGAGGAGGAGGAGGAGGAGGAGGCGGAGGAGGAGGCGGCGGCGGCGACGGAGTAGAGGTGGAGGAGGAGGAGGAGGAGGAAGCGGTGACAGCGGCGGAGCAGAGGTGGAGGAGGAGGAGGCGACGACGACGGAGAAGAGGTGGAGGAGGAGGAGGCGGAGGAGGAGGAGGAGGCGGAGCAGAGGTGGAGGAGGAGGAGGGGAGGAGGCGGCGGCGACGGAGAAGAGGTGGAGGAGGAGGAGGCGGCAGCGATGGAGCAGAGGTGGTGGAGGAGGAGGAGGAGGCGGCGGCAGTGTCGGAGAAGAGGTGGAGGAGGAGGCGGCGACGGAGAAGAGGTGGAGGAGGAGGAGGCGGAGAAGAGGTGGAGGAGGAGGAGGAGGAGGCGGAGGAGGAGGAGGAGGAGGCGGAGCAGAGGTGGAGGAGGAGGAGGGGAGGAGGCGGCAGCGACGACGACGGAGAAGAGGTGGAGGAGGAGGAGGCGGCGACGACGGAGCAGAGGTGGTGGAGGAGGAGGAGGAGGCGGTGACGACGACGGAGCAGAGGTGGTGGAGGAGGAGGAGGAGGCGGCGACGGTGTCGGAGAAGAGGTGGAGGAGGAGGTGGCGGCAGCAACGGAGAAGAGGTGGAGGAGGAGGCAGAGAAGAGGTGGAGGAGGAGGCAGAGAAGAGGTGGAGGAGGAGGAGGCGACGACGGAGAAGAGGTGGAGGAGGAGGAGGCGGCGGCGACGGAGAAGAGGTGGAAGAGGAGGAGGAGGAGGCAGCAGCGACGAAGAAGAGGTGGAGGAGGAGGAGGAGGCGTCGGAGTAGAGGTGGAGGAGGAGGAGGAGGAGGAGGGGGCGGCGATGGAGAAGAGATGGAGGAGGAGGAAAAAAGGAGGCGGCGGTGATGGAGAAGAGGTGGAGGAGGCAGCGGCAACGGAGAAGAGGTGGAGGAGGAGGAGGAGGAGACGGCGGTAGAGAAGAGGTGGAGGAGGAGGAGGCGGAGGGAGGGAGTGGTTAAAAGGGAAAAAATGTGGCGTTTGGGCAAGCGGAACCGTCCGATTAAATGAAAGGACAGTTCGGATTCGTTCTTCGATGAGCACACGGATCGCCATTTAACATCGCACATTTGGCGACGCTATTGAGTCGCCAATGTGACACCACGTAATTCAATTGTGATAGATAATTAATTCTAAAATATGTGAAATAGCGTCGCAGAATAGCGACTATGACATTGCGACGCTAAGTTGGAATATAGCATCACATTGGCATCGACAGTTTGAGGCACTAAACTAGCATCACAAAATGGTGTCGCTATTCTGACACTAAAATGGAGTAGTGACGAAACTGTCGACGCCATTGAGAAGCCATTGTGTCGCTATAGATAAGCGGCGCTAATGCGCCGCAAAGGTGGCGCTAAAGTACTATAAAGTTATTAACTATGTATATATGTATGTATATATGTAATATATATGTAATATATGTAATATATATATGTATATGTGTATGTGTATATGTATATGTATATGTATGGATATGTATATATATATATGTATATGTATGGATATGTATATATGTATATGTATATGTTTATCAACGTTATCTAAAAAAAATGAAAGTCATATGTCAATCAAATGAGGCCATTCTAAGAAGTACCAAGATGTCTGATTTTCAAGAAAAGTAATTTTTAATATTTTTTTAAGCGCATGAAGAAAAATAGATGAATACTCTTTTCAAATTTGGATACAAAAAAATTCTAATAAAATCAGCATTTCTCAAAAAAATTTGAAAACTCTATGTCGACTAAACGGGACCATTCTGAGCATCCCGAAAGGTCCAATTTTTGAGAATGCGCATTTTTAAATTTCTTAGGTGAGATAGAAGTTTTGAGGAATTTTTATAATTACAAAAAATATATATATTGAGAATCGGAGGAAACGAAAAATACGTGAAACGTGAAATATTTGTGCCGCCCAACCTTCTTGAGCCCTTCGAAATGCCTATTTTTTCGTAGCAATCCTATCTAGGGCCACGGAGAATCGATCATTTCTATTCCGAAAATTTGCCCATTTTATTGAATTTCTTTCGACCTCCGACCGCCGCGATTCTAGTGCGGGTGGACAACTTGTGTCAATCTCTACGAGTCCATAATTTTTGTTTCGACTAATTCCCGTTGGACTCACATCAAAGACCATCGAAAGACTTTTTTTCTTAGGTTCTTAACTCTACCGTACGACCTCCTAAAATCACCAAAAAATACTGAAAAATGTGTTGCTGTGCTCTATGGGAGGTACACATTTTGTGATGATCCAATGGTTGGATCTCCAACAATCGTCATTTGAATTTCTTAAAAAATGAAGAAGCACTATTCGTCCGATTTTGAAATTTGGGAATTAAAGTATAATGCATGTATAACATATAAATTTATAATTTATATGTATATATATATATATATATGTATATGTATATGTATGTGTGTATATGTATATGTATACAAATTAACATTAAGTAAATAAGAATAATAATTAACTTTACTTATATAAATACTTGTATATTCTTAAAATTCTAATGTTGGCGCCGCATTAGCTTCACATTAGCGACACAAGCTTTGTGACGCTCATTAGCACCACACCTGGTCGACGTCAATACAATGCAAGTTGCAGGCACCAAAATCGCCTCCTGAACTTGTGTCGATTTAGCGTTGCACCGTTGTTGGCGCCAACTTGCGATGCGTCTTGTTGATACTAATACGACGCTATAATTTATCACACAATTTCTAATCTTGACGCGTCGTAATAACGTCTAAATAGTGTCGCGATGGCGCCGAGTTTAGCGTCATTTTTTTGTAACGCAAATGCGACGCTACTGGGAGGCAATTAGCGTCTCATCTTGTCGACCCAACGTCATCGCTATTTAGATGCTAGTAGCAACGAATTAGCGACGCATCATCTTGCGTCGCTAAATGACAATTTTCTTGTAGTGAAATAATTTAGCACAATCATGCATTCTCCTCCCATATTATTTTTTTAATGCCCTCATATAATCTATGCATTGCTGAGGTGTTACAAATATTTCTCCAGACATTTTAAGACATTTGGCTATCTTTGAAGGTCCGACTCCCGCATTTCTGAGATCTCTCATGGCTTCCTTTGTAGGGGTTAACAATTTATTGTGAGAGGGTAATCTGCCAGCATCAAATTGTAAAGCAAGTTTATATGTATGCTCTTCAATAAATTTTTTGACCTCCCACTTGCCATCATTTACAACTTTAGCTAATAATGAAGCACCACAGTTCTCTCTAACATCTCGTCTTCTTTTGACATCTTTTTCAAGTTTTTTTTTTCAACCTGAGCTCTTTTTTGCCTTCTTTATAACAAACAAGCAATCTACCAATAGACATATTGGTTTTCCGAGATTTATAACAATAATATTTTCATACAGAAAATCCAACTGAACTAGCATATGCATTATAGAAATTGTAAACGTCATCTTCTGTATCAAATTTCATGCCAACATATGATTTACTAACTTGCTTATTACCAATATTGTCCTCCTCTTGGATTTGATTCCTATCAATAAACATTTCACATAAAAGTGTGAGCTGCCAACCTCGCGAAAACTAATTAAATCAAGTTAATAGTTACACATCCTACAAGATAAGTTAGATATGAAGTAGATATGCCATAATGAACTCTTCAAGAGATATGTTGTCGAAGTCCTTAGATATGCCATAATGAACTAATTAAATCAAGATAAATGAATTAAAAAATCATGTTGTCGAAGTCCTTAGATATGCCATAATGAACTCTTCAAGAGATAGCATAGCACCTGCCCTGATGATAAATAATAGGGAGCATAACAGTTGATAGTCTTAGACAATAAACCTGAACTCCTTGCTGCTCGAGCCAGAGGAAGAGGATTCGTTCTGCAAATTCACGTTGTCGTTACCGCTTTCCATGTGGAGGCTGCGATTAACAAATTTCCACCAATATATATGAATTCAATGAGATATCAATCTCTATCAACAGATTGATAAAAACCATTCATAACAAATTAAAAAATCCAATAGGGATGCACGCGCACCTCAGATCGGATGTGCGGGTTGAGATCATGTATACTTTCGTAGGTGCTTGTGTCGCTAGTGCCTACGTCGTCGGTGCCTGCATCACCGGTGCCTGCGTCGTCAGAGAAACACGGGGACCGAGTTGATGGAAGCATGAACAAGCATCACTCGCATTTGCGCCAGTGCTTGCGTCGCCGGAGCCTACGCCGTCGGAGAAACACGGGGACCGCGTCGACGGTGAACAAGCATCACTTGCATTTGCTAATGAGAACAAAAATCCAACAAGAATGCACACGCACCTCCGATCGAATGGGCGGGTTGAGATCGTGGATACTTTCACAAAATGCCTGCGTCGCCGGTGCCTGCGAAGTCGATGCCTGCGTCGTCAATGCCTGCGCCGTCGGAGAGATCAAGTGACCAGTGTGATCAGGCAAATCGTATGAAGCGTGAACCCTATTTGCAGAAGCATCTGAGCCACTGATAAGAAATGGACGGCCACGATCAAATAGTACCTTCACTAAAATTGTTGAGCGTCGATTCATTGATGGAGGCCTTAGATCTGCTCAGCATACATGCTGAGAATAAGTGCTCAGTATATATATATATATATATATATATATATATATATATATATATATATATATATATATACATATATATATATATACATGGAACACAATTTCAGCTTCATTAAATTCCTCACTTGAATCAGTTCTTTATTCAATACCCCTTGAATCAGCTGGTAGAATAGACTCAATGTTCAAAAGTTTCAGAAATAATATGATCAGGATTTGCAATTGCATTGGATATGAACCACCCACGGAGTCACAAGAAATTAGTGAAATGAACTTTCTAAATTAAAGAATGAGTTAGAAGTGCACATGGATGAAACCACATGTTCTATCAAAATCATTCTATCCAAGTACATGTGGTTGAATAAAAGAATATTAGAAACAAAATCATAAAATAACTACTAAATTGAATATAAACATAGAAAGCTTAATACCTTGATCCATTGGTAATTGAAAATTATGTCTATGCTCTTCCTGATCAGTCCACAAATTTGGCAACACAAAGCAAAAACTATCCTGGAGGAAATAGGAATGGTTGCATTAGTCAAACCAACAAATAAAGCATATTTGTTTTGAAATTTTTGGACCAAGAAACACAAGTAAGCCTCAAAGTTACGGTACTCCAGATTTTAAGACCATGACGATAAAAGGTACACACTTAAAAATTAGATGAACAGATGTTCAAGTAGTTGAATAACTCAGATGCTCAAGTTCATAAGTAAAAGCATCAATCTGTGTGAGTAATGTGTCAATTCATTGCTACCTAAACAGACACTTTAGAGCATTCCTGCATAACATATGTGAATGTTAGCATCATAGCAGCAGGAAATTCTTGATCTTGAATCAGAGCATCCGAGGGTTGTTTCGTTCAATAGTTTAATACAGATATGCTAATCAACTCCCAGTATTTTATTAGATTTATGTGAGCCAATCCATCAGACCAGACACTTAATTGCAATATGAAGCTGTTAAAGGAAAATAATAATTCAGAAGGGAATAACTCTACCATTAATATAAGAAGTCTGTAACTAAGTAAATGTCATTCACTCATTCCATAGTTCTTTTAAACCATCACTCCATGATTTCTTGCCATCTTGTTCTAGGAGAGGACTCTGACGTAGTATTTCAGCCAGGTCATCTCATTATCCAGATCCTCTTGTTCTTGACTAACTATGTTCATATAATTAAGAAGCATCAACAGTTTGTTTCTTATACCTAGTGTAGACATATTTCTCACATGCAGGAGCTTCTGCAAGTTGCCTTTGACCTCTGATTTGCAATAACAAGATTCACAACCAAGCATCAGATAGAGGTGTGTCAAAATGGAAATAAAGGCATGCCAAAGAAGAAAACCCAACATATATAGGCTCCTTTTGCATCTCATAAGGTTAAGCATTTAAAGTATAAACAAATTAACTGCGTAAAATTTCGTTATTGCAAGGTGCACTAGCACATAAGGTGCCATTCCAGAATGTTATCCATACTGATTAATCAGAACTATGCAACATAATAGTATCATCATATCTCAATTGTTTGGTGCAATATAAGCACTTCGAATATGTAACACAAAAAGGTTGACACTTTTTTTTTGAGAGGCAACATGACTCATCATGTTAATAAATATCATATGGGAGTAGTTACGCCAGCATTTATCTTCCTTCTTCGCCATGCTCCAAAGTTGAATGCTCAAATTTTTCATCTCAATCCAATATCACCAGTTGACAGAAGTGATATATTTCACTTCTTCTGTTCTCAAGAAGAAATGAGAGGGCCAAATGCAGTTCATCATGCTTTATCCAGGATAGTAGCACCTTTATATAATGTAGTACCTTCAACAACATGAAGATCTCACCCATCATTACCAAAGTAGGAGTAGCACCACCAGCTACATCATCAAAATGTAAGCATGTTGTTCCAACCGGAGACAGTTCATCATCTTGCAGAATCTAGACTTTCAAATAATTATCTTGATGGATCGTGCATCCACAATTGCTCCTTCCAGTTCCTAAAAGAAAACTTCCCCTTATTTCGCTTGATGCAAACCATTATTGCTGTCAAAAAAAAAGGAAGGCCCTCAACTTGCCCCATATTCTCTAGGTTTAAGTGAAGCTGCAGGGCAATAGGAGAATAACTGCCTCCCTCCCCTTCCACAGGCGGTACTGCTGAACATGTACGAGCTCCTTCTAATGAAAAAATAAAATTCGATGAGTATTTGGTTCATCCCACACACACCCGTCATGGGCATCCTGCTTTTCTATGTTCTATGAATTTGTATGTAACCATTGAGAGTCGAGATGTTATACATAATGTCAATATTCCGCAGAAAAGTTTCATTTTAGTTCAAAATGTTCAATATCTAGAATCGGAACAAATGATTGTTGAGATTCAATCTGTTGAATAAAGACGTCATACATATAACATTTTCCATACAAAGGAATTCGAAACTTAAATAAAAAAGGTATTTAGTATCCTCCCTCTCGGAAATAAATAATAAAATTCGAGTTATTTCATTAGATTTAGGGCGAAAAAGTCATTCCATTTTGGACCAATTTCTATTCTAGTACTAAAGATCTCTAGTATTGAAGTAAATAAAGGTCGTGATTTGGAATGAAGCAAAATATTTGTTTGTTTTGTTATGGCAATTACAATTAGTAATTGAATGGTAAGGCCAAGTAATGAATTAGATTTCGGAAAAGGTTTGGACCTTTGATTGACTACTATTTTTTTTATTGACCTCCTCATTGTAGGAGGTCAAATTCTAGTTGCAATTTCACTTTGCTTTGTTAAATTTTTTTATTATGATTCGACATCAAATAAAGAGAATCACGCTCTATAGGATTTGAACCTACGACATTGGGTTTTGGAGACCCGTGTTCTACTGAACTGAATAGGGGATAGGACTACTCCGTAAAGAGTAGGATTTTTCTACCTCCAACGAATGCATTTTGCATACATATAGTATGCAAAAAATGGAAGACTATGTCCAATTCCCAACCACCCCCCCCCCCCCCCCCCCCCCCCCTCTCTCAACATCCATTCTTCTTTGCGATCTTCTTGTTAGGAAAGCCCCAACATTTGACATTATGCATTTACGCCTTCAATCATTGCCCACAGAAAGAACAACTCAGACCCAATCACAATCCCTCACTATCGCCATGGTCGAATAGGGTGCTCGGAAGGATCCGGTGAACATAACAAAAGATGGGATTCTGAATCAATCTGCTCTAATTTACCTGTGATCTTGCTCCAAAGGGTCTCGGTTGATAGATGTCAAGCATTTAACATTCAACGTTGCATGAATTCCTTCAGCACTCTAACATGACTTTCTCTTGGAATGGACACATGCCATTGAATTCTTCCAAGACTAGCATATTTATTGTAGAGTAAAAAAGAGATCTTGGGTTCCTGATTACCCATATCCTCAAGGTTTATGATGTCAAAATAGCTTAGGAACTCGAGGGTGAGTTGCTTGTAGGTCAGCCAATATTAGGGGTGTTCAGCAGGTCAGGTCAACCCGCGAACCCGACGATCCAACCCGACGGGTTCGTGGTCAGGTCGAACCTAACCCAACCTCAACCCGACCTTGGGTTGGGTCGGGTGGGGTGGGTACGGGTCGAAATTTTTTAACCCAGGGGTTGACTCGACCCGAAGACCCAATTTTTTTATTTTTTTTAATTTTTTTTAGTTTTCAGCTTATATTATGTATAATAATATAAAATAAAATATTTTAAATGTGTAAAATAATGTTTAAATGTTGATTAAGTTATTTTATGTTTTTTAAATAAATATTATGTAATATTTTTATATTAAAGAATAGATAAAGTAAGAAAAAAATTAAAAAAAGAAAAAAATGATGGTCGGGTAACTTGACCACCCGACCCGATCCAATCCACCCCGAACCAGATTGGGTTGGATCGGATCCGGCCTTCAAAACAGTGGGCCGACTCAGGTACATTCGATCCTTGTAATCCATAGTAAAAGATGGGGCGGGTCAAATCCGACCCGTGAACACCCCTAGCCAATATGGCTTAATGAAATGGAATAGGCCAATTCGATCAAATAGCGGTAAGATGTCATCACGCATGTTGAACTAGATCATGGTGGTGTCATGCGCCATTGCATCAAACCAATGTGCAAGGATGAAAGAGTGGAATATCAAGCCTTGTGCTCTTGAATCTTGATCCTTGAAATCCATAGTAGAAGATCGAGGAAGCAGCTTAGAAGGTCCCTTCTCAATGTGAAATCTTTGGATCTCTATCGCACTTTGAAACATCAAATGTCTTCGTCCAGTCTTCTTGGCTCCTGCAACTGAAATAAGTTATTAAAATAAAATAGGGATTAATGCTCCTCCTACCAAGTAAATGTGGTAGGACCATCCTCCCATATTCTCCAATGGAGTTCTACTGCACACGAGGGAAGAAGGTTCCTCCTCTGCACTCTCCAGCCATGGTGCCACCGAGTCAACCGCCTCTTGGTAGTTGGTACATGAACTTGGGGCCACCGGTGCATGACTCATCCAAGTCGAACGTCTCTTCGCCCAGTTCCGGTAACTCAATGATCTCCCCCAACTCGTCCTCCGGGGATGTCATCGCTTCCGGAGTCCTTTATTCCATACCCGAAGCAGGTAGGGGGATTCATTGCAACAGCAAGTGCTGCCGCGGCCTGAAAGTCATGGGAGAATGTTGACGCCGGCCGCGACAGCCATTTGGCTAGCTCCGGGAAGTTGGGGATGAATGCGGCCACCATCGGACCCTTCACGCAGAGGGTAGCCGCGTCGGCTGTCTGGAACGTCCCCAGCCATATACACTCCTTCCTTCACCAACGTCCTCTTTACTATCTCCATTTCCCAAATTTGATTCATGTCTCGCAAAAAATCTCATCTTTGGGCCAAAATTTGCAACTACCATCAAACTCATGTTCCTCAAATTAAAAATCAAAACTTTCAACCAAAAATCAAATGCTCATCGAAATAACACAACACATAAAAAATGAGTCTTAGAAAACAGAATAACTGTAACAACCCGAAAAAAAAGAAGAGAGAATCAACTTAAATCAAATCGGTCAGCCTTAGAGATAAACTTTATCTCTAATATGAGACACAGACCGAACCAGGGGGCAATGATAACAGAAAAATCAGACTTCGAATAAAACAACGAGTTTATCTTTAATAAGTGATAAGGACCAAATATTAAGGGATTCAGATCTCCAAGATTAAAGGAAGAATCAGGCTGGTTCTTTCTATCTGATCTCCTCTCTTCTTTCTCCCTCTCGGCCTCGATCTCGTATAGGCGTGAAGGAAGGAATTTCTCTCGCTGGGCAAGAGTAGATGATGTTCTTTTCTCCCTAATCTGATTCCATATGCCTCCTTATGTCTCCTTCGTCCAGATTGTTGCAGGCGGAGATCGACCAGAGGCAGGGGAGATGAGAGAAGAGGGGAGATGCTATCGTCAAAGTCTCCAATAGATCGAAGCAAGGATTGAATACAAAATCAGGTAGGTGAATTGAAATCACCTTGCATGATTGCATGATTTGGAATAGATCTTACCATGCCCTCTCTTTCAAGATTGTTCCATGTTTAAAAGCATGAACATGAAGATGGATATGATATTGATTCTGATTGCTCTATTTCTTCTTGATTGTGTGTTGTCTTGATTGATTTCTTGTAAGAAATTAATTTCTATTATTGTTGATCTGCTTGAATAATTGTTAGGATGTAGGATTTAATTTATAATGAAATTTTGCCATGGACTGAAGAAATTTTTGTGTTGAAATCGGCTAGAATCTGTTGCCGTCACGGTCGTGCCATCTCACTGGCACGCCTGTGCCGCTTCTGTCACGGTCGTGTTGCCCATCTGGTATGCTCGTGCCATCGCTCGACAATGCTAAGTAAAAGATCGATCGGCATCGCTCGACCGAGCTCCCAACCCGCCACAGTCGTGCCAACCCGTCACAGTCGTGCCACACCATTGGCACGCCCGTGCCATGACCTAATTCTCAGCCCACAAAATCGGTCAACCGATCCCTTTGAATCGGTCGACTGCACTCACACTCTGTCATGGTCGTGCCCCCTAATGGCACGCCCGTACCATCCCCTCTACGTTTTAACGACCATGCCATCATTAGCTTGACCATACCACTTCCATCGGCACAGTCATGCCACTATGCTGTCACGACCGTGTCAAGCAATAGAACAGTCTCTTTTTACGTTCATCTCCTTTCCTTGATTTTGATATGATCATTGCCTATTTTGTCTGATGATTTTCACAGGGCCAGGTCTATGATGATATTGAGTTATGTGCTACGATGATGCTCAGGTGACTAGAAAGCACATGAATAACAAGGCATATTTAGTTGTTTATTTTCCTTCCACAGTCATGAACACATGATGTAAAAATGATATGATAGTCATTAGAGATAATGTAGCCACTTTCTAGACTTCCACAGTTAATATCATCCTTTTCTTTATTTTCATTATCTTTATTCTTTCTTCGACTGACATGTCTCCATTTTTGACTGAAACTTTGTCAATATCATGGTCAAAGACATAGCGTCCGTAGCGTTCCCAAGTTGGTCTTCGCCACATGGCATGAGTCGATTTGGGGCATTACATTTATAGTATCAGAGCCTAAAGTCAGGATTCTCTTGACGTCCTATTGTATAAGATAGTATGGTAATGGTTCATGTGTTTTCGCCGAGTTGTCACCAACACCCTCCACCGTAAGTACAAGTAAGACCTTTCTTGCTTTATGTTATTTTTTATTGATGCATTGACACATATTTCATATGAGTGGTTGATTCATAAGAAAGTTATTTTATATGGTAGGAATCAACCTAAATGGTATTAGTGATTATACAAAAGGATCATAAAGGTTATGAAAATTTGAAAAGAATAAGTAACAAACATGTGGATGATTATTATCTACGTGAAGAATCAATTCTATAGATATTTAAAGAATAAAATATAAAAATGGTTTTGTTTCTTATAATTTATGTTTACTATCTCTTTCATAATTATCTTACTCATGGACTTCTTCTGCTGATTGCAGCAGTATGAAGATGAAAATAAGTAGATTTAACATTTACAAAGAGATATAGATTTAAGAAAGAAATGAGGGAATTATAAGAGTAAATAAAAGATTCGCCTCATATAACAAGTAGGTGTGAGATGGTTCCAAAATAGTTAAAGTGAATTTATATGAAACCAAGCATGTCTAAGTAATGATCTACCGTTATGACTTATGTGATTCCATGGGTTTAACAAGATATGGGTTTAATGAATTATCTTATATTGATAAGTATGTACACGTAGTACTCGTTGTGCCTTAGACTTCATATGGCCCCCATGTTATGTTGATAAAAGTTCTAAGCAAATCCCAATTAGTTATACAAATTTTCTAGTAGATTACCTTATGCGAAAAAATAAGAATCAAAATTATTAATTATGTTCAAGTTATGTAATATTAGTAGACAAGGATTTAAGTATTAGTGAACTGCCCAAGTATTAGGTATAATATGGGAATAGACAAATATAAAGTTAAAACAAATATATATATATATATACATATATAAATTAATTTAGTATAATAAATGGTAGACTTGAAATTACTTTAATATGATGCACATATATGATTATTATAAAAGTAATAATAATTTCTATATTATTGCAGTATAAATATTTCCAAGATAAATTAAGATTGTCAATAAAAGAAAATAAAAGAATTAGATAAGAACATGCAATGCATGAAAGGGTTAAAGGAAGGGAAGAAATTTGAAAGAAATCAAAGTTGCTTAATGTATATATATATATATATATATATATATATATATATATATATATATGACTAAGGAAGATATGACCTCTCATTTTACTAGCTGTTAAAAAGATCAAAAACTCATGTGAACAAATTTTTGAAATTCTAAGGTTAAGATGAAATGTGAAGATTTTATAAGTCCCCTACTAGGTTACTTGAAAAGCTACTTAATCACTTATGATAGATGATTAGGAAGTACTTTATAAATTCTAAAGCGATTTATATTGGCTATGCACATCTTCAACTGTCATAATAATATCCAATAGTATAGAGTAATTAATGATATGATTATGATCGATTGTTCAAGTGGAAAAAATAAGATACGTAATTATGTAAGTTATTAGGGGATGCAAATGAGATTCATTAAGTGATAAGTTAAAGAAAGGGTAAAATGAAATTCTATCATGTTTAGGATGTTCTCCAAGATACCTTCATGTCCACATGATGAATAGTTTTCTTAGTTTTTGCCTCGACCAAATGGATCAAACTACGATCCTAACAGTAAGTATTTTATATGGATGAATCTCCTTATCAACTTCAAAGTAAGGAACAACATCGTTAAGGAAAACGGTAAAGGGGTAATTTTCAAGATTTTGTCTTGTTCAAGTAGATCATTCATAATTTGATCATAAGTTTTATATATGGATTTATTTTTCTTTTCAACTTTAAGACTATCCCGAACTTCTCCCATGTGCTACAAGATATCGTTAATGCAAGGGACAATGTAATAATGTGCAAAGTTTAAAGATGATTATTTGTCTTGTACTTTGATGATTGCTTTGTTCCCCTACCTTATTGCTTTAATTCCTTTCATGTGTTTGTTTACATTCATGATGTTTTACTAAAGACTTATGTTAGGTAGTGTGCATAAATTATCTTGTTCATTATCAATTGGACCTACCATGTGTTTCATCGACCGACCCCATGTGTTTCATCGATCGATCGAATCATCATCGTAAATGTAACATTGATTCGGAGTGCTTTTCACTTCCATGAGATTTTTATATTGATTCATTCTCCTATACATGGGGTGAAAGATACTCAACTCCAAAAGGATAGAACTTGCCGTGGTGATATATAACCACTGACCTTTTATGAAATTATATGACATGACATTGCAACAAAAAGATCAATAGAAGATAATGCAAGGTAAACCAAGAAGTTAAAGTTAAGTAACTTCCATGATTAAATTATCGAATGAAGCATTGATACAAGGGATCGAGACATATGGAGAATATTGAATGACATTGATTAATGAGTCATCTTATTCCAATGACATAGATTGCCAAGAACGATTCATCCTCAAATGATTTATAAGACTTTTGATTGATTCCAAATATAATTATCTCATTTGACAATTACCTATATTTTGTACTTTGCTAAATTCCTCAAGCAGATTTAAGTCGAAGGTCAAGTGATCATACCCCTACACGACGATCTCGCATGATACCACCAAGACATCAGCATTGGATGATGTAAATCATTGATTGCAATTGAATCAAAATTATGAATCCTGAATCCTTATGAATGTCAGATGTATGTCAGATCAATAAAGATGGATGTTGAATGTATATTGAATCAATAGCTATATTGTAATTCAACCCACATGTGCATGAATCCTTAGAGCTTACGAAGTTATGAAATAATGACAAACTTTTCTTCAAATTCCATTGTTAAATAATTAAGAAATATAAAGATTTCATAAGAAAGGATGAAAGGCTTAATTAATGGTAAGTATAAGGGCCCAAGATGACAACAAATTGTAACTAATTATTTATATCTATAGTACAATTATCATAGGCTGAGGTTAGAGTGAAAGTAATAATAATAAATAAATAAAAGAAATGATAGTAAGTGCATGTGATGGTGGAAATTTTAATTGAACGAAATTTTAGAGGAGTGAATATAGTGCTTGCTCATTAAGTTCAGATTTACCAATGTGATTGAAAATAATGATAAGAATGTCTACTAACACTCTTTTTAAGGAGGTTATTGGCTCTGTTAATTATAATGTTATATACTTGGCGGATAGTAGAATAAGAAATACATGTTAATAAAGATGATCCGTTATGTCGAATCAAATTTCTTTGGAATAATCGTTATCATTCGAACACCATAAGACATCATTTGGAACTTTGTATGGGTGACATTGTCGCTCATCTACTCATTGGGTGAGGTGGATAAAGAAAAGATCATGAGTATAGAGAAAGTGAAAGAAGTAGTGGAGTACTCAAAGAATGTTGAAATGATCAAGAAGATGTTACATACTGCACAAGATAAATAGAAAAGTTATGCAGATAAAGGCAAACGTTATCAGGATTTTCAGGCTGGTGATCAAATTCTGCTGAAGGTATTCCCTATGAAAAGGGGTCATGAGATTCAGCAAGTAAGGAAAGTTTAACCCTTGATATGTTGATAATTTGAAATATCATTGAGGCTTCATATAAGTTGTCACTATCCTCTTCTTCTAGGTGAATGCATGATGCAATCCACGTTTCCAATCTCAAGAAGTATTGCCACTAGGATGCCAAGATTATTCAGATTAAGGGGCCTAATCTAGCCATAGACCTTTGCTAAGTGTCTTACTCATATTATAAAATGCAAGGTATAACGTCGAAAGAATAAACATGTATCCATAGTTCAAGTAGCCTCACGTTTAACCATGACGAAGAGGTAACATGGAAGTTCGAGTTGGGAATGCACCAAAAGTTCCCGCATCTTTTCAATAAGTCCTCCACCGCATGCAAAATTCGAGAATGAATTTTCTTTTAAGGAGACTATAATGTAACAACCAAAACAAGAAGAAGAGAAAATCTACTTAAATCAAATCGGCTAGCTTTAAAATAAACTTTATCTCTAACATGAGATACATACCGGATCAGGGGGCAATGATAACAGAAAAATCAGACCTGAGTTAAAACAATGGGTTTATCTTTAATAAGTGATAAGAACCAAATATTAAGGGATTCAGATCTCCAAGATTAAAGGAAGAATCAGAGAGATTAAGGCTGGTTCTTTCTCTCTAATCTCCTCTCTTCTTTCTCCCTCTCGGCCTCGATCTCGTACAGACACGAAGAAAGGAATTTCTCTTGCTGGGCAAGGGTAGATGATGTTCTTTTCTCCCTAATCTGATTCCATACGCCTCCTTATGTCTCCTTCATCCTGATTGTTGCAGGCGGAGATCGACCAGAGGCAGAGGCGACGAGAGAAGAGGGGAGATGCGATCATTAAGGTCTTCAATAGATCGAAGCAAGGATTGAATACGTAATCAGGTAGGTGAATTGATTTTACGATCGTGTCAAGCTACAGAACAGACTCTTTTTACGTTCATCTCCTTTCCTTGATTTTGATCTGATCATTTCCTATTTTGTCTGATGATTAAGCATGATTATGACTAATTTTAATGCCATGTCCTCACTAAGACCCATACATGATTAAGACATGAATCTTTCTCCTAATTTACTTTTCTACCGATCTTATTGCCTCCATTGCATGAACAAAGAATAACAAGATTCTAAAGTGATTAATAAGTTAAGATGGAAGATGAATAATTGGTTGCCAGTCCAAGCCAAGTGCTTCATGATAAGGATCACTCCTTTGATCATGGTTTGATCACTTATTGATCCGCACAAGACTGTATCGTTTGCTCAACATACTCTAAGAATTTAAAAGCACCTAAAGTCACCCTGATTGTTCTAAGCATGATTTATGATTAAGAAGCATGGATAAGTAAAGCAAGCATGTTTCAAGTATGAATAAGTAAAACAAGCATATTTCAAGTATGGATAAGTAAAACAATCATGATTCAATATTAAGAAGTATGTACAAGTAAAGCAATTATGAATATCAAGTCAAATATGTTTATCATTTATGTCATGATTATCAAGTCTACTATGAATTCTAAGTATATCACTTCTCACGTGATCTTACTGTTTCCACTGTCTATTGATTCTCCTTCATGATTATGATGATTCCATGCTCTACTTTCAAACCAAGATAAGTTACTGTCATCATTATTGATTTACCCTATTTCAAGTATGCATTTTATATCTTAATTGGTTCCCCACTAAGCTGTAAAGCTTACTGGAGGACCTTCTCCCTTGTTATTTTCACGGAATCAGGTTTGTAATGGTGTTGAGTTAGTGTGCTGCGACGATGCTCAGGCGACTAGAAAGCACATGAATAACACGGCCTATTTAGTTATTTATTTTCCTTTCGCGATTATGAACACATGATGTAAAAACTATATAATAGTCTAAATTTTTGTAGTTAATATCATCATTTTTTTATTTTCATTATCTTTATTCTTTCTTCTGCTGACGTGTCTCGATTCTTGACTAGCGTTCCCAGGTTGATCTTCGCCACATGACGTGGTTGATTAAGGAGCGTTACAATAACGAATTTGAAAATAAAGCTAACAAATTAGAAGACTTGGAAACCTTGGACTTGACAGAGGGATTGATGAGGGACAAAACGTCGGGGACTGAGATGAGGAAGAGCCTTGGAGAGGTGCAGTAGCTAGCCAAAGAGTACCCGACATCCACCGCGGCTGACGAAACGTCAACAAGGAAGAGGGAGTCTTGGAGGAGGAAGAAGTGCACCGACACCGGCGAGATTCTCCTCTCGCACTGCTGCCTCTGCAGCCATGGAACCGCGGCGGTAGATCCTCCATCGAACGGAGGAAAATAATGGGAGGATGGTTCTACCACATTTAGTTGGTAGGATGCTCGTTAATCCCAATAAAATAACATTTTACTTTAAACCCATTTGTGTACTTACCGCTCGCCACAATTGTGCCACTAAATTCAGAAGGTCAATTTATGAAAATTGTACCCGTCCCTGTCGCCTTTTTACAAAAAACTGTACAATTGACCACTCTTATGACAACCTCCTCAAAAGCTTTCCTCCTAAGATAAGCTCAAGATGACATTTATGGAATCCCGAAATCAAGAGTATTGATATGTTAGTATTATTTTCATGAATCACAATCAACAAGCGCAAAGTACAGAAAGTTTGATTTCATGACAAAATGTTAGAGCATGGCATTCATAAATTAGGAAACAAGCATACAAGTATCATGTGTGAGACATAACAAATTACATGCTTTATGATTCGCCAACCTTTTTTTGTGTGGAAGGGGAGAAGGATGATTAACTCTCACCAACCAAAATACTATATTCATCACAAGTCCCTGTGAACAGTAAAGTAACACCAATATCAAAACCCGTTATCAGCTAGAGATTCACTCCCTGACCAAAAAGCGGATGTGGGCCAGTGTTTTCAACGTAGCACCTGCTTCCATGAAGATTTATAAACGTGCTAAAAGATACCAATTTCAACATCATTACATTCCATTATGATGCTATGGTAGATTTACACATTGGCTAAAAGAAATCTTCATGTAAGTATCATATTGGATTTAGCTAGTACCATTTCAAGTATAACAAACTACTCCATGATATAGGAGTTATAAATTTGTCAAGCTACTTTGTAAGATTTGATTGCCCTATTAGACATGAGTACAGGACCACTCTGGGCATTAACCACTTGATTCATCTGTTCATAGAATCAATCAATGTATCAGAATATATTTTCACTACAAACATCCTCCGCATCCCGCGGAAATCTCTATAAATCCACCATAAATTAGATCTTGTGATGGATTTGTGACAAAAACAAAGACCGAAACAAATAAATAGCTAGTAGCATTTCAATTATGATGAGATTTTAAAAAATCTCATCTTGAATGGATTTTTTATCCATCTCCTTTTCCTGAAATAAAATTTTAAGAAGAAATAATTAGCATAACAAATTTATATATATGACAAGATATTAAAATAAAACTTAACATACCATTTTCTTAGAACAGTGGGTTGTAGATATACAACCATTGGCATGTAGACAAACTCCTTGATTACATGATCCATTTACCTTCGCCTGTTCACATTTTACTTTATAGGCGTCAGTCAACCATTTCGCACATAATTCGCTCCATACATTCACACTCATCCACTTAGGCTTCTTTGCAGACGTTCGCCTGCTAAAAGAGAAGATAATCTCTTGGAGCAACTGAGTGTTGAATGCTTTATACATTCGTTCATTATGCAAGGCTCCCACCAAACATCAACCTTCAAAAGAATACTAAAAATTAAACATTTATGATAAATGAATTAGGTAGAAAAGTAACACAAACCTGAAATTCTGTAAACCATATTTGTTTTATTGCTTCAAGTATTTCTTTCCACAAAAGACAGGATTTATCATATTTTTGTCAAATTATTTTAGTAAGAGTTCACTATAAGAAAACTGTTCATTAGGACACCCTCAAGACATCTCTAAAACAACGCTAATGCGACACTAAACAGAGTAGTGACTCGTTAGCATCGCTGTGGCACCCCAACTTCTGCCACGCAACTTTTCTAATGGCGTCACTGTCGCGCCTACTAAACCTCGGCGTTATTATTGTCAAAGGTGGACGCCAAAGCGACACTATAGTGTGGCTATTATCCGATTACAGGAAAATAATTTAGCTTCGCAAAGACGCTAAGACAACGTTAATGCTTTCGACCCAATGGTGATGCTATTCGAGCGCTAAATCCCATTACACACACGACACTAAAATGATGATACGCCGATGCCAACTTATGACGCTGATGCAACACTAATGGTGCGCTAGAGGAATGACTTTACCGCCACTTTAGTCGATGCCATATTGACACTAATGTATTGCTAATATGTTTCATTGTTGGTGTTAAAATGACGTGGATGTAACGCTAAATTCAATATGCTCGTCGCTGATCCGAGGCTAATGCGACGCTATTCTCAATATTTCCCCACCCAACGACCCCATTTCTTCCCTTTTCCTCCCATACAATTTACAATGCATATACATATGCATTCTTCAACACATTCATAATAATATAAACTAAAATATAATGCTTCAAAGTAACAAGATTATCACAAAAGTCACAATATAAAATCATAACATTACAAAATTAATTCATGTTCAAAGTTACAAAAATATCTATTATCCTACATCACGATCGCGCTCCACATTATCCCTGACAGATGACGATGACCTACTCGGTCCTTAGCCTCACGGAGTCTAAGTTCGTAGCTGGAGGAGGCTTTGAATCATCTGCAAAATCAGAGCCTGAGGAAGCTATTGAGAAAGCTGCTCCAAAATTAGTCCTATGATGCTGTCCAACGTCAGCTTAGGTGCGGCGGATGAAGATGGGCCGCATGCACATCCTCAACCTGAGCGGTTGTTCCTAAGCCCCTCAAATATCCTTCTCGCGTGTTGCCAGCCACCTCCTTTCAAACAGTAACATCCCCTACATAGAAGATAAATTATATAAAATCATATAAAGTAATATATAACATTAAACATATGAATAATTATCGATATACCTTACCTGTTGGTGGCTGAGTACTAGGATCACCGTATTTTTCAACCATTTTTTCATCGTACGCTTCCTAAAAAGTTCAAATATTGTACATTTGATAAATCTTTTATACTAATGCGAACAAACAAATAAATACGTGATGAAACTTACCAAAACACGACGGGCAGTGAGCGAGACCATCTTATTGGTCTTTTTACTCTTGTGAGTGGCTTCATAGATTGCGCGAAAATCGACGGTTTCACCTTTTATTTTCTCCTGCAACAAAATTAATAATTTTATATAATAAGTAAATATAAGATAAATTTGATTGGCAACAATTTGCAGATCCATTACCATGCGTCTACGATGCTCATCAAATCGAATAGACTCGCCTGTATGAAGATGAGTCTCGGGTTTCGAAAGTCTATTCACCTTTGCTTTTTTAGACTTTCTCTGCCAACTTTCATCCATCCTATATGAACATTAAAAAGTCAAACTTTGCAAAATTATAAATTAAATAAAAATAATTCAAATGTAAACTTACTTACCATTTCCTACAAAGTGACTCCCAAAATGGGCATCTGATATGCTTCGGGCATCTCTGCATACCCTGATCAATACTGAGGCCGGTGGATGTGACAACCTTATGAAATTTATACAAACGATTTCGGAGGCATTTCCAGCCACCTCTTCAAAAGCTCTCTGGATCATCCCCAACCTAAGATCCGGATGAAACTTATTTGAATCCTTAAAAAAATATGAAAATTAGTAATTCACAAGTGATATAAAATAAATTATATAGCACAAAAAACATAAATCATACTATAAATGTGTGAAAGATGTCATCCTTCACTTGAACTGGGACATCCTTCCACGATCCCGCGTCTTCCGGCAAGTGTGCAAGGACAAGAGTACTGATATCCCGCACGGTAAAAGCGGGATAAAAAGTACTCCTGTAGTTTAAGAAAATAATTAATTTTCAAATAATAATGTGAACTATAATAAAATTTGTAAAATTTATCCAACTTACGGCCGAGCAATATTATTCACGGTGACCACCCCATTATCATGAAATCCCTTTCTTTTAGATGAAGAGGAATCATCCTCTTCGGAAGCGGGTTGAGAAGGCTCGAGATGATCGACGAACATTGCTGAAGAATAAAACATTAGTGTAATATCAACTCAAACTAAATAAATCATATATACATTAAATGATGCATACACTAAATTTCTCACCATGTGCAATAGCTATCCGTGTCTCCTCTGTGGTATGCCGATTGTTGTCGTGTGATGGTGTCAGCTCAAAATTTGTTGATCTGCCTACTTGTCCCATCGGCGGCATAACTATTAACACCATTAAAATAAAAAAAATGATTTATGCAATTACACGACAATAAATTAAAAAATAATAAATATATCACCTAGCTCAATATCATGTGATGATCGCATGCTAGAATGTGGAGACATGTCTACATGTCTTGATGGAGGCGTAGCAACTGTCACAAATAAAAAATAGTTAAAATTTGAGTTGCGTATAAAAGATAAATTAAATATACAAAAATTAACCTGACGTAATGTGGGATGCATGTCGATCAACATCATATGATCGTGACGATCCAGCTATATGTGACGATCCAACTACATGTCCCGTCGACGGTGCAACAACTATCAACATTAAAAATATCCAATATATATATCACCATAAATTAATAATTATATAAATAAAATACTTGATGGTCGAGATGTGTCACTCCGCCTAGAAGAATGAGACGATCGACCTCTAATAACCATATCTGAAAAAGAAATTATCCACATCATGTTATTATTATACTTAATTTATAAGAATAGAAACACATAATTTTATAATATGTTAAAACAACTACGTGATTCATTTTCATCATCATCACTATAATCTTCATTGAGTCATCATTAATAAAATTGTCAACGTTCGCTTTCAAAGGATCATTTGAGGTAAACTCTTCCATCGTCTCATATGGCACTGCTAATTGAATATTATCAACTTCTTCAACTGCATATCCTCTTGATAATAATCATCCATCGGGACATCATTCGGTATGATAGATGTTTCACGATCATCCATCATCATTTCTGCTAAAAATAATCTACTCCTCATTTTACATGCTACATCTTTTTTTTTCAATGGATACTTAGTGTAATACACTTCTTACGCTTGAAGGTGCATAATTTCAATTCTGGTTCAGTGATTTGAATAATAATTGAAACAATGAAAAAAAATAACAGTGGTATGCAAGCTTTTGGATGAGGGATCCGAAGGACTTAATTACCTACGAATGCGATCGAGAACACAACAAGCGACACAATACACGACAAGTGGCATGGCAGGCCGCATGCGGCACAATGACTATAATGATGTTGACAACGATGAGGATGGCGACGGCGAAGGCAACAAGGAAGAGACAAGTGGTAGGTGGCGCGACGACGGCGATGAGGATGGAAATGAGGACGGCAAAGGTGGTGAGGAAGGGACAGGCGGCAAGTGGCAAGCGGTGTGGCGACTACAACGAGGAGAAGGATGGCGACAGTGAAGGGAGGAAGGGGATTCGGTAAAAAGATTAAAATGAAAAGATGAGTTAGGGTTAAAAGTAATTACTTAGCATCGCACATAAATGTGACGCTACTTAGACGCCGAATGAAAGTCTATCTATAATGCTAATTCGGCACTGCGAAGGTGAAATTAAAGAACACGGTTAGTATGATGACGCTAAGGCGGCATTTAGGCGACGCTAAAGTAGCATCTCAACTATGCGACGCTACTTTGGGACTACAGTGATGAGTTAATTTTTTATTTTTTTTCTAATTAAACTATGGAGAACATTATATTCATTAATTCAGTACCAAATGATTTATAATTAATTTGATAAAAAAAATGAATCAATTTATAGATATCATATGAACTCTGTCGTATATATTAATTATATATCTATATATCTAATTATATCAACATATATGTACACCTAATTACATCAAAATATGCATATATACACATAAGTTTATATTACCTAATTATATCAACATATGCATGTATACACATAATTGTATCAAAATATGTTTATATTACCTAGTTACAAGTTTATATTACCTAAATATATCAATAAATACATATATATATACACATATGTATATTGTTATATATATGTTAAACTATAATATATATAGGTAACATACAGGTAACAAACTATAGTATATATATATATATATATATATATATATATTAACGAGTAAATGCTAATGTGCCACATTAGTGTCGTAAATAGCTATTTATTGAAGATAGCATTTCTTGTATTGTTATACTTATATGCACACATGTATATTTGTATTCTTATACTTCTATGAAAACATAACATATAATTATTTTATTAGTTAAAGTAAGCATTCGCGTCGCATTAGCGTCACAATTGTGTCACCTTAGCGATGACAAGTGATCAAGGCCACATTAGCGCCACCATGGAGTCACAAAAAGGTTGGCGCCAACATTTTGCGTCACGACAGTCAATGCCATCATGGCGTTGAAGGAGCAATGTCACATTAGTGTCGACAAAGATGCATGACGCCAAATCTTTAGCGCCACTGGCTTTCAACGCCAAGTCTGACACTAACTACAACCTTGAACATATGTGGCGTCGAAAATGTTGCAATGCTAAACAAGACAACTCAGTGCCGTCTAGATTAAACGCTAAAGTAGTGCTGAGTTTTACCACGCATTTTACTGTTAGTGCGCATAGTTTTAGTGTCGATACAGCGTCAAAAAGGCATCGACATTTCTTAACGCTATTGCGACAGTAACTGTGATGCTATTTACTTGCTAATAGTGTTGAGTTAGCGTCACGGTCGTGGAGACGTTATTGTTCGTCGCTATTCACCAATATTCTTGTAGTGGTTGTTGCAGTCGCATACCTACAAATTCAAGTCTAAATAATACAAGCTTATTTATAACAAATAAATAATTACTTGTTATAATCTAATTACCTGGAATGACCATCTGGTTCCAAAAATATTTTATATTGGTTATTTGATGTACCAATATCTGGTGCAAAATCAGGTAGTGTTGAAGTGTAAGCATACCAACATCTTGCATGGTGGCTTCTTCCATTGACTCATCATCAGAATGAGTCTCCAAACATTGTTGGACTGTTTGAAGTGGCTTAGAGGGTGCAGCTTTCTCCTTACTTCTCCTAGAAGGAAACATCTGTAAAAAAAAGATATATATAAGATCAACCGAAGTAGTATCAATTTTATTTTTCATCATTTTGAGAATGATATCAACCTAAGTGGAAGAAAATAAACCATGGGATTTTTTAAAACTTAAACAAATGATGTAATAACCTAAAGTAAATCTAAATCTTGTGCTTATCTTCATGTAAAGATTGAGACACTACAAGAAAATTGCCTGTTACAGACGGTCCGAACCATCTGTAAAATGGCTAGATCCGTCGAAAATAATATTTTTTGACGATTAGTGTCAGTGCGAAAATGAGGCGTTGCAAATTATTTGCGACGGTTATTTCTGAACCGTCGATATTACAAACGGTCTAGCTGGCGGTCGTGATCGTCGAACATTGATATCGACGGAACGAACCGTCGATACTATCGACGGCACGAACCGTTGATACTATCGACAGTTATGACCGCCAATATATATCGACGGTTTAAACCGACGATAGTATCGACAGTTCATGTCGTCGATATTTATCGGCAGCTTGAACCATCGATACTATCGAGATACTATCGACAGTTTCAATCGCCGATATCTATCGGCGGCTTTAACCGTCGATAGTATCGACAATTTAAACCCTCGACCAACTCATATCGACGGTTTTACCCGTCGACTCCACATGTGATTTTCAATGGCTAAGACCGTCGATAATACTGCACGGACAGTTAGAACCGTCGGTAAGTATAAAAAAAACCCATTGTCGATAACCAATTTTCAGCAGTTTCCGACGGTCAGAATCGTCGGAAACAAAAAAAAATTGAAAAATGCTGAAATTTAAATGTCTGAATGGATAATACAACATAATTCAACATTCCAACCATCACATATTTCAACAGATAATAACCATCACAGATAACACATCACATAATTCAAACATCACATAACCATCAAATAATACTATCCAAACATCACATAATTCAAACACCATTCCAAACAAATTGAAGTCTTGGTCACGATTAAGAGATGAAGAGCTGAAGTTCTGAAGTCTTAGTCGCAAAACAATTCGAACATCACTGCACAATACATAGAGAATTGAGAAAGTTAGTACCCATATGAAAATGCAAAAAAAACATGAATTCGGATTTGAAATCTAATGAAGAGTAAAATCTAAGTTAGTACCCATGTTGATGTCAAAGTGCATATGAATCTAATGAGTATAATGAATCTACAGATTAAAGCAAATTCCAAAAAAAAATTAAGTATAATGAATCTACCTCGGCGTCGTCGTCGTTCAATTCGTCACGCATGATGGCATGCATCATTTTCTTCATTTCAGCCTTGGTATGACGTTCACGTTCTTCGAACTCCTTTCTGATCTCTGCCCTAATCATATGCCTCATCTGATCCATAATTTCTTGCATAACAGAAGGAGATGAACCTGAAGTAGATTTAGGACCATATCCAATATCTGTTGTACTCACAGAAGATCCGAGGTCGTAAATGCGACCCTTCTTCACGCCGACGTGGTCCGTCCAAAGTTGTCTTGGGGTCAACGGTGTGGTCCCCTCCTGTGTGGCTTTCGTAATGTGATCAACTTCTTTTGTTTTATAAGACTCTTGAAATATAAAAAAACAAAGAACCGGCAAAAATAATTAACTATAAACGACGAGTAGGTGATCGACTTCAAAGTTTTAATAATTAACTATTAACTTGCAATTTAGAAAAAGTAATGGCACATAAATTTACATACATATCTCCCGGACATAATCCGAAACTCATTCTTTGTTCTTCTTTTGATGAGTTCGGAGAAATATTTCGTCCTGAGTAGGTGGTCTACCCGTCTCTTTCTCCTGCAATAGGATAATATTTTGTGGAATAAAGTATAATATTTTGTCGACACTATATTGAAAGACCTTACCATTTTCTTAGCAATCGTGCTCGTGGATACACATCCGCCCAAATGCAATCACGCTCCCTGGTCGGACTTTCGACTAGTTTTTGCTTTTTCGCATTTCAATTTGTACTCCTTGGTGGATCACTTTTGTAGCAAATCGATCCAAACGGCCTCGGGGATCCAATTGGGTCGTTCTCCTTCAGCTCGAGCTTCCGAAAGCATCGCGGACAATCTCTTCGAGCACCGAGAATTAAAAGCCTTCCACATTTGTTCCGTATTCTCGGGCTCCCACCACACTCAGCCTGCATGTGTATAAAAATAATTAAAGTATTACAAAGATAAATTTTAATGACCATATTGGCTTCTAAGGATACCTGAAATTCATTAAATAGCATCTGTCTCGTGGCATAAGGAACTTCCCTCCATGTAAGGAGAGAGCAAGGAGGGCGGGGATCGAAGCCTATCTGCGCCGGAGATTGTAGTCGGCGACGGAAGCTTCGGGCGGCGGCGAGGGAAGGCAATGCGCATGCGGGAGGTGGCCGCCGGAAGAAATGCGGAGGGCGAAGAGAGACGCGAGATCGAAAACGGACAAAGTGACAGTGGGGTCGAGTATTTATATAGCCAGTTTCCGACGGTCGTAACCATCGTAACATAGGTAAATATAATATAATATTAATTCAAATTTTGACGGCTCAAACCCGCTGGAAGAACCGTCGAAACTTTCGACGGTTTTAGTCGTCGATATATATAATAATATATATCTCAACTGAACGGAGTTGCGTAAATTATAAATTTCCATTTTCGACGGTTAAGACCGTCGAAAAAAAATAAGGTAGAATATTTTAATTAATTAAAATATCATAACATTATGATGGGTCTGATCGTCGAAATATCGATGGTTGTGTCGAACGTCACAAATTTTGACGGTTAAAATCGTCAAAAATTAAAATAATAGTACGGGACCAACGTTGAAATATTTCGACGGCTAAGACCACTGGAAGTTTCGATGGATAGATGAACCGTCGAAACTTTCGACGGTCTGAACCATCGAAAAATCAAGATTTTCGACAGAAGCTTTCGACAAATTCTGGACCGTCGAAAGTTTAGACGGCTAGAACCGTCGAAAAATACCAGACGAAATTTTCGACGGTTTACACGATCCACCGAAAAAAATGTCAGTATTTCATACGGATGTCGGACCGTCGAAAATAAACCGTCGGAAATCCGACTTTTTCTTGTAGTGAGACGAGTGATATTTGTAACTAACATTACAATGTTTGAGTAGATCAGAAATATTGTTTCAATACAAAAATATTTGGGTAGGTCAGAAATATTGTTTCACCCAAAAATATATCAATACAATGTAAGGGCTAAATTTAGAAGTTTCAAAATAATGTTCCAATAGAGAACTTAGTCCAAAGCTTTCTCAAAATGGAACATTATGTTATTTGAACGAGTGACAAAGAAGATATCACTACACAAATAATTGCCGAAGTTTGAGATAGCAAGACTAGCAAGAAGAGGAATCCAACCAAATTCAAATTTATCATAAAAAGACATATTTTGAAACTGACAAGTCAGTTCCACCAAATATGGAGACTAGCCTTATAGACGTAGTGATGCTAAGTCTTAAAAGGTGAATTAAATCAAAACAGCAAAAAAATTACAGAAATTGTTCATAAAAGCTGATTATGAAACATGCTTATCCGAGAAATGATGAATTTGAATCTCATGATGAGTGCATGTCAAGTTTCACAATATAAAATATTTTTTTAGGAGAAAAAGGATGACTCCAAATTATGTGGTTGTCATCCGAATGTATATATAACTAAGAAAAGGGGGTAGTGTACAAGTGTGGGCTCTCGAAAAGAAAGCAGCAAAAACGAAAAAGTATATAGGCTACACCCGGAGCAAAAAGAAAATGTGGCGCACGATGCACTCCCACAAAATATCACCCGATTACGCTGGAGCCAAATGACCCAGGAACCAGCCAAAGGACGTTGTCTCCGCTGGACCAAAACTCAGAGAGACTGCCATAGGATCGTAGGGTCGGAAGGAAGGAGATCCCCAAGGGGCATCTGCTAATTAGCGTGAGCTAGAAAGGCCTGCAAACCTTTTTATGCTTGCCAGAATTTGATTCTCAAATGGCGATGAAACATGTAATTAACAAGGAATAACTAATATATGATCCCTGATTACTTGAAGCATTGCAACCAGTTAAAAATTAACAAGAATGTAATATAACAAAAAAGTATCCTACTAGAATCCACAACTTGTAGATGGCACTGTATTTCTAAAATTGAGCACATTCGATGACAAATTAGCAATTATAACTGTAACGAATGAAGGTTCGAGTTCAGATACTTACTGGTTGATCCTCAGGAGCTTCAATCAGGGCAATATCTGGTGGCTTTTTGTTTGATTCAACAGCATCACCAGTAATTGGCAGGTTAGAGAGACAGTACTGAGCACAGCCAATGACTGCCTTCATTTCACTTCTCAGCCACGTTCGGAATGTAGAAGCCTCACATCTTTCATTGCTCAAATCTTCATCTGAATCTACTTGTATGACAGATCTGTCATGTTTCACTTCCTTTTCTACTGAAGAAGTAATGAGAGAGTTTACAAAATGCTTTATTCTGAAATAATCTCACATTGCATCTCTATCATCGGAAACAAAAGATTATACTCCATAACACATCTGGAATATAATCTAAGCACAATATAATTAAAAAAATAATATATTTACACTTTGGGAATGTAACGAATGTTTTAACCTGTTTCCCAAAGGTGACGACAAACCCTAAACCTTAACAATTTTCTGGAAAAAAAAAAGTGATCGAGGAAGCAAATGTCAAGTCGTATGCTTTGCACAATAAGGAACTAAAAGAAGACCCAAAGACGTATAAAAGAGTTTGAAGCATTTCCTTAAGAACACAATAAATATGAGAACGCACGCGGATGAAGGTTCTCCTCCTTTTGGATGCTCATTCGGGGCACCATTTGAAGACGTTTCTGCAGGTGATCGGTTGGAACGGTGAGAGGAGGGGGAAGCTGAAGAGTTTCAAAGAAGTGGAGCTGAGGAAGCGTATTCATGTTGCACAGAGGAGGAGGGGGGAAGTCTTCATAATTAATAAGATATTGAAGAATTTTGAGGTGATTCCTTTTTTTTATCTAAATGAATTGGGTTAATTCTTTTAACTGAATATAACTTTTTTCTCTCTAATCTTAAACTATAAATTTACAAACTTTTTCTAAATTTGACGTTGAAAATTTTCAGTTAAATTTAAACTAAATTTTATTAAATTTAATTATGAAATGTCATTTTTACTCTTAATTTTATATTACAAAAAAATATTTCTAAATATAAAATAATCAATACAGATAGAAATATAAAAATATTAATTGATAATAATGTTTCTGTGCAATATCATGCTTGAGTCAATATTTCATTTTTTTTACATTACTTTTAATATTACAAAGTAACGGGCAAAATATTATTTGACAGTTATTAGAAGAAAAAAAAAACTTAACAAATGAAAGTTCGTCGAAGGATTTAGGTGTTAAATTTAAAGAAATTTGGGAACTAAAAATTTGTAAATATATAAAATTTGGAAATTAAGATTTAGGATTAAATGTGGAAAAATTATATTCAAGGTGTCTTAAATGAATTTGCTGAAAATTCACTTCCTTAAAAAAAAAAGGAAAAGAAAGAAACACATGCATTTTACCCAATGATTCAAATTTTAGGGACAACTATCTTCTCTTTCACTTTAGATTTCTATCTTATATGGTCATCTACTTTTCTTTTACATTTCTAATTTAAGTAGATACGTGTTATTCTCTTTTGTTTTTGAAAAAGTATAAACTCAACATGGAGCTTAGAAAGATGTATTATCTTTTATTTTAAAGTGCTATTTTTTCTTTGAAAAATGGTAATAAAGGTTAAATACTTTTATTTTGATAAAGAAAATAAAAATCTGCTAAAACACGATGACGTGGGACCTAATAATTCAAAGTAGAATAGATAACTATTATTTCTAACTTATGGATAAAAGTAGGAGAAAAAAACTGGTAAACAGAAGTAACTCTTGGACTCCGAAGGCAAATTGCTAAGAAAAATACATGAATATTTAGAAAATTAAATTCTAGAAAATTTGACAGATGCTTGGAAAGATAGGAGATTAAAAGAAAAATGGTTAGTGGAAGGAAAATAAATTTTATTTTGAGAGAGAGGAATTCATTCTTCGAAATTTCAGTGTGGTTTGAGACAAAAAAAAATATTTTTGAAGAAATCACTTTTACTAAAAACACATTTTTAAGGCAGGGATATGTCAAAAAAAAAAATTTTTTTTTGTGTTTACAATCTACTCATATCAGAGACCAATTTCGATCACGTATTTAACAGCCGAACCATATAAATGTTGATCATAGCATGTGTATCAAAAATCAAAACCATGCAGCATCCTAAAAAAAAACTAGCACGTCGTATTATATTTGTTGAAATCAAGATACGCACAGTAGTATTCAGTGACATATTTCACTACAAAAAAATTGCATTTTTTTTACGGGAATTTCTCACGGTTGCACATCTGCTGCAAGTTCCAACGACTTTTCCGACGTTTCAAGGTATCCTTCGGAACAGCTGTCGAGCCATGGAAACTTCTCACCGGTCGAGTCGTAGATAAATAATTATACTAATTTCCCACAGCTACAACAGCGAGAAACCTAAAAATAATATTTTTTTACGATGGATTGGAATAATTTTTTTAGTGTGTGTGTGGGAGAGGGGTAATAAATATTTTTTGGGGCTTCCTACGGCTCCAGCCGTGGGAATTTATAATTTAATATGACCATCAACGGACAAAAAAAATTAAAAGATTCCGACGTTTACGGCCGTCGAAAAGTCTGTCACTCCTCCAACCTTGCATATAACTCAGCCCCTCTTCCCCCGACCGCTTCTTCGCCACTTCCTCCGATCGGTCGACTCTGGCGGTCTCTGGCACTCACTTCCTCCAAAGCTCTCTACGGTACAGCCGCAACTTTCCATCGATCATCGACTTTTGTCTTCCCCTTGTCAACCCCAACAGCTTTTCGAGCAAGTTGTCGATCGTTGCGAGGCCAGTGTCCCTTGCTCTGACCGTTGCGGCCCCAATGGGCTCGCAGCTTCCGGCGACGGTCATAGCAAGCCCTCGTAGCATCTGGCGACGGCCGCAGCAAGCTCGTTGGGACCGCAATGGCCGTTGATGGCCGAAGCAAGTGACACCGGCCTCGCAGCGGCCGGCGAGTTGCTCGGAAAGCTGCCAGGGTTGACAAAGAGGAAGACAAAAGTCGATGATCGATGGAAAGTTGCGGTCGTACCATAGAGAGTTTCGCCGGAGCATCTTCTGAGGGTTCGTCGGACCGGGAGAGGGCCGCCAAAGGCCTACGCACGAGGTTCGAAGGGGGATCGCCGGACCGAGAGGTGGTAGCGGCAATGCGCCATTTGTTGCAGCGTGAGCGCCAGAGTGTGCGGGAAGATGGCCGAAGCATGTGCGTGAGGGGAAGAAGTGAGCATCGGAGACCGCCGAAGTCGACCGATCGGAGGAAGTGGCGAAAAAATGGTCGGGGAAGAGGGGTTGGGTTATATGTAAGGGTAGAGGAGCGACGGACGTTTCGACGGCTATAGCCATCAGATTTTTTTATTTTTTTGTCCGTTGTTGGCCATATTAAATTATATTTTAAAATTCCCACGGCTCGAGCCGTGGGAACCTATTGAGTGAGGTTCCCACGGCTAGAGCCGTGGAAAACCCCCAAAATATATTTATTACACACACCCCCAACCCCCACCCCCTCCCTCCCCTAAAAAATTTTATTTCAATCCATCGTAAAAAAAATATTATTATTTTTAGGTTTCGCTGTAGCCGTGGGAAGTGTAATTATTTACCCACGGCTCGACCCGCGGAAAGTTCCACGACTTGAGCTGTGGGAAACAGCTGCGCCTAAAGTTCCGATGGATAACTTGAACCGTCGGAAAAGCCGTGGGAACTTGCGACAAATGTGCGACCGCCGAAAATTCCCCTCGGAAAAATGTATTTTTCTTGCAGTGTAAGAATAGCACCCAAAATTGAAAGTTAAATGTAAATTCACTTAGCAATATCTTGCAACAACAAGATCAAGACAAGGCATCAAATATAGGTGTTTCAAAATGGAAACAGAAAGACACCAAAAGAAGAAAAGCCAACAGATATAGGTTCCCTTTTGCATCTCATAAGATTAAGCATTTGAAGTATAAACAACTAAAAGTACATAGGATTTCATTATTTGCATGGTGCACTAGCACATAAGGTCTGATTCCAGAACGTTATCTATACTGATAATCAGGACAATAACATAATAGTATTAGCATCACCTTCGGTGCACCAGAAGCATTTTGAATACCTAACACACAAAAAATTGAGTTGTTTTTTCTTGAGGAACGTGACTAATCTTATTGATAAATATCATAATGGAAGTACGGCATTTCAGAAAATTACAGGCAGTTTAGACTCGTGAACTTTCAACTTAGACATATATGTTTAGTTCAAAAACAGCATCTACAAATTGTTGGATTAAAGAGATGTTGTATAGCCCTTGTTGCAGTTATGCCAATTTATGCTCCTTCTTAGCCATGCTCGAAATGAGTGTTCGTCACACATCTTCGTTTGAGTCCATTATCACCTGTTGGCAGAAGTGATATATTTCACTTTCTTCTCTCCACAAGAAGAGATGAGGCGACCAAATGCAGTCCATCATGCTTTATCCAGGAGAAGCACCACTATATACTGTTCCATCTTCAACAACATCAAGATTTCACCCATCTAATACCAAAGTAGGAGTGACATGACCTGCTACATCATCGAAATCTAATCCTGTTCTTACAACCGGAAACAATCCATCATCTTGGAGAGTTTAAACTTTCAAATAGCGTGTGTATATATATATATATATAAATCAAATAAAAAAAACATGAACCTTTTTTTTCAGTTTGATCAGGTCGATTGCGAACTTATTCCTAAATTTGATAAAGTTATTTTTGGACGATCGATCATTCCTTAACCGACGAATGATATGATCTTTTGGTGTGGAAAAAAATATTATATTTCATCGGTTAAAAAGTATCCAATGTTTTGTCCTTTTACCAATGGAATGTTCATGTAGAAGCGAAGTTTAATGGACAAAGAGAAGATGGACGATGAAGTAGAAAACACACAATTCATAATCAGAAAATGCTTATTTTTGGACAATTCTTTTTGATGATTGATCTCCATCCAAAACTCGAAATTTCAAGTCTTTGCGGAATAGCTGACATTTGTACGAAAAGAGAAGACACAATGGAGAGGTCTCCTTTCTTTTGCCATTTTCCCAACATTTCTTTTTCTGACGGAAAAGAAATGTATGCAAATTGTTTATATACGCAAGTGGTCTGCATCTGATCGTCTCCATTGATCGATCATATTGCCAAGTTGGACATGCCGGATCTTGTCTTCCAACTCATGCAGGATTGATCTATCAAACAACACGACCAAGGGCAAGTCCCCCCAATTCCTTGATTCACCGACATTAACCAGAACCAGAACCAGTTGGAGGGTTCACTTTCACAATTTTCAGCAGATCTTGAAACTACACAATAACTCAACGTTGGGGCCAATTCCTTATAATATGGGTGGGATGATGTACGGCCTAGAACTACATGCAAAAAGGCACGGCATATTTATATACTTGTAGAAATCAAGATATGAACAGTAGTAAGGCTCTAAATTGACCTTGTTGTAGACCCCAAACATTTGCCTTTCTTTTTCATAAACCCGCAAATATTAGTTAACGGCTGTTTTGCTGCAAATATAAAGGAGCGATAAGATACAAGAATCTACCAAGTGAGCCACATGACATATACTGACGTTATCCATTAAGTAAGAAAAATAGATGAGCTCCATGACTGCTAAAGAACGGACTTCCAAAATGTAGGACTTGTATGATCCTACAAAGTTTCATATGGATGCAATGATCTCGAAAAGGCAGGTGGGTTTTGGGTTCTGTGTAAATCTGCAATAAGAATTGCAGTATTTAGTGACCTGACGAGTGAATGAGAAATCAGCATTGCTTTGCGGACGTCAAGAAGTCTAAACCATAAGGAAAAAGGATTTGAACATACAGTTAAGCAAGTGAGACTGCCGAAAGCATTCCCGTGCATCACAGAAAAGTTGGCCTGAAAAAGTATGGTAAGTGATCAGCTCATGCGGCACAGCAAGGTAATGTTATAAATAGGTGAGAAGATGAGAATCACAGGCACAATGGGTGATGGTTAACCTTCTATACAGAGCCTTGATGTCTTCAACAAAGTTGGGGCTTTCCAAGAATATATCTTGACTGTTTGAGATGTCAACTTGATCCAACTCAAAATCTTGATGGTCATAATATCCACTCCACTCAAACCACATCTTCGATATCAACTCTTTATTAGAGCAAGTTTTATTATCTTCTTCCTCTTGAGAATCAGCAGCAACTAATCTATAGACATACACATTTCTCGTTTGGCCTGGCCTAAATGCACGTCCAATTGCTTGGCGAGTCACGGATGGGTTCAAGTGAACATCCAGGATAATTACTCTTGATGCACCTACAAGAGAGATACCCTCCCCACAAGCCTTGATAGAACCAAAGAAGACCTTGGCATCAGGAGAATTGTTGAATTGCTCCATAGATTGCTCCCTGTGTTCAGAAATTGAATCACCAGTAATCACAAAAATTTCCCTCCCTAATCGCCAGCCCTTGTTCTTAACTAGAAGTCTTTCCAAGAACTTCAAAGGTAATATGAACTGACTGAAAACAAGTACCTTCTCTCCAACACACTCAGCAAGAGACAAAATGTTAAGGAAGAACTTCGCCTTCACTCCATCTCCAATATCAACAGATTCTATGAGACTATCAATCATTTGGTCACTGTAAAACTTGGGCCTGTCACTAGAAGCCTTGTTTGCAATATAATATAGTTGAGGATGCATATATATAGCACTAGCAAGTGATAATATTTTGAACCTTTCAAATCTCCCAAGGCTTTGAACAAGAGAATTTTGCTTGGAACTCGGTTTCAGCAGCACAGTGAAGTCAACAATGCCAGGTAATTCCTCCAAACAATCACCTTTATAATAATGAAGAACATCTTTAGTCATCTCCCGAAGGTCTTGTATAATTGAAACTTTCATCTTAAAATTGTCAGTGGTTCGCAGATTTTCCTCAACCAAATCATAGAAAGCATTATCCCCAGGACTCTTAGAGACCCTCCTTCCTGATATCTGGATTCTGCTTAGAATTCGTTTGACAATAGCTCGAGAAGGTTCTGACCTCAGAAATTTTGGGCATACAAGGTTCAAAATGGTGAATACCTCCCTCACATGATTCTGAAATAGTGTTCCGGAAAGCACCACTTTACAGGGGGTTTGAACTCTTGCAAGAGAACCAAGTACATTTGTATTTTCATTCCTTGGAGTGTGGCCTTCATCCAGTATGAGCAAACTTGGGACATTCAATAGTATTTCCTGACACAAAGCTGCAGCTTTATTTGAAGAACCATCTTTATCACAAATGATGGTAGAAAACTGCTGATACCCCAGAAAGAGGATGCTTTTCTTTTCTTGCCAGTTTTTTAGAACTTGTAGCTGCTGAATCCTGTTCTCAGCTTTTGTCGAGTAGAAGTCATATAATGGAATGTCCTCAACCTGCCATCTCTGAAGTTCCTTCTTCCATATAGGTAGAATCCCCTTGGGAAGGACAACCAATGGCCTCTTTGATGGATATCTGGCCAAAAAACTTTGAATAAAGCTGATGAGCATAAATGTTTTCCCAGAACCTGGGGCGTGGGCCAAGATACAACCCCTTGGTGCAATAGCAACCAAATTTTTTACCAAGAAGTTGAATCCTTCAAGCTGATGTGGTTTCATTTGCTTCATATGCCTTGGATGGATTACAATCTCAGCTTCATTATACTCCATTTGTGAAATTTTAGTTCCAGAAAAATGAATTTTGTCACTTGAATCAGTATGACTTTGGGATGTATTGGCATAGGTCCTTATTGAATGTAAACCCTGAGGAGAGATAAAGTAAAGGTCATATGGTAGAATATTTTCAATGTTCAAAAGTTTCAGAAATAATGTTATTAGGATCCTACAACTGCATAGGACATGAACCACTCCAGGAGCCACAAGAAATTAGTGAACATGAGCTTTAGAGATTAAACACCTAGTTAAAATTGCATCTTATCAAAGTCGATCTTTCATAACAGAATGTTATTATTCTGGATACACACAGAGATATACCTACCAAAACTTAATACCTTGGTCCATTGGTAATCGAAAATTGTGTCTATGCTCTTCCCTATAATTCCACATATTCGGCAAACAAAGCCAAAATCATCATGGAGGAAATATGAATGGTTGCATTCGTCATCTTGTTGCATGACACCTGACTCATCTGAAGCATCCTAGATTCAACATAAATTAAATTTGCAAAATGAGTGATACCGACCAACAAATAAAGCATATACGTTCCATAGTTTTTGGACAGAGAAACACAAAAAAAGCCTCAGTTGTGCTATCAACAATTAGGTCTATTAAGTTAGGAAAATAACAAAAAAAATAGAGATGTTTAAATGATTAAAACTTATACTCATGGTATTAACTTCATTCTTAATCACAAATGTATTAGTTAAAGATTTTTAAGATATTTTATTTTATAAGATAAAGAACCGTACATACTCGTATAAGATCATACAAACACATGGAAAATCGTATAAAATATATAAGTGTATAAGATCTTTAAAAATTTAAAATTATTTTTTATGTAAAATTCAAGAGCCTAAATTAATTAAGAGACTGTACCGTTTTCATTCGTTTTGCTTATTCAAACTTTTGAACTCATAAGAATTTCTTCTAAAAAAACTCATAAGAATTTTTAAAGTTTAACTCAATAATTTAACAACATTGATCTACATCTTAACTTTTGAAAGTGAAGATCTATATGTTATTATTAAATATGTTTTTTTTTTCTATTTGTTCAGTCTAAATTGAAGTAGAATAAGCATGATTTATTGCTATTATGGATTTAGGAGCATTTCTGGATAAGTTATCAGATAGTGTATCTGAACTTTCAGTAACATAACAAAATTCTTGATCCTGAATCAAAGCATTGGATGGACACTTCGTTCAGTTGTTTAATACAAATATGCTAATCATCTCCAGCATTTTATTAGATCTGCATGGGACTATCTATCAACTTATCTATTTTAAATATGAAACTGTTCAAGGAAAAGGATCATTCAGGAGGGGATAACGCTACCGTTAGTTTTGAGAAATTTGAAGCTAAGGACATTTCCATCCATAGTTCTTGTAAACTGCTACTTGATGATTCCTTGCCATCAGCTTGGAAGGTGAGTATGTTTGATGAACTGTTATCTGTTTTAGGAGAGGGTTCTTGCATAGCATTTCCTCCAGGTTCCATCGCAATCTCCTTAGTTGATGATTCCTTGCCATCAGCTTGGGAGATTACCAACCTTGATGAACTATTATCTTTTCTATGAGAGGACTCTGGCATAGCCTTTTCTCCAGGTTCCATCTCGTTCTCTGTAATCGCCTCTTTATTAAGATCTTCTGCAACTTTGTCGTTGCCTCTAGTTTGGCATTGGTTCTTTCTAACTGCTTTAGGATCAGGAGGATCAGCAGTTTGTTGCTTATGCTTAATGCAGACATATTTCAACTCTGTAAGTTGCCTTTCACATGCCATCTTCATGGATCCTTCCTTCTGCAAATGGCGAATGCTAAGAACAATCTCAAAAATTAAAATTTGATTGTAAATTTACTTCAAAATATCTTTGCAACAATAACGTTCACGACCAAGCATAAAATTGAAGCATCTCAAAATGAAAACAGAAAGGACACCAAAAGAAGAAAAGTCAACATATATATGTTCCTTATTGCGTCTCATAAGATTAAGCATCTGAAATATAAATAGATGTGAGATTTCATGATTTACATGGTGCACTAGAACAAGATGCAATTCCATATTCTTAACTATACTGATTATAAAAACTATACAACATATTCCTCTCAAAAAAAAACTATACAACATATAGTATCTCAAATTTTTGGTACATTATATGCACTATGAATATGTGCCATCAAAGTTGACACTTTTTTACAACAAGATAGCAGGGTTGTGTCGTGTGGGATCGTTTGGTGCTAGTAGCACCAAGTTCGATTCCCAGAGTCACCACTTTGTCCAGGATTTATCCATACCACTCCCGCTCGAACACCGGATGAGTCGGGCGCTAATAGCCCTAGACACCGATGGTATTGATCGGAAAAAAAAAGTTGTCACTTTTTTTTCAGAGGGAACATGACCCATTATGTTGATAAATATGATAATGAAAGTAGGGCACGTCATATAATTACATGCACATCATGATCTGGAACTTTCATCCTGGCATCTGGTAGCTGTTTGTCGGGTTCAATAGCAGCATCTGGAATTTGCTGGTTTAAAAGTTGTGAAGCCCTTGCTCTATTTATGACATCTTCTATGTTATTTCTTAGCCATGCTCGAAATGAATCCTTGATATTTTTATTATTCACATCTTCTTCATCCAAGTCTATTGTAATGACAGATGGGCTATCTTTCCCTCCCTTCTCTTCTACAGTAGAAATGAGAGGGTCAAATGCAGTACCACCATTGCAAACTGAAGTGTCTTTAATAGCTTCAAGATCTCCCCTGTCTAGTGCTAAAGTAGGAGTAGCACCACCTGCCACAGCATCCAAATTTAAATATGTTCCACCTGGAGCGAATTCATCACCCTGCAGAATTTAGATTTTTAAAATGTATAATTTTTTATTACTTCTTTTTCCTTGATGGATCAGGCGTCTACAACTGCTTCGGCCTTCCCCAAGAAGCTCTGGATTCCCTTTTTGTCTCCTGGAATGCAAGTAGTGAACCAATAAATAATTAAATATTCTTGGCTGAACATGATGAAAATTAATATTGTTCTTACTCCATACTTTTCACCTTCACGTGCCCTATACATGCAACCATCATGTTTATCTTTCTCAAGAAATTTTCGCCTCTGCTCCCGATCTTCCATGTCTGCAAAAAAATTGTCAATCTTTACACATCCCATATAATAACATTTTCGTTTAAGAAAAAAATGCCTGTGACATCGAAGCAATGATAGTATTTACACAAAGATGAACAAAAACAGGATCCTAGAAAGATATCAAACAAATACAGTTGCATCTTTGTAGGATAAAAAACATGGCTTTCATCTTGAGGAGACAAATACATCATCTTTGAGGTTACAAAGAGGATTAACCAAAGGAAAATACATAACACCTTTATGTTACCCTTACAGAACAAGAAGTGATGTAAAACCCAACAGAACTGAATGCCAAAGAAAGCTGCACCCAACTGGCCATATGAAGCTCCAAACCGCGTGTAGAATTATTATAGCATAATATATTTTGTGAAACTGCATAACAAACTGAGTTACAACTGCAAACGCACGGTCTTTCTTCTCTAGAAGTAAACTCCCAGCACCGCGGAGCCCAGGAAGTAAGGACGATAGAGAATAAGCACTTAAATGAATCGTTGGAGAGTGTAGAAGAAATGAGTGAATTACGTAATTCTTTAAGTCTAAACCTGCACTATATCTCTAGCATATTAACCAAATGAAGCTTGAAATCACAGGCAAAGTTGCAACTTTGAGAGGCAATGTCGTCTGTCCCACGATGGAAGGTCTTGATTAGCACCAGTGACAATAAACCCTAAACCCCAAGAAATTTAATAAATAAAAAAAAAGAAGGATCGCGAAAACAAACGTTACGCGATGTGTTTTACACATTAAGGAGCTAAATGAAGACCCAAAAACGTAAACAACGAACTTTTAACTTTTTTTAAGAACACAACAAAGTCGAATCACGTTACATTGAGCTAAAAAAAATCACAACAAAGCAAAAGAACAAACAGAAGGCCTACAGCACAGTGTCAACCTGTAACAGGAACCAAAAAGAAAATAATCTTGTGATCACTGGAGACCATATGCTGAAATGTCGACTTAAAAACAGAGGCGTCGCTTTCGAAATCAAGGTTCGAAGCGGAAACGTACGCAGGTTCCCCAGATGGCCGGTAGGGAAGCGGCGGTGAGAAGAGCGAGAAGAAGAAGAGTCACTTTTGACTGGACCCACTTTTGATCTTCCCAGTCCCAGTGTGCTGTGCCATTTCTTTTGTCGACCTTCATCTCATTTTCTTTCTTTCGTTTGTCCACTTTTTTTTACTTTTTTTTTTCTAGTGTGTTTGGAATGAAAGTCGGATCACGTGAGGTCGTTTGGGGATTGTCGTGATTTTTTTTAATTCGAAGTTAATAATTGAATTGATAGGTTAGTTCTAATTATTAGTTGATGTAATAAAATAAATAAATATAATAGATTAATTTTAATAGTTGGTTGAATAAAAATATAGGTATTATAATATAAAATATTTTTTATTAAAAAAGAAAAAAGTATAACTTAAAGAATTTATTAATTTTTTGTTAATAAATATATTATTAAATATAAAAAAACTTTTATAAAAAATTTATATTTAATAAAATATTACAAAATTTAAATTAACTAATAACTACTAAATATAATATGTTAATATTTTGTAATATTTATTTTACATTTAATAAAATAATTAATTTATATAAGAAAGTTAAAAAAAGAAAATAATAATTTGTAAAAGATCAAATAAAAAAAGATGAAAATAAAAGAAAGAAAACGTCCAATAGGAAGCATAATAAAGTCATAGAGGAGTGGCATCATGCTGCGTCAATAGGTAGCATAATAAAGTTTACTTGATTTAATTATACAATTTTTAACCTTTTAATATATACTTCTTTTGATATCTACACGTATAATTTCATATCATTATATATTAATAAATATGTCAATAAATATTTTGATCACTTTATTTGAACTTTAATATATATTAACAATCTTTAGTTATATAATTATTATTCATATTAAATTCAATATTGAATTCATGATGCAACAATCTCTCACTTCAATTACATATGAAACTTTATAATTATACATATCAAAATGAACTCAATTTTATTGTCAAAATCATAATATCTTGAAATAATTTCATTCATTAATTATATTAATAAAGGATCAAAGACGCATTCATCGCAACTCGACTCAGCAGTGATCAATAACAATACTTTGATATGGATGTATAGCATGAAAGTTACATGCAATGTGATCATAACATGCATATTTCCAACTGGTCCACTTTACTGAAATTAAACTTAATAAAGAGTGAAATTGAACTATATATCTGTAGATATTAATCTTAATACATAAGATGTACAATAAAATATTTATGATATGAGCATTTATAATTATACAATATTTGTCTAATATCTCAATAATATACACAATATCTCAATGCATACAAATTTGAACATTCATAAGATTTCCTATTGCTAATGCATGAGAAATCTTCTGAATTTCCATTCTCTTAAAGTCATTCTCATGACATCAAAGTACTTCTTGATTTCTAGGACAATTTTCATATATTTGAATTTGCAATAAAAAAATGAATCACCGAGAAATTTGTTCATCTCCAAATACCTTGTATTTTTTTCTTTTCTTTATTTATTAAATATTCTTACTCCCACCAAACTTATGACATACACAATCATGTGTTGAATTCATCTCAAAACTAAATGACATGATAACTTCATGAAAGTTGTGATATCAATATCCATCTGTTGTGACGTCAATGCTACAAAATATCATGATAATTTTGAAAGAGTCATTAGATGACACAAGAGAGAAGATCTTTTGAAAATAAATGTCTTCTTTCTTTTATAAAGTTCAATAACAATAAGTCTCACTTTATATTTTTCTACATTATCTTTTGAACTCCTTTTAGTTTCAAATTTCTCTTAGAAGTAAAGAATTTCATATTTTTGGACAATGAGACCATATCCTAAACATTATTGCTGTTCGTGAACTTTATTATTTAGCCATGGCATCCATCCACTTTTAAAAATTATAACTTTTCATAACTCGATGGAGATTGATTGAATCATCCTCCATTATATCAATATCAACTTGATGTTTTTATACTACACTTCTCCTTTCTCTAATGAACCTTCTTAATGACAAATGTTCTTAAGGTTGTAGAGTTTATTCTTCTAGAACAATATTCAACATTATCTTAATAATAATTGACATTTTTAATATTAGAAATAAACTTTTAATCAATGTCAGTCATATTTGTTGAAATCTTAATTGATTACTCCTTAAAAATAATGTTTCTAATATTATCTCATCCCTAAAACTAAACATGCTTAAAGAATTAAGCACTCTTATCGGTCACATCTCAAAAATTTTAAGAAACTCTTCGAGCCTCCTTTTTTATCCTTTATCGCAATCCACATTAAGAAGAAATCACAAGAGACTAACGGATGCGAGGAAAGGAAATAAATTAAAAAAAAGAGGAAAATGAGAATATAAAAGGAAGTCAATTGGGAATTATATGTTTAATTTTAAAAAATATGAAAGGGTTAACCATTTTTTAAGAGTTGGAAATGAAAGAAAAAAGAAAAAAATATTTGACAATTGACATTATCTCTTCAAGTTTCATCATCCTAATTGTCAACTTTGGACGTCCGAATTTGACTATAATATGGGCTGTTTGACACCAAATAAGTTTCAAATTTCTAATAGGATTTTGAAAATAAAAAATTTATTGATTTCATTAAGTGTTTGGATGATTCATTTTTTTTATAGTCCCCACTCAAGAAAAAAAATGAAGTCAAATGTCATGAATGACAACTTTTAGTGATTGCAAAGAAGAAAAGAGAAAAAGCGGAGCTACCACTTAAGTTTATGGTCCACAGAAAAAAAAATTCTTTAGAAATTGAACCAACATTTTTTTACTCCCAAACAATCAAAATGAACTTTTTTTCAATCTCAAAAATTAAAATCACGAAATCAGCTTTATCCGTTGGAAAATGGGTTATCCAAACAAGCCCTATTTTTTAAAAAAAATTATTATGTGTTACAAATATTATAATATGTGATTGCATGAAACAAATATTCAGATCAATATTATTAATTTACAATTAATATTTAAATTAATACTAATATACTAATTTAAGAGACGTTTCTATAGGTAATGTTTGTATATTACAATTTACATCGTCTATGACTGGCAAATTGGATGGAAGACAATTCAAATTATCATCTTAGTTGTAATCTTTTTACTTTCACTTTCACATTGATCCTTTATAGTTTTATTTAAATAAATTTTAAAACTCATTAAAAAAATATAAAATTAATCAAATAAATATTTGTTAATTATTATGAATATATTATTATCATATTTTAAAAATATATTAATTATTTTATAAATTTTAATTTTATGAGTGATAATATATATTTGTGATTTAAGTTTATAAAGTTAAAAATAATTTATATATGTAAATATATTTTTTATTAGGGATATACCAGTAAAAACTATATATCAACTCATAAATCTTTATTTTCTTATAAATAATTAATTTGAATTATCATATATATATATATATTACTTATGCATACTTAACAACTTAATGTACATTGTTGAAAATTTAATAAGTGATAATTTTTTTTGAGAGACTATCTACGTTGCTAAATAAAGTTAAATGACAATATAGTGCACCATAAGATGCGTCCTTATCTATATGGACTTAAGTTAATCCTAATTATCTATATATAATACCGATATTACAAAGATACATTCTAATCTACAAACTCAACTTAATCCTTATTATAATATATCTATAATATTAATATTACGTATCCTAAAATTATTCCTATCCTAATATCATATGAATTGTAATCAAACTCAAAGGATAAAAAAATAAATAGTGAAAATAGTAGATAACCTAATGAACGATAACAAATTAAAAATTCATTTTCATAATGAAACTTAATTAAGATAAAGATAATTGGATTATTATAATTTAAAAATTAAAGAAAATAATTCCAATCTCAAATAGCAAAAAGAAAAATATTACTTTAAGAATTTCTTGTTCAGTTAAAAATATAAGAATCTTAATCCGACTATCTAAAATCAAAGATTGAGGTAAAGTAGATAAGTCACCGCAAAAGGGAAGTATTTGCCATATTCTTCATAGTTTGTGAAGAATTTTATAGCGGCATAAAATGATCATAAACTTGCCAAGGATAGAAGAACTAGCGTACATAATATTCGTAGTTGAAATTATATAATATATTTTCGACGTTTCGATGAAATATTCGTCTCATCAAAATTTTCTAATAACTAAATTATCATAAACCAAAAAATTGATTAAATATTTTTAATATCTCATTTATTCAGATTTTACAAAATGATATAACATATTTTTGACCGGATGATCCTTCAAAATTTATCACAAATTTTCCAATCGTAAAAAAATTTAATTATTAAACTACCAGATAATTAAAAATCAATATAAATATTAAATATTATTTAATTTTTAAAACATTCAAAATTTATAATATAATATACTATATTACAGTCTATTTCTAGGGGTTGCATACCGTTCTCAATAAAACTTCACTTTTATCCAATGTTGTCAAGTCTGACGGACCGGTGTCGGGGATTTAAAACGACCTACGGGTCAGTTGAAATTCGGGAAAGGATTTGATCCGTTTTGACTCGGTCAAAATTCGAGTTTAACCGATTGACCCGAGTCAATTGTTGAAATGAAAAAAAATTTAAACATAAACAAAATTATTAAAATATTTAGACATATTATATATATATATTTCTTGAAATTTATATTTTAATATCCTCTTGTCACATATATAAAAATTTTCACTATTTTTTATTTATAATTACCTCATAATATTTTTTTATTTATGCTGATGACTTAATTATGTTATTTTGTTATATTATTTAATCTGAATTATTTTATTTTACTTTATTATGCTATATTTTATATTTTTGTTAAATAAGATATTATATATTAATAAGATTATAATAATCTCTTTAATTTATTTTATTCTTTTATATTATTCGGTCCGACCATCTAGTTTGACCCGGTTCAACCGGTCCGACCATCCGATTTGACCCGATCAAACTGGTCCGACCTGACCCGTTAATCAATCTGGGTTAATGGTCGGATCGAATCTTATAACATTGCTTTTATCTCGTTAACAAATTTTATTTCGTTAATATAGTTTTACTAAATATTTTAAAAATAGTCAAAATGTCTTTCTGTCGAATATTTTAGACGCTCTTTATTACATATTTTATTGTTAAACAATATAGCTGTAAAAATGTTATATTAATTAATTGCTTTATTAAAGTGATTTCATTATTATTATTATTATTATTATTGTTGTTGTTGTTGAAATGTTTTTGCCCAGGATCCGTATAACTTGCATAGAACATCATGTAAGTAACTAATTTAGTTTTTATTATTTTTCAATTACCATAATTATATCAAAAGTATGTTTATTGAATTCATTACTAAATATTCTTTATTACGGGCACGGTTGGTACGGTTGCCTTAAACTTCAGCCAAAAACAGTCGTGTAGTTCCTTTCCTCAGTTCTGCATTTCCTTTCAGGTACGTTCGATCGCCCTCGTACAGACTGTAATACTCTTCTCTTTATGGATCATGAGCTCTTTGTTCTTTTTCTATAATGACATCAATCGGAAAGCATTATTCGTGAGTTAATATTGATTTGTTTGGTAAAATGTAGCAAGTAATGCATTCTAGTACCAGAATGATGAAATGCTTGGCTCTTCCTTCATTTGTTAATAGATTCATATGCAAATCAAAGCATCGTTCTACTAAACTGCCTGAATTTTTAATCAGTGATTCAGTATGAATGTTTAGCAACGAAGTTCGGTGTAAGAAATGGAGATCACTTGGAAGAAGATTTTTTATTCTGACATCAGAGGGTGAGACAGACGATGAAGCATAAGAGAACTATGTGATTTTAGTTAAACACATTTTCTTCTCATTCATAATACAGCCATACAGGTGCTAATCTCAATTATGCGAAGATGAAGACATTTTATGTCGACGTCAGAATGACTTCGATGATTTTGATCATTGTTCAAGACCAAGACGAAATCTTTAGGGTACTTGCTGTAGATCCATGCAATGCTAATTCGAAACGCTGATACCAGAAACTGTTAAAAGCTTAAAGCTCTTATACGCAATTCAATTTAAACTGTCATGCTAGTGTGACTCCGCAGAAGTAATCTGATTGATACATTGCAGGCATACATAATAAAGCACTAAGAGTGTGATCACATGCCTTATAAAAAGCAACAACACTACACTTCTTGCATTATTAGTTAAATCACTGCAGCATCCATGACTATGGCATTCGTCATGTAAATGCAGAAACATGGAGCTTCAATCAAGTGAGTTGGTTAATGGAAGAGATCAGTCACTGCATCCAGGTAAAACATGGTTCTAGCTTTGTACCTGCTATTCGGACTTCCTCATTAGTATCAACTGTCTCTTGGAACTTCGAAGTGTAGGCGGAGTTGATGAGAGCAGAGAACATATGAATGAGGAACAGCCTGACGAAGGAAAATGTTCTCTCCTTGGAACCCAGGATAATGGCCAGTGCCATGGACTCTATGACAGGCCTCTTGGGTGCTTTGGTTGTGGAGTTGGCTGGTTCTGGTAATTGATCCTCTTCTTGTTAATCCTTTAATTACTCATACAAAATTGGCAAAACTTTACCTGGATTTAACTCCTCTTTCATGGTCAGCTTCATACTGGGTTTTGTCTTCCCTCTGCTGTGGTACATTGCCGCTGCTCTTTACTTTGGCGAGTACTACCTCAAGGATCCGAGGGAGAGAGCAGGCCTTGCAGCATCTGCAATTGCTGTACGTGAAGCTGAAATGAGAATCCTAACGAATAGATTTTATATTGTGTGATTGAACTTAATTGTGTTGAAATTTGTCTGCCTTTTGCAGGCTCTGATATGTTCTGTAGCAGCATTGATCACACTGATTGTTGTGTATTTGTAGCCTCTGTAATGGTTTGAAGGAGCAGTATTCCTGTAGAATTGGTGAATCCAGACTTCATTAGTATATTTGCCTCCTGTAAACATTGAGGTTCTTGCTAAATTTTCAATTCGTTGATTACAGCAATTTCGGCTGCTCCTGTAAACTTTCGGAAAAAGAAATGTAGGAGGGTTTGCTATTGTGAGCTAATTTGATATGATGAATCATATATATTTCTGCTCTCAGTTGTCCAAATGCAAATATAAGGATTGGGAATTCATGATTGTCTTTCAAAAAAACTAGTTTGGCAAACTATGAGTTAACCTTGGCCAAAAAATATATATCAGTGATCTCCATTGGAGCCCTTTGTCTTGTTTCCAACTGCAGAATCAGTTTTTAGGACTGAATTATGTGTTTGAAAATTCAAATTTGCCTTTCATCAGTTATCTGTTAAAATTCACATCGACATTATTTTCTACAAAAGTTAATCGCAAACCTGCAACTAGAAAATTATTCTAACTTCTAAGTATTCGTTTAGGAGCAGATGTCAATTGGATCCCTATTATATTCATCTCGGTGAAAGATAAGCTAACGCATGACAAGAAATTCATCAACTCAGCTGAACTCTCATTGATCACCTTCAGCTGTCTTTGGCAGTTCGGTCAAAAGCAAGAACAAACCTAAAAAAATGAAATATTTCCGTGGTTGAATCAATATTTTTATTTCATCAAGAGCAGCACCATGAATTCGTCTTCATGACTAAATAAAAATTGTTGAATCATTAAAGAACAGACGAGAGGAAAAGTTAATAAAAGGAAAAAATATGGAAAGAAAGAAGGGATTAGCAAAAATCTGAAATTTAAGGAACAAAGAGGGACCCCTTCATTCAGCTTTTAGATGAGACAGAGAGATGCCCGCACGTTCTTCAGAATTCAGAATTAATAGGTCAAATCAAATTTTTATTACACCCCAATTTTATTAGTTGAAAGGCGCCGCAGAATTTACATATTGATGTGGCTGTTTTGACCTTGGAAATTATGATTCCATACCAAGAATGGCAGAAATCGATGCAACCTTCAGTTCTATTCTCTCTCTCTCTCTCAATTAAGCAGACGTGCCTACCTTGTCAAGTAGATGACGTGATCAGCACAAATGTCCGGTCTTCCATGCATATTAGCAGAATTGGAAGCCAAACATTGCCGCACATTGATGCCTTTCGTTAGGTGTTACCTGCTGGACTTGTGGAAGTGCACCTGCAGGGGAAAGCCTGAGCAAATTTCTGTACGAATGATCTTATTTTCCTCTGTCATACATATCTTAGTTTGAGTATGTTTACATTCTATTGTTGTGCTACATTAGATAACTATGTTATTTCATGCATGGTGTCATGTCTCTGTTCATTTTCTGGCCAAAGTTAATTAGCTGTGCAATGTGCTTGATCTGATCCAAGATGAAACTTACCAAGCAGCTTGCAGCCACAGTAGAGGTTTATGACTTATAGTTTCAAGCCATTTAAGCAGCCAAAAGAAGAATAACCCACCAGGATCCAAACATTGAGACCAACTTAGACATACAATTTGAAAGCACAAAATCTATTGAGTAGGTTTCTCCTTGTGCTACAGTCAATTCCATTAAATATATATACACACGAATGCAAGGTAGTTCTTTCTGCATAACCAAATGAGAAACAACAGAAAGGTTTTTTTTCCTGCTGGGAACAACTAATTACACTTTTAAGAATATCATTTCAAGTAGAACTCGCATACCACAGCACTTGATCTGGAAATGAGTTTTTGTCATTAAAATAGGTAATCACCACTAATTAGACATCCAAGTTGATTATCCAACACTGATACCTGTAAGATATCAGATAACTACTTTTAGAAATGGACTCACGAAGAAATACAACATTTCATCATTTGCAATATAGTTCAAGTATTATTGAGTCTTTAGAAGTATTGTTGTCAATATCCTTGATATCCTATCTGAAAGAAAAAAAATCAGCTTTTGAAAAAAATCGATTGAACAGGATTGATTATCAATATAATTATCATGTAAAGAAAATCACTATCCTTTTTTGTAATAATGACTTCTAACAAAATGTTCAATCATTACTTTTCATCATCGTTGATGATACCACTCCACCGTTTTAGTGTTGCAGAATGCTTTAGGACAACCTCTAGAGACGTATATTGAAATATATTCCGTCTTCATGAAAAATAATGCACGACATTAGGAAAGTATGTGTCATCCAGGCATTCTGTTGCCAAAGATGCCCTAAAAAACACAAAAATAAACTTTAGAGAGTTTAAATTAGAAAACCTACAAGAAAACAGACTAGAAGCCTCCTCATAGAGAAATACTAAGAATTCATCAGAAAAAGGAAAGATTAAGTGACAAGTTTTGTTCACCAATTGAATTACTACATTAGTCATCACGGTAAATGTGAAAGTAATAGCATGTCACCCTTTTTGTATGCATTCAGTTCTACTTTTCTGTATAGTTAAAATAAATTGTCATTATTTCTGATAATTATGCAAAATTATGAATAATTGTGCACCCACTACATAGAAGCCATGCCGCCCCCACCGGCTGAGTGTTAGATTGACCAATTAATGATGAGTTTCATATAATTTCTTGAAGTACCAACCTAAAGTTTCTATGCTCTTTTCTGAAGATTTTGACTTGACCAAACTTTGTCATGGACAAAATTATGCAATTTTTTCTTCTATCATTAGTCAAAACAATAATAGCATTTCTTTGGGTAGGAAGCTATTAAAGATACATCCAGGCTAATATTGATTGGTTTCTTTTGCAAAATTTTGAAGTTTGCGGATCAAATGAAATTTTATATAACATATGAATTCATTGACTGAATCATGTCGATATTCGGATAAAATATACTGATAGAGGATTGACAGAAAAATTATGCCATGCTAAATGCAGAATCAGGAAATCAATTACTTCATAGAACAGGCAGGAAAAGGATTCTATCGTTATTGCAGTCTGTTTTTAGGAGAATTACTGATAGACCATTCTACCTTCAGCTTGTTACTTCTGACAGGAGCTAATGGCGATGATTCTATCAGCTTTCCTTCCCCAATTGATTCGCTTGCTAGATGGAATCATTGAGGAAGAGGCAATCCTCTTATTGGGTGTCACTTATGAGCTAAAAACTCTGAAGAAGAGAATGGAGATGCTCGACATGCTCCACGATGCAGAAAACAGAAGACAAAATGAAAGACCTATATCCCAGTGGCTCAATGACCTAAGAGAAATTGTGTACAATATTGATGACATAATTGATCACTGCAAAATTGAGGGAGAAAGACGGAAAAGACTAATGGAACAACAAACACGATCAATTGGATCAGTTTTTACAGTAAAGTGTCCTTTCCCATTGTTCTCTTGCTTCACCAAAGTTACCTTCAGACATGAAATTGGTGACAGAATCAAGGGTCTTACTACCAAATTAGATCAAGTTGTGATGGAGGCATCAAAATTTCGATTCATATCCACCCAACAGGGTGATAAAATCAGCCCACTAAGAAACTATGTTCTTCGAGTTGCAGACCCTGTTGTCATTGGCATGCAGATGGAGGATGATATTAAGAATATGGTCAAGATGCTAACTCAGGAAAATCAGAAGAACTTTTTTGCAATTACTGGTACTGAGGGAATTGGAAAAACCACTTTAGCCCAAAAGATTTACAATGATGAGAGGGTAAAAGCTCATTTCCAACTGAAGATATGGGTTTGTGTCACCAAACAATTCATTGATGTCAATATATTGAAAGATGTAATAAGCGGTGCAGGGGGAAGTTATGGAGAAGCCCAAACAAGGGAGCAACTTGAAACCATAGTGGAGAGACTCTTGGAGGATAAGAAGTTCTTATTGGTACTTGATGATATGTGGAGCAATCATATATGGCAGAACCTGTTAAGAAGTTCATTACAAAGGAAAACTACAGGTAGCATGATACTTATTACAACAAGAAATGAAGCTATTGCAGAGGAAATACCTGGTGTGCACCTTCACAGAATGAAGATTTTACCGACAAGAGATGGCTGGTCACTGTTATCAAATAAGGTTTTCCAGGATGGCCATGAACCAGAGAGACAGGATTTGACAAACATTGGACTCAAGATTGTGAGGAAGTGTAAAGGTTTACCCTTGGCAATTAACATAATTGCAGGAGTGCTAAGAAACAAGGAAATGCTCTATGAAACATGGGAAAAGGTTTTCCTTGACCCGGCATGGTCATCACCTGATCTCCCAAATGATGTTAGTAGAGCGCTATACTTAGGCTACCAAGATTTACCGTCTCATCTAAAACAATGTTTTGTGTACTGTTCCCTATTCCCTGAGGGCCATGTCTTTGATCATAGGCTTCTCATCCAATACTGGATTGCGGAGGGCCTTGTTGAAGTGAAAGAAAATATGATTGTGGAAGATACAGCAGAAGCCTATTACAAGGAACTTCTCTGCAGGAACCTCATATCACTGGATTCTTCTCTTCGTGATGGATGCAAGATGCATGGACTTCTCCGATTTCTTGCTCATTTTGTGGCTGGCCAGGAGAACTTATTTGGAAACTGGAGTTTAGCTGATGCCACCACCACGAAGCCACGCCGTTTATCAATTGCAGCAAGAGGTCTAAGAGAATTACCCGAGGAAATTGCAATGCAGGAGTCGTTGAGAACATTGTTACTGTTTAAGAATCCTTTAAGAAAAATTTCTCCTGAAGGACTTCTCAACAGACTCAGACTTTTAAGGGTATTGGACATCCATGATACATTGATAGAGAGCTTACCAAATTCCATAGGAGATCTCATACATCTAAGGTATCTAAATGTTTCAAGCACAAGATTAAGACAACTGCCAGATACTGTAGAGCGTCTTATAAATCTGCAGTTCTTGTCTGTCCGAGATTGTGAATTAATGAACAGCCTACCTACATGTTTAGTGAAGTTGCAGAGTTTAAGAAGCCTGGACATTGTGGGTACTCAGATTAACAACCTACCAATTGGACTCGGAAAGCTAGAAAATCTCAATCTTCTTTTAGGGTTTATTGTGGATGACGACAATGAAGGTCCGTTAACATGCACACTGGAGGAGTTGAGTCCATTAACTCAATTACAACATCTTTCTTTACAGAAGATGGAGAGAATACCTGGCGGCGCAGATGCAGCAAGAGCAAAACTCAAGAACAAAAAGCAACTTAGGAGTTTATCTTTAAATTGGTCAAACTATTTTGCTGGTGCCCACCGACATGAAATGGAAAAGTCCAGAGAGGTTCTTGAGGAATTGTGCCCTCCACCAACCGTGGAAGTAATTGAAATTACTGGTTTCCCAGGCTATGAGCATCCAAGTTGGCTATCCATCTCATGCTTGCTTAACAGCCTTAGACATTTGGTTCTGAAACGATGTCCATACATCCAACAACTTCCACAACTAGGCCATCTTCCCCAACTCAGACATCTTTATATTTCAGGTGCATTAGCAGTGACAACCATTGGTTCTGAGTTTTTCGGATTAGATATGTATCCTCCATTTCCAAAACTGGATAGAATGATTTTAGAAGATATGATTAACTGGGAGGATTGGCAATGGCAGCAGGAGGATGGAGAAGCACTGCCTTGTCTAAGAGAACTGCAGCTTATCAATTGTCCTAAGCTAAGATCCCTTCCAGAAGGTTTACACTATGCAGCAAACTTATCCGTTTTAGTGATCCACGGCGCTGACAGCATTCAAGCAATTAAAGACCTTTCTTCTGTCAAAACATTGATTCTGCATTATAATTCTAATCTTGAAGAAGTTTCCTATCTTCCTGGACTTCAATTTCTCAAAGTAAGTAATTGTCCAGCTTGGAGGAAGATAGAGCACATTCATGGCCTCAGATATCTACACTTGATAGATGATTCAATGGATTATCTTCCACAGGGCTTAGGAGAGGAAATCACAAAAGAAATTCAGTGGCTAGAGATGGAATGTAATGAAGAATTTATAAGTAAATGCCTTGTGGGGGGTTCAGAGTGGTCTAATTTGAGACACATTGCTAGCATTCATATTCACACAAAAGATTATTTGAAGTATTTATCATACGGCAAGGGGCTCCAAACTCAAGAAACCAACATTCAAAGTACTGAAATGGCATCGGAAATGGCTGTTGTGCCATTTGTTCCTGATGCTCCATCAACTTCTCCTCCAGCTATCATCATGGAAAGGCCAGGCACAAACATGGACCCCTTTCTTTCTCCCCATTACAAGTTGCTTTTCATTCTGGGCACATCATTGGTTTTCTCCGCCTTGCTTGATTACCTTTTCATGTCCCAAAAAGATTTTCTTACACTTGGTACAACTACAGTTTCCATTCTTATTGAAGCTGCCTTCATCCTTATAACCATTCCTCTTGGCATTGTTCGTGATACATTTGGTCTCCTAAATTATGTCATTAGTACAGTTCACAAACTTTTTGATCAGTTGGTGGAGGGACTTGATATTCTTTCTTTCTCCCTTGGCACGGTGACCAAGTTTCTCCTGGATTTTCTCTTCTTTTCTCCCTATTTCAGCTTTGTTTTCATGCTCCTATCATTGATTGCATCATATTCTAGTTGGTTTCAGTAATGATACGAGTTTTTTGTCCCATGTACTCGTTCTCTCTCAATTGATAGAGGACTTTGTGATATGAGAATTATACAACTAGGAGTGTTGTAAATTTACATCCTGCAATTTGCAGGATGCTGTAAGCGAATAAGTCACTGTTCATTTTTCTGTTGCATTTGTGATAAAGAGGTCTTGGGGATATGAGAACTATACAACTATAGAAGTGTGGTAAGAATTTACACCCTGGCATTTGCAGGATGCTGTAAGCAAATAAGATTCATTCCATATTTCTATTTCATCTGCCATAAAGAGACATGATGTCAAATATGCACTCAACTCATGTATAGTACATTTTCTGATTCATCACACTTGAACTAAATTACATAGCTTATATATATTAGCATTTAAGTGAATGGTTGATGATCAGATACTGTCATAGGGTATGCCTTCCCTTGGTCAGATTCAAAAAACACTCATAGGAGTCTGGTTTCCTTCCCTCACTTGCCATCTGGAACTAGTATTGCAATTACTTATCATCCTAGATAGTCAGGTGGACATCTCTTCTGATAGCAATTGGATGATTGAATGAGCTCATCTATTCATTTTATGTCTTTTATTCCTACTCATTTCTTCGAGGAAGGGACATTAAGATGATTATCTATTGTTCTGGAATAAAGTCTGTACGCCAGGATATTTTTTGTGTATCTGCTCGGATGACAGAAGATACTCAACATGCCATGGAGAACAAGATTGGTGTTTGGTTAGATGTTTGTTATGGCTTGTCTCTGTCTTCAATGAAAACGTTTGCCTGAACATTTTTAGCATACACCTCTTGCTCCCAAGTAACTTATGTAAGATGAATTACAAATTGTCAATAATTTTACCTCATGATGAATCATGAGATCAGTCATAGGACATGACAATATAGATTAAGTACCAGTGCTCTGCATTTTCGTTGGAACTTGAATGCTTACTGCAATTAAAACTAGGGAAAGTTATATAGTACGGAAAATGGTAAGCTCAAAAAAAGAATCTTGATATTTAGGAGTTCTGATTCAGTAGTTTCCTCTCAAAATAAATTGTCTTTATCTTATCAAGTCAGGGAAGCAAACACAAGGTTTAGGTTGCTAATAATGGAAATACGAAGGACATAACAGTTCTTACATAGCAAAGTGAAGCTCATGTGAATACTTAGAGGAAAGATAATACACAAATTCAGAAATTTCCTGAATCAAACACTTTTCTGAAGAAGATGACAACTAATCAAAAGCAGAAACTGCAAAATGTAGTTGTACAGTTCAGTCCAATTTGACATAAATCATCATGTAATGTTCTTCATCGTTCATATTTCAAAAATTAGTATGCATATTCTTCCACATAAATTAATATAAGCAAATAACGCCATTAAACTGGTGCAACACACAAGGGATATAGGAGATGCGAAAGCAAACATAAAAACAAACTTTGTGATATGCGCACATTTAATCTTTTAGACACAAGCCAATCTATCTTACAGAGGGAATTAGTGTCAAATTGACCAGGAAAAAACACCGTCTTCCTCACGTAAGAATCAAATGTCTGATTCTAGCACACTTGCATCGTATCAGCATTTTAGTAACAATATAAGCATTTATCAAGGGATGGCATGAAGCGCGTCATTGATGACCCTATTCCCACCGTTTGAAGATATTGCAGCTATGCCAAAAGCTTCCAAATTATCAACATTGCCCAATACATACTCGTCAGCATGTGAGCTGGAACTGCAAGCATGCTTTACCCACGATCGGACTGGAAAAAAGGAAAAAGAAACCAAATCCTTGCAACTCGGATTCAGAGCGCATGGGATTGCAACTGTTTGCTTGTGTTACCTGATAAGAGTGACTCCACCATCAGCCGTTACTCCACCCCGCGACCCTCATAAGGCTGAGTGCACGGTCGTGCCCGCGCCACATCCGGTTATCCTACGACCCCTGGCCGCAGGTGGTACACCACTCATTTGCGCCGTCACTGCGACGTCGAACGCACCCAATCTCCTCAAAGATCGGCGCGACGACGACGCGAGTCTGGATGGCATAAAAATCTCCAAGGTCTTCCCGCGAGGATGGGGCAGGGGACCCGGAAAATTTTCGCACGCAAATTTGGGAAATGCGTTTAGGTAAGTGTTAATTAATAGCGTCGAATTGTGAATAGTAATTTAAATTACGACGACTTTTATAATTCCTTTTACGCAAAAATATCGGCGAAATATTTTTGTTAAGTTTCAATCATATAATACGACAAGTTATTTCCGATTAGACTTGAACTAATAATGTGTAACAATATAGTTGCTTTTATATGATTCGTGCAAACGAAGTACTCAAACTAGCTATTATTATTATTATTATTATTATTATTATTATTATTATTATTATTATTATTATTATTAAAGATGACATAGTTGAATAATTTAAAATTTTTAAGACCTAGAGTTAGATTGTAACGAATATTCTCTTGAAAGTCACCTTTTGTAATTGCTCGTTAAGTGCTACTCTGAATTATTATGAATAATAAAATCATCGATAATATCTTTTAATATGTTCGTAACTTAACCGGTCTATATTCTGTCAAGTGGTCATCCGAAGTGCACATAAAAGATTAGTCGTTAGCATAATTTTTTAAGTTAACAATATCATAAAACTTTTTAATCAGTTCACTTGCAAATCGATCCGTATCCGATTGCATGTTAAAATTGATTTTGACAATGAAATAGAAAAAAATGATTGAATCGAATTAACGTAGTTCAATTTACATTTTGAAAAAAAATAAAAGAAAATGACATAAAAATGGAATCACATTTGTTCCAAGTTTTAGTTTCTGACAAACTGAAAAAAAGTTCAAATAATTGTATGTGAATGCGGAGTTTATTTTAAAGACTCTCTAACTCCATTTGTTACTTTTACCTTAGCGTAAAACCATTCGATATAAATAAACTTAGAAATTTAAAATAGCACTACAAAATCTTTTACACGGCTCATAATAATTTGAACTATAAAATTATAATTCTTCGCGAGAAAAAAGAATCACAGAGTTAAGAGTTGACATATTAATTTGGTGAATAAAAAGATAGAGTTACTAGTTTGTGGCAGAGGCGATGGTCTTTAATCCTTTCCCAAATTGATCAATTACGTGGAGCAATCCAACAAATATAAAGAAAAAAGTGTATTATTTTTTCTTTCAGAATTGACCATTTAATAATATCTGAAATTGACATTTCGGATGATGAAAATTCTTGTTTGCTCCTAATAATGCGTGGTCCACCCGTAATTGGACTCATAATCCATGGCATTGTGTAAGAGTTGGTTTGACCCCACAAACACAGCCCACACCTCACCTCATCCTTGTGTTTTCTTTATCTCTCCATAAATATTTATGTAACTTTTTACACCCAAAAGAACCCAAAATAAATCAAAGAAACTCTTAATCTAATTTTTTTATTAAGTGGTAGAATCAATGAATCTAAGTTGCAAATTTAAGAGTTGGAAAAATCCTGATCAATTTATTATTCACTTAGTATACTAAAAATCATATGAACTTTTTCTCTCTCCCTCTTATTATATACATAAATAATAAATAAATAAACTTTTTTCGTTCGAAAAATTCCCCCAAAAGCCAATGACCTAAAGAAGCCCTCGGTCTCTCTCTCTCTCTCCTCCCCCGGTGCCTATATATATATTTCTAATAGCTGCAGTCAGATTTCATGAGTTCTTCTCGTCTTTGATCTCTCTCCTCTTCTAATCCCATCGAGCTCCAAGTCTTCCACTGTTTTCCTCTCGCCATTGCCGCCTTTCTCCCCACTCGAGCGCAAATAAAAGTGCTCGATTCAGGTGATTACCCCTCTTCACTTTGCCCCTTGATCGGCTCGCCGCCGCCGCCGCCGGTGGTGGTCTCGAGTTCCGATTCAGGCGCCGGCGCAAGTCGGTGGCGCTGGCGCAGCTTCTGCTGCTGCTGGTAGCTCTGAGGGTGACGGGAACATAGGTTCTCGGATGGGAATTCTCCTTCGGTAGGAATTGGGGAGTTCTCTAGAACTGCTGACGGGGTCTCTCAGTTTTGGGATCCCAATTCAGTCACGATTTGGTCTGGCGCGGTGGTGGATGTTTGATTCCGTTTGCGATGGGAAAGGGGAACCAAACTTCTTGTTAAAAATTGTTTTTTTTTTATATCGGTTGTCTGTAATCGGGGACGAGGGTTTTTCTAATTGGATATGTGTGGATGAAGATAGGTCTCTCGAGCAGATTAGTTGTTGGGACTCTATTTTTCTAATGGAGTGCCCCTTTCGGCATAGGAATTGAGGTTACAAAGGGGGCTCTCCGTCTTGGTTCGTCAAAAGATTCGACCTTTGAGTAACACCTTTGGACGTAATTTGATTGGCCTCAATTGGTTTTCTGTAGGAGAATTTTACCGTCTGGACTGGATTTGTATAATCTACTGTCATGTTATTTTATGTTATTTTGGGTTTTGAATTCTTATCATGAGGTTTTTGGGTATGCAGGTGGAAGAGACACATAGAAAAGAAGGGTCTGTTTAGTTCAGGATTAAAATAAATCTGATAAACTGAAGATGGCTGGAAACTTTACCGAGGATTGTGGGACTAATGATAAGTCTGCAGCTACCGAGGGGATGTCAAGTGTGCAGCTTTGCCAGTCCGGTGATTCCATTGCGGAGTGGAGATCTTCTGAACAGGTTGAGAATGGAACACCTTCAACTTCCCCGCCATACTGGGACACTGATGAGGACGACGATTGTGGTGTGTTTGTGCTCTCCTTCAATTTCTCCAACTTCTCTTCAAGCTTTCAGATGCCTTATTGCATTCGGTCTTGTAGTTTTATTATATTGTTTTGAAGGATTGGGTCTATTACCTTCCAGGTTGTGTTGTACTGGTCCGCTAATAATAGGTCGATGAACCAAATGTCATGAATTAAGACAATTTGTTCTTCATCATTAATGAATTAGTTCTGCACTGACAGACAAGTTAATACAATTTTCAGCCAGAAACTTATGGCTGTCCTTCTTGTGCTTGACAGGGAAAATCTACATTTGAAATTTATGTCGACATTACCTTCTAGTCTTACATTAAGGTTTTTAGGCACTATATGCCAACAGAAACTGAGTTGAGCTTCAATTTTCAACCATAGCTTTAAATGCTACCGTCCATAACTTCTATCATCCAAGATTACATATCAGATTTTTTTGCAATGTGCTATTTCCTATAATTGTATTATTTGACTCATAAAACTTCGACATTAAATTTGGGTACGCTCAGTTGCTTTTTCCTTCGTACTCTGGCTTCAGAATTTAGATGATTTTGTATTTGTTATATGAATTTTAAGATTCGTGATCTTTTTGACAAGCTTCTTCATGTGCTATTAAATTATTATTGGTTCAAAATGGGGGTCAAGTAGCTTTCAGTCAAGAACTCATGTTGTTGACGCATCTTTTTGGGACCAACTTCACTGTGATTTTTGTGAGTATTTGCATTTTCTGTCATGAAAATGACATCACATGCATTCCTTTTCAGGGCCTAAGCCTTCTGAGCTTTATGGACGATTTACTTGGAAGATTGAAAATTTTTCAACAATTAACAAAAGAGAACTGAGAAGCAATGCATTTGAAGTTGGTGGCTACAAATGGTATCAGTTCTGAATGCATTTTCATGCAACCTCATTTTTTTGTGAGAAAAGTTTCTAGAAATGCTAATGTCTTAATTGCAATTGTATTTAGCTTGGTAATGCTGCATGTACTTCTCAGTGTCTTACGTGGGTGACATATATATATATATATATATTAGATAAACAAATAACATGCTATGCTCCTATTAGTTGGTTGTTTGTACCATGCGTCATGCTATTGGCATCATCACGAAGTGCCAAGTTTATAAGATTCTTCATTATTTTAGGAGATATAAGATTCTTCATTACATGGGATGCTTATTGCTTAGGTGCACAAATGACTCCAAATTAATTTTTAGGGAAAAGGATTTTTTGTGTGCTTGTGTGCAGGTCAAATGTTTTTTTTTTTTGAAAGGGATATATCTAAATTAAGAATAATTCTTCTAAAAAAAATTAAGAATAATCTGCATAACATGTTAGCCGGTAGATTTTATTTGATGGCTCAAACCAATGTTGTCAAACACGTAAAACGGACACAACACGGAGAAGCTGAGAAAATACGAAATCGTATACACGTAACACGACACGGCCGATTCTACCAGAAAAATATTTTATATATTAATTAGCATAGACCCAAATAATATATGACATTTTTTTTAAAATGAAGCAGAATTTTCTACTTGAAATCATCAAACCATCAACCAAGTTCATACAAAATAGCAAATTGTCAAAACCAAGTTCATACAAAGTAACAAATTGTCAAATGTAATATGCCTAGAGGCTACAAGCCAGATGCTCCACTTCCAACTTCATTTGAATTTCAAACTCCAACTCCAGAACCAGAGCCAGCACCAGCAGTAGCCATTAAAATTTTCTACTTGCAAATTATTAAGTGACAAACAATAAAAAAACCGAGGGAGGTTTCGTTCATAAAAAAATAGATGGAGGCACAAAGAAATAAGAATCCTCTGTTCGCAAACAAATAGAGGAACCTGTTCGGCTGTTCGCACATAAAAAAAAAGAGGATTTGCAAGAGGAAGGACGGAGGACGAGCACAATCATAAACTTGTAGAGAAAGAGCAAGAGGAGGAGGGCGTACCGGCAGAGACGAACGGCTGTAGGAGGTCAGCAGGCGAATGATGTGAGCGGTGGCTAAGGGTTGAACACGAGCAGAGCATCCTTAGGCAAAGTGAGGTCACACATAGAAACGAGAGAGATGGACAGTGAGCAGCCACATACAAAGAGAGAAAGAGACAGACAGAGAGAGAGAGAGCGAGGGACTGAAGGAGAGTACAAGGCTACCAGCAGCGGAAGCAAGAGAACGCCGGAGTTGGAGCAGCACGAGCAGGGAGCGAGGGCGTAGCAGCACGAGCAGAGAGTGAGAGAGTATCAGAAGGAGCCGGGCGCCGGAAGAAGTGAACGCCGACAGTCGTCTACGAACGGCGAGAGTTGGAACGGCGGCGTCGTGGTGGAGGTAACGAAAGTTGGGGCAGACAAAAGAGATTAGGGCATATGCGATTTGGGAGATAAAAAGGCAGTCACATGTCTCACGTGGGCGAACAAGCGGAAGGAGAAAAAAAAAAACGAGACGCGATTTTGCCGATTCTACGTCCAGACGCGCGTTTCTACCGCGTCTCGGCGAAACGCGATTCCGGGTGGAATCGAGCACGTTTCGCCGGGGTAGACTCGTAGAATCGTACGATTCTACGAGTCAAAGCGCGTTTTTGACTACCTTGGCTCAAACATTGAGTTTTTATTATATCCTTATTCCATCTCACGATTTAGAAGTAATGAAAAAATAAAGAATTCATTATTTGAACCACAACATTAGATCTGACGACCCATGTGCAAAGAAAACCTCATGGAATACAAAATTTATCAGAATGTTAATCACTGGTTGTGATTTGATGATCGAATTTGTTCATGACACATTGTGCTATACACGAGCACGACACATTCTCTTTTCCTATGTTTTTAACTGTGGAAATTAAATGTGTTATTTTTATTCAGATTCCTTTATCTTTGGCATGAGCTAACTGCTATTTAGCAGACACATTCTTGTGCATTTTAGTTTTCACTCATCTGATCAAGGTTTAATGTCTCACAGTATTCTTTTGGATATTGGGGAGGTCGAGATTAAAGAAGAGCAATTTATGATTAACAAGTGGCATGGATGTGTATGAGATAATTAGCAAGTGCCTTTCATATATATATGAAGTTAATACTTGATTTGTAGTCTCATACAAAGAATTAAGTATGGTAGATTATAAGCCACTCTCAGAACCTCAGGTTACTCTGCATGCTGCAAGGTAAAACGGGACCTAGAATGATAAACAATAAGACACCATCAAGAAGTTTAGAATGACGTTCATCCTCCAATCAGTCCATACCAGCTTCAATGACCAGCGCGTGATATTGTCCATTCTAGACTTTGGCCTGCAAAGTTTTACCAAATTGTGTCACCCGGTATTAGAGTAGAAAATTGGCTCATTGCCCCTTGGGGCCTCTATATTAGTATGATATTGTCCGCTTTGCCCTTGGGTTCATGGTTTTCTAATGCGTCACACTTGATGAAGGACGTGTTCTCATATATACCCAACATTTCTTTCGTGACGCATGTGGGACTAATCTAAGGCATATGCCTCATGCATCACAAAATTAAAATTTTGGCTTACTCTTTTATGGGTGTGTGTATTGGATGTAAGATAGAGTTTTAGTTAGTTTGAATTCTTATATAATCTTTTATTATTTTTTTTTAGTTTTTAGGTTCGTTAAGATTTGGTTGTAAAAACCCATAAATAGTTATAAGCTCTTTCATTATTATTCAGCTTCATATTCATTTTAATCTTGAGACTCTCAAAAAATAATAATAATCTTGAGACTTGTGTGATTTTTCTTCTTCAGTGAAATCCAAATTCATGCTTGATGGTGCTATTATTCATCCGATCAGACATTTTGTGGTATTTTTGAATCATCAGTTTCTCTCTAAAAAAATCAGTTTCTTTCGGAAGTTATAATATTCTTCACTTGTGACCCTGCGCAACGTCAAAATGTTAGAAGAGAAATAGAGGGAGCATCATTGTTGGAAGAGAAGAGACTCTGGAGAGGGAAGTAAAAAATAGTGAGAGCTGAGAAGTGAGAAGCAATGAGAGAGGAAACCTCTCCTCTCTTCTCACTCTTAAGGATTCTTCTAAGGAGCTCTAAAATGAAATCCTGCATTAACCCTCCGAATTTTACTGGCTCAATATGCCATAGATCTTTATAACAAAATGATCAAGTCCTGCATTTCCAAATTTTGCTGGCTCAATATGCCAACTCATTAGATTTCTTGACCTTATGATCTGAAACGACCTTATCAGTATTTACTACAATGACAAAGCCAGAGATGTGTAAACTTTATATTCTGTGGAAATAGATTTTTTATGATTCTGCCAATTGGGATAGACACCCTCCATTTTTTTTTTTGAGAAAAAAAGAATTAAGCTAGTTCCCAACAACTAATCTAGTTTATATTTCAAGAAATATTTTCAACCTTAGTTGTGATTTAACTTTTCTGCAGATATCAATGATGTCAAATAAAAGAAACCTTCGTTGCATAGGCCTTCTGATAGTCATAATGTTTACTGTTTTTCAGGCCTGCAAACTAGATACCTTTGATAGAATAAAAGCATATATAAAACTCAACTTACAATTCTCCTAAAAAAATTCAACTTGCCGTTTGGGAATTCTGAGGTAAAAGCACAGTCCTCTACCGGCAAGTCCAGATTAAACCTTTTTGTCCTTACTATGAATTACACGTGTCACTCTGGCTTTAGTCTTAAATTTAAGCTTTTGTCATAGTATCTTGTAGCAGTCCCATAATCTAATAGATAACATTGATTCAACCTACAGAAATAAATAATCAATGTTTGTTTCTCTTGGGGAAGTTTTCATTTCTCAACTCTTTCCAAGAAAAAAGAATTGCATTTTCCTGGGATTTACTAATTAAACAGTTTGGACAAGGGTCTAGATGACTGCATGACTCTTTGCAGAATCCTACCGTCTGCTATGAGAACAACACTGTGACGGTTTTGTCTTTTTTGTTTTATTTTTATCCATCAGTTTTGCTCAATGATACATCACTATGGCTGAAATATCTGTGCTGACGTCTGGGAATCTGATAGATGAATATACAAAGCAAATTTTGTGCATACAAGCATTATTAGCTATTTGAACAATAACAGTGTCACTATGCCAGTCTAGGTTTAGCCATCTAATAGTCAGATTTCTTCGTCAAACTATGCAGGTACATTTTAATCTATCCACAGGGTTGTGATGTCTGCAATCATCTCTCATTATTTCTGTGTGTTGCTAATCATGACAAACTTCTGCCAGGTTTACAACATTGTTATGCTAATCTTATTGATCTTCATCCTGAGTTATGAATCATGCAATCACAAATATGATAGTGTGTTCTGTTGTATAATTCTTGCAGGCTGGAGTCATTTTGCACAGTTTACCGTAGCTGTGGTGAACAAAGATCCCAAGAAATCAAAATACTCAGGTTGTTAAAGTATCTAAAAGTACATATTGTGGATCTTCAACTTAGACTTAGCATTTCCCTTATTCTCTTTTCTTAATCTCAAACTTACATCTGGAGAATATGCAGACACGTTGCATCGATTTTGGAAAAAAGAACATGATTGGGGTTGGAAAAAATTTATGGAGCTTTCCAAAGTCTATGATGGATTTATTGTTGCTGACACCCTTGTAATTAAGGCTCAAGTTCAAGTTATCAGGTAGCCCCTGCCCTATTTCTTTGGTAACAATCGGAGGCCCACGGGCCACAAGGAAAGCTAAATAGAAACAAATTTGTCTCATAGGGAACAAAGGTCCCAACCAGGACATCAAGTAACTGGTTGATATTCCATGCTTATTTATAGAACTTTTGATACTATGAACACGAGGATAATCCTGACCAATGTCATCCTGTGTTATCTGGACTTTACTTTTCTGCTAATTTTGTACACGTGGGAGGAAACATGCTGAACTTGTGATAAACTGTCCAGGAGCAAGGGTCTTTCGTCAACGTTTTATGTTCGTGAATGGCAATTTTGCATGAACAGATTCATTTTGCGTGATCCATGAATATTTTATGGGCTCATTTTTAACGGGCGTAATACATATGATGTATTGCCAATATATACATATGATGTAATACATATGAACGTTTTATGATTTTGATGACTGGTATATAGAAGCAAGCAAAACACGGTTTTACCATTCTTGGAGTAACTCAGTTGCCTCTGTAGCACAAGCCGTCCTTTTATATGTTTTTGAGAATATACTTAAGCTCTTGCATCCTTTCATGCCCTTTATTACTGAGGAGTTATGGCAGGTAATGGTTCTACATAACTTGCTCGTGGTAAACTTGAAGGCCACAAAAAGAGATGAACTTTTTTTTTGTATTTATGATCTAAATGTCAAAATGGACATAATCTGTCATCTCCAATTCGATATGGTGCATTTGGAAATTATTCTATCTTGTTAATTTAACCTTGAAGGTAACAAACTACTATACACTCTTTGGTGGTAAATATTGGGAATTTTCCTGTATATTGTTCATTATTTGCAAAAAGTTACTGTAAAATTATCAGTATTTTTGGTTGGAAGGTTCATACAATATTGATACCTTGATCCATAATTCATAGCAAGGCTAGATGACTCAAATCGCTTGTTATTTACTTCCCCTTAAAAAACTTGTGTTGACAACTATCCTTTTTTTTTTTTTTTTTTTTTTTGAGGAGATGTTGACAACTATCATACAAAGGTAAATATTGTCATATTGAAGATAGCTATATCCCAATAAGCTTAATCTTTTACTCACACAAAAATAAGCTTAAGCTTTTAGGAGAGACTTTGGTGAACCTAAATGAATGATTCAGGTTCTTTTACTCCTATGAATGAACAATTTGCCAAGTAAACTTTGGTTTTCTTCAGGATTTTTTTTTTGTCTATGCAATTCTGTGTGTCAATTATATTGGAATCTGCATCTTATGTTTTTTGTATCATGCTCAATACAGACACTAGCACTTCTCTAGCACAATTTCTGAATATTGGATCTGTTTCGTGGATCATACTGAAATGATTGGAATCTTCTGTTATGAACCTTATAATCATTCTGCAAGTTTCCTGGTGGACTCTTTTTCTTTTTTTTTTTGAGAGGTGGACTCTTTTTCTGAAAAGATTCTAGTGAACTTTTTTAATTGAGAATGCGTCTTTAGCAGTTATCGCGGTTCCCATTTCATGTAATAGTTTAACTGAGGATTTCGTATCCTCCATAGAGCTCAATTAATCTGATGAGTAAGCTGATGATTTCCCTTGAGATATCAGATTTTATCCTTTTTTATCCTTCAGTTATTTTCATTGTGTATTTGGGGTTGATATCAATGCTAGGGCCAGAGCAACCTTTATGTAGGTAAATCTGCCCTTGTCACTGCTAGTGGAATTAACATTTGCATGCATGTTAATTTTCCTTTTGTGCATTCTTCATTTTCAGAATCTCACTTCGGCACTTGCACAAATTGATCACTGTGTTTGTAAGCATTCATATCATGCTATATAAGTCACTGGCTGGTAACTCCTTGAAATCGTTGATACAATTTTTTTCCACGAAAGTTTAATATGGTTTTTTGCTTTCTATCTTTCATTGGTAAAAAAAAATGATCATGCAACTGGAAGGCCATGCCATTCAACCATTCTTTTCCTCTGGTAAATGTTGATGACATTGTCCTGGTCATAGTAACCTTTTTATGATTATAATTAATTAGATATATCTGAAGGCACGTTTTGCTGATGATATGCTTGCTGCCCATGGTAACTTATGTTGATATTTGTCTTTGCTTAACATTTTGAGTTTATGTGATCATGATGCAACTCCGCCTATGTTTTATAGCCGGTTCCAAGTCTGGATAAAGGTGGAGGGTTGTGTTAGGCCCGACCGCCAGCGTAAAACCCTGTCGAATCTCATGAACATGGATCGACGAATATGAGCGGAATGGCATCGTATATGAGCGGAATGGCGTCGTATGATCCATGTAGCCGACCCCACCTAGTGGGATAAGGCTTTGTTGTTGTTGTTGTTGTATTACCAATATATACATTGATATTCCTGAAATTTATTTGTGCATGTTTTGAATCTTTAGTTAAAATAATACATGTATACTTTCAGTGGACATGTATATTTTGGTTACTTATGTTCATAGAAAGTGTTTAGTATGGTAAGGAAATAATACAAATAGGATGAGTACCCAAACTCGGTAGCCGTCCTTCCACTTATTATTTCTTAAAGAAAAGTATTATAAGGAAATCATGTTTTGTAATTTTTTGTTTGGGCTTGTGTTAACCACATTCTTTCATATATTAGCTGAAATTTTCTCTTTCAGTGTTTTCCTTTATAATGTTCTTAATTTTTGTAATATTTTATCATAAAGATTGCAGCATTAAGATGATTTCCTAAGAGCTGAAATTTATTTGTGTCGTGACTATTTGTTTGGGTTCGGTTCGTCAGAGAGAAGGCACACCGCCCATTTCGCTGTCTTGATTGTCAATACAGGAGGGAACTAGTTCGGGTCTATCTATCAAACGTGGAGCAAATATGTCGGCGTTTTATTGAAGAGAGGAGAGACAAGCTTAAAAAGTTGATAGAGGATAAATTGAGATGGCCAAGGTATGCATGTTGTGTCATCATTAAGTTTTTTAGTTGACAGGTCCAAAGCTTAGCTTTCCAAATAACTCTTGTCATGGGTGCAAGTTTGTGATCCCAATTTTATTATACTTCTGCAGTTTTTGCGCCTTTTGGTTGGGGATTGATACAAATTATAAGCATCGCTTGTTAAGGGATAAAACCGATACTGTGTTGAAAGTACTTGTCAAGCATTTCTTTATAGAGAAAGAAGTCACGTCTACTTTGGTTATGGATTCTTTATACAGTGGACTGAAGGTTCTTGAATGCCAGAGCAAGAACAAGAAAGGGAGAACAATATTAGCAGAATTAGAAGAATTGCCAGCTCCTATGATCCAAATTGATGGAGATATGTTTGTTTTAGCTGATGATGTATTACTTCTACTTGAAAGAGCAGCCACAGAATCCTTGCCTCACCAACCTTTGCTTCCTAAGGATGACAAGTCTTCACAGAACCGTGCGAAGGTCAGTATATTCAACTTTGTGTACCAAACTAGTATGTTTCATCAGTATATATGGCTTTCACGCTGTAGACACTTAACTCTTATGTGGTAGCTGATACATGTATGTATTTTCTATCGCATGAAGTGGAAATGTAGTTCAATGCACTGATCAATATCAATTCAACATATATAGGAAGGGATCTGTGGGGAAGATTATAATAAGGATTCTGTTGAACGTGATGAAAGGAGACTTATGGAGCTTGGTCGAAGGACTGTCGAAATTTTCGTCCTCGGTCATATTTTCAGGTCAGCAATTGTCCGAAGCAGCATTTCCAAATTATAGTACCCTTAACCTACAGAATGCTTTTGCATAAATTCTTGCTTTGATAAGTCCAATACTTATGTTCAAAATTCTGTTTTCTCTAGCATGGACATTAGTTCTTTTTGTTTGTTTTTATACTGCTGACAGCAGTAGAATTGAAGTTTCCTACCAAGAGGCTGTTGCTTTGAAGAGGCAGGAGGAGCTGATTCGTGAGGAGGAAGCAGCTTGGCAAGCCAAAAAGGAGCTCAAGGCAAAGCGTGGTGCCTCTGAAAAGGAAAAGCGTGCAAGAAAGAAACAGGTTGGCCATTATTGTGATGTGATCAATTCCACTTCTCTTTTTCTTGGCTTTCCTAGCAGTGCCATATTGAACATGTGGTAATGTTGCAAGATTATTCATATTGTATAATTGATTTCCTCATGAAGATCTTTGCTCCCTTTTATGTTCATTGATATTCTTTGTACAAGTTGATGAAAGAGCATAATTATCTATTAGTGTAAAAGCCAGATACATCTGAGCACATGGTCGATAGAAGGCAATAATTTTTTTATTAGGAACAGCTTGGTTATGCCCATCCTTGCACTATAATTTTTTTTGAGAAACATCCGTGCACCACTATTGTTGGAAATTTAGCTTGGTAGATATTATCATATTGATTTAATGAACATTTATTGTATAAGTTTGTGGTAATCAGTCCTAGTAACTTTATCAATACGCTGTTTACATGTAAATTGATTGGTTAAATGCTTAACCACAGTGGTAGTACGAAATCCTTTCCTTCATTCTTCATAGTATATCTTGGTCATGATTTGATAAGCTAACTCCACACTTCTGTTTATCATGGTCGAATAATGTTTCTAACTTGGAAGCAAGATTTTCCCATGTCTACTTGGTAACTCATGTACCTGTTGCATTGCAATTGTCTAATCAGTTTAAGGCTGTGTATGGGTCTCTGAAATTTTGAAGAAACATAGGTGCTTTCATCCACAGGACCATTTGCTTGATTTTAGGGAAAGCAAAAAAGGATGTGCTTCACAGAAATTGTGAAAGAAAGCAATTGGAAAAAAAATCTCATCAAAGGAACATTTGCTTGTTTTTTAGAGAAAGCAAAAAAAGTTGTATGACACAAATTATGCAAGAAAGCAATTGGAAAATCTCATCAAAGTTTCACTTGACAAAAGCAAGCCATGCTTTCAAAAACACATTGAAAAACCTCTTCCAATGGCTAGTCACAAAACTAGTGACTTGAGTATACTCTCTCGAGATGAGAAGATTGCATGGTCAAAAGGGCTTATATTATTCTCTAAAAAAGGGCTAAAATGTCTTTAAAATTCGTCCATCTTTTCTTATGCATACTAGCAGTATGGTATTTGCTGATGAGTGCAAATTATTAAGTGTGATACGTGTGACGTGTTATGAAGTTCTCACTACCATGGTGAACTGTGAATCACCTCTAAATTTTAATTCTTTTCCATTGAAGAAATCCTAGTATTACTTCTAGAATCTTTCCCCTAAAACAAACTTCTAATTTTTTTCATATTGCTTAAGACAATCTTTGAATGGTTTTGTTTGTATCAGTTTTCCAGTCTCTTTTATTCTCCAAAAAGGAAATTTTGTCTCTTTTTCTTTTTCTCCAGTTTTATTCTGGTCTCTTTTCTTGATGTGTATATTGTCTTGTTCTTGGTAGAAAATTTTCAGAAAGATGACAAAATCACATTTGCACAATATAGAGATGATTACTCTTATGTCTGGCCCCTCATGAGGCTTGTCGTGTGCTTGGGGTAGTGAACCTCATGGTAATGTTCATGACACAGAACACAAGCATATTATCTTTCTTTTTTTTTGGAAGGTAGGTAGCATATTACTTGTCATTCAAGAAGTTGATGCTATTTAGTCCCTTAATGTTGTTAAAACCTTAAATATTATCGAAGCGGAAAATATTTCTTTGCTTCTACCAATACATGTATACATATCTTTGCTTGATTTCCACATGCTGCATCATTATTTCTCCTAGGATGAACGTTGTGGGCCCTGTTTTGAACTATTATGTCGTCGATTCCTTTCCCCAGGCTAAGCAAAAGCGCAATAGTCGAAAAGGCAAAGATAAAGGAAGCATTGAGAGGTTTGATATTCTTCATGAGAAGTTACAGCCAGAAAGTCCGACTGATGATAGAGTTCTGGACGGCTTACATTCTAAGCCGATGGAGTTGGCTGAAAAGATCGATACAATGGAAGATGTATCAGATTTATCTTACAATGGGGATGAAGCTCTTGAGTTGCTTCAATGTGATTTAGAGGACAGGGAATCCAGTCCTGCTAATTGGGACACGGATACTTCTGAAGTTCCTGTGTCAACTGAAGCTGCCCACAATGGTCAAATTGGTGATAGGAACCAAACTGCTATTGATGATAGCTCATCCACGTGTTCAACTGACTCAGTGCCCTCGGTTATGAATGGATCATCTCATACAGGTTCATTGCCAAACAACAAGAACCAGTCTTCGCCCAACAGGTTAGATTTACGACATTTGTTTAGATGTAGTTTTGGCACTTTAAAGTTTGAACTATTATGAAGGAGAATACTTATGCAGAGGGGAAAATCAGCAAAGTGAAGTAGTATATGATCAAAGAAGTTCAAGCCATATTACAAATAGTTCACCAGCTGATTTTACTACTGAAGATGCTCCTTCATGCAAGATTGATGGAGGCAAAGCTTCTGTATCTGAAACAGAAGTTATTGAACTCTCCCTGGAGGATGAAATACAGCTTCAGAAGCAGCTGATTGTGAAGGTGGGATCCATATCTCCTTTTTATCACATGAACCTACTAATGTAAAACTGTAGATGGGGGATTCATAACTTGGAGTCTTGCGTCTCAACACAATATTCTCTAGGACAAACTTTTTTAGGAGTAATCTTTAGGGGCTTAAGATCATCTACTGACAAGTCTTTTCTTTGGGTGGGGGTGGGTGGGGTGTTAAGGGGGAGGGCCCCCTATATTATGAACCGTTAAACCAAAGCATACACCGAGTTGGCAGGGTTATGCCCTGCAAAAACATCCAAAAAGGAATGTGCCATGAGTTCCAGAGAAGGCATGGGTCAACGACATGTTTCCCAGGTGGGTAGTCAAATGCTTTGCCAATCTATCTTGACATCTGTAATGGGATTGAGGCACACTTTTGATTTTTACCCTCCAGTCCCGCAAGAGACGTAAGATGTCCTCAGCTAGGGGGCATACCAGCCCCCCACAGGGACATCCTCTGTGGATAGCATATCCATGAGAGCCTGGGCATCTACTTCTGGGAGGATTGCATGAAGTCCCCTGCTCCACGCTAGTTAGACACCATCTCTGACTGCTAGAATCTATTTGAGTTTGCTTTCTGCGGTTTCAGTTGGATATAAGTCTCTTTGATAATAACTGGCCAGAATAATAGCCCAACAGTATATGTCTCGCCAGTTCGTTTGCATTGCATATCTGTTGAAGGAAGAATATCCAGTTATTTCTTTTTTTTTATCTTCATTAGCACCATGGCATTATCCATTTTTTTGGTTGTAAGAATGTTCTTTTCCTGGGAACTTCTACTATCTTCAGAGTTCCAAGGGCGCCTATACTGCATTTTTTCTGAAATGTTTGAAGTATAAGCTTTGTTTGATTGAAGCTCTGTGTTTATCAAGAAGGAAAGAGATCAATCCATGTTACATTACAATTTGTTTTTGAAATGCATTATTTGTACTCAAAAGAAATGCATTTTGTTACATATATTTCCTCTTAAACGTTCCTTCCTTTGATATCCATTTTTGTGCGCAAGAAAAGTTTCATGTTCTGTAGTAATTCATTACTGGAATAGTATGTGCTTTGAGCTGTTGTTACCTTTATTCTTTTTCATTCTTTCCAACAAGCAAACAGAATAACTGTGGAATTTTCCATTTCAGAATGATGATATTGCTTCTCTAGTGAGAGAAATATCCATCAAGGATCATAATGATTCAGAGAGACCTAAGACAAGAGCAACACCAGAAATCTCCTCTTCGCCAAGTCCTGATAAGAAACCTCTCTTTCTTCCACAGCAGCCAAAGCATACCACAGAAATTGGATCCACTGCGATGAACACAACAGCTGAAGTAGGCTCTTCTGAGGAGTCTCCACTGAATATTGCATCACAAAGCAATAAATCACATCCCCTTACATCTAAGCTGCCACCAGTTAGTAACTCCACATTGGAAGCTCAAAAACAGACAATAACAGAAAGCGATACACTTTCTCATGAAGTAAATGCAATGTCAAGGCCTTCAAGTGCTCCTCTTATTCCAGCTCCTAGACCAATTGCTCGTGTTGTCTCAACAATCCCAACAACACCTTCATTTTCACGGTTTATTAGCACTGGCGGCAGGTTGGGTAATGATACTTCTGCTGCTGTTCCAAGTTATGTTCCTGAATCATACCGAAATGTTATGATGGCCAGAAGCAACATGGGTGATAGTGAACCTGTATTCAATAAACTGGCTTTTTCAAGTCACGGAATGAATTATTCCCAGTCCGCTTCAACATTTTTGAGATCTGGATCAATGCTTTCGCCAAATGTCTCAGCGAGATCAGACCAAATGCCTTGTGAACCAGGATTTATATTTGGTTCTGTAAAGCCACAGGCAGTTCAGGTGGGGAGACAACTATGGAAAGATGGTGCCGAGTATGAAGATACCAGTAGCAGTGGTAGGTATTCCTCAGATCTTGTAAGTAATACGGAGAGGTTCCACATGCATGGTGACATATGGAGGATGCAATATCCAGCTGAGAATCCTTCCACAACTTCTCCATACCAAGCTCCAGATGAATTTCCTCATCTTGACATTATAAATGAGTTGCTTGATGAGGAACATAACCATGGAAAATCGGGAAGGGTTCTCAACAATTTCAACCGGCAATATTCTTTTCCAGGTCATGTTTCTGTGACAGACATGGCGTCATTAAGGGGTGCATATCTATTTGACCAATCTGAGCAATTCTATGATGGGGGCTTCCAAAGAGTTTATGGTTCCTCCAGTAGTCCTCTCCAAAGGCTTAGGGATAGACATCTTTCGCAGGAACTTTCAGCATATACTAGTGGGCAGGTCGAAGGGGGGTTGATGCAGAACAGATGGTCATATGGCCACACAGATCTATCAATTCTGAATAGAGGAAATGGAGATGTCAATGGATACTCGTATCAGCTCCCAGGCTATGGCAGTTCCATGACAGGGATAAATAAATACATGTATGGTCCAGCCGCAGGGCGTTGAAGTCACTTGTAAGATTCTTCATCCTTATAAGATTCTTCATCCTGATTCCATGCGTAATAATGATGTAACTGAGGTCGGTTCTAAGCTTTCAATGGAACTGTACTCCTTAAAACTTTTATTTTAAAGAATGGAATAGAAAAAAAAATCGTTTGTAAAGAATGGTTTTTTATTTGCCTTCTTAGTGCCAGCTGTATTTAACAGAATATCCTTTGAGAAAGCATAATAAATAGATTCCTTCAGTTCTGAGATTCAGGTGCCAAATGCATGCACAGATACGTTTCTTGGGATGATTTTTCGTAGTTGTTACTGATCTATGCCACTTCATGGAGGTATAAACAGTGGCACAATCAAACCTTTGTTCGCAAATGCTTTCTTTAAGGAAGTTATTGCATTTTTAAAAATTTAAGAAATGCAGTGTGTGATGAACGTTGGAAAGAAACCCCATGCAGCTAATTTCCAAGCGGCGACATGAATCCCAACAAGTTAGATTAGATTCGATGACATATCTGGAGCTTTAGGTTGAACTATTGGCTAACAATCTAGATTCAAGTGGTAAACTGAATTGGACGTTTCCTTTCGGTACTTGAATTGGGACTTTGGTATGTGATGGAATCTTGTGAAAACCTCGTGCCTTTTGGCACCATGAGCATAGACCAACGTCTTCGGCAATGCGATATCATCCTCGGGTCGAGTTGTTTCGCACAAGATTTTCGCTGACAGTAAAATGTTTCAAGTTGTTGTTGGATGGTCGTTTTCTGAATAGCGTTCATGAGATAACGAGCAATGACGACGAGGATTGATTGACTTATTGATTGATTGATTTGGCAAAAGCTGTTGATCCCGTCAAAAGCAGTCAATCTGATTTTTGAGGGCCAACGAGATGACGATTGGTCGAAGAATATAATCCGTTGGTGGGTAAAATTTTTTTCGGTGAGACGTTGGTGGGTAAATTTCATGGACAATCCATCCTCTCGGGTAAATTACACATTTCGATCCCACAATTTGAATTTATAAGTCATTTTCGTAAATTTCTCTTAAACTATCATAAATTTTTACATTTAATTTTAAATTATAAACTTATTTTTTTAATCCTTAAATTATCACGACTTTTTCATTTTAATCCTCTCGTTTATTTTTGTTACGTTTTTCGCTGTTTTTATTTTTTTCATTTATGAAAAGACTAAACTATCACTCCCTAAAAAAATATGAAATAGTAAATATAAAAAATAAAAAAAATCGTTGGAAGGATTAAAGTGGTAAAAAAAATTATCATTTATGAAAAAGATTAAATTATCCTCCCTTATTTTTTTATTTTTTATATTTATTATTTGATGTGTTATAGAGGGAGGGATAATTTAATCTTTTCATAAATGAAAAATCAAAAGCAATGAAAAATATAACAGAAATAGATATAAAGATTAAAGTAGAAAAATTGTGATAGTTTAAGAATAAAAAAATATAAAAAAATATGATAATTTAGAAGAGATTTATGTAAATAATTTAATTTATAATTAAAATATCATCGATTTTCTTACACTCCGCCCCTCGACACCGGCGCTAATTGCCCCCTTATCTTCCTGGTCGACTCCAACAAAGGAGAAAATGATTAAATATAAAGTAATATTTTTTTCTTTTACCATTTTCTCCTTTTACCTTTGTTATATAAAGTAATTTATTTATTGAATAAAAATAATTATAATAGACTATTAATATAATATTATTTATTACTTATCATTTTATTTAAAAATTTAATATTTCATTAAATATAATTAAATAAAAATGTTTTATATTTAAACAATATGTATATATTAGCAATTTTTTCATATAAAGTTTTATTTCATACTTTTATTTATATTAATTAATAAATTATATTTTATATTTATAATATCTATTTTTATTCAAATATCTACTAAAATTAATCAATCAAATTTACTATTTCCTATGACATCAACTTCTTAATTATTTATTATTTCTATTTATAGTGAACTTTGGAGAACCTCCGATTTCACTTTCAAAGGCGGTTCGCTTGCACATCTCAAATGATTAAAAATGTTTAAAAAATATACACAATTTTGTAAAATAGGAGAAACTATTTTCCCATACGAAGGAATGAGGATTTTTTTAGCACAATCAAAGTATAAGAAACTACTTTCAATCCGCAATAGAACTGAAAAAAAAGCTTTTTTCACTATCATGATATTAGTGAAATAAACAAAAAAAAATAAGGAACTCTATATAAAAGAACAATCTTCAACCAACTTGTTACTTATTGCTGTATTTATTTTTTTCCTGTTAATTTCAACAAACGCAATAATAATATATACATAGAGAGAGAAAGAGTTTAATCAAAAGTTGTAGGAGGCACAAAATATTAATTTTCTGCAGAATCTTTTTTTTAATCAGATCTTGAGTTATCATTTGTGATGGGGTTGCAATGCAGTAGAAAATTTTGACTGTTACCCGACTGGAACCTGTAAAAAGTATGGAAAATCATTAAAAAAAGCATCTCTCCCGCACACCAGTCACTTCCTCACGGGAGCGCAAGAAGGAACATTTTTTTACTCTCATGAAACGGAAGTTAGCAGAAAAGGAGGAGGAGAGAGACAAAAGGATGATAGTAGCAGCAGCAGCGGAGTGAAGTGGGATAGAGATTAGAGATGGGGACAGGGCAGAGGAAAAGAGTTGCGTTGGAAAAGTTGTTGGTACTAGGAGGAGATATGATTCATATGAAGGACAAGGGTTGTAGCTTTCTTTCTTTTTTATTGCAATTTTCGTGTAGATGATTGCATGCAGCATCTAGTTGCTTTCGCATAGGGATGTGAATGATGATGAAGATAAAAGGAGAGAGAGAGAGAAAGAGATTCCAATCTCATTTCCATCTGGTAACATCCAATGACCCATAAGAAGAAGGCATCCATCAACAGTAGTAGTCAGCAACTCAATAGTCCATTATGGTCGGAGAACTGGGAGCGCACCATCTCTCTCTTCCCCACCTTTTTCCTATTTTTTTTTCAATTGTTACGCCTATTATGTCATGAGTTTTCAAATAATTAGTTTGTTTCGATTAAAATTCTCATAATAAATTTCCGGATATATAAATTATCAAATTTAAGATCTTACTTGTAAGAAACTAAGCTTTTTCTTTCACTTTTACCACCTATTTAGGGCGTTCAATCCTTCAACATATTTTTTTGGATGTTTTCTATCATTAAACGGACAAATATAATTAGTTTATCTCTCTCTCTCTCTCCACATTGATGAATTAAATTAAATTTAATGACACCAAATAACATGTGTAAAACGATGCGTGTTAGATGGTAAGCATTGATAATATTGTACAAAAATTAAATGAGTCAACAATTATTTATTTATAAATTATTAAAAATTATTTTTAAGTGACAATTTTATTTTGATTTCACCGGTTCGAATGGGTACGCAAGGTTGTCAAGATTTTGATTTAAATTTTGAATTTTCACTTCTAACCAATCTCGATATTATCTTAAAATTTTTATGTATAAAACTTAATATGATTTAATTTTGATCACATGCGGATCTTATAAGTTTCTCATATGATTAACATAATTATTTTAAATATAATAAATACATATCATAATACTGATTAATTTAAATTAATTTTAATATATATTATTTTATTAATTAATAAGATTTTAGAATTTTGTTGGCATGAAATTTTTTTATAATCAAGTGAAACTAATCAACTCACACAATGCTAACAGAATCTCAAAAAAAAAAAAAAAACAATTCGAACTAGAAATCTCGAGCTTAAAGGAGGAGGACATCCACTTAATCTCAACCTTAGTCCATCTGAACCAATGTTGTCAAATTCGGCCGTGTTCGGAATCTAAAACGGCCCGTAGGTCGATTGAAATTTAGGGAAGAGTTTGATCCGATCAAATTCAGTTAAAACTCGGGTTCAACCGATCAACCCGACATGTTTAATCGATCCGTCCGGGTCAATTACTAAAATAAAAATAAAATAAAAAGAATATTAAAATATATTATATTATATATATATTGAAATTTATATTTTAACATCATCTTGTCACATATATATAATTTTTTCACTATTTTTTTATTTATAACTACCTCACAATAATTTTTTAATTATTTTGATGACTTAATTTATGTTACTTTATTATATTATTTAATCTGAATTATTTTATTTTACTTTACTTTATTATATTTTATATTTTTAAAAATAAAATATTATATATTAACAAGATTATAACAATCTCTTTAATTTATTTAATTAATTTATTTATTTATATTATCCGTCCAATCATTCGACATAATTCAATCAGACCCGTTGATCGAGTCTTTATAACATTGATCTGAACCTCTTTGGACCGTCTAAGTACCCAACACCTTGAATTAATTTAAACAACCAACCAACCGATAATTTATATATCAATTTCAGGAATATGTCTCAATAAATATGTAATTTATTAGTAGAGTACTACCAGCAAAAGCAAGTCATGCTATTATTATAATGAATACGTAAGTGACGTCATCGTTCCTCAAATAGATAGTTATTTATGACGACCAAACCAAAAGCCCCCAAACAAATTATTTAAAGTCCAATTAATTAATATGACGAAGGCCAGAAACAAAAAGCCACAGTAATCATCATGACGATAATGACAAACGAAGTAATTGCAAACTCCAACCCCCCTAAGAAAACGTACACCACTCTCCCCCCCCCCCCCCCCCCCCCCCCCCCCCTCCCCCTTCTGTTTCTCTCTCCTCCCATACACTCGCACAATGAAATTTCTGACAGTTTTCCAGCCACCATTTTTACGATTATTTCCAAAATGGTTAACAAAAAAGGTGGGGGACACTCTTTCCTCGCACAAGTAAAAATTCGACGAGACATCACTTAAAAAAATTAAAAGAATAAAAGATGCATCGCCCCATAAGCTCTTATTAGAGGTGTTCATCGAGTCGGGTCGACTCGTGAACTCGAAAATCTGACCCAATCCGACCCGACCCTAATGACTCGGTTTTTTCTTTTTTTTTTATTTTTAAATAATTTTTTAATTAATTGTATAGTTTTATATTATTTAAAATTAAAAAAATATGAAATAAACTATTTTAAATGTAAAAAAGTATATAAATATTTAAAACAATATTTTTGGTATTTAAAAATACTTTATTTTATATTAAAAATAAAATAATAAATGCTTTTATATTTAAAAAATAAACAAAAATTAAAAAAAAGGTGGTGGGGTAACTCGACCCGGCCGACCCGATCCGGCCGACCCGATCCGGCCGACCCGGGTCGAATTGGGTCGCGTCACAAAAAAATGGGGGGACCCGACCCGACCCGGCCAAGCTTGGCCGGGTCCGGTCAGATTTGTTCATGGGTCAGATTTGACTCAACCCGTGAACACCCCTAGCTCTGGCGAATGCGAGGTCGCCAGAGCACGCCAACGAAGAGCAAGGGAGGCGCTCGCCCCTCTCTTGCGACCTCCGACGATGTTTAATAAAAAAAGTAACAACCCTGAGTTGAAGCAGAATGCTCAATAAAAAAAAGTTGGAACCAAGCCCCTTGAAATGTTTGGGAAGTGAATGGAACAATGGTGATCTGATTCCACCCGATTTCAATTGTCAAACAATCTCTTAGTGTAATTTATCCATCATAACTTAAATTCTTACTCAAAGCAAAACTCACTTCTTGCTTTTTTTTAATATTTAATATATTAATTAGTTTAATAATATATATTATATATGTATATATATAATTACTTATTATTCATAACTTATCATAAAAAATTGATATAATAATAAATAAGTATTTTTTATAATTGAATTAGTATTATATTACAGTAAAGTAAAAAAACTCGTTTATTATTAATAAAAATTATCATAAAAGTTATTTGGATCTAATCATTAAAAATGTTATTAATTAGTTATAATATTTTGCTTAGTATTATATATAAAAATCATATTAATTAACGGAATTGATGTAAACATTATAATTGTATTTATTATATCAAAATATTAATAAAATAAAATTAATATGAAATTTTATGTATAATATTATATTTATTATAGGATTTTATATACTAGCAAATATTATATCAAATGAATACATTATATTTATATTTACTATAAATATATACCTCATAAAATAATAAACTATATTTTTAATTCTTACTTTTATTTAAACACCTACTAAAATTTATTTATCAAATTATTTTTTAAAATTTTTATTATTATATTTTTCATTCAAACATCAAATTAAAATTTTCTATTTAATCAATTATTTCTAGCGGGACTTAGAATTTTATTATTCAAATACACCCCTTATAAACCGTACGCCTTTCTCCCGTACACTCGCACAATAAAAGTTCTGACAGTTTTCCAGCTACCATTTTTTCGATTATTTCCTAAATGGGTAATAAGAAAGGTGGGCTTATTACATTCTGTTTAATTTAAAATATAATATTATAATAATTTAAATTTGCGAGCATAATTTTTAAGATAAATCTACCATTCTCATTGGCTTTTGGGACAAGAATTATTTGTAATTTATATTTTGATTTCTAATAACATAGCAATTTTAAATTTTTTATATTAACCCAATGATACTTTTTCTCAAAAGAAAGTTTATATCCAATCCCATTATTTGCTATAACGTATTTAAAATGGTAGTTAATGTGAAAAAATTATGTATAATTTTCATTTATGTTCAGCGTGTATTTTATTTTGATATGTTTTTATATTTGAACACATATTTTATTATTGGAATGTAACATTTATGATTTCTCCACATCTATCTTATAATTCCTAAGATATTATTACTTATTTTTATTATTTTTCACGTAGAAATTTCAGTCGACAAAACATGAGGAAATATAAGTGTATTCTCCCAACCCAAATATTTAGATAAATTTAAGAGAATCGCAACGTGGTTCACCAGACAACCTCTCCGGAGCAGTAAACAATGAGAGAAAAGTATCTTTCCATATTAGATCGATGTATTTCATTGCACACAAAAAATGAAGTTTCTTTTACATCTTGATGGGCAAATGTAAACAACAAAAGAACAATTGAGACAATGGACAAATGGCAAGCTGAGAAAAAGATAGCAAAATAGACTGTCGGTAGATTCCCTTTTGGCTAGAACAAATTAAAGAAGAAGACAATAAAACTGTTGGAAAAATGAGCAGAGGACATCTACATACATAGACAGGTGACACAAATCCTTTGAGCTACAAAAGTGTAAGGAGACTACTAAAGAAAGGGGCATCAAATCTCCTAATTCATTGGACATTATGCGGAAGAGGGCTGAAGCGGAGGCTGCGGCGAGTAGCCTCCCTTATTCCTTTTGTTTTCTTCCCTTTCTTCTTTTCTTCTTTTCAAGTTTTCGTAATGTGTAACTAATCAGCCAATTAGTGGTTGGGGATGTCAATATTGAGATGTCTACGTTTTCTGTTCTGAAAGTTTTTTTACATTACTTTATTTTACTGATTGTCGAACTTTGTTACTGTTCTATTGAAATCATCTTATGCTTTGGCTTTGCACTAAAGTGTTGTGATGATTTCACATTATTGATTGAGCTTCTGGAATCTGCCTTGCCACCAAACCCGAGAGGGTTATTTTCATCCTCTGTCAAGCTGAACATTGAGAGGGATTGAGATTGGACGAGTCATCGTATTAGTTGTGCAAGCGGTTCTAGTTTGTTTCACTTTGTAATGGTAATGGTATCTATTGTGTTTCAATTTGAGAGTCGTGTGTTCAATCTCAGCCCAGGAGGGATATTCACAAATTGGAGCTCTGTATGCGCATCGAGAGGTGGGATAGAGATTCTAATAATTAAAGACGGATTCTTGAGCCACACATCCTGAAGTAGGATCTTTTTTATTTCTTGTCTTGTTTTGTCATTAACTATCTATTAAATCATGCTTTAATTGAGTCAGAGATCTCCTACCCGAGAGGGAACTTACACCCTCTGCGATTGCGGGAGATCCGAGAGGGCATGTACGCAAAGTCATCTTTAAAGAGGTCGCTCGAGTCACTATCTTCATTTTTGAACTAGCCTTGACTCGCCTAGACTAAATCTATTTCGTGCGGTATTCAGTATCGAATATCCTCGCCCGAGAGGGTTATCTTCATGAGCTGTGGTTCAATTCATGCCGAGAAGTCATCTTGAATCTTCAGTTATTTCTTTGAGGACACGATAGACTGAGATGGTGGGGAATCTAGCTCAATCATCGTAGAGGATGTTCGATCTATCTATTTGTTTTATACACACGAGAATGTTGCTTGAATCAAATACACAAATCCATCAACGTGTGCGAAATGAGCTATTCATGAGCACACGAGTGCCACAAATGAGTTAAGAGATCTTATCACGATGTGACCCTAACGCACACGTTGAGGAGCAATCAATCGTCTTTACCATAAACCGAATTTCGAAGAACGTAAATCCTGAGTGAAAACATTTCCCAGCCCTAGTGTTTATCTACTATGATCATTGTTTACTTGTACATTAAAAACTCATAAAAATCAGTGTAACTATATTTGCTGCATTTTCTAGTTTACTGTTATCTCATTTTCTTAGTTTGAACATCTATGAACTTAGCTTTCCTTTTGAACAGTTGCAATCAAATGTAAACATTTCAAACTTTGTCCATGCGGATTAACCCTTAAGTATTATATTGATTATTGTACATTTGTAGCCTCATCGTGTGTGCTAAGTATTTTTAAATTTTAAAACTCAATTCAACATTTTTCCTATGAAGTAAGGGTAATTGTTTGTGTAGGAGATAAACAAATGTCTTTTACATATTTCTTTGCATAGAACACACAATTTTTTTGACCTTCTGTGCCCCTCTTTTTATCACATACACACTTTATGCGAGTCAATAGTAATATTCGCTTAAAAAATTCACTGTTCAAAAGTAATAAATAATATATTAGAGCTTGTGGACGCAACCCAATTACAATCATTTAAACTTTTTTCTTCTCTATTTTGTGAAAAAGATGAAACTGTGATGTCAATCAGTGGATGTATATGGCAACAAATACTTACAAATTTCTCATTGTAATAGAAATAAGGATTATTTTCATAAACCACTCACAAACTATCGTGATTTTTTATATCTAATTTTAAATTATGAACTTATTTTTTTATCTATAAACTATTGTGATTTTTCCAATTTAATCATTCCGTCGACTTTTGTCAACTTTTTTATTAACTTTATTTTTTTCCATTTATGAAAAGTCAAAATTATCCCTTCAACGTCAAATAAAAAAATGCATGGACCAACCTCATCGCGAAGAAGTCTTTGCGTCCGACGCCAATGAAAAAAAATGACAAGCTTCGGCGGGCTTCAAGGGGTCGCCCCCCTTTCTGCGACCTTCATCGGAAGGTCGCATAGGGCTCTTTCCTTGTGTCGGCGTGCACAAGGAAAGTGGGGGAGGACCTGCGCATGCTCACGTAGGGAAAGAGATCCCCCTCTCTTTTCCTCTTTCATTTGCGCCGATGTGCATAGAAAAAGAGGGAGAGAGGGGGGGGGGGTCGCCCCCTGCGCCGACAGGGAGAGGGGGACACCCCTCTCTCTTTCCCTGCGCACGTCGGCGTGGGAAAGAGGCAAAGGTTGCAAATGGCTCTTTTCCTCTTTCCTTGTTTCCTTGTGCATGTCAGCATAGGGAAAGAGCCCTCTATGATCTTCCAACGAAGGTTCGGGGGGGGGGGGGGTTCCGGAAGTCCGTGCTTTTTTTATTTGATGTTGAAGGAATAATTTTGATTTTTCATAAATGAAAAAAATAAAGTTAATAGAAAAGTTGACAAGTCGATGGAAGGATTAAATTGAAAAAATTACGATAGTTTAGGGATCCAAAAAAATAAGTTTGTAGTTTGAGTTAGACGTGAAAAATTATGATAGTTTAAGGGTGGTTTATGGAAATAACCCTTGAAATAATTGCAAGTTTGGGTTTCAAAGTGGGATGAACACTCCTTGTCTTTGTGCACGCATAAGATTTGATATCGGCAATGGGATTCAACTAGGAAAGTTGGCTGGTTCAGTGATCCAAACGTGTGGTTTAGTCCCAAAACTTCTTCGACATTCGTCTCCACTTTTGATGTTTGCTGCCCCCTTCAAAGGCATTGCCCTCGCGTCGACGCTCGTTGTTGCCTTTGAATGTGCTGCCCTCGCCGCCTCCTTCAAATGTGTCATCGTCGATCTCGTCAACCCCGCTCTTGCCTTCATCCACCCTCATTGTCGTCCACATTCATTGTCACCATCATCAACACTCGGGCACCATCGATGCTCCTCGCCACCACAGACAATCCTCGACCTCGCTCGCCCGTTGCAGCGGAGAAGAACTTTGAAGACATCCAGTTGGTCTAGGGTGGCGGCACGCGGCGATAAGGAACTTTGAGGACGTTGAGGTTGACGATGACGATGGCGATGGCGGCTCTGTCATTGAAAGCTTTGCGAAAGCATAGGAACATCGGCATAGGTGCACTCGGCCTTGCGTAGGAACAAAAACATTGCCAACGGTGAGCAGCAATGTTGGAGGGGCAATAGAGGGTCTAAGGCACGTGCAATAATGAGATGGAGTAGGCGTCCGACGTAGGAAGCACCTGGGCCGCGATTTTTTTTCTTTTTGTTCCACCGGTGCCACACTTGAACCATGCTTTCCAACTCGGCCATCAGATTTAGATCAGACAGTGTCCAATCGAGATGAGAGTGTTCACTCGGTCAAATAGGTGGGCACCCATTGAACCCAATTTGTTCATATGCATTTATTTTGCCCCTAAAAGTGAATGTGTAAATTTTGTTTCGATTTTGTTATAATAAGATTGGATTTGAGACGAATTTGATTATTCTGATGAAGTTTCAAATGAAATTGTCCCAATTCTGAATTCGAACTTGCTCAATTTTTGCTAAGACTGAAAAAAAAGGCTTCAAAGAATCGACTAAGGAGACCGCCAGAATCTTCTTTATTCTTATGTCATAATTTCATTAAAAAATTAGGTTCATTTTCTGAAACATGTAGGTTATTATTAAAATTTTGGGCTCCTAATAAAAAAAAATCACGAGAGACCCAATCAAATAAAAGATATTTTTTTTACAAATCTTATAATTAAAATATTACTTCAACTTTTAAATATATTTAATAGTTTTACTTTTTTCTTTTATTCATACTCGTTACATTAGTATATGAGTAAGAAAACATATTATGATGTATTTGAACTTGAATTTTATCAAATTATTAATATATTTTAATGAAGTTTGTGTAAAATTTAATGAAAATGTTTTGAATTATAAGATGATAATATTCCTTCGATACCTTTTATCTGTATTTTCCTTTTTTTATTCTTTATGTTTTATAAAATCATCCAAAACTTAAAAAGTCAAATTTTTAAGTAAAAAAATCATCCGACCTAAACTACTTTTAATCCTAATTAAAACTTGGGCATAAGACTATTCTTCGATATATCTTTATTGAGGTCAACACGTAGTTTCTTGGATCTTTTGTTACCCATTTATAATTATTTAATCATAACTCATATTATAAATCCTCCCATGGCTTCTTTCCTTCTCATTTAATTTTCTCCTCATGTTGCTAATATTAATTTCTCACTCATTTCCTTATTTTTCTATTTTCTTCCTTTGAGTAAGCTCTGTTTAGAAAATGCAATAACATCCTATTATTGTATTTTTTTAACACAGAAAATTAATCACAGTGTTAGGTGTCATTAAGAATACCTGATTGTGCCACATACATTCTCCTTAAGATATAATATAATATAACTTGCAAAATTTTTCATAATATACGAAAATATCAACTATAACCAAAAGATAAAGCCTCATAAGTTAAGTATGACAAACTCTAATGAGTTGTAATAGACAAATTTAGCAATAATCTTTTGATTTCAATGACCCTCTATTACAATTATTGTGCTTACTCATTCTGCACATGGTAGAGTCGTAGAGAGGTCAAATTCTCTCTTTTTTCCTTTAAGTGAGTTCCATTTTAAAAATATAAAAATAATTAAAGAAAGATGACACATTTAAACTTTAAATGAGTGGCATAATTTTAATTATATTTATTTATTTTTCCTAAAACAGTTCTGTGACATTTTGAAATTTCATTTACATAAATTTTTACTTATTGTTAATCCGGCGAATGATGTGATAATAAAATACGAATTATTGAATCCAATGATGGTTCTTAAATGGTTGCAAATTTAAATTAGGTTATTTTTTATTGTATTTTTACATCATAGATTTTTTTATTTATTAAATATTTTAATTTAAGAATTATAGCTACAGAAAATGCAAGGAAAGATTATCAGATATAATGATATAATTTTGAAAAAAAAGGCTATTGGAGCCTCATTGTCGTGTTAATAAATAAAAAAGTATGATATTATTATCACTCTAAAATTATCATCATCATTATTATTATATTTTAATAAATGAAAATAAAATATTTAATACCTTGTAATAGTAATAGATTTTTTGAAATGAAAATAATTGTTAAAAAAGGAAGCGTTTTAGGAGAGAGGGAAAAAAGACCTCCAAGAAACCAAGTTCAAAGACCCAGGCGGCAACCCCCTCCCCACACACACACCGGTTGTTCTTTTCTTGCCCACAAGACATTTTTTTATTAATTATCTCTCTCTCTCTTCTATTTCTCTCTCTCCCCTTTCCTCTCCCTTCATGCTGTCTTCTTACATAATCAGAGTGACTTGGAGTATGTCCACCTGAAAAAGGCAACAGGAGAGCAAGAGAGTGTGGCTCTGTGTATTTTGCGTGTGTAAGTAGGAGAGAGAAAGAGATTGAGTGAGGGGGTTAGAAGAGGGGGCGAGGAAGGTGGATATTATTTTTCAGTTGGGAAATGCAACAGCACCTCATGCAGATGCAGCCCATGATGGCAGCCTATGCCTCCCCAAATCAGGTCACCACTGATATCATCCAACAGGTCTCTCTCTCTTTCTCCCTTTCTGTGGTAACTCTGTTCTCTCTGATCATTGGGCTACTCTGCTTGATTTCTCTGACTGTGTCCCTGTGTGCAGTCTGGTTTCGTCCACTGCTTGTTGTTCTTGTTGCCTTTTGGACCATTTTTTTTTCTTTTACAGTCGTTAGTGTATGTAGTTTGTTTCTTCTGCTTCACTTCTTCCTTTGTTCTCTACCTGCTGCAATTATATCGTGGATGTTTGGTTTCACACTTTCACTGCCATCTTTCTTTGTTTATCATGAGTTGTGCTTTTGTGTTCAGAATTTGCTCGAAAGTTGCTTCTTTTAGGCATCTCCAAAAAAATAATTGCAATTTTCAGTGGTTTGTTTTCGCAAGGTTTCTTCTTGTGGTGCTTGGACTTGGATGCTTTGACGGAGGGAAAAAAAAGTATTTTCTAATGTGTAAACAATGTCCATGTCCTGATTCTTCTCCATCATCCTTCTTTTGCCCTTCCTCTGGATGGAGTTATTTCTAGGCATCAGTGCTTTCTTTCGATTTTTATTTCGGATTTTTTCTGCTTTGCCATACTTGAAATTTCTTTTACGTGTTTAGGTATATTTGCTGTTTCATGATGAAATAATTTGCGAAGTTTGTTTACTGGAAAAGTGGGATTGCTGATTTTGCCAGAAGTAATGTGTTAAGGCAAATGGTATTTGCATCTGTTGCCTGGTGATTATTTATGATTCTTGGTGGATTTGAAGACTTCAGTTTTATGTTGCTGAAGTTCTGTTTGGAACATTTCCTGAATGCCTTCCGTCGTGAAACTGGTTCAGGATAATAGTTTAAGATATAGTATACATTCAGAAAACGATCACTTGATCTTTTTAATATTTGCATTCCTTGCAGTCAAACACCTGATTATCTTATTCTTAATATATGTTATGTTTTCTGAAATACTCTGGCCATTTTTTTATGTGCCTGTTTGGTTGGCAGAACTTTCTTTCTAGATACTCCTCTTAAGGGTGTTACAAACTTAGTAAAGGAATGTGTGATGGTTAAGTCTGTTTTGCTGATTTTTGGAGAACTAAGTTTGCAGCACATTATATACTTAAAGATTTACTGGCAGATCTAATTTCCAAAACACAATTATCACCATCCTCTGATCAGCTTTGTTCATCTTCTTGTCATGAAAAATAGCTTTCTATGAGAAATATGTTCCTTGTTTATAAGGGAGCATATCTTTTGTATGGATACTGGACACGATCTCTAACAGCCAAGCTTGCATGCCAATGTTGGCTGCCAAATGGGGCAGCAAGGGCGGGTCCAGACATATTGGCAAATGGACGTGAAGATGAATGCTAAGAAGCTTAAAACTCATTAAATACTTGTTGCTAGTGATGTCAATTAGATACATTGAGCCTTATGGGCATCAAGCAATGCATCATATTCCTCTCTTAAATTAAAGTGCCTTCTTTTACTATATTTTCTTAACTTTTTGCCTGAAGCTATGTGGTGACTGACAGTGACCAGCATATGAATTATTTCTTGTGTCAATTGCTGAATACTTTAGAAACCTGTGACTCCTGGTATATAATGTCAAAGCATACTAAAATGTTATTTCTTTTGTTCCCTATGGATATTAGCTTATCACATACAACTTTTACTGTTCCTTCCAGATTTCTTATGTTATTTCCTTCATATATGGGCTCCTGGCACACACATTTGAAGATGCAACATTTCATTATTATTGGAAAAGTGTAGCCTATGCTTTTGTTTCTTGTTTTATTGTATATACCTGATGCGTGGTACAAACTTCTAAATTCCTTTTACAAATCAAGCCTCTGTACTGTGATTAACTTGTTACAGGAGCATTTATATTTCAGTTGTATCAAGATTTTATCATTTGACACAATGTTTGATTCAACTGCTTATGCATTTTCACAATTCTTTTTTGCATTTCACTTTTCACGGGCTTGCTTCCAGTTTATGTGGAGAATATTTTTTCCTATTTATGACAGATGTCAGTTCTGCATCTTTTGTGTACTTTTTAAGTTATTTATTATTATTTTCATAATCATGACTTAAAGTACTCACCATTTTCATTGCAGTATTTGGACGAGAATAAGCAGTTAATTCTGACCATTCTTGACAACCAAAATACAGGAAAAGCTGAAGAATGTGCTGAGTAAGTTGAAAATTTTCTCAGTTCTCGTTGGATAATATCATGGTCATAATAGCATTCTAGATTGAACTCTTAGCTCTAGATAACATTAGTTTATCACCTAGTATGACACAATAATTTGCAATTTCAAACCCACTGAAAACACACAGCATTGTTATACACGCGAATCTAGTATGCTGAAGAAACTAATAGATGTATTATTTCATTAATTCCTGTTATATTGAGAAATATCTTATGTTATGCCTTCTTTACCCTCATTCCGTTGGAAAGTGAGTTACTTTCTTCAATTGGGCGTTTCAGGAATCAAGCTAAACTTCAAAGGAATCTCATGTACCTTGCTGCAATTGCAGATAGCCAACCACAAGTTCCAACAATTGCTCAGGTAATCTCAGTGATCTTTTCTTAATTTTTAATCCATTGAATCATCAATAAATGAATGATTTGTTATGTGTTTTAACTTTCTGATGATACTTGATGTACCCAAGTACAAAAATATAAGCTGAGCAAAGACAATAAGGAACTTATATGTGAAATAACCACATATTTCCATAATTGTTTTTTTCTTTTTAAATATCACTTGCATGTGGCAGAGCTGATGGATAAATGTAATACATTGTATGCTTTGGAACTTTTGCCAATGATGTCACAGTTCACGTTCTTTTCACTCTCTAATCTTCTGGGCATTAAGATATGGTCTTATTTGCTTCCTGTTTGCAACCAAAATTCACTTGGCAACATTCAGTTTTCACCATTAGATACATTTCTTGTCAAATTTCCTAAATTTGACAAAAGCTTACATGTCCCATAAATCTGTTTCTTAAAGCTTCAGAATTCAGAGGAAATCTTAAGTTTAATCAAGAATTATTCATCAGTTTTGGTCTTTCCAATATGAGGTATACATTAGTGTTGCCAAATCGACAAGCTTCAATTTCAGTTGGCACTTTAATTAAGAACTTGTTAAGGATTTCTGGAGTGTAATTGTGATATTACTTGTCATTTTCTGCTATTCTACTTAGCCATGTGATACTATCTGTTGCTGCAGTACCCTCCAAATGCTATCATGCAATCAGGTGCTCGTTACATGCAACACCAACAAGCTGAAGCAATGACACCACAGGCCCTTATGGCTGCTCGTTCCTCCATGTTGTATTCACAATCGCCAATGTCTGCATTACAGCAACAACAGCAAGCAGCATTGCATAGCCAGCTCGGAGTAAGCTCTGGTCCAAACACTGGTTTTAACATGCTTCATGGTGAGACTGGCATTGGCGGTAATGGGGCATTGGCAACTGGTGGATTTCCCGACTTCGGCCGCAGCAGCTCTGTCAAGCAAGAAGCTGGTAATGCATTGTGTACTGATGGACGTGGTGGCAACTCAAACGGGCAAAATGGAGATGGCACAGAGCCTCTCTACCTCAAGGCTTCAGAAGAGGAAGCCAATTAATTGCATGTCTCTTTGATCAGGATTGGAAGAACTAGATAAAATGTTCCAAACTGCGAGGCAGAATTTTCATTTTGGGTTTTGTGGGGAAATTTCTGTCCGCTGTAAAAGAACATCTCTTATCTCGACTGTTGTTGGTAGTGTTAGCGTGGATGTTGATTTAATGTAGCTTGTGAATCTTCTTATGAACTTCCAATCATCAGTTATATAAATTTTCTGGATAGTGTGATTTATTGTTTCTGGTCTTTTTTTTCTTATAGCTTAATACTCTATAGATTAATCTTCTTTGTTCAGCTTTCTGAGAAGTTTTGCATTTTGATGCTTAGGATTTAACTTTTATTTAGTTCTCAAGAATTAAACGATGTGACATAAAATACGATTTGATGTTGGATGTAAGCTCTTAATGAAGACGAGGATTCGCCACTAAAATTAAATGTGAATTCGTAAAGCAAGAGATAAAAAAAGGGTCTCAAAAAGTGAAGGTGATGAGACTCACCGCAAAAAGTGAAGGTGTTTAACATAACTTATTAGAATTCGAGATATAATTTCAAATCCAAAACCCATAACACAAGGGGATTATTATTTTTATGCTTATAATCCTTACACATCTGGAAGCACAAGGGATTTTACACCGATGGGATGGATTATTTCAGACAAGGTGCTGACGAGGAAATCTAAAACTGCATCATTCTTTTACTACGCCACCTCGGCCAGTGGGAGAAAGCTAAATGGACTGCATGAAATGACATTATGACACTAGTAGGTGATTATGGGGAGCACCATGGCTGATGGTACTACGCTGGGATGCTGTAGGTGCAGAGGAATCCTGCATAACATATGATTCATGAGCTCCGTGATCTCTTCTGCGCTTCTATGACTCCTCCGTTGCAGGTACAAGACAGGACTCGTGCATGCTTATTTTTTTCCTCGCATCATTTACATAATTGTGCAAATTAATTCGACGTCGAAAATATCAACTTCTGAGAAAGAGGACTCCGGCCATGGTCCGTTTGTTCCTCACGGCTCCTTTGTCTGGCCGGCCAGTTCACGATGACTGTATGCATGCTGCCGGGCTCGACCGCTATTCACGCCGGACGACCACGGTATGCCGCAATCTGCAGGTTCCGGCCCTAATGCGGACGGGGACCGACGCGCCGTGTTTAACACCGGGCCTGGCCAGCAGCTAACGTTTCGCCGGGGAAAGCGTCACGGCGCATGGTACGCTGTGACGACCACTGTGACAGGTCGGTGGTGCTGCGTACGTAATTGTGTGGCCACCGGAGGTGGGGGCTACCGTGGGCTGTTCGTAGACCAGGAGGGTTCGTCGAAGGCGCCCAATCGCCCATGTACGCTGGTGGCAGGGACAGAGCCACACCGTTGGTGACCGGGTGTGTGGAGGGACAGGCTGGGGGCCCCAACTTTTTCTATTGCACAAGACCCAAGTAATATAATATAGAATGAGACCTGTTGTCACTTCAAAATAATACACTATTATTATTTTATTTTGTTAATTTTTTTAAAAATATCCATAATTTAATAATATTTTTTAGAGTGACAATAAATGCAATCATATAATATATCGTGCTTAGATATTTTTGTTAATAATAATGATGATTATTATTATTAAATCGATGCAACTACAAAGTACATATTGGTATGTCCTTTATTTAAAAACGGAAAATAACAACACACATATCTTAAGCATCTCGATGCACATGAAGCTGAAGCATTAATGGATGTAATCATATGTGGCTTTGGCTCTGACATTTTTTGGAAGGATGATCTTACTATCTCATCAATATTTTGTAATTTCTCTTATTCAATTGCAATTTAAGTTAAGCTTTTTTTCTTTTAAAAAAAGATTTAAACTATATTGTTCTCATGGTTAGCCCAACGGCAAGTGATGTAACTTAATATTATGTATGGAATAAGTTTATGTTTAAGGAACTTAGTGTTATAAAGATCCTCATGGTAATTATTTTGTGCTCATGATAAATACGTCAGTAGGAGGTTATGCCTTTTTTTATTTTTTTTTAAAAAGAAACAATCTGTTAACAATGTAAACGTTGGAGTTTTTTAATGAATAATTGAATGAAAGGATAGCTTAACATGAGTCCATGACAAAAATCAAACTCCACATGCATATCATGAGAAGTTAACTTATTTTACATGGCATTGACGATTACAAGGAATCTAACTTGTAAACGTCAAGAGCGGATGACCGGTGCCTACATTTTAGTATTTTTTATGTTAGAAATCCTTTACAATATAACTGTTATAAATCGATTTCTAATTGTTATGTGCTTCATGTTATTGGTCTAATTTTGTTAATTAAAATTTTAGTTTTTACTGTGCGATTAAAAGTAACATCGACCCTTTTATAATCTTCACATCGTAGGTACGTGAATCTTATTCAGATTGTTAAATAAATCTAAATGATAATTAAACTTTTTTAGAGGAATGATAATTAAATTTTACGTGCAAGCAAATTTATTTGAATGACATAATTTTTTATGAAACGATACATCATACCTAAAGTTGTAAAATATAAGAAAAAATACCCCGTTCTTAATATCATAACGATGTCAAAGGAAAATAAGAAAATAAAATAGTAGTCTTTTAGCTTAATATCTTCTATATAAATCATTAATGAATTTATTGTAAAAATATCAAATATTTTCCCTGTTAATTTCTCATGTGAATGTGATACCTAGAAATAATTAGTTTATTAGTTCAAATTTTATGTAAAACTCCTTTCTCGCTCAGTTCCAATGAACATAAAGATAAAATGGGCTTATTTTGGTCTTCAAAGCCATTTAGCTTGCAGGCCTGGCCGTTGCTTAGGGCCCATGAAATTCTCTTCTGCACCTCAATCCCAAGCAATGTTGTCAAAAATCGCGCGTTGCTGCCCCGTTCGCTGCCGCCGCTGGCGCGTTGCCGCCGCCGTTCGCCCCTTGTTGTTGCCGCTCAGTCTGTCTCTGCACGCATCACCATCGGTATTCCCTCCCTCCCTCTCGCTCTGCACGCGCCTTTCTCTCTCTCGCTCGCTGTGCATGCTTGGAGCTCTCTGCTCGCGAGCAGGGGGAGCTGCTCAGTGGGAAGTCTTAACTTACCTGCTCGCAAACAAGGAGCCATAAACGCGTCAGAGCTCCCTGTTCGCGAGCAGGAGGAGCGTATGGAGTGGAATCTTTTGTGCTTACTGTCTGCCTGCGGTCTTTTATTTAGATCCTAATTATAAAAGTAACAACTGCCTTCTTTTGACTATTTAATTAGGTTTTACATTGTTAAATGTGTTACAGAAATTAGGTAAGTCAGAATGACGTTTTAATTAAGGTGGTTATGTGCTTCATTTTAAAGAAATTATAATGTTATATATTTTTTTTCGTGTATGATAATGTATAAATAGATTTATGAGTTAATCTGGTAGGATCGGTTCGACGGCTTTGATCCCAAGCGAGAGCTCCTGGTCAGCTTTCTGCCAAGGTTTTAGGCGTCCTCAGCACTTTGGACAAAAGTAGGTGTTTAGATCCCGAATACAACTGCGAAATGGCATGGCGTCGGTTCTCATCCCTCAATCGTTCTTTCAAATTCAAGGTATCTGAGCCCAATTTTACTAGAAAGCTCAATTTGATCACTATTGGTGCTTTTCGTGCCGTTTCTATATATGATATTTATGTTTCTGGGAACGAATTGCCTCAATAGGTTCAATTTCTCAATGTCATATGTCATCTGTAATGCTTTATACTACCAATAAGTTTATTGCTGTTGCCCTGGATAATGAAATGCAGTTTCTGCACAGTTTCTTGACATTGTTGAAAATTTTAACTTTCTTATTTTATTAGTTCTTTTTTTAGAAGTATATTATTACTTCTTTTGATTCTTTTTTCATCTTTTATTTAGTCTAAGAATCATGAATTAGCAGAAATAACAAAGCATTTTCTACTGTAATGTAATGTATGGTCATGCGAGTAATGTTGAAGGGAGAAATACAACATGCAATTGATTTTTGATGTAATTATAATGTAATCCTTTTTTACCATTAATAAATATGGATGTCTATCCAACTGGTAGTGAACCTTTCTGCTCTCTTAAGAGAAAAACAACATGCACACACACAAAAGAAAAACAGAATAGTGCATTTGCTTCTAGGAACCCTGGTCCATGACCAATGCATTTACCTTAATGCTATTGTTAGTGATTGAGATGCCATCATTTTCACTGATTATTTTGAATTCAGGGATGGAATACTAACAGAAGCTACAGTTCAGGTGTTGCAAAGACCCCTTCCATTGATGGCATTAAAGATATTATTGCTGTGGCTTCAGGTAAAGGTGGTGTAGGGAAGTCTACCACGGCAGGTAAATTGATGCTTTTAATGCTCAAAAATCTGTTTTGTTGCCATTTCTAGGTTTATAATTCATTCTCTACAGGTTGAAGAAACAGTCATGTTTTGTTGTCATTTCTAGGTTTATAGTTCATTCCCTACATCAAACTGTTATGGTGTTACCGAAGTGTAGTGTATTAGGAGTAATTTTTTCATGTCATCACGGAAGGTAGTAATGCCTTGTATTGTTTGTCAAAAGATACAACTATCAATGGCTCAAACCAATTTGTTGCATCTCTTTTACATTGTGAAAAGGCTACTCACAAAGTCATATAGAACTCGTCAGATGTAACATGTAGTTTATGTGGTGAGCAGGAGAAGGACATCTCCCATTTATTTTTTTTTCATGTACGGTGTCCCAAGAAGTTTTGAGGTGGGCACAAGTAGACTGGGTTGATGTGAGGACTGAATGGTACTTTTGGGAAAGCTTCAGGAGAGGTGATCAGTTTCAACAAGAAATTGTAGGATTCAGACAGTTCTTCTTGCATTCATATTGGCTATTTAAATGTTACATGGAAAGTGTCATCAACCATGTTAGATCTTTGCTTAGAGATTGGGCTGGTCACATACGAGTTGAGAGTTTTTTAAACCACTTTATAACATCATTGTATATTCTATACACTTTTTCTTTCAATAAATATGGATGACCATTGAACTCGAATAATCATCATTTACACCTCCAAAAAAGAATGTTTTGCAATGCTACGGATGACGTGCTTCTTTCTAGTAAAAGAAAATATATGTGCAGCATTTGTTTGTTTGTTTCATAATACATGAAAAGAGCACTTAAACTAAATGCAATCCTTACAAGTGGCAAGTAATTGCTAAAGTTTTCTCCATAGTTTCCAAAGATTTTTCAAGTTCTTTCATGGACAAAGTAATTAATGTTGTACCTCCTTACTGTGAAATTTAATATCAGATTTGTCTGGCAAGTAAGCATGTTTTCTATGATATATTTTTAGGTCACATACATATGATCACTCTGAAGTTTGCTATTTGCACCTGAATAATATGCAACCAATTGGTACACTAACGACATAAGTGACTAATGCAGTTTTTTCCCTACAGCTGGTTCAATTTAATGTGGCATGCACCTACAAAGTTATCTTCCTATTTGCTTAGTTGTATCAATTAAACTTGCTTATGGTTTTGTACATTTGTAGAGTTTAAATTCATTTTCTCTTTTCTTTTCAACAACTTTGTAGTTAATCTCGCTGTTGCACTTTCTAAGGCATGCCAACTCAAGATTGGTCTACTGGATGCTGATATATATGGGCCATCTATTCCTACTATGATGAATGTCCATCAAAAGCCAGAAGTTGGTTCAGGTGTCATATCTTTTCCTTTATGAAGGTTTCTGAGCTTGAATCAGTAACTGGTGTACTCCTGTAACTATTCATGTCCAAGCTTCTCAAACTATGATACCCTAGCTTAAGAAGGCTAACTAATGGTCATAACTCATAACGAGCTCATAGGAATTATCATATTATTTGCTGTAGCATAGAACAGAAAGTTTGGTGCCTTACTTTTATTCTGGCATTTAGTCAACAATTCATTAGCCCCTCTAAAAAAAGTCATTAGCCAAAGGTTGAAGTGTTGGCGGCGTGCTTAGTACTAGCTAGTTGGCACGGTGCTATATTTTTTTACAGAGGGAGATATTATTCTATCCCTTATTATATGCATGACCAGAGATACATGGATAGAGAGTTTGGAGCTATATCACGATATTTTATTAAAACAATGGGATTAAAACAATGCATATCATGCTTAATCCAATGGACTTCTCCTAGCAATGCATTAACCAGTATCTAGTCTTCAACAGATATGAAGATGATTCCTGTCCAAAACCATGGGATTCAATGTATGTCCATTGGATTTCTTGTTGACAAAGATGCTCCAGTCGTTTGGAGAGGTCCTATGGTTTGTCTTTGGCATGTTCCATCATTTCCACTTATTCTCTGTCTTTAGGATCATTTCTTCAAAGCATTTTAGTTATATTTATTGTCTTTGGTATGCATTTCTTGTCTCATTTCATTTTCGTTCCTCACCTAAAGATTAGGTATTTGGTATTCAAGGCAATCTAATCTCAGGTAATGAGTGCTCTTGAGAAAATGACAAGAGGAGTTGCTTGGGGAGATCTTGATGTTCTTGTGGTTGACATGCCCCCGGGTACTGGAGATGCTCAGCTGTCCATTTCTCAAAGGCTGCAGTTGTCTGGTAATATGGGTGACAAAGCTTTCATACTTTCCCTCCACAAAATAAAATAAAACTTTCATCCCGCTTAAAAATATAAACAATTTTGGCTTGTGGAAATGCAAGACACTTTTGTGTTGTTTGCTTGTAAAGCTTATAGCAGTTCTTCACTAAGGATCTATTATAGCTCTATGTGCATCATTGATCTATCACACTAGATGAACAATATCCTATTTTTACATTTTCCAGAACTCTATGTTTACCTTTTCTTCAAAATTCATTCTTTCGTAAATGGTTTACAGTGAACCAAACGACTTTAATATTCTTCACCCACCCCCAAAAAACTCTTAGGTCATGACTAATTTACATTGCTGATATTTGATCTCATAGACTGGAATATTCAATTCAGATACTTCTGGAAGTAGTTTATAGGTCTAGATCATATCTGATTTTAAGTTTCATTTGTTCTTACTCCGAGTACCCCATTTATGCAGAATTAAGCTGACCATGAATTTTATTAAGAAGCTATCCGATATATGTTTGGAAACTCTGAGTATACTTCACATCTACTGCCTATCAATCATATGTTGTAAGCATGTATCACAAATTAGGACTATCATTATGCGATTGTGATATAGTGTTGATAATTTAAACAGGCGCTTTGATAGTTTCAACTCCTCAAGATATTGCACTGATTGATGCTCGAAGAGGGGCAAACATGTTCCGCAAAGTTGAAATTCCTGTATGTTTTCTCTTTCCATTCTTGTAATCTAAACTCTAAAGGAAATAGCAATCTAAATTTTCAGCTGCATACATTGTGCTCCTTAATCCTATGGCTGTTCTACACTTTAACCAGATTGACATGAGAAGAATAAATAACCAAGCTCTCAAAAGAGAGTACTTTTTACAATTTCCAAATGATTATACCTTATATGTTTGTAATACATTGGTCTCTTTCACTTAATTCACTAAGCTAATTAGTATATATGCCTGGGCTATAGAAAGTTTCTTAAACTGTTCACCAAAATGCAAACTTTGTGGTGAATGATGGGTAATAATCTACGCTAGAATTCTCAAAAAAAAATAATCTACGCTAGAACATCTTCTCAAAAAAGGAAAAAATGCTTGAACATGAAGTTGTTAACGACTATTGTTGGATGATTACACTATCTTGACTTTAATATTATGTTGTGGACATGATTTCCTTCCTTTCCTCATGAAAGTTTGTGAACCTCACCTCATTGAATAATAAACTTTCATTTCAGCTTTGATATTTTAACCTATGCTTTGTACAAATATTATTAACAAAAGTACCTAGTATAAATCCAAATAATGTCTTTTCTCAAAAACAAATCTCAAAAAAATGTCATGAGCTCAAAACATTGTGATTGACGGGTCCTTTGCATGAGGCAGTCATAATGAATGTGGCGGATGCATGTGCATAATATGTATACCCATACAGAAGTTTGTTGACACTTGCATGTTTTAAGGGTGAACCATCTGAGTCCGTCTGCTAGGTGGTACTGGCGAAGAGAACACTTCAAGAATATTCTTTAAGTTGTCTTTGTTTTTCTGTGATATTCATGCAGTGGGTTCATGGTTCTTCAGTATGGGTTTAGGAATAGGCACAGGAAGCCTCGGTACATCTAAAATAAAGATAAATGTACTTCAGTGACTGAAGAACTGATATTTCATTACCTAGGATAAATTTAAATTGCCAAATGTGGTAGGTGAATAGTCCCTTGAATGTAAGATCCATTTATAATGTTTTCTCCCTTTTGATCTTTCAACATGTTTTTTCTTTCTAAATGAAGATTTATATGATTTAATCAAATATATATTTTTTTGTAAACAACAGTACTTGGCTATGGTAAAACATTAATTTGTTCTGATTGTATATTTATATACTTGCATTTTGCTATTTATACTTATTTGAAAGGGTTAATTCCTTTTACATTCCCTGTACTATTATGTATTTTCATATCTAGTCATGTATTAACAGATGTGTCAACTGTTTCTCAAAACTTTTGTATCTTTGACATACAACTCTTTCCATCTAATATTGTATATATGTAAAAACAAAAATAGAGAGGAGAGGTCCACCCCCTCCTTTCAAGGGGTTTGAGCTTGGCGCCGAGGCTTGTTAACAAAGTGAAAAGCAGCACCCATGCCCCCCCTGCCGGTGTCGAGGGAGGCCCCCGTCCTCCTGTTTTTTTCTCACAACAGAGGACGGCAGCAGATCCACCCCTTGAAGCCGGTAAGGGGTGGGGTGCTGCGGCTGGCACGGTGGGAGGGGACAGCCCCCCCTCTCCTCTCTGGTGTCACCAGAGGGGGGGGGGGGGTTGCTCCCTCCTCTTTTCGGCTCGACGAACTGAAGAGTGGAGGACGTGGCATCGGAGAGGGGGGGAGGGATGCTCCCTCCTCTTTTCGGCTCAACGAACTGAAGAGTGGAGGACGTGTCACCCTCTTATGTATTTTCCTTTTCAATTATATGAATAAAATTGTATATATTATTTTTTAAGAGAAAAGTGGAAAATATTATTACAGATATATTTCTTAAATAAGGGTAAAAAAGCAATTTGAATAATGAAAACAATAAACATTAACAGAAATACTTTTTTGGATGGAAAAGGTCATGTGTCAGGTCAATATAGGGGTCAACGAGGAATTACAGAATAGTGTATGAGAGGTAAGAGAAATTAATCCCATTTGAAACTTTGAACGGTCCTTGAATCCCTTTTATATGCCCATATATTTTCTATATAGGTATTGGATTGTAAATTCCCTTTTCTTTTGTTCATTGTAGTTCTCTATAACATTCCCCTTAGAAATCGTTCGTGATGGCATAATTATGACATTGTTAGGGTTTTCTTGGTAGAGAAGTTCTTTTAAGCGGATCATACATTAAATTACAACAACAACAACAACAACAAAGCCTTATCCCACTAGGTGGGGTCGGCTACATGGATCATACGACGTCATTCCGTTCTATTAGTAACCAAACCTTTCGGTATATTATTCACCAATAGATCCTGCTCTATTAGTTCGCCAAGTGTCCGCCTTGGCCTCCCTCTCCCTCTTTTAATCGGACTCCATATTATTTGATCTACTCTTCTTACTGGCGCATCTAATGGTCTTCTCTGAACATGACCAAACCATCTCAAACGATTCTCTATCATTTTCTCACTAATAGGAGCCACTCCGACTCGTTCACGTATATGGTCATTCCTAATCTTATCTAATCTTGTATGACCACACATCCATCTCAACATCCTCATTTCGGCTACCCCCACTTTACGTTCATGTTGTCCCTTCATAGCCCAACATTCACTACCATATAACACTGCTGGTCTTATAGCAGTACGATAGAATTTTCTTTTAACTTTATTGGGTACTTTTCTATCACAAAGAACTCCAGTGGCTTTCCTCCACTTACACCAACCAGCTTGAATTCTATGATTAACATCGTCATCAATCTCACCATCTTGTCTTACAATTGATCCTAAATATTTAAACTTTGTCACTTGAGGAATTATATCCTCCCCTAGCCTAACTTTCAAATCGTCTCTAAGTTGTTTATTTGTGAAATTACTATGCATATATTCTGTTTTATTCCTACTTAAACGAAAACCCTTTGACTCCAACGTATTTCTCCATATTTCCAATTTTGTATTAATCTCTTCTCTTGAATCCGCTAAAAGTACTATATCATCCGCAAATAGCATGCACTTAGGTACCTCCTCTGTGATACTCTCGGTTATAGCATCAATAACTAAGTTAAATAGATACGGGCTTAAAGTTGATCCTTGATGTAGGCAAATTCCTATAGGAAATTCATTTGTCTCACCTCCGGGTGTCCTAACCCTAGTCAATGCCCCATCGTACATATCTTGTATTACCTTAATGTAGGCAACACTCACCCTCTTCTTTTGCAAGGCTTTCCAAAGTACATCCCTTGGTACTCGATCATACGCCTTCTCTAAGTCAATGAAAGTCATATGTAAGTCTCTTCTCCTACTTCGATACTTCTCCATCATCCCCCTTAGTAAATAAATCGCCTCTGTAGTGGATCTTCCTGGCATGAACCCAAATTGTCTCTCAGAAATACTAGTCTCCATTCTCAATCTATGCTCAATCACTTTTTCCCATAATTTCATTGTGTGACTCATAAGTTTAATCCCTCTATAATTTGCACAATTCTGAATATCCCCTTTATTTTTGTAAATAGGAACTAATGTACTTAATCTCCAATCATACATTAAATTACGTACAAGAAAAATAGAATATCTGCAATGCCGAGGAGATTACGGTTGAAATACTTTCTAGCTAAACTCTTCAAGGATTGGTTAGAATCACTGCAAAATTAGACCAAACAATCTGGGATGTGTGACAGCTCCCTCAACTCCCCACAATTGTTCACCATATCCTTATTGTAAACTCCACTTAACGTTGTGTTGGACAATAATGTGAAGTTGAAGCGGATCTATCATCTGAACAAAATTAGCTAGGCCTAAGAAGGGACGAAAAAGAGTGCATCTTGGTTCCTTCTAAAGACTCTATCTTGCAATGTAGAAGGCCTCTACGAAATGGAGAGATAGAAGACCAAATAGATGTCCCCAATCATGAGTGTGGATATCATTCTATTACAAGAGATACTAAAAACATGCCACTGCACTTTCCAGTACCTCCTTTCACTACCTGGTTTACGTGCATCCTTGGTCAGGTACATTTCCCTTTATTTTCTCCCTTGTAGCCAGTACCTGAATTTGCAAGTGTGTCCACACACAATGATTTGACGAGAATTCTATTCTAGTCGGCAAACATTCCCTAGTACACACCTAGGCAGATGTACGACAGGATAGGGTCTGAAATTTTATGGCGAATTTATCTTTAGGTGTGGACGACTGATCAGGTGGTACATGATTTTAGGTCGGGTTGTGTGATCATGTGGCTATTTTGTAGGTTTGTGAGTTGATCTTTTTGAAGTCACAAACTCAACCTGGTAGATGGTCTTATGTTAAGCTTCAGGAATTTGTGGATGCACAAGGCCTTGTGGATGTCTGTTAAGGGGATATGGATACTCAACAAGCATGAATCATCACCAAGGTGTACAAGTTTTTTTGAGAGGAACCAAGGTGTACAAGTTGAGAGGGGCTTTTGACTCAAAGGCCACTTGTACGTCATGTGGGATTGTGAAGCGAACATCCCACACTTTCTTCAGATGTAGCATTGTGAGAGAGCTTTTGAGACATGAGGATTTGACTCTCAGTTGAAAGATTTTTGGTGGAGAGAAATGTTATGTCGAGATTACTTTACATCACTTGCATTCTTTTGGTGTAGGATGGAGGGTGTAAGACCTTTTTGTGATTCCCTTTCCCACGCTTCTTTTACTTCTCCCACACCCGTACATTTTCATAGCTTTAAATTTGGATGACTAGCAAAGTCCATTCATCCTTTCCCCTCCCCCTCAAAATGATAAAAAGAATCCTCTCAGAAAAAAAAAGATAAAAAGAAGATTGGTTAAAACCAAAGTACGCAAATAAGTCATTTCAGGTGTGAGGTTTTATTTCTCACTTACAAACATTGTGTTTTTTCCTCAAAAAAAATAGCCAAAGCATGCTTTGTTGTTTTCTAATTATAATTTCTTCTCTTGCAATTTATGTAAACCATCCCCCCTCAAAGAAGAAAAAGAACATGTAAACCATCGTCAATCGGGATGGAGATTGGAGAGTTCATCCTTTTTATAGGAAACTACTTTAAAGTTTGTGGCTTCTGCAGATTTTGGGAGTAATTGAAAACATGAGTTGCTTCAAGTGTCCTCACTGTTCCGAGAAGTCATATATATTTGGGCATGGTGGAGCGAAGCGAACAGCAGAGGAACTGGATATGAAGTTTCTTGGAGAGGTAGAATGTTCATGATATGTCATACTGTTGCTGTGTTGTAAATAACATTCTATGAAAATTTTCAAGGCTTGAACATTTCAGAGCAACTATTACCTCTTTGTTCGATTAACTTTTAACATCACCTCATGTATGATGTAATGAACAAAAAATAGTTAGTTCTCATCATTTGATATGTTACTCAAATCTTCAGAACTCGTACAAATATGAAAAATTTCAATGGCAAATTGATTATCATATATTTTGTTACATCAAATTTCTATTCAAGATTTTTGTCTGTTGTCTCCTCTTCTCAACAAATAATCAGTGTGTCAGATCAGTCAATTGTCTGGTTATTATCCATAGACTTTACATGGTTTTTTATGATCACTTATTTGGCAGATACATTAAGTATTCTATAAATGAACCCAGTTTTGGTATAAGATCATTCCACTATCTCATTGCAGATATATTGTAACAATGTAAGAGCCAAGCATGCATCAGTACCATGACCATGAGCACATTTCAATATGTATTGTCGATTGACATTGAAGCATTTACACATTTGAAAGGACACATTGTGGGTTGTCATGGAAGCATTTAGGTTTTTGCCCCTTCTCTTTCCTGCATTTATAAGTACTGTTAGTTTGAGGTATCATGGTACCATGAAACTTTTGTAGTTGCATAGTAGCTAATATAAGGAGAAAAGAAAGCCAAATATTTGTTTAATTCATATATTCTTTTCGCGGTACGAGTTTAGGTTTGTGATGATGCTGAACTTGCGCATGTCTAATGTCAAGTCCAACTGAAGCATCTTTAAGCAAGCTAGTGTCTATAACTAGTAGCCTAGATCCCAAGCAGATTATCAATATTTGCAGTCCAGGATTTGAACTAGTTGCTGCACTTTACTGTAAAATACACTAACCTTAGGGCCCATCTTACTTTCTTTATTCCAATGGGTTCCTTGTCCATCCGAATTGACAAACACCCACAAGATTACTCTTACATGTTGAAAGTTCAAGTGAAATATGACCATTTTTAGGGTTTAGGTTAAAAACTATATGTACTGAAGAACCTTCGTGTCTCTCTTATTTACCTCTTAAATCTTGAACTCCAATTACTTCTCAAAAAAGGAAATTTAAACTCCTAGCAAAATTCCATTTCCCATTTTTTCTGCTTTTTTCTGATGATGTAATTTTATTACTTTCAACATTGGCAAATTTCTCTATATAATGTCACTTGTCTATGCAATTTGAGTATTTTCTCTCTAACAAAATAGGATGTCTACATCACTGATATGCATTCTCACTCTGAAAAGGAAAAAAACATCGGCGAAGCCGCGAAGTTGTCTACTATGTTGTTTTTTCTTTCAAAGAAATTGTTCTCTACAATGTTGGTTTCCTTTCAAAGAAACTGTTTGGGACCATCCAACTTAAAACATGTTTCATGCATTGTTGATTTAATGCTTTCATTCTTCATATATAGATACCATTGGAGTTGGATATAAGGAGTGGGTCAGATGAAGGTCATCCCATAGTACTATCATTCCCAGAGTCCGAAGCTGCCAAAACTTACATTGATGTAGCTGAAAAAGTAGTTGAGAGGCTTGAGCAGTTGCGGATGGAGCGACTATTTGGCCCACAGATCTTGCTGTGAAACTTTTTTTATTCCATATATCCGAGAATTTGATCTTCCTTGTATGCAACTGAGACCAACTGTTATTGCCTGTTAAGATGGAATATGGACCGGAGAGTGCGTCTAGATGCTGTAGTTACTGCTTGTGCTAATTTAGAGTTTCTTCATGATTTTTTTAGTGTTGCAACATTTTCTGTACAATCTATGGTAGTTTCTGCATAATCATTATGATCCACAATTTCTAGTAATTTGTAGCAATTTAACCTCTAAAAATGGATTGTTGGTTCAAAATTAACATTCGTTCTGGAAATTAAGCCTTTTGCCTTTTTTTGGAACTTATTTGATTGAATTGAAAACACGACAGCTTTTTGTGCAGTGGCGGTTCCAAAACATTCATTTCTATAGATCAAGGCTTTGGCCCTTTTTTGGGAGCTTATTAGTTTAAATTCAAAAGAATTCTTGGAGCGTCTTGTTTAATTAGTTAAATAAACGTACCTCTGACTGAATTAATAAATTATTGTACAGTGTGAATTATATTAATTTAGTTCGGTAATATGAAATATAGATAATATATACTATTTCAAGTTATTCTTCAAAAGGAAAAATGAGTCAAATTTATAAAAATTGATTATACTGAAGGATAATAATTGAGAAGTTCGTAAAACTTTTATAACGGTAAATATAATTGTTAGATAATAATTTGATTCGCATTTAACGATATTTTCTTAAATCACCTTTAAATTATTATGATTTTCTAAATTTAACTTTAAATTAGAAATTTCGGTTTTTTATTCTTAAACTATCACGATTTTTTCATTTTGATTCTTCTGTCAACTTTAGTCATGTTTCCCAGTAATTTCATTTTTTTTTTCTATTTATGCAACGTTCAAATTACCCCTCTCACCTTTAAAATAATAATAAAAAGGTTAGACCCGTGCAACCCCAAATACCCCTTTGCCCCCGACGACGGCGCCCTGGCCGCGGCGCCGGCCACCCTACATTCGGCCTTGGCGTGCGTCGACGATGGCCAGCTCACCCGCACCAACGCATGGACGCATGATCGAGCAGCGCCGATGGAAGAGACAATAGAAGGGCGTGCACCCGTGCATTAGCAGTGATGACCAGTGACGACGTCCACCGCCTGGTCCTGCGCATGATGGTTAGCTCGTCATCGCCACGATCGCACTTGCGACGGTGGAGAACGTGTGTCTGCAAATCATCAATAGCGGCAGTCGATGTCCAGGTAGCAGTAGTGATGACTGACGACGCCCGAGCACCAGCAATGGGCGCTAGGTGACAACGATGGCGATCCTTTGCCCAGTGGCGGCTGATTTGCTCGCTCGTCGGCAAAGGCTGGTGTCTACGCGCAGGCACGACGAAGCGCTTCGGGCGGCAGTCGCCAACTTATATTGCTTGACGATCGACCAGCGTCAAGCGACCAACGGTGGCGGGATCCGATCTGAGGCAAGGCGGAAGCTGCAGTGGCACCCGATCTTCACCCACGATGATCTCGGGGCGGGATCACCTGCGCGACTATCGCGCGGCGGCGGGGCCCGAGATCGAGCATCGACAATCATGATAGGTGATCGACGGTGGTTGCAGTCTCGCCACGTGACAGGCGTGCAGCGACGATTGATGGTCATCATGCCTGCACGACCCTAGCTCAGCAGTGGCGACGACGCCCGACATCCCACGTCGACGCCCCCGATCTTCCATGCCTGCGCCGCCTGCGTGTGCGACTGTTGCGCTGCGATGGCACAGTCCGACGGGCCACGTAGGCCGTGGTCTCCTCGTATTGTGATCGCAGGCCATTGCTGGCACGTGTAGGGGGGTCGTCCCCCTCTGTGATCGGGAACGTCGCAACAGGGGCGCGACCCCCCTGCCTTTTCCTGCGCGCGCTGGCACAGGGAAAGCGCTGACGCGCATAGGGGGAAATGGGGGTCGCCCCCTGCTGCGATAGGCAACCGTCGCGGTCATCACCTGTCACAACAGGGGGTGACCCCCCTGTGCGCAAGCACCAACGCCCTCACAGGGGGAAGAGGGGTCGCCCCCTACTGCGACGCCGGTGACGGTTGATGCGCGCAAGCAATGAAGCGATCGTCGATCGCCGGGGGGCAACCCCCCATCCCTGCGTGCGCCGACGCAGGGAAAGCACCATCGGCACGCCCCCGGACGCACTCGATGCGCAGCGGGGGGTGAAGGCCCCACCCCCACCCCCACCCCCACCCCCACCCCCACCCACACCCACACCCACACCCACACCCCTTTTTTTATGAAGGGATAATTTAGACTTTTCACATCTAAGTTAACGAAAAATTTGACGGAAGGATCATATTGGAAAAATTGTGATAATTCAGGATCCAAAAAATGAAATTCGTAGTTTGGAGTAAGACTTAGAAAATAATGATAGTTTAGAAGTGATTCGAGGAAATAACCGTAAAAAATATGTGTAAAATCATTTGATATGCAATTAATACGAAAAGTGCTTTGCATGCTCATAAGGGGGGCCGAAATATAAAGCATGCAAATAAAAAATGACATATTGCATGTATAAATATATAATTATAAAAAATAATTAAATTAAGAAAATAAAAAATTACTCTATAAACAATGTATATTAAAAATAACTTATAATTATAAATTTATTTTAATTAAGATATAGCTTCTTATTATTCATCATGTCTTTTTTATTTAACATGTTTAACTTGCAAATTGAATTTTTAAGATAAAATAATGTAATTATATTTCACATAATACATATATGAAGTAGTTAACTTCAAAAAATTAGATGAAGATATATGTAACTATTTTTTAGTACTTAACTAAGTAATTTGATTTTTTGATAGAAAGAAATCACATATTTTACACTATAAATCTTTTAGATTTCTTAAGATTAAGAGGGCTCCTAATATATCTTTTTAAGGAAAATTTGATATGTTATTATATATAGTATATCTCAGGAGGGGCCAATCATAATTATTTTAGAAGATTATATATAGTATATCATTATATGTAGTTCCATCACTGTCCAGGAGTATTAGCTTCACTTTGTAACGATCAATTCTCCATCTTTTATTATTTTAAGCGATCGGGGCGGTGATACATATCCCTACCTTGCAAGGTCTCAATACTCGAATTTAATATATATTTAAAATAATTTAGCACTTTTAAAAAAAGTATTATATGTGATTATTAAAATTATATAATAAAATATTATGTTTTATTATTTTTAATTAGTTATATTTCAATGATTCAATATATATTTATTATTGTAAAATAATTATTTAATATTTTAAAATTATTAATTATTTTATAAATAAAAATATTAAGAGATTAAGAGTTTTTGTGAAGAATTTGAGATCTGTACGGATCGAGGTGAAAATAAATATAATCTTGCCCCAAGTATGGATATGGAGGGGAGGATGAGTAAATTACGTCCTCAAATTTTGAGTTCTTTGCTAGTGTTATCCTTCAACTTCATTTTATAGACTGCTCTCCATTTTTTAACTTATTTTATTATATGCCCTTTTCACCTGCGATTGCCCTGCCTCCAGGCAAGTAATGTTGGAATTTTAAGGCTTCAAATTTCAAATATATTACTTTGTGAACATTAAAAAATGTGTTCATACTAATTAGTTAAATATGAAATACAACATCACATATTTTCATCAATGAAGTTGTACAATATTGAATGAAAAGACATGTTCACATGCATTATAAGTGAAATGGTGTCATGAATGAGTTATCTCATTAATAAAAAAATATTCTTAGATGAAAAGTCGCATCGCTTTATAAGTGAAGAGATATGTTCACATTGAATAAGTGTGTTCATATTTCAAGAGTTATATTCACACTTGAATAGATGCATCATTTCATCTTAGGGTGTCCCTTGACATGTGTTCACATACCAATAGATGTATCATTTCATTATAAAGTGTGTCCTTATATGAAAATGAATTAATGAACCCTTTCATTAATAGGTGTGTCTTTTGGATGAATAGACATTAGATGCATCCCTTGAAGTACCCTTTCAAACTTATAAATAGGCTTCCCCTTCTTTATGAGTACTATGTGTGCAACACATGAAAATGCATTCCAGTCATTGTAAATTACTAGAGTAACAGACTGAGTTCTTCAACAGTTGCTAGTTGGCGAAGATGGTGACTTCGTTCTATCCTGAGAGTATTATTGTCGCAAGTCCAAAAGAAAACTTTATGTGAGAACAAATAGTTCTATAAAGATAATGATTCATCGTGTCTCAAAGTATTGATCTTTATTTATTCTCTTTATGTTCACCCACTATTTCCAATAAGTAATTTATCGATGTGACAATATTTAAAAATATTAAAGAATGAAAAACGGCGTGTCCTGGAGGTGCGTCGTGCAGAGGTGGGTCACCCCCACTTTTCGTTAGCATGTCGACAGGCAAAGATGATGGGAGGGGGAGTGAAGTTGAAAGGTAATGTTGGAAAACATCAAAGTTGGATAGTATTTAGTGCAATTTATCCGAACAAGGACAGATGTCATTCCTAACACATATCTCACTACAAGAAAATCGAAGAATAGCGACCCAAGAAACGTGATGCTAGGGAGGCGCTATTGCATCTCCGTGACATAGAGCTCCACTTTAGCATCCAATTAGCGCCGCTTATATGCGACGCCACATATCGGTGGCTAATGACATCGCAATAGAGCCAACAAAAAAGGAGATGCTATTAGCGCCAGAGGTTGACGCTATCTCGACATTATTAAGACGTGTGGTGTCTGGCTGGGAGCAGTATAGATGCATCGCTAAGTCGACGCTCAAGTGGCGCGCTACAGTTGAGGCGCTATTTTGGCGCCAAAGAAACGCTAACATTATGCGTTAGTTGATGCTATTTCGGCACTGCAGTGACGCAAACGTCATGATTTTTGTGTCGCCAATGGGACGCTAATATGGCGCTAAGGATGATATATTTAACATAGCATAAAAAATTGATGCGATGCTAATGGGACGTAGCTAACTACAATTTTTTTTTACCCACAACAGTCACATTTTTTTTCTTCCCAAATCATACAATTGTATAATTCATATAAATGCATTGATATTTATCACAAGCATAATATGAAAGTATCATAAACATAATATTTAAGATAAGAATATGAAAAGTAATAAACTGAACTAACAAACTATACATATATCTAATAATAAGTCTATGAGTGACAAAAGCATAGCTATCCATAGTTTGTTTCTATCCTAGGTTTGTGAGTTATTATTATCGTTCCGGACGTTCGATCCAGACGTGCTCGGTCCATTACCTAGCGAGGATGGATTCTGCGTCAGGATTAATCCCTGAATCTCCTGCAATAGCAGAGCCAACTATTGCGACAACTATTGCAACACCTGCTGCGATGTCTACTCTGATAGCTACTGCGATAGCTGTTGTAATAGCTGTGTTATATCAGGTGCAGTGGATGAGCTCGGACCAGATGGACCGCTTGCATATCCTCCGTTCCTCCTAGGTACCTGAGCGGTTGTGCCGAGGTCACACAAGTATCCTCCTTGTGTCGTGCCGGCTACCTCCTCCCAAACAGTAGGGTCCTCTATGAAATAGAAAAAATGATACAATCATATAATATATAAATTATAAATAAAAAATACATAAATTTAAAACATGACATCTCTTCCAAAAAACATTACCTGGTGATTGAGTACTCGGATCATCTCCGTACTTTTCAGCCATTTTCGCATTATATTCATCCTAAAAAAATTAAACATTGCGCATTTCAAAAATAGTGCACTAACGTCAACAATCAAATGAACATATGATGAGACTTACCAGAAGCCTACGAGTAGTGGGCGCGACCAAGTCATTTGTCTTCCTGCTCTTATGAGTGGCCTCATAGACCACGCAAAAGTCCACGGGACCGTCTTCTTTCTCCTCCTACGATAAAGTTTCAAATTTTATAACAAAAGTATAAGTCAAAAGTTTGATAAATTGAATTTGTACGTAAATTACCATGCATCGTCGATGCTCGTCAAATCGCATCGACCCCCGTGTGTGGATGTGTGCCTCGGGCTTCGAAAGTCGGTTAACTCTTGCCTTTTCCGACTTCCTTTGCCATCGTTCATCCGTCCTTTATGAACATCAAATACTTAGACTTTCAAAAACTATAAATTTAATAAAAATAATTTAAAAGTAAACATACTTACCACTTCCTACATAAAGACTCCCAAATCGAGCGCCTAATATGCCTTGGGCATCCTTGTATGCCTTGCTCCAAAGTGAGGCCGACGGACATGACGACCTTGCGAAACCTGTATAATCGATTTCGGAGGCGTTTCGCAGCGACCTCCTCAAAAGCTCTCCGGATCATCCCTAAACTAAGATCCGGATGAAACTGATTTGACTCCTACAAAATATGTTAAAATTTAGTAATTTTATAATAATATAAAACAAATTATGTAACCCAAATAGAAGATCGTACGGTAAAGACCCAAAAGATGTCATCCCACACTTGAATTGAGACATCTTTCCAAGATCCTGCCCCTTCCGGCAAGTGAAAAAGAAAAAGAGCACATCCCACACGATACTAGCGGGTATGAAAGTGGTCCTGCCAATTACAAAGAATAATAATTTTCAATGATAACCAAAACTATAATCAAATTTGTACAACTTATTTAACTTACGATCGAGCAATATTATTCACGCGACCACCCTATTATCGTGTAATCCTTTTTTATCACTCAAAGAGAAATCATCATCCGGTACAACTAGGATAGGCTGAGAAGGTTCGACAGCATTTACGGGCCCTAATACAAAATAAATCATTAGTGTCATACCAAAATAAAGTTATGATAATCGATATATGTACATTAATGTACTCACCTCGAGTGACGTCTACCGCAGCATGATCCGTGGCAGTCCGCTCGTCAGATTGTGACGAGGCAGGTGCTTGTGCTATCGATGGCGTAGCAACTGACATTATTAAAAAATAATTAATTGAGAAATATAATGTCAATAATAATAATTATATCACCTAGGGTAAGATGCCGCTCGCCAATGGTAAAATGTGGTGAAGCGTCTGATAATCTCAGCAGCGGTGGTGGTGGCGTAGCAACTGTCATCATAACAAAATACATAAAATTTGCCTCCTATTTAAAAAATTATGAAACATACGAAAAATAACCTGGTGTGACATGCCGATCATCGTCGTGCGATCAAGACGTCCCGACTATGTGCCCCGTCGAAGGTGGAGCAATTGTCACAAAAGCAAAATATTTAGAAAACTCTATCTTCTACTATGTATCATCTACAATGTGACACGTACCTGGAGTGATACGCGGAGCAGACCTACCAATGGATCGCATACTATGTGACAATCCGGCTACGTGCCCCGTCGACAGCGAGAGAATTGATATTATTAAAAAATGAATTTAACTATTATAATAAACTATAAATAAGCAACTGACAATAAATGATGCAATTTTTTTAGAAACAATAGTCATTGTAATATTGAAACAATGGTAAAGTATCTAAATATTGCATTTGCCATATTTTTTTGAACTTTAGGAATTCTTTTTCGGTTTGTATCTGGGCTCGCCACAAATATAATAACGCATAAGTGAGTTATTTTTCTTGTAATACAACATGCAATGATTACGACATACATCAATCTTTTGATATTCCAACCCTAAATCTCTCATCAATCGTTTGCACTTGTAAAAATGTCCCGGTAATTTGTCTGAAACTAGGAGCATACTCTTAATAATGGCAAGCATCCGGTCAAAATAACTTTCGCTTATATTTAATTCTGATTTCAAGTTCATTAGTTGTGCCACTACAGAAAGTGTAGTTTGCTTCATGCATCATTCCATAAAGGCTCATCTGCTTCTTCGAGAAGATTACAAAACTTAGAAGCCGAAGGATTCAGGTCTTCCTCGATCAATGTTTCACCAACACTTTCTCCTAACATTGCATCCCGTATCATGTCCCTGAACGGATTACTCAAGTCTCCCACAACGGTATCTACATTAGTTGTTTCTTTAGTCATCTTTTTTTGCCATGAAAGAACCAATTTGTGTATGTTAGTAAGAAACCGTTGTAATATAAATCCTTTTGCACATCATATCTTACTTTTCACTAATAACATTTGCACTTCTGGCATGGACATAAGATTTCGCCATATGAAGAAGCAACACCTTCATTTTGATATGCAACATTAATGAATTCATCAACACCATCCTTATATTCTTCAGTTGTAATGCAAGTTTATCCTTCCAATGATGAATCCAACTACGATATGACTTTGTCATTTCTGTAACGGACAACATTAAGCCATATGTCAATAAATTCGTGTACTTGAAACATGTGATTTGAAGTTACGAAGTCCAAAATAATATGTTTCAAGTACTTCATCGTCGTTTCATAATCTCATTTTATTATCAAAAAATATGGAAGTACATCCTTATTAAAATTTATGAGAACATGATAAAAAAGAGGTACTAGAATTATGAAAAAAAATCTATCAATATTTGATTTCTAATAACCCCTAATCTTGAAACAAATTTGTTTTGCTCATGCATTTACCCTAACTTAACATGATATTAGATTAAAAAATAACAATAACTAGTCCTTAGATTAGTTTCAACTACTTAACTAGTAATTCACTTAACATGCATTAGATTAACTTAACTAGTAATTAAGTTAATATGCACTAGTAATTTACTAATAACTAACTTAACAACACCACTTTCAAGTAATTAAGTAGTATTTAACTTAACATGCATTAGTAACTAACTTAAGAGCAATAGTTTCAAGTAATTAAGTAGTATTTAACTTAACATGCATTAATAATTAACTTAACATTGATGGTGGTGGGCTCGTACCTTCTTAACCGGAGAAGGATGGCGACGAGCGTCGGTGGAGGAAGGCGACGGGCGACGGCCGACACTGGACAAAGGAGCACAGTCCACGGGCGGAGGAAGCAGAGGGCAGAGGGCGACGGAGGAGGTGGAAGATGGAGGAGGCGGAGGGCAGCGGAGGAGGCGGAGGGCAGCGGAGGAGGCGGAGGGTGGCAGAGGATGCAGAGGCGGCGGCGATGACAGAGGAGGCGAATGGCAGTGGAGGAGGCAGAGGCGAATGGCGGCGGAGGAGGGGCGGCGGAGGAGGCGACGTGAGGTCGGCGCAGGGCGGCGGAGGAGGCATAGGCGGAGGCAGAGGAGGCGGAGGAGTCGATCGGCGGCGGAGGAGGCAGCGGAGGTCGGCGCAGGGCGGCGAAGGAGGCGGCAGAGATCCGCGCAGGGCGCATGGCGAAGACGGTGAGTTCGATGAGGGCGGGGTCAGGCGTCGGAGCAGGGGGCAGAGACGACGAGTTCGACGAGGGCTCGGGGTCGGGCGTCGAACAGCGAGCGTCAAAGCAGAGGGCGTCGGAGCAGCGGGCGGAGATGGCAAGTTCGACAAGGGCTCGGGGTCAGGCGTCGGAGCGGAGGGCGTCGACTGTCGGCATCGTCGGTCATGGTGAAAACGACTAGCAGCAATAGTAAATAGTGAAAAAGAAGAAGAGAGGTTAGGGACTTAAGTTAAGTGTTTAGCGCCTCATCATCTAGACGCGATGCTACTTAGACGCTACATAGGCGCCAACATTGAGACGTTATTTCGTGGCTTTAGGGATGCTATATCGAATTTTTTTTCTAATTTAACATTATATGTGCGAGATTAAGTGATAATAATATGTATATGTGCAAGAGTTATATATGTATATTTATAAGTCAATATGTGCCCGATTAAGTGAGGGTAATAAAAAGTCGACTAATGCGGCGCTATAGAGAGACTAATGTGTCGCTAAAAATTGTAGCGACACAATAGCATCGTAGTAGCGTCGACGCTGACCTAGGCGTCTCAGCATTGGGACACCAGGGCGACACTAATGGTTTTTTCTATTTCTAATTTTCTATTATATGTATGTAATTTTATTTATCAAGATAGCATCTCATCGCATTGTGCCCCGTTCCAGTTATTTTGTTTCCTTCCGACAATCTAAAAATTATGGAATGCATATATAATTATTCATTTATGTATATAAAATTATAAGTCTATATGTATATGTGTATATAACAAAATTGTGTGTGTGTATATATATATATATATATAATACATGTGTATGTATATGTCTATGTCTGAGAGATTAAGTCACAACAATGTGTTTATCTATATGTATTATAAGTATATACGTGTATGTATATGTCTATATATGTGCGAGACATATATAAATAACGTGTATATGTATACGTATTCCAAGTATATATATGTATGTATATGTTTATATGTGCGAGATTAAGTGATAATAATATGTACATGTGTACTTATTATATATAAGTATAAGTATATACGTGTATTTATGTCTATATGTGCCTGATTAAGTGAGTGTGATAAAAAGTCGGCTAGTGAGGCACCATACAGACACTATTGAGTCGCTAATGTTTATTAGCGACACAATAGCGTCGACGTAGCATCTCAATCATTTTAACGTCTCAATAAAGCGACGCTAGAGAGACGCCAATAGTGTCCCCCTGGCGTCAACCAAGATTGCGGCTCTAGTGTGGCGCTACGTAGACACTAAAATGAGATAATTTGTACCAAATCATATCTCTTAATTCAACCATCATAATTTCATGATTAAGAATATAAAAATAATATATGTATAATTAAGATATGATATATATTATATGGATAAATAACATATATGATATAGGTAACAAATTATATATTTAGGAACACTCCTACGATATAGACATATATAAGTAATCATATGTAGGAATACATATATATGTTGAAGGTACATATACAATATTTAATTTATTCGTTGATTAATATATAGTATAGATAATATATAGGGTTGCGTCAAAATAGATAACATATAACGATATAAATATAAATAGCCTATATATAGTTATCTATTTCTTAATTAACATGTATGGGATGACAAGTAATAATATTGGTGTCTACATAGCGTCGCCGTTGATGACGCCATCTAGCATCTCCATAGCATCTCATAGTGTGTGACGCTAGATTCGCGTCGACGGGTGTCGACGCGAGAACAACGCTAGGTTCTCCCACGCACTTTTGCTTTATGGCGCGCAATAATAGCGGGTACTTGACGTCTCTATGACGCCTGCATTAGCACCAAAATGTGGAAACACTAAAAAACGCTAATGAGACGTTATTGGAAGGCAAGTAGCGTCGCACTATTGAGACTCAACTAGGATGCCATAACGGCGCTAGTGGCGTCTATGTAGCGTCACCACGTTTCGAGACGCTATGCGACGTCGCTAATCATGAGTTTTCTTGTAGTGTCTGCACACGAGAAGAGATACCCTTATCTAATGTAATAATGTCAAATATTTTATTAATGAAGTTCAAGCAGTAAAAGATAAATCAACGTTTGTGTGAAGGAAGATCATCAGTGATTCAGTGCAATGATGTAAAATCATCCACCGTGATTGTGGATAGAAAAACAACTTCAAAGTTCACATACAGATTGAGCAATTTGTATATATTAATTTTTATTTGGTATCATCCTATCATCGCTCACATAAATGTCTAGATTTTTCACTCCAGGATCACATGAATCTTATATTTATATAAAATCATGCACAAAGAAAGGTTTCAAATTGCTCTCCGCTAAAAATTGTGATTTATTTTTTCCTTTTCTTTTATTTTTTATTTATTTTTTTCACTTTGAAACATAAAGTGGTTATAAACTTTAGGATTATTTTTATAAACCCCCCTTAAACTATCACGATTTTCAACATCTAACCCCAAACTACAAACTTATTTTTTTGAATCCCTAAACTATTGTGACTTTTACACTTTAGTCCTCCCGTCCACTTCTATTACGTTTTCCATTATTTTCATTTTTTTCATTTATAAAAAGACTAAATTACCCCTCCCTTCAGAAAAATATGAAACGACAAAAATTAAAAAATCATTGGAAGGATCAAAGTGGTAAAAAATGTCATTTATGAAAAGACTAAATTACCCTCCCCAAATGTTTCCCTTTTTTCTTTTTATATTTATTATTTGATGTGTTATGGAGGGATGGGTAATTTAGTCTTTTCATAAATAGGAAAAAAATCAAAAGTAACAAAAAATGTAACAGAAGTAGATGGAAGGACTAAAGAGAAAAAATTGTGATAGTTTAGGGATAAAAAAAATAAGTTCGTAATTTGGGGTTAGATGCGAAAAATCGTGATAGTTTAAGAGAGTTTTACGGAAATAACCCTAAACTTTATCCTCAAACGGCTGTTTAATTTTCCTCGCTTCTTTGCATGCCTGTATATTTACATAAATCATTTTTTAGTGCCACCTTCACATTCATAGCTTCTCTGTTATTTTTAGTGCCTCTATATAGATCTCCATCATCTTGCTTCACAGCTTCCTAATTGATCTTTGGCCTTCCTATCCTATAAGTATGGCCATCCAATGATCACGGAGTGCACGACCATGCCCAACTCAAACACCTGCAATGCCAACATGATCAACATCACTCTTCAATTCTAAGTGAGAAGCATAATTTAAGTTGCTAAGATCACTAATCCATGTACATTACCTGAGCTATAATGCGATGCCATATCAACTCCCCATCGCCCTCTTCAAGGTAGCTGTGATTGTGCATGTGAAGGTGGCCGTTGTGCATATAAATAGAATAATTACAAAAGCTTTGAGGGAGGACTCGCTCATGTCAGTCAGAACGTGCTCTGGCGTGGAAAAAGTGCTTTCGCTCATAACACCCCAAGACGAATGCTTGGCAAGCTTCATTTTGGTACACTCAGTCATGCCCCGCAGCAAGTTCCTCATACACCCGTATCGTGTCAAGGAACACCCGCCATGCATTATGATGACGGACCGATCACCCCGCCTATTCAGGATGGTCATGCGTCGTTCACTCGAACAAATCACCACTCCACATGGATAGTTGAGAATCCTGGCTACGTCAAGAAGAGTGTTTTCATGCCCAGTCATGATGGTTTTGCATCACTCATACCACGAGGTCTCAATACACACAATTATGTAACTCAAGGTACTTATGTCACATTCAGGGACTCTCATCATGCCCAATCATGACAATCTCACACTGCTCAATATTTTGTGATGTCGCATCGCATGCCTAATCAGCAACATGAAGCGTTCAATCACTCCATGGCAGAAGTTGGCCCAATGTCAATCACTAAAGTTCAATGTCCCTTACAACTACGGAGCATCATTCACAAGCATCTTATCGTGCACCAGCCCAGCCTACCATGTCAAGTTGACTTCCACAAATGAGACAAAGCATTGATCTCTTGCAAACACTCTAGGACGGGTTGTCAGCCTAGTCAGCCTCATCTAGTGTCTCCCCACAAGTGGCGGAATGTCACCCATCAAGAGTTGGGACGAGCTTGTATGCCAACATAAACTGACGTCTCAATTCCAACGACTATATGGCAAGTGGTCTGAGTGTCGGGCAATTGGCGAATCTTGGCATGTTGTTGCTAAGTGTTTCGCCACCAACCGAAACAAGGCCTGCATTTCCTCTCAACCAACACCTCAGTAATCAAAGCAGCTTCCAAGATCGAAGACCAAGTCTCGAAAGGCATATTGTCAATGTCGTCCTTTCGAATGGAGATAGGGGTGAAGTTGGAAACTTTTGCCATGAGTTCTCCAACATCAATCTACTTGCCCTCAAGCGGAGCGTCTTCATAAGCACCTCAGTGAATCGGTGAAGATTCGGAACCAATGTTATTAGGACCGGATCGGACGATGACTCAGATAAGTGTCCGTTTTAGGTCGAACTGGTCGGTTGGACCGGATAATAATAAAATATTATATTTATTATGATATAGTAAATCAAGCTATGATACTTTGATTATATGAATATATATATATATGATGCCAAAATGTAATTATACAAAAAAAATAACAGTCATAAATGTATAATTGATTTTAAGATTTGATATTAAAATTATTATACACTTGATAAATTAAAATCTTATTGAATTTGATTATTATATACAAATTTTCTATTGGTTAACTCTTTGTATTTCATATCTTTATTCTTTTACGTTAGAAGCAAAAAATACATATTTTTCTCCAAAATATTATGACAAGATTATATATTTTATAAATAATTATATAGTATAATTAGTAGTTAACTATTTTTCTCCAAAATAATTATATATTTAATTTTTCTTATTGCATGCCAAATTAAAGAAATTTAAAGTTGTGTATATATATTATTGTATATAATATTATACTATACTAAGCGTATTATAGTATTGTTGTAGAAGTTTGCACCATTCATTCATAACTAATTTATCCAATATGATAAATATTATATTAATATAATAATATATAATTAATTAATATTATAATATGCATTTATGATATTAAAAAAATGAATAAGAACATAATCCATAAGTTAAGGCTCAAAGTTTAATAAATTCAAGCCAAAATGAAGGGAAAAAGAACAAGTGAGTGTACACAAATAGTCCCACAATGATAGTAGCAAAGTGAGAGTAAATGGATAAGTATAAACGAAAGAGGAGATTAATGGGCCAATATGAATGTTTATTGAGAAAATCAATCTTTGGATATTTTCTAAATTTATAATAACAAAATTTATCAAATTATTTTTTAACAAAAAAATTAATTGGGCTGATTTTTTCGATCATGGTTCAATCCATTTTTTCGATTTCGGCTGATTTTTTTTTCAATTTTGATCGGTTCAGGGGTCTATTTTTTGGGCTTCAATTGGGCCGCTTTTGTGGCCGGTCAGTGGTCGATCCAACCGGTCGGTCCGGTTCGACCCTGACAACATTGTCTGGAACGTCTACTCTTTCGCGAGAGTTAGCCGCCTGATGGACAAGCATGTCAATGGTATATGATCTTTGTTGCACGACATCACTTGCTCGAACCGCAGATGGGTGAGTATCAAAGGTGCATCATCTTCGTTGATGAGCATAATGATATTGCCCCGTCCATACCCAAAAGAGGTCCCACAATTGGAAGAAGACACATCCCAATAAATCTTGCAAGATGTGACGAGCTTATGGTGACAATGCCACCGCGATGATGTGGGACGCTAATACATTGATCCCATTGAGACATGGAACGAATTTGGAAGGCATCTCATTAACTGCTTGATCAAGTTGAGACTAGAGGTCAAGGTTGCATTGTTCAATATTAGCCAGAATGACACATTGAAGGAGCATGTAAAAGAGTTTGCCATGCTCCACCTATAGAGTTCCCAGGTGGATGAAAGCACACTGGCAATCTTCGTCAAAGGATTGAACCCTTGGGCTTGGATGGAGTTGGAGCGACGAGATTATCACAATCTCCGCTTACTAGCCATCATTGTCGAATCACTCATAGAGTATGCCACAACGAGTGTCCGACCATCAAAACCCTTGAGCAAAGACAATGGTAGGGAAGAGAAGTTCAAGTCGCAAGGAAGCAAACTAAGCTATCAAGACAAAGACAAGGAACATCAAGACAAGAGGATCGAGTTAAGTCCACATCGAACGTGGGAAGACTCTCGTCGCTCCCAGCAATGACTTGAAGTAGACAAGTTCAAGGATGTCCCATGGAAGATCTATGTCTGCCTCGAACAGTCGAAATTTCAAATGACCATCAAGGGCAAGGTGGCCCTATATTTTGCATTCAATGGATGGATAATTCTATGCTGCAATCCTCTGCAACATGAAAACATCAAGTCAAGTCATTCTTCGTAAATGACAGACTCTCATCGCGCTCTTGCCGCGATCTTGAAGCAACTCTTTCTCAAGCTACTTTTGAAGTCATCTAAGAGTTGTTCATCCGCGATCTCGAACCCCTTATCGAATTCAGCTCTTTAGCATTCAAGAACTTCCTTTCACCTATCTCATTCCAACAAGCAGGTGAACGATAGGATTTCCTATACAGAGCTGCAAAGGGAGCCATACTAATGTTGGAATGATAGCTCTTATTATACGCAAATTTAATAAGTGGTAGGTGATTATTCTGATTGCCCCGCCAGTCAAGGACACAAACATATCCTCAACTATTTTGATGGTTCTCTTACTCTGACCATCCGTTTGTAGATGAAATGTCGAACTATAATTCAGCCTTGGATCCCTATCTGATATGATGGAAGTGGGGATCCCATGAAGTCTGACGATCTCATGAACGTACGAATCCATGAGGCTCTGCACTGACTGTTTGGACTTAGTGGATAAACAATGTGCAGGCTTCGTTAACCGATCCACTATTACCCATATCGCATCATGTCCCTTCTGAGTATGGAGTAGGCAAGTTATAAAGTCCATAGAGATATCTTCCCATTTCCACTGTGGAATAACGAGTGACGTGATCTTCCCTAAAGCTTCTGATGTTCAATTTTTACCTGTTGGCGAACCAGGCACTTTGGGACATACTCAGCAATCTCTCGCTTCATATCATTCCACCAGAAGGTCCTCTGCACATCTTTGTACATCTTGGTACTGCCCGGGTGGATCATAAATTCAGACTTATGGCATTCATCCATTACTTCTCTTTTAAGAGCTTCATCACTTGGGATCCACAAACGATTTCTATATCGGATCCCACCATTTGCTGAGAGTTTGAAATCTTCTTTTTCTTTCTGACATCTTTATATACTCAGGATCTTAGGCCTGAGCCTTAATGATTCTGATCACTAGATTTAGTTAAATTTGGTGCATCATCAGTACTGCTATGTTCCTTCCAGACCTTGGGTTCCATAATCTCAACTCCTTCATCATCGCATGAACACTCGTCTTCATGTAGGCTAGTGAGTTTTCTCACTTGCGGCTGAGTGCGTCGGCAACTGAGTTCGCCTTACTAGGGTGGCAATTAATGGAGAACTTGTAATCCTTCAAGAATTTCATCCATCTTCATTGTCGCATATTAAGGTCTCTTTGAGAGAAGACATACTTGAGGCTCTTATGATCGGTGAACACCTCAAACTGTATTCCATGAAGTTAGTGTTGCCAAATCTTCAATGCGAATACTACTGCTGCTAATTCGAGGTCGTAAGTTGGGTAGTTCACCTCATGCTTCAGATGCACATGTGACTACCTTGACATGTTGCATGAGCACACATCCCAATCTTGTACCGCAAGCGTCACTGTACACCAATGGCAAGTATAGGTGCAGTGATCAACCTGACCTTCAGTTTTTGAAAGATATCTTTGCATTTCTGTGTCCATATGTACTTCACACCATTCTTCATTAGATTCGTCAAGGGAGATACAATTTTTGAAAATACCTTGATGAACCTGTGGTAATAACCTACCAATCCGAGGAAGCTACGAATTTCTGTGGCATGTTTTGGCATTGGCCAGTGAGATACTGCTTCTACCTTGAAAGGATCCATAGAAAGGCCCTTCTTCGAAATTATGTGTCCAAACACTTTGATAGTTTGCGATATAGTTTGTATTGCCTTAACTTTTCCAAAATTATCTTTAGGTGTTCTTTGTGTTGTTCTAAATTTTTCGAATAAATCAGGATGTCATCTACAAAGACAATGGCAAACTGATCCAGGTACGGTCTGAACACCCGATTCATGAGGTCCATGAAAGATGTAGGGGCATTCGTCAGTCCAAAAGGCATCACTAAAAATTCATAGTGATCGTACCTTGATCAGAAAGTCGTCTTCTCTACATCTTCCTCGACAACTCTAAGTTGGTGGTACCAACTTTGTAAATCGATCTTGAAAAATTCTTTCGGTCCACTCGCTCCGCACCTCCTAATTGATAATCCTGAGATCAAAATAAACCAAATGTGGGTAGCTTTTTACCTTAACAAATTTTTAGAAATTTAAATACGAAAAGAGATGCATGCCATGATAAAATTATGAAAAATAATCTAAATTATGCATGAAAAATATGTATAAACTTGCATGCATCAAATTTTCCCAAGCTTGAACTCTTGATTGTCCTTAAGCAAGCTCCAAGGCAAAACTCAAGAATCTTAAATGAACCATCATAGTCTCCACCCCATGATTAATACTTTTCCACTATCATCATTTTACAAGTCCATTACAAAAGTATCTATCCACAATTCATAACCCAAGCTCATAAAATTTCTGGATCTTAAATAGTTTAAACTTATTCTAGTTCAGCTCCATGCAAGAAAACATATAGCCTGTCAAATAATAGCATTAATGTTGAACACAAAAGTAAAGAGTGATCTTAATTTTACATTAATCACCTTCTTATTTTTATATAGAATTGATTACTCCCCTGCTTCTCCATATTGCTCAAGGTGTATGTAACAGGCTCTCGACCGATGGATTCCAGACTAGTTGGTTTTAGGTCACCAGGCAAGAATCCCCTACGGATCTAATTGCTTGAACACACTAAAGTTTCGGATAACACATTTATGCATCGTTTAAACTTTGTCAATTTTAGTGATTTGGTACTCTTGTGCTTCTCTATATTGCGCAAGGTAGTTCATGCAATAGACTTTCGACCGACAGATCCCAAAGCAGTTGCCCTTAGGTCGCTAGGCAAGAATCCCCTACGGGTCCAATCAATCGAACACACCCAGGTTCCGGATAACACAGTTATACCTTATTATAACTTTTGGGGTTCAAGTAACCCTCTTTCATATTTGATTATTTATTTTAAGATCACAAAATACTTTATGCGTTCAATAAAAAGGCTAATACCATCAAGACATAAGATCAAAATAAAAAATGAAATGTGAGCATGGACAAGAATTAGTGGTCTAAATATCCATAAATATACTTGGCAACATACTCTTTCCAAATTACCCAATACTAAGGTGATGAAATAGGTAAAATTATGGCAATAAAATTTCATAAGTGCACAGGGTGTCCTTGAATTTCACTTAAGTGCAATTAAGAAGAACAAGTAATAAGGGAAAATGATGGTGAATGGTATTTGTGTGCTTTTTGAAAATTTTTATGGGTTTTCATAAGATGCAAAAGATAATGCAAACATGCAATATTAAAATAAACTAAAAGAAAGCAAACATGCTAATGCAGTAAAATAAGCAAATATGATGCATGAAATGCAACCTCCCCCAAGCTTGAACTAAACATTGTTCTTAGTGACTAGACAAGGTAAGGAGTACAAGATGAAAGACTCAAAAAGACAAAAAAGAAGAAAGAAAAAGACACGACCAGTTAGCCCATCTCTAGAGGCGGTGGAGGTGGCGGAGATGACCCAAAGAAATCCCGAACCAACTGCTCAAGGTGATCCTGACGGAGCTAAGTCTTTGAAACTGAGTTTGAGTCTCCTGATGGTGTTGTTGTAGTACTGTCGCTCTTGGCCCGCAAGAAGTGTGGCTAATGTATCTTGCAAAGCCGAGACATCGAAACTGGCAGGGGTAGAAGTATAAGTCAGCTGACATGTAGACCCGTGCTGGAGTGGTGGACTCAGGGCCATAAAATGTGGCGGCGCGTGCTGTGAAGGCCCCTCGTCCTGCAAAGGTACTGGATCCTCTTCATCTGGATTGGGTGAGCAAGAGGATCTCCTACGTGGTGAGGCTCGACCTGTCTCAAGGGAGGAAAATATATCCAGTTCACGTGATCAAAGATAGTGAAGAGATCAGTAGTGCAAGGTAGTGTCTCGACCCGGTCGCGAAACTTGAAGACCAGACCACATGATGTCCTCTCAACAAGGTTCATATGAGGAATCATGGTCATCCCAATAAATATGGGCTTGATGGGCTCAAGAGCGGACATGTCAAGTCCCATATAGAGGGCTATAGGAGTAATCAAGACACCATTGATAACTTTGCATGAAGTCCTGGTGGCCTGTCTCTGAAAATTATCGGCCAAGATGGCGCCTATGTTGATCTGTAGTATTAATGGCACCCTCATTTTCTCCTCTACCACATATGGTATAAGAGTTGTGAACATATCGAAATACCGGATTCTAAATAAGACTTACCTTTGCTCGGGATGGATGAAAGGGCTCATAATTTGTTATAGCTTTCCAAAAGGCAACTCCCTAAAACTCAAGAGAAGTAGCAGAAGACTCCAGTAGGGGAAATCCATAAATAGAGTTAAACTCTGACATAGAAAAGTTGTATTCATTATTAAAAGCTGGAAGTTAACTCGATGGCGCCGAGCAGAGCACTCATAAACATATGACTAAGAAACTCATGGCACAATTTCTCGTATGTCGACCACCGTTGATCCAGAAAGGTCCGCATCCCCATCCCCTCAAAGAGTAACATAATATCAACACCAATATTCAAATCCCCCATTGTTTTGAAACATGCATACCGGGTGAGTATAATAGTGAAGAAGAACATCTGTCGGTAGCATTTGCGTTGGGTAGAATCCCGGAACTTGAGATTGGTAGGTCATTCTTGTCGGAGAGCTTCATTGTCATCCGTCGATGAAGCATTGGAACAATGGACTACAAACTTCCGGCGAGGTTGCAATGTGAAATATGGCATACGACGCAAACTGTAAGAGAAACCCAGCCCGAGTTGAGGGGAGCTTGGCCCCGGTATGTAGCAGATGTAGCTTATTAGTCGACAGACAAACCCACCCCGGGTTTTTGGTTGGCGCGGCCCGGGCAGTCGAGGAAGATGAGTTGTCCCGAGTCACTGAGCACGGCCCGAGTTGAAGGGAGCTCAGCTCGGGTCGTGGCGATGGCGTGAGGTGGACGTGGAGCGAGTTGGCTGCCGACCCGAAAGCAAAAGATTGCTGTCCGGGGTGAAGTTCGGGTCGGCTGATGTTTGACGGATGGATGGTGGCGGTGCGGCGCTGGGGCGACGATGAGGAACAGCAGCGCTTGGTTGTGGCTGAGCGACATATCTTACTACTGGAGGCGAAAGCTAATGATGGTGGTGCGGCGGCGGGACAGAACTTGTCGCTGTGCAGTAGATTTGAGACGCGACCTGTTGAGGGCAAGAAGAGCACGGTGTCGGCTTCCTTTGTGAACGGTGTGAAGGACCGCCGATATTGCAAGAAACTACTGGCGTCGGAGAAGATAGATGGGGGCGGCAATGTGGTCCCGAAAGCCCCACCGGTCTAGTTTTGTATATGGATCCGACCCGGGTGGTTGGCCGTTCGCTCCGATATTCATGGCAATTCAATGCCACATCATAATGGCGGATGGTTGGCAGTTCAATGGCAAGATTCGTTGTCATTAAAGTGGCCGAATTTTGTGTGCAGTCAACCGGCGAACATGATACCGAAGACGCCCGGCCCGAGTTGTGCAGACGCGGGCCGGGTTTCGGATGTGATTGGGTCGGGTACCTCCTTGTCCAGCAGCCTCTACCCGGCCCGGATTAATTGTTCCTGCCATGTCATCGATAAAGAACATAGCAGCCTCAGTTCTAGAGCGCTCGGGACGAGTTTAGCAATAAGAACGGATGAGTAACAATTAACAAAATGCATAAATTGATGTCAAATGACTCAAAGACCAGATACCTGACTCAATGAACTGAAATTGAGAAGACACGGCAACTAAGTAAAAATCAACAAAAATTCTATACTAAAGGATAAGGGTTTAGGCAGAAAAGCTCTAAGTTATAGTCGTTAGCTTGACTTTGCCCAGCCATGGCTAAGGCTCAAATAGCATAATAGATTGCAGCTCTTCAGGATGGGTGCCCCCCCCCCCCCAAGTAGTGCTTCAAGCGATGCCCATTCACTTTAAATCGTTGATTATTTGATATGGTTTGTAATTCAACTGTCCCATGAGGTGAGGAACTGACAACTATAAAGGACCCTGTCCATTTTGATTTGAGTTTACCCGAGAACAATCTAAATATACTATTATACAAGAGAACCTTCTAACCAGGTTTAAATTCTTCAAGTTGAATACGTTGATCATGCCACTTTTTAGTACGCTCCTTATATATTTTACTATTTTCGTATGCATTGTTCCGGAACTCTTCGAGCTCGTTAAGCTTAAGCAAACTCTCCCTACTTGATTCGATGGGGTCCAGGTTTAAAAGTCTAGTTGCCCTATATCCTTTGTGTTTTAACTCAACGGGTAAACGACAAACCTTACCAAAAATCAACCTATAAGGTGATGTACCTATTAGTGTTTTAAAAGCTGTTCGGTAAGTCCATAATGCATCATCTAATTTTATGGATCAATCTTTCCTAGAGGAATTGATAGTTTTCTCTATAATTCATTTTATCTCCCTGTTAGAAACCTCTACTTGATCACAAGAGTGAGCATGATAAGGTGTGCTTAACTTGTGAGTGATCCCAAATTTAGTTAAATGGGCTGAAAATAAATGGTTACAAAAGTGAGTAGTTATCATTGATAATGGCCCATGTGTACCAAACCGGGTAAAGATATTTTTCCATAAGAAATTGACAACGACCTTCGTATCATTTGTGGGCATAGCAATGGCCTCGACCCACTTGGATACATAATCGACTACCACTAAAATGTACATGTGATTACTAGACTTAGGGAAAGGACCCATAAAATCAATATCTCATACATAAAAAATATCACAATAAAGCATATTTCATAAGAGCATTTCATTGTGTTTAGAAATGTTACCTACTCGCTGACATTGATCACATTTCTTACAAAATACCTGAGCATATTTAAAGAGGGTCGGCCAGTAGAATCCACTCTCTAATACCTTTGCAGAAGTGCAGTTTGGTCAGTTTGGTCCATGGTGGCCACCAGCCTCCCTACTATGACAATGGTTGAGGATGCTCTAGAATTTTGATTCAGGTATGCAACGACGAATAATCTGATCTGCGCATACTTTGAACAGGTAGGGGTCTTTCCAAATGTAATGTTTTGGGTCTGAGAAAAATTTCTTTTTTCCTAGGATGTCCACCCCTTTGGGATCCACTGATTGGCAAGAAAATTAGCAAAGTCAGCAAACCATGGAGATTGATCAATAACATTTACCTCATGTATGTCTATCATAAATATCTATTCATCAGGAAAGCCTTCCAAGATTATTGTGTCTTCCACTAGGGCTGGCTCCAACCGGGATAGGTGATCCGCAACTACATTCTCTGTACCCTTCTTGTCCTTGACTTCAACATCGAACTCCTGTAAAAGAAGGATCCACATTAAAAGTCTGGTTCTGCCTCTTTCTTGGTCATCAAGTGACGAATAGTTGCATGGTCAGTAAGAACAGTCACTTTAGGACACGCTAAATATGAGTGAAACTTGTCAAAAGCATAAACAATGGCCAACAATTCTTTTTCGGTGGTAGCGTAGTTGATTTGTGTGGTGTAAGAGTTCGGATGACATAATAAATGACTCTGAAAATGTTATCCCGCCTTTGTCCTAGAACAATCCCAATAGATATATCACTTGCATCGCACATTAGCTCGAAAGGCTGACTCCAGTCAGGCGCTAAGTGCTGAAATTAACTTTTCTTTCAAAGAAAAGTAATTAACAATTCAGAATCAAAGATAAATTTAGCATCCTTAGCCAGAAGATTAGTCAAAGGTTTCATAACTGTAGAGAAATTCTTAATAAATCGACGATAGAACCCTGCATGGCCTAGGAAGCTCCTGACTGCTTTAATTGATGTTGGCGGAGGTAGATTAGCAATCACATCAATTTTCGCTTTTTCAACTTCAATCCCCTTTCCATAGATCTTGTGACCTAAGATAATGCCCTCCCTTACCATGAAATGGCATTTTTTCCAATTCAGTGCCAAATTGGTTTCTTCGCAGCGTTGTAAAACACTAGCCAAATTAGATAAGCAATCATCAAATGAGCTGCAAAATAATGTGAAATCATCCATAAAAATTTCTAAGATTTTCTCGTTCATATCCGCGAAGATGGCCATCATGCATCTCTCAAAGGTAGCAGGGGCGTTGTAGAGTCCGAACGACATTCTCCTGTATGAAAATGTGTCATAGGGGCACGTAAAAGTTGTCTTCTCTTAATCCTCAGGTGCCATTACGATCTAATTATAACCGGAATAGTCATCTAAAAAGCAATAAAAATTATGTCCTGCAACATGCTCAAGCATCTAATCAATAAAGGGTAAAAGAAAATGATCTTTACATGTGGCCTCATTTAATTTTCTATAATCAATGCACATATGCCACCCTATAATAGTTCGAGTAGGCACGAGTTCGTTATTTTTATTTGCAATTACAATTGTGTCTCCTTTCTTCGGAACTACCTGTACAGGACTTATCCACGTGCTGTCAAAAAATTGGATAAATTATCCCTGCACCCAAAAGTTTGATTATCTCTTTCTTTACCAACTCCTTCAGTTGTGGGTTGAGGCGGCATTGACATTGAGCAAGAGGCTTGTAGTTATCCTCCATCAGAATCTTGTGCATGCAAAGGGAAGGTGATATTCTATTAATATCAACAATGGTCCAAGCTATAGCCTTTTGATGTTGACGTAAGACAGCTAGTGATTTTTCTCCCATTGCAGGAGTGAGATTTGCAAAAATAATAACAGGATAAGCATCATCTTTAAGATAAGCGTATTTCAAATGAGATGGCAAATTTTTAAGTTTAGGGCGAGGTGATGGTTGCGCAGATTCTTCAACACTTGTTGCTTGAGGTGGAATGTTCTCCACCTCTTCATTATCTCTTACTTTCTCATTGTTTTCCACAGATTCTTCATCAACGATATAAGGATTAGTGATTATATCTAGAACAACTTCACCTAATTCATCAAACATATTATCAGTATAAGTGTCAACAGAGTAAACAGAAAACATATCCAAAGGTTGTTTAAGAGAATTAGACAACTTAAAACTAATGTTTTCATTGTTAACTCTTAATGTAAGTTGTCCCTGCTGGACATCTATGATAGCATTTCCAATTGCAAGAAAAGATCGACCAAGAATAATTGGAGCTTCTGGTTCAGAATCCATATCGAGGATGATAAAATCTGCAGGGAAAACAAATTTGTCAACTTTAACAAACACATGGTCTGCAAGTTGGAGCATGACTGTAGTGTCTTTCAATTCGCTACAACATAACTTGAGAAAGATAGAGTAAGGCATCAGGTTAATGCTAGAACCAAGGTCGCATAAAGACTTAGAACAGTAAAAATTTCCTATAGTGCATGGTATTATAAAACTCCCTGGGTCTCTCTATTTTGGAGGCAGATCTTTGTTGCTCATAGCACAACATTTGGATGATAGCTTTATTACTCTAGTTTCCTCAATCTTCCTTCTGTTGGAAAGTATGTCCTTTAAGAACTTAGCATATGTCGACATTTGTTTCAAAGCTTCATGAAAGAGAATGTTAATATATATATGCTTAAAGATATTAAGGAACTTAGAAAACTGTGTATCCAATTGTTCTTGGCGATATTTCTGAGGATAAGAAAGATTTCCTGCTTTTGCTGGAATGATGTATTCCTCCGCTGAAGTGCTTGTCTTCTTTGGTTGTGGGGCATGAATTTCTTCTTCAGATTTAGGTTGTTCAGCTTCCTTGTCTCCTGCAGAGTCTGATTTTTGTGCTAACTTTGATGTTTCCTCGGGGATCTGTACTTCTTTCCTACTTCTCAGCGTGATAGCTTTAGCTTCTTCTCTTGGGTTCTTTTCAGTGTTGCTAGGAAGTGTCCCTAGTTGTCTACCTGTGACAATATTAGCTAACTATCCGACCTGGGTTTCCAAATTTCTAATCGAAGCCTCCATGTTAGTAAATTTAGAATCAAAAGCAGAAATGAACTTAGCAAGGAGATCCTCCAAATTAGATTTTGATTTAGTTTGAGGCTTATCTTCATGACGTGATGGAAAACCAGGAGGGGCCATCCCTCTATTTTGCGCCCAAGAGTAATTTCGTTGAACTTTCAAACCAAACCCATACTTAAAAGGATCTTGATTATTCCTGTAAGAATTGTTAGCAACATAATTTGCATTTTCAAACTGATTTGAGGAAGAATTACCTGTGGGGCATTCATGATTGGGATGCCCATCGCCACAAAAAATCACATCGGATAGTATTATGGACTGCTTTAAGTGAAGTTGGAGTTTCAGTTCTCTAGAAGTTGTTTCATCTTCTTGTTGAGGACTTCTACCTGCGCAGAAAGATATGCTAAATTGTCTACTTGATGCATGCCTACTCGTCGAGGTGTCTAATCCCTATCATTTGGCCAATTATTGAGCCAGATTTTTTATGATTGTTTTGATATCTTCAGATGACTTGTCTGATATCAAACTACCTGCAAAAGTATCAATTTTATCTCTAATTTGTGGAGTAGCTCCATTATAAAAATATTGAATTTGTTTATAGAACAGCATATGATTGTGTGGAATTCGGCTTATCATCTCCTTGAACCGCTCCCAAGCTTCATACATCGTTTCTGCATCATGTTGATAAAAAGAGTTTACGTTAGCAATAAGTCTGGCTGCCTTCTGTGGAGGACAGTATTTATTATAAAATTTTTGTTTCATCTCATCCCAAGTAGTAACAATTCCAGGAGGTAATGTAGTCAACCAAGTCGAAGCTCTACCTCTGAGAGAAAAGGGAAATAAACGTAGCCTCACGGCATCATCAGTAACATCATGAAACTTAAAAGTAGCACATAATTGTAAAAATTTCTGAATATGACCAAAGGGGTCTTCTTCTTTGTTACCACCAAATTGATCATTTTATATCATTTGAAGAGTATCATGTTGAATCTGAAAGTGGTTAGCAGCTACATCATGCAGAATAATGCTATTTGGCCCATCATGAATTTGCCCTAACATGTAATCTCTCATTGTTCTGTATGGTGGTGGTTGATTCATATTGAGGTTCGGATTCAGATTCAAGTTCAGTTCTTGATTTTGATGTTGATGTGCCATTTCTTTACTCTTTTGAATTTCCTTGGATTGTCGTAACGATCTTTCAATTTCTGGATAAAAAAGTAAGAGTCCCTTTGAGCTTCTCATGTTATGTCGTCTTTCGAAAGGAGGAAGCTCGCTTGAAGAGTCCAGGACGTGATCTGTTCTGAATTTGCAAATCCTGCATGATCACAAAGAACAATAGAAAAGTAATAAAACTCACAAATAAATAATAAGAAAAAAATAAAAATCAATTAGTTTCCCAGCAACGATGCTAAAAACTTGATGCGAGAATTGTATGCACAAAATACTAGCAAGTATACTAGGCCGAATCAAGTAATAAAGAGTAAGTACGAGTGTCGATCCCACGAGGACTAATGATTTAAACTTTTCTTATCCAACAAGTTATGGTGAGGAAGTTAAATTCATGTTGTATTGCGAAAAGAAATTAAAATGCAGAAATTAACCAGAAGTAGAGAAGGGAAGTTGTGTCGTAATTTCGAGAAGAATTCAATATGCAATGAAGTTAGCGTTAGATTGTGTATCCCCCTAATTTGCTCTTTAATTAACAATTAAAACATAATTAGGTTCTGTGATGGAAAGACCGCTAAAAATATAGGCTTCGGTTAAGACAACCTAACTATCATGATTATCAATAGATAAAAGATGTTTAAATAAATCAACTTTTAGTCTATGATAATAATGATGCTTTCATATGCATGTCTATGTTATTAAATATTGAAACCAATCAGATGATAATCCACAAATTATGGCCTCAAACAGATGATTGATAATTTGACCTTAGAATAGCCGACTCGGTCCGAGTTCAGGATGACTCGGTCCGAGTTGGGTCTAAAAATCCAGCGCGCGGAGTACTCGGCTCGGGTCGTTGGACGCGGCCCGAGTTGATCAAGCCTGGTCCGAGTTTCGTGTAAAATATATTCTGGCGATATTGATCGATTATCATGCACAAATTAAATTCACACGCAAATATTGCAAAACAGCTAATAATAAACATGTAAATCTATCCAGCTATGATAAAAACATTAAGCAAAGGCTAAACTTTGGTTTACAAAAGCCTAAAATATAAAATAATTCAAGAGCAAAAACAAGGTTCAACTTCAGTCTTCCCCTAACGATAAAACTACTCCAAAGACAATCATTTTGACATCAATACGAAAAAGATAGACATGAAAGTTGTGCTAAAAGTTACAGAGGGGACTCCCAGGATTTGGTTGATGCATCTGCTCCGCTCCTCGGTCGAGTGGACATCGCAGAAGATCGCCGAAAAGTATGGAGAAAACTTCTGGAATGCGTAGCACAGCAGCAGCAATGAACCTCTTCTCAACGGCTAGGGCACAAGAATTCCTCAGCGTGGGATGCATCCAAAGTCCTCAAACCGTAGTATTTATAGGGTAGAACATTCTCCTTGGGTTATACGACGTTTTAGGACGCTAACTTCGTGTTCAACAAGGTAAAATTGCGAGCCATCTGATAAGCAAACTCGGCCTGGGTTACATGCTACCTAGCTCGGGTTCGATTGTCGCACAAAGTCTGAGTCGGGTTTGTAATCACGATCCGCCCGGCCCGGATTCTTGCATAGGGTAGCGATGCATCATCTTTTATGCTTCGATTTTTTTATTCTTTCGGTCCACTCGCTCTGCACCTTCTAATTGATAATCCCGAGATCAAAATAAAGCAAATGTGGGTACCTTTTGACTCTAACAAATTTTTAAAAATTTTAATAAGAAAAGAGATTATCGCCATGATAAAATTATGAAAAATAATCTAAATTATGCATGGAAAATATGTATAAACTTGCATGCATCAGTCATGTCATATTTTTGTCTTTTAGCTCGTATTAAAGTTCTTTAGGTCATATTTGGCTCGCATCAGAGAATACTAGCAGTCCATATTTTTACCCTTTAGGACGTATTAATGTCCTTCAAGTCATATTTGTCTCGCATTAGAAAATATTGGCAGCCCGTATTTTTGCCCTCCAGGTCATATTAATGCTCTTCAGGTCGTATTTGGCTCACACCAAAAAATATTGACAGCTAGTATTTTTACCATTTTGCCCGTATTAATGTCCTCTAGGCTGTATTGTGCTCACATTTTACAAACTTTTCAAGGAAACTTTGGGAAAACACAATACAAAGCATTCTAAAGGTTCTAGACATGATCTATAGACTAATAGGCATCAAAAGCATATTAAAAACATACAAAATCATCTATTCTTTCAAATCTAGGGTTCAAGCATGATCTCACAATATGGAACCCTAGCATATGAATCTAAATATGTTAATTCAAAAGCATGAATCACATATGAAAACCTTTTATATGTAATGCATAATGTGACCTCAATCGCAATCCCTATCAAGGACTAAGGTATCCTTATATCTTTCAATCTAAACATACAAACATTAAGAAGGAAGAGAGGGGTTGGATCCCCTTTACATACCTTGATCCTTAGATCCTTCTCCTTTTTCTCACTCTTTCTCTTCCTCTTCTTCTTTCTTAGCTCCTCAAGTTCTCCCTTCTCAAATCCTAGCTGTCAAGAGATTCAAGTGGAGAAAAAGGTAAACAAGAAAAATATGGGTTGAGAGTCATTAGGGTTTAGTCAAAAGACCAAATTGTCCTTGATAAAAATTTGAGGTGTTGCATATAATATGGAATATCTTTTTTTCTATGGCCTCTCTATTAAAAGGAATACGAGTAAGTGAATGGACTTTGGACCGTTAAACTTAGCTTTAAAATAGCTCACAACTTGTGTTTAATTAATTAATATTTTTTATGATAAGTAATATTTCTAATATTTTATTTAAGATGCAATTTTATTTTACTACTACATTATCTCTTTAGCTATGCAATATATATAGGTTATTATTTTAGCAGTACTCCCATATTGATATATTACAATTATTGCTTCGATTACTTATGACAACAATAATAGTTTTTTTTTAGAAAAGAATAATATCCATTGGTAACTTACTTTGACTTTAATAGACTGATTTACCAGACTTTTTTCTCCATTATAAAACATTGTATCTGCATTTGCATGTTGTACTTGGTTTGGCCTTTTCTTATACATTATGTGTAAAATTTATTTAGTGATATTTATGATCTTATGAATATAAAACAAATCAAATGGCAAGATTAGTGCGGTGGGAGACCAATTGTGAAAGAAAGAATTAATACACATATGCATCAAGATCTCTTTTTCTTTCACTATTTTTCTATTTTTTTATGGTTTATTTCAATTTATAATTTATTTAGTTAGTATCTCAATACTGTTTAAATTTATTACATCATTTAACTCTTTTACACTTAGTATTCTTATTAATATCGTATCAATTAATTGCATCATTTAATATTTTATATCAACATTTGATATTCCCTTTATTAATATGTGTATTAAAATTTTGATTCTTTATATTCCCTTAATTTTTTTTATTATAGTAACAACTATTACATATAAATGCATCCTTAATTCATGTGTATTATATTTAATATGATGATTAAATTTTCATAAATTATAAGTTTTCTTTTTATGTTTTACTATATTTTTTTAATCCTAAAAAATAATAATATTTATGTGTATTAATTATAAATATATATATATAACTCTATGCATCAAGGCCTCTTCTCCCTTCACTGTTTTTCTTTTATCTTTTTTGTGATTTATTTTTCAATTTATCATTCGAATCTCAATAGCATATTAATTTATTGCATCATTTAATTCTTTGTATTGTCACTTGGTATTCTGATTATAAATATCATATTAATTAATTGCATCATTCAAATCTACACGATATTCTCTAATAATTTATGTATTAAAATTTCAACATTACAAATTACATATGGACTCTTCTTATTTCATTATCATTTTTTATTTATAATAACATATAGTCATATATAAATATATCCTTAATTAATTTGTATTAAATTTAACATCATGACTTTTTCGTAAGTTATAAGTTGGCTATTTATATTTTATTATAATTTTTAATCCTAAAAAATATTCATATGTAAATGCAAATTTATGTGTATTGATATTTTAATACCATGATTAAATTTTCACAAATTACATATTGTCCCTTTATATATATTTTTTGTTATAACAAATAATCATATATAAATATATCCTTAACTAATGTGTACTAAAATTTTAATATTCAATCACAAATTAGATATTGACTCCTTATGTTTCATTATATTTTGTTTATTAAGAGAGTACATAAACTTAACTAATATTTTGCTTAATTTAAATTGTAATATATTTATAGATATATTGTATGTTACAGATAACTAAACCACTAATACACCACCGTCAGATCGACCACACACGAGATGTAGAACAAACGCTCCTAGACAAACTTAAGATATTACTAGACGCCAACTTAGCACATAGTACCAATGTTATTAAAATTGGATCGGACCGGTCGGTTCAATCACGAACGGGCCTGGTCCGGTCCAGTTACATGTAAAAACTGATTTTGACATTGAACCTGGAAAAATCGATTCAACTGACCCGTTGAACTAGGTCGATTAAACTAGTTCAATCCGGTCCAATTCAAAATTTGAAGAAGAAAATTAAAAAAATGATAAAAATAGGAAAGTTAAAAAAGGAAAAAAAATAAATAGAAGGAAGGATAAAGAGGAGGGATTATGATATGTATAAAGTTAAATAAGATTTGAAATGAAAAAGGGAAGTATTTAAAAGTGAATAGTATTAAAATGGAAAATTATCAAAGGGCATAAATAAAGGAAATAAAAAAGGAAAGTGTTAAAGAAAAAGAAATAAAAATAATTCAAGACAAAATTTATTAATATAGTATCTATCATCATTAAATAATAGATATCAAATCAATAATAATCAATTTATATTTATATGTTAATCATTATTAAAACTTTTAATAATAAAAAATATGTTATTAAATTTTAATATTATTAATAGATTATTAATACAATATTTAATATAATAATAAATATAAAATCTCGTTCAATTCGGTCGAACCTAGTCGGATCGGTCCAATCGTGGCCGAAAAATGGGTCTGGTCCAGTTCTGAAAATAATGCACAGTACCAACCTGATCAAGACATACTACTACTATATATTTAACCGTCCTCTACCACCTTTCGATTGCACCCTCGATATGGCAATGGCATAATAGGAGAGTGAATAAGGTAGGGGATACCCTAGATTTCTTCGTCATCCATCTCATCCACTCCCATGCCATTAGTATCAATGTTTCCACATCCTACCGGTTCTTCAATAGATTCAGGGTGCAGGCCAATGCAGTTCCAGTAGAAGCTAAAGATGCTTCACCCTAGTTAGCAGCAGGTGGGCACCAATTCTAGGTGGGCACCAATTCTTCGGCTAGATGTAATCATTCACTTCAACAAAGTCGCAAATGGGGGCTTGGTAACTGGCAATGGCCATGCCCCAATCGATCATGTCGTAGATGCTTTCGGATTGACTTCCAACGGCAACGAGGACAGTCATGCGTCTGATATCGATGGTCTGTAAAGTAACTTTTTTGTTGTAGTGCAAGGACGCTCATCTTGCGCTTTCTTATCGTAGGTCGGGCATGACGTATACATAACTTTTGAGCATGGCTTGCAACTTGAATTGGAGTCTTTATTTTGACAATCTGCTTGGAAATCGTCCTCCGATCATCCTTCTCGTGAACAATCAGGCTGGTCAGGAAAAGTCTACACATAATAATTAAGTAGCACAATTCAAGTAACTCCATATATATAAATATAAAATTGTAGTGAAATGGTTTTTTTTCTTTAATCCCTATGCAATCATGAAAGGAGGGACACAAGATTACATTTTATATATGTTGATATTTAGCCAAAAATTAGTTTGTTACTTTTTACAACTACATAGTACTAAAAAGATCATGAACATCAAGCCATCTATTTACCTTTTCAAATGTCAATGGACTTTATTTTCAAGAAGATCATACTCTAGGATGAAAACCTAGTGAAATTTAAGCACAAGTTTTTGTGTAAGATTATTGAGGGATAACACATATTGAGATGTGAAACAAAAATTATTACATTCAAAATTTGGTAAGTGCACATTTCTATAATCATTTTGTAAGTGGATTTATTATACTTATTTTGAGTTGTACATCATGAACTAGAATAGACATGTGTATTGGAGATGAGATCAAAATGTGATATACTCATTTTCCTACATATCTAAAGTGAAAACCTCATAGTTCGGCAAATTAATTTAAAAAATTACCTATTTTTTCTCATTAATATTTCTACGTCCATATGCCGACAAAGTAGACCGTACACTCTAGGTATGCATTGATAATGTAAAAAGGCAATAATTGTTTATGTCTAATTTGTCGTGCACGGAAATGGTACGGTAGGGCATCCTCGATGGGCACCAAGATTAAACCTTGTTGATTCACGTACGATAATATAAGCATATCCACTATGGATTTACCTCATTATCCACATCCGTTATATAGCAGAAGAAAATTAATGCACTTATTATGTTGTCATATCCTCTAGCTAATAATGATCATTCTTTTGGTTCTTAATGATAATTGTGGTGATTTCAAGGAATCTTGTATACGACAAGACACGGCCAGTTTTGTCATGAATTTTTTCCATGCACCAACACGATGGCCCGCGATGAAATCACGTTACTTATTTAAACGAAACTTGTGTCTTGACAATACGAATACAAGTAATTTGATAAAATGAACACGGACGCAAAGAAGACAACACTGGCCTTATCTAATTGAATGTGGACCATATTTAAACCCTATAAAATCCCGACAAACCTCCGTCTTCTTTTCATTCAAGCACCCTCCAAGGCTCCGCTTCACCCCTTCTCTCTCTCTCTTTCTCAATCTTTCTCCTCTCATGATAATTTATTGACGGTGGTCACCTTTGAAACTATCGACGGATAAAAAAAATTCCGGTAATACCGAAGGCAAGATCCATCAATAACTATATTAATAATAAAAATATATAACATAATATAAGCATTTGATTGATATATTAATATTAATATTTTTTACTTCGAAATTATTGACGCATAAAAAATTCATTGATAATAAGGAAGGCGAGATCCGTCGGTAACTATATTTATAATAAAATATATATAATATATATAAGCATTCAAGTAATATATTAATATTCGTCGATAATATCCAAAGTAGAATCCATCTATAATATTTTACCCTCACCCCTTCCCATAATATCTCTGTTCGTCAATCTCTCCCTCCACTCCCTCTTCCCTCTTTCTCTCTTTGTCTATTTTTGTTTCTTTAAGGATGAGGTGGATCACGTTGACTTCGAGTTGTTTCTCATCACGTTATTTTCTTTATGATCTTTTTTCCCTATTTTATACCACTATGCCACTTTTATTCACTATTCATTTCATGCTACTAAAGTCAAGGGTCTCACTCATAAGTCAGAACCGAACATAAAAAAGATATAAATTTATTGTAAATAGTTTCAGGGCTAGCATATGATGCAAAATGTAGAACTAAATTATGGAAAAAATTATATATTATAACGAAATTTGTGGAAAATAATTTATCCATTTCACTTTAATCAAAATTTAAAAGTTAAAATGCCAAGCATTCCTCCATGAAATGATGTAATAAATTAATATGAAATTTAATAATGAGAATATCAAGTGGAAATAGTTAAATGATGTAACGAAATAATATGACATTGATATAAAAATTATTAAAATTATAAATATAAAAAAACATTAGAAAAAAGATAGATCCAATTTTGAAGACTTGATGCATGATATTATATATATAATAAAGTTACTGAATATGGATATTTCATACATATATATATTGGACCATATGACTAAACCACGCACTACCAACTACATCGACCACGGGATATGTAGAAGAAACGTCCCACGCTTATAGACAAACGACACAAGCACTGCCAACTTAACACATAACTCAATGCCAACTTAAGACTAACACAGTACCATGACCTGATCAAGACTGACTACTACTATATTTTTTTTCCATAAGGATTACTACTATATATTCTGCCATCTTGCACCACCTTCCAGTTGCTCCTCAATATGGCAGCGGCATAACAGGAGAGAGCGAAAAAGGTAGGAGATACCCTAGGCTTCGTAAACAGGGGCAGTGATGTGCTTGATATCGATAGTCTCCAAATTAAGTAACTTTTTTGTTGTAGTGCAAGGACGCCCATTTTGCGCTTTCATATCGTACGTCGGGCATGACGTACAAAGAACTTTTGAGCATGGCTTGCAACTTGAGCTGGAGTCCTTGTTTTGACAAACTGCTCGGAAATCGACATCCAGTCACCTTTCCCATAAACATTCAGGCCGGACAGGAAAAGTCTGCACATATAATTAAGAAGAACGATTCAAGTAACTCCATATAAATAAACATAAAATTGTATTCAAATATTTTTTTCTTTAACATCTATACAATCAAGAAAGGAGGGACACAATATTACATTTAATATATGTTGATATTTAGCCAAAAATTAGTTTGTTATTTTTTAGGACTACAAAGTACTAAAAAAAATCACAAACATCAAATCATCTATTTACCTTTCAAGACGTCAATGGACTGCATATATGAAGTTAACTGGCTAGTAAATGTTCAAGAAGATCTTACTCTACCATGAAAACCTAGCGAAATATAAGCACAAGCTTTTATGCAAGGTATTATTGAGGGATAAGACATATTGAGATGTGGAACCAAAATTATTACATTCAAAATTTGGTAAATGCACACTTCTATAATCATTTTGTAAGTGTCTTCATTATACTTATTTTGAGTTGTACATCATGAACTAGAATAGACATATCTATTGGAGATGAGATCAAAATGTGATATACTCATTTTCCTACATATCTAAAGTGGAAGCCTCATAAGTTGGCAAATTAATTTAAAAAAATTACCTAATTTTCTCTTTAATATTTCTACGTCCATATACCGACAATGGAGACCGCACAATCTACGTATGCATCGACAATGTAAAAAAGCAATAATTGTTTCTGTCTAATTTGTCGTGCACATAAATGGTACGGTAGGGCATTCCCGATGGGCACCAAGTTTAAACCCTTGTTGATTCAATTCACGTACGATAATATCAGCGTATCCTCTGTGGATTTACCTCATTATGCACATGAAAATTAATGCACTTATTATGTTGTCATATCCTCTAGCTAATAATGATCATTCTTTTGGTTCTTAATGCTAATTGTGGTGATTTCAAGGAAACTTGGATATGAATCACTATATTATTGTATATAATTCATTATGAATATGATGTAACTAGGTTAAACATGGCATAGAATGCTATTTCTGCTAAAAAAGTCCACTTGGAATGTGAAAATATCAGAATAGAAATTGACAAATTAATATGAATATTAAGAATATAAAGCCTAGAACTGAAAAAATAAGAATATATAAAATGGTTAATTTGTGCCTTTTTTTCAAGTTTTAGCTATTATCTAATTTTGTTATAAGATCCAAGAATATGAAGAACCCATGCATGCATATGCAAAATGATATCCATTAGCAAGGAGATGAAGCCAATGCAAAATATGAAATTATAAATTATAGCATATAGATATAAGAAACTGTTAAAATATATAGGACCTTATTTTTCTGAAACAAGAAGCACCATGAAACAAATTGCAAGAGGACATATATGCAAATTCATGTATGATTTGGTCAATTCCTAAAAAAAAGAAGCTCCTAATCTTGAAACACAAATGTGAACTTGCACTGGAATGATTGAAACAATAAAAAGGCTTGATAGATTAAGATTCAACTGCAGAGCTTATTCTTTTATTTGCTGAAAATTTTATATCGTGATTTTAGTAGGCAAGAACGGGGAATTAAAATAAATTCTGTGCATGCTGTACCAGATCATGTCAAATCCACGATGGGTTTCTATGCAAATAAACTTATTGCTAATATATGAACAAGTAGAAGGCATGAAATTACTTGTGCTCGTGCTCCGTCCAGCCAATACCCCTTGTGGATTTTCGTCTAGGTTTCCCCGCAGCATTTTCTGTGCGAGCTACTGGAATCATCGGAGCATTCAGTGCAACCTGCAAATCAGCTGCTGGTTGATTGTTCATGGCCTGATGAGCAGGCGGTATTATCTGGTCGTCCAGGTCCCCAAACGCCATTGCCATCTCCACCCGCTCCCCAGTGGATGGCAACACTATGTCATTCTCCATGAAAACGTAACCTAGCTCAGGATTATGCTCTTGTACTTGAGGGATATTGAAGTTACCACCATAACCATTATTGTCATTATAATCATTCTCCATGATTTTGACTTCACCACTGGCGTTAGTGAAACTGCCGCACTTAAGAATGAGGTACACAAAGTGGTCGCTCACCTGATCTAAGGTCTTGCTCGGCACCCCCTCGGCGAGATTCTCGAGCCAGTTGTCATCGTTGAGGTCGATCGCCGCGAATGCAGCCTCGAACATCTTGCTCTCGGCGAAGGACCACTGGTTGCTGTTTGCGTCCACTGAACCCATGGTGATCTCACTTCTCTCTCACTAGCTAAGTACTCAAAAGTAATTGAAGTCTCCTCCTCCTTCCGGAAGAGGAACAAACAGGTCGCTCTTTCTCTCAAGAGTGCAGTGGTGCAGGGAACCGAGGCCTTATATAGGCGTCAAGAGAGTGACATGGAAGTGTGTTTAGATAAAGCCTTATATTAAAAGTTAAAAACCGCAGTAAAAAATAGAGACGTTTGTAATTGAGAGAGTAAAAAGATTAGGCAGCGACTCCTATAAATTTTCAAAGAAAGATTAATGTCCAAGGGTAATTTTTTTATGTGAAGAAAATCAAGAAATAAGGGAGGAAAGGAAAAAAACTGAGCGATTTCTACCGGGTCATTTATTATCATAAAAGATTTAGTGATTTACGAGGATTGTTAGCCTTTTTTTTTTTTTTTGAAATTTTTGAACGTGTGTTAATTAATCTCCTGCAAGTAGTATATATACCGCAGGGAAGGAGGGCCCAGGTCGGTGCATGCTTGTAGTCGTAAGACAGCTGCTAGAGATGCTCGAGGGAACGCAGACCGCGGTTAACATGGAAGAGGGGAAGCGAGAGAAACGAAGGCCACGTTTACTTGTGCACTCACAGTCCATGTGTAGGGAATGCAGCCATGTCGGTCTGCATGCATTCATGGCCATACTAAACGAGAAGCACGCATGCTCTTAACTCGCTCGAAAGGTGCCAACGTCATCCGCTGGGCTTTGTTAGTTGACTTAATATATATGAATTTAAAATCGTAGTTAAACTCCATTGGCTTACATAATTAATTAGGACTGGACAAAGTTAGTTGTGTGTTTGTTCTGGTGTGCTATTATTAGTGTTTAAGACGTGGTGAAGTACAGAAGGATTAGGTTAAAACTTAAAAGTAGACGGAACCTGTCTCAGATGGAGCTCCAGGAGGTGCACATGCAGATGGGGTGTGGAGAAGAGCTATTAGTAGTGAGTTGCGTTAATGGGGTTCTGTCGTCTTGAGCTCTCTGGCTCTAGACGCACACCCCGCGTTACCCGTACGCTGGCTGTACTTGCTGCATGAATGGCTTCTGGAGCTGCTTCCGATGGCTCCTTCTGCAAGGTGCATACCACCTGGTTCAGTGCCCTGAACCCCCCTCTGCATGCACGTCGATTGCCCGAAGTGGAGCCATGGAGGCTTCCCAACTTGAATGCGCTTGTGCATGTCAATACATATAATTCACAGTGAAATCACAACGTCGTAAAAGTAAAGGATTAACAGCTTTTTTCTATTGTTACATGTATTAACTGATTATATAATTTAGAATATATAGGTTCCCGGAATGCTGGTCTATAAAAATTGTGTTTTAACTAAGATCTACTAATAGCTAGGAGGAGTCTCCTTAAATACTATATGAATGAATGTGATAAAATAAATTATTTTAATAAAATATGTTTTATGAAAATTATTGTAATAAATATATGCTTCAATTTCTTTAATTAATGTTAAATTATGTTCAAATAACAAAATAAATTATTATTTAATTATTTTATATTTTATACTTTTATTTCTACTATATTTTTAAAAGAAATTTAAATATTATTATTTTAATAAAATATGTTTTTAAAAACATTTAATACTATGTATGTATGTATGTATGTATGTATGTATGTATGTATGTATGTATGTATGTATGTATGTATGTATGTATGTATGTATGTATGTATGTATGTATGTATGTATGTATGTATGTATGTATGTATATGTATGTATGTATGTATATGTATGTATGTATGTATGTATGTATGTATGTATGTATGTATGTATGTATGTATGTATGTATGTATGTATGTATGTATGTATGTATGTATGTATGTATGTATGTATGTATGTATGTATGTATGTATGTATGTATGTATGTATGTATGTATGTATGTATGTATGTATTAGTGTTATATATAAATCGTTGCTAGGGTTAGTTTAAATCCATATAGATTAGGATACGAAATATTAGTATATGGTTTATTATCATAATTAATTTGTATATTATTATAGATGACACGTGTCATCGTTGCATTATGCATGTTTATCTATATTATTATTATATATCATTATGATAGAGGATTAGGATTATATTAGAAACTTTTAGTAAACAAATACAAAATTAGTAATAAAACTCTTAACTTAATTCTACCGAAACTCCTACTTCTATTTAATGTCATTTAACTTAACACGTACTTCTACTTAAACTAAGCCTACTTTTTTTAATGATCTAATATTGAGTTATACACTTATACATGTAGCATTATCTTACATATCGAACTTTTGTCATTAATATTTTCTAAAAACGAATCCAAGAATTAAAAAGTTCTTCATTTAATCCTACCGAAACTCTTAATTCTACTTAAATTTTTTTTTAATATCTATTTCATTTTATGCGTATATTATTATCTTATATATACGTATTTAGAAACTTTTATATATTTCTTTGCACGAATCCAAAAGTTTTAATAAAATTATTATCTTACTTCTCCTTAATTAATTTTTATATATATTCTTGTAACGCCCGACGCGTTCAAAAGAAAAAAAAACAAAAGAAGAAGGAGAGATTGAAACCGATTTGGAAAAGATAAGATAGGGAACAAAAATCAAATCTTTCGACTCTCAATCAGTTTCAACCCCTTTCCCCCGTAAATATGAGGTCGTAAGAGAACCCCAACGGTTCCAAAATCTCAGCAAGTCGGCCTTAGCTTTGCTCCTTAGTTTTCGTATGCCCTTTTGTTATCTTCTCATGAATTGTTGTCGGACGATAGGAGAGGAACCGGAGGACGTGAACGACGTGCCTGGATAAAGGAGAACAACGGGAAGAAGAGGAAGAGAAAGAGTGTAAGTTTAGTTTTTTGGAAAGAAATTTAAAATGTATGAAATTATGATAGATTCATCGTAGAATTTTGATTTTAAATTTGAAGCATGCTCCAATTGATCCTTAATTATAGTACTCTGACTTAAAATGATGCATGATGTCAGCCATCGTCGAAAAGATGGTCAGAAAATATTTGTTTTCTGTGGGATGTCTCAACGTAACGGAACCCGGTTCAGGCAGGCCCACACCCAAATTGAGTTCGTCGGAACTCGGCCCGAGTTCGTCATTTTCGAGAGCTTCGAGCTCTGCGACAAAAATGAACCAGGCCTGGGTTGATGATAATTCGGCCCAGGCTATAACCACGATAAAGCGATCGATTGGATGAGTGGTCGACCAATTTGTCAAAGCGGTGGACTGATCTATCGAAGCCCTAAACCCGATCTTGGTATTATCAAGACCTGGCCTGTGTTATGATGCAATATCCCTAGCGACATCCGATGAAGTCGGCCTGGGTTCCACCCATACTCGACTTGAGTTACGATGCTATCAAGATGATTTTTATGATCTTTTGATTTTTTATTTATGTGCTTAATCCTGATCTAGGTTATAAATGATGATTATATTGTTTATACCTTTACTAATGATGATGTCTAATATGACACATGATCTTATGACTCTTCTTATGATGATTTAATTTAGATCTAATCATATCAATAACAATATTGATTCATACCCAACAATTCTAATTTATTCTTTGATGATGACTATGATGTTCATACACATCTGATTTTTCTTCATGATTTTATCTTGTAGCTTTCATTAAATCTTATATAATGATGACGATAATGACCCTTGATTATGATGATCCTTTGAATCTTTATAAGATGTTCCAAGTCCTAATCATTCTCTTAATCTTAATTAAGATAAATTAAAAGTTGCAAAATAAAAGATGAAAAATATTAAATGGAGAGTTCTTATTATGATGGACCAGTGACGATCAGGTATGGGATAACTCCGATAAGTTATGGAGTGACTACGATCAGTTATGGGCTACTTTTACTAGTTATGATGATGATGATGGACGGGTTGAGACAGGCTTTTTCGTGAGTTAAAATATATCCCATTATAAGTCGAAGGTGAATAACGATGAAGAAAATAAAGTATATTAACAATGAAATCTCTTTATAATGATTATTGATTTTTGCCACTCTTATGATGATCTTTTCATAATCTCCTAATCTATTATTAATTGATTATCTATCTCTATTGACATAATGATTCTCACGATCATTTACATGATGATGACCACCATAATGATGTTCGGCACTTGCCATTTTTTTATGATTTATTATAATCTAACTTAATCTTTGATATTATGATAAAATCAAGAAGATGACATTTTGATTTATGAATTTTTTATATTCATAACTTTATCATTTACATAATGATGATATTCATATGATTCATGTCTAGTATCATGATCATATGATTGTCTTTACTTTACTTCCATATTGAGTGGTAAAACTTATAAGGAGATTTTTCCCCTATATCTTCTTAAATGCAAGACCAGGTCAGAATGATGCAGATGGTCAATGATGACATATCAAGCTCATGATGACAGCACATGAATGTCCACAATCTTTTCATGTATGTCAGTTTTCTTATCCTATTATTAGGATGATGTATCAAATGAATTTTCTCATGACTCCAGATTATTCTTTCGCATATATCATTATGATGTTATCCGCATATTACTATTTATTCATGATGTCTCTCTTCTGCATACGATGTTGTGCTTAGTTGACCAATCAAAATCTTTTTTTATCAATATGATGTACACATAAAAATGACTCGTAACGTCATCAAAATGTATTTTGTCATATGGTGGGGTGCGATTTGGGGCGTTACAATTCTCGTCTAATTTTAAAAAAATCAAATTAAAAATGTACATATGCCATCGTGGGATTGTGTAAATATATACAAATTAAATAAATAAAAATGAACATGTGCCATCGTGGCACTTCGCATAATCGTGTATTAGTAATACTTTAATAAGAAAATGGGCATGGACGATGCCAAAAAAAACAATGAAAAGCGTGTTGGGCTTTCATTAAATAGGGCAGCCCATTGAAGAAGATTCATTAGGGGATGCGCACGCATTTTCTATATTGTAATAAGTTCCAAAAAGAAGTTATGGGAAAAAAATAAGATAAAAAGAAGGAAAAAAGGAATCCTCAATCCCAAGAATTATAATGATTTTTATAAGGTGTTCAGTGGGTCGGATCGACCCGCGAACCTGATGAACTGACCCGATCGAACCAGGTCGGACCGACCCGAAGACTTAATTTTTTTATTTTTAAATTTTTAAATTTTCATCCTATATTTTGTATAAAAATATAAAAATAAAATATTTTAAATATATAAAATAATATTTAAATATTTAACATATTATTTTATGCTATTAAATAAATATTATATAATATTTTTATGTTAAATAATAGAAAGGTAAGAAAAATATTTAAAAAAATGATAGTCGGGTAACCCGACCACTCTACCCAATCCAACCTACTTTGGAGAGTTGATCCGACCCAATCAAAATTGAGTGGATTGGGTTGGATCGGTTAATACCCCTAGATTTTTATGTCATGGGAGAAAAAGACATGAGTGGCCATTACAATCGACGGAATTCTGAAAGATAAAATATTCCTTTTTCACAAAACAAATTGTAAAAGAAAATTTTGAGTTAAGAAAGAAGATAAAGTTAAGGGAAAAATACAAAATTTATCCATTTTAAAAGCCTTCTCAACTTTTAATGATTTTTATGGATATTTAACTGGAAACAAAAATATACAAGTTTTCCAATATTATGTTTTTCAGTCAATCTACTTGGAATCAACTGTAAACAATAACTATAGTAAATAATAATAAATTTTGACCAAGAAAATTAGGTACCATAATTTTTGTGTCGCTCAAGTCGTTAAATTCCCTTGTGATCTCAACGCGAGAGCTAAAAGCAAGGGTACAATACATGAGTAAAAAACATTAAATGTCACATGTCCACACCCATTCAAATATTGATATACAAGAATGAACAAAAATGTTACCTCGGTGATATCATGATTACATTATTAAAGTACATGTGCAAAATTTACTTTACTGTTTCTTCTTCTTTTTTTTTTTTTGTTACGGGTGAATAAATTAACGTGGAATAACATCATTCACAACCAAAGGAATTAACGGCTGTATAACGAAAGATAATTAGTGCGACTTTATCATTGAAAAGCAAACTTATAGGGCGGATTGAGCAAATCCATCCCATAATTATGTCAAAACAATAATGTGTTTGTGTGCGCATGCAAGGTTGTTAATATTGCCGGACTCTTTAATCGAGTTTAAGAGTCTACAGTCCAAAATCGAATTAACTCAAATCATAATCAAAAATGAAAGTAAACTCATGTTGACTTGTGAGTTAGCTTATTAAACTCGTTTGAATCTACCTGTAAAATCGTAGAGATGTTCTGCTAAGAAAGATGGTATAAGTTTGTATTTTAATATATTAATTGAAAAAATTAATTATGATTGCTTTAGTCCAAAAAAAAATTTGTAACATGTTGACTTGTGAGTTAGCTTATTAAACTCGTTTGAATCTACCTGTAAAATCGTAGAGATGTTCTGCTAAGAAAGATGGTATAAGTTTGTATTTTAATATATTAATTGAAAAAATTAATTATGATTGCTTTAGTCCAAAAAAAAATTTGTAATCTATTCACTTAACTACTTCATTCCTCCTACCGTTAAAAACACACTACTTGTCTCAAAAAATTCATTTCATCGCATCTAGTTCAACCTTACAATCATCGTACCCATTGCACTTAATTTTTTTGTTGTTAATTAACACGTGTGATAATTCATTATTATTAGCTTCTCGTCAAGGAAAACCTCATAATATCACTCACTTTTTCTATATTTCACTTTATTTTCATAAGCCTCTTCTCACTTAAATTGTTTGGAATTATAATTTTTTATTTTTCATTTATAGAATCTTTCCTTTAATATTGTCTTACACTAGAACTAATCAAGAAGCCTTTTGATATATGATAAAAACAAATTAGAATTTGTTTTTAACAAGTTATTTATTCGTTTGTTCCATATATCTAAACTTCGTTTGTTCCTTTGTGAGTTCAAATCTTCTTTTTATTTCTAAATGCACTTTTCATCATCTATTTCAGGAAAATAATATATTTTGTAACATAACATTATTCTTTTATAGTTAAAATTGTTAAAACTTCATGGCTTCTAATTTTTTGCTATATCACCTAATTGAACAATTTCATGTGATATAATTTTTTTTTTTCAAAATAAATTTAACATGCCAACATGACTTGCAATAAAATTATTGACAATAATAATTATTTTTTATAATCAAATATCAATGAGACCGATTCTACAATTTTACAATACGACATTAACGAATTTACCTGAACTCTTCATATTGACAACCTTGCGTGTATGAAATTTCAATACTATCTCATTGAATATTAACGGCTTCAAGACTACAGCCATAACGAAATTGATTCCGTAGGATTCAAGGACATATCGTACTGTTATATCATATAACTTACAAAATTTAATTACAAATACAGTTTATAATCCAGTTCCAAAGAGTTCTCAAGGTCATCAAAGGACAGACATCAACATTAGACAATATGAAGTCTTGCTGAGGTAGGATGAAACTTTGATCTAAAAACCCATTAAAATGCACATATCACATCTCTGCAGCCACATCTAAAGTTGCCTCGCCTGCTGCCTTGGCGGTGGCCTTGGGGCTCTCCTTCTCCTTGACAGATTTGAATCCTCCTTTGCCTTTTACTGTATTTGTGATCTTGGGATTTCCCTGTGGCTTGCCTCTAGTTTCCTTACAAGTGCCCAGACTGTGGCGTTGCATCCGACTGGTTACCCCATTCTGGTTGTTTCTTTCCTCAATGTTGGCATCGCTTAGGCTCTTCCTCCGGCCAAGCTTTGGTGATTTAGCACGAGTAGGAGGCACCTTCAGTACGAACAAAATGATAAAATTGAGTTTTTATTTGAAAATTCACTTGAACGAGCCAAACATTTTACCGAGAGATTTAGCATCAATGAAAGATTTAAGAACTATGAATAAAGGACAAGAGAAGCAAAGCAAACATACTATGCACCAAAATTCATCGTATATAGGTCGTTCATTTGCTCCTGAGAGAACATATGGAATGAGAAACTTTAAAATGTTGAACTTGTTTATCCCTCATCAATTTTCTACTTGAGTGACAAGTTAAAAGTATCTAGTCATCTTTTCCTCCCCTAGAAGAACACCTATTGTTTAAGAACCATAAAAAATCCTGAATATATTAACTTCCATTGAAAATGAGTTTATAATAAGCTACATTTTATTATAATTTTTTTAGAAAGTATATTTTATTGTAATGATGTGAATAAAGAGTTATTTATGTGCATGTGCATGAAGTCCAATTATGCTGTGGATAATTCCGAGCAGCAAATACTCAACATAATCCACAACAATCATTAAACTAGGACTTGTTGCAATAAGATGGAATATTTTCCTCACAAAAAGATGATGCTATAAGATGGAATATTTTCCTCACAACAATCCGAAGATAGAACTATAGATTCTTATTCATAAAGATGATGCTATAAGATGGAATATTTTCCTCACAAAACAGGATACTAAATCAAGTTCAATAAAATGTGAAATTCATATCGAAATCCAGCCCGAAAGTAAACCTAGTGTGAAATGTGAATGGTTTTTTTTAGCCTTCTACTAGCACACACGGACGGACAATTGTCAATTGGGTCTCCTTGAATCAACATCTAGTGGGTCATTTTGCTTTATGTAGATTAAATAGAAATTCATGCATAATACCTTCTTTAGCTCAACCTTAGGAGGAGGACCCTCATGATAAAAGCTAGGCATTGGTGTTGCTTTGAAGTTCAAACTCTTCCTGAGTTGCTTCAGGGCTGCTTCTTGCTCTTCCTGGAAATGTGTAAACATGTGAAATTATGGTTTCTCCACTAAAATCTGTAGATTTTGAACTACAATAGAGACTGTCAAAGTCAATAGAAGTTCTTTTCGTTGTTGGTGTACAATCCACGTCCAACAATGAAATTCAGCCATTAAAATGCCCCAGTAGAAGACAAATTGAACATGGCAGGTTTGACCATTTAGGTGGGAATTAGATTGATTTTATAAGGTGATGATGCCATCCGATTTCAAGAAACGTTTCCTACCAAGACTTTCACAAGTTTGTTGTTAAAAGATATCACTGATATTTTATTATAATAACAATCAATTATCTTAAATTGGAGAGTAGAAAGATTTTCCAATGGTTTGGAACTGTAGGACACGATGTGAGACCGTAGCATCATGGATATTCTAATGCAGAGACTGCAGGGATCTACTTTAATGAAAAGTTTCTCCTTTGAAAAGATGGAGCCAAATTGGCAAAAGAAAACAAAAGGTGGAGGGTTTTATCATTGAAGTTAAGAACATTCTAGTGTAACAAATCACCTTAAGTCAAAGCAAAAAACTAAAACTCTAATAATATCAGCTACAGTAGTTACAGTATTTCGAAACAACAATGCAAGGTTTTTTATTGAATAGTCAGAGTAGACTATGAATATATACATTAAACAATTCTAACTAATTGAATAAATGTTATTAGGAGTTTCATTTGTCAAGTGATTAATCTTCAAGCAGATTTGAAAATGTAATCTTAAAATTTTGCTAGCAAGGCCTGAAATCTGCTTGAAAGCATTATGAAATGGGAAGAAATATCATATTTCATAGTTTTTTTATCGATGAATTAACAGACTGAAGAACACACCTTAGTCCTTGTTTCACTTTGCATTTTCTCCGCTTCCAAAGCCTGATGCTTCTCTTCTAGCTTTGAATAGTACTAGAAAGAACAAAAGGAAGAAATTAAAATTTATATGGTGACTGCAGGTTGAAAGTGGTGCTCAATTTGCATTGCCACAATATAAGCTTTATACCTCCTTTCGCTTTTCTGCACGCTCACTGCTTCTGAAAGTAGGGGCAGCCGCTATGGTTGCCCTAACTTTTGAATTTCTTATAGATGGTGCAGTGCTACAAATAGTTATGGTAAACTAATATAAAACTAATGCATGATATGGAATGATATTATGGCAAGGATACGAAGAAGCAACAGAACAAGAATCTTCATCATCTGGGTGCCTTGTATCGTCTGTTTGCAAAGGCCTTCTAGAAGCTGCAAGTGAGTTTATCTGTGAAAAATTCAAGGAAACTTTGATTATTGTACTTTCTATTGGAAAACTTTTGATTCTGTCAATATTACTGTACGTGCCAAGATGTAAATTTACAACTTGTGTGTTTCCATAATTGGATGGTTTCCATCAAGTAGATCATAAGAACTTACATTGTTCAAATTTAATAGCAGCAAAAATAGCACAGAATGTGGAACAAGGATAGAAGATGGAGAAACCTCAATTTCGGCATTTCATTTGATTGATCATGACATAAATATGAGCTTTTTTTAGAGGGACATAAATATGAGCTTGATAAAGCAACAACATGATAAAAATAACTTCATTTGACTATAGTGAAATTGATTTAATTATTTGCTCATAACATACACATGAAGCCCTAAAATCAGAATGCAAAACACGATTAAAAGATGGACAGTTTTATTATCAATTACATTTGTACTAATTGTATGAATGAAGAATTCCATGGAGCATGACACCGCATAAAGATGCAGAAAAAAATGAAATAATTACCTGCATCTTCTTCATATTGTTAATCAATTGCTGATTGTCAACATTATCTGGTTTATCTCCATTCCCAGCAACTTCAGCAGCAAATGCGCGATTGCCTGAGGCACGCTTTTCAGTTGCAAGAGCAAATGGCTGAGGTACTGTGTGGTGAGATCGAGCAATTCCACCATTGGCAGGCTTTGAGGGCGCTGACCTCATCAACTTTTGACAACCATTATTCCTTTCTTGTATGTCCTCATCCTGGCTCAAATTTCCAGCATGTTGCACTTCAGCCCCCTTATGAGAATCCTCACAATGAATGCCATTTATATATTCATTGTGTCCAGCAACAGCAGAATTCTTTTGAGAGAGATCATTAGTGTGATTATTTGGTGCATCTTGGCCAACTGACTTTTCATCCATTGATATTTCAACAGTTTCCTTACTCATTGATCTGCAACAAGCAAATCAGTAGCAGAAAATTTTCACAAATATTACATGAATATAAGCCATGTATTCTAGAGTACATTATTAATAATATATGTAGATCAAAATTGAAACATGGAATGTTATCTAAATACATGCAAAACAACATATACTATCTGAATAAACTCATTCCAAGCAATTAACCCACAAAATGACGAAATACACTCCTGTAAGGCAAAACCCAACATACAGTGGTGAATGATAAGCTTGTGCTGACATTCAAACACTAGGTAAATAGGGATAGACCCATCTAAAACCTATTAGTTTCAGTATATACAAAGCCACATGTTTCTGGATTTCTGGGGTTGTGACACAATGAGGTTATGGAATATGGCATGGGAAGGACGGCGATGATGATGAGGCGAGACGAACAACAACAAACAATCCCAAAATCAACAAGGAATCTTAGAATCCACCAATGATGCAGATTTGCGAGCCTGCTATTTCATTTGGATAAGAAAAAGAATTGCTCTGGAATACACCAAAGTTTTAATAAATCCATTGAGTGCATCATGAATTCACATGATAAAAGAACTTAAAGATTCCTAAAAAAATAAAAGAACATAAAGTTAATTTGAAGAAAATATTCACCCTTATTTAATTCATATGAATCAAACTTTTATATAGTTTTTCTAAAACTAAAATACCTAAAGAAAGTTTAAGAAGAGAAGGAAAATAGAATATCTCATAGTCCTAACTATCACGATCCTTTTAAACTAATAGGACTACTACATCAAACTCTCCCTTTTTAAATGAATTCATCCTCGAATTTGAATGGTATCTGACGAAACTTGATTGTAATGCAACGGTTGGTGGATTGATGAATTCAATGTAGAAGGAAACATCTATTTTTTTCTTTGACGACCAAAGTCAAAGATAAATGCAAGTCCATTCAACATGCTCTGATAGCACTCGACGCAAGAGGGTTGTGGAAGATAGGCATAGTCGGAGCAATGAGGCAAGGCGAAAGATGAACAAGCAATCATAGAATCCTCCACCAAGAATCGTGAATCCACCAATGATGTTGATTATGAGCCATCTGCTTCAACATTCAACAACAACAACAACAAAGCCTTATCCCACTAGGTGGAGTCGGCTACATGGATCATACAACGCCATTCCGCATTCGTTGATCCATGTTCATGCGATTCGACAGGCATAAGAAAGACACAAAGTTCAATTTGAAGAAAATTTTCAAAGTCAAAAACTTTTATATAGAGTTTTACATATACAATTTGACTCAAACTAAAATACCTAGGGTAACAAGCATGTCTTCCTAAAATAAAAAAGGAAAATAAAATATCACATAATCCTACCTACCACAATGTTTTTAAATTAATAAGACTATGCAATATCAAACTCTCCCTTTTAAGAAGAATTTCTCGACTTTGGATAGTATGTGGAGGTTCGCGGTTTGAGGAATATAATTCAGGAGGAGGTTGAGCATCTTCTATTTTTTCTTTGACAACCAAAATCAAAGATAACTACAGGTTCGATCAACATGATCTAATACCACTTGATGCAAGGGGTTGCGGAAGATAGGCGTAGGCGAGGCAATGATGTTGATGAGGCGAAGGCAAACAACAAACAGCAATCCCAGAATCCACCAAGAACCTTAGAATCCACCAATGATATCAATTTGTGAGTTGATTGCTTCACGCCAGAGTTTTTCGAAATCCACATGACAAAAGAACACGAAGTTTAATTTGAAGAAAATATTCAAAGTTATATTTAATTTATATCAAGAGAACTCTTGTATAAAGCTTTACATATGAGTTTGAATAAACTTTTAAAATACATAAAATGATAAACAAAACTTCCTAAAACAAAAAAGGAAAATAAAGTATCATTTAATCCTAAGTAAAAATATCTTTTTAAATTAATAAGACTCTGATACATCAGGTTGGTAGCCACTTCTAGGTGTCAACATCAAGGAAAGAAACTAGAATACATAGATTAAGATAGAACCTTATTCTACCAAATCAGGATCTCAATGACAAACTATTTACGCAGTCTGATAACCTAATATACAATCTTTACTCTCTGTGATTGTATTATGTTTCAGTATGCCTTCCTTTACAATATTTAAAGTTTAATATTGATCATAATGAAATCCATACTGAAACCATTAGTTTCTTGCAAGTACATGGTTCACTTTCATAAAGTTGCATTTCCAGATAATAGCTAAAGATGTTACTGAGAAGGGAGCAGTCATAGCCTAGCACGAAGTCTTTTCTTAAAAAATAAATTTAACACAGCATCAAAAGTACTATTCAATGCAAGATAGCCTAGTAAAATAAAATGTACCATTCATCACAATTCACTAGATAAAACCTTATCGGATGGCATGACGCTGGGACCAATAAAATGCAATGTGTGAAATCACAAACATATAGTAGGATGGCAGCCTAATGTGTTGACATTTTAGCATTGATATCATCAAATTCAACAGCAAATTACATAAGATGACATCATGGAAACCAAAATACCTTTTCTATCATCAATGTAACTTTGGAAGGTTATTGTTTCTCGTTCAATTTTATTCCATTTTCTTTGAAAACTGTTTTTTTTCAGCAACAGTTTCTTAACCAAGTCGCAGATTCAACCATACAGAGTTCAAATTGATTACTTCCACTTCATTGTGCATCATAAGTTCTCTCAAGTCTCAACCATCAGGAAAACATCAAAATAATCAGAATGCTACTGGCAAACACAAGTGCCTAATTGAAATCAAGATGAAATAATAGTTAAGAAGGCAATATGTCATTTATCTTATTTCCATAAAAGTCACAGTACGCTCAACTTCTATTATCAAATCCCACATCATACCTTTAATATGCGAATCTAGAAAAGAAATCCATTATAAAAACCCTACGCATTAGAAAACAGAAGAAGAACAGTTCTCTAACGACTCAAATCATGCGAACAGTAAAGAGATCTGCGAACCCAAAACATATCATCCCGAGCTCCCGAAGCGCGCTTTTCCTTCTTAATAACAGCAACAGCATTACAGAAAACTTAAACCCTTGCACTAAATCCAAGCGTTAATCAGCTCAAACAAGATAATATTGCCCACATTTCCTCCTATTAGAAGATCCCTAGCTTCCAGTCCGAAATTGGAACACGCACGCAAAAAATCCATCACAAAACTGCGAAAGATCAAAAAATGAGCCACAGATCGCACCGGAGATAAGCTCAACAGAGTTCGTCTACGATCCAAAGAAGCATCCATCCGATTCGAACTGAGATCGAAAGTAAAAAAATGAAGAAATGGGCCACAATGTAGCTTTTACCCTCGGATTAGAGGACGCCGATCTTGAGAGATCTCGAGCTTCTTTGAGTCCCCTTCCACTCCACCTGCTCCTCCACCGCCTCCGGCCACCACCGCCGACGCCTCGTGAACGACGACCACCCTCCTCTCGTGAACCGCTGTTTATAGCGGCTACGAGTTAACGCCGTCAACAAACGGCGATGTTTCGAGCCTTGCGGTCGAGCGTTCACGTCTTTCGGAACAAACGGGGAGTTTCTTTCCGAAAGTTGGGAAAGGGAGCAGTCAAATTTGTTCAAGTGCGAATTGACTTGAATTTTTTTTACCAAACAAAAGAAAAAATTTTAGGATTATTTTCACGTTAAATTATCGTAAATTTTTAACTATAAACTTATTTTTTATTCTTAAATTATCATAATTTTTTAAATTTAATTCTTTCAACTTCTGTCCATTTTTTTAACTTCATTTTTTCTATTTAATGAAAAGTAGAAATTACCTCTACAACGTCAAATAAAAAAAAAGCACGAACGGAGCCCCTCCTCTTTCCTTTTTTTTTGTGCACATGTGCGATGTGATTTTTCGCTCGATCGACTCATGCGACGTCCAACGTCTAGATAAGCTTTTTTTAATGCTTTATGGAAGTTTTCTTATGCCATTTTTTTAATGTCACAATTTTAAGACGCTTGGATCTCAAGCAGACATTTCGACAATGACGTTTAGAAAAGTACAAAAAAGTAACATAACTCGGTGGTACACGAAAAAGCCCACGTGTCATGCCTCGCCTCTGTCACGTCCCAGGACGGACGCTGGGACGAAACGACCGCAAGCTAGACGCGCAGGGACAGCGGACGACGCAAGGTGCACCGGGGCGCGCGAAGCAATCCGGGGCATGAAGCCAAAGCAGGAGGCTTTGGAGGACGAGCGTCGATGTCCAAGAATGCAAGGAGATCGAGGAGGAGCCTCTGAGCATGCTTGGGACATGGCGGACGTGCAACGGGCGCGGAGGCACGACGCACTCCTACTCCTGCTAGGAATAGGACTCCTAGTCAAAGTAGGAGTTGGACTAGGGCAACGGAGTGCGGAAGGCTGAAGATAGCTGCCAAGGAATCCAAGTCCGATGAGGGACCATACAGGCTAAAAGGATGAACGCGAGGAGGCAGCCATGCCCTGGACAAGTCCTAATGCGAGTAGGACTTGGACGGCCAAGCAGATCGAGCGGCAGGTGGAGTCTTCGGGCTGGAGCAGCTCCAAGATCTCGAAGGTCGACGAAGAGGGAGACTTCGAGAGATGCTTGGAGGAGAAGTGCAGGATCGGAAGGATTCCTACTCCTAGTAGGAATAGGAATTCGGGCCACTCCTAGGTCGAGTAGGACTTGGGCACGGACGGAGCTTCCTTCTGAATCGAGGGTCACTTGGAGTTGAAGTCCTAATCATAGGAGGACTGAAGAATGGGAGATGTCACAGGAAAATAGTCATAGTCCTAGTAGGACTAGGACTAGGACTTGTCCCGGCAGACGCGTCAGGGGCACGCTCCGGACATGGCAAAGCGCCAGGAGGGCGGCCTGACCAGTTTGACTTCAAGATGGACTTTGAAGGAGGTGCTGGCCGAATTCTACTTAGTCTCCAGGATATTGGATTTCTACTCCTACTCCAAGGAGGTTTTCTAGAGAAGGGGTTTGCATGCCTAGTAGGATTACGTCCTTAAGTTAGAGTAGGAGTTGGTGCTCCTTAGTCCTATAAAAGGACATGTAATCAAGGCTTGTAAGATCATCCTGGACAATCTCATATTGCTCAATAAATTCTCTAGTTTTCCTCTATCTTGTGAAGCCTCTCTTCTCTCCAACTGGGTGGGTGTTTCGTTGTGCATCCAGGACGCGTTCGGGACACGTCCGAACGGGGCTGATCAGCGACCGAGCAGGGTTTGGCCGTGTCGCACGTCTGGTGTTTCATACTTGAAACATAAGGGCGTGACAACGTGATATCAGAGCCAGAGTTCGAGATGTCTGGAGACGGAGAAGGTCCTTCTATAAGTGGTCATTCGCTGGAGACCGAGAACGGTACACGAGGTGCTGTCCAAGGTGAGAATGACAGGAAAAGAGGATGGGAATGAGAGCAAAGTCCAGAGATCGCGTTGGCCACATAGAGGAGTATGTGGAGACGCTGGGAAGAAGTCTTCAAGAGACGAGCGAGGAGGTTCGTAGCTTGGAAGATTCAGTCCCAAAGGAGAGGGTGAACCGAGGAGGGTTGCATCCGATTTCTCAGGAGGCATTGGTCGCAGCCGAAGCTCAGGTGGAGCATGCGACCAACAAGGATCTTGGCGCGCAGGTCAAGGTCAGGGACTTGTCGTCGGATGACAAGCCCCGCTCTGGTGGTGAGCGAGGCAACCAGAAGGCGGTGAAGACCGGAAAGGGTGGCGCGAGGAAGCTGGTGAGGTGCTTTGTCTATGGAGGGCCGCACTACACGAGGGAGTGCGACAAGAAGACGGGCCTAGCCGCTATGGTGTCTACCTCAGATGATGAACAAGATGCGGCTCATAGGGGTCTATTATGGCTTTGGCTACGACCGCTGCAGCGATTCCGACGAAGGACGTGAAGAAGGCCGCGAAGGGCCTGATGTTCGTAGAAGTCAAGGTAGATGGACATACCACGACCGCTCTGGTGGACACTGGAGCTGCGCACAACTTCATGTCGAGACAGGAAGTAGCGCGACTTGGCATCGGATTTGCCAAGGAACCAGGGCTCATCAAGACCGTGAACGCTGAGTCCCAACCAATCTTTGGCATGGCCAAAGACGTCCATACGAAGGTGGGTGGCTGGGAAGGCACGCTTAACATCATCGTGGTCGACTTGGACGATCATAAACTCGTCCTGGGCATGGAGTTCGTAGACTTATTCCCAGAGATGAGGATGGACCGAGGAGGATTGCATCTAGTGCTCCGGGGGCAGATCACGAAGTGCCCGTGAAGAGAGAGAGCATGCGTGCTAGATGGCTCTCGGCCATGATTGCGGAGGTGGATCGCAATGAGAATTCAGCCTCGAACATGGTGCAAGGAGAGGACTTTCGGCGGATCCAGAAGACTCTCGAAGAGCTAGAGGCTCATGCTCCAAGGTGAGTAGGTCTTAGGGCAGCATTGCACTACGCGGAAGCAAAGTTCAAGGTGGAACTTGCAATGGAAGCAGTGCGAGTAGAGGAGGGGTTCCATGAAAGATCTCCGACCATGGAAGCCGAGGTGACTCTACTGCGTTCAACCATCGAGGAGTGTATATCGAGGCAGGAGGTGCACAGCAACGAGTTAGATGAGGGGACAACCTCATCAAATCCTTTGACTTCCCGCTGTTCGGAGGTCAGGGCGCAGGATGGCGGAACGAGGATGCGCAAGCGCAGGAAGCGCAAGTGCATCGGATGTGGCGGAGCACATCAGCGACGAAGCTGTCTAGAGAACATGAGTAGGTGGCTCGATCCTGGAGTAGCAGGGTCTTTTCTGGATGAGGAGACGCGTAGGTCGAGGAGTGGAGCTCCTCGGGCTGACCCGGCGCCGGGTCATCCTTCTTGAAGGTCGCAAAGCGGAGCGGGGCGACCAAGGCCAACAGTGGTCATCTCGAAGGTCGGTGGCGCGAGGAAGCGACCATCAACGAGAGTTGGCATCAGGGTGTCGCGGTTGATATCCTGAGTGGTGGTTGCAGTCCACCAAATCTCAGACTTTTGCGAGCAAGCCGATGCGCGAAGGTACCGAAGTCCGAGGCAGGCATATGGCGAGGAGGTCATATCCTAGGGAAACGACGAGGAGGTCGCATCCCAACGTCTCCAGTGGAGTGGAGACTACTGCACAGTGCGCCTTCGGACAGCAAGGACGCACAAGTAGGCGGTGAGGCCCTACTTTGGGAGGTGACGCGCATGTTACATCCCCGGGACAACAGCAAGGTAGCTATGTCCCACAATCTTCAACGGACCGAACATTGGCATCAGGGTGTCGTGGGTGATATCCTGAGTGGTGGTTGCAGTCCACCAAACGACTTTTGCGAGCAAGCCGGTGCGCGAAGGTACCGAAGTTCGAGGCGGGGCATATGACGAGGAGGTCATATCTCAGGGAAACGACGAGGAGGTCGCATCCCAAAGTCTTCAGCGGAGTGAAGACTACTGCAGAGTGCGCCTTCGGACAGCAATGATACACAAGTAGGCGGGGAGGCCCTACTTTGGGAGGTGGCGCGCAGGTCACGTCCCCGGGACAATAGTAAGGTAGCTACGTCCCACAATCTTCAACGGACCGAAGATTGACGCAGAGTGGAACCTTCGGACAGCAAGGTGACACCGAGGAGTGTATGGTCAAAATGACTCGAGGTAGAGTCATGACCAAGTTCAAAGACGCGGAGGTCTTCTGGACAAACTGAGTTCAGAGACGCGGAGGTCTTCTGAACAACGCAAGTTCGGGGATGTGGAGGTCTTCCGGACGATGCAATCTAGGAGGCGAGTCGAAGGCTTTCTTGGATGAAGTGTGTGGCAACGAGAAAAGGCATTGCCAGAGACGGCAATGGCTTGAGTGGGGGAGGATGTCACGCCTCGCCTCTGCCACGTCCCAGGACGGACGCTGGGACGAAGCGGCCGCAAGCTGGACGCGCAGGGACAACGAGCGACGCAATGTGCACCGGGGCGCGCGAGGCAATCTGGGGCATGGAGCCAAAGCAGGAGGCTTTGGAGGACAGCGTCGATGTCCAAGAATGCAAGGAGATCGAGGAGGAGCCTCTGAGCATGCTTGGGACATGGCGGACGTGCGACGGGCGCGGAGGCACAACGCACTCCTACTCCTGCTAGGAATAGGACTCCTAGTCAAAGTAGGAGTTGGACTAGGGCAACGGAGTGCGGAAGGCTGAAGATAGCTGTCAAGGAATCCAAGTCCGATGAGGGACCATACAGGCTAAAAGGATGGACGCGATGAGGCAGCCATGCCCTGGACAAGTCCTAATGCGAGTAGGACTTGGACGGCCAAGCAGATCGAGCGGCAGGTGGAGTCTTCGGGCTGGAGCAGCTCCAAGATCTCGAAGGTCGACGAAGAGGGAGACTTCGAGAGATGCTTGGAGGAGAAGTGCAGGATTGGAAGGATTCCTACTCCTAGTAGGAATAGGAATTCGGGCCACTCCTAGGTCGAGTAGGACTTGGGCACGGACGGAGCTTCCTTCTGGATTGAGGGTCACTTGGAGTTGAAGTCCTAATCATAGGAGGACTGAAGAAAGGGAGAGGCCATAGGAAAACAGTCCTAGTCCTAGTAGGACTAGGACTTGTCCCGGCGGGCGCGCCCGGGGTGCCAGGAGGACGGCCTGACCAATTTGACTTCAAGATGGACTTTGAAGGAGGTGTTGGCCGAATTCTACTTGGTCTCCAGGATATTGAATTTCTACTCCTACTCCAAAGAGGTTTTTCTAGAGAAAGGGTTTGCATGCCTAGTAGGATTGAGTCCTTAAGTTAGAGTAGGAGTTGGTGCTCCTTGGCCCTATAAAAGGACATGTAATCAAGGCTTGTAAGACCATCCTGGACAATCTGAGATTGCTCAATAAATTCTCTAGTTTTCCTCTATCTTGTGAAGCCTCTCTTCTCTCCAACTGGGTGGGTGTTTCGTTGTGCATCCAGGACGCATCCGGAACACGTCCGAACGGGGCTGATCGGCGACCGAGCAAGGTTTGGCCGTGCCGCACGTCTGGTGTTTCATACTTGAAGCGTAAGGGCGTGACAACATGATATCAAAGCCAGAGTTCGAGATGTCTGGAGACGGAGAAGGTCCTTCTACAAGTGGTCATTCGCAGGAGACCGAGAATGGTACACGAGGTGCTGTCCAAGGTGAGAATGACGGGGAAAAGAGGACGGGAATGAGAGCAAAGTCCAGAGATCGCGTCGGCCACATAGAGGAGTATGTGGAGACGCTGGGCAGAAGTCTTCAAGAGACGAGCGAGGAGGTTCGTAGCTTGGAAGATTCAGTCCCAAAGGAGAGGGTGAACCGAGGAGGGTTGCATCCGATTTCTCAAGAGGCATTGGTCGCAGCCGAAGCTCTGGTGGAGCATGCAACCAACAAGGATCTTGGCGCGCAGGTCAAGGTTAGGGACTTGTCGTCAGATGACAAGCCCCGCTCTGGTGGCGAGCGAGGCAACCAGAAGGCGGTGAAGACCGAAAAGGGTGGCGCGATGAAGCTGGTGAGGTGCTTTGTCTGTGGAGGGCCGCACTACACGAGGGAGTGCGACAAGAAGACGGGCCTAGCCGCTATGGCGTCTACCTCAGATGATGAACAAGATGCGGCTCACAGGGGGTCTATTATGGCTTTGGCTACGACCGCTACAGCGATTCCGACGAAGGACGTGAAGAAGGCCGCGAAGGGTCTATTATGACTTTGGCTACGACCGCTGCAATATTGTATTTTTTTTCCTCATTTTCTTTTAGGCCTATTTCGCGATGGAATGATTCCCAAAGTGGAACTCTCCAACCTCGTGATAGGCGGTGTTGCCTTTTTCCATTTTTTTATTTTATCATTTTTTCTTTTTTTCCTTTCTTATATTAAATAATTTATTTATTAAATATAAAATATTTATTATATAATATTATTTATTATCTTATTATAAAATTACCATTAGATATAATGTGTTAGAAATTTGATTTTTATATTTAAATTGTATATTCATCGTTTGTTTCATGTAAGATTACATAAATTAATCATGTATTATATGATTGAAATGTATTGTGATAAATGTGTTAACACATGCGATTTAACTTCTTAAATTCCAACACTTGAAATAGATGACAAATGATTAAGAACGAGAAAAAATGACTTTTAAAAGATATTAAAATTTAGAAAATTAAAGTTTTGGTAATTATTTTTATACATGAAAGTGTGTTAAATATTATTTTTAAGAAATTTTAAAAGGAATATTAGTTAAGTTAAATGATAGTGCAAAATAAAAAATTCTATAAAATCATAATTTTTGTTCTTCGAACAAAAAATTATATTTCGTGTCTTAAGTAAATGAATAAATAAATAAACATTGGAAAATGATAAACCATTTACTTAAAGGGCAAAAGAGGAAGGACGTTACAATCAACTTAGGTAAGTCGGCTCTTACAAGGATAACACGTCCATTATTTCCTTCACCTGTCCATTCTACTAAGAGTGGAAAATTCAACATCAAAGTCAAAAAAATTCTTCGGATTTTTATCTAGGTAAGTTAACTACTCTTTTCCTATAAATTATCACTATAAAGTTCTGATGAACATCTTTTCTTAGCATCCAATATCTCTTTGTGCTTTTGTGTACATGTTTTGGTGTGGACGAAACCCTAGTTCATCTAAATGAAGCTTCATCTTTGCACCTCATTCGGAAGTTGTTGATCTTGACCTCTTAGAGTTCTTCAAAATTATGAAATTTCATATGTTGAATCCCAATTGGGTCTACTTCCATAGGCTCCAGAATAATGTTAATAGGATTTTTGTATGAAAAGTTATGAATTAATTATTGAGTTGTCCTTTTGATTTTGTATGACGAGTAGTCTGAATTGTAGATACTATAATAATTTAAATCCTTATTCTTAATAAATGAAATTTAAATGCCTTTTAAATGTTAAAGTCTTATTTGTGATTAAGTGGAATCATCGTTATAGACCATGTACAACGAAAAATATGAATTTTAAAGCAAACATCATTCAGTCCATCGGAATAGAAAAGTGAAAGAGAACAAAGGTGAATATCTGAATTTTCTTTAGAACCATATATGAAAAATTATGAGATTTATATGGGTTAAAGCTTAGGGATCTGATTTCAAGAAAAATTAGAATTCCTTAATTATCATAAGTAGTTCAGAGGTTATAATTTTTACACCCAATACCACTCAATCTCTCAACAAATTGAGAAGGTGAGGAACATAGTTGTATTGATGAAATCTGTAGAGCCCTTATACAATAGATCTTAAATGGGAATTTTTCATAAGACTAGGCTTCATAAAGTCTATTATTATGAAAAATTAGAATTGTGTTAATATCATATATTTACTAATTATTATGCATATTACTTTTAGTACCACATGAACTCCTAGTGTACTAAGGAGCCCTAGAAGTAATCCTCATTGTTATACCTCATGTGCCTTTGAAATGTCGTTTGACGTGACCATATGTTCTATATGATCGAAAAGTGAGTGCATTACTTTTAATGCAATTATATGATATTGTTCTACCTGATATGATATGGATTACGCATGCATTATGCATCTTATTTTATCATGCATTTATATTTTCTCTATCGAGATAATATGTCTTTTGTTGTAATGACGTAGTACAATATTTTTTCCCCAATATTAATATATTTATTATATTATAACATATTAATAGTAATAATAAAATAAATCTCAACTTGTTAACACCGTTGGTTATGATTTCATATTTATTTATTATCTAATATGAATGATAATATATTAAATTATTGTTTCATAAATTACTTTTATTTCTTATTATTTTTATTTTACATTTTCAATCATATTAATTCTATATGTTAATTTCCTTTTTTATTGTTACTTTTCATTTTAATTTCAACGTCAGATGCCCTTTTCTTTATCTATATTACTTTTTCTTTTAAGTTTTATATTTTTATATTTTATTGTCCTTTTTATAATTAATTTTCATTTTCTCACTTATAAAACTGAATCGAGTTCTCTTTAGATTTGCTGGTTCATTAGTTCGACCGACAAATTTTAGTAATACCGATGAATCTGACACGGCGAGCAACACCAAGGTGACTCGAGCACGGGACGTGCGTCTGGCCCGCGACCCCCTGCACCCGCTCTTGCGGGGCAGATCGTTCGGGGAGCGCGAGCCTAGGCTACACCCTACGCGTGGAGCATCGTCAGGTGGTGTCGACGTAATCCGAGAAGGGGACCGGTCCCGCATAAAATCTGTCTTCGCTACCACGGGGCCCACCGCAGAGTTCGTCGCTCACCGTCATCGGCAAGACTTACAACTCTATCATCTAACTTTATTTTGTAATGAAACTGACTCCACCTATTCATTTATTTTACTAGTTGTCCTTTTTATTTTACGATAATTTGCTTATTGACTACCTAGCCTATATGGGCACCACACATCACATTTATCTCTCCTCCACACGTGTCACTGGGCAAAATACTCCCTCTATAAACTATAATATAATAAATACAAAATACTAAAATAAATAAATATTTTTTTTAAAAAAAAAGAGAGCGATGGCGCTCCCTTTGGCAACAAGAGGAGGAGGCAGCACCTCAAGGAGTCGATGTTACTATCGTAATGATCCTCGACCCCGTCTTAGGTTCATCACAAGTCCCCATGATTGGCATTGACTCTGTCATCGCCACTACCATGGTCAATGAGTTCATCTACGACTTAATCGTCCCAACTATTGTGTAGGAGCGTCGACTATTGATGCTAGCTACGATGAGTTCCTACAATGTTTCAGTGGTCGTGGATAGACAAAGAGATTAAGATCTTGTTCGAGGAGTTCACGAAGCGATAAGATACAATGTTCGCCCGCAATACAATGACGACGACAACATCCACACTGACGCGATGGGGATGGCTTCACCTTTAGGAGCACCAATGAGAAGGCCATCTCCGACATCACTTGCAACATCTGGGGCGCTAGCGTCAAGCGCTCCCACAAACAGCGATGATGATGACATCCACGCCAATTCGGGAAGCCAACCATGATGAGAGCTTCACCGTCTCAATCAACAAAAGGCCGTTGAGCTGCGACAAGTGGTTCTCCAAGTTGCGATCGAAGTGAAGACATACCTTTGAGGTTATCTCTCTCGTACTTCCTCCCCTCCTCTTGCTTATGTTACAGTAGTCATGGTAGCACAAAAAACAACCTCCCCCCCTCCACAATAGCTGATAATTTTGGCCCCCCGATTTGCATGCCTCTCATGGGATTGTCGGTTATTGAGAGGACTATGAGGATTGTCGATTATTGAGAGGACAATGAAGAGCATCCTATCACCGTTGTTCAAAGAATTATTAATTCTGCCATCATGACGACGATGACAACTGCTCCTTAGAGGTGACACAACAGGGGGGGTGAGGGTCGCCCTCCCCTTCTTCCTCTCTCCTCTTTTTATTGTTTATTATATTTTTATATCATATTTATTATGTTAGGATTTAGATAGGGAGTGTTTTGCCATGTTAAAATGTGAATGAAAAAAATGTGACAAGCGACTAAGAATGGCAATATCCCCCGTCCCAGCGGAGCCCCACGGGGAATCCGGGGAATTTTTTCCCCACGGGGTGGGGATGGGGGCAGTCTCGCCCCTTCTTTCGGTGTTCGGAGCGGGGGCAGTCCATCCCGCCCTTCGGGCTCGAACCCCCGCGTCATAATATTCTATATATAAGTTATTTTAAATATCAATCGTAAGATCATATACATCACATCTTAACCGCTCACTCTATCATATATATATATATATATATTATAAAATCCTATTTTCTCTTACTTCCTTTCAAACAACACAATCCCTAACATCGACGCACGATGGAGAAGGAGAAGCGGTGGAGGGGCAGCCGCGATGCTCGATGGAGGAGGGGAAGTGGTGGCGCGAGAAGATCAGGCAACAGCAATATTTTTAGAATCAGATCGGTGACCGAACAAAATTCATCACCGGGTCGTGGTTGGACTGGCCCGACCGGGTTCGACCGGATTGAACCGAATTTTATTAAAATAATATTATTTATAATAATTATAAAGGTATAGCATAAGTTATATGTTTCTCTTACTTCCTTCCAAACATCACAATCCCTAACATCGACGCCCAATGGAGAAGGAGAAGCGGTGGAGGGGCAGTGGCAATGCTCGAAGGGGAAGTAGCAATGCTCGATGGAGGAGGAGGGGAAGTGGTGGCGTGAGAAGATCAGGCAGCAGCAATGTTTTTAGAACCAGATCGGCGACCGGACGAAATTCATCACCGGGTCGCGGTTGGACTGGTCCGACCGCGTTCGACCTAATTGAACCGAATTTTATTAAAATAATATTATTTATAATAATTATAAAGTATTGCATAAGTTATATGTTATGGTATATGAATAATGTACTAATAACTTATTAAAAATATTTAAAAAATAATATAACATAATTTTTATTAATTAAAAGTTTCATAATAATAATATAAATAGATTATTAATAATTTAATATCTACTATTTAATGATGATAGATGTTATATTAGTAAAATTTATCTTAAATTATTCTTATTTTTATTTAACACTTTCCTTTTTATTTTCTTTTTTTTTATGTCCTTTGATAAATTTCTATTCTAATATTATTCAATTTTAAATGCTTACATTTTTATTTCAATTCCTATTTAATTGTATAGATATGATATTCACTCCTCCTTAAGTTTCCTTATATTTCTTTCCTTTTTTTCTCATTTAATTTTCCTATTATATCATTTTTTTCAAAATTTTTTTCAAAAACTGCATTGAACTTGGTTGAATTGGTTCAACCGATTTTGCTCGGTTCAATGACAAAATGGATTTTGACACTTGATCGAATCAGATCACTGATCAATTCGTAGTTAAACCGGCCGGTCCGGCGCAGTGACGCTCGATGGAGGAGGAAGGGAAGCGACGACGCTTAATGGAGGAGAATGGACGACCGACGTCGCTCGATGGAGGAGGGGAAGCAATGACCGATGACGATCGATGGAGGAGGAGGAGAAGCAGCGGCCAACGACTTGATGGAGGAGGAGGGAAAGCGACAACGTTCGATGGAGGAGGACAGGCAGTAGTGACGCTTGATGGAGGAGGAGGGGAAGCAGCGTCGCTCGATGGAGGCAGACGGGCAATGGCAACGCTCGATGGAGGAGTGGCAGCTTCGACTTTTGTCATGAAGGAGATGACAACAACATGCGGGGCGACGGCGATGCTCAATGACGGAGGAGGGGTTGCGGCTTTGACTCACATGTCTGAGCGAGGAGGGGTTGGATGCGCTTAACTACCGGATGCGGGAGCTGCGAAGCTCGATGGCTAGATGCGAGAGAGGTGGCGCTCGATGGCTAGACGTCGAAGAGGCTGCACTCGTTCGCAATTTTCATGTGTTGTCGTCGAGATTGCACCTCTGCGGAGAATCGGGTTCTTGTGGGGGTTCGAGGCCCGCAAGGATTGGGGAAGGGGATGAAAGTCCCCTGCACTAGAGATTTGGCGCGGGGACGGGTGCAGCAGCCGATCAACGGGGTCGGGACGGTGAGAGTGTCCCCGCCCCGAACAGGGTCGGTGCCACTGCTACGTGTGACATCCACATAGGTCAGGCTTATTGGATCTAAATTTTAATAACATATAAAATTATATTTTTACAAATATCGAAAGATTAAAGTTAAAATGCTAAAAAAGTTTAAAGGAAAAGGGATAAATTTGTGCACTACATTTTGATTAAAAAATTAATTATGATCCTATTAAATTTTGGATGAATCATAAATATCAAAGTTGTAGAGAATTCTGTTAGCTTTCCATAAAAAAAATCATCTCGTTTGGATAACTGTGTAAAAACTTATGTTTACAAATAGTGCATGGCAGTCAACTTACCGACTGGAACACATGTCGATTGGTCAGTACAAAAAATGCCCAATTTTAATAAACAGAATGACAAGACTGTACCAGTCGATCGGTCCGAAAAATAGGTCGATCGGATAGTGCAGAATTCACCAATAGTCATATTTTTTCATAAAAGAAAGTGTATCGCTCGATCGGTCCATATGTGTGATCCATCGGCCTTCGAGTCAAATAAACAGTAACAGTCAATTTTGAAGAAGAAAATTGTGGAATGATTTTTGGACAACTTTATCGCTTCCTGAAGCCTATAAAAGAAGTGTCAAAGCCAGAAGTAAAGACAACCCATCAAAGCTTTGAAGAAAAAATTAAAGTTATCAAAAGACATTCTCCTTAAAATTTTCATTTTTTTCTCTCTTCTCCTCTTATGCGTCAAATTTTGCATATTGAAAAATTAGAATCAAAGCATATATTTGTTCTATTGATATCGACATGTGGGACATAGTTGAAAAATGTTATTATCTTCATGAAAAGTTACCTACAGATTCTAAAGAAAAAGAAAATATTTTTTTTTAACTTGATTAGAAAGTCAAAAATATTTTTTATTGTGCTATGGAGTTGAATTGTGAAACTGCAACCGAGATTTGGAAAAAACTCATCATTACTTATAAAGGAACTGACAAAATTAAAGAATCTAGATTGAATATTTTAAAACATCAATATGATTCTTTCAAAATATATGATAATGGATCCATAAATGATATCGTTGCTCGGTTTAATGATATTTTGAATGACTTAACCTCCTTGGACGAGCAAAGAACTAACCTAAAAAAAGTGAAAAAAAATTTCAGATCTCTTTTCTCCAAATGACATACGAAGAGGACCGTGATTGAAGAAAAAGATTTAAACAAATTATATTTTGATGATTTTATTGGTTCACTTCTAACCTATGAGATCTCAATTCAAGAATATTAAGAAGAAAAAACTTCAAAGAATAAAGCATTAGCTTTAAAAGCAAACGAAAATGAAGAAGACTCAAGTGAAGAAGAAATGGACGAAAAGAGACTCGCCTGATACACAAGAAAATTAGATAAGCATCTCAAGCTGGTGAAAAAGAAAAAGAAGAATGAGAAGCCTACTCGAAGATCATACGAAAATCACAAAGAAGAGGCATCTCGAAAAGGTAAAAAAAAAATGAAAAGTCAAGTGAAACAAGTAACTCATGAAATTCCTCTGGCAATGAAGCATACTTATGCTTAATGACTCACAACGATGATGTAACTTTTAACACTTCAAATTCAAATTATGACTCATTTATCTCTTCCGAAGAAAGTATTTCTTTAGACATAAACAAAGAACTCTCCTCTCTTATAAACATATATATATTTCAATTAAAGAGGGAAATGAAAAATTAAAAGAAGAAGATTATACATATTATGTGAAAAATGAAACTAAAAAATGAAATTGATACTTTAAAAATAACACGTGCTTGTGAAATAGTAAACTAGCATATTCTTTAGAAAAGATAAAATAAGAAAATACTTTTTTGAAAATACACAAAATAATACTATTTCTCAAATAATGATAAAATAATCTTATAAATCATTTTGAACATAAAAACTTTTATTGAAAATCTAATCATTTTTATTATAGAAAATCACATATTCATATTTTGCATACGGATTTTATGGCCATTATGTTTTTTCGCAACTTATACATTTTTCATATTTCTCGATTTGTCTTCATAAAAAAAGTAAAGATTGTTGGATATAAGTTTGAATTACATATAAAATTATATTTTGATGATACAAATCTTGAAAAATTAAAATTAAAATGCTGAAAAAATTTAAAAAAAAAGAGACAACTTTACGCACTACACTTTGATTAAAAAAATTAACTATGATCCTATTAGATTTTAGATGAATCATAAATATCAAAATTATAGATAATTCTCTTAGTTTTTCATAGAATAAAAAATCATCTCATTTGGATAACTGTGCAAAAGATTATGCTTAAAAAGCAAGACGATCGATCTACCGGTTGGAATACCGATCGACCTGCCTGCAACACCGATCGACCGGTCCAGAACATAGGTCGATTAGTCAGTGTAAAAAATGCTCAATTTCAATAAACAGAATAACGAGACTGTATCGGTCAAACACAGGTCGACCGGACAGTGTATAATTTATCAACGATCATATTTTTATAAATGAAAGTGTACCGATCGATCTATATGTGCGGTCGATCGACTTTCGAGTCAAATAAACAGTAACGATCAATTTTGAAGAAAAAGATTGTGGAATAATTTTTTGACGACTTTATCACTTGCTGAAGTCTATAAAATGAGTGCCAAAGCCAAAAACAAATTCATCCATCAAAGCATCGAAGAAAATTTTCAAATTATCAAAAGAAAATATTCTTCTTGAAATTTTCATTTTAAGTTTTCTTTTATTTCTCTCTTTTCCTTTTGTGAGCTTAGCATTGTAAAAGAGATAAGCATTTTATTTGAAAAAATGTTGAGAGAGCTCCTATGTAAATGAAGTTTAAAATTTTACCTCTTGAGCGAAAGAAATAAATTAGCTTCATTGGAGGAGAGATATGCCTTATCTCTCGAAGCGGAGAAAAGACGATGGTGTAAAAAGCTTTTCTTCCTTGCCCCATTTGAAACAAAGGAAGAGATTCTAGTGGAATATCCGACGGTCTCGAGGTCGAGAAGTCGAAGCGAGAATGTAAGTTAAGATGTAGCCGAACCTCGTCAACAATCACCACGTGCATTGTGATTAACTTATCTCTATCTCTCACTCTCATATTGTTTGATGTGATATGATTTGTGTCGATTGTTGAATTGGTTTTAAGCTTCCGTAACATATTATTGTGAAATCGATATTTTTTTAAAAATATCAATTCACCCTCTTCTTGGTGCCCTTTGAGATCCTAGAGCGCTATTGCAGATAAAAATGATATTTGATGGAAAAAAATTAATAATTGGATGGTAGTTTGATTATGGGGTTAAGTAGCCTGTGGGGGTCCACAGGTGTGGCTCGCCATCGATCACACGATCGAACGGGATGCAGATCGCACGGTCTGACCACATAAGGAGCGGCTCTCGCCACATTTGACCGGTCGGTTCTTGGTTCAGTTTTTTCACATCCCGCACGACCGACCCCCTCTTTTTCCCCAAACCCTTGTAACTGCCCTAGATTCTGATAAGGAGCTTGAGGATCGCGAGATTTCTTCCTTGTTGCTCGCTCATGCATTTTGATCCCGGCAGCCATCGGCTCTGTTAAAGACTTCGAAGACACCATCGCCTTCGCTTCATCCCTCTTTTCCTCCAAGGACACCCTCGATCACGAAGGTCAAGCGCTTGTCTGGAGTTGATAAAATATGTGCTCTATCTGACCTCTCAGCAACAGTAGGAGCGATCGCAATCTGCTGATGCGGGAGATCGTTAAGCTACCATGGAGGGAATTACAAGTCAATTACTCATGTGTGGCAATTGTCTATTCTCCAGACTACTACGCTTGCAAAAAGTAAAGAAATGTGACAACAAGAAGGAACAAAAAATGTAACTGGATTTAAAGTCCATGAACCTGAAAAGAGAGACATATTCTGTCTGAAATTAAATATATTGGTTAAGGTTTAAAGGTTACAGGAAGTAAAGAAATGGTGAGACAATTTTGAAGTTCGAACAAATTACTTGCTTGTTGTTAAGCACCACAAATACACCTTCCTTCAGAAACTACAAACTCAAACTATATATGATGTTTATCAAGTCAATAACTAGGAAGTACTGAAATTCATGCATTTGGCTGTGGGGAAGCATTACAAAATCAGTAAATCAGTCCTCCCGTGGCATTTCCATCTTCTACAGATAGCAAGATCCAAGGGGGGCGTCAGTGGAGAAAAAACAAAGAGAGAAAAATATTACTCTTAACTCTTGTCGACTCATAAGCGGTGCTGAGCCAATTTGCCTGAACCATCGCGAACCAACCTTTCTTCGTTTGTTCCATTTGACCCAGCGCGTTAAAGAGGGCCCTTGATCTCCACATCAACGGTGGCCCCACAGCCGTGGAGTAAAATAGGCTCCACAGCTTACTTAACCCCTTTGAATATAAAGAAAAATTGAAAAAAAAGATGATAAAATTGAAGAATATTTACTAATTTTTCTTTGGTTGGAAGCTAATCCATTTTTTATGTAGAACAAGGCCGGATCAAATGCCACTTTGCAATTGAACGAATAGGTTTGATTGTAATAACGTTACTCGAATTAAAAATCATAAGTCATTATACAATGTCCCACAATGGGTTGCCGTAGTTAATTTTCCATCTTAATGGAACATGTACGGTTCTTTTCTTTCATGTCACTTCACTTTTAGCAGTAAAAAAATGATAATTTGTACTGTTATACTTTCATTTTTCTAATAGTAAGATAGAATAAAAAAAATAGAGAAATTAACATAATAGGAAAAATTCTAATGATGGAAAGTTTAGGGTATAAATAAAACTGATAGCTACTTAAAAACGATTAAAGTTTCAAATAGTAACATTCGATTTGATGATTCGTCGAGATCGATTGGATGTCGAGTCTGGTTCGGATCGAATCGATCGGGAACATCGAGCCCATGGTAACCCGATCAGGACCCCTACTTAACGTGGCTGCCTCTCTGGTTAAAAATTTCAAATTACCAATTTGCCACTCAAAACCTTCCCCCAAAAAATCCCTCGTCCCTTCCGCTATTATTATCGGGCGGCGGCTCCTCGATTTGTCCTCCTTTATCCCCTTCGCCGTCGAAAACCCTCATCAAACCGGAGCCCCTCTCCCTGCCTCTGCCACCGGCGACGTGATCTCGTTTCGAGATACTGTAAGTTTAGAGTTTTCTTCGACGGAATTCCTCATCTCTTCTCCTAAATCTTCTCTGTACGCCGGTGCTCGCTGTCTAGAGTTCTCTCTATATCCATTTCGATCATTCTTAGTGGTCTTCTTTTTAGTTTTATGACTATTTTTTAGATTGCTTTTTAGGCTTACATTTGAGTGATTCGTCCCTCTTTTTTCTGGTTTGGCGAAGATATGATTCTAGGGTTTATGGTTTTCATGCTTGGTTTCGAGGCTTCTTAGGTTTATTTTTTACCGATAATTTGTATTTTTCTTGTGCTAAGTGAAAGTTATGAGCTTGTTGTGTTGTTTATTAATGGAGTTTTTACTATGAGGGGTACTTTCCTTTATCTGCAACGATGACTGAAGCAGAATGCTAAGTAGATGCAAAAGGCGGGTATTTGTGTTTTACCAAGATACTGACTGCTATGAGCAATGATTCGTGCGAAAAGTGAAAAGAGCTTGAATGCAGCTTCATGTATCCTGACGTCTCTTCATCTAATAGCATTTTTATCGACTTCTTTTGGGAAAAAAAAATATGCGAATGTTTGATCTGGAATGGGGTTTTCTGGTGGATATCATGGGTGAAGTTTTTATCTTATAAGTCAGGGAATTCTGCAATATTTCCCCAATATATGTTGAACCATTCTTTAGTTTTCTTTATATATCTCTATCATGAGAAGTATCTTTGTGTAAATTTTCCTAAAAGGTCATGTCTGTTATGGATGCCTTAGATACTTCTGATGTATTTAGATGTGGGAGGATGCATGCCACATCCCAAGCTGCACCGGATGTGCAGAAGCATTAGGAAAGAATCTGGAACATCTCAGCATGGACAATGTGTTTAGTTCTCGCACATGTTTATTTCTGAACCTTTTAATATAAAATACATTCATATCTTTGGATTTGATTTGTGGATTTAACTTTTCCTCATCTCTTATGAGGACCAAAGATTTCTCTTTCTCCTGGCGTTCATCTATGAATAGATACTTTCTGAGTTGGTGTTTTTGAGAAAGGGAAGCATGACTACAACGTCCGAATAGTCATCTCTTTTGTGTTAATAGATGTAGAGAGAAAATACATGTGTGGTGCCAAAATGCAAAATGAGAGCAAAAAAAGCTATATGTATATCCCCTAAGTAAAAACTATATGTATATGTATATATCTCACACCGTATTTGAATGCCCAATTTAGTCAAAGAAGATACATGATGTACAATGTTCTCAACATAAGTTTGCGGGTCCCAATAGTGTTGTTACATTGCAGTCATATTGGCCATAGGACCAAGGTTGTTTAAGGAGGTAGACTTGTATCGTAAGTTCGATATGTAAATACGAAGAGTTTAGATATAATATTAATTTAATAATAATTATAAACTATAAACACATAAAAGTTTCACTTACACATTTTCTAATATTTTAAATATTGTTTATTTTTTTATCCTCACTCACTATCATCATTTTAAATATTTTAGTACTATAATACACATATTCAACATATTATTTAATTTTAAATACTATGGTTCAAAGAATGAAGTTTTAAAGAATATTATTGGGAATAAATATTATTATACAAGATACTGTAAAGTTTTATTATTCAAGTAGTTTATTCTCTCATATTTTAGCTTATTATATTATATATTTTAAAGAATAATGTAATTACAAAAAATACGAGAAGAGATAAATGAAACAATAAAAGATTAGGGAATGAAAAGAAGAGATAGCAAAAATAACGAAAAAATGATGGTAATAGGCTTCGAACCCAGGACCTCATCAAGCTCAATAACTCCTTCAAGCCACAGCGAGTTTACTACTTTACACGTTTGTATCTATGACTTCAACTGATTTTACCGAACCAAAGCGTTTCCGGTTCCGATTTTAAATCAAACTATGAGTTTACAGCGACTTAACTCATTTTCCTACCCAGAAACATAAACTCGGATGATTTTAAGTATTAATACGCCATTTTAACAACCTTGCATAGGACTTCTACAGGAAAAGTTGGTGGCTGCATTGGTGAGTGATCCCCAATGACACCAGTGACCATGTATGATCTGCAGAATTCCTCTATGGAAGATGAGTCAATTTCTTAAGTGGAAGTTCTATAATAGGAAAATCACATTCCTCATTTCTTTTATCCCAAAAGTAGCTGATTGCAGGTTGTTTATAAAATATGCGAACTTGTTCTTGACTTGCTCTTCCCATAAGATCCTGACTCAAACATAACTGATTTTGTGTTTACTCTATCGTTCATGTGAAACTAATTTTGAATGTTATTAAAACTTTCGCTTAATTAATATTTTTGAAGGCTTTTGTATGTGACTTTATATTTCTGAATTTGATAACCTTGATGATCTTATTTTTACCCTATGCGCCTAAATTATTTCATTTAGGCTGCAATGATTTGTTCAAGTTTTTGGGCAGTCTGTTTCATTATAGTTGATTTCATTGTATGATCATCTTGATATATCTTGATTTCTCATTTTGACTTTTTTTTTTTTGAGGAGAGAATGATTGGTAATTGCCATTTGTGTAGCAGATCATGGATTTGGCTCAAGAGAATTTCACTGAAGAAGAGAAACTTGTTGAAGCTGAGGATGTAAATGATGCTAAACAAGAACAAACTGATGATGTGGGAACTGAAGTTGGTGAAAAGAGGTGGCCCGGGTGGCCTGGAGAGAGTGTTTTTCGTATACTTGTTCCAGGTCACAAGGTGGGTGGCCTTATTGGACGTAAAGGGGAGTACATAAAAAAAATATGTGAGGAATCGAAAGCTCGTATTAAAATTCTTGAAGCACCTGCTGGTGTTCCTGAAAGAGCGGTAAGTTTACCATTAGTCCCATAAATGATATTTTAGAATAATTTGGCTAATATCTATAAGGTCATATTATGATGATGATTATTATTGTTTCTATGAGAGGGGCTCTACGAGATGCTACACTATATTTAATACATTGCAATTTTTTTTTGAATAATCACATCTGGTGGTTGCCAACACATGGTGAAAAGTTATTGTTATACACATCATTTCATGACATAACTGTTTTAGAAATCTACTGCTATGTTATTCCTAATAAGTGTAGGTTTGGATCCTTGCCTTCTGACTAAAGTAACTGCCTAGACTTAGATAGATTGTGTTTACAATATAGATCTCAATTACATCGGATATTGGTCTAGAGCTGAGTTTGCTTCTATGATTTTTTGGTATTAATACAAAGTGGATGACTATCCAACCTCGTACATCCTTTCTCCCTAAGGGTCTGTTTGAATTGAGGGCAATGAAAGGGTGGGGTGGAATATGGGGGAATGAAATTAGTTAAACCATGTTTGGCTACATTTTTTATTAAAGTTAAGAGGGGTGAGGCGGAATAGCTAAGCCCTTTAAACATCACATTTTTCATTCCACCAATTTGGTGGAATGAGAAGGGATAGATTATTTTAGACCAAATTAGCCTATGTTTTATAGCCGGTCCCAAGCCCGGATAAAGGAGGAGGGTTGTGTTAGGCCCCGACAGCCAGCGTAAAACTCTGTCGAATCTCATGAACATGGATCAATGAATATATTGGAATGACGTCGTATGATCCATGTAGCCGATCCCACCTAGTGGGATAAGGCTTTGTTGTTGTTGTTGTTGTATTACCAAATTAAATTATTTCTCTTCTTACCAAATTAAACCACCTCTCTCTCTCCTTCATTGATATATATCATCATATATTATCTTTTTTCTAATATGAATACATATTTATCTATAATTTTTTATTAAATAAAACTTTTTAGTAAATATAAAATTTTATTCAAAATAAACATAAATATACTATTTAAAAATAATTTAATATTAATATAATATTTTCAATCCGGTTGGGACGTAAAATTTGGATTCGATCCCGACCCGACCTGGCCGGGTTCAAAGAAATAAGACTCGGTTCTGACCCAATTATCCATCGGGTCGGGAAAACATTTGAAAAATCCTAGCCGGTGAGGGCGAGGGCAACTAGGTCATCCCGGTTTATGCTCACCCCCTAATTAACGATTATAAATATTTTAAATATATAATGAAGGATAAAAATGAATTTTATACAAATAAAACTTTCGTTACCCCACCCCACATCTTATATAATTTATTATTCAAACATGGACTTTCTAATGACACACCACCCCACCCCACCTCATCACTCACCACACCACTCCATCCCATCCCTCCATTAGTTATTTGCCAAACAAACCCTAAGGGTCTGTATGGTTCAAAACTCGTTGAAAGGAAGGGAATATAAAGAATGAGAAGGGAAAGGATTTGAAGAACATGGAGGGGAATGAAGGTGAATAATTATCTTTATTTGGTTAACATAATTAAAGGGAAGGGAAGGAAATGAATGCTAAATCATAATTTTATTTAGACAATTTTATCCTTTATATGTTTAATTTATATGGATAAAGATATATTAAATATATCTTTCCCTTCCTTTCACCTCTGACTTAAATTCAAACAAACAGGGGAATCAATTTTCCTCTTTTTCCTTCCCATCTATTCCCCTCTTTCACCCCCAACCAAACAGGCCCTAAAAGAAGTCGTGTTTGCTTCTGACCTTGTTAGAGGAACTTTTATATAGAAGATATACAAATTCTTGCTTACTGCAAGATGATTTCCTCATTGAATCAATTTTACTTTCCTAACAAGAACTTTGCTGGTACATTGGTGGATTGGTTTGATTATTCCAATTTTGTGTGTTTCAATGGACTTTGTCTTTTAGGTAGCATTCTTCTTAAGCTTGTTTAACTGACAGATTCGGAATGTAATGCTATTTTGTAACTGGAATCATGTCTGAAATTAATATTAGTTGTCTTTTGTCAATTGTAGTTCGGAAGTCTTTTGTCTGTTATCATGAGATGGTCATACCCTCGTAGGGATGCTAATTCATTCTTTATTGCTGTTTGTGTACAATCTTCTCATGAATAGGTTTTGACTATTCCACTTCAAAAAAAAGTTTTAACTATTCTTTCTTATCTCCTAAAAAAATTATTCTTTCTTATATTCTTCTCTAATGGTTAAGTCAGAATGTAGTAGATTCCTGTTGGGTTGTCAAACAATTTAGGAAAATTGAAGTCCCTGGAAACTGAAATCATTAAGCATTTGTTTTGAATGCATCACTTCTCCTGTTGTGAATTTTATTTGAAGAGACTCTCCGTTGTGCCTGCATTCTATGATGGACTTGACGATTCTATAAGATTGTTGCCCCATCATTGGATCAGATCTGATGATGGGCATTTGTCTTTTCTTCTCTTTAAATATCGTTAATTGGTCTCCTAAAAAAAAATAGTTAATTGGTTCGAAGTTGCCTCCTTTCCATTCTTTTCCTTGCTTTGTGATCTTCTCCAAATGCTGACAGTCTATTTCTAAGTTTGTGTATATTGAAGATAATGGGCCTCCTTCCTGGGAATGGATTGTATAATAATGGTCGGCGAAGTGAGATAGAAACATGATTGTTCTTATGGGTGCTTCCAATTATCTAGGATTTATGCTTTGGTCTTCATCTTTCTTTCCTGACTGAATTGATTGTTTCTAAGCACAATAGTTATTTGGGTGCTGATTGAATGAATTTTCTGCGATCTTGTTGGCTTATTCTTTGGGTCATTAAAAAGCTCAACATGCGAATCGAATTTGAAATGCCTTCTTTCCCTCAATTATTTGATCTACTTTTTATAGAAAAATATCATCTAATTTTAGATCCTTGGTCACAAGAAAAAAGTTTCTAGAATCTAAGAGTAATGAAAAGAGAGTAAACAATAAGGAAATATACACAAGCTATGTGGAAAGAATGATAAAAGCAAATGGAATGACTACTCACAAACTGTGTGAACCCCTTCTGTTAGCTCCTTCCTTTTGCGCTTCTGCTTTCTACTTTTGCTCCTGTTTTACACTTGTGAATTTTCCTCTGTTTTTACAGTTCTAATACGAAGTAGATGAATTATCAAACTCTATAGTCATTCTCACATTTCTAAAAAAATTAATGAAATGTGATATGAAGATGGATGCCAACCTGGATCCTTTAAATCTTTCGATAATTATTTTTCATACACCCCTCTGAAGACTCGTGCTAATTTCTTCTACATTCACTAGTCTTCATTGCATCTTTTCTTACTTTGATCAAATTTCCATAAAATAAAAATTCGATTTCTAGAAAAAAATCAATACTACTACCAAGACATAGTTTCTTTTATTCTTAGCAGGTTACCCCTAAGATATTAAAGTGGAGTAGCGTTTAGAAGTGAAACGAACACTATAATATATGTTTGAAAGGGGAAATTGATGCTACTATGTTAGTTGGCATAATATCAGAAGATATGAACTATGTGTAATAGATTTTAGAAAATAACCTTTCAAATTTGAAGAGAGTAAATATTTATAGATGATTAAGATATGTTGGTTTCAGATGCAAAAGTAATCACCTAAAATCGGTTAAAATTCGTGCTCTGACCCTTCTAGCACAATAACCAAATGAATCTTTGCAGGTTCTTTCTGCAGACATAAGGGAACATATCAAATGATCTTTGTGATTTCAAAATAGAAGGGATCTTGGGCTTCAGAGCTGCAAAATTATCTGAGCTCTTACATTTGGATGACCACCAATGCTTCTCTGGTAATTTCAGAACCCGATTGATTGAGTTGTTGAAGATAGTCAACATGCCTCAAAGACAACCAGAGGTTAAAAGTTGGACATGAAATATTCAACGATCTTTAAGGGAAATGAAAATTTTACATCTTGAAGAGAGGAGCCTGGCCTTAATGTTTTCTTGGGTTTTATGTTCCCTATAATTCTCCCACAACATGCATTTCAGTAAATAAAATGTTAACATTCTAAAAACGGTTCTTTAAAAAAAAACTAATAAAGGTTTATAAATTCCATTAGCATGCAAAACAAATGCATGTTTGCAGTTGCACTCGATGCAATTTCATGGCCTAATTTTATGTTTGTGGAAAGTGATCAACTGATGAGATGTGTTTGCAGTCAATAAATAATAAGCAACATCTCAATCCACGGTTACGATTGATTAAAAATCTTCTATTAGTCTATGATCATACTCATCTTATAAAATTGGATCAACTTCAGAATGACATGATGATAATGTTATAAGGGTTTAAATAAGGTATAAGTAGTTCCTATTTGCTAATCAGACTTTTGGAGGTGTGATCACTTTTATTTGACATGCTAAATGGTTTGTATGCTGAAGTTTAAGGTGAAGCTCAATATTGAGTTTTATTTTCCCTTTTTGAGGAGGGACTCAACGTTGAGTTCTGTCAAAGTGGTATTTTTATCTAGTTGAATTTCGCTCAAGCTTTTTGGATTGGCGAAACATATTGCAACATTAATAATGCTAGCAAGTGTCTTTTGTAAATATTGGGCTAAAGTTAATTTTACTTTCTAAAATTAGCAAAGAAGATGAACTTTACTGCTTTTAATACCTTTTGTTGACTACCTTATCTAGGTATTGGTAAAGTGGGTAGATGGACAAACCTTCAAATGTATGATTCTAGTATCTCATCTAGAATCACCCAAGGCATCTGACCTTTGTTAATACATTAACATCGTTCAGATGCTGCATCCTTTTTTTGGAGGTTCCATTGGCTCAGATATTTTTATTGTTGTCTGTAACGATGTTGCAGATATATCTTTCTTGCTATCATAAATTAGGCTGTCTGTTTGAATTGTATGCATACTAGCAGTGTATGGATATTAGGTGTTAGTTATTATGGTGAAACTAGACATCCTACATACTTTCTTTTCTTGTATCTTACCTTATTTTTAATGTTTTCTCTTTCATATGCATGTGTTCTCAAGTACTTGCTTTTCACTTGTCATTGAGGATGTTTATTTGTGTAAAATTTTTCTCTTCGAAAAAGGGAAAAAACCTAGAAAAAGGAAAAGAAAACTACTTTAAGCTGACATTTGATGTTACTTTGTTCTCATTCAGGTCATGATCTCAGCAAAGGAGGAACCTGATGTTTCAGTTCCTCCTGCTATTGATGGCTTGCTAAGGGTTCACAAACACATAATTGACAATTTAGATGGTGATTCTGCTCATCCTCCACAGGGTCCTGGTAACATAGTGCACACAAGATTACTTGTTGCAGCTACGCAAGCAGGGAGTCTCATTGGTAAACAGGGAGCGACAATAAAATCCATTCAAGAGGCATCTAATTCAGTTGTTCGTATACTTGGTACATTGTCTTTCTTGACATAATTCACTTTAAATTTTGCCATTAGCTGACAATTTTCTATTTCCTTATGCTTGCAACTATTGATTTTCTTGTCTTAAATTTCCATAATCTTTGCTTTCAGAAAAATTCCTTGATCATTATAACTTTATTTTATTCCATGCAGAAAATCTACCTCCTGTTGCTCTGCAAGATGACCGAGTTGTTGAGATACAAGGAGAGCCAAGCGGAAGGCATAAAGCTGTAGAACTTATAGCATTACATTTAAGGAAATTTTTAGTTGATCGTAGTGTTCTGCAACTATTTGAAAAACCAGTAAGTTAACTTTATTTTGGTATATAACTGCTGTGCTGGGACTTAATATCATGTGATTGAACACAGTAGTTTTTTTTGTTCTATGCTGAATGCATGCATCTTTATCCTGTTATAGATTATGCAGAGTATGCATATGGAGCAGAGTATGCCCCCTCCTCAGCCATGGGGCCCTCCACAAGGTCTCCCTCCAAGCGGAGGTGGTGCAGGTTATGGTGGAAAACCTCAGTACATGCCTCCGCGACCGCATGATCACTATTACCCCCCACCTGATCTTCCTCCTATGGACAAGCAACCTCATCATGGCATATCAATGTATGGACAAAATGCACCTCATTTGGGAGTCCATTCGACGAGTCAGCAGACATCGTCCATGGTATCTCAGGTATATTAAATGATTAATTTGATGTAACACCTTCTTAAAATAAGATGCTCATTACAATGCTGTTATCTTTTCTCCCGCAGATAACGCATCATATGCAGATTCCGCTTTCATATGCGGATGCTGTAATTGGAGCAGCTGGTGCTAATATTAGCTATATCCGTCGTTCCAGTGGAGCAACTATTACAATACAGGAAACAAGAGGGGTCCCTGGGGAGATGACAGTTGAAATTTCTGGAAGTGCTGCCCAAGTCCAAACTGCTCAGCAGTTGATACAGGTATGCTTTTCCTCAAGTGTTATGATAAAAATTTTGAGTCTGCTTATGAACTGCTAAATATCCAGTAACTAGGAGTGAATATTGATTTTACTCAGAAAGCCCATGGTGCCTTTCGAGATGTGTTTTTAGCAAGAGTAAATCAGAACTAGATCCTAATTATGCTCATATATTTAGTCAATACAGAAATGGGTGGATAGTATTTCTTCCTGAGTGGTCATCTTTCCCATGCACGAAATGATTTCTAAAAGTCTTCTCCTGTGACTTGATTAATCTTATTTTAAATGCAGAATTTCATGGTTGATGCCGCTCCAGCTCCAGCAGCACCTGCGCCGAGTTCGATGGGCCCTGTGGATCAGGGTTATAATTCGTACTCATCACATGGAACCATGTATGGGTCTCCCCCTGGGAACACTGGACCTGCTGCACACAGTGGAGGATATGGCTCAGCCTATGGGACCAACTATGGATATTAGATAGTGTTAAGAAGCTAAGTAGAATGGTATATTACTGCAGAACTTCACCGGAAAGAGAAAACCGAATATTCTGCTAGAGAATTTCTGCTGGGGTTGTAGTTACCAACTGTTAGGGTTTCATATCTAACTTTTGCATCTGTACATTAACTCCAGCGTTTGGAAGCTTTCTGTTTGAGTACTTTGCCTTTTGAGGCCACCTAACATTATTTCATTGATGCCAGTTGATGCCATTTCTTATCTTTCCTCTGTACGTGCCCACGCAATATCACTCATTTGGCCTATTTTTCAGTTGATTTTTTTTCTTCACTTGCCTCACTTTTCCAAAAGCTGACTGAAATGCACCTCTACTATCCCAACTATCCTGTATGATGAATCCTAATCTGCCATATTGACCGTATTGCTTTTATCCATGTTTCAGTGGAAAATTATGGCAGCTCCTCTGATTCCTTTTTAAAATTGTTTTGTGATGCTAATAAAGTCGTCAATCCCATTATCCCTCTTGTAATGCCTGTTCTTACTTGAAACGTACCCTTCGGATCTTTGGCTTTTCTTCTACAGTCTTTCTTGTTTCTCTATGCTTGCACAATCACGTTTCGTGCCGCGCATATAGAGGATATCATTCTGCTTTCTGGTGTCTGCCGCTTGAGTCGCATTCAATTATGTGCTGTGGCAGTTTAAGACAGGTAGATTCTTGTACAGAGAAAATGCGTGCATGCCCTTGGTTATCCCACGAATTCACGGTAATGTTTGCTGTGTAGCCATTTCTTCTCAAAACTTCCACATCTTTTTAGTACCGACTCGGGTCCCTAATTCGAAATTGAGTTAAGAAATAGAAAGATATTTCCAGACTTAAATGGTTATTTCAATAATCGAATCACTGTACGCAGTCGTTCTCTCCACATTACCACCGTGCAGGAATCTAATCAATGGCATGCAAACATCTTTTCACCATGTTTAGTTTTCCATATTTGCTTCCAGGTTTCATGATACAGTCATCCACGTTGATTGCTGATCTTTGTTCTCCCTACTGTCATTTGGAATCCATTTTGTCTCAACGTCAAATCTGTCAAGATTTACTTGATCAATTCTTCCTCTCATTTTTTCTTCTTGTCCCGTTTTTTTGAGCCAGATGACGAAGCGTTGCAGCGGCACGCTTTTGGCGCTGTCTCATGATTATAACAGTTCACATTTTTCTTACCGTCCACGTCGCGGACGCACGACACCGACGTCCCCGTCACCAAATAATTTAGGAGCAAATCTCTTTTCCGTCTGTGGCTTATGAATTATTTCTTTTTCTGTATTACGAGCATTGGTTTACAAGACGTGGTACAGTGAAAAAAATTGACTCTTTATTTCGTAATTTATGAGTATTCTTTCAACAAAAAAGTATTATTTTTTTAAAATTTTTTTCTTTTTATTTTGGATTTAATTAACTATTTAATTAAATAAATCAATTATTATCTATCCATTTATCATGAAAAGCAGCAGCTCTTTTGCGGGCGAATTTTATGTGTTTATTTTTTTTATTAAATCGTCCTCCTTTAATTTCTTCATAATAATATGCTATAACAAGTTTGCGTGTTTTATTTTATTTTTTTAAAATGGAATATTTATGTCATTCGGGGTTTATCACATCATTAAAGTAGTAAAAGGAAAATAGTAATCGGAAAGAACAAAAAGTATTGGTTGATTAGTCCGACTGAATTAGTACCGAAACTGAAGTAGTAATTAACTCATCTAACAACTGCCCGTAAATGGTACCTAATGAACCCACCGCCACCACCCCAACTACCGCTAACATGAGCAACAGAAACGAAGTGGAGAGAGAGAGAGAGAAAAAAAAAACAAGATTTAAGGAAAGATTCCAACTTTTTTCTTCTTTCTTGCTTCGATTTTGAACAAGAACCAGTGCTCCTTTACCCAATAAGTTTTCTCATCGATCCAAATCTTTATATTTTGACCCCTCTCTTCGGCCTTTCGGCGCGAATTCGATCGGTGTGAGGCGAAGGAAACAATGCCCGGCTCGCTCGGGGTTTTCGTGGACCTGGTGCTGAGTCCGGCGGTCGCGGAGACCCTAACCGACGTCCTACTGTGCGCGGTGACCATCTGGGTGGCGATCATGGTCGGGCTGGTGATCGGGTGGTCGTGGCGGCCGCGGTGGTCGGGGCTGCTCCTCCTTGGGGCGAGGAGCAAGCTGAAGTTCCTGTGGATGGCGGCGCCCCCGGGTCTGGGGGTCCGCAGGCTGTGGTTCGCGTTCACCGCGCTGTCGACGCTTTCGGTGTGCCGGAGGTTCTGGTGGATCTTCAAGGGGAAAGGCGCGCCGGCGGCGGAGGGTCTGGCTGAAACGCCATCACGGGGAGCTGACGTCAGCTCTCATTCCAGGTTGGGGTTTTAATCTGTGTTAGCTTTAGAAACTCGACTTGTAAGCATGTGGACATTTTAGTTGTAGGCTTTACGACACCTAGTTCTTTCCAGTTAAGAAGCATATAATAATAACATATTCGTAGATGAACTCTTCTGGTTAATCTTGTCAAATGGAACGGGGTTAGAATATTTCAATAAATTGATAGTGACAAATAAATAAGTTTATCAATCGCGTCCAAAACTGCGATCTTAGGTAAAGAGTGGGGGTCATCATACATCGTGTTTCTCCAGGTTGATCATGTGTTTACTGACCTGCAAAATAATAAACACGAGATATCTAGGATAATTGAAAATTTTTAGTTTCACAGTGAGAACTAATACTGATAGAAACTGGAAGTTTGATCATGCTGTTTTCAGTCTGTGTTCTTTGGGGATACTAGTTGTAGCATATCATGAAGCTCTGTACTTCAAGCATTCAGGTAAATCTCCAAAATGTGAAAATTTGGCGATTTTGTTTTATGTCACTTTAAAAAATCCTCTGTTGCGAGTTTGAGGAAGTTGCACCAATCAGACAACACACGTTGGAGATGCATTACAAAGGACTTAACTTGTTACTTTCAATTCTTCTCAAAAAAAAAAAAAAAACTTGTTACTTTCAATGCTGGAGAGGTCCAGGGATCTGCACCAAAAACTTTGAGACTATATGTTTTCCATCTAGAGCATGAGTTTGATCTGTGAAAACAAAGTGAGGTGTAATATAAGGTGTTGATATGTTTTTGTTTAAAATTGAAGTTATATGAACATTTGTTAAAGACCGATTTATATGTCTCTCTCAAAACTAATAGAATTTATTTATATCTTGCAGTATGAAGAAATTTCTTACACATTCTTTCATCTTTGTCTTTACGTGTCAATGATAAGGCATATCTTCATATTTTGGTTTACATTCCATATGGCTTCATCATTGGTGTGCATGTTAAACGAAAAACAAGTGAATGTGAATAGTACATCATTAGCTTTGTGCAATTTGAACTTGTTATTCTTTCTGGATTATCAAATTTAACATTTACCATCACTTACTCCAGTTTGACTGGTGGAGAGAATGAATGTGATATAGTCACAGAGAAAGATTTGGAGCATTTCTTGCATCTTCTAGATGGTAAAGTTGGAGATGTCGCTTGGCACAAGCAGATGGAGCGCACCACACCAAGCATGACTTACCAAGCATGGCGTTACGATCCTGAGGTATGCTTTCAGATCTGAGAATTGGTTATGTAATACTAGGTATTATATGTCTGCAAATTTTAGGATTTTGAATACTTTGGCTGTTATCCTTCCCTTCCTAAAAAGCCCTGAAATCATGGTTTATGATTTATTTTACTATTTCTTCTATAGTTTCTAACATACTATTCTTCAAATATTTATAATTTGCATGTCTTTGTCCCTTTCTTTCATCTAAAATTTGTTGCATTTCATGGTTCCAAAAACATTTTTGAAGTCAAATTTGTTTGTTTAGCTCAAATCTTATACTGTTATTTGAACTTTGTTTGCATATCCAGGTGGGTCCTATAATTTATCACAGCCGGACAGTTTTTGAAGATGCAACTACTGAATTGGTGAGGGATTTCTTTTGGGATGATGAATTTCGACTCAAATGGGATTCAATGCTTGCATCCTCTAAAATATTGGAGGAATTCCATGGAAGTGGAACCATGATTGTTCACTGGATAAAGAAGGTTTGAACAAGAAATATTAGTAACTAAAGTGGAATTATGATTGTTCATTAGTAATAGCTACATGAGAATAAGCTCATTCTCATTATCCTATGCAGTTTCCATTCTTCTGCAGTGATCGTGAATATATAATGGGCCGTCGGATATGGGAATCTCGAAGGACTTATTACTGTGTGACAAAAGTACTGATGTTATCCTTTGTATTATCAATAGTATTAGTGATGATGCCTATTTTTTTTTTCAATCAGATGCCCTGTTTAGGTTAAGCAATCCTTTGTTCGTATTGCTATGTTAAGTTACCCGTGAAATTTTGGTAGGAGACACATACATGTTTCTTGAGAAGGTAAATGATGCTTGCCAAGGGTGCAATCATCCATCTTTTATTTCTGGTGAAAAAAATACATGCTATATGTCACTACAATAGGAATATCATATCCTCGCTCATTCTCTTGCTATGGAATGTGTGAGTATTATAATGTTCTAAAGATATAGTCTCTCGCACTTGAAAATACAATTGTTACATTGACTCCAAAGGGACCACAATTTGAGCAAAATGAATGGCATGTCATCTTGTCGACATACATTTGGACGGAATGATTTCTTCCCCCACTTCTTAGCGATCTCCAAAATGTATTTCATTAACTGAAATCCAGCCAATGACAATTCGACTTCTACCAGACCTGTTTCTCTATCTACAGATAAAGGAGAGATGATCAATATCCTCCTCATAAGTATGACAGAAGACACAGAGGTGTCAGCATCCGACACCCATTTTGATATGAAACTTCTAGTGACCAAACATCATCGTCACAGAAGCCATGCAAAAACCCCAATATGCAATGTTGTCTAATCTTCCATATAAGGCTGCAGTCTATGTGTAACTCTTGGACAACACATATTGGTTGAGCATGTGGTTTGCTTGGTGAAACCTATTAGCCTATTATTGAAAGGCCTCAGGATATATGAATTGGAACCATCTATTTCTGACAGGCTATAATAATAAAATGGAAGTTATACTATGCAATATCATTCTTTTATGTTTTTCTATTCTGTCCTTTTGGAGACCTTGTTTTGTAGTTGTTAAATCTGATGAGCTACCAATAATTACAAAAAGTTAAACTATTAGGAAGTTATCATTATATTTAATCTTAACAGTAGTATATATTTGGAGGCTCATCTCTTTTCCCTTTCTTAAAAAAAAAAGGTAAAAACTAATGCAGACAATATAAGCCATCCAACTCATTGCATGGTACCTTTGAGAAATTTAAGGAATTATTTCCTTTCCCAAGACAGTTGTCCTAAGTTCTGTCTTAATTAAAGATTTCAATGATTATTTTTTCTACTCTGAATGTGGACCATTAACCTTCAGTTTCTTTACTTAGGATCTGAACTTGGAGATTAAATTTATTCAGCTAAACTTCCCATGGAGATAGCCTCCAAAAACTGCAGTGATGAAGGACAACTAGGCTTATGAGCCTTGGCTTTTGGTAATTGGGTTTTAGTCATGAACCTTCAACCTTTTAGTTTATCTAGTTTAACTATTAGCCTTAAGGATTTTCCTTATTTATATTTTCTTTCATTTAACTTTACTTATTATTCGATACATAGGATGTTTGGAAATCTATATAAGCTTCTGTGTGGTTTTTCTTGTGTGGTTGGTTTTCGAATTCAGCTCTGATGGATGGATTTTTTATTTACTTTATTTCTTTATGATCATATAACTTAATTAGTGAATAGGTTAAGTTAGTAGATCTCCATCACACAACAAGAAATCGAGCATGCCCATGTTTATAATGCATGCTCCTGCCATCAATAGGAATGCTACACTAGATGGCAAAAAATAACCATAATATTTCTTTGGGTTTGCATAGACTGTTATGATACTGTTGGACATGAGCTACCTGTCGACAAAAGATAAAGCCATAATAAGTAGCAAGAAGAAGAAAAAGAATACTTTATCAAAAGAAAAAGGGAAAGGTATAATTTTGACATGCATTACTTATGTTTTGGATACTTATTCTTAGGGAATTTCATACTCATCTTTACCCAAGAATGAAAGGCCAAGGCGTGTTGAGATGTATTTCTCAAGTTGGCGGATCAGGGCCGGTAAGATTAATGGTTGGCTTCATTTATATATCAACATCTCTGATAGCTTCATAAGCAGTTGCAATATTTTTGTTAGCCATACTCTTTCATTTCTAGTTGCATGCTAATGTGAGCACTTGACCTAGTTGATGCAATGCAATGTACACTAGAATTAGCTGATACATGAGGTAATTACCTGTGTCCCTTTAGCATAACATATTTGTGGAACAACAATAGGATTTGCACTGCTCATGTGCAAAAAGGGCAATTGAAATGGACAACCACCGTTCAATCAGTAACAAAAATCCCCTAAAAAAACCAGTAACAAAGAACAGAACCCTAACGTAGTCACCAGTTGCTCATGTGCACCAGGGCCTGTAAGATTAATGGTTGGCTTCATTTATATATTAACATCTCTGAGACTGATAGCTCAGCAGTTGCAATATTTTTGTTAGCCATACTCTTTCATTTCTAGTTGCATGCAAATGTGAGCAGTTGACCTAGTTATCTTCGTCTGATGCAATGCAATGTACACTGGAATCAGCTGATACATGAGATAATTAGCTGTGTACCTTTAGCATAACATATTTGTGGAACAGCAATAGGATTTGCACTGCTCATGTTCAAAAAGAGCTATTGAAATGGACAACCGCCGTTCAATCAGTAACAAAGATCCCCTAAAAAACCAGTAACAAAGAATAGAACCCTAACATTGTCACCAGTTGCTCATGTGCACCAGGGCCTGTAAGATTAATGGTTGGCTTCATTTATATATCAACGTCTCTGATAGCTTCATAAGCAGTTGCAATATTTTTGTTAGCCATACTCTTTCATTTCTAGTTGCATGCAAATGTGAGCAGATGCAATGCAATGTGCACTAGAATCAGCTGATACATTATACAAACTGAAAATACAACTAAAATAAAACTAGAATAACTATTATTAGTAGTAAAAGTGCTAGAATATTAAACACAATTACTATTAATAACTTGTCAATTCGATATGTCTATGGAGTGGACCAATCTCCAATTACATAACTGATCAACACATTTTAAAAGGCTCCCCTAAATCTAAAACCCATGCATATATTTATGACATGCAAATACAAATATAACTAACTACTCACTATTTTCTTAATCAACTACTAACTCATACAACTTCTAACTACTTAATTAACTAGCCACTAATTAATACAAAGTGGTATCTTATTAGTACACCTTACACCCTCCTAAAATTTCGCCTTGTCCTCAAGGTGAAGAAAAGAAAATTAATAATGATATTTTATAGGTGCAGTTGAAGCCTCGAGACTTGATTAACTCCATTGAGCCAAGAGAGAAATTTTTGAATCAATACGAACATTCAGCTTTTCTTCTTATGAAGTCAGTTTTCCCTTGTAATGTGTAAATCGATTTCTTCTAAATGAATGCTGCTTCGTTGTGCTTTGCTACTAGGATCTTTGAGGCTCTGATACCAAATGATACAAATTGAAAATACAATTAAAATAAAATTAGGATAACTATTATTAGTAGTAAAAGTGCAAGAATCTTAAATACAATTATTATTAATAACTACTTGTCAATTCGAGATGACAAAACTCCATAAGTCCGTATGGAGTGGACCAATCTCCAATTACATAATTGATCAACACATTTCCAAAGGCTCTCCTAAATCTAAAACCCGTGCATGTATTTACAACATGCAAATACAAATATAACTAACTATTCACTATTATTTTAATCAGCCACTAACTCATATAACTTCTAACTACCCACTACTTAATTAATCAGCCACTAACTAATACAAAGTGGTATCTTATCATACATGAGGTAATTAGTTGTGTCCCTTTAGCATAACATATTTGTGGAACATCAATAGGATTTGCGCTGCTCATGTTCAAAAAGAGCAATTGAAATGGACAACCACCATTCAATCAGTAACAAAGATCCCCTAAAAAAACCAGTAACAAAGAACAGAACCCTAACATAGTCACCAGTTGCACGTAGACAACAACAACAACAATAAAGCCTTATCCCACTAGGTGGGGTCGGCTACATGGAGTTTTATTAGTCATCATGAGTTTTCCTGCAGTAAACTCTTATTTTCTTGTTTTATCTCATGATTGCAGTGGAGTCACGCAAGCAAGACGGTCAGCTTTCTGCTTGTGAGGTAACTCTCATTCACTATGAGGACATGGGCATTCCCAAGGACGTTGCCAAGCTTGGAATTCGTCATGCTATGTGGGGAGCTGTTAAAAAGTTACACTCCGGCATGAGAGCATATCAGGTGCTGAGGAAGGCAGAAACATCGCTTTCCAGAAGTGCACTTATGGCACAAATCACGACCAAGATCCCAGATAATGGAACCATCACTCTCCTAAACTCCGAACCATCTACTGCTTCAAAAGACGCCGACTGCAACAATGGCACAACACGTGGGATTGATTGGAAATGGGTCGTTATTGGTGGAGTCGCTGTGGTTTGCGGCCTCCAGACTGGTCTCATAGGCAAAGCTCTGATGTTTGGTGCTGCTAGAAGGCTTGGAAGAAAGTGAGAATTTGTTCCAGTTTCCTCGAGGCCATGTCATTTTGAATGGAGGTTGAGCCACATACAAAATTTTCCATTGAGAATCTAGTTCTCTCTAAACTGGATCTATTGTATGCTATAGATGTAGGATCATTATGTATATAATCTTAGTATAATTTGAGGAGATCTGCTCGGTTTCCAAGAACCTTTAGTTTGTATCTCCAACTTAAAGCTCCATACGGACCATACCTTGTTCACTTTGAACATAAGGTAAGTGCATTGTATACAAAATTATGATTTGTAAATATATGATAGATATGCATATGTTTTTTTTAATCTATCAAACATGTTTCATGATCTTATCCAGATATTGGACTCCGACAATCATATTGGACCTAATAGTTCAGAGGGGACCTCACTCCAAGTTCCACCGAGTTGGAACAGAGTTTTTGCCCCATAGATACCCTGTTTCTGAAAGGACTTCCAAGTTCCAACTTCCCAACCTATTTATTTCAATTATTTCACCAACACGTTTGGGTCCACATAGTTTGCTTTAGAGATGTGTCATATTAAAAAAAAAGGAATCTGTCATCTAAAAGAAAATATAATTTGTCACTATAAACTTGTCAGAAAATTACATCTAAACCTTTGAACATGAATAAAACGTCGATTGACAGAAAACTCACTGTACTGCTCTAGATGTCATGTCGAACATTGCTATTTAAAAAGTTTTAAAAAAATCTTATTACTTTTGAAGAGATTCGGTACTCTTATTTTTCATTAAAACTATCAAATAAATATCTGACCTACTTAACACACCTAGAATGAGAAAATGAGAATAGTTATACACACTTTTCAAATTGAGCTCTATTTCGTCGAATGCAAACTCCTCACCAATTTATTCCATAAATTTCATATTTTATATCATTTATTATTTATCGTCTTCTACGTTTTTTTATTAATATATATTTAAATAATTTATATGTTAAATGAATAGTTTTATACATATTAAAAGATGTTTCGAATATAAAAACAATATAGACTATTAATTAGGTATTTGAGTGATCTCTTTATATTTAAAATCACCATTTGTTTAATAAATGTTAAATAAACCTAAATTTGTATGAGATTCAGATTGACTCTTTTCTTTTTCTTTTACTTACCGATCATAAGACAAAAATCAAGAAGTTAGCACATTTTTTGGTGGAAAGTTAGCACCTTATCCTTGAATTAATGCAATTAATGAATTATATAAATTTTCTATTCGGAGTATATGAACTTTGGATTAAAGCCGGATCAACTTGGAGCATCCAACAACAAAACTAAGATTTCAAAGTATTATGACTAGTATCTACCGATAAGAAGTATATAGACCATGGATCCGGATTGATGATCAAATCGTCAATCTAAAGGTCAAATTTGATCAATATAAGTCAATAAAAAATAAAATATCTAAGATAAATTTTTCTCGTATATTTATTATAACGTAATATGCATAACAAATAAATTAAATGTAACAAAGTAAAAAATAAAATAGTTTAACAAGTCAAATAATATAATAAAATAAGTATCAATTAAATAGTTACATAAAAAATATTTTTTTATATATCAAAGAAATATATGACAAAGAAAAAAAAGAATTGAATGATAAATTTTAATATATATATATATATATATATGCAAATAATATGTCTTAAGAAATTTTAACTTTTTTGTTTTAATTACTTTTTCTACGGTCATCCAAATTTATCTCAAATAAGTCGAGTCAATTAATTGTACTTAAGTTTTAATCAAGTTTGATGGAGCAAAATGAACCAATTGCAAAAGTGAATTTTAAGTCACTTAGTTCTCATACTTATTGGAGCACGGACATATTTTGATAACTTTTTATATGGTGACTTTGGGATCCGAGGTATAAAGTTTTCTACGGTCAAAAGTAACAAGGTTAAAATTGTCAACGTAAAAAATCCACGAGGGGCAAAAGAGGAAAGAAATAATTGATACTCTCGGACTGCAGTGTTATTGTAGTTCAAATTAGTGGTGCTAGCAAATTGAAATCTGAAATGTATCCATATAATTGTACTATTATTATATTTACAAATTTAAAAGTTACCAATTGTAGACTTTGTTTGGATGGAAAGTTTTAAAAGGACACGTTATGTTTAATTAGGGTTCAATTCAAACCTTGTTTGGATGCTGTTTTAAAAATATAATTGATATTAAGTTGGTGATTATATGCCATCATGTAATTTAAAATTAAACTCACAAAATTGATAAATTTTAAGAGATTAAAAATAAGTATTATCCTTCTACTCTTTATTTCTATAAATTTATATTCAAGCAAATAATAGATCAAATTAACTCAATTCACCATATGAATTTATGTCCAAATAAATATAATTTATATAAACACTTACTACATTCAATCTTCACATTCCTAACCCATCACTCCGATCATTAAATTACCAAACAAACGGTAAGAATATCTCCAATTAAAAAAAAATTCAACACTCCAATAAAGGAGTTGTTTAGTTTGTTTGAATATAAATAGTTGATTCAATTTTTTTGATTTAATGGATCATTGTTGATTTAATTTTTTTTAGTATGATTCAATACAAATAGTATGAAGTTAATGGTATCCTAACTTTTTTTTTTGGCGAAGTTGAATATGAAATGAAGGCATAATCCATTATAGCTATTTTGATATAGTTAGATTGAAAAACAAATTAAATATTAGAATTTGATTTTAAACATGTGTAGCCGAATCATGCTACAAAGTTTAAGGGGACCAACGTGTCTATTTTTATTATAATAGTACAGTTCTTTTCTTTACTGATTATTAAAAATATTATTATTGTAAATTAGGGTCCACCGAATTGAAATCATCCTGTCATTTTTTTTGTCTTTAAAAAAGTATATTTTTGTACCAAAAAACCCATCCAAAATTTATAAATATTTTTTTTACAAAATTGTTTCGATCCGAACTATTTAAATGACATTTTCATAAATACCAAAGTTGTGCACAGCTTATGTACATATTTTTTTTATTCAATAACAGGAGATTGGGGTTCATCAAATTATTTTCTCCAACGCCTTTATCTGTTTAAGCTGGAATAATTCAGCAGCTACGCGCCACAAGATACCAGCAAGAAACATTTCACTTGCACGTGATATCCAATCCAATCAAATCCAATCAAATTCATCTAGAAAAGTGATACCTATCCTTCAATTTAGTTGACACTAAAAATTTTGCGCACTAATCATGAATTAAAATTTCGAATCTCGACTTATCATCGAGCCTAACTATTTTAATATCGTCCCGTCAGCAAACGTTAAGAATTATACACATTGATCATAAATTAAAATATCAATTCATCATTGAGTCCTACTATTTTAATATCATATTAGATAAATAAAATTTTTTTACATTTATAAAAATTCGAATTTAAAATCTGAATTCGAAATATTTACGCAATAAGAAGCTGCTATTCATTCCTCAACTCGTAAATTAAAAGATTATTGAGAAGTGAAAACCCTCCAAAAAAAAAGTTTTGGATAAAGATCCAAAAGTAAAAACGGGATGTTGTCAGAAGAAAAGCCATTGAATCATTGCCGCTTCTGCTTGCCTAAAACATAAAAGATTCCTTGACGCAGCCCCGAGCAAAAAAATTAGAGGCCCTCGACCGTCCACGTGTCAGGACGTGAGCCTCCAGTATAAGGCTCGGGCGCAGAACAATGATAGCAGAGCTGCCCAGTTCTAAACTTCCTCTCTGTCAAAAAGGAGAGCTTTTTTTCTTTCTTTTCTTCTCTTGGTAAAGTTTCCAAAATTTAGATCTTTCTTGCGACTCTGTGAAGTGCAGACGCCGCCACGAGATTTTGTTGCAGCTCAAAAAAAAAAAAAAAGATGAATGCAGGCAGAGGTCAGAATGAGAGAACACAAGAAAAAGGTGCTAATCTTTTCTTTCTGTTCTTTATCTGTTTTTTCCCCTCTTTTGGCTTTGCGTTCTGATCTGTTGTCGAAGGTTGGATGGGATTTTATTTGTATTTTCGGTGCATGTTATCATTCAGATCGATCGGAAGATGTAGAGTTTTGTTTTGTTTTGGTTGTTTGGGAACTGCACTCGACTTGTATGAGGCCTTGGATATCCCTGATTGGTTGCAGATTTGGATTAATTCGAAAGAAGTGCTTCTTGTGACGGAGACGGAAATTTTGTTTTTGTTTTCATTTTAAGTGACGATGAATTGGAGTAGGATGATCCCTTTTGGGGCGTCTAATTCTTAATTCACCTACAAAAGTTTGAATGATATGGGTGGCTTCCAAATTTATCATTTTTTCCTTGTCACTGGATCGTGGATTGTGATGTCTGTAATCTTGGGGTCCTGACTTCTGAATACTTAACAACCATATTGTTTGATTTTTCTCTGCATTTGACGCTTCGATAGATTTAGTGCTCCAAAGTTCCTTTCTCTGCATAGGTTTTGTAGCTGATTAGGACTGATAGGAGTTTTAAGATGGATCTCATTTATCATTGTGGTCTTGACCTTTTTCCATCAAAACCATATATTCCCTGCATTTTCTTTGCATATATTCTTTTCTCCTTAAAGTTGAAAATGACTGCACTGTTCTTTGTATATATTGTTAATTGTTTAGATGTATAGTTACTTTTTAGCTTCCTTTGAGCCAAAAGTTGTCATGCTAGCTTTGAACCCTTTGGCATCTATTGTCATCCCTTCTCTGTTTACTCTGATACGTTGTTTAGTTCTCCGTAACAAGCCATGGTAAATGTTTCTGATTTAATGGTTATGAAGATCACAGAGCAAAGAAGGAAAAGCCGATGGGTTTTCTATAAAATGTCTACTGAAGTATTTACCTTTCAGTCAGAATGAACGACTTCGAGGAGCCAGTGACAGATATAGTATATGTCTTGAGTCCTGCAGAATATAGCAGTTCAATGGCATAAAGTTATACACGTTCAGGTGCAGGTGCAAATGCAGGGATGATAGGGTATGTATTACCCCTCAGTCCCCTCTCTAATCTCATCTGGACTTCTCACTGAGGATTGACCCTAAAATATGCTCGATCCAATGCAACTGAATGGAAGGATGCTTTTTGGAGCATAAAATTATTTATTGTATTAATTTCATTTCGGCAGCTTACAATTACTTATGACAGTTGAGGAACTGGAAATTGTGCAGCAGATGAATTGTGTACAATGCCATCAAAATTGATTTCTGGAACAAAAAAATTCTAATATATACATTGTTTGACTCCTAAGGATTGCAGATGATATAAGGACTTCATCTGTAACAAGATCACATGAATATGATTCAAGTAAGTGTAAAAAGACTGTTTCTTCCTGTTTAACACTGCTTATAAAGATGCTCTTTCCTTTTGGAAAAAAAAGAAAAACTATTACTAATTGCAAGTTTTCTTTAAAAGGTTGTTGTAGAGAGATGAAATTAGTAAGAAAAAAGGAAGATATTGGAGAAGGCAAGCTAGATGATTACCATTCAGGTGAAAAGGAAGAGTTGTGTTTCACCAACAGCTCCGAGGGTTTCTATGTTAGCAGTGCAGTGGCAGGTGCACTATATGTTGCTCACAATAAAACTTTTTTTTTATCCTGCTAGTCATTGATGAGAAATTTATTTTTTATCTAAGAAAGGTACTTCATCACTTTTTAGGTCAAGATAAGATTGTTAGGGGCCATAAATCTGCATCATATGTCAGAAAAGAACTCAGGGCTTATGCAGCAGAAGTAGGACCTGAATGTTCAAATAATCTTGGTCCTCACAAATGTCACTCTGAACATGATCACTCTGAACACGGAGATGGAAGAGAAAACCATCAGAAATATGACTTAAAAAAGATACCTGCTTCTGAAAATGTAAAATTAAAAGAGAATTTGAATCCAGAATTGAGTTGTGAATCTGCTAGACATAGATGTACTGGCCGAGCTTCAATTGATGCAAAACAAAATGGAACTCCTATCACAATACACCTCTCGAACTACACTTTAAGCAGTCAACAGTGTTCAAGTGATATAGCACCTCTCAGATTACAGAATAAAAACAAGTTAGTCAATCCTGTAGCGTTACAGTCTCATGATGCAGGTAGAAATGAAAATCATGAAGCCAATTACCATTCAGTTAGGACTGAGAAAGGGAAAGAGCACAAATTGAACGACCATTGCCAGGAAAAGGGCAAGGAAAAGGTTCTTCAAAGTAGTGAGAACTGTTGTAGCACATCGAAAAATAGGGAAGACAATAGTGAGAGTGTGGAAAGTAGTAATAGCCAGAAATTATTTCTCAGAGGAAAACGACCATGGAGCTTTGATCCCAATTATTTAGGTTGCAAAAAGCTTAAAAAAGAATGTGATGGTTCTTCTTCTGGATCTCAGATTAGGAAGGATAGTTCCTTTATAAATTGGATGTCATCCATGACCAATAATTTATCAAGATTTGATCACACCAAGCCATCAACCAGTCTTTTTCCACAATCCTCCAATATGAACGAGAAGTTTGATTCTGTTCCTGTAACAGTGAACACTGGAGGTGCTTTCTTTAAAAGCGGGGGTTTTACTTCTCTGTTTCAAGGCCTTACCAGGCCAAATGTCATATTACATAACAGAGGACGTGATCATGATCATCAAAGAGTAGATAGCGGTTCATATGAGCTGAAAGTTGATAATCCTATAGTCAGTAGTAAAGAAAAGTTAAACAACTTGAATATGTGCACTGGGCGAGTGGAAGAAAGCTCAAATGGAGCTATCAGAATCGGAGGTTTTACAGAGTGTGGCAAATTACAATCTGAAGAACTTAACCAGGACAATTATCAGGTTCAGGAGCATCCCTTGGCGTCATTAGATACATCACCCAACCCTTCCACTGTTTACAGAGAGATGGGACATAAAATGTGGCAGATTGGTGTTAGAAAGATCATTGAACCTCCAAGCTGTTCAACTAGAAATCATTACGTATGTGCTGAAGAGAATGTAAACAAGATTACTTGTGTCCCAAATAAATATACTAATGTGGAGTTAAATGGCAGGTGCAACTTGTTTGAGAATTTATGGGTTGCCCGGTTTTTGAGAAAGAAATCTTCATCCGATTTAAACTTAGGTGGTTGTAGGTTTGATGTAAATTTAGAAACTGTCAGCCCAAACAATGAAAATTGTCTGCCAGATAATTCATGGAGAGTTAGAGGTATTTATGACAAATATCAACAGAACGCCGAGCACTACCACGACTGTCACTTGGAAAGTCGAAGGAACATTCTGTCAGGACACTTGAAGCAGTTTCAAAACTCTCATAGAAATTCATGTTCTTTAAGTAGAGCAGAGGATAACATCAGATCTAACATAAGTCCAATTATGCCTTCTCAGATGTTTAAAAAGACAGAGCCATTAGCATCTCTGTTTGCAAAACGACTAGATGCCCTCAGACATGTTCTATCCTCCAAAATTTCAGATAGCCTCTCGCATGCTGCGACAACCTGCTTATTTTGTGGAAAAAGTGGTCATAACATAAGAAACTGTTTGGCGTTGGCTGAATCTGGTAAGAGTCTTCTTCCCATTGTGGAATCATTTGATGGCAATGACATAACAAGCAGCTTTTGCATTCGTTGTTTCCAGTTCAACCACTGGGCCATTGCATGTCCAGGTGCAGCCTCTAAAGTTAATAACTCTTATGACTTGTTCATGCCTGGTAATATGAGAATTGGTAGCAATGAAGAAAAAATTCATGTTGACAAATCTTGTCATCATGATGAAAGAGTTTTGTTGTGGACTAATAGAAGAAGAAACTCGAAGGATAAAGCTGTATGTACTACTAATAGAAGCTCCAGTGCGGGTAAACTTGCACCTTCATCCACTGAAGACAAGAATAAGGTTTCATATCTCAGGGATAATGAATCAAAGATAAATCCTTGCAAATCAATGACCCTTGAAGTGATTAGTGGACAAAATGAGATCTTTGAAGCAATAAAGAAGCTTCAGTTGTCACGAACAGCTATTACGAGGTACAAATTGACAACTATTTGAACATAACATTATAACTTCACTAATTCATGTGTCAATGGTGTTTAAGCTGTTTTCTTCTACAGATGTAATTTACTTGCAGGATAAAATTGAATTCCAGCCAAGAAGAAAAAAAGATGATTGTGTCTGTACTAAATATGAAGCTTTATGTGGAGCTTAGTGATATGAAAATTTATTGGTGTGTTCCTTATCTCTATATCCATGTTAAAGGAAAATGGAAAAGCAATTGGCCATTGAAGGACCTGCAGAATAAGGACGAATTTCACGTAGTAATAATAATTTGGTCTATAACTTCAATTTTACATGTGAGAACATGCAAGAATTAAACATGCATTACTCTAACACTTATGTCTTACTTTGACACACATCATCTGTTGGATTTCATGTAGTTCCTCTAGTCATCAACCATGAGTGTTTGCTAAATATGCTTTAATTACCTGGAACTAAGCCAATTCAAAATTCTAGAAATTTTCATATAAAGGAATTTTATTTTTTTCTTGGTAAAAATCATAGAGATGGCCTAAAGCATACACGGAAACATGTGAAGATATCTAAATTTTCCTTGGTTGATTATTGAACTCTATAAATTTGATAGATGGCTGAAATCACCAAAGGCCTGCCCTCACCTTGAGGGTTTTTTCTTGCGCCTGAGGCTTGGGAAGTGGGAAAAAGGACGTGGGGGCACAGGATACCATGTCACACGGATAAAAGGTAACACTTTCTGTTCTATTTAGTACTGTAGAAAGATAACTAACCCTCCAGATTCTTATAAATAGAATTTAGAATGGACATACAGAGGGTGGCATGAGCGATGGTTTACATTAATTTATGTGGATGTTAAGTCAACAAATGCCATGAGTTGTATTTAATATCTTATAATTGTCTTCTATTTCCCAGGTGTCAGCTGCGAAGACAACATTTCTGTTGGCATAGGAGATCTTACGTGCTCAGTTGACTGTCGTTTTGTGTCCAACCATGATTATACTGAGGTAATACACTGCCTACCGCCATTGATTAAGCTTATCTTATCCTTTTCAGCCTAAAATTTTCTCTTTATTACGTTTGAATTTCTTTCCTGTTTGGTTTCTCAGGATGATTTTCTTGTTTTGTGTAGCAGGGACATATTTGTTGTTTTGAGACATTTTTGACAACCATAGATGAGTGGCTATTTTATTGGCTTAATCATGGCTGTCTGGTTAAGTGTTTAGTTGTTCTCTTCCTCTCTTCAATTTAAAGCAGGCTTTTATCCTAGTTGGTGGTTATGGCACATACCAATTTCACCGGATGAGTTAGTTGCTACTACTGTTCTTTCTCAACTTGACATGTAGTGATTCACAACAAGCAAATCCATTGGGAAGTATGCAACTGTAACGATCTTTCCCACATAGCTGTAACCGAATGAGGTGGAAAGGAGTAAGATTTTGAGAAAGCAATTGGTAGGATGCACATGCACTGCATCAACTAATTTTTGCTTTATTGATATTAACTAAAGATGTCAACAGATCCAAATGACGCATTGTAACTTAGCACGCAAATAAAGGAAGAGGCATCACTGCTCTTGATCCGTTGTTTCTTATATAAAGATTTATTTTTTTGTGAGATTTTCAAAATTTTAACGGCAAAATCAGATTTAGAGTTCTGGAGAAACAGATAGATATGTCATGATATTGTTTTTTTCTCTTTCTAATATCCAAGTGCAGTTTATATATTTTCATGATAAATGCTAAGTATTTGCAGGATGAGCTGAAGACCTGGTGCTCTGCTACCTTAAAACTTGATGGAAAATTGCCATCAAAAGAAGAGCTGGATATGAAGTTTAAAGAAAGAAAAGAGCTTGGATTTTAGATGTCAAAGCAATGTTATTATGTTGGACAGTGCAACTGATTGAAGTTGGAGGCTTGGAGCCCTTGTTTCTAATTTGCAGAAATTGCGCTTTATGCACAGAAACTAAAACATTGCCTTTGGATAGTATTTGTACTCCTGGCTGATTTTTTTTCTGACTTTAATTGTGTATTTATTGCTTACCAAATGGCCTTCTTCATATGTAGCAGAGGTGTAGCAGAATGGTATGAAACCTCATTCCGGTTCACAATTTACAGCACAATGCCTTGGGCAGTTTTGTTAGATGTAAGATAGTATTTTTATGGTATCAAAACATGGGTAATTTATGACGGCTTAATGATTTTGAATAATCCGACAATATGCTTTGGACTATCTTGTTTGCTAGCTGATTAATAATTTCAACAAGTTTACTAAAAAAACATTTTTTTTCCTTTGTTGAACAAATAGTAAAACTCCGCCTATATTTTATAGTCGGTCCAAGCCCGGATAAAGGAGGAGGGTTGTGTTAGGTCTCGACAGTCAGCGTAAAATCCTGTCGAATCGCATGAACATGGATCAACGAATGCAGAATGACGTCGTATGATTCATGTAGCCGACCCCACCTAGTGGGATAAGGTTTTATTGTTATTGTTGAACAAATAGGTACTATTCTAAAATATTAAGTAGGCTAAAAGTTCATCATCTTGTAGTGAAAAATTAATGATCAGCAATTCTCTAAGGCAATGCAATGAAGGCATCATCCTGATATTTCATCATGTCAGACATCTAAAAGTTACAGAAAAACTTTATTACCTTACTCCAAAACCTTTGCGTAGATTCTGGTCACCAAAAGCTTTATCTTTCTTCCCACCAGCTCCGAGGACCATCAATCATGGAGGCAAGTTGCCAAAAGCTCAACTATCCCAATTATGCATTGGAAGAATATTTGGGTTCATGATTCTTTGGTCACGGTTTGGATTTTGATTCCATGCACAGGTCCAGAGGGAAAAGTTGGGTGAGGCATCTCTATTCAGTTGCTCAACTTTTTGTCATACGCAAATTCTCTAAAAAAATCACTAAGTGTAGTCATCATACTTTTACATTAATTTAAATGATGTATTTTGTTATATGCTGATAGATTCCTAATCCAACTAAGATCATAATTAGATCATTTCGAGAGGATTAAGTCTTCAATAAATCACTTCGAAGGATTTAAGCCTTCAAAATATTTATTCTAAACAATTATAAAAAAAATTATATTCTCATATGTATTCTTAAAAAGAGTTCCAAGCAATTTTATTTATAGAGTAAATCAAACAAGTTCTAGTAGAATTAAAAATAAAAAAGTGCTAATCAAATTAAAAAATAAATAGCTAATCTTAATCAAAGAAAAATTAATTATTCCTACTAATATTAAGAATTAGGTTCCTATAATATGCATCGAAGTCATTTTTGTTCTTTAATTTGTCAGACAATTATCCACAAATTATGACTTCGGGGACATCTTAAATTAATTTATATGTGCTGAGATTACGTCGAAGCTCAGCATGTAGTTAAAAGATAGAATTGCTAAAATCATTGTTCGATCTCGCCCTGCCACGTTTAAACTTTTTTTAATTATGAGTTATGTCGCAGGGAACAAAAAGATGCAGGAATTACGCGAAGAGATAAATTATACATTAAACGGATGGATTGAGCTTTTTCCCCTCTCCCTTTTTCCCCTTAAGACAGGGAAAGGGATATATGCTTGAGCTTTAAAAAGTATGTTTGCAATGTATAATATATGCATGCAAGTTTGTTATACCGATTAGTTGATGCATGCATTAGATTATCATAATTTTTAAGATAAGCATGCTAATATTTTATTACATTGTCTGATGGAACTTTTATTCTCTCTTTATAATTTGTATCTATCTGAATAATTAAGGCTCGGTGTTGGCAATGCTGACAAAATGTTGATATACCCATTTAGCCACAAAAGTTCCCTTTGGTTGGTTGACATTATTATTATTATTATTATTATTATTATTATTATTATTTGCTGCCATATAAGTAGTTGAATTGTGATCATCTCAATTATTATCCATTTTGCACAATAATAAAATAGGTTATAGATGCACTTTTATGTCTTATGACGGTTCACTGAACACACAATTATAAATTTGCGTATTTTTCTTCAAATTAAAATATTTATTTATTAAGGGGCGTGTATGACTCTCTTGCTGGCTGACCCTTCAACGACCATCTGGTGGTTAAAACCACTCCGAGTTCAATTATTAGTATAAGGTCAACAATATATTACGATTATAACAATAAGAGCGATAACATATCTGCATAATAGAAAAAGAAAGAAAATGAATAGGTCAACATCAAAATGCTTTTACCAAATCCATAATAATCGTAATAATGCTGAAAAAAATATTTTTACTGTCATTAAAAACAGAAATGGTTCGAGATCACGGGAGCCAGTCAACGTCCGGTAGATAATAAATCATCCGCATGGCGAACGTGTTGGGCGATGAATGGATGTGATTCCAATATATATATATTTTTGAAAGGCCCACGTGGCTACCTAATACCCATTCGATTTGAGCTTGCGATCGTATTATCAAAATATTCTTTTTGTACTTCTATGGCATACTTCTTTGTTATTTATTATAATTCCTTGTCTTACGAACATAGCTAGCGACACGATTAGTTAGCAACGGTTCAAAACCTTTTGACTATTGATTCATTTCAGAAAGCGTAAACTTACATAAATAACTAAATACTATTAATTTTGCTTTAATATATAGTATGTTATTAATAAAAGGAAAAAAAATATGTATATTGCATGAGTTTGTAGACATTTTTTAATACAAATTCTAGGTAATAAATATATTAAGTCTATGGACAGAGCGATGGACTCTGAAATATTGATCTCGCTCAGTCATATATATATATATTATGTATAACAATTCATAAAAAATAAAGAGAAGTCATTGGAAAATAAAAATTAAAGAACACGTGAAGAATATTATATATATGACAGAATTAGCACGACATGCATTGACCGGGGCAATTAATAAGCAGCTGAATTCTACGCCGAGTTATAAATGTACTGGATTCAGATTTAGAGGTTGGATTTCATTGGAGGTTAGGTTTTGGCTAGCTATCTTTTTTTTCTTTATATTTAAGACGGCAAAAATGTGGTTCGCAACCTCTTATCCAATCGCGAAACAGAGAGATCACTCCACCCCTCATAAGCGTGCGGTTTATTTTACTTTACTATACGACCACATGTCCCAATTTCATAAAGCACATGACGCACCCTCGATGCTGCTTTTATGCTATATATAATATATATCACATCATATACATATTTTATATATAAGGTCTACAGCTCTATATATGAGTGGCAGGGCAAGTTCTCATATAATTCCACATCCAAAGCTCTCTATCTCTTTCTCTCTCTCTCTCTCTCTGAGTGATCATGCTCCACCACCCCCACCACCTCTACGACTCTGTCATGAATATGGGCAGCAAAGGTAATTATTAAACATGCACGAACGACGCACCAATCCTCCCTCTCTCTCTCTCTCTCTCCCCTGCAGGAGAGAAAAGAATTTACTTTTTACGTTCCCACAAAGAGATGGATATAACCTGTGCGTGTGTGAAATGATCAGATGGGATCGATGGGGTGCTCCTGCTCCAAGTCGTCGCGCTGTCGACGGCCGCAGCTGCCTTCGCCGCCGCTGTGCATCGCAGGCGGGCTCGCAGGAAGCAGCGCCCGATGAGGGACCTCTGGGTGGCGCCGAGGTTCGTCTCCGGCAACTCCGGCAGCGTCAAGGACCTCGAGCGTTTCTCCCACTACGTCGGTACGTGCTGTGATCCATATAAATATGCGATTCCGCGCTTGTTGCCTGATTTCTCGCAAGACTTTTTCTCTGTCTCTTCCTGATGGATCGCAAGGGGGCGCACATGAATTGTTATATACCTCAATCACTGTGATGGTATGGATTTCTTGACATTAATCTACCGCTGATCTCTGTTGCAGCGAGGCAGATTGGGTTCGAGGACGCGAACGAGTGCCCGAACCTGTGCAAATTGTCGTACGACTACCTGAGGAAGGTGAAGGGATGCGAAGAGAACATATTCGCCTTCTTCGCCGGCGATCCCGGCGCCGAATCGCTGTGCGTCAAGCTCATAGAGGAGCTGGAAAGATGCATCTTCGGCTACTTCTCATTTCACTGGACTCATGCCCCTTTCATGGTCAGCCAGGTATATGATAAAAAAAATGAGCTTCTTGCTCGCTGCTGTACGATTTCTACATTTTCATCTGATTAACTCCATGATATTATCCATGAGAATGGTTTGGTAACGAGTGGCTGTCCATGTTGCATGTGCTCTGGTTGCACAGGTCTTGAGCGCCGCTGACAGCGAACCAAGAAGGCGACTGAAGAGCCTCGTCATGGAGGCCACCAGGTAGGCACGATATGCTTATCCTAATTAAAGTCATGCAACATCAATAGAAACTTGACTCCGAGTGTTGCCTGTGTTCGACTGCTACTGATCACGACAGTTCCCCTGTAAGATTTGTGATAGTCTTCGATTTGATGGTCATTCAGCATTGGTCTCATGATAATAGTAGTCAATCAAAACTCGTAGCAGGGAGTAGAGTCGATGAACAATCTATCAATGATAATATCATACTACTAGTAATTCTAAACTTGCATCAGGGAGCAGAGTTGATGAACAATAAATAAAACATACACTATCAATCGGTCATGAGTCACGACTGTAACCCCGAGGTCAAAATCAGGGCCTCCAAGTCTTGAGCACGTCTTCTAGTGCAAACTACAAACTACCTTCCCCGGGTTTCACCTCTTCGCCTCTGTAACATGGTGTGGATCTCAGTATCGGATAAGGAAATTTACACGCTACCTGTCATAATGGGACAGGAGTTGAGAATTCCAAAAGCATCCACAAGGCAAAGTTATTGGACCGACCAAACCAATCAGCTGCCATGGTGGTCGCTCTCCGACTTCAAGATAAGTAGTATACTGCTGTAAATAAGTTTCGATTGCCCCCCTGCACACACGCTTCAGTGCAGCTGATCACTCTGTGGATGGTATTAAAATTGCAAGTGGCAAGTTGATTTCTAGCTAGCTCATTCATTGGGGAAACACACATCACTGGTCTGCATTTATGCGACTTTTGAGACCTTCCATGAACTGGGGATAAAAATCAATTAGATCCTAACTGCGGTTCGGATAGTTGTTGCGGAAGAGATATGCATGGTGTTAAAGCACCATAATTGCAAGAGAGGATGAGACCTACATATATGTTCATTATTATGTATTCACTTTAGTTCCCCTTAAGACACATCTTAATGTTTCTCTAAACCTCTTAATGATGTATCTGTTAGGATGTCACTGTTCAGTTGAAGATAGGGCAAGTATGGAGCATTGATAAACACCCTTTATTTTATATAGACAATTACTTGTCTCTTTCTGTTGGCCATGCAAATAAATTCACGACTAAGCTTCCAGTGATTAAACGAAAAAATAACATATTCTTAATTGCTTGGCTCAAGTGGTAAAGTTATCATTTGTTCAGGAAAAAAACTACAAGATGAACTAATAAATGGCCTTGTCGTGATATTCGAATTCATACCCCGAAAAAGGAGATAATAATTGACGAGTGCTGACAGCTGATACAACTCAAACTTGGTGTATCTGCATGTCTAAAAAAGTACTTCCCACATGATCTGGAATATGCCTATTATCTCCACCTTGTGTAATTAATTTATAACTTGTGTACAGGAAACAAAGGTTTGAGAGGGTAACGAAGGACCTGAAGGTGACCCGTGTGTTCTCTACGTTGTGGGAAGAGATGAAGGCCATTGGGAACGACGTGATGGTCCCGGCAGCCCACAGTGACAGGAGCCCCGTCCTTCTCCTGATGGGTGGTGGAATGGGAGCCGGCAAGAGCACAATACTTAAGGAAATACTAAAAGAGTGAGCACCACATTTTCTCACATTATAATTATATAATTGCATGAACCTTGAGCTATTACTTGTGGGCCTCGGTATAGTTTTAAAACCTTATTCATGGCTTTAGTTAACTACTATTAAGTTCCCTTTTTGAATAGATAGCACTCGGCTGCTTCAGGCTAATTATTTTGTTCATTAGGCTGGAGGGTGGGAGTGCTATTATTACTAGTTGCGGGCCTTGTTATTGTATAAAACCTCATCCATGGTCACTGTTTTTATTTCTGTTACAGGCCTTTCTGGACAGCAGCAGGTGGGAATGCTGTAGTAGTTGAGGCAGATGCATTCAAAGAAACAGATGTTATTTACAGAGCCATAAGCTCCAGAGGTCACCATAATGACATGTTGCAGACTGCAGAGCTGGTATAGTAATATACTAATATTTCCATTCTTCAACCCCGTTTTGTCCTTGTCGTTTATCTGAGCTGGATATTTAATATATGTCACTTTGTGGCATATCTGATAAGTCTCATAATATCAAACTGTTCTCATCCAAATAGAAATTAAAGTAAGCCTAATGACGCATCATAACTCCTTTTTTTGACCTGACCCGGACAGATCGAATCATTTAGGGTGACTAGTGGGCCAGTACGGTCAGAAGCGAAAGTTAAAATCAAAGCATTGCCAGTTTGCCACACATTTGGATCATGACTTTGATCGCGATTGCTCAAAAACCATACTGTCACCGAAAAGCTTATAAATTTATCATGTGATATGTTCTTTTTGTGTGATCTGTCAGGATGAATGCCAGTATTTAATAGGAGTGCTGACTCACATATTCTTTTTCCGCAAAAGCACAGTTTCTTCTACCTTTTGCTGTGATTTTGGTGTCCAAGTACGGTGTGAAGCTAAACATGCAACTTAATCTACAATTAAACAGGTGCACCAGTCATCAACAGATGCAGCATCTTCCCTCCTTGTGACTGCCCTCAATGAGGGGAGGGACGTGATCATGGATGGCACGCTGTCATGGGAACCATTTGTCCAGCAGACCATAGCCATGGCGAGAAATGTCCACCGGAAACGCTACCGGATGGGGGTTGGCTACAAGGTCGAGGACGACGGGACGGTCACGGAGAATTACTGGGAACCAGTGGAAGAAGATGACCAGGAGGAGGATGGGACCAAAGAGATGAAGCCTTACAGGATCGAGCTGGTCGGAGTAGTCTGTGATGCTTATGTGGCAATTGTAAGAGGGATCAGGTGAAACCGCACATCCAAGGAGTAAACTTTTAATACTAGTTATAATCGACAAGTGACACAGAACTAGGAATAACTTGAGAAGATTGTTGCAACTTGAAGCTGATGACAATACATTGCTCAAACTGCAGGAGGGCGATCATAACAGGCAGGGCAGTCAGGGTGAAGCCCCAGTTGAAGTCGCACCGGAGATTCGCCAATGCCTTCCCAAGATATTGCCAGCTTGTCGACCATGCCAGGCTCTACTGCACCAACCCCATGGGACCCACCAAGGTGCTGTGCTGATCACGACTACTTTCTTCAACAACCCTCTGCAATTTGATTTTTAAACTCTTTTCTGCGATCATATATATATAAAAGCCTTATTTATAAGCTTAAATTATTTCTGATGATGCAGCTGATAGCATGGAAAGATGGGAGCAGCAGCTTGCTGGTGGAGCCGCAGGGGATCAGCTGCCTGGAGAAGGTGGGAAGCCTGAACGAGGACGCCGCCTCCATCATGGAGGTGTACCCCCAGGAAGACGTCACCTGCCAGGAGTCGGAATCAGTCTGGCACCACACGGTGATGCCTCCTGCCAGAGTCGCGATCCAAGGAGAGCTCAAGTCGGCCATAGAGAAGATCGAGAGTCGTGCATCATGACCAGGTCTCTTCTGCTGCGAATGATCAAACAGAAAACATTATATAATGAAACATGTGAAAACTGTACATTTTGATTTTTTAGACATTTGCGATGGGTTGATTAAGGCGTTTGCATTGGGAACATACCGAGAGTTGCAAGCAATGTAAGCCCCTCTAAAAAGATTTATATCGAGAAGAGGAGTTATTTTGTGTACTTAATACTGGGTCATTATTATTAATGACAATTAATTTGTTTAATGACCAATATTCCCCACATTCTTCTTCCTCTCTCTCTTTCTCTCTCTCTCTCTCTCTCTCTTCTTCTCCCCTCTTCCTTACGTCACATGGCTGGGGTTTCTCAACATGGCTCCAGCAAAAGTTTGGTGATGGAGCTGCTGCTGAAGAGGTCTAGAGTCTCATTGTTTTATCAACTTGGATCAACAATAATTGATAAAGCGTTACTCTCTGGAACTAATATTGTTTCTCACTGCTCTATGGATTTATTTGCAATTAATCCTTGTTCTTTGTCATGTTGAGATTTAGGATATGCTTGAATTTGATCTGTTATGTGTTAAGATGATGTTAAGGTTCAGATTTACCTTTTAAATTTTATTCCATATAATTGCTATTTGGATGAGAACTTATGCATAGGTTGACATGATGAGTCATTAGCCTTACTTTCTGTAGTCATTAGGCGAGGAGTTGATATGAAAATTAACAACAATAGTTTATTACACAAGATCTGTTCTAAAAAACACAGTGACGGAGTCAGAAAACATTTTAGTAGAGGGCAACATAGATAATAAAATATGTAATTAAAAATAATAAATTAAAAATTAATTAGTTTTAACTTAATAAATAAAAATATTACTAAAAAATACCGAATAAAAGAATGATAAAAGAAAGTATCATAAAAAATTAGCAACAAAATGGAATGCAACTCTAAAAACATGAGTTTTTCAAATTAATGTCGTTCCCATGTTTTTTAGATCCACAAATTTCATTTACTGTATTTAATATATAATTAATTTAATTTTAATTATTAACATTCACCAATAGACCAATTGAGATTTTTCAAAAAATTGAGGGGGGCTAAAATATATATTAGTGTAATATTATAGGTTCAATACACATGTATATTAGTATAAACTCAAAAATTGGAGAGAGGGAGAAGGTGGTAACTTCAAAATTACTCTAAATTATCGATTAATTAAATTAATAATACACCGAGTGGTCTCTAAATTTAAGCGATCAAAATTAGTTCATGCATTATGAAATCGTGAACAGCTATAGTAACTTCCAGAGCAAATATTTTCATTAACTATATTATGAAATCATTTTTTTTTCATATTTCTCCAGTATGAAAATTAATTACGAGAATAAATGAGAATCAATAAACAACTCTGGAGCTACTATTAATATATACTAAAATATCACAAGAAATATTTTTATTAGTTTTGTGGATATATATTTATTTATATTTGGTCAGGGCGCTGATTCCAGAACAAATATATTTTTTGATATTGCTTAGAGCACGGGTATGCTTTAACTTATGAAAGGTGCCTTGGAGGCATTGTATCTCATATATTGGTGGATATCGTAGACTAATCAGAAATTTGAATTCGCACAAAGAGTTAGCAACACATATATGACTGATTCTCATGTTCAAACTTATTGCATGCACCATACTATTTGAAAATAAATAAACAAATCTAGAGCAACTATTAATAGTAAATGTTACAAGAATTATTTTCATTATTATTTTTGGGGGGATTTTTGTGAGTTCTATTATTATTTCATTAGAAGAATTTTCATTATTAATAGTAATTTTTGTGAATTGGTTCTTGGCCGATTCATCCGATTCAATAGGACTTTCGCTAGTTCAATGATTAAAATGATTTTAATGTCAAATCGGACCGAATTAATCGTCGATTCAAGATTGAACTAATTGAACCGACCAATTTGATTCGATTTTAATAACAGCGAATTAATATACCAATATGTTATACTTTTAAGCATTGAAGAGAGAAGTAGAAAGCCGACGAGAAGAATGGCAAAAAAAGGATTGTTTTAGTCCCATCATTCTGCTCTTGAATACCCACTTGTTTTTTAATACCCACTTGCTTGTCCAATAATTATCGCTGGAGAAAGAAGAGGGAAGGAGGAGGAGGAGGCAGTAGCGGCGAGTAGAATGAGCAGGAGGAGGCAGCGGTGGCGACAAGTAGAATGAGGAGAAGGACGAGGCAGCACAACAATGAGGAGGTGGCGGAGGAGGCAATGACGGACGGGAACGAGACTAGGAGGAGGAGAATGAGAGGTGGAGAAGGAGGTAGCTTCATACACAATGATTGATTTTTTCGGTACCCAAAAATAAAGATATACATGTTGAATAAGTTGGAGGCACATGGGTGTGAGGCGCTTCAAGTGCACTCACCCAATAACAAAATATTACTTTACTAGTCATGATAACATGACCTAGCTTGGTTGTAGTTAGAGATCATAATATTTCCGACCCTTGCGGGGCCTCGTGAGGAATCTTCGAGCGGGGCTTTGGGGAATTTCGCCCCTTGCAAGGCCGGGGATGGGGGTGCAATAATGCCCCTAACATTCTTTCAGAGGTGAAATTTATTACTGTCATCTCGCGAGACCAAAACCCCCACCTCATATCTATTAGAGATCAAATTTATCACATCCATTCTTTTATATAAATATCATGAAAATGCATCGAATATGTGATAAGTGCTATGTGTACAACACATGAAAATGCATTTAAGTCATTGCAAATTACTAGTATAAGAGTCTGAGTTCTCCAACAGTTGCTAATCGACGAACTCAGTGGCTTCATTGTATTATGAGAGTATTATTGTCATAAACTCAATAGCAAACTTCGTATGGAGATAAATAATTCTCAAAAGATAACAATTCATCATGCATCGAAGTCTTGATTTTTAATTCTTCTCTTTTAACCTACCCACTATTTCCAACAAGAACTGGAGGAGGCAGCGTAGGAAGGGAACGAAGAGGAGGAGAAGGAGGAAGACCCGAGGTTGACGGCAATGAGGAGGTGGAGAAGGAGGCAGCGATGGAGGGGAACGATGACGACTAAGAGGCAATAACATGAGAATGAGGAGGTGGCAGCACAGGAATGGAATGAGGAGGAGATGGCTAGAGAATGCAGATGGATAGTGCCATTATTCTGCCTTTGAATACCCATTTGGCTGTCCAATAATTATTGCCGAAGAAAGGAGAGGAAATGAGGAGGAGGCTGCAGCGGCGGGTAGAATGAGCAGCACGAGGCAACGACGGTGACATGTAGAATGAGGAGGATGAGGCTGCGCAACAATGAGGGGATGTAGGAGGAGGCAACGACAGAGGGGAATGGGGAGGACAAAATAGCGACAGACAGGGATGATGACGTGGAGGAGGAGGCAGCTTCAGACACAATGACTGATTTTTTTTGGAACCCAAAATTAAACATATACATGTTGAATAAGGTGGAGGCACATGGGTGTGAGGCGCTTCAAGTGCACTCACCCAATAACTAAATATTACTTTACTAGCCGTGATAACATGGCCTAGCTTGGGTGTAGTTAGGGATCACAATATTCCCGACCCTTGTGGACCTTATGGGGAATCTTCAAACGAGGCTTTGGGAATTTTGCCCTTTGTGAGGGTGGGGATGGGAGGCAATAATGCCCCAACCTTCTTTCAATGGTTGGGGCGAAATTTGTTACCCCCGATCCTGCGAGACCTCGAACCCCCACCTCATATTTATTAGAGATCAAAATTATTTAATCTCAGACATTCATTCTTTTATATAAATATCATGAAAATGCATTGAACGTGTGATGAGTGCTATGTGTAGAACATATGAAAATGCATTCAAGTCATTGTAAATTACTAAAACAAGAGATCGAGTTGTCCAACAGCCTCGGTGACTTCGTTGTATTTTGAGAGTTTTATTATTGTAAACTCAATAGTAAACTTCATGTGGAGACAAATAATTTTTACTTCTTGTTTTTTAATCTACCCATTATTTCCATCAACAACTGGAGGAGACAATGTAGGAAGGGAATGAGGAGGAGGAGGACTGGAGGTAGGCAGGAATGAGGAGGTAGAGAAGGAGGCAGCGATGGAGGGGAACAACGACAACTAGGAGGCAATGACAAGAGAATGAGGAGGAGGAGGAGGTGAAGTGGAGGGGGCAGCATAGGAATGGAATGAGGAGGAGAGGACTGGAGGATGCAGATGGATAGTGCCATCATTCCGTCTTTGAATACCCATTTGCTCATCCAATAATTATTATCGGAGAAAGGAGAGGGAATGAGGAGGAGGAGGAGGTGGTGGAGGCAGCAGCGATGGGTAGAATGAGCAGGAGGAGGTAGGGGCGAGACATGTAGAATGAGAAGAAGGACGAGACACCATGGCAATGAGGGGGTGGAGGAGGAGGCAACAACGGAGGGGAATGAAGCTAGGAGGAGGAGGCGACGACGAAGGGGAATGGGGAGGAGGAGATAGCGACAAACAAGAATGAGAAGGTGGAGGATGAGGCAGCTCCAAACACAATGACTGATTTTTTTTCAGTACCCAAAAATTAATATATACATGTTGAATAAGGTGGTGGGTGTGAGGCGATTCAAGTGCACTCACTCAATAACTAAATATTATTTTACTAATTATGATAACATGGCCTATTTGGGTGTAGTTAGGGATCTCAATATTCCCTCACCCTTGCAAGACCTTGTGGGGAATCTTCGAGCGGGGCTCCGACTTTGGAAAATTTTGCCCCATGAGAGGGCGGGGATGGGGGGAAATAATGCCCCCCAATCTTCTTTCAGAGATCGGGGTGGAAACTGTTACCCCCGTCCCGCGAGACATCAAACCCCCACCTCATATCTATTATAGATCAAGATTATTAAATCTCAGACATCCATTCTTTTATAAAGATATCATGAAAATACATTGAACATGTGATGAGTGCTATGTGTACAATGCATGAAAATGCATCGAAGGCATTGCAAATTACTAGAATAAGAGGTCGAGTTATTCAACAGTTGCTAGTTGACGAACTCGGTGACTTCGTTGTATTATGAGAGTATTATTTTCATAAGCTTAATATCAAACTACATGTGAAGACAAATAGTTTTCTAAAGACAGCGATTCATTGTGTCTCAAGGTCTTGATTTTTATTTTTTCTCTTTCAATCTATCCACTATTTCCAACAAGAATGGGAGGAGGTAGCATAGAAAGGAAACGAGGAGGAGGAGGAGGAGAAGGAGAAGGAGGAGGACTGGAGGTAGATGGGAATGAGGAGGTGGAAAAGGACGCAACGACGGAGGGGATCGATGACGACTAGGAGGCAATGATAGGGGAATGAGAAGGAGAAGGAGAAGGAGGTGAAGTGGAGGAGGCAACATTGGAATGGAATGAGGATGAGAACTACAGGATGCAGACAAATAGTGCCATCATTATGCCTTTGAATACCCACTTGCTTGTCCAATAATTATTGCCGAAGAAAGGAGAGGAAATGAGGATGAGGAGGAGGCAGAAGTGACAGGTAGAATGAGCAAGAGTAGGCAGTGGCGATGATAGGTAGAATGAGGAGGAGGACGAGGCAACACGACAATGAGGAGGTAGAGGAGGAGGCAATGATAGATAGAAACGAGACTAGGAAGAGGAGGCGACGTTGGAGGGGAATGTGGAGGAGGAGATAATGATAGACGGGAATGAGAAGGTGGAGGAAGAGGTAGCTTCATACTCAATGTGATTTTTTTCAATACCCAAAGATAAACATATACATGTTGAATAAGGTGGAGGCACATGGGTGTGAGGCGGTTCAAGTGTACTTACACAATAAATAAATATTACTTTACTATTCGTGATAACATGGCCTAGCTTGGGTGTAATTAGGGATCGTAATATTCCCTGACCCTTGCAAGGCCTCATGGGAAATCTCCGAGCAGGGCTCCGACTTTGAAGAATTTTTTCCCTTGTGAGGGCAGTGATTTGGGGGGGGGGACAATAATACCCCTTGAGGGCTGATGCGTAAAATGATGTAGCAAAATAAAATCGCTAGCAAGTGCACTAGTCACTCGAGTAATATAGTAAAAAGGAGTAAGAGTGTCGAACCAATGATGAATATTATTAATTTAATGTTTGATCTTATAAATTAATAAGAGAAGAAAAATCTAGATTTTGAAGATAAGTTTTGTAATTATAAAATAAGATAGAGAAAATAAGATAATATTATGACTTCTGTTTATTATGTATTGCTATGGTTTCTATTTTAATATACTTATTTAAATTATTATATATTTTTTGATATATTGAATATGCTCTAGTACTAGAATCGATATGATAAGAAAATTGTATTCTCATTCTTTCAATAATACATGTACTACTGGGAAAATAATAACACTAGTGCTTTATATGGATAAAATACACAATGATTTGGGTTTAAAATTATTATTATATACTATGTAGAAAAAGTTTTGTCTTGTGATATTAGAAGACGATTTTGATGAAACTGTCATACTACATGTATTATATATACTTATTATTATTATTATACATTTGTTCAAACAAAATATGATAAATATGTAGAAATTAATATTTCTTTATAGTCTGAGATTCAATAAATGAAAGTAATAAATATACGGCTAGGACTAAAAATCAAGATACAGACCACCTAAGCACTACAAGATTTTGTCCAAGATTCTGAAATGAACAGCTCTAAGAAAATTACAGATGTTAGTCATCTTCCTCGTTCATGTATGTCGCTTGCAACAGAGAAAAGCGAGGGACATGACTTCAACCTTTGTGGAGAGGGCGCCGTTTCTTTCTCGTTCACGTATGTTGTTTGCACCAGAGAAAAAAGCGATCGAGGGACAGAACTTCAACCTTTGTGGAGAGGGTGTCATTTCTTCCTGGGATGTCCCCGATGAGGATGAGCCTGGCCCTCCGTCGGAGAAAGGAGAGGGAACGAAGGAGGAGGAGGCAGCGACGGCCGTGGGTAGAATGAGAGAGGAGGAGCACGAGGCAGCGACCGACGAGGAGGTGGTGGAGGAGGAGGAGGCAGCGACGGCCATGAGTAGAATGAGGAAGGAGGAGCAGGAGGCAGCAGCTGACGAGGAGATGGAGGATCTGGAGGAGGCAACGTCGAAGGAGGACGGGAATGAGTGAGGTGGAGGAGGAGTGTCACGCCCTAAAGTTCTAGGATGGGGAGTGACAGAGCGACAGGGGAACGAGACGAGGAGGAGTGGGGAGAAGGAGACACGGACGAGGAGGAGGAGGTGGAGGAGCTGGAGGCAGGGACAGGGGAAGGAGGAGACAACGACGGCCGTGGGTAGAATGAGGAAGGAGGAGCAGGAGGCAGCACCTGACAAGGAGGTGGAGGAGGAGGAGGAGGAGGAGGAGGCAACGTCGAAGGAGGAGTGTCACGCCTTAAAGTTCTAGGGCGAGGTGTAACGCATCGTCTTCTAAAAAAAGGAGAAGACGAAACGAACGGTCGGCAGTTTTCGATCATTTCGCCTCCAGCCGACCAAGGGTCGGCCGGGGCTATATGAGGGGGCCATGGGGGCGCCCCTGCGCCCTCTTGGAACCCCTTGCCGACCACTCCCTCGCCTCTTTCTCTTCCTCTCGTTCGGCGACTGACGCGACATTGAGCGGCAGAAGCAGAGGCGATCGGAACACACACAAATCGACCCCTCTTTGACGCACCTCGACCCTCCTTGACATGCGCAGGAGCCAGGCGAATCCTCCCAGTCGACGTAGAACGACCGGCGACGAACAGTTCGTCGAAAAACTTCAACAGCCGAACCGAAAAAGGTACCTTGGCATTTTAAAATCCCTAGACGAAGAATTATGGAACGTTTAAAGCAAAGAGCTATACCATTATAATCCTGAGAGTGTTACCTTAAATTTTCATATTCATGTCGTGTTGATTTGACGATCGGAATACTGTCGGAATCAATGGAAAAGTCCGGCGACCCTATTTTATCGCAGGGACCGGTCGATCGATTTTATCAAATGGTCGACCGATCTGCATATAGAACTCATACGAGTTCTTCCCTATCGGTCGACCGATTTATCTATCGACAGACAAATTCGACCCTACGATCGGTCGACCGGTCTCAGAGAACGATCGATCGATCCGATGCGTAGTGCGTGTCTGCAGGGCCTAACGAACGGTTGACCGTCACCTAGGACGGTCGACCGATTCATAGACACCCAAATCAAGAACACGATCGACCGATCCCAGAGGACCGATCGACCGATGCCAGAGAACGGTCGACCGGTCCACCTGGAACGGTCGACCGGTTCAACAGAGACCCATTGATCTGACTTAATCGGACTGAACCACTCCCAAACATAACTGAGACTCTGACCAGTTCACCTACACTGGCTGAGTCCTATTGTACAAATATCAACATTCAGTTGGATCCTAAATCATAGATTCACGATGACTAAAGATAAATAAAGCAAGGACAAAGACATTGGATTGCTATGTCCCCCAAAATTAAAGCAAAGATAAGAGATTAAAGCAAAAGAGGAATATGTAATTAGCTGAGGGGACAGCAAAGCTACTGTCTTAAATGATCAGATCTTCTCCCACCTGTGATGCTATGGTCACACCTCTTCCCATAAAGATTAAAGTATTATGCCAGTGGGACATGTAGCTAGCTGAGGAGACAGTGAACTTTCGATCTCTTAACCGACCACTGTTCCTAAATTGTAGGAATTCTTCCCCCTACCTTTTAAATTGGATGAGGTAGTAACACCCACCCCTCTTCCCTTTATGGGCATACTGGCATCAGAGATTCAGAGAGGCACCTCTAACATCCTAACTAATAAAGTCGAGTTCGCATAGAACAATAAACTCTAAGGATATTTTAGTAATGTAAAAAGCGTAGTACAACTCACAACAAAATAATGCAAAGTAAAATAATGTAAAGCAGAAGTATTGCATAGCATAGCAGAGACATTGTAAAGTAAAAGTAGAGTAACGTAAAGATAAAGTATTGTTATAATAAAGAACAGAGTACTGATATGACCAAAGATTGATACATTAATTTCATGAACATCATTGATCCTTATTTCATCGTTTATTGCTATTGTATTGGGCAATCTTTGCTTATGGGTATTCCATTCCCCTATCATTGAGATTTTGCAGGTGAGAATACCAACTGATGAGGTGGTGGAGGGCACAGAGCTTGGTGAACGCTGCACATGACTGATGTTTCTGCTTCAAACTTTCTTACTACATATCTTTTTAATCATTTTAATTATTTAGAGACATCATGTTCTTTCGCTCATAGAATCTCAGACAAGTCTTATTATGTTTTCGCATATTTTTTATATTAAGAGACATCATGAACTTTCGTATTAAAGTCTTTTAATATAATATTTCAACTATTAAATTTTTGCATTTAAAGTTCTCTAATATATTTATTATTATAATATTTATGCCACGTAAGCTATTTTGTTAAATGATCAAGGTCAGTAGTGTAATAGGCAGTGTAGCGTTCTCATGATTAATCTAACTGCCTGCATAACAGAAAGGATGATTTTAAAGACGTTACACGAGGAGTGACAGGAGGCGACAGGAGAACGAGACGAGGAGTGGGAAGGGTGACAAAGGGGAACGGTGAACTGGGGGGTGCAGACAGCAGACGGAGGTGGAGGAGGACTCAAAAGGAGATGGACAATACGAGGCTGCATACACCAAAATAAACATATGCCTTTTAAATAAAGGGCCGAAAATAAACTTATATGACTTAAATAAGATGGAAGCGCACGTGGGTCTCTGGAACTGTGTCACATACTAATTAAATATAGTGGTAGAGTATATAACAGTACAATGGGAGGGCTCGAGTTCGAAACACGCGTCCATTAAATTTTTTACCTATTTTCCTTTTTACCCCTATTTTCCTAATATTTGTCAAGTAATCATGCCTATTAATTTCTATTGAAATTCTATTTAGTTTATTTGTCAAAAAAAAACAACACCCCTATTTAATCTAACTTTTTTTCTTATCTAGGTTGTTTTTCCATCTACCAAAATAATTTTTTATAAAAGTTTTTTTCTACATTTTTTGTGCAAAATTATTACTAATTCATATTTAACTTTTTCAATATACTTTTTATTAATAATAATTAATATCGTCATTCTTTTAAACTTATAATATTTAATCTAATTATCTACCAAAATACATTTTTTATAACAGACTTTTTCTACATTTTTATGCAAAATTATTACTACTGAAATTCTATTTAGTTTATTTGTAAAAAAAACACCCCTATTTAATCTAACTTTTTTTTTTCTTACTAATCTGTCTCTAGGTTGTTTTTCCATGTACCAGAATGATTTTTCATAAAAGTCTTTTTCTACATTTTTTGTGCAAAATTATTACTAATTCATATTTAATTTTTTCAATATTACTTTTTATTCATAATAATTAATATTGTCGTTCTTTTAAACTTATAATATTTAATCTAATTATCTACCAAAATACCTTTTTTTATAACAGTCTTTTTCTACATTTTTGTGCAAAATTATTACTAATTCATATCTATTTTCGATATTCTTTTTTATGTATCATAATTAATATTGCCGTTCTTTTAAACTTAAAATATTTAATCTAGTTCCATTTTCATTGCTATTTTTACCCCTAATTTCCTATTATTTATCATGTAATCATGCCTATTAATTTCTATCAAATTTTATCTTGTTTATTTGTCAAAAAAGCACCCCTATTTAATCTAACCTTTTTTCTCTTACTAATCAGTCTCTAGGCTCTTTTTCCACCTACCAAGATACTTTTTTTTATAAAAGTCTTTTTCGACATTTTTTGCAAAATTATTACTAATTCATAATTATTTTTCATTGTTTTTCCATATACGGAAGTACTTTTTTTCATTTTTGGCTTGCTAGTTCCCTCTAATTCAAGGTATTTTGCATATTATCTTTTAAACTTATAAAAGTTTTTTACTATATTTTTTGTGCAAAATTATTACTAATTCATATTTATTTTTTAGGAATAATATATTGCATTTAATTGGGGCCTCAGGTTATTTTTTATATACTTTTTATTCAAAATAATTAATATTATCATTCTTTTATCAATTTTTATATAATGAATAATATATTCTCGAAATATTAGTTATTTTTCTTAATTTTCATACTTTAACTTTTTCCTGTCTATAGAGATTTTTTATTCATATATTAGTAGTTGTTGCAAATGATCACGTTAGGTACTTATAATTGGGTTATCATGAAACATTGAATCAACCCGAAAAAGCCTATTCAACATAAAAAAACTGAAAAATTAGGAGACTAAATATGATTTATGATAGTTTTTTAATAAAGCAAAATTGACCCGCTTAAATTAGGGCTCCACCCAAAAAATATAGGAGCTTATGAAGTCTATCTTTATTTATTTATTTTTATTTAAACAATTAATTTAAAAGTAATTGTTTCTTTATTATTGGTATAATAATTTTTTATATAGTTTAGTATCTTCCTATCACATTTTGAAATTATAATTTAATAATATTAATATTACATCCTATATTTAGTTGTAAAATTAGTATATTGATATTAAATATAATTTATTATATATTTTGAAAATATAATTTTATTAAAATAGAGACTCCGAAAATATTATCCAAAAAGATTAACTCGCTAGAGGATGGTTTTTCTTTTTTTTTTAAATGATTTTAGGATGATTTTAGCTGACATTTAACTCGTGTATCGTGCGCATAATTATTAACGTCACGCAAATCGGATAATGTCGCGTGAATTGGACAATCGACACTAATTTCTATAAATAGAGGACTAGCTACACAAAAATAATAATAATAATAATCTCTTTTCTTTCAATGTTGTTATTACGCTTAGGTTGCACCTTCACGTCTTCTAAACTAATAATAATTATATTTTAAAATATAATATTACTTAAGTTTCATGTCAGTCGATTATGCAATAACCTGCATACCTCCATCATTTGTCGTGTCCAAAAAAATTGTATATTACATTGATGTACGTAGGATTCATATCAGAGATGATGTTTCTAGTCTTTGATATATACATAATAAATTTTATATAACACAATAGGGGTTTACATGCATAGTAGGATATGTAATAAATTTTATTTATACATGATATGAAAAATGTGAACAAAATATCAGAAATTCTACTTATAGTCTTATACATGCACGATGTAGCACAAAAAAGGGCGTTCATATATTTAGAGATTCTCACACATTTCAAGACCTCTACCTGGTCATTATTCCATGTGCAGGGGATAGTTCATCCCAAAATCTATCACCAAATTAACGAATAGAATGTGAAGCTAGCAATTGTAAAGAGTTCTTTCTGCAAATGAAATTAACCCCAAAGTGAATAAACAGAAAAATAAATAAGACTATCATGTTAGAGATCAATCCATGCTCATTGACTGCATGCATTTAGAATTCAGCATTCAGAAATTAAGTCAAATGAGTTTAGATGTATAATCCTGAAAATTAAGTCAAGTGAGGAAGTCAATCAGCATTCAGAATTAGTCAGTGAGTAAACGTATCTCCCTTCAATATATATACATGAAAATTGATATACTCACATGTGTCATCGACATGGTCCCAAATTTTAGTTTTGGAGATTAAGTTCAAAATTAAGCGGTGAGATGAATAGAAATCAACATGATTAGAAGCAATAGTTGATGATTATTGTATAACCAATGAGGCTGTTAAACATGCATGGAATAGGATTCTGTTGGATACAAGGAAAAAAAAAAGATGCATGGGATCACAGAATCAGACCGAGATGGATAACAGACGACCAACATGAAAAGAATAGCTCAAGTATGTAACTGTAAGAAATAAAATTCTCTTTGGAATCTCACATATCCGTTGAAATATGCTTACCATGTCTGATAGTTATAACTTAGAAAATAAAGCCATGTGATTGTGCTGGACTTGACTTGTTCACTCGACATACTTCCAGGTCTTTTGTCTCCCTCTGATGACACATACACATACACACACACTATCTCTTATCGTCATCTTCGAATAACTGGTGAATTCCACTGTAGGATGCAATTCCCATCCTTAGAGTTCAAATATGTTTCCATTTCGACATGCTTCGGATTTTAGCAAGGAAATCATTGCAGCGGTACTGTTCTTACAAGTTCAACTGTTTCATACTGTGAAGATGGAAAGGTAACCAGCTACACTTAAGCCAACCAGAACTTGATATCTTATAAGATGCTTCCAGGAAATTGACATGTGGTTGATATCTTGAACTGATGCTTTCCGAGAATTGAGGACCTGTTGGGTGTTCTAAAATTCACAGGTAAAACTGATCAGACTCCAGAGGGCTTATTATAGAAGGTTGCGAATGTAACAAGAATTTTTGCTACCATTATCGGCGGAAGCATCTGCATCATGCATGTTCATGGAGGCCATTCCCTGGTTCCCATCGCATCATCCTACTTATAAGGCGTGCAGCTGATTAACATATAAAAGATTACAATATGTACAAAATTAACTGATGGTGAACTGGCACGATCTTGATTTGTTTGGTTTACTTCGTTTCGTCTGAATCGTTTCTGGCCAATACACAAATCAGAATTAATCAATTATGTTTCCTTTTTATAAGTTGATTCGATGCGCAGTTCAGAAACTGAGGAGGCAGATAGTTCGATAAACAATTTGTGTAGTATAAAGTGACAAATTTATGCTCCCTTTAATTTAATGAGAAGAAAAAACTTTGTATATGGGAAAGTTTTCTCAGTTTAATTTCATTTGTTACGACAAACGCTGGTTCCACTTCCACGCACAGCATTAAAATGTTTTCACACGTGAAGTTTGTGTTTCCTATGTTTCTCCAGAATCCAATTACGTTTGATTTTATTTCTCATGAATTCAAGTGAAAAGATAAATCTCCATGAAGTGGACGATTTCACCCAGAGTTATATATAATATCATGAAATATAGTTTGACTAATCAATTGTCTCAAATCTAAATTATTTACAATTTGATCAATCGAATCATGAAAGATAATTTTATAGTCGGTCATAAACCCGGATAAAGGAGGAGGGTTGTGTTAGATCCCGACAGTCAGCGTAAAACTCTGTCGAATCTCATGAACATGGATCAACGAATTTAGCGTCGTATGATCTATGTAGCCAACCACACCTAGTGGGATAAGACTTTATTATTGTTGTTGTTGATCAATCGAATTTTCTGCATAATTCACATCATAATCTTGAAGTTTAAATTGTGCATAGTGTTTATAATAAAAACAATCCAGTGTATTATGATTGTTTTATTTTATTTTTAAAAAAGAAGGGTCTAGAAATATCCACTTGCAAGTGAATATTTTAGGAAAAAATTTTCCGAAACTCGATCACATCTGTATCTCACTTCACTGTTATAAAATCTTAGATTTTTCTGACAGAGTAAAAGTCATTCTAAAATCCGATGTATTTAACAAGAGCAGTAAGGAAATATCAAATTCCGATAATATATTTTTATTTTCTGCACTACGTGGTTCCTTGTCCATGGCCCAGACATCGAGGTTGATCGAGTGGCCATGTGGGAGACGCTGGTTGGATGCGAGACGATGGGGGGAAGTGAGATGAGATCTATCCGTCCTCATATTTCCGACGACTGACGTGCTCTCGAACAACATTTAGATTTTGTGTGGTCGTGGATCCGCTGTTTCGAGTATTTTTGTTCCGATCCCTTCAAATAAGATATTACCCTCTGGTCATTTGCTACGAGCGCCACAGCTAAAGCACACCTCCTCCACAGTTCTCTCCGCGTTGCAGGGCACACAACAATGGCCACCATGAGGGTAACTGCACCGACCTCAACCTTCGCCCGCGCCGCCGCGGTGCCCAGGGCGCCGGCCGGCGTGGCTTCTCCGGTCATTGGTACGTTTCAGAGCGCCCTGTGTCATAGGTGGCTGGGAATTGGACAGCTAGTGAATGCTTGCTCACCAGTTTTAGCTTGATTTTTGTTACGTTCAGGTTTGCCTCGGATCGGAATGAGGGGCGGGAGAGTGAGGTGCTCCTCGGAGGCGAAGCCATCGGCTGCCGTCGCCGGCATGGGGGCGTCGCTTCTGGCTGCGGCGAGCGTGATGAGCGTCTCGAACCCGGTCCTCGCCCTGGTGGACGAGAGGATGAGCACGGAGGGGACGGGGCTGAGCCTGGGGATCAGCAACAACCTGCTGGCCTGGATCCTGCTCGGCGTCTTCGGCCTCATCTGGTCTCTCTTCTTCGTCTACACCAGCACCCTCGAGGAGGACGAGGAGTCCGGGCTGTCCCTGTAAAAGCTCATCATCCACCTAAACATGTGCATTTTATGGTGAGAGAGCGTGTATAATTTGATTAATTACTTGTATGGAGACTCAGCATGCTCTTGTTTCATGATATCATGCTTTTTTATCATGGGCATTTTTTTTCCTATATAGAAGCAAATACATGATATTTTCTATATATAATTAATCATGTGCCCTCTAATTGAATTGATCTTATATGCATATTAAAAAAGACCACGAAGTTGTAGCTATATAATCTATCAAGGGACACACTACTATTTGCGTGTGTATCACCATAAACAATCCTTATAGTGCATTAAACAGGAAGCTTTGCGGCAATGAAAATAAGCCAAGAATCTATCGTATCGTCCACAAACTCATAAAGTGGAAGGGTGGGTGCAAATGGCACTTTTATGATATTGTGTTATTCGAAGCACATGGTACAGTTCATACAGATGTTTGAAAGAAAGATTCCTGCTTGAAATCAGGCCTGCTGGCATTAACAGAAGTATGTGCGACTTCACAGCCTTTGTGCTCGTTTTCTAATTGGTGAAGTACCAGATTGCAAAAACTCCCAAAAGTATAAGAGATACAAACAGGAGCATAAACCCAAAACCCTTCAACTTTGTTAGCGCTCAACTGATGTCTTTCAGAAAAAAAAAAAGGATATCAGTTATTAGTTGCAATATAGTAGAGATACGAACTTCAGATCACTTTGAAGAAATGTAGTACATGTTCCTCAAGCTAAAATTGAAAAAGAAGAGGAAAAAATTCCTAAGCCAGCAAAGTCCCTTCTCAATGGCATTATTCACATGAAAACCTAGGAAACTTACAAATTTTCTGGAATAAAAAAGTGACTAGATACCACCAAATTCAGTCTTACGGAACGGGGTGAGACTTAAACCTGACTTTTTGACTTTGTGAGGGCAGTGGAACAAATGATCAAGAAAAAATTGACTTAAAGATTAAAAGAACTCCTTATCGAGCACATTCTTATTCACAGCTGGAAGAACATTTTAGTGTAAGTACGTAATTTCTACATCTGAATAAAGCATACAATAAGCGTGTCCCATAAAAAGCTTTTCCTTCTTCACCAACATGTGTCACCAGTCACGGATATGTACATTGACAAATAGACAAGGAAATCATAATATTAAAATGATAAAAACTCAAAATGGATGAATGAGGAATTTCTGATGTTAAAGTTGAGTTTGCAGAACTTTAAATAGTACAACAAAGGTAATGTAAACTGACTGCATTTATCCAAAAGGTATGAAGAAAAATTAATTGCAACAATTCTATCAAGGCTAGCTACAAAACTTAAGTCTGCTCCAACCCTTTAGCCAACTCAAAATGAAAGCTGACAGAAGCTATAAATATCTGCAGCAAAAATAGGAAGGATGCAAACACGTAATGCTACTACTTAAACTTAATTTATAAATAATTAATGATGATAAAATTTAATAGTTCTTAATAAGTATTTTTAACGACCAAAATTTATTTTTTTGAGACGAGCAATTTCATCTCTCGTTAATAATGTATTTCATTTTTTATCTTAATCGCTAAAGACATTTTTTCTTATAGTGATATAAGTTTATATTGCCTAATTATATCAACATAGTAAGTAAGTATGTGTGTATGTACGTATTATATATATATATATATATATATATATATATAGTTAAATTAGCATTCAATCATTATATGTATGATGTCTATCGAAAGTCATAAACAAAAAGATTTATAGTCATTGAGATGTGGCACAGGTTGTATGTATATACAATTTATATATATGTGTAGGCATATCAATTAGATGAACTATACATATATATCCTTATATCCATATACGTATACATATATAAATACAATTATAATTAATATACAATCAACTTATTAATTAAAGTTTAATGCTCAAGTTATGTAATGTTCTGCATGATATTGCGATGCTAATTGGTTGCCATTAGAAGGCAATTGGCAGGGGCGGACCCATCGACAAAAATAAAAGGGGACAAGAATTGAACACTTGACCTCACCATCCTCTTTCATCCAAACTAATCACAGGACCAAATTAATTTTTGTGATAGAAGTGCATCCTAGACCTATTTAAGGGGGCTAGATTCAATTTTAATCCTATTTTTTTTAACACGTGTAATTAATAAAGTTTTAAAAAATTAGGGGGGTGGGGGTGGGGTGGGGTGGGTGGGTGGTGGTTTGGGGGGCAGGCCCGGGTCCGCCCTTTTTAACTGGCGTTGTGTGCTTACCAACACTACAGTGACATGCTGTTTCGGCTTTATTAGTGTCTACTAAGTGCAATGTGGGAGCTGAAGTCTAAAATGCTCAAAAAGTCACAATCTCATGAAAATTTTGAGGAAGATTTTTTTAAAGTGGGTTATAATTTAACAACTCAAAAAAAGGGAAGAATAAACATACATGGGTCATTTGACTTATGTAACAACCTCATTCATCTAAATCCCACGATGTGAGGTATTTGATCCTGATAAATCTGTTAGTATTTTCCATAGCAAAAAAGGAAGAATAATTTAAGTCGCCTTATTAATCTCTCCTAAAAAAAGTTGCCTTATTAACCCATTTTCCTTCCCCATGATCTCCCTTCCCCGGTGCACACCCCCATTCGATGTCATCTTCTCATTCCTCTCGCAAACAATTATTACGCCTCATCTCTCCTCACTCTCGTGGCCTTTGCTGGTCATCACTAGAGAATGTTGCAATAGTAGGCTCTATGGCACATGAACAATAGGGAGATCAAGGAGGAACCCACAATATTTAACTGAAGTAGATTGTCGAAAAAACTAAGAATGATCTCGCACAAATAGGTGAGTAAACAAAATCTTTACAGTCAAAATTATTTTATATTAGATAAGCATACCTCTCATGGATCAAAATATTTAGAGAATGTTTCTTTAATTTGGTGCTTCTGTACACCATGAATCATGCTGATGGCTTGAATTATTAGTTTAAGATTGAATTAATTAAATTAATTTCTACACTCACGAGTCGTGCTAGTAGTCTGAATGATTAGTTTAGGATTGAATTAAATTAGTTTCTATGCCCATATTTTTAGTGAGATTTTGGAATCCCTCCATGCGTACATCATAAGGTGTTGCTATAAATCTCAAGATTTTGTTGAATAGTTGATTAACAACTACAATTTGTTGACTTCATGATTTGTTGATTTCCATGTGCATAGTTTTTTTGTTAGTAGCATTTTCTTTTGGATAATTTCAAGAGTACACGGCAATTTGTTAATCTATTTTGTTTGTGTGGTGCTTGATTGACTTTCTGATTAATTTCATTTGTATCGCTTTATATATAAAGGGTTAATACAAAAATAATATATTATGAACTACAAGCATAAAAGCATGTTGGTCATAGGTTAATTATTAATAGAATTTGCTGTTGATCTATTTTTTGTTATCATGTCAAGACACATTGTCAAGTTGCTATCAACATTTGGGTGAAATAATATAAAAGTCTATGTCCGACACTTAGATCCACAAAACAACCTACTCAATATCATGTTTATCAGTGTTACCGGTTTAGGTATTCAATTAGATTGTCACAACACTCCACGAGTGTTCGAGTGGATAATCAAATTTTAATTAAGCATGAAAGTCAGCTTTATTATGCTTAATATACTCTTTTTTCTCACAATCCTTAGTATCATACCAAAATTTTTATAAACCACCCCTAAACTATCATAATTTTTCACATCTAATTTCAAACTACGAGCTTTTTTTTATTCATAAACTATCATAATTTTTCTAATTTAATCATTCCGATGACTTCTGTCAACTTTTTAGTTAACTTTATTTTTTGTTTCATTTATGAAAAGTCAAAATCACCCATTCAACATCAAATGAAAAAATAAAAAAAAAGCACGGATGGAGCTCGTCTCCACGTCCAACGGTGATGAGCTCCGGTGGCCTTCCAGAGGGGTCACCCCTTGCGACCTTTGTCGACATGCGTAGTGAAAGAGGGAAAGAGAGGGGGGCGACCTTCGCCCTCGATCATCACCCTTCTCTCTCTTTCCTTCTCCCTCTCAAGCTAAAAGGAGAGGCATGGCGGCGACACCGGAACAGTCGATGGGATGCATTGGGGATTTCTCTCACTACCACCACCGGCGTAATGATCGCCGCCATAATGTTCCTACTGACCCTCTTACTCATCTTCTTCCTCTACCTGCGCAAGAAGCAGTGCTAGGGCATCATTCCCTCCTTCGGCCGGCCCGTCGCCGCCCACACTATCCTGAATGAACCCGCTGTCCATGTCTAGGGCGTCGCGGAGGGGATGGAGTGCACGGTGTGCATCTCCAACTTGTCGACGATGAGCCCACACGGTTGCTACCCAAGTTCGGCCATGAGTTCCACCTAGATTGCGTCGACACGTGGCTTCGCTCGCACTCCAATTGCCCTGTCTATCACTGCATCGTGGTCACTGCACACGCAAGGAAAGAAGGGGGAGGGGAGGGGCGACCACGCACCCCATGGACTAGACATCCGCCGACGCGATCTTGAACCCCCACCCACCCCCCTTTCCCTGTTTTCTTGCACACACCTTCTATGCCGACGTGCATAGGGAAAAGAAGAATTGGGGGGGGGGGGGGGTCCCCCTTTGTGACCTTCTCTGTTCGTTGCCTACGAATGACTTTCCTCGCAGAGTTCATTAGTCATCGGATGCGAATGATCTTTGTCGACGAGCTTCTGCTTTCTTTTTTATTTTTTTATCTTTTTGTTTGATGTGTTATTGATGAAGTAGTAATTTCGACTTTTCATAAATATAAAAATGAAGTTAAAAAAAATTGATAGAAGTTGACAGAAGGATTAAATTGAAAAAATCGTAATAGTTTAGGGATCTAAAAAAATAAGTTCATATTTTGAGGGTTATATGTTGAAAATCACAATAGTTTAGAGGTGGTTTATAGAAATAATCCAACATTATATTATAATAGTTAGGGTTATTTCCATAAACCTTCTTTGAAGTATCACGATTTTCTGCATCTAATCCTAAACTACGAACTTAATTTTTTATATTTCTAAACTATCACGATTTAGTCCTATCCATCTACTTTTGTTATATTTTTCATTACTTTTATTTTTTTCATTTATGAAAAGTCTAAATTACCCCTCCCTTTAGAAAAAAACATGAAATAACAAATATAAAAAAAATTGTTTGAAGGATTAAAGTAGTAAACACAAAAATTATCATTTATGAAAAAGACTAAATTACCCTCTCTCCATTTTTTTATTTTTATATTTTATTATTTGATGTGTTATGGAGGGAGGGATAATTTAGTTTTTTCATAAATAAGAATAAAATCAAATGTAGCTGAAGTAGACGAAATGATTAATGTAAAAAATCGTGATAATTTAGAGATAATTTAGGTGAAGTTTATGAAATAATCCATTATCAAATAGGTTCACACTATGAAACATTGACTCACCAAGAGGACATTTGTGATAATATGATTCATCATATACTATTAGCATAAGATTGCATTGTTTGCACTACATACCTGGTAATAAAGTGGATAGATCTTCCAATGATAATCAATTCACCGAATATTGAATGCTTATTTCCTTTTGATATCATATTTATCGAAATTCTATTGATCGTTGATGTACTAGGATAAAGTATTATTGTCGTTTCCTGAATGGTATCATAATAATAGGATATGTGACTTAATTGTTATACTTTTAATATGAATTTGTATGTACCACAAGCTTTCCAAAAGCTTACGGGAGCAGCCTTCTCCATTTGATTTAAGTGGTGTGCAATACTACTCAAGTGATGATAGATGAACTTTTGAAATGGATAAGGCCTATTAATTAATTAATTGATTTCTCTTTATGTTATCTGGTGAACTTTGTTGTGATAATGAGAAGACATTTGATTTGAGACTTTTGTATTAAACTCTTTGGATGAAGAAATTAATAGAGATGGATTATGTTTAGTGGGAGTGGGTTGAGTTTAAGAAGTATGCACCTTATTTATGTATCATTTTAAAAAAAATTAAGCGAGGTTATGTGGCGATAATAAGGTCATCACGTAATTTAAAATTAAACTTATCAAATTGGTAAAATTTTGAAAGGTTAGAAATAAATACACGCATCTTACTCTTTATTTCTTTTCGATAAAATTAAAAGTAGATAAGTTCACCTAAGAATAATAAAAATATTTTCCTAATTTAACATTCCGTAACTCATATATTATAGTTTGTATCTAAATAAAAAATGAATTAAACTAACCTAACTTGTCCCATAAATTTATAGCCAACATAATTTATATAACACTTGTCACACTCAATTTAATCAACCTTTGCTCCACCTTTTCACACATTCCTTCTGCATAAGTTATCAAAGAAAGTCTTATACTTCTGGATTTAATTACTCTTTTATCCTTATTTTTCTATCATTTTTTATGACGTTTCCTATTTATTGACTAATTATTTTAGTCAATGTATTAGTTAAAATTTAGTATTTTTCACAGGGTCTCCGAAGCAATCCTTGCTATGTGATGGGGATCAATCGATTTTGAGGCATTATATAAATTAGTTAGAGCGATGGTTATCTATTTTTTTTATGAAGCCACTACCAAATACACCCTTAATAGTGATTCAGAATATTATCAAAACAATATCAACTATTAAATTGACAATCGAAAAAATAATGATGTGATTAATTTAGATTTATTGAATGTTTTTCAAGGAAATTTTTATTTTAGGTTTAAATGAGGATAGTGACCATTTATTATATTATTAATTGGATATAACTAATAGACTAAATATTTATAATTTTTTATTGGGCCAATGGGACAAATTATATTATTTAAAAAAAAATATGTATATTATTTCAATTGATCACACAGTTTGTTAGTAACTTAGTTTTGGGTTATCTATATTTGCTTTTGTTGGGCTTGATGGTCATTCTTCCAATTTATTTAGTTATGTAAGTAAACAATATATAAAACTTATCACACATTTTAGTAGTCTTAATTTTATTTATATTACTTTTGGGACTGATGATTATTATACCGACAAATTGAATTTTATTATTTAAATAAATAATATATTATTTAACGAATCACATTTTATTATTGGATCTGATGATTAATTTTCCAACAGTTTTTTAATTATTTAGATAAAAAACTTTGTTGAGTTAGGCCTATATTTAAAATTTTTGTTTAACTAACTTAAATAGGAAACATATTATTTGTAATGATATACACATTTTGAAAACTTTTATGTTTTTAATTAGGCCCATGATTATTCTTCCAACATTTTTTATTTATTTAGGTAAATAATAGTATTTTACCTTATCAAGCGTTTTGTTAGTCCTAGGTTATTTATCTTTCGCAAGTGTTTTTTCTTCTAACTAATTAATTTTGATTATTTAGATCAACAATATATATTATTTAATTGATCATACATTTTGTTTAGTCTTATCTAGGTTGTATAATTTATGTATTGGGACCAATGGTTATTATACCGAGAAATTTATATTCAATTATTTATATACAGAACAAATTATTTACTCGAACACATCTTTTTTGAGTTTTAATTTTACCATTATCTATAACGGAAAAGTGAGAATGTCATGCATGTTTTCATATTTTTCTTTATTTTTTATATTTATCTTCACCAATAACAAAGGATAATTAATGATAAAAAAATAAATTTATAAAAAAGAATTATGTCTATTATGAATAATAATAATGTACAAAAATTTTAAAATGATGAATATAATTATTACTCGTGATTTGAATATATCTCCTACATTATAAATAAAAATTAATATCGAAGAAAATATAAAAAAATACGCATAAAACGGCAGGACAAGTTAAGCTCATTAAAGCCTATCTATAATGTTTTTATTTGGCCCAATGATTATGCTTTTAACAAAATTTTAAATTAAAAAATGTATTATTTTAATTGATCACATATTCTGTTACTCTTATGTTACGTATCAGTTGTTTGATTATCCAACAATATTTCTAATTATTTAGTTAATTAGTATATTATTCCAGGTTAATTTTTTGACATAATTTATTTATGTCTTAAGACTAATTTTCTTTTAGTATGAATAGAAGATAAAAAAAGAAGACAGAAGATGATGAAAAATGTTTCATAGGGCTAAATAGAAAACATTAATTTTATTAATTAACGTCGTTCCTTCGTCCAAATTTAAATTCAAATTTCGAAACAAAATTATGATTTATCCGAGTAGACGCGTTAAAAATTGAAGAGAGAAGGGAAAAAACACGACGGTACGGAAGAGAGAGATTGAGTGTGTGAGAGAGAGAAAAAGAGAGTAAAAAAATAAAAATGGCGCCAAAATTCCTCGCATCTCCCGCTTCTGACGACCCTCGCTTCCCTCCCTCGTCCTCTTCTCCTTCTTCCCCTCGTGTCCCCTTCCAGTCTCCTGCAGGATGCTCCCTAAACCGCCTCCTACCGCCACTGCCGCCCCGGCGCCCAGTCGCCCCAAGCGCCGGGGCAGCTACAATTGCGGCCGGTGCGGCCTCCCCAAGCGCGGCCACGTCTGTTCCCTCTCCTCCGATGCCCCGGCCTCCGCCCCCCTCCGCCGCGCCCTCTCCTTCGACGACGTCCCCATGGTGCCCAAGGAGGAGGCCAGCCTCCGTGCGGCGCTCTCCGCCTTGCCTGCGTCTGAGGAAGAGGACGGGGACGAGGACGATGATGATGAGGGGGACGAGGAGTTTGTGGAAATGGGCGGTGGGGGGGCCTTGACGACGGGCTGTGCGATGGAGGTCCTGCGGCGGCTGCCGCCGAGGGAGCTCATGGGGGCGGCTGCCGTGTGCAGGGGATGGAGAGATTGCGTGCGGCGTGTATGGCGGTCGGCCGAGGAGCTCCGGCTCCGATTCTCGCTGCCACGATCAGGCATCGGCTTCGTCGGATCGGTGATCCACAAGTGCATTAGTCTCGTTCGGCTCGCACTGACGATCGAAAGGTTAGGGTTTTTATTGCAATCGCCAAACGGAGGATGAGCTGGGCAATTTAGTGCTTCTAGTTTGATCTGGATCACGGTGAACGGAACTGAATGGACGTATATAACAATGATATCACGACTGAAGTGTTTCAGCGTATAACGTCAATATCAAACTTGTAACGATGAATAGATCATTGAATCAGGAGTTGCTAATTGAAATTTAGGCATTCGGACGGTCACTCAAACCAAAATATGCAAACTTTATATGTTATCAGTGATCTTGACGAAACCATGTCATGCTCAGAATGGGTTGACATTCATTTGGGCAATTCACTGTTGTTCTTACAATAATGACAATCCATTAAGACGAAACCTGTGGTTGTGTTGCTGGAGACCTGATCTCCTGCAACTAGGCAAATTCTAGAAACAATATTACTTTTACAAATCATCCAGACGTTGTGTCTTGTGACAATTCATGAAGTAAATCTAATGCCACCTCGTGATATGCACAGCTATTAAGCGATGAAATGAACTTTGAAGATCTTTCTTTATGTATTCTTCTGTCTAGTTATTTGCAGGAGTTTATAGCATGATATGCACACTATTTATTATATGTGTAACCTTAGACTTTTAAGGAGACATGTGCACATAAATTTGTTACATTCATCCATGTATACATTTCTTATTTTATCAGCTTTATTTAGATCTTTTGATTGTTTATGGATCATTAAAAATATTTTAGACGATGAAGACATAAAGGAGAGCTAGTTTAGTCTTATTTTCTCATTGTTTACTTTAATTTTCTGAAATAGATATTTTGGGAAGTATGATAAGATAATTCAAACTTACACGAAATTTATGAGATGTAATATTTTGTGCTAGAATGAAGTATACAAGAACAGGCTACAACTTGTTTCATGAACTATTACTTTTAAGGTCACTTCTCTGAGTCTACCATATGAAACAGATCACTAGTTTTTTTTTCTTTTTTATTTACGGGGAAACAGATCTTGAGTCAGCAACAAAAAGTAGACAGAGAAAAAATGCTTTTCCATGTTGAAGTATTCCATTTCATGTTCTTCAATGATACAGACATACCATGCAAAGTATGGCCCCATCAACTGCTATTTTTCGTTTCAAAAAAAAAAAAAAAATCTTCCAAAGAATCTAGCTCTTCCTAATTCTAGTCTGGTGAAGTTAAAAAGTGATATATTATAGTTTTGTCACTTTTCTTGATACATAGAAGGTAAATTCTGATTTTTTCCCTAATAGTTCATTATGCTGTATGCAGTGATGCTGATGCTACAATTTTAGCTTGTATTGCATTCTCATGCCCCAACTTAGAAGCTTTTGAACTGAATATTGCTGGTAATGCAGTAAATCGGATAACTGGGTATGCCATTATCTTCTATCCACTTTCCAATATCTTTATTGATTTTATCTTTTTTTCTTCTGAATGCCATTTTCGTATGCCATTCTCGGGCTAAACATTTTTTTTTGTTTTACTTTGTCATCTGTAATTAACTTCTTGTTAGTCTATAAACAACTTTTTGTTTGGAGCTCACATAAATAAATTTGTCTAGCGGTTCTACCTTGGCTTTGATTCAAAAGGTTGAGGCTCCAAGTTTCAGTAGATACACAGGTTCTCACTTATTTTCAAAGGCTGCACACACACACACACACAAAATGACATTATTGAAATATACAGAATGTTGGAACAAAGTCATCTTCTACAGTTTTGCTTGCATGAATCATGGAAACAATATGTTCATCTTCTAGAAAATCATGAGGTCAAGGACTTGCATGAAATCCATGCATTATTTATCTTGAGCTAAGATTTCATAGTTTTAAATCCAGTTGCTACATTCCCCGCTTTAATATGTTTGTCTAATAACTGTCACTATATGGTTTACTTTCTAATTATATGTTTCTCTGCATCAATACAAGACACGTCTATTGAAATCTATAATCTAATAAATTTGGATAGAAGATGGGATTTATATAGAAAATTAGAAATCCAACTACCCCAGTTCATGTTGGAGCTTTACGGCGTTCTGCCAACGGACACCATGTGATACTTTTTAACCATTTTTCTGTGCCACAGGCTGGCACAAAACTTGTTGCAGCTGCTTCTCGGCACCCCTGCATTGCAACACTGCTGACTGTTGTTGGATTAATTGAATATTGATATTGATGTTCAACTATAGTTTTGATGCTTTATGTTGCCAGGGGAAAAGTTAATAGCCAAGAACTTATATTTGGATTGCTACCATGGATTTTGTTGTCTTTAATGCACATATCAGTAAACTGCTTATAAGTTAATGTTTCATACACATGTTTCCATTTTGCAAGGCAACTACTTTTCTTACGGGAAAGAAATCTCTCTTAAAATTTATGGACTGTGCTTCATAGGGCTGAGTTGGACCGGTTTGTTGCTGAGAGGCGATACCTTTCAACTCTTAAAGTTGAGGGTTGTAGTAACCTTGGCTTCCTTAATCTCTCTTCATCAAGCTTGTCAACGCTCTGGCTGTCTGATCTTTATTGCATTTCAAAATCGGTAACTATGCTCTTGATTTCTGTACTTCTGTGTTTAATTTTCTATTCTTATGGTTATGTGTTTACTTTTGCTCATTTTTATGGGTCACATGTTTACTTTGCTCCTTAGCACATACTGACTCATAATTTCTTCTTAGGTTGTGAAATGTCCTAATCTGAGAGAACTGTCTCTTGATTTTAGTCAGCAAGAAAATTATACTGCAGACCTTGTTTCCTTGTTGGAATCTGTGGGACAAAGCTGTCCACATTTAAGAAATATTCATATCGCATCAGTTCAACTATGCAATCAAGCTGTCCTTGCTCTTGTGAGTTCTAATATAAGGTAAACGATCATACTGTATTTGGATTGCCTTTGCATGCCATTTACCTCTCAGAAGCCTTAATATGTAACTCAATGAGCAGCAAATTAAATTTCTCATGAAAAAAACATGAACCTCTGGTAGTTTCATTACAGTTGTCCCGTGGTTTTTCATAATTGAATTAAGCATGCATTTCACGTTAGATTGACTGTGCTTCTATCAGCATTCTCATAATAAATGCATTTTGATTCTCAGGGACATCCACATGCTCTCATTGGTTCTTGGTTCTAAGATCACAGATGCAGCTATTACTTCTATAGTGTCAAATTATGCTAATCTAGAATTACTTGATTTGAGTGGGTAAGTTTTTCTATTTGCTGGTTGTTCTTCCATATAAGTGCGAGGGTTTGTTGATCTTTTGCATCTGATGACTTTAGTCTTTAAGAATCAACTTGTTTTTACATTTTCTGATTCATAAGGTGCTGCTGATATTCCATAAGATCTTGCTTCTGTTAGCTCAAAGTTTGATCAATTGTCTCTTCATTTGGTCAGCTCAAGCATCAGTGACAGTGGGATTCGGATGATATGCAATGTGTGTTCAGGGAGTCTATCAAGACTCCATCTGGCTCTTTGTCCGAACATTACTTCAAGTGAACATTCTCTCTTTCTTTACGGTTATTCATAAGCTCTGTAGTCTGTAGTAGTGTGACTATTGTGTATGCTGTTTATCACCTTGTTCCTGTCCTTTTCAGCTGGGATCCAATTTGCTGTAACTCAATTGCCTCTTCTTCAGCTGATGGATTGTGGAATGAGTATCCGCGGCGTTAGTTATCATAATGAAAAACCTAGAGAAAATCTTTTGCTCAACAATATAGGAACCGAAGGGAACATATGCCAGAGTTTACCTTCAAAAAAGCAGCACCATATCAACCAAAAACTGATTATTAAACATGTCTGTTTGAGGAAGCTAAGTTTATGGGGTTGCTCAGCTTTAGAGGTATTTTGCAGATGAGAATGTCAGAGTATTCGCCAATCTCTTGCTTTTTTGTGTCATTCTGATTATCTTTTTTCTTGTAATGTTGAAGGCTTTGCACTTGAACTGCCCTGAACTTAATGATCTTAATCTTAATGAATGTACAAATTTACACCCAGGTAATGTTAATTATATCAAATTTCTTTTAAGTTATCAAATATGTTTGGCAGAGCTTTCATCAATGAGACTGCAAACTTTTCTGCAGAAAGATTTTTGCTTCAATGCCCAAGTTTGAAGTATATACATGCTTCTGGATGTCAGGATATGCTAATAGGTGCAATTCGGAACCAGGTATTCATTTGTACTTTTTACTTTCCTGTTTTGCTTTAATGACACTACTTGCTGGCCCTCGGTTTGGCTTGTCATCTGGAAATCTTTTGTGTATGACATCTGTTCTCTCGACAAAATGTATTAACACCAGCAACATTAGTTCGTATTTAGTTAGTGGGTTTTGTTGAAGAGTTGGTGATCATTGTATCTGGCATATTTGATATAATGGTTAAATACTCTAACTGAAGCCATAATTTTCTTAGGTCCTAAATGAATTCACTGCAATTGAGGACTGTGCACCAAGTAAGCGCAGAGCTGATGGATCCAAAAGAGTTCAGGTTCCGCATTTCATTCAACAGGTACATGTTGCTTACGAACTGTAACTAACAAAATTTTCTTTCTTTCGTTTAATCAATTTTCTCCTTTTATTCTCCATTTATTTCATCTTATTGATTTCATCATGCCTTTTTCTACAGGCGTCTGAAGATGAGAAGCAAAAAAGTATAAGACTGGCCCAATGCGTTGTGCATCATGATTGAGTGTAATTTCAGATTGTGTTGCCGCCGGCCCTGTTGTTGTTATATATTCAATATCAATGTAACAGACTCAAATAAGTCAGTTAAGATGTGTAGCTGACAGTCTCTGGTGATAACGCCTGTCTATTGTATTATTTGGCCTTCTCAAGCTGAAACTGATAAGTTAAAGAGTGTTATAACAAATTTTGGTTGACATTCACCAGTTTAGCTTTTCAGAAACAGATTCAAGTGCTTTTACAATCAATCAAGTAGTGCTGATAATGAAGCGCCTGCATGATCCTAACGCTAAATTGTTTTCCCAAATTTTACTACCGAAAAGCTCCATATTTATCTTCAATTTCGCGGTGGTTTATATCTGTGACCTTATTTCATTGCCATTTGGCGCTGATTCGTTGCAGAAATGTACTTTTTTTAGAACTCAGGATGCGTATCTTGCAATATTTGGTTTTATAAAGCTCTAAGTTACTGGAAATCTTTTTCCCTTGGTAGGAGTGGTGTTCATAATGGTTATATAGATGTCTTGGACCATATAAATTAAAATCCTCAAGGAGATGATCCGAGTCCCATCAAAACATCTGAGGAAGCTTCAGAGGCCAGGTGGTGGTATAACAGCCACCTAAAGAGGCATAAATGATCACCAATTACAAGAACATTTCATGATCATGTATCGTAATTTTTTGGCTGTCTCCAGGGTATGCACTGGACCGCAAAATTGGCTACCCGTACTCGTATATATAATTTTTTTTTCTAAAGATCAGGGTACGAGTGTGCTATGCACCATACAAGCTATTAGTACCCTGTATTTATTCATTCAGTTCAGTCCATGTAGAGGTATTAAGGCCAGGACCAACTACTTCAACCAAAAGTTAACCAAAAATAAGCAAACCTTTGGACCCTCAAAATATAATGTACAATATCAAACCTATATTAATTGTGAACATTAATCAGTGGGCAGCACCATACCACCCATGGATGGGACATATGGTCTGTAGAACATGTGAATGTGCCCATAAAGAATCTGCAACATATTTGCCTCCACCCCCATCACTATGCACATGGTTTTGCTCCCAATTACTCTCAAGTGCTTGGCTGTGGACTTAATAATTGCCCAATGACTAAAACACATCAACAAAGAAGGGCCAAGTACCAAGAATCCCACGATATAATATATTATATATGGTTTAATTGAGAGAAGGAGAGAGAAAGAGAAGATAATTAACTACGGACATCACAAAAATCACTATATCACACAATACTTATAGGAAACACTTAATGACAGTTTATTAGACACGCCACTGCTAAACAATATATGGAGGGGACACAGCAACCTTAGAGAACAAGTAAACATTTGCTTCACTGTCCATGCACAGAAATGAAAAAGAGAGAAAGGGAGAGATAAAATAAAAAACAATAAATGAGAGTATCTTTTGATCACTAGTAACAGAGCTTTATATGTAGTAGTAGTAGTGCGTAGTAGACATGACAAATATATATAAGTAGAAGAGTAGCACAATGCAGAGGCACACGCAGATGAGAGTGCACGCATGCTCGATCCACATCCAGTGGCCACGCCGGTTGTCGGCATCGCCAGCTGCACTAAAGAACGAACAAGATGCACCAACCTTCCTTCTTTCTCTTCTTTTTTAGCTGCCTGATCAGCTCCTGTTCTTGCACTTCTCCATGGCTCTTGGTGCTGTGGGTTTTGAAGGGAAGTGTAGGGGCATGGTAATTAGTGGCACGTATATATACTAATTAACGGAATCATGAGATTAAGTAAGTTCAGTGCAAAAGTTTGAGAACGAAGGAATTGCTGAACATAAATTAGATTATCTCGCACTTAATGGTGCTTACTTCATTTATATGCATGCAAGTTACTTTGACATGATAAATAATTATGAGGAAGTTACTAAGTGTTTAGAGGACGTAAAGATCAAGTACTGACCAAGTCCAATGGCTTCTGATCCTTTCATGATCCTGAGGCGCTTGCAGGAGTCAACAAACATCCTGGGATTCATTTGGAAAGGGAGATGATCAGTAGTTAATCAGCAAACACAAAATTAAGTTCAATTAAACTTTTGCTGGAGAATAGAGCCTGAAGAATGATTTCTGCATTACATGCATATATAATTAAAGGGTTTAATGATTGTGCTACCCCTTTTAATAATGATGAAGTTAAGAAGAGAATAGAACATACTCCCAAGGGACGTCACCAACCAGCATCCAATCACCATCCTTGTCCTCGTAGGTTGGCACGTACTCGGATCCATTTAGCAGATCCATCAGCTTCCTCTCGTTCATAAAGTCCTTCCCATTCATACCTTGAGAGCCACAGTTACCTGAAATTTAATGAGGGAGATTAGCACCAGCCTGTCATGCATGGAAGCATCGGTTGCAGCAACGAGATGCACCATGGATACCAAGTTTAACTGGTTAATTATTAGAATTAGTGAAGATGATCGAGTCAGCGATCAAGTATCCTAGCTGTCTCTGTACTTTTATCCCAATGGAACTTTTTGGCAAGATATAATCTCATAGCTAGAAAGCTTAGTCTCAACTACACAAAATGTCATTTTATCTCGAAAGGATAACATGTGATATGTTTCCTCCAAGAAAAAAGTAAAACCCGAGGAGATGAAAGCATTTGATATAATTAAAATCCTAAATGAACACATTTTAGTAAGCTCATGCAAAAGCAGTCTGAACCAAAATTAGTTGGCATGTACCCTGCACTCTATATTGGTACATGGTGGGTACTACAGAAAAATGAGCACCAAACATGTATAACAAATTAGTGGAGGCATCTGCCATCCCCAATGCTCTGCCAATCACATGGGCACTGTCTCATGCATGATCAGGAACTGATATCTTGGATCCAACAGATACCTTCCAGTATGTCCACCAAGGATAGTGTACCAAACATATATAATTTTGTTGCAGACCAGAATTTGTATTCAATATTATTTTGTACACATATATAACAGGCTGTATAATAATAATGCTTTTGATTGCTACTTACCACTGGTGAAGGTGCTGAACATCTTCTCCAGGGCCATGGAAAGCTCCTGGTAGCTTCTGTACATCCTCAGATCCACCTTACGCAGGTAAGGAGCCCCGTCCATGCTAACCTTGACGAAGGCCGCGGCGCCGGAGCTGCCGGACTTCTCTCCTTCTTTGCTTCCTTTCTCGGCGTGGACAGCCATGATGTTCTTCCTGTATGATCTCACTGGTGGCCAACCCACAACTTGTGCCCTGCATGAGGATAGAATGTCATAATTCATGATATTATAATTAATACAGATTGAGTTGATCCTCTTGAGACTATAATTGCTGAATTTTGTATTAACAAATTAGTAATGAAACATTGGATACGGATATATATATATATATATATATTTATATTTATATTTATACATACATATACATATACATATAAGCTCTATTTGTTCAATCAGAAAAATGAGCCTACGATCCCATATGCATGTGCAAACAATAAAGACGACCATCGATCAGGTGAGCTATCTTCTGTTATTTCTGCATTCTATATGTGCAGGGAAGCTAACAATTTGCGTTCCTATGTTCTTTTTGTTTTCTTACTAGTGGACAGATAAAATTGATGTTTCCATAGAGAACAGTTGTTCGTCACGAAAAGTTTCCCAAAAAAAATATTTCTCTCTCCTTAATTTGGACTAAAAAGAAGCCATAGTGGCCTGATCTGTTACCTCCGCTCAGTGGAGAAATATTTGGAATCCATATAAGGAAGTAGACAGACAATTCCTCATGCAGCATGTTCAGAAGCATCGTAATATTATAACTATCAAAATCTAACCTATACACATGAAATAACAGTGCAAAACCATACGGAAAGGCAAATTTTTTAAAAAAAAACAGGAACAAAATGGTCAGATGCATTAATTGGCGATCCCATTGAGATGCATAGACAACTATTATATTCATTTCATATTTACTCACATTCAATACCCTTTGGGTTTCGGGAAAAATGTTGGCATATTCAATACATGAATGAAATGAGTATTACTTTTGCATGAAGTGCTAAGTATACTACGCAAATGTTTCAGATTGTACAGTGTTTCTGTTGGTTGCATACTTGCATGTAATATATACTAATTATACCATAAAACTTATGGGAAACTTAATTGGATCATCTGCTAAAAACGTATAACGTAAACGTCAAGCTCCAAACGAGAGATCGATCCACGTTCATTAAAAAAAAAAAAACAGATGGACGTGAAGAGAGACGTACTTGGGAGCAGGCGGCCTGGTCTCAGCATCATTAGCAGCAGCATCCTTCTGGGGGGACGACCTCTTCACCTTGTCATCCGGCGAGACCTTCTCGTCGTCCGACGAAGACGAAGTCTGCAGCTTCAGCTTGAGGTCGATGGTCTCCTCGTACCCCCTCTTCTTTGCAGCAGCAGCAGCAGCTCCTCCCAGCTGGTCGGCCTCCAGCGCCACTCCTCCCGGCAGTCCGAGCCTCAGCTCCGTCTCCAGCCCCGAACCATAGTCGTCTCCGCGGGAGACGAGTAACGCACTCGTCATTCTCGGATGCGCTCTCTCTCTCTCCCCCTCTCTTGCTCTGTCTCTCCACCTCTCTCTGTCCCGGTAGCTCTTCTTTCTCTCTCTCTCTCTGATCTCTTTCTCTGTCTTCTCTTATCTCCCGTCTGCGTTCGCTAACGAGTCCAAAGGGGGAGGGGCGTCTTGTTATATATATTTTAAAGGGGCCGCGGCTCGTGGGTTGTGGCCCACCGTGAGTCCACTGCTGTCTGACGTACGCACCCCGTCCGACGCCCCATTGAGCCCGACGCGCGTCTCGGTCGGATACACGCCCCTGGTAGCAGTGACGTCACCCATTGCGAAAACGGAACCCACGCGACGGTGGAGCCCGCGCCGCGCCACTCCGGCGGCCGGGAAACGATCCGTTCCGATCGGAGGGGATCTCATCCCGATCAGAAAAGCCCATGGGTGGACTCATCCGCATCCCCAGTGACCACATGTGAGAGAGATGTTAATGTTTGTGTTCGTCATCTTTATCGATGGTAATCTTATTTTCTATGATCATTACCACTTGTTAGTAGTTCATAAAGAACTGTTATATAAGTCAAATTTGATTAACTCAATTGATTCTTAAGTCCGAGTCTTAAGTTGACAGAAAAGTAATCATTCAACGATATTTTGTTAAAAAATATCATCTTGTTATTTTTCATTCTAAATATTAAATTAATCAGGTGTTAATAACTAGTATATATTTAAAAGGAATAATATTATGTATCTATTTATTTGAAATTCTCAAGGTTACCTAATTTTTGAAAGATGCACATAACATAGTTCGGCTTGTCTTTCTTTCTTTTTTTTTTAAATTCCAATTGATCATCTAATCGAAATTGAATATAATTTTTTTATATTAATTATGAATATAAAGATGTTAACTTATTCTTGTTCGGAGGCAGGCAGAGGTGTTCGCCCATAATTATATATATATAAAAAGTTGGCGGAAGGCAGGGACTCGTGGTGGGGGTTCGCCGGGTGCCGGGCGGGTCGAGTTTCCGGGGCATGTGAGTAGATTCGGGAAGAGAGAGGAAAGAGAATAGAGAAAGGGACCCACGTGGGCGTGTTCGGAGAGGGTTGGTTAAAACTCCCACACCTCCATGTGCTCCATGTCTCATCTTATATATATATATATATATATGTATATATATCAAAGGAATTATTAATTTAATTTCATAAAGGAGGGAAATTAGTTTTTTTTATTTTTATTGGATTAATTCTGTTGTTCATATGAATGCCCATCAAGTAATTTTGGAGCTTATTTACAGAATTTGTCTCCCTGGTTATATGATATACTATATGATAGTCTATTTTCATGTGTTAACATAATTTCAAAAGCTTTTGGTGCCAGTGTGCCACTGAAACTATGCTGTTCATTTTTATTATATGCATTAGAAATAGCTTGCAAAAATAGGCATTGATTGATCGATCACAGCTACAAAATCATGATAACCGTACGATCGTGTGATAGAATTAAATCAAATCCTCAGTCTCTAAGGTAATGGCCAGACCGTTACTTTTCGTAATTAATTTCGTCGAAAGCTAATTGGAAACCTTTCAATTAATTATTTCTTTTCATTTTTTTAAATTAATTCCATACCAAACGAAAGTAAAAAAAATTCAGGTCTGATTTTCTAAGAAATATATACTTATAAACTTCGTGTACATGCATGAAAAGGTGATGTTGATGTTATGGTTGATAATTCATCACTTGAGATGTATAAAAAAAATTAAGATAGGAGCATTGAAGGGATCGAACTTTGCCCAACTTATCCTAATTACCCCAATCCCAATCTACCATATATATATATATATATATATATATATATATATATATATATATATATATATAGTGAAGACGATTTATTTATTTATTTATGTGTACAGGAAGATGTCATGGGATGCTCAATGATCCATATGGCCATATGCATGAACTTACATGTCTAGACACTAATTTTTTTTAATCGCAGATGGTCGGCGCACGGTCTCTAGATAATTAGGGTTCATGGACGTGCGTATATAGTAGATTCTCTCCAAGGGAGAGAGTCTTAATTACTGCCGAGCTGTTGATTAAATAATTGTTTCAAGGTGCTCTGTATTCGATCCCTTTATTAAGAGGCTTGAATGCATGCATCAATCATGCATGTACCACAATTACTAGCTTGCAAGATTCTCTTAAGTTTTACAGGGCTGACGTGAGGTCCATCTTAAATTAGAGTTTGCTCTCGTACGTAACTTTTGGCTGGAAATAGTGTACCCGGTCCATGCACGTACCTAAAGTTTTTATATGTGTATCTCAAGTAGCTGGTTTGGGATGCTGTTGTTATTTCTGTATTAATATAGAAGGGTACAGAAATCTCTGCGATGGTAGTTCACCATTAATGGTTATATGCATGTGAACTGTAGATGCTTAATAAAGCTTCTAAGTAGTTTATTTCATGTGCCCGTTTCATGGTATAGCAATGTGACCACATGAGTTTTTTCATAAGAACCTTGTCAGGAAGATGCTGTGTGCATGAGAAGTTATGTGATCGGATTATTAGTTTATAAAGTAAGATCTCATGTATGTAATTTCATATATATATATATATATATATATATATTATTTCCTATGAAGATTATTTCAAATTCATCTATTTCTTAGCAATGTCCTCGCCTTGGGAAATGGAAAATTAAGTCATAAATTAAATCTCATTTAAGAGGAGCCATGAAATAACTACGTGAGAGGTAAAATATACGTGATCTTCAGATTATTAAAACGATATGTACAGAGGATTAACTATGAAGGGCTTGATCGATCAGAGGTAGCTGAAGATAGAAACAGGTTATGGACCCCAAGACGATATTTCTCGACCACAAACAAATTGGATTGTTAGGTCAATTAGTTCAGTGTTGACTAACAAAGAGAGACTACATTTTTCTTCCTCGTCACAGAATAATCCTTTCTATACTCACTGTTTTCGTGCAAGATATCTAAACGAATGGTGCATTAATTCATTGCAGCACTATCCAACTTTGGCCACTGGTATCTGTTTCAACATAACCGGAGCCATGACTTAGTCTTGTCACAGAACACGCACACGCACACGCGCGCGCGAGAGAGAGAGAGAGAGGTCCACAAAGAACAGCGTCCAGACTAAAAAGCACAGCTGTGAAACATTACTATTCATTGAAGCACCTCCAACTTAGTTGCAGTTTGGATACGCGCCACAAGTGCTTAATTATTTACGTGGTGCAGAATTGACAAGGACCTAATGGTGTCACCCAACCCATGTTAATCAATGTGATGCATACTATTCCTGCCAAAACAACTCGATCAACGCCACTGGTCCCGTCCTCTTAAAATTTTGGGATCGATCGTATTCATATGCATATCTCTCAGTTTGAACATATGTCAGGGGCATGTGTTGGCAATATTCCTTAATCAAGAAGAACAATATCGCTGTTAATTTTAGCCATTAAATGCCTGATGGTTTCTGTAATTTCCCTCGGCTTAACCAAAGGAGCATGAAATGAAAAATAATCAGACATCGAGCTCATGCCTCATGGTTTATGCTAAAGCAAAAATTGTCCTCTATCTGAACTTACAGATGTCTGCTTCAGTAAACAGTTGATTTTGATCTTATCGTCTCCTGAGGAAAAAGACAATTATACATTTACATACAGGTATATGCATATTTGTGTATATATATACATGCGTGGCAAACAAGCTTGTATGGGCAATAAAAAAGAATCTCGGTAAGGATGATATATACATATATATATATATATATATTATATAATATTCATGCATGGAAAACAAACTTGTATGGGCAACGAAAGAAAGTCTCTGTAAGGTTGATAGCTGACCAAAAGTGACCATCGAATTCCATATACATGCATGTATGTGCATATATACATAATATCGATATGGACTGAACCACCTTTTTTATTGTATCTTTTAATATATAATTTTGCGACTCCAAAAGCTATGATCAGGCCGTCATAACTCTTATTAGCTCGTGATCGATCCACCAATATAGGGAGCAAGAAGACTCCAAAAGACAGCACACGTGCATGTGAGATAACATTGCACGGTTACAAGGCTTTGAGCTCCAATAAATGTTGGATTTGGGTTGCAGTGCATTTGTTCATGAAGTCTCCCATATTATATCATCTTTTTTAAAATAATTGTAATAGTAATGGATGGTTCACCCCAGTTTCCCTTAATTAGAATCATTAGAGCATGCATCGAACAATTTCCCTAGACATGCGTTCTGTAAGTAAAGTGATTATACCAATATACACGATCTTAACACACAGGACCCTTCTAATCATCAAGAAAGGAGAAGGTGGAGCAGAAATGAACTGCATGCATTGCATGGGGATGAGGCGTGATGCAATTAGGTCAAAGCACGCTAGTTGAATGATTGGACGTACGTACTGGCTGGCCGTAACGAGTACCATGAGGATGAACGCGACCCTGCTACCCTTTGGATCGGCCGCATCAACATCAAGATTTAAAGCCGAAGAGATCGATAATTCATTGCACACGGGCCAAAGCGCGATCCCTTCCACACGTTTGAGATGGATCAATATATTATATCTACACACACTGATCGATATATACATACGTGGGCAACACTTGTGCATCTTCCCCACCACATCACCATCTTCCAGTTCATCATGATGCATGCAGCAGCAGCAATAGGAGGAGTAGGAGGAGATGAAGAAGTGGAAAGAAGATGAAACGAGGAGGAGAAAGAGGCCGGGGAGGGCCATGGACTTGAACGATATCATGGAGGTGGCCATGGATACATGTATGTCGATCTGATGCATGTCGTCGTCGAGGCCACCCGTGTGGCCTGATGCAGTGCGCGTTCACAGCCCTTGCTTCTGAGTCACTCCCTGCGGGTTGGCTCCTCTTATGGACGACAGGGCGCAGTGGGTACGCAAGTGAGGGATGACAACAACGTCCTTCCTTCCGCTTGAAAGTGATGGCCGTAGCCGTGCATGGGGCCAATTAGGGCCAGCAGTGTGCCCATGAACAATGATGCCTTTTCTCGTTAATTTAACGTGCCCAGGGCTCCGGAGTAAGTAAAGGTGGTAGTTTTTTTTTTTAAAATAACATGATGATAGAATAAAACCCTAATTTAATGTGCTATTTAGAGGGGTAAAATAAAACTATTTGTTAGCATGGATAAGCTCAACAATGTTTAAAATAACGATAGGAAAACCTATGTACGCTGTCATCGACTTATTATAATAATTATCAAGATGAATTTTAATTATACAATAAATCAATCGACTTACTGTATACTATAACTTAACTTAATATACTTCTCACCCTATATATATATATATATATACACCAGATTTAATAACAAAGTTAAAAACGTTAAATTAAAATTTGAATATTCAAATCAAATCATGCATGGACATGTCCTAATTGGGAGACAAAATCCAAACACGTCAGTCCAATGGCCTTGGCAGTTTTTATTTCTGCAAATACTTTTCATAAGTGGGACGAAATATGAGAGGCAATACGAAAGAACGCTACTTAAATGAGACTGTGACCTTGTTCCCTCCGGCGAGCGAGCGAGCGACAGAGAGAGAGAGAGCGAGAGAGAGAGTCAAAGTCTTGGACGTCGAACACAAATACACAAGGCATCTCTGTCAAGTGAGCTGGAAGATTGGCTGTCTTCATTTAGTTCTGTAGCTTGCAGACAGAGCAGTGAGGGAGGAAGGACCACACGTAAGGTATTCTGTTTCCATCTGCTTGGATATATGGCGTGCAGTACATTCCCAAGGTCATCCGTCCAGAAGCTATTAAATCTGCATGGGCTTCTGTCACCTGCAAACTTTATAATGTACACACTGCACCAGTACACATGTTTTGATGCAAATATAAATTAACACCACATACCTAGCACATAAATGTTGATCACACATTGATTTATGCACACTTACATCGAAAAAATATCTCATGTATGTTCATTAGTTAATCATTTCATGTAAGCATGATATTATATTTTCTTTTTTTAAGCATGTCATTATAACATGCATGGTATTATACTAAGTATATATGTTTGCAATTTTTATTTGTTTACATGATGTCATAATTAGATCTGGAGCTCTCGGCCATAATGACATGCAATGGTGTTGCCGTTGCCGATGGATGGATGGATCGATCGATCGAGCGTGTCAACTTTGCACGTGGGATGTGGACTTAACTTTTTGTCAATCTACCTATCGAGATTTTAATGGCATTCAAGTCGGTCGGCGGTGTTAATGTGAGGGACCTTTTGGTCGATTCATGACTGCCTGCATGGATGGCTAAAACAGTTGCCATGTCAAGCTTCGGTGCCATACGTACCATTATCTTCTTCTAAATCTACTCTTTTCCTTTGGGGAAAAAACATCAGAATATAAATTAATGGAGTTCGTTGAGGTATAACATTATGTGATGCCAGCCCAATACCCAATCCCAAAGTCTCCGGTCAGATGCGTTTTAAGCTTTTGCTCTCTTCATATTGAATTAGATTAATTAATCGAGGACGGATAACCTTCCCAGTTAAAAAAAGTTAGTGCAGAATGAAAAAAGAAAACTAATTAGGAAACTGGTTATCTGTATGACTGTATACTACAATTAAAGACTGTATACTACTATTAACTCAGTACTGAAGTAAAACATGGTGTGTGTATATATATATACACACACGCTAATAAGAATGCTTGATTTAGTTAGTTATATCATTAAATATGACAACTTTAATAAGGTCCTGGTGGCTTTCTAATGCGCATCCGTGTGGCACAGAAAGCATAATACATAGATGGGGGGCACTGGTACACAGTTGCCCATTTTTTTCCTGCTATATGCCGACAGATGAATGGGGGAAGGCAAACAGCTTGCAGCATTGTGCCTACACAGTTCAGGCGCTGCATGCAAGAAACAAAATTGAGCAGTGAGAAGGCATAAGTTGGTTCTTCTCCATCACATCTGATGAACGAGACTTTTCTATGCGGTGGAAGAAAACTTACACTCGTTAAGTAATATGATAAATAGTAGTAGTTAAAACACTCAGACAATCAATTATGATATATAAAGAAATGACTGTGTGTACATTCCATTATTATCTACATGGCTATATATATATATCGCAAATAACTTCAACTAGTCAAATAATATCATCATAATATACTTGCTAAATATGCATTGTTGCTATATATACTCAAACTATATATATATATATATATATATATATATATTATCTATTTGGTCTCATGTATGTAGGTTAAACTCACAAGATGAAACAGAACCAGTGTTTGCTTTATTTGTAGCCGTACGGTGCACACTGCTGTGTGCCATTGATTATTTCAGATATTGATAAGTGCCTATCAGAGGTCCTACTTCTTTGAAAAAAATGTCTGGCATCTCCTAACAAGCCGAAATAATTAAGATTGTACTTTATCAAGCCTACCCTAACAAGTAATAAGGGCCCTCCGTGTCGGTCTCAATTATTGAAATGGATTTTGATTTTTTTACTAGTCAACTATTGGACAATCCACCGTCCAACCCAACTAAGATGTTTAACGTAAAACTATTGCCGCTACTTGTTACTTTTACCCTTTATTTATTTTGTCAATTATTTTGAGGGGGTGAATGGTTGAGACTGCAAATCTCATTGCAAGTAGGTTTCTTTTGTAGATAAAGGAAATAAATCTTGCTTAAATTAACTGCACTGTAATAAACTGTTAATTAAAAATCAAGCTTTAGTTTTGTGTGAGACATGGAACACTGCCATTTTATTGTGTTGATAAAGAGGTCTAGAGCTCAAATCTCATTGATTAAAATTATGTGTCATTTGTTTTTAAATTTATCTTTTCTTTCGTTATACTAAGTCTCGCATCTCCCTTTATAATTTTTTAAAAAAAAACATTTTGCAGCCTATTCAAAGAGACAATTTAGTTGTTATCATATATATAATAATTCAAAGATAAGGATTAAGGAAGTCGTGGAATTAATCTGAAATTTTCCATTTCATCTATCACGTGCATGCATGCATGATGTTAGCTTTCAGAAATAATGCAACAAGGAAAAGTAAATGTGGTGGTGAAGATATAACGTTGACAGTCGAATAATGTAAAAACTTTGTTTACAAGTTTTAAATTTAGAAACGGGCAGAGGTGGTGATCTTCTTCATACATAAAGTTGCGTGCGTTACCATTCTTTAATTACTTAGGGCATAATACATGTAGAGAATAATTAACATGACAAAAAAAATGCAATAATCGAGCATGCATGTTTCTTGATCAGATAACAGTAATTAATACAAATTAAGAACCTCGATCCATGGAAGTCGTGTGTACAGAATCAATGGCTACTATTAGAAAGGTGATTAGAATTGTTCAACCTTAGACAATTTACTTAGTCTCCATATCAAATACCATCTTTGATTGCAAACTAATTAACTAGCATGATGTTTCATATACCATTTTTTTTATATGTGCATGGCTTAATAAAGATATACGACATTATTTTTACCGAACAAAAACTCCGCTTATGTTTTATAGTCGGTCTCAAGTCCGAATAAAGGAGGAGAGTTGTGTTAGGCTCCGACAGCCAGGGTAAAATCCTATCTCATGAACATGAATCAACGAATGACGTCGTATGGTCCATGTTTCATATACCTAGTAGGATAAGGCTTTGTTGTTGTTGTTGTATTTTTACCTAACAAAGAACTTAATTATTATATCAGTTAGACAAGTTTTGACAAAGTTGTCCTTGGGCATCATAATCTCCATTTGAGGGACATCAAGATTCTGATCGATATATTTTGTCAAGAAATCTCATGTGACGTTCTATTACTAATATCTTATGTTCCACACACCCTACCTGCAAATTAAAGATATAGTCTATAACAAAGATACAAATGATATTTTCACCCTCAAAATAGATTAAGAAATATTTATAGAGAGATTAAGTACAGGAAGAAAATAAAATAAAATCCACCGATCCCGACAGCAGTGCCATTCCTTAACTTTATTTATAGACAAATGCTCAATTTTCTCTCTTATATTTTATTAATAGTAAATTTAATTACTTATAAGCTAAATGCAAAAAAAGAAGAAAGTAGTAGGCCAACCGACCAAGTCTTGGCATATCATGTGCACCCTTTAATTATTTAAAACACCAAGACCAGCTTCGTTGGCTCACATGCTCATGCCTCCAATTTGGGTCCGCCTGCTCAATCAGACGACTGAGATTCCATGCTCGAGAGCCATCAATGGGATCGCAGCCGTCCGATAAGACCGGTCGCGTGGTACTCGATCGACCGGCTGGAGGGGCCGGCGAAGGACCTGACGGCATGCCCCCTACCGAACCGACCGTCCTCGTTGTCTACGCCTCATGTTGCCCCTCTCTCCATGCATGCAAACCCTAAGCGTGTCATGAGTTCATTGACCATATTACCCCTTCACATTGTATTGTCCTCTCTCTTTCTCGTTATCAATACCATTTTATTAGGGGAGGCTATAAAACTCTCCTCCCCTCAAAGGATTCCCCTCATCAACATCTCCACCACAAACATATCAATATTATCTTCTCCTCCAGCTGCAACAAGTGTTCCTTCCACGGCAAATTTGTGATCTCAAACACACAGAGCTAATTGCTGCGGTTTGCTGAGGGTTGAGAATAATCTTGTTTGAGGTTGCATATATACTCGCCTGAGAGGTAAATGGCAATGGAAAACGGAGCTTGCTATGTGAACGACATAGACAAGGCCACGGAGCTGAGGCTCGGGCTGCCGGGTACCGACTCACCGGCGACCGGAAAGGGGACCAAACGGGCACGTCCGGATGATGATGAGGAGTTCTTGGGCAACAGCAAGCCCTCAGCCGGTGGTGATGAATCTACTGGTAGAGGACAAGAATCTGCTCCGCCTGCTAAGTAAGTTGTCTTCTCATATTTAACAAGTGTCCATTGATCTACCGGCTGCTCTTTGAATTCGGAAGTTACTGACATGGTTGTTTGATTGCATGGCAGGCAGCAGGTTGTCGGATGGCCACCAGTCAGATCGTACAGGAAGAACAATTTCCAGGCAAAGAAAGTTGATCAAGTCGAGGCCGCCGGCGGACTCTTGGTGAAGGTTAGCATGGACGGGGCTCCTTATCTGAGAAAGATTGATCTCAAGGTCTACAAGGGCTACAAGGAGCTCAGGGAGGCCTTGGATGCCATGTTTAAATGCTTTTCTCAAGGTGAGAATTTACTGCATGTCCTATATATCCACTGAAAAAAAAAAGACTTCGAAGGATTATATACGAAAACCAGATCTCTTAATTATAATCATATGTGCACAGGTTCTGGGAATATGGAAAGGTGCAACATGGACTTCGCCATGACCTACGAGGATAAAGATGGAGACTGGATGCTTGTGGGAGATGTTCCATGGGAGTAAGTATCCGATTAATTGAAATGATGTTATAATTATGATGAACCATTTTTTTATATATATTTTTATCATGCAAAAATCTTACGTACCATGGATCTTTAATTCATGATGCAGGATGTTCGCCTCTTCTTGCAAAAGGTTGAGGATAATGAAAGGATCTGAAGCAAGAGGTCGTGGGGCAACAGGAAGATAACAAAAAGATGATGGCACGCATGAGATCATGAGCACTTTGCATGGACTCTTTTTCGCTTGGGTTCCCCAGGTTTTCATGCACGCGCGGGGTCTCCAATTAAACAACCAAAGAAAGCAGCGGCTTCCCATGTTTTGAAGATTTCAAAGATACACGAGTTTGATTATGCTGGCAGATCTGCGCGATTTGAACTAAAAGAAAGGCCAAAACCAGATATGAAAGAAATCTCCAAGGTTCTCAAAATTCGTATGACTTATTTGTCTGCATGACTTCATGCATGCATGTAGAGTTCTGACTCGGTGCTAATTCAGTTTGACTCTCAAAGTTGTACAGAAAGAATTGATTATGTTTCCAAACATTTGTAATTAGCTTGTGATATTTGTATAAACGTTAGGCAAGTCTAAGATATATTTTGAACTTGACATTTGTAATACATCACAACTTTTGAGAAGATGGAAACTGAAGGAAGGAAAAAGAGAAAAAAAAAAGAGAGGAGAAAAAGGTCTTGTAGGTCATATCCATATTCCATATAATAGTGTCTTCCATCTTTTTTTCTTTTCGTTCTTAAGTGCGCAGATTCAGAAGTTGTCGATCATCTCTTGAGATCGATGATGTGCACTTGAAAGATTGTAATCAATCAAACCGTTCAAGACAAGTATCAATTGAGGATTAATAAATAGTATTATATATAATTAATAATTAATATGCATGCGTGAGTGGCTAAGGTCGACAATATATATATATATATATATATATATATATATATATAGAGAGAGAGAGAGAGAGAGAGAGTCATGTACAGATGTAGTGGTGGTTGGATTCAATCATCATGCATTCAGCTTAATTTCCCTGTCTTCTGGATAGAAAACGCCCCACACCAGTTGTGTTCTGGCAGGCCATTTGGGTGGTCTGATCTTCTCTGACTATTACAAAAGTGGTCACAATTTCCTCGCGGAGACTTATCCTCGATTACGGATGGGAAATTATAATGAAACAAATCAACATGAGTGCTGTTCGATGTGGCAATGAGGAAGAAACTTGTGTGGTTTAATGATAAGCATATGCCCTGCAAATAATTTCATAGTCGATATAAATACGCATGCACATTCCAAATCTCATCATTTGAAAACTTTTCTCATCCGAATATTTCAATTCAACTATTATGCTAACTAAAATTTTCGATTTCTTTTTAAAAACTAATATACCCAAGAAAGTGTTCTTCAATGTAATGAACTTAAAATCATTAGGTGCCGGAATCATGCTCAACCTGTTAGGCCTTTTTTTTTTTAAACAAACCTGTTAGGCCATAATTGGAAGTCTTCATCCTCCTTAGCATGTATACTAACATTTTTGGCACTCAGTAAAAACTCCAGATACGGATTGGATGCAAAACTTGCGCAAGGAAGCCAATACATGCATTTGAGTATCCTCCTTTTGGCCTGCCTGGCATAACATTTTAGTATTTCAACCTCGACGATGACTTGGACAAGGATCATCTTGAAAGAATTTTGAAGAAATTAAGGGTTACTCCAGTAATTTCCAGAAAATTCTACAAAATAGCATTGCTTATGGATGAAACCATTGTCGATCCATATGTGAAAGAGAAGGTTTTACATGTACAACTCCTGATACAACTCCAGATAATGAGAAAATTATAAAACTAAACGGCTACTGATCTACCAAAATGAATCGTCAATCCCCGGGCAAAAAGAAACTGCAGTCTGATTTTGTTCAGGCGAAACCAGTTTCATGTCTGGTTAAAGTGCGCACATCACTAACCATAACTTCACCACGTTTGGCCTGATTCCCCTTTGATGTACTAAACAACATTAGGAAGTAGGCATCTGCTTTTAGCTTAAACAACTAAAATGGCAGCACATCTTCACCGCGCACAAAGGAAACAGAAGAGCCTCTCCCATTTGATTGAAGGGAACCAATTCTGGAGTCTAATACTTCCAACTGTGATTTCACCCAGTGTGGAGTATACTTGGCATCAATCCACAAAGCCTCTCCACTATCCTTGTGCTTAAAATCAGGGTGCTTCGGACTTCTCTGTAAATATTGAAGCAACTTTCTTTCAACAATTAAAAAAGGTCGTAGACAGATTCATACAGATACTTCAAAAGCAACATGAAATATTAAATACATGTATATATGTATATGCCAATGCTATTAACAGCAGAAGCAAAAGTGAACACATAAATGCCTATGAACTAATCTAAACTGTAAAGAAAATGTTTAAATTAAGATGACTACCAATTTATTCAGATTCTGGCGTAGTCTGGCTCCTATCCAGTAAAAAAAATTGCTAAGAAGTTGAATCAGATGGGTGTCAGATATACATGCATGTTTAAGTGTTTTCACTCAGTTTATAAAAATTGAATAGGCACCAGCATGAAATGTCCAAGTGCCATCGTTAATGTTCAACAATCCAATACTTATCATGGGTCACCCACTGTCTCATCTGTCCCATTAGGTAACCTGGTGGAGAATATATGCAGATCCAATCTCATATGTAAGATTAGACCACTTTGCAGGACAATTAATTTTTTTTTCAGAATTAAAAATATGTGATAATATTCATGAAAACGATTTGGACAACAATTTTTCTGGATTTAAAACCAGCTTTCTCCAGCTTGCATTATTTTGATAAACTGATAGACAAGACATTAAAAAGGAAATATGGCATCCATTTTTTTGGAGGGAAAATATGACAAGTATTACATGGAAAACTATAGTAAACTAACTGAAGCTAATGATCATAAACAAAAGAAAAAGACTCGTATTTTAAATATTGATTCTTCCTAGATGAAAATAGTTACATACTAATTATAAGACAAAAGACAATCTCAAACCTTATTTTGCCTGTTATCCCACCATTCCATTGGGTTAGCAAAAAAGGCTTGCCAAAGCTCCTCTGTTGAACCTGAGGCGTTGCCCATGTAGCTTCCGGGCTTAGAACCTTCCATACGAGAATTGGAGACTAAAAGTTTAACCTTTTCCCCACAAAAAAAGAATGCAAAGCATGAAATGATATCATATTGTAAGGTATGAATGAACAAAGAAATTACTTCCAATTCTATAAAGCAGCTTACAACTAAGACTGCATTTGTTAAATTTAACTCATCTAAGAAACATGTCACCAAGGTAACAAAGCAAAAGGGAAGATGGATGCCCAAGGCTGATGGAAAATTTGAGCAAGTGTGTAAGACTCAGACAAGCATGACACTCATGTCACATATTATGACAACAACAACAACAACAAAGCCTTATCCCACTAGGTGGGGTCGGCTACATGGATCATACGACGCCATTCCGCTCTATTAGTAACCAAACCTTTCGGTATATTATTCACCAATAGATCTTGCTCTATTAGTTCGCCAAGTGTCCGCCTTGGCCTCCCTCTCCCTCTTTTAATCGGACTCCAGATTATTTGATCTACTCTTCTTACTAGCGCATCTAATGGTCTTCTTTGAACATGGTCACATATTATGACAAACTTAACTAATTCATACATGGATCAACCATAGAAAGGAAAGTTGCTCCAAAGAGGACTTATTGTTTCAAGTTGATACTTTGATCTCTTTGCTAATAAAACTTTGTTTACAAACACATCATTCTTGAGAAAACATTTAGCATGATCCTCCTATCAAAAGCATGAATACCTGAGGCCACATTGTTTGCTTCTGGCTCATATAATGACACTGGAGGAAAGCTTCTTTCAACAAAATTCAGCTGTTGAACTACCACCTACCATAAAATGTCAGGTTGAGAAATCAAATCTGAAACTTAAACAATTGTGATTTTATACAATTCAAAGTACCCACCTTATAGTAAACTTGTTTCTTGTCATCCTCTCCAACAGTATCAGAAACTAGCCGTCCTGAAACATAGACTTGGTTGCCTTTCTCCACATGCTGGGAAGCCACATGAGCAAGATCGTCCCAGAAGGTCAGACTGACCCTGAATCATGACCAAGTTTACCATCATCACAAGATTCCTTTCAAACATCTCAACAACTTAACTGATAAATGCAAGAACAATATCACATTTTGACGATTCAGTACATCCTAAGACTGCATAATTAATGTCAAGGAACAATTTACCCGAACAAAAAGTCGAGGAACAATAATTTGGAAGCATGAAACATAGATAGTCAATCAATCGCCTAAGATATATGACAGAAGAAATAGGACAAGCTGATAACATTACAGAGAGGATGAATGCCATCAAGCATGAACATAGTCAAAGAAAGAAGAAATATCTTTTCATCTTTCAGGTATAGTAAATAACCCCATCAAACACTTTGAGTGCATTTCACAAGTGTGAGATACTAACCAGAGGACACATTGACCGAACATTTAGTCCGGCCATAAGAATTCACACTAAAAATCAAATTTTGAGGACTCGACGAAGCTAAATAATGGTTACACGAGAAAAAAAAAACGGGTCCTTTCTTTTCCCCAGCGCGTACCAAGTTGTCTCAGTGGCGGACTTCTTGACGGCGAGGCGGGTCCAAGCGAGGGTCTTCCCGCTGCTGAGGTGCTTGATCTGGACGGGGGCGCCTACAGTTCCGATGAGGTGGACGGAGTTGGCGAGTTCTTTGCTCCACGGGATCTCCTGCGGCCGCGGGCGGAACACCCGCTCCTGCTCGAAGTCGGCGTGGCCGCTCGAGGAGCAGCGGACGGCGGCGCGAGGACGAGGGCGCCGGCCGAGGGGCAAGGAGACGGCGGCGTGGGGCTTCTTGTCCTGACGGTGAGGGGAGGAGAGAAGGAAGACGAAGGAGAAAGGACTAGGTTTTTGGGAGGGGTTAAAGACGGGGTTTCTGAACTGGGAGGGGAGTGTCGTGGCCATCTCCATTTTTTCACTCTGTTCTTACTTCTGAGTTCTTACACGAGGAGGAATGAAGTGAAAAAAAGAAAAAAAGCAAAGAGCTTAGGAAAAGAACAGAGGCGAGAGTCGTCGTCTAATGGGCCGCCCGCCCGCGCCCGCACCCCTCTTCAGGGGGCAAATGGGCCGAGTCTTGAGCAGCGGACCCAACACAATATTTACCAATTAATTATGTAAATAAAAAATAATTTTAAGACCTTAATATTTACCAATCTTACACAGGTTGTGGAAAGTTTGTTTTTAATAAAACAGAAATCTTAATATGAAGCCCAAAAAACAATGTTTTTGTTGCAACATTTTTTTTAAATAAGTGCATATTGCTTTTTACCTCCAACTCCAAGCCGTTTGGGATAAGTAAGAGAGGTCATTATATTTAAGTTTAGGAATATTTTTCATAATTTGTCGATGTGTAATTATAAAAACAAAATAATGGAAAAAATGTTGGAACGGAACAGAGTCCCGAATTCCTTTGACAAGTCGTCTTAGATCCATCAGTATTAAGACATCAATGGTCATTCATGAGTTTAATTAAGATCCAAAGCTTGATGTGTCATGGGCCATTTTGAATTAAGTTCGGTCACTAGACGAAGGAGCACCTAATCAATTTTATTCTGAGTAATAAGCGAAAGTATTACGATCGAGACGATATAAATTTTTAATCATAGATATGACGAGAGTATTCAATGAGTCGTCATGGGACCATGACACAAATGCATTGTGACACCAATGAGTGCGCTTGAGCGCTTGACATTCGAAGGGTCATCCGAAGAATCATGGGACACCGTGAAGGATCAACGATATAAGTTAGCACTCCACGCTTAAGACACAAACACTAGAATTAAAAAGCTTACTTGTATTATGTAAAAATATAAAACACATATGGGCTTAGGGAGGTATTAGTGGACTCCTCCTTCATATAACTTAGAGGAAGAAGTATGAATACAAAAGTAGAAATATAAAAAAGTAATGCTCTATGGTAACTTGGGTATTCATAAGGATGATAAGATTCTACCACAAGAAAGGATAGTCAGTACTCTCAATATTACGTAGTGCATGACATTGCATGTATTTCTTTGAATGGCTCTGAGTACTATCAAGCTTATGTTGGGTGGCATTGGTGTCGTGAGACTTTGTGCATTGTGTCACAAGAAAACACACATTCACCCCTACCAAAGTCAACGACGCACCCGATGTTGTTGTCCGAACTTCTTCGAGGTCTTTATCTTCATATTGAACTTCACTTGTCTAGTTAGAGTTTGTATTCTTTGTCTTGACTTTTACTTCATTAGCATAACACAACGCCAAGAATGTCCATGCCTTTTCGGGACTCTCTGAGAACTCCTTCTTTAGGCATACTTCACTTCCAATTGGGGTTGTCACATGTGCAGCATAAGCAAAGTCCACAATATGAGCAGTCTAACTTTAAGAAGCAACTATTCGTCCATCAAAATTTTGTTGACTTCGGCTTCTATAGACTTGCACAGTGTCAACTCGATTGGTTTGACTACTTGGGGAGGAACAAGAAAGAGTTACTTCGAGATCGCGACAAGAGCATGATGAGAGTCTCGCCATTTGACAGGCATGAATTAACTCGAAATCTTCATGTTGCAGTGGCTACGACAAGGAGTAATCCATCTGTCGAATGCAGAGCATAGACTATCTCACCCTTGATGCTTCGACGTTTGAGACAGAGCAAAGTTCTTTTGCTTCAAGTCGTTGTTGGGAAAGACAAGTCTTTTCACGTTCATTGTGGACACGACTCGATCCTCCTTTGGTCGACTTGAACACCGCATGATTTTGTTGCATGGGATGCGTATTCTTCCGATCATAGGACTTCTTTTGAAGCTTCGACAAGAGTTTCGAGATATGGATGGGGCAATGCCATTGTGCTCATCGATGAAAATAATGCACCTTTGACACTCGTCCATATGAGAGTTTGGACAAAGTGATGTGATTGTGTTTGTCAATAAACATCATACACCTTTAACATACTTGTCCACCAGATGGCTAATTCTCGCGAAACAGTAGACGTTTCGAATCTCCACTACGAGGATGCTTGTTAAGACACTTTGCTTGATGGCAAGCGGATTGATGTTAGAGAACTCATGGCAATAGCTTACAACTTTATCTCCATCTCCTTTTGAAAGGATAACATCAACAATGTGTCTTTCGAACCTTGGTCTTTTATTTCAGAGGCCTCTTCAATTACTCAAGAAGTTGGCTGGAAATGTTGGCCTGCCTTCGGTTGATGGCTAAACACTTGAAATCAGCAACAACATTGCCAAGGGTTTGTCAAATGCCCAATGCTCAGATAATTTGTCAAATTAGTCATTAAAGTTGAGACGTTAATTTGTATTGGCATGTAACAGACTCGTTCCAGCTCTCACGGGTGACATTATGCCGCTTACGAGAGGATAGTTGATGAGGCAGGCTAGGCTAACAACTTGTCCCAAAGTATTTGCAATTCCATAGCCAAAAAGACACGTTGAACTTGACATCGGCCTAACTTTTGTCATTGAGCTCTTCAGGTTGCATGACTAGGCGACGCGACGTCACGAAATGTTGAGCAACGCAAGACTATTATGACTGGGCATGATGACAACGCCTTTGAATATGATGGGGTACTTTGAGTTACACGGTTGAACGTGTAATGCAACCTCGTAGTATGAGTGAACATGAGATGGACATGATGACACTCTTCTTGACGCAACGTGACACTTCATGATTCATCACTGCACATTTGGGGTGGCGATTCACTCGAGAGAACAACACATGATTGTCCCGGTTAGATAGGATGATCCATTATGATAGTGCATGATAGACATTTTTTGATGCGATAGATAGTGAGATTTTACGACAGAAACACTTCTTCTTTGCGATGACATGAGCAGATCATGGATTCGAGCTGAATGAATTGCATTCAATATGTGTTGAATTAATATATGTCAACAATTTTTGTGTGCCATAACCTAATGAACACAATGATCTCGCGAGCTACCAGTATACGCTATTCATATATTATTGTTGACATGTAAAATATACATGCTAACTATTACTAATAAAGAAACAAATGGATGCAAATAGCACGATGAGTAATGAATAACAAAGAAATATGATAAGTTTATGGTCTGTTTACGATAGTTTTGTGATAATTTATCGTAGATTGTAAGATATAAGTTTATAATATATTTCAAATATCTAAGGAAAAAGTTAAAAAAATTGAACATATGAAAATAAATAGAAAAATAAATTGGAAATTAAGAATTGAAAACATTAAAATATTATTGTTGACATATAAAACTTACATGTTAACTATTACTAATAAAGAAACAAATGGATGCAAAATAAGAAAAGTGAAAAATGATACTACAACACTAATAACTTCGAATCAATTATCTAAATTTATCCAAATACAATGTCCCGTTCGGAACTTTCAAATCTAACATAAAGTTATTCAAACGTAAAATAGTTTTTCTGTGTGTGTAACAATTGAAGTGTTAGGATCGAGTAGATGATGATATTTATTGTGAAATTGCTTCCAACATTGTTTCAACAATAATAAATTCTGTGTGAGATAAACTTGATAATCCAATCCATGCGACTACGAGTATTTATCGTTATGGTTTTTTTTTGTGTGTTTGGCCGATCAAATTTGAAATGATCCAATCAAGTTTTCAAACTCAATCAACCCAACCCCAACAGTTGATCTAACTAGGTTATTTTATAAAAAGAATTGATTTTATTTTATTTAATTTAAAATTTAAATTGCCTTTAAAATTACAGATGCATTAAAGCAATATATCTGTATGAATATATAAGGAGATTAAATAAGGTGCTTCCATTTTTTTTTTTTAATGCACCCTACATCCACTCATGTAGCACATGGTTCCCTACATCCACTCACATATAAAGAGATGACCACATATTAATGTGATTGAAATGTAGAGTGCAATACACAAAAAAAAGGATGAGTTTCAGGTGAAAGTTGTCTTATATGTTGAAAATAAAATGTATATCAATGCTTTAAAAGAACAAAATTAATATCAAATATTGAGAAGAAAAAGAAAATTAATCAAATTAACCCGACATGATCCGATTCAATTTAGGCTGGATTCAAAATGGCCGCTTTGCCATCAAAGAAAAAAAATTAAACCTATAATAATAATTAATGCCAAATATTATTAAGAAAATAAAAATGATAAAAAACTTATGACCGGCAAGATTGATCATTGTGTTGTTTGGGATTTCCCATTTAGGACGTGGAATTCCACGGTGAATTTTCCTCTTTTATTTTTTTCATTTCTTTTTTTTTGTTTGTTTCAATAATTTTGATTCAAATCAATAGGTACAAGGATCATTTTTTTAGGTCGTAAGGGTATTCGAAGATTAATAATATCGGATAGAGTATAAGATCTTATCTCATGAATTAAAAAATATTTTTTAATATAAAATAATATATTTATTTACAAATGTTATGTTTATATATAAATTAATTAAACATTACCATTAATATTTTAAATCTAATAAATATGTTTATATCATGTGAATACAATATGATGCATTTTTAAAAATACTAAAATAATAATATATAATATTTGATCTTTATTAAAATATGATAGAATGATTAGTACACATTGAATAATGAAATTTAATTTTGATGAAATATAATATAGGATTGGTTTCATAACATAATATTGAATTATGAAAATATATTAAAAATATGATAATACAATGTACAATATATAAAAATTCTCAAGCATGTTTATATTACTTTTAATTTTATATTCAAATAAATTTATACTAACATCGTAGGATAGTAAGATTCTACCGTGAACGGATAAGTTTTTTCACGGTGTAGGACAAGACAATCCTTTTAATTCTTCACTATTTTTTTTCTAGTTCTGCAATTACATCATTCCAATGTGAATAATATATTTTTTGGTACACATAATGATTCCTTATTTTATCTGTAAAAAATTAATGACATTTTTTATATATTATAAATTTATAACCACGGTTGCATTATTTTTTTTTCTAATATGAATACATCAACGATGATTTATATTTAAAACTAATTTTTTTGTGTGTAAGTCCATAGGGTCCCTAATTAATTTATCGCATCATATTCCATTTTCAGTGTAATATATACTCATAGGAGATACGGATTATGTGAAGCAAAACTTACTTTTATATATATATGTGTTATCATTGAATCATCAAATAAGCACCGTCGATATCTTTAAAAAGTCACGGTGTGAAGTGCTAATTTCACACACACAAATCAACCATGGTCCTTTCCTAATAGAGCGTGGTAATCTTATAATTCATTTGAATATTTACAATAAAAAAATCGAGATAGTCAATTATAAAAAAAATTAAACCAATAGGAAAGAATTTAATCCAAAACATAAAATAAATAATCTTATAATTTACTTGAATATTTACAATAATTTTGTTACTGATCGTGATAATTAGTTATGCATTGACATATAAATAATGTGGTCGTCAAATTTGAAGGTTAAAGAATGATTCATTTACATTACACACCCTGAAAAAATTCATAGCAGATTTCTTTTTCTTTACCAACTGTAAACCATTTTTTGAGACAAATAATTTTCTCCGTTTATTTGCAATTTTTTTTTAGAAATGTCTAGCTTCAATGTGTTCAGATGTATTTTTATCTTATGCTTAAAAATTCAAAACATCATTTCCATTTACAATTTCATTAAATAGAAATATAAGTAATTGTTTGGCTTGTAAAAAACAATGCCATGTTTTAATTTTTAGACGAAAATGAACTTAGTGAGGTTAATGTTTAAATGCTTAATTAAAATACTTGCAAACCTCAGGGACAAGTTTTATGTTCGCGAAAGCATTTTCAAGTGAAAACAAAAATGATTATTTTATCACATTTTCCTGTCATCCTAAAACATTTGTTTCAGAACATTTCCTATCATTTCTTTAGAAAACCAAAACACAAAAAAATATACTCCCTACAGTGTGTCTAAATTCCTTTATATTTCTATAAATGATGAGAATTAAATATAGTAAATTATTTAATTATAAAATACGTCAATATAAATTGAAACATTGTTTATTAAAGTGTTAAAAGAATATAAAATTTATATAATATGACATTAAAAAAAAATAAGTTTTTGAAGTCCCAAAATAACCTAGGGTGATGTTAAATTAAAAACGTCACCAAAGAAAACCATCGAAATCCTAAATAATATATTTAATATTATTAATGTATAGAAAAGTATTCAATTAATATCAAATATGCGAGGACATATTAACAAAATTATACAAGTTGGAACCAATGCTTTAAGACCTGACCTCAGCATCGACCCGGATTGCTTAACGGATCAAGTCGGATCAGTCAGATCGGATCGAACTGAATGATCGGATCGGATAATATAAATTAATAAAATAATAAAATAAATTAAGGTGATCATTGTAATATTTTTAATATATGATATTTTATTTAGCAAAAAATACAAAACATAATATAATAAAATATTTAGATCAAATAATATAATAAAGTAAGCATTAATTGAATCATCGAATATTTTTTAAAAAATCTCGTGATGTAATTATAAAAAATAAAAATATTGATGAAATATTATATATATAATAAAGAAGAATGTTAAACATAAATTTCAAATAAAGATATATATAAATAATATTTTTTTAAAATTTTTAATAATTTTTATATGTTTTATTTTTTTATGTATTTTACAACTTTGACCCGTTCGGATTGATCAAACCCGTCGGGTCAAGCGGTTGAACCGGAGTTTGACCGGATCAAAGCGAATCAATCGCTTGACCGAATTTTGACTGACCCACGGACCGTTTTAGTGCCCGGACACCGGTCCGACCGGCCAAGCCGGGCCGGATCTTACAACACTAGTTAGAACTAGTGGTGATATTAAATAGAACATGTTTTAATAAGAAACAAATATTAATATTTAGATGTGTCTAGTTTTTGTATGTAAAAATTTATTTGAAACAAAAAAAAGTAAATAGGAAGAAAAAATGAACGTCTCCAAAATGCATTAGAAAAAATTTGCATACATTTTATTCCAAAAGCTTCAGCTATAGCAGTAGCTTAATTTGAACATGTCATTTGACTTATTACACGCACAACTTTCTTCAAATAAGCGTCACATATGGATACACAATAAAAGAAAAAAAAACCTTTCTAAATCATCATAACCACCATCACAATATATAAATATCAAGAAAAAAAGGAGTAATATAGCAGAAAATATAAAATGACTACGAGGTTGTGGGGAAAAAAAAATAGATATCATTATGGTCCTCGCCTAGGGCGAAAACAAAAACATCCATGCGCTTGGTCTTCAGGAATCATGCCACCACCTTTACTTGTGTCAAGTGCCTCTAGTAGTCTTACTACTTCATCCATATCAGGTCGCTTATCAGGATTCCCATCCCAACACTTTCGCATGATGCTTGCCATCGCACTCGGACAACACCGAGGAATGTCAGGTCTTAAATTCTGTCAAATTATCAAAAAAACTTGGTGATGTTTTATGTTGGTTACTGTCTTGACTAAACTAATAGAAGGAAAGCTAATGTAGAAAGGCTAACAGAAAAAAAATAAAAATTCCATCAACAGATTCAACACAACACACTTCAAATATTCGAAATAGATACTAACATGTCGTACAACCGCAGACGAGACTTCAGCAAAGCTGAGATTGGCATATGGCATGTCGCAACAATAGATCTCCCACAAGCATATTCCGAAGCTGTAGACATCGCATTTTCGATTGTAGGGTTTACCATCAAGAACCTGTTGTGCATTATGTTACATCAAAATTTCTTTGGAATCTTTATTATAATTTTTCAACAAAAATGAAAGCCTTGATATCACTAAAAAGGCCTTGTTGAAAGAGACTGAATATCACTAAAAAATCATTATCATCATCCTATTTGTTCATTTGACAATATATTTACATAGAAGAAAAGTTACGAAAATGCACCTCTGGAGCCATGTATCCAAGTGTCCCTGTCTCACCAGTCATATCTTTCGGATTCTGAGCCTCAACACGTGCAACACCAAAATCAGCAATTTTGAGAGTTCTATGGCTATCTAATAACATGTTCTCAGTTTTGACATCTCTGTGTACAATCTTCTGTGAGTGTAGATAGCTTAATCTGATGATGATAAATGCCTTGTTACACGATTGTTGCAGTTCATTCTAATAAAGGAAACAGGAAGAGTCATGGCCAAGTAAACTCACCCTCTAGCTAGATCCAATGCCACTTGAACCACAATCTTATACGGAAGTTTTTTTCGAATATTCTTTATCAAATAATGCTTCAATGTTCCACTAGGAAGGTACTCAACAACGACACAACATGCTCGAGCAGGAAAGGAAGTGTGCCCACTGGTTGATTGATTTTTTTGTGGAACTTTGAGATCAGTAGTTCCCATTGATGCACCAACAAACTGCAAGGAAGCTTATTCAATTATAACATGCTATCAATATTATTGCAAGGATAAGAAGATTTTTTTAGAAGGATACATACCTTTGTCACATTTGGATGATCAAGCTTATGCCACACGGCAACTTCTTGTTGAAATGATGTTCGAAGAGCAGCAGTTTCACTGTCAGTGGCCATACCATCTTCTCCCCAATCCAAGACTTTCACTATTACACAAAAAAATGCTTATTTAAAAGAGGTCTATTTTTTAGTGGAATAGACTGCTCAATTTGATGGCTAGATTTAGGCTTTGCCAACTGAATGTGAACCGTGATTATCCTCATTTTGACAGATCTTCAAACTCAAACCCAAAATCCAAATATAATGCACAGTATTTTAAAAACTACATGACATATTGATTTGATTAAGCTTGACTTTGAAAGATAAATAAAGAAGTTTTTTTTTGTTTGGGGTGTCATATCAGATGGTTTGAGGAAAATAACACAACAACAACAACAAAGCCTTATCCCACCAACAGATTAACAATATGTCTGTAGGGGTAGTCACTATGCTGACTTCTTATGACAGTTGAAGGATATGATAACATGTCATTGTTTTCATTCCTTAATGTTCATTCACCAAACTGCACGAAATCAGATTTTATGATATATCTTCACCCACTTTCACTGCATGAGCCTTATCCTCATGATATGCAAGCTGAACCTGATAAGGAACTTATTAACAATGTGACTCAGATGATACTACATGAAGTAACTTCATGTTTGGTTAAAATGATTTCACAACTGACCGGAATCATCAGAGAGATTCAATTCATAACTCTAAATGAATCAAGGAAATCTATAATACAACATTATAAGTTGATACAACATAGTTACCATTTGTTTGTATATCCATTCATAAATCATAATAATGAGAAATATGTGTTAGCTGTCCTTTCGCTCTAAAAGAAAATAAAGGAATAAGAGCAATCTATCTCCAAATGCTACAAATACCATGCATTCATGACTCTGCTATTATCCAGTTTGGGAAAAGAAAATCAGAACCTTTCAAATTGTTTAAAATAATTGACTAGGTTCTAACATAAAGTTGTGTCCAATGGATAATGAATCAGAGTAATGAGTTGTTTTTCTAGTGATGGAATGAATTGACTATAATCTTAAACCAGTGCACTAGATAAGTCTATATTGACTATAGCATAATTTAGTCAATTAGGTTGATACCCAGAAATTTAGTCTGTAGAAGAGTTAACATTCTGTCAGGGATAATTTCGTATAACAAAAGATTTTTTATGATAATTTCGCAGAAGACATATCTGTTTTCTGGTATTTAATGCACATGTAGTAGGGATACGTTACAAGCATTGGCGTGCCAATTGCTAGGAACAAATTTGAGAAGAGCCAACTATATAAACTAATAGACATGATGGCTTAGAAAACTGAAATAACAATAAGCTCCACCGACTGTGCAGCAGTAGTTATCCTCTAACAAATTGCGGAACATCAAGTCTCTCAAACTGGAAAAGAAAGAACTCCCATATTCCAGTACCAAACGTGAAGCGAAAATTTTATGTGCAAAATAGACAAATAACATTAGAGAGTTCTTCTCAACTGGCCATTTGAAAGGAGGGAAAATGAAAGTAAGCGAAAATACCTGCAACATCCTGGCCATCATAAGTGCCTCTATACACTGTGCCATATGTCCCTTGTGCAATCTCATACCGGATTTCTAGTTTAGACAGATCAATCTCCCATTCCTCCTTTGGGCCCTTGTTGCCATTGTCGTCACTCCATGCTTTGTTGAGTTGCTTCTCCAGATGGATATCCAGACTTTTCAGATCAATTTTATCTGCTCTGAAAAACATATCTTTATCTCCGAAACTCCCAAATCCTTTCATCTTCGACCCAGGGATCGAATCCTTCATCTCGACGGCAGCTTCAAAACCTCCATTCTTCTCTCCACTTTGTGAATCCATGTCACCCAAACCAATCCGACCTGATACCAATAAACACCTAGGCCCAAACTGGTAGAACAGCAAGGCAAAATTCAACCTTTTTAACAACTCCTCTCAACATCTCCATTTTGCAATGCGGAACAACCTGACAAAATGAAGGAAAATCCATTCAAAGATTCCTCCATTACTACTCCAACTTCCAACTTTAAGACAATGCGCTTCAAATCAGACTCAAGGCCTAATCTTATTATTTCTCTTGAGATCGAACCAAATACAATAATCCGCCGTGGAGAATGTATCGGAAGCTTCAGAAAGAAAAAGAATGCTGAAAATCCCACTTTTCCAACGGATAACACCCGGATAAAGGTTGAAGTCACTAATCGGACGCCAATTCGAGAAAAAGCACTCACGTAAAACCTAAAAGGTGGAAGAAATAGCCCACGAGGGATAAGGAAGCCTACAAGCAACCCCTCAACAATTCGACCGAGATGCACCGGAAACGGCACCAAAGACCAGAAAAGGAGCGACCATTGATCAAGGGAAGGGGAAATGAGCGCTGGCGCCTAACCTTTTGACCTCTTCTGAAGAAAAGCTTGTGGCTTTCAAGGTGGTCGAAGCGTGAGGGGAAGAAGAAGAATTGACGGAGTGTAGGTGGACTAGCCTGACATCACCTGCGGCGTCACCGAGAACGCAATCGTCGCCGCACGCAGAGGGAGAAGGGAGGTGGTATTAGCAACAACCGGCACGCCGAAGCCTGTCGGTGGTGGTTTTGATGGAGCTGAGAGGAAGTCCAGGAGGAGGAAGGAAGAGAGGATACCAAAGCAGAAGCAAGTAGGCAAATGGAATGGAATAAAAATGATAAAGTAAAAGAAAGGTAGACATTTTCTATTATTATTATTATTATTATTATTATTATTATTTGCATTTGACTATTCTTCTTATTTTATTTTAGTTTTTTTTGTAGGGTGGGTTTTATCTTGATTAATAATTCTTGAGGTTTATTCTGTGAATGTCCAATAACATCTAATAAAAGAATGATAAACCACTGAGATGTTCTTTCCACCCTTATGTTGTCATAGAGGAATTAAATTCAATTATACTGTGCACAATATATTTTTTTCTCAAAATTAAAATATGTAAGATATAATTATACCAACTCAAGTTTTACTTATGTTTCTTTTTTCCTTGAGGAAACAAAAGAACTACTTATATTATAGTAAAGTACATAGTGCTTCTAGTTCTTGAAGAAGAAATATTGAGAAAACTCTTTTAGCACATGTTTCAACTAACTTCTATCTTCTACTTATTTTTTTTTCTATCTACTAACATGTTACAATTTGTTTCCTACCTGATGACTCACAAATTAAAAAATGCATGCCTGGTTATATAAAGTTAGTGAGGTGCTAAACCATCATATTTTTACATCCATAAATTGATGGTTTTGAATCCAAGCTGGAGAAGTTATGTATCCCTCTTAATTAGCAAACCCAATTTAATTTAAGTGTCAATTTCTACTATTTATTGGTGGTTTCGTTGACGGCTAAAAAGAATGAAAGTGTTACATACTAAATGTCTGTGGTCAGTTTTTTTTTTTCCTTTTTAAATTTAAAGACATAAAAGTAGGGGTGTTGACCCGACCCGTGAACGAATCCGACCCGATCCGGCCAACCCTGGCCGGGTCCGGGTCGGTTCGGGTCGGGTGGTCGGGTTACCCGGCCACCCTTTTTCTTTTTTTTTCATTTATTTTTTTAATATAAAAAATATTTATTATTTTATTTTTAATACAAAATAAAGTATTTTTAAATATCAAAAATATTATTTTAAATATCTATATACTTTTCTACATTTAAAATAATTTATTTTATATTTTTTTAATATTTAAATGATATAAAATTATATATTAAACTAAAAAATAATTAAAAATAAAAAAAATAAAAAAACCGGGTTTATCGGTCAGGTCGGGACAACTCGAGTTGGAAAAGCCCAACCCGAACCCGACCCGACCCTTGGTCGGGTCATGATCGGGTCGGGTCGGGTCGGATTTCTGGGTTCATTAAGTCGATCCGACCTGGCGAACATCCCTACATAAAAGGAAGAAAAAAGAGAAAATTTTGGTTGGACATGCGTACAAGACAAGAGGTCATGAAGTTGGACACAATAAGCTTGTCATTTTTTTTGAAATTTTTAACTAATTATTATGAACTCATAGAGCAACCAAGTCGACAGCTTAATGAGGTCAATGGAACTATAAGATAGAATATAATTAGTTGGACTTTGACTTGTTTACCCTGTGGACGAATGACATGCATTCCAACTTTTTTTTTTTTTGAAAAAAGAGTAAATTTAACTTTTAATATCTTTTTTATATCTGAAGGATTATTCACCATTTGGAGATTTCTTATCTGCTTAATCCAAAATTTATCCATTTTATTGCCCATTTTTAATGTCTTAACAATCTCCAATTTGATTTAGGTTTTCTTAATTATCTCCTTTAACATGTAGTTTCATTGCTGGTTAGCCATCCATAGTTTGATAGAGTACAAAAGGTTTGACAGGAAAATGAAAAAAAAATCAAATAGATGACAAGCATCTGGCCAGACGCCAATATTATTTGATAAAAATATATACTGGATTGCATATATAAATGTAAGTTCTAAGGCATGATTCCTGGCATATCTGACATTCAACATGATATTACAAGTGTTTTGATGCAAAATATGTGTTATGTTGCACAGCATAATACTTGAAACCACACCAGAAGCTAGAATACAACCATCTGGAAACCTCAAACAGTTTGCATAGATAATCCAAGAGAGAGAGTTGAACTAACTGCCCATTCAGATTGATTCTGAAATCAGATGGTCCTACCTGCATAACTTGGACCTCCAAAGTCCAAACCAGGTGATTCGATATCTTCATTGTGGGGCAAAAAATGTAAATTCGTAATGTACATCAGAAAGAAAAGCAGCAGTGGCTTGTGTCGCTAACAGTATGAAGTACCATTCATTTGGATCAGTCTGACATGAAATTAATGGCGTTTCAACAAACCTGCCAATTTCAGTGGCCCAATGGTTTGAAAGTTTCTTGGCGGAAATCATGTCGGCTGATAGAACCTCCTGCCACCTTCAAGTTGATATGCAGATGATGCTTTTCAAAGACAAGCACTGACAAGGAATGACCTAGCTAGGCATATTTCTTAATTTCATGTCCTCTTCTGAATTCCCTCCCAAGTCAAAGAGAAGGAATATATCTACTTTGTGCGTCTGAATGGTCAATGACACAGTCCTTATACTTGACCAGCGCCTGTATCATGCATGATTTGCTCCACAGACCAACAAAATTGGCTATCATTGGATCGTAGTGCATGCTGACAGCATCTCCTTCCCCCGCTTCCGCTTCCATTTCAACTAGGCACTATTTTGCTGTACACCATTCGTGAATAAAGAGAATCTTGATTCTTAATCAAAGGTGGTTGACTCAATTGGTACCAAGATTGAGTTTCGAGCGCTCGCTGAGTGCTAATAGCCTCAGGTTCGAATCTCAAAGTAATCACTTTGATTAGGGAATAAGTCTTTACTGCTCTATCTTTCCGACTCTAAATTAGTCGAGTGCTAATAGCTTCGGACGCCGGAGATCTCCCGTAGACCCGGACCGGCATCCTAAAAAAAAAGAAGAGAAGCTTGATCCTTATTCATAAGTAAGCATATATTGGCTTCAATTGTATATCTCATATAAATTATACAATTCATTCTCTATAAATAATTAGTTATTTAACTTCAATTTATAATAATCAGTATATTTAAAGGCCACTGGTTAAAAAAAAAGGGGACCAGATTTGAAATGGTGACCTCTGCCAAGGGTTACAAGCATAGTTGCCTCTAGGGCAGACAAAGTTCTAATTTAGAATGGTGTCTAATTTTTATTTGGGAGGAGCAAAAAATAACTTTTTACTCTAAAATATATATATATATATATAACTAATAAAAAATTTAAAAATTGGGAGGGGGCGCTCAAAGTTTTGATGTATCACACGTATTGTTCTCGTGAACCGATGATAATGAGTTTTTCAATTACGCTACCAGCATAACACAATAAAAAAATAATAAAATAATATACATATATAATAAAGTAATAAATTAATAAAAGATAAAAAAAATAGGTGGAAGTCTTATGGTTGTCGTCCCTCGTCGGAGCCTATTGCACACAGAAAGGGGGCGGCCGCTCCTTCCCCTCTCCTCTCCGATGCCCTCTCCCCTAGGCAGTCGCTATCCTTCCTCCGGCTCTAGAAAAGGGCGATTGTCATCTTTTTCATAATTCATTATATGTTTATATTTTTCATTTTTTTATTGTGACGCGTTAGCGGCGCAATAAAAAAATTCACTATCACATGTTACAACACATGCAAAAAATTAAAATTTCGAGGATAGTTGGATTACAAATTAAAGTTAGATGACAATATAAATATTGAGTAAAGACAATTCATATAATTTATTTTATAAGATGACATAAAAGTTATCTCAATCAACACACCCACCTCAATAGTGAATACAAAAGAGGCAACATTATAATAATGTTAAAGCATCATTTCATTAACACCTTTTTTTCGGGGTTGTTGATTAAGGAGAACTCTAAGTGGCAATTCAAGTGGCAGTAGTAAGTAAGGAATGCAGCAAAACAAAGTTGCTAGGGACATAATATAATTGTCCCTAAAGCTTAAGTCTCCTTACTTTGATAATGGGATGGACAATTTGTAATGCCAGAGATTTTAACAGAAAAAGATGAAAAGAAAAGAATAAAAGAAAAAGATAAAAAGGGGAATAAAGAGAGGATAACATCTGAGTTGGATTTAATTTGATCAGTGAGAAGTTAAATTCTGATTTAAACTCTGATCCTCTCCCTATAAATATGAGGCTAAAAATCAAATCAAAACCCCCTTTTCGTTTTCTCACGAAGCCAGCCCTAATTCTCCTCTACGTGCGTCATTTTCGGTTCTTCTTGTCCCTGACGACCGCCGCCTTACAGGGGACACACCGGCCGACGCCGGACATGCACACGAACAGAGAGGAGCGGGCAGAGGAAGAGGAAGAAGAGGACAGCAGTAAAGTTTCTCGGACAGAAACTTCAAGGTATGAAACTAGGATAGATTCGTAATAGAATCTTGATTTTAGACTTGAAGCATGTTCTAGGTCATTCCTGATTATTATATGATGAAGTATGATGTTAATTTATGCCGGCCATCGCCGGAGAAGACAAACGGAACGCGAACTGCGCGACGCGCAGTTTCTGTGAAAGAAGAACCCGGCCCGGGTTCAGCCAAACCCGGCCCGGGCAGGTCCTTTGCCGGACCGAGTTCGGAGGAACTCGGCCCGAATCCGTCATTGTCGATGCTCTCGGAGCTCTGCAACCGGATGAACCCGGCCCGAGTTGAAGACGACCCGGACTGAGTTCTATGTACGGACAGTAGTCGGGCGAGACGGCCTCTCCGACTCGAAGATGATCCGACCCGGCCCGGGTGTAACCCGAAACTGGCCCGAGCTTTCCCCTGATTCAGCGAAGACAATGACCGATCGACTCAGCCCAGGTTTCTCCCTACTCGGCCCGAGTTCTGACCCAATTATGCATATGATTATAATTTCTTAATCCTTATTCCACGTGGTTAATTCAGATCTATGTATGATGATGATGATGTCGATTTACCCTGATTTACTCTCCATGATCATGTCCTTTATCTTGATTTTAAGTTCTTATCAAAATATGTTTTGTTAAATTAAAAGATGCAAGATAAAAGACGTAAAACGTTAAATGGATAGCTCTTTTTATGATGGACTGGTGACGATCAGTTATGGACTGTCCTCGGACAGTTATGGGCTGACTTCTGTCAGTTATGGACTGGCTCTGTCATTTATGACGATGATGAACGGGTTGAGGCAGGCCTCCCCGTGGGTTGAAATATATTCAAAATAAGTCAAAGATGAAATTAAGATGAAGAAGAAGATGAACACATATGAATAAAGAACCTTTTTTATGATGACCGGCTTGATGCCTTTCTCATGATGATTATTTATGATCTTTTATTCATATGTTCCTATGCATGCTCTTATCTTTCCATATTATGATCATGATTCACTTCCTTATCTGATGATGATGTTGTCCTATGATGTTACCTTTTATGATTCATGCCTAGTATCATGACCCTACTATGATGTTTATCTTACTTCCATACTGAGTTGTAAAACTCATAGGGAGGTTTCTCACCTGCATGTTCTTAAATGTAGGCCAAGGTCTCAATGATGATGATGGCCAACAGTGACAGATCGAGTTCGTAGGTGGCTGCACATGATTATCGAGTCCTTTAGATGATGGATAGCTTTTTCCTTTCTTTTTAGCATATGATGTATTAGCTTTCCTTTGGACTCCTATGAAGTCAGTTATTAGTCTTCCGTATTTCAAGATGTTACTCTATTTTATTTCTAATGATGATTAGTTATTCCGCATTTATCATTGATGAGTTGACCAGTCAAAATCTTTATTTTGATCAACATGATGTACACGTAAGGATGACCCGTAGCATCCTCGAAGTGTATTCTGCCACGTGGCGGGGTGCGATTTGGGGGCGTTACAGTTAGGTATCAGAGCCTAAAGTTAGGCCATTCTCATGTCCTAAAGTATGATGTCAAGTCCATGTGCAAGCGCCACGAGCAGTCACCACGTCACCTGAAGTCAAGTAAGTTTATCTTATCTCCTAAGATGTATGATGTTTCTAAGATGATGATGCATGATGATGTAGATGCCTCCACGCCGTGCACCGATTACTAGAGCGTGGGGTCGGAGGCGACCTCGAAACAGCGGCAGGATGGGAAACCCATTACAAGAGGGGACGGATCAGAATGATGTTCAGATGAGTCAGGCTCGAGCTGTAGAGCCGACTGTGTAGTCCCCACTGGTGCAGCCCCCACCATCACGGGCACCAACGATTCTGCCAGTACTGACGCTATCGGTTTAGGCCGTACTCGTGATGACGCCATCGGTGCAGCTTCCTTCTGTGCAGCCTACGCCACCAGTGTCCTCTAAGGACACCATTCAAGCATTCATGAAGTTACGCCCTCCGGAGTACGACGGTTTGGGCGAGTTTGACAAGGCTGAGAGATGGCTAAGGACAATCAAGGAGAAGCTGCAACAGATGAATTGTGATGAAGATAAGAAGGTTCTGTTCGCCACCAGCGTACTAACTGAGGATGCCTTGGATTGGTGGAGAACTGTGATCGACACACAGTATGACAGACAGAACAACGTCCCTTGGGAACGTTTCTGTGAAGCATTTGAAGCACGCTACTTTCCACCATACTAGTGTGCACTGAAGCAGAGGTAATTTCTACAACTGAGTCAGGACCAAATGACAGTGGCTCAGTATCATGTCAAATTCATTCGTTTGGAGAGGTACAACACTCTCAAGATGAGTGATAGACAGAAGACAAACCACTTTTGCCAAGGCTTGAACCCAACCATCAGGACCAACACCTTAGGTGGCCAATGTGCTAATGTGAGCCTGACAATGAAGCTTGCAACCACAATGGAAAGGAATTATGCCAGGGAGCAACAAGAACTAAAGGATGGAAAAGGAAAGGCTCCCATGCAACCCCCTGCTCAGAACCAACCACGATAGAATGACCGTCGTCAGAATCGAGGAGGATCCGACCGTAGGAACCAACGTCAGGATAACCGGGCAAGGTCTTATGAGTCTCGTGAGGCTAACCGCCAACCACAGCCCCAGTATCAGGTAAAGATGATGAACTTGAAGTTAAAAAATGTTTATGATGAAGAAGAACTAAGTTATGATCCCTTTTTACAGCCCCAACAGTAGGCGCAAGGCACTAGTGCCTATCCCCACTGTAGGAGGTTCCACATTGGGAAATGTAGGATGAAGGCTGGGGTGTGCCTGCATTGTGATCAACAAGAACATTTCATCCGTGATTGTTCTACTAAGAAGGATGAACTCGCACCAGCTCAGCGTAGAAACAACATGGTGCGTGGACGAGTTTTCCACTTGGAGGAAGATGCAGTACCGGTGGACGCTGAAGTCATTAGAGGTACACTATCCATAGCCAGTCTTCCTACTACAGTGCTATTTGATTCGGGTGCATCGCACTCTTTCATATCTAAAGACTTTGCTGCTGATTTGAGTTTGCCTCTACATGATATAAGTCACCCTATGGATATAATTACTCCTATTGGAATGCTCTACATCACTAAGTACCTTCATGAGGTACCCGTAGAGATACAGGGCAAAAACTTTTCTGCAGATCTGGTAGTCATCCTTATGACGAACTACGATGTCATTCTTGGTATGGACTGACTATCCTACCATGACGTAGTCGTACTATGCAAACAGAAGAAGGTGATCACTGGTACTCAAGGTGAATGCAAGGCCACGGTTAGAGATACCATAGGAAAGGACGAGAAGGTGATCATATCTGCCTTGAAAGCACAGAGGATGATACAAAAGGGTTGCAGATGTTTTCTTGCAAATGTGATGACGACGGACAACCCATGGACCCAACTACAACAACTGGACGTAATTCGAGAATTTCCGGATGTCTTTCTTGACGATATTTCCGGATTACCACCTCCACGAAAGATTGATTTTCGGATCGATCTCCTTCTAGGCACTGCCCCGATCTCGAAGGCCCCCTACAGAATGGCACCGACCGAGATGCATGAACTGAAGAAGCAAATTCAGGAACTTTTAGACAAGGGGTTTATCAGGCCGAGTGTATCTCCTTGGGTGCTCCAGTGCTTTTTGTTAAGAAGAAGAACGGCTCTCTAAGACTGTGCATCGACTACCGGATGCTAAATAAGGCCCCAATCAAGAATAAGTACCCTCTATCATGGATCGATGACCTATTCGACCAACTTTCCAATGCCGCGATATTTTCCAAGATTGACTTATGAAGTGGGTACCACCAGCTTAGAGTAGCCGATGAAGATGTACAGAAGATGGCTTTCCGATTAAGGTATGATCACTATGAATTTCTAGTGATGCCTTTTGGACTGACGAACGCCACTGCAGCTTTCATGGATCTCATGAACCGGGTGTTCAGACCATACTTGGACCAGTTTGTCATCGTCTTCGTAGATGACATCCTGATCTATTCAGAGAATGAAGAACAACACAAGGAACACTTGAAGATAGTTTTGGAAAAGTTAGGGCAGCACAAGTTATACGAAAAGCTATCCAAGTGTGAGTTCTGGCTTGACCGAATTATGTTCCTTGGACACATAATCTCGAAGAAAGGTATTTTTGTGGATCCTTCCAAAGTAGAAGCGGTATCCCACTGGCCAAGGTCAAAGCACGCCACTGAAATCCGCAGCTTCCTCGGATTGGCAGGCTATTACCGCAGGTTCATCAAGGATTTTTCAAAGATCGCATCTCCCTTGACGAACCTAACGAAGAAAGGAGTGAAGTATATATGGACACAGAAATGCGAAGATAGTTTCCAAGAGCTGAAGGCTAGACTGACCACTGCACTTATACTCACCATTCCGAAAGGTACATAGGGGTATGTGGTGTACAGTGATGCTTGCGGCACAGGACTGGAATGTGTGCTCATGCAACATGGAAAAGTGGTTGCATATGCATCTAGACAGCTGAAGAAGCATGATGTGAACTACCCGATTCATGACTTGGAATTGGCAGCGGTAGTCTTCGCGTTAAAGATTTGGCGACACTACCTATATGGAGTTCAGTTTGAGGTGTTCACCGATCATAAGAGCCCCAAGTACGTCTTCTCTCAGCGAGACCTTAATATGCGACAACGAAGATGGATGGAATATCTGAAGGATTATGAGTTCTCCATTAATTACCACCCTGGTAAGGCGGACTCAGTTGCAGATGCACTCAGTCGCAAGTGGAAAGGCTCACTAGCTCACATGATGATGGGTATGTATAAGATGATGAAGGAGCTAAGCCTATGGAAGCTAAGACCTGGAAGGAATGGAGCAGTACTGATGATGCACCAAATACAGGTGAACCTGGTGGATAGACTCATTAAGGCTCAGGCACAGGATCCTGAGTATACGAAGATGTTAGGAAGATGCCAGAAAGAAGAAGAAGATTTCAAGCTCTCAGCAAATGGTGGGATCCGATATAGAGATCGTCTATGGGTCTCAAGTGATGAAGCTCTTAAAAGGAAAGTGATGGATGAATGCCACAAGTCTGAATTTGCGATCCATCCGGGCAGCACCAAGATGTATAAGAATGTGCAAAAAACCTTCTGGTGGAATGACATGAAGCGAGAGATTGCTGAATATGTTTCCAAGTGCCTGGTCTGCTAACAGGTAAAAGTGGAACATCAGAAGCCCTATGGAAAATCTCGCCATTCCACAATGGAAGTGGGAAGACATTTCTATGGATTTCATAATATGTCTACCCCGCACCCAGAAGGGACATGATGTTATATGGGCAATGGTGGATCGGTTAATGAAGTCTGCACACTTTCTACCCATAAAGTTAAAGCAATCAGTGCAGAGCCTTATGGATCTATATGTACAAGAGATCATCAAACTTCATGGGATCCCCACCTCTATTGTATTAGATAGGGATCCAAGGTTTACGGCCAGATTCTGGAGAGGCCTACAAGACTCTTTCGGAATAAGGCTGAATTACAGTACGACATTCCATCCACAAACGGACGGACTGAAATGACCATCCAAATAGTTGAAGATATGTTAAGAGCTTGTGCCCTTGACTGAAAGGATAACTGGGATGATCACCTACCACTCATTGAGTTTGCCTATAATAATAGTTATCATTCCAGCATTCGTATGGCTCTCTTTGCAGCCTTGTATGAGAGACCATGTCGTTCACCTGCATACTGGAATGAGGTAAGTGAGAAAGATTTTGGATGATAAAGAACTGAAGAAGACAGAAGAATATTCAGCAAGGGTCAAGCTGATACAAGAAAGGATGAAGGCAGCCCAAGCTCGACAAAGTTCTATGCTGACAGAGGACGACGTGAACAAAGTTTTCAGACAGGTGATCAAGTATTCTTGAAGGTTTCCCCAATCAAGGGAGTGATGAGGTTCAGTAAAAGAGGAAAGCTTAACCCAAGATATGTTGGTCCATTTGAGATACTTGAGCTAGTCGGAGAAGGTGCTTGCAGACTAGCTTTACCTCCATCTTATGGACGAGTTCATAACGTGTTTCACGTTTTTATGCTCTGGAAGTATAAGCATGATGATGCGAATGTTATACGATATGAAGAACCCAACCTCAAAGATGACCTGACCTATGAGGAGCAACCCATCCAGATTCTAGAGACAAAGGTCCAACGTCACAACAACAAAGATGTACCACTAGTCAAGGTGGCTTGGAGCCATCACCGAGGTGACGAAGCAACATGGGAATTCGAATCTGAGATGCAAAGGGAATTTTCCGCGCTTTTTGGTAAGTCCTGACTTCTGACTGAATTCGAGGATGAATTTTATTTTAAGGGGTTTATGATGTAACGTCCGAGATTTTAACAGAAAAAGAGGAAAAGAAAAGAATAAAAGAAAAAAGATAAAAAGGGGAATAAAGAGAGGATAAAATCTGAGTTGGATTTGATTTGATTAAGGAGAAGTTAAATTCTGATTTAAACTCTTATCCTCTCACTATAAATATGAGGCCAAAAATCAAATCAAAATCCTCTTTTCGTTTTCTCACGAAGCCGGCCCTAATTCTTCTCTACGTGCGCCCTTTTCAGTACTTCTTGTCCTTGATGGCCGTCGCCTTACAGGGGACACACCGGACGACGCCGGACGTGCACACGAACAGAGAGGAGCAGGTAGAGGAAGAGGAAGAGGAAGAGGAAGAGGAAGAAGATGACAGCAGTAAAGTTTCTTGGACAGAAACTTCAAGGTATGGAACTAGGATAGATTCGTAATAGAATTTTAATTTTAGACTTGAAGCATGTTCTATGTCGTTCCTGGTTATTATATGATGAAGTATGATGTTAATTTATGCCGACCATCGTCGGAGAAGACGAACGGAACGCGAACTGCGCGATGCGCAGTTTCTGTGGAAGAAGAACCCGGCCTGGGTTCAGCCAAACCCGGCTCGGGCAGGTCCTTCGCCGGACTGAGTTCGGAGGAACTCAGCCCGGATCCGTCATTGTCGATGCTCTCGGAGCTCTGCAACCGGACGAACCCGGCCCGAGTTGAAGACGACCCGGATTGAGTTCTGTGTACGGACAGTAGTCGGGCGAGACGACCTCTCCGACTCGAAGATGATCCGACCCGGCCCGGGTGTAACCCGAACCTGGCCCGAGCTTTCCCTTGATTCACCGAAGACGATGACCGATTGACTCAGCCCAGGTTTCTCCCTACTCGGTCCGAATTCTGACCCAATTATGCATATGATTATGATTTCTTAATCCTTATTCCACGTGGTTAATTCTGATATATGTATGATGATGATGATGATGTCGATTTACCCTGATTTACTCTCCATGATCATGTCATTTATCTTGATTTTAAGTTCTTATCAAAAATATATTTTGTTAAATTAAAAGATGCAAGATAAAAGACATAAAACGTTAAATGGATAGCTTTTTTTATGATGGACTGGTGACGACCAGTTATGGACTGTCCTCGGACAGTTATGGGCTGACTTCTGTCAGTTATGGGCTGGCTCTGTCATTTATGATGATGATGGACGGGTTGAGGCAGGCCTTCCCGTGGATTGAAATATATCCAAAATAAGTCAAAGATGAAATTAAGATGAAGAAGAAGATGAACACATATGAATAAAGAACTTTTTTTATGATGATCGGCTTGATGCCTTTCTCATGATGAATATTTATGATCTTTTATTCATACGTTCCTATGCATGCTCTTATCTTTCCATATTATGATCATGATTCACTTCCTTATCTGATGATGATGTTGTCCTATGATGTTACCTTTTATGATTCATGCCTAGTATCATGACCCTACTATGATGTTTATCTTACTTCCATACTGAGTTGTAAAACTCATAGGGAGGTTTCTCCCCTGCGTGTTATTAAATGCAGGCCAAGGTCTCAATGATGATGGTGGCCAACGGTGACAGATCGAGCTCGTAGGTGGCTGCATATGATTATCGAGTCCTTTAGATGATGGATAACTTTTTTCTTTCTTTTTAGCATATGATGTATTAGCTTTCCTTTGGACTCCTATGAAGTCAGTTATCAGTCTTTCGCATTTCAAGATGTTACTCTATTTTATTTCTAATGATGATTAGTTATTCCGCATTTATCATTGATGAGTTGACCAGTCAAAGTCTTTATTTTGGTCAACATGATGTACACATAAGGATGACCCGTAGCGTCCTCGAAGCGTATTCTACCACGTGACGGAGTGCGATTTGGGGGCGTTACACAATTTGACACGATTGAACAATAGGGCCAAATGGTAGAGGGGGAGACATTTGCCTTAAAGACATTTGACAACTGGAATTAAGGACTAGTTCAAGAGGTGCAAGGTGGAATCCCGCCATTAGAACCTTGGTTCCACATGCTTGGTTCCACTTTGGTGTACCAAGTGTTTTGTCTTTTTTTTTATCTTTTTTTTATTTGGCAATTCTTTTTTTTCTTTTCAGTCTTTTTTTATCATTTCTCCCTCTTGATTTCCTTATAAAAATAATTTATTTATTAAATATAAAATATGTATTGTAAAAATTAATTAGATGTTATTTATCACTTATCATTTATTAAAAATTAATATTTTTATTAAATATAATTTAATAAAAAATTTATTTTATTAAAATTCTATAATTTCTAACAAAATATTTTTAATAAAACAATTTTAGTTTATACTTTTATTTTATTAATTTAAATATTATATTTTATATTTATAATGCTAATTTTTATTCAAACACCTACTAAAATTAATCTATCATATCTACTTTTTTATATCACATCAACTTCCTACTTACTCATCATTACGTTTCACTCTATTCAAACACACATCGAATTAATTTGTCAATTTAACTATTCATATGAAACTTGAAAAAACCACGATTTCGATTGACAAACACGACTTTAATAAATTATTGTGTAGATAAGAAGGTTTTTCTTTAGGTTTCCTTAATGAAGGTTTTTCTTAAGTTGGGAGCACCCTGCACCTAAGATCTCAAGCGTCCAATCCATCATCAATAGCTCAAATTATTTTCGTGATTACGCTCGTCGATTTATGATCGATAGCTCATATGCACACGTTTTGTTTTTCATTTTTTTATCCCATTAACCCTACGCACACTTCACATTTTGTCATTCTGCCTCCTCCCCTTCTCTCTCCTCGCCGCGTCTTCTGCATACCCTCACTATCGGCTGCCCCCCCCTTCACGATCCACGTTGATGCCCCCAGGCCCCCCCCACAACCCTCAATCTCACCACCGACGCCTGATCTCGCCCTCCGACCCTCGATCTCGCTTGTAGGAGCTCGATCTCGCCTGTTGATGCCCCCGACGCTCGATCTTGCCCCGCCTCCGCCCGCCCACTTGCCGCCTTGCCCAATCGCCGCCGCCGCCATGCCCACTCGCTGTTGTCACCACCTCGCCCACTCGTCGTCGCTGCCTCCCCCACTTGCCACTGCAGTCGCCTTGCCCACTCGCCATTGCCCACTCGCCATTGCCGCCTCACCCACTCCCCGCTGCTGCCACCTCACCCACTCCCCGCTGCCACCGCCTCACTCACTCACCGACACCGACAACCCTGTTGACCGACAATCCTCGCCCACTCGGTGCCACCTCGCCCACTCCCCGCCGCTGCCACCTCGCCCACTCCCTGCTGCCATCGCTTCGCCCACTCGCCACCGTCGCCTCATCCACTCCCGGCTGCCACCGCCTCGCCCACTCCTCGGCGCCCGACAGCCCAACAGCCAACAACCCTCGCCCACTCGCCGCTGCCGTCGCCATGCCACCGTCGCCTCGCCACCGCCGCCTCGCCCACTCAACAAATCATGAATGTAATCACAAAGACCAAGTCGTGGGTGGATGGATGTAATCGAGATTCAAAAAATTTTTAATCCAAATTAGTGATAACGTTAACTTGTAATCCAAATTCAAATTAGATGACAATATAATTGCCGATTAAATTGGGGATACAATTAGTTATAATTAAGTTTTCAAAAAATTTACTTACTAAATTGGCTTATGAAATTTGACAATTTCTTAGGTATAGATATTGATTTGTTGGAGCCATTGACAATTGAAGTATCAAACTCACTCACTCACTCCGGAAACGACTTTCGATGGGTCTAAAATGTTTTTATTGTTTATCGTTGCTTGTTGAAAATCGAAGTATCAAACTCACTCACTCACTCTGGAAGCGAATTGGAAAGCTCTTATGCTTCGATGCCAAAAAGGTTCTTACACACATTGGTGAATTCTATCTCTGGAGCTAAACTCATGAATGGTGGTAAACTGAAATTTTGATTATCTCATTTGCTTTCATGCATTTCCTAGATTGCAACTCAACAAGTTTTTGAGCAGCAAACTCGTCAAACTCGAGATTCTTGTGGATTCTACAAGCATTAGACAGCTGAATGTACTACAAGTGAACCACCATACATGCAAAGAAAACCTTCTAACAAAAAAAAAACATCCTTGCTAATCAGATCGTACATAATATTACAACTCAAAATTACAATAAAGTTACAATTAATGTACATGTTACAACTCAAATTTACAACAAATTTGTAATCATGTTACAACTCCAAATTGCAACATACAAAAACTACACACATGTTACAACTCCAAAATTGTGACATTTAGGAACAAACTCTCTGTTGATTATACAAATACAAACGAAATTAGACAAAAAATGAGATTAATGAAGGTGGCGGCGGCGAGTGGTTGCGAGGGTTCCCGTGCGGCGGCAACAGCAAGGGGTCATGAGGGTTCCCAAGTGGTGGGGAGGGATCGCGAGGTGATGACGGCGAGCGATCGCACGAGACGACGGCGGAAAGTGGTCACACGAGTTCATCCTTATCACTCTTAGACATATATCAACATTAAACCTTTAAGAAGAATTATGGGTATTTGTTCATCATTCATAGTTTGTCCTTCATGTCTTTCATTCATGTTCTTTATTTTTAAGGATGAAGTCCTTTCATACATATTTCATACTTTCGTTCGTTAGAAGAGCTCTTTTTTCTTTTAGGGTATACCCTTGCCCGCACACAAAGTGCAACTATTTAGACCATCATGGATTAGTAGGGGATCAGTGCCACGACCATGGGCAAGGTGACCTCGCAAGGCGGAAACATCTTTAAGGGTGTGGTTGACCCCGCAATAATCAACAACATCCCTCATTGGAGATGACCTCGCACTAGGCGGCAACATCGTAAAGATGAAGATAACTTTGCACTAGTAAAAAACATCCCTCAGAGGAAATGATCTCACACTATGCCATAACATAAATGAGGATAAACCTTGTGCTAGGCAGAAACATCCCTCGGAGAAGATGACATCGCTCTAGGTCATAACATGAGTGAGGATAAACCTTGCATTAGGCGGAAACATCCCTCGAAGGAGATGACCTCGCTCTAGGCTGGCATAATTTTTCTCCATTATAGTGGACCTCTCTTTCTACCTGTAAATAGATTAAGGCCGTATTGAGCATAGTTCTGAATCATCTTTAAGTTTATTTCATTTAATAATAAATTAGGTGGGCAGAAGCTTAATAAATCAGAGGGTATGACTAGGATACAATTCCTTCTGTCCACATATCGAACGCCTAAAAGTCAAACGATCGTCTATTTCTAGTTTATTCAGCAGTCGTCTGGACGTGGAAGCAGATGCTCGTTTATCAATGTTTTTCAATCAACTGAAAAGGGATTGCGGTAACCAATGCGACTTTTGAGTCTTTTAAATTTTTATATTTGTTCACCCATATATTATACATGATTCTTAGACAACCAGAATATATCTAAATTCTTTCCCATTGAAAACTACAAATTTTTTGAACTTAGTTACTAATTAGCTCAATATGAGGGAATAAGAATTCATATAACTAGTTTGTATCTCCTTAGTTCCTTTATTAACACAAAGGTAAGGTCACATGATTTGAGCATAATAATTAAAATTCTTAGTTTCAAACTAAGAATTCTAATAAGTAATTTGGATTTGCTTAGATCCTTTACTAACTAATCCATACTTATCCCTTTAAATTAATACATTCAACGTTAACTCGGTAAATCAATGAAACCACACGAGTTACAAGTCTTGTTTCCACGTTCGAACTGCTCCATCAGAATTAGGAGTGTTCACTAAGTCGGGTCAACTCGTGAACCCGATAATTCGATCTGAACTGATTTAGGTTGGGTCGAGTCGGGTATGAGTTGGATTTTTTCAACCTGAATCCATGCGACCTGAGTCCATTTTTTATTTTTTTTTATTCTCTTTATTTTTTTATTTAAACTTAAGTTTATATTTGATTTAAACTTTTAAAAAGTTCAAATAAAACATCCTTAAGTACAAAAATAATATTAAATAGTTAGAAAAAGTATTTTATACTTTAAAATAAATATTAAATAATATTTTATATAAAATAAAAATTAAATAGTAAGAGAATTAAAAAAAAGAAAATTCAATGGTCGGAAGAAAATTCGGTGGTCGGGTTAAAATAAATATTAAATAGTAAGAAAAAAAATTAAAAAGAAAATTCGGTGGTCGGGTAACCCGACTACTAGGGGTGTTCATGGGTCGGGTTGGACCCGACCCGTGAACAAACCCGACCCGACCCGACCAAATCTGATCGGGTCGGGTCGGGTCGGGTCAAGGCACTTTTGAGAGTAAAATTCGACCCAACCCGACCCGGTTCGGGTCGGGTTGGGTGGTCGGGTTACTCGACCACCCAATTTTTTTAAATTTTTTTTCTTACTATTTTATATTTATTTAATATATAAAATATTTATTTTAAGGCATAAAATAAGTTTTCTAACTATTTAAATATTATTTCTGCATTTAAAGTATTTTACTTCAATTTTTATTTTTTTAAAGTAAATATAAGCTTAAGTTTAAATAAAAAAGAAAAAATAATAAAAAAATAAAATGATCGGGTCGGGTCGGGTCAAGTCGGGTTGGAAAACTCCAACCCATACCCGACCCGACCCGACCCAAACTGGTTTGGGTCGGGTCGGGTCATCGGGTTCGCGGGTCGACCCAATCCGTTGAACACCCCTACCGACTACCTAACCTAACTCGAATCGGATCATGTTGGGTCGGATTTGACCCCCAAACTCTTTTGATCCAACCCAACTCGTGAACACCCCTAATAAGAATACTCAACATGATTGCTGACACATTGTAGCTAGAGTTCATGCAAGGATATGCAGGAGTGATATATAATGGGAATAAGGTGTGAGCGAGCGATCTAGCAGGGTCTTTCGTGGATCCCATACTGGGAAATAATTTCATCTTGTTCAATAGCACAGAGCATAACAAAAATCAAATGACGCCACTGTGTGTAGACTCGGAAGAACCTTTAAACCAACATGCTTGACATGACATTTGAATAAAGCTGGCAGATGCGAGCAATTAAGATTGCTAGTTCACACATTTAAATAAAGGCCATGTTTGTTGGTACAATATCCATGTATACTTAAAGCATCCATGGGTCATTTAGAAGCTCTCAATGTTAGGCACTAGACGAAGGATTTGGTCCACCACCTTGCAGCCTTTGATACTCCTAACTGTAACTTCGTCAAGATCATAAAGAATAAAAGCATCAGAGATGTCCAAATCCTCAAGAATCGCCAAGAGTGAAATGATGACATAGAGAAGATCGATTGATCCCTCAACACCTCCTATCTCTTTGTAGTTTCTTCCTTCGTCTCATAAAGCCGGAATCAACCAAAAACTTCTTCAACTCAATGGTTCTCTGAATATCCTTCCTAGTAGGCTTCACTGTGGAAATACGTTTAGTGATGTCGCACTGCCTCGTAGCAAGAGATGATAACTTATTGTTCTCTATCTCAGGCAGCTACCCATTGATCCCCATACGACTCATCAATGTGTAAAGTGGATTTGGAGAAAGTATCTCTCACAATAGTATCCAAGAACAACTCTGCGGTGGATGGAAAAAACATGTCAAATCGTATAGAAAACTCGTAAGAGCGAAAAAAAACATTACATATGCGACAATTCATAAATATATTAGAAATAAATTTACCAATAATACAATTGCATCTTTAAGTAATTAGTTCAAAAATATATTGAAGTTTTTTAAGAAAAAACAATAAAATATGTGCTAAATATTTCATGCCACTTTATTTTTATTCCATCACTTATAAGCATATACACTATAATGAATAGCTATGCACAAATAAATTTACCAAGACAAATATTTATTTACTAACTATGCATAAAATAAACTCCTTGAACATCACCAACTTGATTCAATTGAACCATCAACGGTCCTTTAATGAATGGATTGATTCTACTACGTACAATATGTTATGTTAGATATCACATATTAAAAAAAAATGGCATCCTTGAGATCCACTTGATGCTTAAATTTTTTAAAATCATTTATTATAATATATATAGAAGCAATGCAAATTTAATCACATTTTTTATATTATTTGAGTTGCTTAATTATAAGATGATCATCTTATTTGGCTTGTAACACTTTCTTGATGCTCCATTATTTGAGCCGTAGAAGTTGCGAAAGAGTTCTCGTCCGAGACGTAAAAGTCTGACATTTGTTACAAAAAATACTCGTTTCGTCAAATATTTGGCTTATCCTTAATATTCTTTTTACTCTTTAGTCGGTGCACCTTTTAAACTCTTTTGAGACAACAATGAGATATCTTATGCTATCTCATTTTAGCTAAAGACATCCACAACAAATTGAACATACTAGATTTTCATCGTAGCAATTGGAATAATAATGAGACAAAATATTACATTTGATATAAAAAAATTCATAAATATATTAGAAAGAAAGCCAAATAGATTTAACAAGAGTACAATTGCATCTTTGAATAGGTAGTCCAAAATATATTCAAGTTTTTTAAGAAAAAAACTAAAATATGTGCCAAATATTTTATGACTTTTTTTTATTCAATCAATTATAAGCTTATACATCATAATTAATAACTAAGTACAAATCAATTTAAAAAGATAAATATATTTATTGAGAAATAATGCACAATAAATTCCTTAAACTGCACAAATTGGATTTCTTGAACATTCGATAGCCCAATAAATGGATTGATTCTAGTACGTAAAATATGTTATGTTAGATACCACATCTTCAAAAATGGCATCCTTAATATCCACTTGAAGCTTAAATTTGTGAAAATTAATTATTGTAAGATATAAAGAAGCAATGCTAATTTAATCATACTTTTATATTACTTGAGTAAAGTTATTTCGAATGATAAGGTGATCGTCTTGTTTGACTTGTAACACTTTCTCAATGATCCATTGTTTGAATCGTAGAAGCTACGAAAGAGTTCTCGTTCGATATGTAAAATTTGACATTGTTATAAAGAATGCTCATTTTTCCAAGTATTTAGCTTTTCCTCAATATTTTTTTACTCTTTCATCGTTGCACCTTTTAAACTCTTTTAAAACAACAATGAAGTTATCATTTGCTATCTCATTTTGGCTAATGACATACATAGAAAATTGTGTATAAGATATTCATACTAACATGGCCAGACCCACGTGTATAGTGTGAGGGGGGCCTTTGCCCCTCTTAAATTTTTTAGTTTTTATTAGTTATATATATTTAAATCTAAATTTTAAGGTAAAAAGCTCCATTTGGCCCCCCTTAAATAATATCATATGCCATTTTGATTAAAGATCCTCCTTGTTCAAGTGGTAGTCTTGTTTATGAGGCTTGTGAGAGGTCATTAGTTCAAAACTGCCCCCTTACTTTTTTTGTCTGGGTCTGCCCCGCATACTAATATTCGGAATAATAATGAGACAAAACATTACGTGTACTATCAACCAATTCATAATATATTGAAAAGAAAAACAAATAAATTCACTACTCTTACTTCATAGTTGGAATAATAATGAGACAACATATTACATTTGTTGTTGATAATTCATAAATACATAAGAAAGAAACACAAAAAATACCAAGAATACACTTGCATCTTTGAAAAAAAATAGTTCAAAAATATATTGAAGTTTTCTTAAGAAAAAACAATAAAATATGCGTTAATTATTTCATGTCTCTTATTTTTATCCCATCACCTATAAGCATATACACTATAATGTATATTAAAATTTTCTTTTAACAAACAATTATATTTTCATATTTTGGGTTAGTTAGTTGATAATATATCTTTTTTTTTCATTTGTTATTGTGTTTAATTGTCTAGTAACACAATTTATCAAATTACGGCATTTATCCAAAAAATTGTTAAAGTACTTTTTATAGTTTTAAATATATCTTTTATCAAAATATAAATATTTTAGAATTGCCAATCTCATCTTACATTTTTCTATGAAAAACCTTCTTATGTAAGATGGCATGGAAAGTTTTAGAATTATGCCATTTATGTCAAAAATTTATTAAATTTATTTTATAGTTCTAAACATATTATTTTTATAGAAATTATAGCACAAATAAATTTACTAAGACAAATATATTTATTGAGTAACGATGCACAAAATAAATTCATTAAACTTCACCGATTGAATTTATTGAACATTCAATAGCCCTTTAATGAAGGATTGATTCTACTATAAAATGTGTTATATTAGATACCACATCTTAAAAATTGACATCCTTGTATCCACTTGAAGCTTAAATTTGTGAAAATTAATTATTTAAGATATAAAGAAGCAATGCTAATTTAATCACACTTTTTATATTACTTGAGATAAGTTGATCATATTGTTTGGCTTGTAACATTTTCTCAATGCTCCATTGTTTGAACTGCAGGAGCTGCGAAAGAGTTCTCGTTCGATATGTAATAGTTTGACATTTGTTACAAAAAATGCTCATTTTTCCAAATATTTGGCTTTTTCTCAATATTGCTTTTACTCTTTCTTCACTATACTTTTTAAACTCTTTGAAGTAACAATGAGGTATCCTTTACTATCTCATTTTAACTAACGACATTTACAACAAATTGAGTATAATACTCCATCTTCATGCTAACAATCGAAATAATAATAAGACAAAACATTACATGTACTATCAACCAATTCATAATATATTAGAAAGAAAAAGAAATAAATTTACTACTTTTGCATCGTCCAACTTTTCAAATTGTCCTGAAATAACATCTGCTATCTCATTTTGACTAATGGCATGCATAACAAATTGGAATAACAATGAGACAAAATATTATATTTTTGTTGACAATTCATAAAAATATAAGAAAAAAAGATAAGAAATTATCAAGAATACAACTGCATCTTTGAAAAGGTAGTTAAAAAAAAATATAAGTTTTTTTAAGAAAAAACAATAAAACATGTGCTAAATATTTCATACCACTTTATTTTTTATCCTAATAGATATTAGCATATGCATAGTAATGAGTAACTATGTATAAATAAATTTACCAAGACAAATATATTTATTAATTATGCACAAAATAAATTACTTGAACATCACCAATTGGATTTATTTTAATTTTCAATAGCCTTTCAATGTTGGATTGATTCTACTATATAAAATGTGTTATGTTAAATACCACATCTTAAAAAATGACATCATTGATATCCATTTGAAGTTAAAATTTGTGAAAAACATTTAATATATGATATAAAGAAGTAACACAAATTTAATAACACTTTTTATATTATTTGAAAGAAATACAAATAAATTTACTAAGAGTACAATTGCATCTTTGATAATAATTCAAATATATATTGAAGTGTTTTTAAGAAAAAAACAATAAAATATGTGCTAAATATTGACTTTTATTTTCCATCACTTATGCAGAAAGAAGTTTAGACAAATATATTTATTAAATAACTATGCACAGATTCATTTGGACCTTTAATAGCTTTTCAATGAATGGATTGATTCTAATAGGTAGAGTGCGTTATGTCAAATATCCCATCTAAAAAAATGACATACTTGATATCTAGTTGATGATGAAATTTGTGAAAATCATTTAGGCCTTGTTTGACAATTGGAACCAGGTGCTGGTTCCGCCCGATTCCAATTAGTTCCGTCATATGATGTGACATTTGACGGAACCGAAGAATGTGACCCTTTTTTTCCTTCCCTTGGAATCAGGCACTGTAGTAGTTTATTTTGGAGTTGACGAGTTAGTTGTTTCTTTTCAATTTTATTTATTAATTTTTTTCTCTTTATTTTCTCTCTCACACACATGAATCTTATAAAATAATTTATTTATTAAATATAAAATATTTTTTATAACATATTAATATAATTCTTACTTATTATTTTATTAAAAAAATTAACATTTTACTACATATAATTTATTTAAAAACTAATTTTTTATATTTAAATAATATATTTTTTAACAAATTTTTTTATTTTTACTTTTATTTTTATTTATTAAAAATATTTTTATTTTATAATTATAATATCAATTTTTATTTCAAAATTCATCAAAAATTAACCCTTCACATCTGCTTTTTCTTATCAAATTAACTACATTATTCTTCATCATCAAATTTCACTCCATCCAAACACAACTAGAACTATATGAATTTGATGGAACTCTAGTTTCCGTTGCCAATTGACCCTTTAATGTAAGATGTAAAGAAACAATACAAACTTAATCATACTTTTTATATTACTTGAAAAAAGTTATGTTTAATTATAAAATGACTGTCTTATTTGTCTTGTAACATTCTTTCAATAGTCCATTGGGAGCCACAGAAGTTGTGAAAGAATTCTCGGCCCATATGTAAAAGTTTGACATTAATTATAAAGAATGTTCGTTTCTCCAAATATTTGACTTGTCTTCAATATTGTTTTTACTCTTTCATCGCGGTACCTTTTAAAAATTTTTTAGTCAATAATGAAAATATCCTTTACTAGCTCATTTTAGCTAATGACATAAAAATTAGATAGAGTATACTATTCTATATTCATCCAAAAAAGTCAGAATAATAATTAGACAAAACATTACACATATATTGTCGGTCAATTCATAATATATTATAAATAAAAACAAATAAATTTAACAAGTTTAAAATAGCATTAAAAATAATCTTTGAACATATAGTTGAAAGATATATTAAAGTTTTTTTCTAATAAAAAAATAAAATATGTGTGCTAATTATTTCATGTCTTTTTTTTATTTTTATTCAATCACCTATAAGTATTACACCATAATGAGTCACTATGTACAAAACATATTCCTTTAACATCACCAATTGGATTTATTTGAACATTCAATAGATCTTCAAGGTGCATTTGGCAAGTGGAACCAAATGGAACTAATTTCGCCTGGTTCCCCAAATTCACCCATGTGGCATGGTTCCCAAGGCAGAACCAAACCACAATAAATGCGGTGGAACCAATGCCACGTGACCCTATTTTCGCCTAGCTGGTTAGTGGAATTAGCTGGTTCTTTTTTTGGGTTATTTTCATAAACTACCTCTACATTATCATAATTTTCTATGACCCTCAAACTACGAACTTATTTTTTTAGATCCTTAAACTATAGTGATTTTTTCAATTTAATCATTGTGTCGACTTTCATCAATTTTTCTATTAAAATAATTTTTTCTCATTTATGAAAAGTCTAAATTACCCTTCTTTCATCTATTCTAATATTTAAAATTTAAAAACATATATAAAAAAGAAAAAACATAGGGGGCGAGCCCACACGATCGCCGATGATGGCCCTGAGGGGTTCGTCCCCCATGATCTCGCCGGCGACGAGATGGTGGGATTTTGACGCCTCCCACCATCTCATCACCCCTTGCTCCACATCTGGTGACACTGAGCGAAAGGGGTTGGTGGGTGGGGTTCGTCGGCCCCGTTGAGCATCCCGTCGACAGCGGCGAAGGACTTCAATGGGCTCACGATGGTGGTCCAGGCAAGCGCCGACGAGAAAGAGATCATGGCCTCATCATTATTGCTCAGCTTCGACGTCGCCCTGCTAGACCACTTATTCTTCTTATCATCCGCGCCAACGGAAGCCATCTGATTGTGGTGGGAGGCGAATAGACCGCCGCCAAGGGCGACGACAACAGCGGGAGCAGAGGACGAGTCCCTCCTTTTCTCACCAAAGTTTAGGATCTCACCGAACTCCGGCTTGAACAACTGTGGGGCGCCCGAGTGGTTGGTGTCAAAATCCTGGTACGCACATTCGCAAGGTGCCGCGATGAGTCACTCGGCCTCGGCGATTCAGTTAGGCATCCCCTCGAACTGGGCCTCGCCCGGGAGGCCGGAGCCATTGGAGAAGGACTGAGTCGTGGACACTAGGAAGAATCACTCAGTGTCGGTCACCTCATCGTCGATGACCTCATCCGGGGATGATGACTCTCCATTGAGTTCTGCACCCGCCTCCGGTGCTCCTATTCCATGGTGGAGTACGACACGCGAACCGCTGCCTGTGCCTATCCTCAGCCGAGCAAGGAAGTGCCGGTGGCGGCGTCGACGAATGACTGCCAGAAGATGGCGTAGCTTCAGCTATCCCTCGAGCGGTCGATTAGGGTCTGTAGGCGCTACTGAAGATTGTCCTGGCTGAGGTACACCGACGACAGAGGTGTGGCGGGCCAGGGGTAGGATTGGAGGTCGGGGGTGCCAGCCACGAAGGGGTGTTATCATCTATCCATAGGTCCATGTCGTTGACTCTACCGGAGGCAAGAGCGCAGTCTGATGAAGAGAGAATGGAAAAGAAGATTAATTTATATTTATTATTATGTATTATTTTATAAAAGGGCAACTTTGATTTTTCATAAATAGAAAAATAAAATTAACGGAAAATATGACAGAAGTTGACGGAATGACTAAATTGAAAAAGTCATGATAGCTTAGAGATAAAAAAAATAAATTCATAGTTTGGGTTATATATAGAAAATCATGATAGTTCATGAGTGATTTATGGAAATAACCTTTTTTTAGCGAATGACGTGACCATTTTCTTTATTTTGCAAACTATTTTTTTCTTTTAGTTTTTTCTTCTTTTTATCTATCTTATATATAATAATTTATTGATTATATGTAAAATATGAATAATAAATAATATAATATAATTTTTTTTTATTATTTCATTAAATTTTTTCAATATTTCATTAAATATAAATTATTAAAAATTTATTTTTTATATTTAAATAATATATTTTTTAACAACTTTGTTTAGTAAAAAAATTTATACTTTATGCTATTATTTTTATTTATTAAAAATATTATATTTTATATTTACAATGTCAATTTTTAATTTAAAATCCATCAAAAATTAATTTATCACATGTACTTTTTTCTATCATATTAACTCTCTAGTTCTTCTTCAACTCCATCCAAATAGACTTTGAACTAATCTATCAAATCGAACAAAAGATTATTAATAAATAAAAACAAAAGTATAATTAAAAATTTTGTTTTAATTTTTTGTTAAAAATATATTATTTAAATATAAAAATTGGATTTTTAATAAATTATATGTAGTAAAATAGTAATTTTTAATGAAATAACAAGTAAGAAATAATATTATATTTAATAAATAAATTATTTTATAAGATACATGTGTGAGAGAGAGAAAATAAAGAAAGAAAAAAATAAACCAAATTGAAAAAAATTGTCAACACTTTAACTAAAAAAAAGATTCACGCTATAATAGTTGAACTGGAAGAAGAAAATTAGAGGTCACGTGACCCCTATTTCCAAACTTGTGTTCCACATTCAATTCTATCAAACGTCACTTCGTTTACTAGAACCGATTGGAACTAGTCGATAATTTTGCCTAGTTTCAGTTGTCAAACGTGGCCTCCGAATCCTTTCCCGCTCCTCCTTGCATGATCTTGCAATGGATGGGTCTGAAAAGTATCGTGGAGCTTGGAGGATCTAATCTGATGTCTATAATTGGATTGCATTATTGAGGCAATGAGATGGGCATCTGCTGCCTCTTGTCCCTTTTTTCACCTTATCGATCAACTATCAAAGCATGCATGCAGGCGAAGGGGGGCGGGAACAAAATTGTCTTTATGGATTTGTTCTTTCGACAGAATTAGTTCTTCTTGCCTGAGGCGACAAGCAAGAACACATTTTGACCACTTATTGCAGGATTTGTGTATCCGAATTCAAGAGCATGTAGATCCATAGTGTCCATAGTGGCTTTTTAAGAGGTGTGCGTGATTTGGAGAAGCAGGCAATTCCAACTCATGTACCAATGATTTCCATGGTATTATTATTATTATTATTATTATTATTATTATTATTATTATTATTATTATTATTATTATTATTTGACATAAAATTTTCAACCATTTTCTAAACGAGTTTTCATACTATTCGTTATAATTATTGAGCATATTTTGTAGTTTTTTTTCCATGCGAAACTTATTATCAAGAATGTGTAAATTGATGGGAAAAGGAGCTGGGTAATGAAGTATTTATCTTCGTTTTCTTTTGTTTGGATAAAAAAATTAGTGGTGGAGAAAAAAAAATATATTCACCTCATTTTGCTTAAATGACCTAAAAATAATACCTTGAATGATTTTTCCTTCGTTCCTTTCGTTCTTTTACCATATTCTCTCTCTACTTTTATTATAATCATGTAGTTTTTTTTATGGCAATTGTTTTTTTTCTTGTTAATTTATATGTAGTAACTACTAGCTTAGTTAGTAAGATCTTGACACATGATATAATAAATCAAACTTTGTTCCGTTTGATGATTAGTGTCGGCAAAAACTTGTTTAGTGCCCCTAAAACCAATTAGTGTGCTGATGCCTGTCCAAATCAGCACATAAAACAAATGGATGATTCTAAATTTGCTTAGCTTATTAGTGGGCTGAGCTTTGACTCAAGGAATAAGAAAGCTAATAATCTCATACTTCCAATTTCAGAAGACAATGTAAGGACAGGTGTTATCATTAACACTAATACACTCTCCATTTTATTGGACAAATGTATGCTTAATTTTTTAAATAGATAAACGTATGCTTAATACACGAAGAACACGATGTCTGTGGTTCGGATGCCAACTAAATGGATCACCCACTGACCACAAATAATGAACAATTTTTATTCATATTTGGAAACAAGCAAGAGGAATAAAAGCAATATAATTGCCAGTATATTTTTTTTATAAATCATTTCGCACCAGAAAGTATGGAGACAGAAGTAGTTGGATTTTGTTGCATATGGAGACAATGATACTAGATACTGCTGTTGATGGACATTCAAGAAAATGTGGTTTGTACAGGAATTAAGACTTTAACATTATAACGTTGGTACTGGATCATATCATCTTTTGGAGACAGAACGATATTCGCTTGATCAAACTTCACTTTGCTCTATTTTTTTTTTTAAATTTCAAATTAGTCGAATGTTATTAGTCTTGAATATCGAAAATTTTTGGTAAATTTGAGCTGATGCTAAAAAAAACTTTAAAAATTAGATTTAAGACTACTAGTTCACAGTGAGTTATTAAATATAACCATGTTGTGAACTTCATTTATACATATCATCATTTTAGCAAATAAGAAATAAATGATTAGAAAATCCAATTATTTTCTTTGCAAAGCAAACAACAGGGCAACGCAGAGGACCAGTGTCCGCCACAAGGCGTCCACCACACTTAAGATGATAGTGGAAGTCTGGAAGGGACGTGACTTGATAATTCATGATTGCCCAGCACCATTGTGGGTGGCATTGAATGCAACATCAGGGTCATTTTTTTATATGTATACATCATTGAGTGGAAAGTTTTCTTCTCCATCATCTCATTAAAATGACACATAACTTTGATGGCCCTAAGAAAAAGGATCAGCCCCAATCCAAGTCGCGAATGTGACAGTGACATAGGACTCGAATTCCATACCTTGCACTACTCCCCCCTCATCCCAATCTCTGTTGGTGACATTATTTTTTATTACAGTGCACTGTAGATTGACCATCCCTCTAGCAAACACCATAGATGATACTGGCAAACATAATAAACATCCAATGCTTCTAGTACGCTGTTCAATAATTGTGTGATGTTAATTCACAACACTTCGAAAAAGTTCAGCAACTCTCGTTGCCAAATTAATATTGAACAGGAACCAACAGCAGCTGGATGTGCATCTTCTTGATGCTTATCATTTCACCAAACATGCATAACTGGACAATGACAGGAAAAGGTAAAGTTATACATGACATGTGGAGTGGAGCACCTTTGAGACCAGGCCTGTAAAATATTCACATTGAACAATGGAGATGTACATAAGCTACACGATTAGCCCATTGCGCCAACCTGTTAACGCCCTATAATATATTAACAAAAAGCGTCTATGTGCATTTGATAGAAAGGTTGCAGTCTAAAAGCAGAGGCAGAGCGACGATTTCGTCTGAAAATAGTTTATTATAATTTATAACACCCCACCACCACCAGCATCAGTCAACAGCGTCACTTAACATGGGCCACTTCTCACTGGCTCGCCATGACAAGAGAAGAGACATCCAGAATACTGTTTGCACATAAGCGTAGTTTCAGATAGGCAAAGGAAATAATAAAGATCTCATCTTTCGCAAGGGCTCTCGTGTTTTAGCTAATTGATGAAACAATTTTGTGACATTGGTTTCAAGTAGTGTCACTGGACAGAAGACAGATAAATCTGGTCTCGTCCATCCTCTGGTTGTGCGTACGAAAGGGTACATTTACATGCATTGTTCTATTATCTTGTGATCTTTACGCTACTAATTCATACTACCGCTGCGTGCAGAAAAGAGTACTACGAGGAAAGAGACAGAGACGCTGGGTGGGCTGGTGGTTGGCCGTTTCCTTGTTCAATGCAGCAGTCCGAGCTGTAATTCCTACCATCGAACCTGCCAACTTTGGACCCCCGACACCTCCCCTCCATCAATTTCACTTGTTTCTGTGTTTTCTGCGTCTCCCTCCCTCCCGCCTCTCTCTCTCTCTCTCTCTCTCTCTCTCTCTCTCTCTATCTAGTATAAAAGGAGGAATCCAGTAGAATATAGAAAGAGAAGAAGAGTCGAGATTCCACTGTTGCACGCATCGAGAAAGCTAGAAACATGGGTTGAGAGCTAACGACGGAGAGCAGTTAGATCTTGGACAGGAATTGATTGTTGTGGTAAAAGAATCACTTTTTTTTTCGGTGGCAAAAGGAGTCGACTTTTTGTGTTAATAAGTTTCCTTTTCAGAAAGAGCGTTTTTCCCATGCTCCTACGGAGTTCTGGTTATGACTTCGTTTTCGCCATGACGAGATTCTGGTTGCAGCAAAGTTTGCTTAGCTTTGGAGCATCTGCTTTCTGAATGATTCCTGCTGTCAGTTCCATAAGGTTGTATATTTTCGTTTCTAGAATTTCATCCGATTCTATTGGCACTTTTGTTGCTTTTGATTTTACTTCCATTTCATTCTTCTTTTACCCCATCAGAAAAATACATTTCTTTTTTTTTTAAGTTTTGGCTGCTTTTGATCAGTGATTCCTCCCTAGCACGAGAGGTTGGTGACTATTCCAATATTTGAGGTTTCAAACAGATTGCTATTTGGTGTTCTCCATATTCCATTTTCCTAGATTTTGGGCGAGGTTGATTACTGTTAAACATTGGACAGTTTATATTGGAATTTGCATTGTAGGAGAATTTGCAAACTGGAGAAAAAATAAAACAAAAGAAAGATCAACACTGTATGAATGTTCATATAATGGTTTTATTACTTTGGAGTCTTCCATTTTCTAAAGCTGTTGCATTTTGTTTTTCAGAAGGAAACTCTGCTAAGAAGTCAAAACTGCAAAAATAGAAAAAGACAAATGTCCGTGTTTTAGATTCCGACAATGATTTTATGTCTTTGGAATCTCCAGATTTCTAAAATCGATGCACATTTTGTTTTCAGAAGAGAACTTGGCTGATAAGTTAAGCACTGATGCTCTGAAGCATCGGGGTATTTGCTACCTTTCAACATCAAGTTAGGAAGACGACGTATACCCATAGGTTGCTTACTGATTCTGCACTCGTTTTGTTGAATCCTTCTCATTTTTAGTTGATTTAGGATGTGGCTGCTATGTATCAGGTGTTATTGGATGTTGCAGAACATCAAGTGTATGCTGCATGATACATGTCTTCTGTGTGACTGATGAGAAGCATATACTACTGTAGAAAAAATTATAATTGCTTTCTAGGGTTTATACAGCTTATATGGTTCATGCATCGCTCAGCTGATAGGCAGACAAGATTGCATTCAGGTGTAGAAGACAAGTTTCAACATATTCTCTTCACTTCTCTCTGCGAACGCGGTGGCATTATGAAATTTGTAACAATAAGTTCTGATGCCTTAACCTGAACCTGGGCATTTAAGTTGATCCTAAGGCATCATCAAGCAGGCTCTAGTTGATCCATTGTGATTATGGCGACACTGAATTATGCTGAATCGAGACGCTTGTACTCATGGTGGTGGGATAGTCATATCAGCCCAAAGAACTCGAAATGGCTTAAGGAGAACCTCGCAGGTAGAGGCATTTCTTCCTCACCATTGTCTTCTCAATTGGAAGTAAAGCCGATGGAGTTTCAAATCATATATCGAGTCTCTACAACAACAACAACAACAACAAAGCCTTATCCCACTAGGTGGGGTCGGCTATATGGATCATATATCGAGTCTCTAACTTGAGATAATGTCATTGCAACTGGTGTAAAACGACAATTCTATGATTGATTTACTTGCTTTTTTCTTTCAAGAGCGAAGTGGTCTTTCTTCTCTAACTTGAGATAATGAATGATGCATATATAGGAGCAAACCATATACTAAACTATAGATCCAGTTCACGATGAGGAAACAAACTGAAAGTTAGGAGTTCTAGAATGGAATTTCCGGTCTGACATCAGAAGTTAGTATAGTCTTGCATTTTGAAATAATGTCATGGACCCATGCATATTTCTACAATTATTTATAGCAATATCAAGCTTAAATCAAAACTAACCCAACTCTATTGTTTATCACTAAAATAAACTTGTAGATTTTTCTTATGAATAATCCAATATATATTTAGTTCCAACTAGTACTGTAGCAAGCATTTTAGCATTGGATATCAATTTATTGGGTTATATCATCTTCGTCGGAGTGATACCTAGTTCCTTTGCCTTTAACTTGGTTTTGATAAAACTTTTGGAATAATGAAACAACAGTTCTACCTTAATTCAGAAATTTTATTTATTTACTTGTCTTCATGAAAATTTTAACAGATATGGATAGCAATGTCAAAAATATGATCAGGCTCATTGAAGAAGATGCTGAATCCTTTGCACAAAGAGCTGAAATGTTCTACAAGAAACGTCCTGAGCTTATGAAGTTGGTGGAGGAATTCTACCGAGCTTACCGTGCTTTAGCAGAAAGATATGATCATGCTACTGGTGCACTTCGCCAGGCTCATCGGAAAATGGCAGAAGCTTTTCCTAATGAAATTCCACTTGACTTTTCTGATGAGCCCCCATCTGGATGTTCTTCAATAGATGTAGGGCCAGATATTCTTGAAATGAGCATTGAATTATTTCTCCCAGATGATCTGCGGCATGTTTTACCAACCAGCAAAGTCACTTTAAAACAGTTGCAAAGTATGTTCACAAGCGGAGAGTTAACAGAAGAATTGACCTTTAAGGAGGAAGGAAAATGCTCGGAGTGCAAGCTGTTGCTTAAGGAGAACCAAGATCTGAAGAACCGAATCATCTCTGAGTTGACAAGAGCTGATGAAGCTGAATCTGAAGTTCATTATGCTACCCAGGCTAATATTGAGAAAGAAGATGCTGTATCTCAATGCGAAGAAGCCAAAGCAAGAGTATCCTACTTGGAATATGAAATCTCTTGCATTCAAGAGGACCTTGAAAAGATCAACCATGCTGATGAGAGAAGTCTGGCATTGGAGAAGTCCAATCAAGTTCTGATGTCTGACTTGGAGCAGTTGAAACGAAGGATATTAGAGCAGCAGAAAGAGCTTGACATGAAAAAAGAAGACCTGCAAAACCTCAGCATCATTTTAAAGGATGAACAGGAAGGAAAGATAAAAAGTGAAATGGCATGCCACTCAAATGAGAAGCAACTTGTTGAGTGCCAAGAAAAGCTGAGGGATACACAATTAAATGAGGCGAGATTAGAAGAAGCTTTGCAGAAGATTAGATGGGAAAATGGAAAATTGAATGAAGAAAAACTTTCATCTGCTCTAAAAATTATCAATCTACAAGATGAGATAATTTCCTTAAAAGGTCTTAAAGGAAAACTGCAAGCTGAACTGAACATTCAAGTGGAGGAAAAGGCAGCAATTCGACAAGAGCTAAATGATCTAAAAGAAGATAGAAATGATCTCGAGAAGCGATACCATGCTTTAATGGAAGAAATTCAAGTGGTCAATTCCAATATACGGTTCCTTCAGGATATGATAAGTGACTTAAGAGACGGCAACTTCGAGCTAAAACAGACCATGAAGAATAATGAGAATGAAAAAAATCACTTGACGAACCTACAACTAGTAGGAAAGATGTCAGAAATGAATGCTTCGTTGAAGAATACCATATCAGATGCAAATAATGAATTAGAAAGATTAAGAGATAAAATAAGGACATTAGAAGACTCCTGTTACTATCTCCATGGAAGGGTTTCCATAAATCAAGCTGAAAAGGCTCGTTTAATGTCTCATGTGGAGGCTGTCTCTAAGAACATGGAGAAATTTTCAAGTGAAAAGGCATTCTTGGAGAACTCCTTGTTTGATATGAACGTCGAATTTGATGCTTTGCGAGGGAAGTTAAAAAGTTTGGAAGAATCTTCTCGGTCTCTCCATAATGAGAAATCTAGCCTTCTTTTGGAAAAGATATCACTTGTATCTCAGGTACATATTCATGCGACTCAGATACCTATTCTTTACTATGGGAGTGACTTTTTTTTGCTGTTCCCATTTTTCCATTCAACAGAGATAAATTATCTAAAATTTGAAACTTGGTGCTAACTGATTTATGTAGCCATAACATAAATAATGATGCCTGACCTAGGTAGAAAGCGTTAGCCAGAGCTTGAAAAATCTGGAGAGAAGGTATGCTGCACTGGAAGGAAAACATTCGAATTTGCAAGAGGAGAAAAATTCAACATTAAAACAGATTGAAGAGATGCAGGAATTACTGGAACTAGAAAGGGAAGAACATAGTGCATTTCTACAGTCTAGCAACAGACAGCTGAGTGGACTCGTGAACCAGATCCAACATTTGCAAGTGGAAGGTCAACAAAGGGAGAAGGAACTGGAACTGGAACAGATTAAGATCATGAATGCTCAGATTGAAATATTTGTATTGCAGAGATGTTTATGTGATATGAAAGAAGAAAATTTGATCCTTTCTATTGGATATCAAAAGCATCAGGAGGCCTTAAGGTTTTCAGAGAAACTAATTGGGGAGCTTGAAGAGGAGTGTGTTGCTCATGAAAATAAGATAAAGTCCATGACAGAACATAATGAGAAGTTGAGAGGGTGGATCCATTTATTAATGAACTTGCTTAAGATTGATCTAGAATATATTTCCTTGGATGATATTGAAGATGAGGTTCTCATGCAGCTTATATTGCGTGAGATTAGATGTCTTTTATGCACTATTTCAGAGGCCCAGGAAGAAAAACAGCATCTTCTTGTTGAGAAATCAGTTGTTGTTTCACTCCTGAAGCAGTTTGGAGCATACATAGAAGATCTAAGAGCAGAAAAAGCTGCAATCGAGAAAGACTCTAAAACAAGAAATGAAGAGTTTGGTCTGCTAAAGAAGAAAAATGATGAATTCTGCATCATGAATAAACAGTTGAAAGAGATGTTGCAAACTAGCAACCAAAGAGAGAAAACAATGAAAGCTGAACTTGATACTTTATATCAACAGCTGTCTAGTTTACAGGATGCACATTGCTCATTACAAATAGAAATATCTAGCATGCATGAGAAGAATCAAATTGTCTCTAATAAGCTGGATAAACTGGCAAAGGAAAACAATGTCCTTATATCAGATGTCATGGCTTTAGATTGCTTCTCCTTGACGTTACAAAGTTTGATTGATGAAAAGGGATGTGAGATACAGATATTAAGTAATGAAAAAGACCAACTTCATAAAGCACAGAAGGATCTTGATGAGGAGATCACACTAATCAACGAAAAGATTACACTGCTCCAAGAAAGTTCCCATGTCAAGGAATCAATTCCGAAGTTGGCAAAATGTAGAAGTCCCGCTGAGGAAGGTATGAACGATGCCACAAGTCTCTGTGATGAAATGAACCTAAAAATAGATACAAGAAGGAGGCCTTTAATGCTTGATGAGAACATGGACTTGTCATGGACAAATTTCGATATTCAGCTTGAAAGAAAAGAAGAAGATGCAACCTGCAAGGAAACTAATATTTTGTATGCTCATCATGAAAATAACATAGTGAAAGGTCAAGTAAATGGCTCACATAAAGCCGCTGATCAGCTAAACCATATGGAAGACTATTTGGCTTCTACAAAGAAGAATAGAACAGATGAACAGAGCTTCTGTGATGTAGACATTACGTCAGCAACAACTGATGGTAGCTTGGCCACAGCTAGTGCCACTGCCGGATCCTTCCATGCAAAGGTACATGAGCTGATCAGAACATGCCAGATATTTGAGCAAAAATCAATGGTACGTCTTCACTCTCTACAAGGAGAAATCACACAAAGGAATTTCTCCATCAACGACCAGAAGAAAAAACTTGATGCGTTTGAAAAAGAAAACAAAGATCTAAAGGCAGACATAAATGCATGTCTACTCCTACTGAGATCCTTGTGGGATGATATTTCTCTGCTGGAAGAGCAATCTGTGTCACTGGCAAAGCGCCATACTTCAACAAAAAACCAGAAAAAGAAGGTACATAGCAACAAACTCATTGGAATATTATCTGATTACGTCGACCACAGTAGTAAGCATGTAACCTGGATAATTAGAATTTGTAACATTATGAACTCTTAAGATCTACAATTAAATCTACTTAATTATTAGTTATATCCCTTTCAACTATTATGGTTCATGACATTGTTCATAATATTTTATGTCTCGTACAATGGGAAAATATTAAACTTGGATTCAGAGAGACATACTGTACACGTTGAATGTTAAATAGGAAGCTACGTGTTTACATTTTATGCAGGATATTCTGGCGAAGTCTTCCACCAAGAGAAGCCAAGAACTAAATGAAAACTATGGTGATTCCAAAATGTCGGGACATGTAAAATTGCAAGATTTGCATTCCAAGATCAAAATACTGAAGAAAGTAGTAATGGACACTGGAAGACTTCTGGATCTTGAAAGGTTACACTCAACAACCGGCATGGAGTCTGCATGGAACGAAACTGAAAGACTGCCATCAAAGGATGCCCAACAACAAGAAAAGACAAATACGAAGCATGAACAGGTCGAGAAAGATGTCAAACTTGATATTATGCTGAATTCATCACGTGACAGGAATTCAAATCTATCTGGTAGATCAATGAAGGATATACGTGCTGAAGATTCTGTGGATGAGGTGTCCAAATTACGTAGAACGACTGAAGAGAGTTGTAGCAATCAGAACCAGAGAGCTTCTTTCGTGGTCCCAGAAGATGATACAGCAGTGCATCACCGTGTTGAAGGATTGGATGATGGCACTTACTCTTTGATTGAACTGGTTGCAGAGAAAGAGTTGTCTGTTGACAAGTTAGTGTTATCAACAAAACCTGAATCCCATCAGGAATGGAGCAGAAGTGTTGCGCAAAGGCTTTCTTCCGATGACCACAGGTTGTTAATTCTCCAAGCATGTGTAAGGGAACTGCAGAAAAAAATTGAAGAATTTGAAAAAATCAATCATTCAATGACATCCGAATTGGAGCCTGTCAAGGAACAGTTGAAGGAGGCTGACGGATCCATCTCCAAGCTGATTGATGTTAACCGTAAGTTGGCAAGCAAAGTTGAACATTTTCCTGCACCTGCTGATAGTTTGATCGACGAGAAGGAAGATGATGGAAGTATAAGTAGAAAGCAAATTACTGACCGGACGAGGAAAGTGTCAGAAAAAATCGCAAGGCTGGAAATAGAAATGCAGAAAATTCAATACAGTTTGCTGAAGGTCGACCAAGAAGATAGCATGGACAGAACCAAAGTTGTAGATCATAGATCAGGAATACTTCTGAAGGAATACATCTATGGGAAGAGAAATAGCCGGAGACAGAAGAGAGGTTCCTGTGGTTGCATTAGACCTAAGGCAAATGGTGATTAGACTCTCTTTTCCGATGCTGCCACTTTAACATTCTCAGATTGATACAAAAAAGAAAGGAGCTATTTCATGCATGCCTGCAGAATCCATTTGTTCTTGCTGATGACTAAGTTATGATGACTTCATATGGTTAGGACTAATATAAACAGTCTGGGCAGAGTGAATTTTCCTCTGCTCTTCTAGAGGTGCATTGCTTAATATGAATTCATTTGGAACTCTTTTGATCTCACAGCGAGAAATCCAAATGGCTTGTGAATGCACTTCTCGTAACGTAGTGCCAACGAAGAAGGAATTGAGTGGTCGCTTTCCCTTTTCCATAAACGGATTCACAGTTGCAGTGTCTTCAACATTTTGACCTCTCAATATCTTGAAAGAAAAGGACATGAAAAGAAAAAACATACATTGTTTCAGCACTATTTCTCGTATATAAGCACTAGATCAGCCATCACCTTGCCTATAGAACAATGTCAAGATATAACGATATGAGCATCATTCCTCGTGCATGAACTTTACTTGATATCTTTCACACTTCACTAGATTTTTGTACCAAGCAATGATGAACATGCGTCTGAATAAGACTCGCTGCACATTTTCTGACAGAATTTTTTCAAAGTATTATGATGTTAAAGTAATAACTTCAAGTTAATTTCACTCTATTTGAATGTACACATAATGCCATCTTTAATACTCAAATATAGCACCATTTGCGGAGCTCATGCATAAGAAAGTTCAAATGTGATGCACTCTGCTGATGCAACTTGGCGTCTTTAGACAATTTTCAAAGTCACCCCACCTTGTACACTTGCTTAATTTATGAACTAAATAGGCGAAGAAAAACAACTTCATGCAAACAAAAGAAAACAACAAATGGAGCTCTTCCGATTGTGGCTTCTAAAATAGTTCTTAAAGGGAAGATGTTCTCCCCCACGGGTTATGTTGTCTTTAATATCTGAGCATCGTGTGTGTCGATAGTGAATCTCTTGCTGCTAAACAATGTCAAACCCAGATGCCAATACATTATATTCAGTGATTTAAGGAAATTGGTTATCTGGAGTGAAACATTATGATCCTAACAATGACATTGACATTCATGAAGGTAAACATACTCCAACTCGAGTCCACCACTGCTGTAAAGTATGACCTCTTCGTTTTAGTTGATCGAGAGTAAGCATTACACTTTGCTCAACGAGTTAACTTTTTTCTGAAAATAGGCCTGCATTTGATAACTGCAAAAAGTCGCATCTCCACAGCACAAACAAAATAAAAAAAGGACGGCAATCCCATTAGCTTGCACTATGAAGTAACGCAAAAAGATATTTGATGCATTGGTCATAAAATGCGTCTCACCAACCAGCGTATGTCAACATAAATGGAATTAATAAAACACATGAGAAGGAAAGAAATTACTGGTATTTGGATCTTAATAGTGACACCAGAAGTAATTAGATTACTAAAAGAAAAGAAAGTTACCAAGATACAGCCTACTGAACCAATACTTGAGGATAATCAGATGACCTGATGAAGCCTCTTCAACATTGGGATGAAATGGTACTCTTGATTTAGGATAATCAATGAGACCAATTAATTAGCTAAGACAACTCAGATATTACTGACAGAATACAAGAACTAACCACCATAATAAAAGTCAGCAAAGAATCGTGTGAAGGAAAAGGTAAAGTTCATTGGTTGCGCCACCAGCAGATTTTATTGCTTGAGATTTACTGAAGTTGAAGTTTTCAGTAACTCCCTTATAGCCATTGTGGCATAGCATGAAGCTGGAAGGGTGAAAGACAACTTCAGAGCCAACATAGGTGACTTGAAGACCGAAGTGGATGCAGACTCGACTTTTGACGATGTGCCCTCGATTTGATTTTCCATAATGAGTTCGCCAAGTGAACCCCCTACATCCATTTTTTCATCCTTAGTTCTGTTTTCATTATCTAATATCTTCCCTTTGGTCAATGTCTGGCATTTATTGTTTCTGATATCCAAATCAGTTTCCACTAATCGTATGGTATCTTCTGTATAGGTTAGTAACTCCCTGGAGCCAAACAAGGAAAAACAATTTATATTAACTGAGTTTTGGAAGAGAGTCTAGGTGCAAATCTCAGGAACGAAAAGAGTTCTGTTTAGATAAGTCCATGTACCATGTAAAATCCATGGGTCGCTTGAACAAATGCCTGTAACCTCCCTTCATATTGGTAATTGAAAAATCCCTGAGCGCGTAAGAAATTGTCATTTGAATTTCAAACAAATATGAAGTAAGCTTATAATATGCATGTAAGAGTAGATAGAGAACACATGAAATCCACACTTTAATGTACAATATAGTCAATACATGAAATTCACAGTGACAAAGGCCACGTAGTTAAAATTGCAACATTGCTTAGCAAGTACAATACAGAGATAACAATAAAAGGTATATAAAGATTCTATAATGACTTACTTGACACCATGAATACTTTCAGTCAAGCTGATACCATCCTGATTGAAGCATAAGAGAAAATGTTTAAAGTTGGTGATCATTTGAGAATAAACTATTTACTTCATCGATGTGGATAACACCTTCTCTGATCTTATGCAAATTACACAATAGGGATTTGACAACATTTTCTACAAGATTTCAAGAGCTGATAGTACAAGATGTATAAATGCTTAACTTAAGTGCTTACCAATTTGACAAATTAATAGAAAATAATGGCAATGGAAATTGAAAATAGGTTCCTTAACAAGAATGAATAAAGTGGCAATGTCGCATCTAATTCAGAAAACGGAACAGTACTCTACTGAATTTATTTTTTTACACCTGAAATCCAACAGGAGAAATAAATTAGTGCGCAAACATGTGTGCAATTTCGCAACTTTTAGAAACTGTTAAGGAACACGTATTTGCTTGTGCACCTGATGTTATGTAAAGAACATTGCATGCCACGTAACTTTTTTTTATTAGTGACTGGAGCTTCGGATACAGTTTCGTTTGTTCAGTTTGCTGTTCCTTTGGGGAGCCACAGCCTCATGTAGTTCCCACATACACACTTATAACTTTCACTCTTCCTTTTTAACGGATGGCTACCACAGCAGTTAATCATTCTTTCCCCTTTCACAAAAAAAAAATGTATTTGCTTGTAGCAGAATGATAAGGGGCAAAACAGGATTAGCATTACGATCATCATTTTTTATAATAAAAGAGAACTTTTCCAGATTAAACTTTCTCAAAAAGAGTTTCTGGCACAGAATCCCAAATTGAAGTATTTTTATTAGTTGTGAATAATCAGACATTAAAATATCCTATTGCCTCAGACAGTGAAAACAGAATTCATTGAATGTTATATATTTTCATACATTCATGCTGAGTAACATACGAGAAGTTTTCCTCAAAGATTGAAAGCTGTTTGGGAGGTTTTACCACTAGATTTATTCATTTAATTTATTATGCTTTCAGAAATTATGGCCGTCTTTTTTTTTTGTTAACCTCTAAGATAATGCATAGAATATGATGGTAACTCCCTATCAGAAAATAGAAGTTACTTCACTAACAAGACAAGAACATTAAGAAATGCCTTACAGATCACATCATTTTTCTTTAAGTAACACCAACCTTCTTTGCCATATCATGATACACATTAGCAATGTCATTTTCTGGATATAGAATTCTTGAACTGCAATAGAAGTAAGCCAAGTAAGATATAACAATTGGATGTATAACTTAAGACAACATTTTATTACCCTGGTAAAGGGAGTATGACATCTTCAATTGTATAAACTCCTTTAAGAAGATCGTCAGAATCAACAACCTACAGAAAATTTTTGTTGTACTTCAAGCCATTGTGAAGAATTTCCAAGGAAAGAAATAGCTTTGAGTGCCAAATTTGATCAAGTACACCCTCCTTAATTGAAAGGTAAGTAAAATATCAACTTTACCACCACAGTGATAACACCTCTCTCTGTTGATAAGAGAAATCAAACTTAACTTATATTAGCAAGGTTTTATCTGTAGTACAGCATAACCCAACACCAACCTACCAAGGCGCACAAACTAGACAAATCATCTGAAGAAAACAAATTGAGTTTGAATCCTCGAACAACTGCATTAAGTGAGCATCCAGATGAGAATCCATTGTCAAGACATTGCACAAACAGCTTCAATTTTCTACAGCCCCATTCGATGAACAATTGACATTTTCTCTTTTTTTTCTAATGAAAGTTGACATTTTACCTTGACTTTCAATCAAGGATACCACTATCTTTTTTTTTTTTTTGGAGAAAAGAAAGGATGATCAACAAATTGTGGTTCTCATCTGTATATATATTAATAAGAAAGATCACATGTACAAGTGTAGGCTCTCCAAAGAAGAGTGGCAAAAGAAAAGGAGATGAGTATGGCCCCTAACCAAATCCCCACTCATGAAGAAGAAAAGAGATATGTTGTACAATGCTATCAACATAACATCTCTCTTCATGAAAAAGATGCAGTTATGCTGAAGTCATATGGCCCAGGCATCAGCTAGGAATGTCATCAATAGTGCCGCCCACCAAGAGCCTTGAGTGACTATCAAAAGGTCTCCAAAGCATACCCTATAAAAAATAGGTTTCCAAAGCAGAGAGGATGATAGGCAAGGTGCTCAGCCGTGACCAACCTCACGAGCAACTGGGCACTGAAAGAACAAGTGCGACAAATTCTGCACAGCTGCATCATATAACACAAAGGATGCTTGGTGTTTGGTGTTAGTGCTCCTTTTGTATATAATTTCTACTGTCTGTAATTTCTAAATTATCCTCTGAATAAAATCGGATGCCTACATCTTGGTAGGGATCCCCCACATTTCAAAAAAACACAGGATGCTGGGCGCCCAGTGCGCCCTGTAAGCTTTGGTGAGGATCCTGTTGTGCCTCAAATGCCAAAGAAAAAATATTGACATTGAGCGCTGCACACGAAAGCTAGATGAATCTGCAATCGGCCCTGAAGGTGTCTGGAGTCACTATGGTGGGGAGAAAACAGAGATAGAGTTTGGTGGTCTTACAATTATTTTGCAGAAAGATTCGCTCACTTTTTTTGTTATCCTCCTTAAGGAAAACGCACACCCTGGCCTACATCCTGAATTGTCCATCCATTCAGCTAATACATAAGAAGCATCGTGTGAAAAAATTATAAGGTAGAGGATGTCTACACTTCTTAGAGGATGTCTACCAGAAGTGTAGACATCCCATTTTATTTATTTAAAGCTGAGATATTACAGTGAACTCCGCCTATGTTTTATAGCCGGTCCCAAGCCCGGATAAAGGAGGATGGTTGTGTTAGGCCCCGACAGCCAGCGTAAAACCCTGTCGAATCTCATGAACATGGATCAACGAGCGTCGTATGATCCATGTAGCCGACCCCACCTAGTGGGATAAGGTTTTGTTGTTGTTGTTGTGTTGAGATATTACAATGAGTCCATATTTACATAAAAGAAAGCTGAATCGGGTATTCCACAAATAAATAAATAAATAAATAACTCCAGAATCTCTAACAATATTATCCACATACAATCTTTCTCCCTTGAAGACACATGTTTTGCTGATCTATGGCCCAAAGAAGAGAAAATGGCAATTCCTAATTGATCATTCAAACAAATCAAAATGTATTCTATAGACATTAATAAATTAGATAATTTGTTACATAGACATTAAAGATTTTTTTTATTAAAAGTAATTTAAAATAAATAGCTGTCAAATGATTGTGGAAATCAATGATATTGAACCAATATCCAGATAATAACTCACTTTTACAAACTGAATCTTCTCTTCAGGAAAGGCTTCGTCAGAAAAATCAAATAGAGAGTTATCTACATCATTGGAATTATCCTCAGTTTCAGAATCATCTGTCGATGCTAGTGTTGTAGAACGATCTTCCTTACAAAATACTAAATCCCCTAACACAACCTGAGAAAACCCTGTTAGACAGCTGTCGGATTAACATGATGACCATAGAGGTTGTAAAATGAATTGATGTAAAGAATGCATGAGACGCACATGGTTGATTAAGAGATGCTTTCATGTGGAACATGAAGATTTCAAGTGCACAAATAATGTGGTACTGGAAGAGGAAAAGTTACCTTTTACCTATTAATTTAACATATTGATAAGACAATTTCAAATGTCCTACATACAAAGATATTAACAGAATGAAGACTTGGAAACAAAGTTTAGACTTTTATAATGATGACAAATCTTTTGGCAATATGATATAACAATAACAAGAGGGAAAGAAATAGAAAGGAGCTCCTCACTGATGCATTTTTATTGTCATAAATCTTGGTTGCTTAATAATAATGGGATTTTTTCGTTTTATTATTTAACAGAAATTTAGAAGAACAAGATGCGATTTTTTAGCAAAGCACAAGATACATTTTTAAAAAAAAGCAACATAACATAAACAAGAAAATTCAGAAGTACATAGAATGCTAATCATTTCTATTATAATATATTATTTTTTGGATTGATGAATGTTGTGAAAAAATGGTTTATGGTCATAAACTTTTACTTTCCTTTAGCATTGTTTATGCTAACAAATAGGGGTAAGTAAAACAGGGTTCAGAACCGGGTCGCCCACATCCCAGTCCCGGCCCAGTTTTGGCTGGATCTAGAAGATATGGACATGATTCCAAAACCGGACCCGGTCGGGTTCGAGATCGGGTTGCCCCAATTTATCAGGAATTAAATTCGGTTCTCCTAGTTTAATTTATTTTTTATAATAACATTTTTAGGTTTAATCAGTTTTTTTAGGTTCTAATAACATAAAAATTGGATAAATACATTATACTTTGATTATTTTTTTTTGATATAATCCCCACATCACATCGGTTTATAACACTAGTTCATTTAGGCACAAAATTACCTTTTAAAGCAGCATATCATGGACAAGAAAGTTCACAAATAAAAAGAAAGTGCTAAGATTAAGCAGCATACCATATTTTTGCACCCTCATACTAGCTGCATGGTTCCACAAGTAACTTTGATAACTATGAACATATCTAAAAAGTGAAAAGATGAAAACTAGATGATATCACAATAATAGACAGAAATTATCATCTCCAACGATAAATGTTAAGTTAGTAATCAGTTTATGAGAAATTTATATCGAAAATTATTGCAGAACTTGAAAGTCTTCAAGCACATTATTTTCTTAGGGGTAAAAGGATAACCATTTACCTGCTAATTATTCATATATACATATATATGGCAAAAAGGATTATACAATGCAGTTTCGCGCTGTACCTTGCCATGCATTACTAATATTGGGAGTAATTTTGGTGAAATGTAAATACATGCTAACAGAATTGCTTAATTTTGGTCACATACACAGAAAATTAATAAGGTACAATTTTATTTTCAATAAAAGATAGTGAGTTCATTAAGAAAATAATGAATACTTACAACTTACATGTTCTCTTTTATTAGCTTTGTTATAGTTATAGATATCTAACCCTTTGGGTAATAAATATGTTGATGGTTTCTACATTTATTTTCAGCCTTTGAAAAATTCATTTATCAATCTTATAAATGATATTTGGTCCACTCCATATGGACTTTGTTATTGTGAAGATTTGTCCTACGAAACAGAGAATGTATTCACTGTGATTGAGTTAAAATCCTTGCACTTTCACTATTAACATTTATTTTATTTTATCTCTATGATCATCTATTCACTTATATTTGATACATCTATCACAGTATCAAAATTAAGATAATGAGACATCGCAGTAAGGAGATAATGAGATTCTGGATTGCAAGTATTATCTGTGGAGAGAATGAAAATGGGAATGAATTTGGAAAAGAATACCTACATCATTCTTAGGGTTCTAGGTATCGACTGCAATGCCTGAAGATAATTACCAGGGCATTTCTTCAAATATTGAAGCTGGAAAAACAAAGAAAGAGAAAAAGGCCAAGAGTTCAGCATATGCATTTTAGAAAACCCCTTTTTTTTTTTTTGAGATAGAAAGAAGGATGTTGTTGTTGTTGTTGTTGTATAGAAAGAAGGATGTCAACCCGGGTTTGTGATTGACATCCACGTATATGTATATCTCTATGAAATGATGAACATGTACAAGCGTAAGCTCTCAGGGAGAAAGCAGCAAAAAGGAATGCAATTCTAGAAAGTTAACAGATAACAATGGTCACAGTAAGTTATTAACCAAGATCAAACCTCCAAAAACTAGAAAAATATGAAAAGGAAAAATAAAACTTAAAACTTTATCTTCTCAAAAAAAAAAACTTAAACTTTACATGAAATTTGCTTCTATTTCAGTTTCAACTAGTAGTTAGAATTTTAACATCATAAAGTAGATGATTAATCCATCATTCGAAAGTAAATAAAAAAAGATAACTTACAACAGCTCTTTCTGCAACTAGATACCCAGGAAGTTTCCTTAGTGCCAAATCAATATCACCATGTTCCCTATAATGTTGCCTTGCCTCTCTTATGTTTTCACGTTGTTTGAACAAAACTAAGTCAAGATAACATGATTTCAAGTTACTCAATTATTTGTACAATCCTCTAAAAAAGAATCTATGTACAATTTATAGGACCCTATCTATACACATTGAACAGACATCTTAGGTTTCAAGGATATCTCCTTCTCTTGGATCAAGAATCAAGCTGGCAGAATCTTTCCATTCTCCCCGAAGTAGTGTTGCTCCAACAAAATGTGTTGGTACTGAACCACTTCCAAAGCGCTGATGAAATGCCCAAGTCAAGAAAGTCAAACATAACAAGTAGGAACATGCATTATGAGAGTGTTCCAACATTATAACTAGACTAGTGATCATTTACTTGTAAACCATAATAATTGATGAACCCGCTCTTTCCCAAGCCATCTACAGCTGCTTTTATGATATCTTCAGAATCTGCAATAACATTTCTAGATTCAAAAAGGTATTGGTTACTTCATATCATTTTGCATCCTCGAATATCCATGATCACAGAAAATACCTCAAAATAATTGTGAACCGATTTCCCAGGAGCTGACCAAGAACAAGCCCTTCCTTCACATAACTTGAAGAAAATTATTGCATTTTAAAATGCTGGGGCAACAGGGAATAACAAATAGAACACCCCAAAACCATGGAACACTTACCAAAAATCTCCTACTTTAATACCAAACAGCCTGCTGTTGAGAACAGCCAACCTTTTAGCATGAACCTTGAATATGGTTACCTAACGAAAAAAATTCAAAAGATTTGGAAAAATAACTTAAAACAACCTCTTCAAAAAGTATATCTTCAAAGAACCTCCTCATTTGCACATCACATTTTCTTAGATGAAAATAATGAATAATACCACATGAAGCATGACAGGATTGCATAACTCTGAATAAGAAAACATCAACCAAGATGAATATTTGAGAAAGAATTTCTAATTTCAACTTTGCTGATACCCAATTTACATCATGTAATTTCATTTCTCTGTAGTAACAAAATGCTAGCAGAAGTGTAGCAGGGGACTGTGGTCAGAGAGCTTCCATGGATGACAGCTAACGAGATCGTGTGGGCCATATGGCCTCAGCAGAACCACTCTATTTGAAGGAGAACGGTGTTATGTGGACAGAATTATTCATCACAGTTTTTTTTATGAGAGCGTGGAGTGAGGGTAATGTTTCCATTATGAGGATCTTTCATTCGCTTTTCTTTTGTTTTCTTGGTCATGCTTTCTCGTTCCATACACACTTGTAAATTGGCTTCATTTATGATTTTAATACAAAGTGGATGACTACTTAAGTTTGGTAGTCATCCTTTCACTTTCGATAAAAAAAACTCATAAATGTAAAGAACCATAAAAGCCTAGATAAAAAGCTGGACCATTTGGGTTTGCACCCATGTAAAATTTAAAAGCAAATTGAAGATATCAAATGAAAAAAGAAAAAGCTAGGTGTCACTCCAGAAAAATTCAACAACCCTACCATGTATGATGAGATCGCCTACATTGTGATGGGTGATAGGAAAATCAATTTGAGATTTATGTATTCTTTCTCCCTATAATTTCATCTGTAACTCATTATAATCAGAGCCAAGAAGTTGTTCTGAAGGATAACGATGATATTGCAATGAAGTATTTGGTTCTTCCAGGATCATAGCATTCTACATTTGATTCCACAAAGTCATACTTGTTATTGGATCTACAAAATAACTTAACAGTATAAAGCACCAAATTGCATAAACATAACTTACATGCGTTCATCAGTCAAAAAGTTATTAGAAAAGGATCGAACCATAAACAAGTTTGTACTAACCAATAAATCACAGGACTTCATCATCAATATGTTATCATAAAAGGCGCCAATAAAAAATGTAAATAATCAAATATATTGCATCACACTGATGATTAATCGAACATAATAAGGCAAAGGATACCCTCTGTGTGGATATGGAGCATTTATCCTTAGTACCAGCAAAACCAAAGGCACGTTGCTGTCAAGGGTCATGGTCACTTGTTATACAAAATAAAAGTTTTGGATAAATTGCATAACTCTGGAGTAGCCACTCTTGTTATGAGTAATATACCTGAATACCTAACATCTTTCCTATAACTCCTAGAACTTCCTGGGTATCCTTGTTCTCCTTATAAAGATTGAATCTGATAGCATGCACAAAAATGAGAGTGCTTAGAAATGAAGATATGATATGTTACTGTATGTGTGTATAAAACATCAACACGTAGGATGCTTGCTACCAAGGGATGATTCTACAACTAAACTATCAATGTAGATCACTGAGAAACTATCGCAGATAAGCTCATTGCTATTGGTTCCTTGAAAGAATGCACATCAAACCATACACATCATCTACCAAGTAAAGCTGCATAATTTACGGTCCCGCACCCTGACAAGTGCGCTTGAATTCACACTCTATTGTCCCCAACACTTCCAACATTGTTTTTCATACAAATTGAAGATAGACTAACACATAAATGAAGATATATATGCATATTATATTATACAGAGAGAAAAAGATTCTGACCACAAAAATTTGCATGTGTGCTTCACCTGTTTGAGATAATGCCCCACCTTGTTTTCAAATAACATAACTCTTCTATTTTAAACTATTTAAAGAAATATTACAACATGTAATTTAACTTCAAAGTCCAAAGGGAGACCTTCCATTGTAAAAAGAAGTCATTTTTAGCAACCAACTTTGTTCACCACCACACACACACGGAGCAAAGTCCATTGTGTTAGTTCTTCTTCTCGAAATGGCAATTCTAGGGCGTTTGAACTCAAGATCTCTCATTCCGAAATCAACCTACTTATTTGGGTATAGGACTAATAAACCTGCATGACTTTGACCCCAAGAAAGAAGAACAATCAAAGAAATGGATATGCAGATTACACAGATGGTCAAAATCAACAAAAGCTGTACTTCATGTGACGATGAAGGACAGCTACATCCTATTAATACATTGTAACAAATATATTGCAAAATGAACATGTATTTAAAAACGTCACATGGGAAATTAGGTTATACATACAATGTCTGGAAAAAACAACAAACAAGTGGTAAAGCTGCCTATTTCCAACCTCATCACCTTCCTAAGCTAGGGCCTCACAGAAGAAACAATTCAGGTTAAAACCTTTCATAAGTGAAGTTAAAGTTGTGTTTGTGCCAGTCTAGCGAGTGCAACTTTGATGAAGCTTTGACTTCTAACAGGGCTTTGCTGATCAACTTATAAATACATATTTTTTACCTTAGGAACTTGCCGCGAGTCTCAGGCCAATTCTCTGAACCCCTGCTGTCAAATGGTCTGTCATTATTCCTATCTTTCCTCTTCTTCCCTTTCCTCTTCCTCACTTCTCTATCTCCTATAAATCTCACCCTCACACTTTTCGAGCCACCCTTTGGCTCTTCAACAGTGTCAGTGACTAAGAACTTGAAGTACCATTTGAAGAAGTTATGAACTTCCTGAAATGGTTATCTATGGTTAGAAAACCAGATTGCACAGACTGTAAGAAGAATAAGAAAATTCGTTCAAAATTATAGACCAACCGCTCTATGAGATTTATCAGAATCCGGAGAGAGCACAATTGGCAAGATATCACTTTCGGCAGATGAAATGTTCTGGAGCAGCAATCCCAGAGCTTCGACGTCTGCCTCACCGCAAAGAGTTCGAAAGACTTCAAGCTCCATGGTGTAATCTTTACGATTTGAACACGATTCTAATTCCTCTATATCCGATCTTTTATGATTCCAATCCTACAACACAATCAAGACCATAAGAAACAACAAACAGTGACCAAATTATCCTCAAAGATAACGCACAGAGGTGGAGGCGCACTCCCAATTCTTCTGGGAGATCGAAAGAGGTGAGGTGAACGACGTGCCCATCCAAACCTACTTCGTTCACGATGAAATCCGAATACCTGAGCTCAAGAAAGAGAAGAAATTAAGCTCTGGAGGAAGAGGCGTACAGGAGGACTGAGAGGATATGGATTTGACGAGAGGAACCTATGCTTGAGAACGGCATGAAAGCCGGGGAGAGAGGAGACGAAGCAGGAGATACCGAGTCCGGATTCATCCACGGTCTTCGCCATGGCCGCGAGAGGTCGAACGACGCCCGCATTGGCCGTGGGAATGGAGGAGAAGAGGAGGTGGTAGGGATGGCAGCAGCGGTGGGGTTTCAGAGGGAGGAGGCCGGCGAGAGGCGGAGGACGACGAGCGTTTAGGAGCGGCCGCATGGGCGGATTCGCACACGTGCTGGTGGAGCGCTCGAGGCAAACAGTTCGAACACGAAAACTTCGACGGCTCCGACAAATAGGAAGCTGACGGCAGGCGCGAACGTGGCCGGATTTGGGGATTTTTTTTACCAGTTTGCCACTGAATTACTTGGTAAGTTGTATATTACGAAAGTATAAAAAAACATGTAAACGTATAAATTTATCTGATGCTAACTTATAATTTTACTTTAATAATGTTGGGAATTGGAAATTTGATCTTTGTGATGAATGCATTGTGTGTACTCATTTTGGATATTTAGACGATCGTTTAATATTGCTCTGCAGTGCTGTGAATATTTCAGATTTTCTATGTGCTATCTTTTTTTTTTTCCGGCAACCCATTTTACACGTGAAATGTAGCAAGTTGTGATAGAAATGGCTATATGGGGTTAAAGAGTATTTAGCACACATATGTAAAGATACGGACTACATTTGTATTAAAAGAGTTAAGAATATCTGATTAATTAAATTTTCATATATCTTCGCTTAAATGTTTATCATGTTTAATACAACTAATTGAACATGAAATTCTCTCGTTGGCCTACAATTCAAGAATTTTTTTATTTACCAGCAAAAAATAATATGGTAATAAAAGAAAGAAAAAACAAACCGCACGAAAACAATAAATTCTTAGAGTTATACTGTTATTTGACGGGCTTAAATGTCCCATCTTGTTCTTACAGGGGTAATTTTATGGTCTAATTATTACGTTTTAATCAACTCGATCGATCGATTTCCGGCTTCAAAAAAAGAAAGTTACATAAAACGCCTTTCGGCGACAGTTCAGCTCACTAGTAGTAAGGGGGGGACGGTATTGCGGCGGCGTCGTCACTATGCACCCATACAATCACAGTGTGGCGGGTTTGACAGGAACGCGTGGCACTCCTCCGGCGACCGCTGTTTCGGCCGGAAAGGTATGCAGTTCTGCGTGTCGTTTATATTCTTCACCGCCAGGCACACCTCCGGCTCGCCGCCGAAGTAGTTGTACGAGAAGGTGAAGTTTTGTAGCCTGGGAAGCTCGCACACGGCCGCCGGCACCACGCCGGAGAGCTTGTTGTGCGCCACGTTCAGCTGCTCCAGCTGCCTCATGTTCCCGATGCTCTCAGGCAGGGGTCCGGCGAGCTCGTTAAAGCTCACGTCCAGCACCGTCAGCTGGTTCAGCCTCCCTATATCCGGCGGGAGGCAGGACTTGAGGCCGCTGTTCGTGATGATGAGCTCGTTCAAGGTTTCCGACATTTTGAGGATGCTCCTGGGGAAGCAGCCGCCGACCTGGTTGTTGGCGATGACGAGGACTGAGACGGTGGAGTTGCCGAGATTGTCGGGTAGGGAGAAGGTGAAGTGGTTGTCGTTGATGAATAGAGCGTCGAGCTGGAGGTCGAAGACGCCGGAGGGCACATCCCCGCAGAACCGGTTGAAGCGGATGTCGAGGAACCTGAGCGACGGCAGCTCCAGGACGACGGATGGGAACGATCCCTCGAGTTGGTTGTTGCTCACGTCGAGCTCGTAGAGCTGCTTGAGGCAGGCGAAAGTATCCGGGAGGCCTCCAGCGAAGTAGTTGGAGTTGATGTGGAAGACGGCGAGGTCGGTGAGGAGGCCGAGCTCCTTGGGGAGGGTGCCGCAGAGGGAGCCGTGGTTGAGGTCGATGCCAGCGACGGTGAGGAGGCATGGGTCGTCGGGGGCCGGGGTGCAGTAGACGCCGGTGTACTTGCAGACGTTAGGGCCGCACCAGTCGAGGGTGAGGCCCTTGGGGTCGCAGGTGATGGCGTGCTTCCAGGCTTGCAGGGCGAAGTAGGCCTTGTCGAGCTTCGGGTTCAGTGGAGGAAAAGGGAAGAAGAACTTGCAGTTAGTAGTTTGGGCGAGTGCTGTGGAGGAGAAGAGGAGGACGACGACGGCGGCGATGACCAAGAGATGAAGGTCTTGGCGGTGGTCGGTGGTAGCTGTCACCATCTTTGTCACACAGCAGTTTCTGAGTGTTTGGAGCCTCTGGTAGTAGTATATATGGGCAACTTCGTCTGTTCTTCCAACTCTTCATTAATGGCCCAGTTGAGACACACACGTAAATATATATATATATATATATATATATATATACCAGTTTTATATGTTAAGACAATCATTCTGAAAACTACACTTACTTTTTACTGATATGAAAGAAGAAACATAGACCTTAAACTACACTAACTCCTTTGAGGTTAGTAATGACATTTTTATGCTCAATGAGATTTCTGTCGGTCCCTCGAGGGTAACTCATTGCTATGCAAATTCAGAAGGTCGTGTGGCTCTACAGATTTAACCTGCAGAAGGCGGAGTTTATATAAACTGCACATGTTTTTTTTTTCGGTAAGATAAACAGCACATGTTACAGCAGGTATATCTGTTTACGCAGACCTTGCACCAATCATTCGGCTCTGTCGAATCATGTTTGCACCGTGACCCAGTACTCAATGGTACAAATCATATACAGTGGTCTTTGTTACCATGAATTGCTTGCTGTAGATTAATTAAAGACCCTTTAAATGTCACAATTTAATATGGACCAGAAAAGTTCATCAACACCTGTCCACTTGGTGCCAATCAATTGGTTAGATTTTGGCTTCCAATAAATATAGCATTGCATGAGTCAGGAGACACTCACCTAACTCACATTGAAGCGAGATCTTACAATTCCAGCAACTGGATGTTAAGAATTTAATGACATGAATGTTATCAACAAGTTCGCAACAGGAACAAAATTTACGGACAGAGATGCAACTCCAGGACTAATGTGCCTTAAATTACGTATCATATATTTAAAATTATAAAAGAAAAAAAAGTATGTGGCGAAAGCGGAGGACTTTTGGCCATTAGGGTTAGAAATTTTATTGTAATGTACTCTTTTTGCTCATAGTAAATTTCTTGTAACGACAACCATCTTTACCCGTAATATTTCTTTCTTATTTACATTAATCAAAAGAATTTTACCACGTTAATCATTGTGTTCATCTTCTCTTTTATTTTTTTACTTTGTTGTATTGATTATTCATCGATCATCGGTATTTTATTCTCAATAAATTAGTATCAAAACCAAGTCTTTTCGCAAATATAACTACAATGAAATCGACGGGAACAAATTTTAATCTGTGGCAAATTCGGATGCTTGTCATCCTGATTCAGAACAAGTTGAAGGCTATGGGTCAAAAGCCTGGCGTTATGGTAACGTCCGCCTGGGAGGTACTTGATGAGAGATCCATGTCGGCGATCATTTGCTTGACGAACGACGTTCTTCAGGAAGTTCTTGCAGAGAAGATGGCGACCGATCTCTGGACGAAGTTAGAAACTCTATATTTGACAAAAATCCTAACAAATTGACTTGTGTTGAAGCAATGTTATACACCTTTCATATGACTGAACGTACATCGATCAAATCGCATATTAGTGAGTTTGTTGCTTTTGTCAATGATTTGAAGAATGTAGATGTCAAGGTCGATGATGAAAATCGGACATTATTATTTTTTTGTTCTCTATCATCTTTATATAAGACCTTTAAAGAAATTATATCCTATGGTAGGGACAAACTTACTTTTGAATATGTTAAAAGTAGACTTTTCAGGAAAAAAAATTGGATAATGAGTTGGGATCCAATAGCAAATATGAGTATCAAGCCTCAAGTCTGATCGCAAGAGGCAGACATCAGATAAAAAATCAAAATCAATACAGATCCAGATCCAAGTCAAAGAACAGAGATAAAGTCTACAATTATTGTAAGAAGAAGAGTCATATCAAAGTAGAGTGTTACAAATTATAGAATAAGAATAAAAGGATTAATGAGAACAATGAGAAATGAAATTAGAAAACTAATGTTGCATATGCTAGTGTAGTAGAAAGTAAGAATGAAGATGTTCTATTGGTAACGACATCAAACAAATCCATATTATCAAGTGAATTGATCTGATGCTCATACCATATATGTCCCAATCGAGATTGATTCTCCACATACAAATATGTTGAAGGTGGAGTCGTTCTTATGGGTTGTGTTTGGCATAAAAATTTTGAGTTCTCGTTAGTTCTCGAGAGCTAATCGATTTGATGAAAAAAGTTTAGGTTGGTGTTTGGATGAAACATGTAATAATGAGAATTTAAAAAGTTTATTTGATAGATAAGTTTTAGTGGATGTTTGGATAAAAAGTATTAACTAAAATATAATTTATTATTTTATTATATATATAATTATAGTAAATAAAAATATTATACGTATTTATTAAAATAATAATTATTTGCATATAAAAATATTATATGTAATCATTAATTTAATTTTTATTATAAAAATAAACTATTATTAATATTATAATTTGGATTAAATATGATTTTTTATAATTTTATTATACTATAATACAAAGGAAAATATTTTAACTTTAATTTAATATTTTTAAATTATTATAAGTAAATAATTTTTAATTGATAAAATTTAGTAATTTAGTTTATAAGATAAACAATAATATATTAATAAATAATTTATATTAAATAATTTATAAAAAAAAGAAAAAGCAAAAAAATGAACATTCTTGCAAGTTCTTGCCGAAAGCAAAAACTTTATCGGAACTGTTGATTAAAAAGTTCTGATGAAACTCGTGATGGGAACTTGGGCAAATTTTCGTCACACCTATTTGGCAGAACAATCGAGAACTTGGGCAATGGGCAAGTTCTCGCCCAAGTTCTCAATGCCAAACACAGTCATGGGCAACAATGCTGCTATAAAACTATTGGTATTAAGTCCGTCCAAATTAAGATGCATGATGAAATTGTTAGAACCTTATTTGAAGTTAGATATGTTCCTAATCTGAAGAAGAATCTCATTTTGTTTGGTGTATTAGACTCAAATGATTGCAAAGTTGTTATTGAGTCTAATGGTATAAGGATTTCTCATGGTGCTCTTGTTATGATGAAAGGTTTCAAAATCGATAATTTGTATGTTCTTCAAGGTTCGACTGTGATAGTTCAATAACAATCTCATCTATTTTAGAAGAAGATTGCACAAAAGTTATGACACACGCGTTTGGATCATATGAGTGAGAAGGGCATGCAAGTTCTCAGCAATAGAGATCTTCTTGCTAGTGCAAAAGTTGAAAAATTAGAGCCGTGTGAATATTATATCTTTGAAAAGCATAAGAGAGTTAGTTTCGACTCAGCCATAAGACGAAAGAGACCCTTGATTACATCCATTCACATTTATGAGATCATTCTCATGTTCCTTCGAAATGAGAAAATAGGTATTTGTTGATATTTATTGATGACTTTTTTAAAAAAGTTATGGTGTATTTGAAACATTCAAATCGTGAAAGACTTTGTTAGAGAAAAAATCTGGAAAAGTTATGATGAAGATGATAATGGACTAGAATTCTATAATTTTAAGTTCAATGACTTTTGTGACAAAGAAGACATTGCGAGGTATCGCACAGTTATGAGGACTCCACAAAAGAACAGAGTCGTAGAAAAAATGAACAGAACTCTACTAGAGAGAGCTCGATGTATGCTGTCAAATGCAGATTTTGATAAGAAATTTTGGGTAGAGGCTGTCAACACAACATGTCACTTAGTGAATCGGTCTCCTCATCTATTTTTAGATTTGAAATTCCTGAAGAAGTGTGGTCAAATAATCCTCCTAATTACTCACATTTAAGAGTTTTCTATTATCCTACATATGCACATATAAATGATGAAAAGCTTGAACTTAGAGGTAAGAAGTGCATATTTCTTAGTTATAAATCTAGTATTAAAGGTTATAGATTGTAGTGTCCTGAAATCAAGAAATGTATCTTGAAACAAAAAAAAATTATTATAAGTAGAGATGTTTCTTTTGATGAATATGTGATGCTTCACTCGACAAAAGATTTCTCTATTATTGAAGATATAGAAAAAAAGACTTTGGAGAATGTGAAGTTAGAACTTTCCAATCCTTCTGATGAAAAGAATGATGTTCAAAATTCTATCAATTCTCCTAAAGTTCATACATCAATTTAGGCTCAACAGTAATACATGTTATCTCGTAATAGACAGATGAGGGAAATAAAAGCACCTCAAAGATTTGGTTTTGAAGAACTGGTGGTTTATGCATTAAGTGTTGTTAAAGATATTGAATCACATGATCCTTCCTCTTATTTTGAAGATATTCAAAGTTTTGATTGCAATAAGTGGTTAACACTAATGCAAGAGAAGATGAAATCTCTACAGAAGAATGATAATTAGGAACTTATAAAACAATCAATCAATAAGAAGATTGTTAATTGCAAATGAGTATTCAAGAAGAAAAAAGGAATGAGTAATAAAGATAATAATGTACTAAGCAAGATTGATGGTAAAATACTACAGTCAAGTGGAGGGTATTGATTTTCATTAGGTGTTCTCTCCTATTATGAAATATACTTCTATACGTACTTTGCTTATTTGCAGAATCTTGAACTTAAGCAGTTAGATATTAAGACTGCATCCGTACATGACGATTTAGAAGAATATATATATATGAGATGTTGAAGATAGAGAAGGTTAAGTTTGCCATATGAAAATGCCTTTATATGAACTTAAATAATCTTTTCGATAGTGGTATAAAATGTTCGATTCATTCATGTTGAGCATTGATTTTTTTAGAAGCAAGTATGATGGTTGTGGTTACTTGAATCAACTTGCTGATGATTCATTCATCTATTTGCTGCTTTACGTTAATGATATGCTAATTACATCAAAAGATATATTTGAAATTAATATTTTGAAAAATAAGTTAAGTTCTGAATATGAGATGAAGGATCTTGGACCAGCAAAAATGATTGTGAAAATGGAAATTTCTAGAGATAAAAGTGCAGAAAAACTATTTCTGTCCCAACAGAAGTATATTGAGAAAGTTATGAAATGTTTTAAAATACAGAATGCAAAGACTGTTAGTACATCAATTGCTACACATTTTAAATTCTTAACTTCATATGAAGACAAAAAGTATATGTCAAATATTCCTTACTATAGTGCACTTCGTAGCATTATGTATGCAATGATTTGTACTTGTCCATATATATCACATGTTGTAGTAGATACATGTATAATTCAGGAAAGAAACGCTGCGAAGTTGTTAAATGAATATTGAGATATTTAAGAGGTACTTCGATGTATGCTTGGAATTTGATATGAAATTTAGTTGGACTGGTTGACTATGTCGATTCAGATTTTGCAGGAGATCTCAATAGAAGTTGATTATGTATTTACTATTATTGATTGTGCAATAAGTTGAAAAGCTATTTTTTAGGTTACAGAAACATTATTCATCGCTGAAGTTGAATATATGATCATCACCGAAACGGTAAAGGAAGTTATTTGGTTGAGAAGATTAGTTGGGAAGCTCACTATGAAAGAGGAAACTATTATGATATATTGTGATAGTCAAAATATAATACATCTTACAAAAGATCAAATGCATCATGAAAGGACAAAACATATAGATGTGAGATATCATTTTGTTTGTGATATTATGGAAAAGCAAAATGTTCAAGTTTAGAAGATTAACACTCATGATATGATAACAAAGTGTTTATATGTTATTAAGTTCGAATATTGTTTAGACTTGATAGACATTATGCAAATATCAAGCTAGCCCCACGTGGGTTACTCGGCAAAGAAGAGCATATTGAGCATTTATTTTTTAAGAGTTTTATAAAATTCAAAATAAGGTGAAGATTTGTTGATATGTCTTAAATTAAAATTATGAAAGAAAAAAATTAGAAAAAGAAAAAAAGAGCATATGTGACGGAAGCGGAGGACTTTGATCCTTAGAATTTTATCGTGGTGTACTCTTTTTGTTCATAATGAATTTCTTTGGATGCTGACCTCTTTACCCGTGGATATTCTCTCTTGTTCGCAATGATCAAGAGAATTTTATCATATTAAATCATTCATCTTCTCTTTTATTTCTCTATTTCGTTGCATTTTGGTCGATCTTTTTTTTTTTCGGTGTCCTATTCCCAACATATGCAAACGTACAGTTAATCCCTTTACACCATCGGTTTTCCGAGAAACTGACCCCTGATTTGATCTGACAAGATGATGTTCTTAAAGGTTTCGAGAATTTGCACTGAAAAAGGATTATGTTATTTGAATATTAACCAGAATGTTTATATTGCATGTCAGTTCATTCATCTTTCTTCACGTTTCATGTTCTCAGATCTGTTATCCACTTGCAATTTTGCTGGGTTTTTCTCATTTGCTTCCTACGTATTCTTGCGTTCCAGCTATTACTGAAAATGAAGTTCTCAACATGACCTCAACTGAGTTCATTAATAACACATGCGTCTTCTAGGACAAAAAGTAGAATTCATTGGATTATGCTGAAATTGCTTTTTTTTTTCTGGACAGTTGTTTACTCCATGCCTTCTGATCAAGAAACAGCAGTTGTGATGCACCTCTGTCCCTTAATAGCTTCTATCAAGAATATTGGTCTCTTCTTTGATGGAGGAATAATCCTTCAACTTTTATCATCTACACTCAAGAGATCATTCATGCACTTGGCAGAAACATATATGCATTCAATGCATGGCTGAAAGATAAAAGAGGATCTGGAATCTTTGAAAGAAAGATGCTATTGGTTAAAGGAGATTGTGAAAGATGAACCACTTTTCAGGCAACGCTATAAGAGCTTGTATACATTATTAGCAACATACACATGGAAATTTAAATCTGTTTCATTATATTTGTTGAAAGATATAGATATTGCTCATTTCATGTTTAGTGCTATCAGAAGAAAAACAGGTCCCATCAGCCAGCTACCAGGATTGACTGTCAGGTCTTCTTAAAAGTCTCGGTGATCCATTTGGAGGATAGCGTTTGAGATTTGGATGTTCCCGAACAGTTGTCTCAACGCCTATGTTGGAGGAGCCTGTCATTAAAGGTGGTGCAATAGTTGGTTGTCAATCCCTTTCCTCTCCTGTAGTGGTCACTTTGTTCACGGTTTAGTTTTAATGTAATCAAATCACAAGCTTTCGCAATCCCAAAGAGATAATAACAAGTCTCGACGAGAATTCTTTGTGGTTCCCGTATTTTGGTGATGTGATGTCCTCTCCAAAAACAGTTTTCTTGTTGAACACTTGAACACTGAACAATCAGGTGGTGCTGCTCTTGTTTCAGCATTCCAGATGATTGGATGATCAGCTGGAAAGCTCGTCTCTCTTGGTTTCTTTAGTAAGTATAAGATTATGTTGAGCTGCCTGTGGAGTAGCCGTTCTCTGCATCATGGACAGCCTTGTGCTGTCTTTTGTCTGTTTTGGAATGTTGTACTCAGTTTTGTTAATCACTTGGAGCTCTTTTACTTTTTACTTCTTAAGAACAATCGCCATGTCCACTATCTCCTTGTCAGCAATGAATCGATTATTAGCTTAATGGCTTAGCAACATATAGCTTCATGTTTCTTGTTGATGTGAACAGTTGGATGAAAGGGTTAATTTCCTTCTCGGCCAGAGAAAATACGCAAATAATAAATATTCTATAGTTGTCAATCAGGATAGTTCTGATACGATACTGTCATTTATCCAGAAGACATACTTCATTGGTTTGCTTCACTCTGACTGGCATTTTAACCACTTGATATCAGAAACTTTTCATTGTTCTGCTCCTATATTGTTGCTTTCCCAAGTCGTAAGTACATGATATCGACATGAGTGTAAATATTAATTTGTATATGAAAGATAATATGATATTATCATTCTTTTCATGCTGGTGCTCCCTGATGAAAGCTTCTGCATTTGCTGAAATATTTTTAAATCGTTGGTCGAGAGTGCTTGTGTGAGCAGGGGAACCCCAGAGTTAAGAAATTTAAGTATGGAGCAAGAGATGGCTTCTCTCCAATTTGTGTCATGATTTATGCTTAGTTGTGTTGAAGAGCCAAACACTTTGCGGCCTCGTATTGCATCCACTAGACAAGTTCTCCCTTTAAATCTTTAATTCACATAACGTAGTTGTGATATCGGACATCGTTTTTTCCATAGCATTACTTTTTGCTATGGCGAAAGAAATTGACAGAATCGTGTGTTGAAGCTTGAACCCTAAACAAGTTGAGCTGCAGAAAGATGAGTAAATGGTTTATGATTGATCTATCAAAAATGAATTGCCAATGGCTTTAAGCCACCTTTCATGGACATGAAGTCAATTAGACAACTAATGGTATTAAACCACCTTTCAAGGATATGAAGCCAATTAGCTCTACTTTTACCTTATAACCATGAAAATCCAAGATGTTCGGGTTGCATATTTTCTCTTTGTTGCTTTTGTCATATCCATATTCAGCACTTGCCCTTGTGCATCGAGGTATCTCAGTCCTTGGTCAAGTTGTACGAAATTTTTTCAAGGTTTCTTTTGTTTTCACTTTACAGCAAATCAGATAAAATTGTTGAAAAAATGTAGAGCTTTCATATATTTTATTCCTGTTACAGATTTCCTGAAGCTTCTGATGTAGGGATCAAGTGTTTCCTCGTCTCTTTAAAGGTCCTGGACTAGGTGCCAACTAGAAGCTAATATTTTCTTTTGTTGATTTAAGGCAATATCTTGTCCTTCCCTGTCTTCTTTGATCTTGTCTATCAATTCTTCATAATATTGTGAGCTTGTATTGCAGGATCACAACAAGAAAAATGCGTGTTTCCGACGGTCCGAACCGTCATAAAATGAGAAAAAATCGTTGAAAAATACACTTTGCGACGGATTTTTCGACCAGAACGATCAGTCATAAAAGGCACATCGCAAACATTTTCCGACGTCTCAATTACAACCGCCATAATTTTTCACGGCTAGAATCATGGGAAAAACATTTTCACGACTCTAGCCATGAGAACATTCCCACGTGTCACGCCCCATTCTTCATCTACGTCACAGGAGCAGCGTGGGACGGTGTGCGGCAAGGCTGGGACACAGGCGGCGCCCACTTTGGCAGAATGCTAGTTTTGGCAGGATGCGCACTTTGGAAGAATGCCTAGTTTGACAGAACGCTCGATTTGGCAGCAGGAGGGGCGATATCGTCCCGAGCAAATTCGGCTCGTCCCAAAGTGTCCGGAAGGTCGGCAGAAGTCGAGTAGGACAGCTGGCAGTGAGGATCAAGCATTGGTTACTCGCAGGGAAGTTGGCAACCGAAGATATGATGGAGTTACACCATATCCGCCAAGATCACGAAGGATCTTAGCAGTTCGGCCAGCCACCTTATCCCAACAAATCAGGAGGATCAGGAGGATCTTTCTAGTTGGAGATCTTGAGGAGAAAATCAGGGGTAATCAGGTGGATTATCCCAACCAATAACCTGATGAGCAGATCAGGGAGAATCCTGCAGATATCAAGGAGGATAACTAACAGGATCTCGGGATGATCACGCAGGATCATTCCAGGCGGTTTCTGGTGAGAAGATCAGAAGAGAACTTGAAGATAAGATCCCACGCCAACTAAGGGGGTTTTGCGCATGGAGGGAATCGTGGAGGATTACCCGACGAGATCTTCTAGAAGAATCGAGAGGAGATCCCGGATAACAAAGAAGATCGTGGAGGAATATCTCAGCTTATCAAGAGGGAGATCGAGAGGATTCCTAGAATCTCGACCATATCAAGAGGAAGTAAAAGTTGTTACTCTCCTCGTTCGTGTATATAAAGACCCACAGGGTCGGCTTTTGTAAGTATACAATCGGAGCAGCGATTGAGTCCCCATTGAAGTCGAATATACTTGCTTTCCCCCACATCTCCCTGAGTGCTTATTCTCGTGTGCCTTGTCTCCACCATTTATCTTCCGCTGCGTGATAGTGCGGTCGTCGTGAGGACGCCCGGTCAGGCTGCTTGGGCTTCGTGCAGAGAAGTTTTCAAGGCCGGTCATACTAAAGTTCTAAATCAGGAACTTTAGTCCGTGACAGTTGTGGTATCAGAGCTGATATTGTTGGTATCGGTGCGAGTTCTCTCATCTCGATCCTGATATTGTAGTATCAGATCTAGGTGATCTCGCGAGGTTTGGAATATTGGAGTGTCCAAACCGATCTGATCCTACGCACCTCAGATTTCGTGGGGTCAAAGTACCTGCTCGACACTCAGATTGTAGTCTTTGAGTCGAGTTGCGGAGACAATGTCCGGAGAGGCCGACGGAGGACCCACAACCCGGAGCCGCACAGCAGCGGCCCCAGCACGAAACAGGAGGTGGCGGCCAAGTTCAAGGCTGCGGCGACGGCGGGGGCGCGGCCACTATAGGCAGAGGCCAAGCCGTGGAGGGGAGGCGTTCGACTCGTGGGAGATCCAAGGAACCAGCGAGCTCCTTGGAAAGGCAAGTCGAAGCATTGGGGCAACGGCTCCAGGATACGGACGCGGCGGTCCTAGGCCTGGAAGCTGCGGCGGGCCAACATGGCCTTGCGCTAGAAGAAGGTGCAACGACGCTTCAAGGAATGGAGGCACGACTTCGAGCCATGGAAGAAGCCATGGACACGAAGATCAAGGCGATGGAGGCCGACCTCCTCTTGATGAAGCGGCAGTTCCTCGACGCAGGAGGAGTGCCGGCGCGCGCGTCGATCCCCAAGTTTATGGGTCTGGAGCCCCGTAAATATGATGGCGTCCGTGAGGCGACCGCCATCGACGACTTCCTTTGGTGCTTGGAGATAGGCTTCAAGACCATCAAGATCACGTCCGAGAGGGACCAGATCGACATGGTTGTCCGGTACTTGGCGGACGGCGCGCTTCTGTGGTGGAGGCGCATGGAGGGCAAGGTCGCGAAGGGCACGATCGTCATCGACACGTGGAAGGACTTCACTCGAGAACTGAAGAAGCAGTTCTACCCCGGCAACGCCCAGGAGGTTGCCATGACAAAGCTGACGGCGCTACGTCAAACCGGCTCGGTGAAGGAGTACATCGAGCGCTTCCAGCCGATCATGCTGGAGATGCCAGGGACTATGGAGGAGTCCACCTGGCTATACTTTTTCCTAAGAGGCCTCAAGACATGGGCAGCTCAAGAGGTGAAGAGGCAAAAAGTATCGACTATGAAGGAGGCTCTTGCCGCGGCAGAGGCCTTGGCGGAGTTCTCGATCACCCGGGATTTTGGCGCGGCGGCCAAGCCCACGAAGAAGGCGGACGAGAAGGGACGCCCAGCCGACAAAAAGAACGACGGCAAGAGAGATGCGAAGGGGATGGCTTCGACCAGAAGCGACTCGAGGAAGCCAGTCCGCACTTCGCGAGGGAGTGCGACAAGAAGGCGAGCCTGGCAGCTATGGAGTCAACTTCGGGCGAAGGAGGAGGAACCACCCACATGGGTTCCATTATGGCCTTATCGGCCACATCAGGCACCATCCCCACCCGGGGCAAGAAGCAGGCCTCGAGAGGCCTGATGTACGTAGAAGTCAGCGTGAAGAGCTCCACGATGACTGCCCTGGTTGACACAGGGGCGGCACATACTTTCTTGGCGGCACAAGAGGCGGCTCGGCTGAACGTTTCGTACATCCAAGAGCCCGGTCTTGTGAAGACGGTGAACACTGCATCCCAGCCCATCCTCGGCGTAGCTAGAGATGTTCCGGTGCGGATCGCAACATGGGAAGGCGCTCTCGACATGACGATCGTCGAGCTGGACGACCACCGTCTTGTTCTCGGCATGGACTTCATCGACAACTTCGAGGAGGTAACGCTGACCCGTGCAGGTCTTTGGTTGGTGCTACAGGGAGAACGACATGAAGTACTAGTGACTAGGGAGGAGCCTAAGTCACACGCGTTGGCAGCGATCTCGAGAGAGGAGACGGGCGAACGTAGCTCTGCGGCCGAGCGGGTCGAAGAGAAGGTTTCTCTGGAGTATCGGAGAAATGTGGACGAGTTGATGGCTCGAGTGCTGAGACTCAAAAGATTCGTCCCAACCATCCGCACCTGTGAAGAGAAGTTCAGAGGCGCGATGGCCAGAGCGGTGGCAAAGTCGGAGAAGCGACTCACCGACCGGATCGACTCTATGGAGGGAGAGGTCACCAGGCAGCGTGCTCGCATCGAGGAGCACATCCAGAAGAGCGGCGTGGCGTGGGATGAGCCTGATGATGCAAGCTCATCGGCCTCGAATGGAGGAAAGGCCCGCACTCGGGGTGGCAAAGGATGGAAGCGCCTGCGACGGATCGAACTCAGGTGCTGGGCGTGCGATGGTCCCCATCTCCAACGGGATTGTCCCAACGACCCCGACGAGATACCTGTCGACGACGGAGTTCGAGAGAGTGGCCGACCGACGAGGTGGCCAAACTGAAGGGACTTCTTTGGTCGGATCCGGCATGGGAGGGTCCGCTAAGGGATTCGATTCCCTGAGGCCCAGGATCGGGTGCAAGGCAGCCGAAGCCAGCAACGACCGCCCCAAGCTTGAAGACATCGAGGAGGATGACCTTCGCTGAAGTTGGTAAGAGGGAGCCGAAGACTTCCTGTGGAAGAGGACGAGCAGGCCCTATCCACGAAGAGGGCTGTCTATGAAGGCGGACTTTAGGCCATGGCAGGCGGCCATACCCGGGGTCTTGCGAGGAAGAAGTCAGCACCGACGGACGTGTTCGGGCAGAACATGCTAGCCTAGTCGAGCAGCGAGGTGGACGCACTTCTCAGTTCGACGCAGTTTGGAGGTGGCCGAGACGTCGACCACATACCAGGCGGAAGGCAAGGGGGACTCGATGGCCATCGTGTCCTGAGGCGTGCGCGAGTGGCGGTGCCCCATATTTGAAGAATAGCGGCTAAGGATGATGATGGTGACACCTTGGGACAGCAAGGTGCCACGGCGAGGAGATGGTTCGAGGAGGAGCTCTCCAAGTTATTCCTTCAAGCCAAATGAAGACAGAGGTGGACGTGAATATCAGCCACACCTGGAGGTCGCACGTCACCGAGGACGGCGACGCAGTTGGGTGGGAGAGGATGTCACGCCCCATTCTTCATCTACGTCCCAGGAGCAGCGTGGGACGGTATGCGGCAAAGCTGGGACGCAGGCAGCGCCCATTTTGGTAGAATGTCAGTTTTGGCAGGATGCGCACTTTAGCAGAATGTCCAGTTTGACAGAACGCTTAGTTTGGCGACGGGGAGGTGCGATATCATTCTGAGCAAATTCGGCTCATCCCAAAGTGTCCGGAAGGTCGGCAGAAGTCGAGTAGGACAGCTGGCAGCAAGGATCAAGCATTGGTTACTCGCAGGGAATTGGCAACCGAATATATGATGGAGTTGCACCATATCCGCCAAGATCACGAAGGATCTCAGCAGTTCAGCCAACCACCTTATCCCAACAAATCAGGAGAATCAGGAGGATCTTTCTAGTTGGAGATCTTGAGGAAAAGATCAGGGGTAATCAGGTGGATTATCCCAACCAACAACCTGATGAGCAGATCAGCTACAGATACTGAGGATGATAACTAACAGGATCTCGGGATGATCACGCAGGATCATTCCAGGCGATTTCTGGTGAGAAGATCAGAAGGGAACTTGAAGATAAGATCCTACGCCAACTAAGGGGGTTTTGCGCATGGAGGGAATCGTGGAGGATTACCCGATGAGATCTTCTAGAAGAATCGAGAGGAGATACCAGATAACAAAGGAAAAGATCGTGGAGGAAAATCTCAGCTTATCAAGAGGGAGATCGAGAGGATTCCTAGAATCTCGGCCATATCAAGAGGAAGTAAAAGTTGTTACTCTCCTCATTCGTGTATATAAAGACCCACAGGGTCGACTTTTGTAAGTATTCAATCGGAGCAGCGATTGAGTCCCCATTGAAGTCGAATATACTTGCTTTCCCCCACATCTCCCTGAGTGCTTATTCTCTTGTGTCTTGTCTCCACCATTTATCTTCCGCTGCATGATAGTGCGGACGTCGTGAGGATGCCCGGTCAGGCTATTTGGGCTTCGTGCAGAGAAGTTTTCAAGGCCGGTCGCGCTAAAGTTCTAAATCAAGAACTTTAGTCCGTGACACACGGCTCTAGCCATGGGAACATTCCCACGGCTCCAGCCATGGTAACTTCCCACGGCCCTAGCCGTAGGAACTACCCACGGACCAAGCCATGGGAAAATTGTCCGACGGCCGAACCGCGGTAATTTTTCGCGGCTCCGATCGTCGCAAGATCATTTTTTAAAATATAAAAAAATTTGGTCGCGCACGGCCGAAACTGGCCCGCGGGGTCGGAATTGGCCGCACACGGCCGAAATTGGCCGCGCACGGTGGGAACTAGCTGTGCGCGGCCGGAACGGGCCGTGTGCGAGATCACCCGCGCGCAGGCGGGATCCGACCACGCGCAGGCAGGATCTGGCCAATCCGGCAAGAGAGAGAGGGAAGGAGGGATGTCGCGCGTGTTGCCTGCGATAGAGATGGCCGGTCGTCATCAAAGGTCATCACGTTGGTCGTGAAGGAGGGAGATAGACTGCGTCGATGAGGGAGAGAGTAGGAAAGAGGTAGAGAGAGGAGAGTGGGAAAGAGAGGAGTGAGGGGTGAGAGAGGAGGTGAATAAAAATAGAGGGAGAAGTGGGAAATGAAAAAAAAAATAGATGGAAGAGTTTGGCGGGATTTTTTACTTTCCAACAGTTTAGACTGCGGGAAACATTTTTTACGGTCAAAGGCGTGGGAATTTTCCAAGGTCAAAGCCATGGGAAATCTCTCACGGCTTATGCTGTTATAAACTTTTCCTACGGCCCGAACCATGGGAAACTTCGAGCCATGGAAAAGATTTATCACGGTTTGAGCCGTCGAAAATTCCTATGAAAATTATTCCATCAAAAAATCAAATTGCGACAGATTTTGAACCGTAAAAACTTATCCGTCGGAAAAATCCTTTTTTCTTGTAGTGGATGAGCAGCATTTTTGCTGAGTTACCTTTGACTAGCGGACACAATGGCACAGCTTTTTCTCATTCATTAGTTGTCATTTTGTTCCTTTCCAAGTCATCTTTAATTTCATGAATTAATTTCAACCCCTACGGCTGATGTAATTGTTAGGTTTGATATTATTGGACTTTCTTTTGTTTGAATTCTGTTTATGTTCACTCACTTATGTATTGCCTCTCTTGCAGCTATTTAATAGGGAAAAGTACTCTTTCTACAATGTGTATGGTACTGCTATATGTTAAACTTAAAATGGCAAATCTATATACAATCACTAATACAATTTGAAGAATGATTTTAAAGTAATTTTTAGAACAGGTTTCTTCATGGTTGGTGCACTTGTATAATTGCAATATCAAAAGTGAATTTGAAGCTCAAAATTTGAGAGAAGAGAGGGCATGTCCTATGAAGGAGACAGAGGACTTTTATCAATGCAGCTTGTTGCTTTCCATTCTTTAACAAGGAGTCAAGGACCTTAATTGGAGATTTGCTATAATAATAAAATGCCAGGTGAAAATATCGGAGAATTTTTCCTCGGGATATTGCAATATGATTAACTGATAACGAAAAATTAATCATCGGAAAATATGAAACGAGTATGTAGAACCATGCCATAGACGTATCGTGCATATTTGTTTGCTTAGGATTGAAGACTATTGAAACAATTCAGTATATCACAAGATGCAACAGGTATATATCGCTTACCGTCACATGTCTACCATGAATCCTCTGATTTTTTTTTAAGGGCAAAAGAATTACGACAATCATATTGCAAATGCGACAGGTTCATACCTACAGATCCAGATGAATTGTTGTCAATTTCTCCAAGTAAACTTCACAGGTTCTTCAATCATTTTCTTTTGATTTGTAGGCCTTCTGACTTCCTGTTCTATCTTGTCGTTCCACCTTGTTCTTGGAACTTAAATTTCAAGCAATTTCTTCCTTTCCTGGTTTTAGACATTTCAAGGCTTTTCTTGCTTTTCTGTTCAATGAAATTCAAAAGTTAATATTCTGTGAAATTGGCGAGAGAATACCTGTAACGCCCCCAAATCGACCCCCGCCACGTGGCGAAGACCAACCTGGAGACGCTACGGCATGCTTTGACTTTGACCATCATATTGACCATATCTCAGTCAAGAACCGAGACATGTCAGCGGAAGAAAAGATTTAAGGATAAATTATAACTTTAATTGCGGAAGTCTAAAAGTGACTATGTCATTACTAAGAAATAAACTGAGTTCTACATCATGAATTTAAATTGCGGAAGGTAAATGAAAACTAAATAACACTCTAAAAGCCCTATAGTTCATGTGTTGTCCTATCGCCAGAGCCTCATCACCACACGCCTACTCCACCACGTTACTGACCTGGTCCTGTGGAAATCAGACACAGGGGAGGAGGTCCTCCCGTAAGCTTTACAGCCTAGTGGGGAACCACATGATATACAATGCATGACATGAATATAATAATCAGCGATAATTAATCAGGCTTAACTTGAGCATGAAAGATAACATATCAGTATCATGGATCATAATAAGGATAAGATCAGCGATATCATGAATCATGAGGATCAATAGTACATAGTAAACTTGGAATCATGACATACTTGACTTGACTTGAACTTGAACTTGAACTTGAACATGCTTGTCGATCTTGGTTATTAATTAACAATCAGGGTGACTTTGAGGTGCCTTTAATTCTTGGGGTATGCCCAGCAAACGATACGGCCTTGTGCGGGTCAATGGGTGATCAAACCATGACCAAGGGAGCGACCCTTATCTTGATGCACTTGGCTTGGACTGGCAACCCATCATTAATCTTTCATCTGAACTTATTAATCACTTTGAATATCTTTTCATTCTTTGTGTCATATGATGAAGGAGATATGATCGATATGAGATAAATCAAGACAAAGAGTTCATGTTGGAATTATAAGGAAATCAATAATATTCATATAAAAATAAAGAGAGGTTTATAGGTGAATTTTGCTGGATTTTATGCCCAAAGAATCTCCTCCTCCTTACGGTCGTAAAACCCTAATTCTTTGGATTTTACGCCCGAGAGTCCTTTCATTTTTCAGCCGTAAAAATTAACCTTTATTACGTTACGGCCGTAAAAATTAACCTTTATTACGTTACGGCCGTAAAAACCCTATTTTCTTTTCTACTTCGGCCGTAATAATTCAACTCTTATTTCGTTACGGCCATCACCTGTTACGCTCATCCGTTACGGCCTATTTCGTTACGCCCATCCGTTACGGCCTATCCCGTTACGGCCGAAATCTAACTCTTCGGCCGTAACAACCTATTTCCCTTATCTCCCTCTTCTTTTCTCTTTCTTCTTTTACGGCCGAAACCCTATTCTCTCTCTTCTTTTCCTTACGGCCAAACTTCTTTTCTCTTTCTTCTTTTACGGCCGAAACCTTATTCTCTCTCTTCTTTTTACGGCCAAAACTCTATTCTCTCTCTTCTTTTCCTTACGGCCAAACTTCTTTTCTCTTTCTTCTTTTACGGCCGAAACCTTATTCTCTCTCTTCTTTTTACGGCCAAAACTCTATTCTCTCTCTTCTTTTCCTTACGGCCAAACTTCTTTTCTCTTTCTTCTTTTACGGCCGAAACCTTATTCTCTCTCTTCTTTTTACGGCCAAAACTCTATTCTCTCTCCATTTTTTTTTTCGACCGTAAGACAATTGCGGCCAAACAAATTTTCGGCCGTAATTGCGTTTTAAAATCGAGAACAGAATCCCCTCTAAATTTGACATCTTAGCAATCAATAATACAGAAATACAACAAACAGAAATAACTATACATGTAACAATCAACCAATCAACGAATTCAAGAAATCAAACAATTAAAAATAATAACTTGAATCATATTCATATTCTTTTCTTTTCATAACTATGAGGGCATGAATTAGGATAATTCAGAGGTCATGCAAGGTGATTTCGATTCACCCACCTCTATTCACGATCAACGGCCTCGTCCTCTGTTTTCTTCCCTAATTTCCCCCTCGGCCACCTTCTGCAGAATTCCAGCAAAGGCGTGAGAAATTCTGCTCTTGTCGTGCACGAACAACAGCACGGGGAGAAAAGAAAGAGGTCGTGGGGTTTAATGCATAAATCTGATTCTATATATATAATGAAATCAGATTTTATCTCTTTATCTTTTCCAACTTTGAGTTGCATTGAACTTTATCCCCCAGCAATATTATCTATCACGTTATATTATCTTCATTTTTTTTTATCTTTTGCTGGTTGTTACATTCTTACCCCCTTAAAAGAAAATTCGTCCTCGAATTTTGCACTAAGTAGAGGTCTTACCAAAAAGATGGGGAAATTCTTGGCGCATTTCCGATTCGAGCTCCCATGTCGCGTCATCTCCGCTATGGTGACGCCAAGCTACTCTGACCATGGGGACATCCTTGTTCTTCTGACGTTGTACTTTGCGATCCACTATATGCGTTGGATACTCAGCGAAGGTCAAGTCTGCAGCTATATCTGGCTCCTCTATCCTTAGAACATTTGCAGCATCGTGCTTGTACTTCTTGAGCATGGATACATGAAATACATTGTGCACTCTCCCATAAGATGGGGGTAGAGCCAGCCTGCATGCTGCCTCGCCTACCAGCTCGAGTATCTCAAATGGGCCTACATAACGAGGACTGAGCTTTCCTCGCTTACTGAATCTCATGACTCCTTTCATGGGAGATACCTTCAGAAGAACTTGGTCTCCAGCTTGAAAGATCTGCTCTCGTCTGCCTTTGTCAGCATAACTTTTTTGCCTTCCTTGAGCAGTCTTCATCCTTTGCTTAATCAATTCTATCTTCTCAGCATATTCTACTGCTTCTTTCACTTCCTCCTTACTCATGATCTTTTCCTCGCCTACTTCGCTCCAGTGGGCAGGTGAACGGCAAGGTCGTCCATACAGGGCTTCAAATGGTGCCATACCAATACTAGAATGGTAGCTGTTGTTATAAGCAAACTCAATCAGATGAATGTGCTCATCCCAGCTACCCTGCCAATCTAGTGCACAGGCCCTTAACATATCCTCTAGTGTCTGGATGGTTCTCTCAGACTGCCCATCTGTCTGAGGGTGGAAAGCTGTACTGAAGTTGAGCCTTGTACCAAAGGCTTCCTGCATGCTCCTCCAGAATCTGGCAGTGAATCTGGGGTCTCGATCAGACACTATGGACTCTGGGATCCCATGGAGTTTGACCACTTCTCTCACATATAAGTCTAGCAGACTCTCCACTGATTGCTTCCATCGGATTGGAATAAAGTGTGCTGCCTTTGTGAAACGATCCACGACTACCCATATGGCATCATGACCCTTCTTAGTCTTAGGCAAGTTGGATACGAAATCCATAGTGATATTATCCCACTTCCATTGTGGGATTTCCAAAGGCTTCAACTTGCCATATGGCCGCTGATGTTCAATCTTGACTTGTTGACACACTAGACATCGGGATACATATTCTGCTATCTCTCTTTTCATGTCCGGCCACCAGTAGCTGCGTTGTACATCCTTATACATCTTGGTGCTACCGGGGTGGATGGCGAACTCTGACTTGTGGCACTCATCCAGTACCTCTCGTCGGACATCAGCGTCAGGGGGAATCCACAACCTGTCCCGATATCTAATCCCTCCATCTGCAGAGATCTGAAAATCTGCTGGTTCATTCTGGCACCTCTTCAGAACCTTCTGATATTCAGGATCTACTCTCTGAGCTGTTATGATCCTGTCAATTAAACTGGGCTTCATCTGATGCATCATCCATAAAGCTCCATTTGTTCCCAGCTTGGGGCACCATTGCTCAATTTCTTCCAGCATCTCGTACTCGCGTAACCTCATATAAGCTAGCGAGCCTTCCCACTTCCTGCTTAATGCATCGGCGACTGAATTTGCTTTACCCGGATGGTAATTGATAGCAAATTCATAATCCTTGAGGAGCTCAAGCCATCGTCGTTGCCTCATGTTAAGATCCCTCTGATCAAAAATGTACTTGAGACTCTTGTGGTCAGTGAAGATCTCGAACGTCTCTCCATACAAATAGTGCCTCCAGATCTTCAGAGCAAAGACCACAGCCGCCAATTCTAAGTCATGTGTGGGGTAATTGACCTCATGCTTCTTTAGTTGTCGTGAAGCATAAGCTACTACTTTACCGTGTTGCATCAGGACACAACCCAATCCTGTTCCACACGCATCACTATAGACCACGAAACCTCCACTGCCTGTCGGTATAGTGAGAATCGGTGCCGAAGTCAGACGGTCCTTCAAAGTCTGAAAGCTTTGCTCACATTTGTCTGTCCAGATAAACTTTTCCGCCTTCTTTGTGAGATTTGTGAGGGGTGCAGCAATCTTAGAAAAATCCCGGATAAACCTCCTGTAATAACCCGCTAAACCAAGGAAGCTGCGAATCTCAGAAGCATTCTTCGGCCTAGTCCAATTCGTCACTGCTTCCACTTTTGCGGGGTCTACTGCAATGCCCTTCTTGGAGACTATGTGTCCCAAGAACATGATCTCCTTCAGCCAGAATTCATACTTTGAAAGCTTGCCATAAAGCTTGTGTTGTCTTAGGGTCTCCAATACTATCCTGAGATGCTCTCGGTGTTGCTCTGGACTGGAAGAATAGATCAGAATGTCATCCACAAATACTATGACAAACTGGTCTAAATATGGTCGGAAGACCCTGTTCATTAAATCCATGAACGCGGCAGGAGCGTTCGTCAGTCCAAATGGCATGACCAAGAACTCGTAGTGGCCATATCTTGACCGAAAAGCGGTTTTCGGTATGTCCTCCTCTGCCACTCTCAGCTGGTGGTAGCCACTACGTAGGTCTATCTTAGAGAACACCGATGCCTTTGACAGCTGATCGAAAAGGTCATCTATCCGAGGCAGGGGGTACTTATTCTTCACTGTCACTTTATTGAGCATTCTATAGTCGATGCAGAGCCGCAGGGAGCCGTCCTTTTTCTTGACAAACAAGACCGGTGCACCCCAGGGTGAGACGCTCGGTCTGATAAATCCCTTGTCCAGTAGCTCCTGTATCTGCTTCTTCAGTTCCTGCATTTCAGCAGGTGCCATACGGTATGGTGCTTTAGAGATGGGTGCAGTCCCAGGGAGGAGCTCTATTTTAAAGTCGATTTCCCGTTTCGGTGGTAATCCGGATGTGTCCTCAGGAAACACATCTGGGAACTCCCGCACCACATCTATCTGTTGAAGCTCAGTGACAGGTGCATCCGTCTTGACCACACTAGCCAAGTACCCACAACATCCTTTCTGCAATAGCTTCTGTGCCTTGATCGCTGAGACAATGACTTTGTTCTTTGTTGATGGAGTGCCTCTGATCACTGCCTTGGGCTTGCCTTGCGTCCCTATAACGATCTTCTTCTGTTTGCATTGCAAAGTTGCATCATGATATGAAAGCCAGTCCATCCCCAAAATGACGTCATAATCCACCATGGGGATGACTATGAGGTCTGCAGACAAATTTTTCTTGTCTACATTGACAGGTACATTCGGGATGTACTTGGCAGCATGGAGAGTCCCCATAGGTGTACTCACACGCATAGCATGGGGCATCTGCTTCTGAGGTAGACTAAGAGTTTGGGCACACGACTCTGAAATAAACGAGTGTGTAGCCCCAGAATCAAATAAAATAGTAGCAGACAAGTTGGCGATCGGGAGGGTACCTCTAATGACATCATTATCATTTTGGGCTGCATCAACTTCCAGGTTGTGCACACGACCTTGCACAATAGGATTTGCACCTCCTGCTGCTCGATTGTCTCGGCCTCCTCTGGCAGCCTGTGGGCAATTTCTGATGAAATGTCCGAACTGTCCACACTGAATGCATGCGCCGCTCAGTCTACGACACTCTCCATCATGGTGACGGCCACAGTCCTCCAGGCTTCTGTGGCACTTGTGGCTGACGTGGTGGCGGTGGCAGTTGTCTCAGTGGCTGTGCTTGCATTGGCGCAGGCCGTGGTTGAGCTTGAGCCTGTCTTGGGGCTTCTCTCTGCTGGTATGGCCTGTAACGACGATCGCGGCGGTCGTTCCTCCTAAATGGCCGATGATCATCCGTTCGAGGCCTGGGCTGCTCTATTGCTTTGGCTGGAGCTTTGGCCTTGCGTTCAGCTTGATCCTTTTCCATACGTGTGGCTAACCTCACAGCCTTCTCTAGATCTTCACAATCCCCAGACAGAACTTCAGTCTTCAGTGCCTGACGTAGTCCATTAATGAATCTGTTAGCCCTAATACGTCCTTCAAATGGCATCGGGCAATATTGCTCCAGTTGGATGAACTGGGTGTGGTAATCCGCCACAGACATGGTTCCCTGCTGTAGTTGCAGAAACTCCTCTTGTTTGTTGATGCGGTCATGTTCAGGAGTGTAGCGCGTCATGAAGGCCTTCTTAAATTCATCCCATGCTATGTCCTCTTCTTCCATCCCTCTGAACCTGGTGGCCCTTGTAGTCTTCCACCAGCCCATCGCAGTACCAGTAAGCATGTGTGTGGCATACAGGACCTTGCGTTCATCAGTACATCTCATTAGCTTAAAAATCCGATCCATAGTCTCAATCCATTCTTCAGCCTTGAAAAAGTCCGCCTTCCCATCATAATGAGGCGGATGCAACTTCAGGGAAAGCCTGGATGGTGTCTTCTACAGCTTCATGGCGTGCCCTCTGATTACGACGCCTTGACGCCGGTGGGCTGTCTCCTGCCTGGCTACCCTCAGGTGGAGCAAACTCATCCACATGCTCCTCTAATGGCGCTCTAGCTGCGCGGCCTCTACCTCTTCCGCGGCCTGGCGCACGACCTCGGCCACGGCCACGTCCGCGACCCGGCTGGGCCCCCATCTCAGGAAGTGGGCCTTCCGATGCCTCATACAGATTTCGGTCAGCTCTGGCCATTTGCTCTTGAATACGCTCTGACCGTCATGACATGCTTATCCTCTATTCATACAATAAAATCATGCATCAATAAATCATAACTTATCTTAAACATAAACATGACTTACATTACTTTTCGGTGGAGGGTGTGGCGACTGCACGGCGATAGCACATGAACCTTTTACCATACTATACTATTCTATACACTAGGACGTCAAGAGAGTCCTAACTTTAGGCTCTGATACCATAAATGTAACGCCCCCAAATCGACCCCCGCCACGTGGCGAAGACCAACCTGGAGACGCTACGGCATGCTATGACTTTGACCATCATATTGACCATATCTCAGTCAAGAACCGAGACATGTCAGCGGAAGAAAAGATTTAAGGATAAATTATAACTTTAATTGCGGAAGTCTAAAAGTGACTATGTCATTACTAAGAAATAAACTGAGTTCTACATCATGAATTTAAATTGCGGAAGGTAAATGAAAACTAAATAACACTCTAAAAGCCCTATGGTTCATGTGATGTCCTATCGCCAGAGCCTCATCACCACACGCCTACTCCACCACGTTACTGACCTGGTCCTGTGGAAATCAGACACAGGGGAGGAGGTCCTCCCGTAAGCTTTACAGCCTAGTGGGGAACCACATGATATACAATGCATGACATGAATATAATAATCAGCGATAATTAATCAGGCTTAACTTGAGCATGAAAGATAACATATCAGTATCATGGATCATAATAAGGATAAGATCAGCGATATCATGAATCATGAGGATCAATAGTACATAGTAAACTTGGAATCATGACATACTTGACTTGACTTGAACTTGAACTTGAACTTGAACATGCTTGTCGATCTTGGTTATTAATTAACAATCAGGGTGACTTTGAGGTGCCTTTAATTCTTGGGGTATGCCCAGCAAACGATACGGCCTTGTGCGGGTCAATGGGTGATCAAACCATGACCAAGGGAGCGACCCTTATCTTGATGCACTTGGCTTGGACTGGCAACCCATCATTAATCTTTCATCTGAACTTATTAATCACTTTGAATATCTTTTCATTCTTTGTGTCATATGATGAAGGAGATATGATCGATATGAGATAAATCAAGACAAAGAGTTCATGTTGGAATTATAAGGAAATCAATAATATTCATATAAAAATAAAGAGAGGTTTATAGGTGAATTTTGCTGGATTTTATGCCCAAAGAATCTCCTCCTCCTTACGGTCGTAAAACCCTAATTCTTTGGATTTTACGCCCGAGAGTCCTTTCATTTTTCAGCCGTAAAAATTAACCTTTATTACGTTACGGCCGTAAAAATTAACCTTTATTACGTTACGGCCGTAAAAACCCTATTTTCTTTTCTACTTCGGCCGTAATAATTCAACTCTTATTTCGTTACGGCCATCACCTGTTACGCTCATCCGTTACGGCCTATTTCGTTACGCCCATCCGTTACGGCCTATCCCGTTACGGCCGAAATCTAACTCTTCGGCCGTAACAACCTATTTCCCTTATCTCCCTCTTCTTTTCTCTTTCTTCTTTTACGGCCGAAACCCTATTCTCTCTCTTCTTTTCCTTACGGCCAAACTTCTTTTCTCTTTCTTCTTTTACGGCCGAAACCTTATTCTCTCTCTTCTTTTTACGGCCAAAACTCTATTCTCTCTCTTCTTTTCCTTACGGCCAAACTTCTTTTCTCTTTCTTCTTTTACGGCCGAAACCTTATTCTCTCTCTTCTTTTTACGGCCAAAACTCTATTCTCTCTCTTCTTTTCCTTACGGCCAAACTTCTTTTCTCTTTCTTCTTTTACGGCCGAAACCTTATTCTCTCTCTTCTTTTTACGGCCAAAACTCTATTCTCTCTCCATTTTTTTTTTTCGACCGTAAGACAATTGCGGCCAAACAAATTTTCGGCTGTAATTGCGTTTTAAAACCGAGAACAGAATCCCCTCTAAATTTGACATCTTAGCAATCAATAATACAGAAATACAACAAACAGAAATAACTATACATGTAACAATCAACCAATCAACGAATTCAAGAAATCAAACAATTAAAAATAATAACTTGAATCATATTCATATTCTTTTCTTTTCATAACTATGAGGGCATGAATTAGGATAATTCAGAGGTCATGCAAGGTGATTTCGATTCACCCACCTCTATTCACGATCAACGGCCTCGTCCTCTGTTTTCTTCCCTAATTTCCCCCTCGGCCACCTTCTGCAGAATTCCAGCAAAGGCGTGAGAAATTCTGCTCTTGTCGTGCACGAACAACAGCACGGGGAGAAAAGAAAGAGGTCGTGGGGTTTAATGCATAAATCTGATTCTATATATATAATGAAATCAGATTTTATCTCTTTATCTTTTCCAACTTTGAGTTGCATTGAACTTTATCCCCCAGCAATATTATCTATCACGTTATATTATCTTCATTTTTTTTTTATCTTTTGCTGGTTGTTACAATACCTTTGGCCCCAAGAGCAATGACATGGATACAAAGTTCAGTAATATGTAAAAGAGATAAAGACTTACAACAACAACAACAAAGCCTTATCCCACTAAGTGGAGTCGGCTACATGGATCATACGACGAAAAGAGATAAAGACTTAAACATGAAGTATTCCCTACCAACTAATAATCTTCTTTTCTTCTTAACTTATAGGAGACATTGACACAAATGAGTGCACTTGGGATTTTACTGATATCAGCAGGCATCATGTAATATATTGTCAGACTAATGATTTGGTTTGCAAACATGGAGTGAAAACATATGATAGCTGGTCCATGCCTGTTTTTTAATTGCAAGGTAGAGCTCACTGATTGACTTTGGACCCAGAAGGAAGAGCATGAGCCCCGGGCCTTCAGCTTGATTAGATTTTCCCAAATTTTGTCTGATATCATTTCATTTCCCTTTTCAAAATACAGTTGGCATTGATCTCTGCATGGCTGCTGATAGAGGGATATTAAACCTTAAACCTTCTAATGCAAGTGTTAAGAAAGAATGCTTAATCAATTTGTCAACGCCATTTAGTGCATAACTCCCAAGCAAACTGTAATATTTGGTTGTTCATGTTTACCGGATTCGATGATGTAAATATCTAATTATTACAATCAATTATGTAATCCATCTCTGTTTATTACAAGTTCTAGTCCACCTGGATGAAGAAAGAATCCTCATTGTTGGGAAGTAAACATGGCAGAAAAAAAAAGGAATGTCGAAAAGAAACTACAAAGAAAAAAATAGTTATCAAAATGGCATATTTGATTTGATCATATAATTTAAGTCATGAGGTTTTTAATCACTTGACAGAGTAAATTAATTAAATATATCAGCACAAGAGAAAAAGAAAACAAGAACACTAAATAGCAAGAACAAAATGTAGAGTGTTGTGTCTTAAAGCAAGTAAAAGTGAGAGTGGCCAAGGCAAAAAGGGCAAAAGGATAAGGCCAACTCAAGTCTCGGCCTGAGACCACCAAAATTTGAAGCCCATAATTTTTAATAATTAGTGTAGCTTTTAAAATAAAAAATAAAGATAACATATTATAACAAATAGGTAGATTGAAAAATAAAATTACAAAAGATGATTGTAGTTCTTTTAATTTATTAAATTATTTATTAATATTAATATCATTAAGATATCAGTAGTCAATTTTATGGTGCTTCTTATTTTTCACTTTTAACTTTATTGTCATTTTTACCATTAATTATGCATCTAAATTGAAAAAAAATTGTAACACTAAAACTGTTTTTTCTTTCTTCTTTAAATTTATTGATTCTTCTTAAATCTTGTTCATTTTTTCTTGTTTCAACGATCAATAATATCCAAACTAATTTTTCTCATAAATATTACATTTTTTTATTTTTCGACTCCATAAATTAATTGATTATAAAACTTAGATTAAAAAGTAAAAATATAGTGTTACTTTCTTATCTCGATACATTTTTACTTTGGACCATGAGAGTGGACTATGGAGAATGAGTGCCGATAGGGATGCATATTGTTAAAATTTGGAGAGCTCCGGTGATTTGTGATCGTTGCGGGAAGAGGAGAAGTGAAGAGAAGAAATAAATGCACAAATAGAAAATTATTGTTTATATTTTCTCGACTCCAATTTATACTAGACAACCAGTTACATGAAAAAAAAAACTACTTTATAAAACTAACTATGTAACTACTCGAAACTGAAGACAAAACAAATGAGATGAACCATGTGGACGGCATGAATTCCAACACATATATAAGATCATAGAATTATTTTGAACATATATAGTAAGGTGTTCTTAATCAATTATCTCTTGCTGGTATGCGGTTAATTAAACAAATAAAGGGGGTTATGGGGTTACGTTTTTGTGGTGATCACTGGATAAGAGACTTACTGATCTGTCATCAATATATCATTTATTTACTAAGGAGACGTAAGTTAGTGAATTAGGTCATGAGATCGACCAGGACAGTAGAAATGTTCACCGGATTGATTTTTTCAATCTGAGTCGACTCGATCCGATCAACCCGAATTTTTAATTTTTTTTCTTTTTAATTCAAATTTAAGCTTGTGTTTGATTTTAAATTTTTAAAAATGAGATAAAATAAATTTAAGTGTAAAAATAATATTAAATAGTTAGAAAATTTATTTTCTATTTTAAAATAATATTAGATAATATTGTTTATATTAAATAAAGTTTAAAAATAGTAAGAAAACTTTTTTTAATAAATTGAATGGTCGGATAATCTGACCACCCTATTCGATTCAAATCGAATCGAATTGAGTTGGATCAAATTTGATTCTCCAACCCTCTTGACCCGGCCCGACCCGACGGATTAGATTAGTTTTACTGGATGGTAACACCACCTGTACGTAGTTGTGTCTATCTACTGATATGATATCTGATTCAGACAAATGATACATCCATCCCTTCTGCGTTAGTTAGAGCTCAATCATGATCTGAAAGCACATAATTGCATGCAGAGACGTGCAGTCCGAGTAATATTTTGAAAACTGTTGTTTGCCTACCTCTCTGCTGCAGCATGCGTGTGCATCAAATTTATCATCATGATGATTAACAAGCATCAGGACCTACGTTTAAGCACAATTGACAGGTACTTGGCCACTTGATGGTTAATGATTTGATTGAGAACTTATGATGCCTCTCTACTTGATGATTAATTCTTAATCCATGTGTTTGTTAAAGCTAAAAAATGTCATTTGATGGTTAATGATTTGATTGAGAGCTTACGATGCCTCATCTACTTGATTAATTCTTAATCCATGGTTTAGTTAAAGCTAAATAAATGTTTATAATTGTTCTTCAATTCTCGATCCTAATTTAGTAGCATATGAAATAAGATATGCTAGCTATTTTAAAATAAATATATAATAACATCATTACATTTATAATCTCGTTAAAGCTCATTATCAAATTCTGATATATAAAATCATATTCTTGTTTAGAGATTAAATAGTAGTGAAATAGCCCTTCGAACGTGCATCTTCACTGCTTTTTTGTGGTACACAAAAATCTTCATCACTTCGTATATTACTTTTTTATGCCTAATTAAAGTTATGTCGCCCCTGTGACAAACCCTAATCACCCGCCAGAATGAAAAGATTTAAAAGCTAATCGTCATTATTATTCCAACTTAATCCCAAGGCAGGCAATTGGAACGTCTCAATTAGGCCATGTCTTTGGGTGCTTTATTATTATTAATTGTTTGTTCTTTTGATCTTGGTACGAGGAAACAACAAGTTAGAGAGGTCTTTTTCTTTCTTTTTTTCTTTTCTTTTTCTTTTCTTTTCTTTTTTTCTTAGGTAAGAATAAGATAGAACAGTCCATCTCTCTATCTGATATCTAAAACTTATTGTCATAAGATTAATTCAATTTAAGGGGAGGATTTATCTTTGTTAAGATTTAAATCCGAGGTTACGTACGAGATCTTGAACTTAACTAAATAAATAATTAAAGAGGTCTAAAAAGTTTTAAAATAATTAAAACTTCGAAAGATATAATAATTATGTTTAACTTAACTGCCACTAACTTTTAATCAACTAATATCTTAATATATTATTTTAAAAATCATGTTATATTTTTTTTAAAAACAAGAAAATATAAGAATTCCATTTGCCATTAAATTATCTTCCTCATATAAGATTTATTAATAATGCTTCTACCCAACATCTCTTACTCTATCCATATTATTAATTTGCAATAAAAATTGAGATACGAATCAAATACGTAAAAAATATAGTAGATATATTTGTGAAGAATGTTGTAGAAAGAAAAAAAATGTATGCAAAGCATTATACATTTTAAATATCAAAGAAGGAAAGATTAGAGATACAAACCAAAGTTTTGTGATAGGGTACAAAACAAATTGCTCTCTTTTGCATTTGGAAGCAATAATCACTATCTTTATATAGCGTAATGATATAGTTATGGATATCTTATAAGTCATCCTTTTTCCTGTTATTAAATAATCATACAATTAATTAACATGCAATATCGTACTCCGACGGGCCTAGAGTATAGTTATCACAAGTTAAAATTAATATAGTTTTAAGTTAAAATTTTCTTAAATTAAATAAAATTGCATATTTTATTATTTATTTAATAATAATGTTATTATTATAAAATATTTTCTCTGAAGAGGAGTAGAGAGAAAATAAGAGTTGAAGGGACTCACGAACATTTCAATTCTGTCAAGCAATTTCTACACTCGCAACTTCACATTCGTCCGTTTCCATCATCAGCCGATATAGTGGATTGATCCATAAGTGTTCATTCATATTGTCACTCAAGTTATAATGATTTTATTTTTCTTTCATTTCTGTTCTTTCTAATTTTAGTCAAATAAAACATAAATTATATAACAATAACGAAAAAAGTTATTACCATTATTATCATAACTAGTGATATTTATCATTTATTTAAATTATTATTATATAATTATTATTCCCATGAATTATTTATTATTATTAATCATTATTTTGACTATGACGTATGTTTATTATCAATATTTTCATTTAAGATATTTATTAATTTATCACCATTATTTAATTTATTAATTTCATAATTTTTTGATCAAGTTTTTAGCCGGATTAAATAAATTTTAACGGGACATTAATGATAAAGAAAAATTTTGTAAAAATGTATATTACCTACTAATATTTTTTTATAAGTAAACAATGTGATTATTTGTGTACAATGTTGAAAATTTAAGAAGTGACAATTTTTATATTAGATAATGTTGATTGCTAGGAATTAATGATTACATCTCTAATTTATTCATTATAGATTATCTCTAATTGTTCTTAATAGCTTTCCTAATCATGAGTCAACTTTTTTTGGGTTACCACTTCAATGTTCGAAAAATGACGTCGATCGTTCAAACTCATCTAGCATTAAGAGTTATGCATGTTGGTCATGTGTTTGAAGTTTCGGCCCACCATCGAGATCGACTATTTTGATGTCACTCCGGACAGCATGTCTAACTATGACAGGTGAGTCTCCTAGTGAAAACTTTTTACCTTTACAAAAATTGAACTCGAGACCCTTGCTTAAGCGGTGAGGATCCGCTTATCGTCACGCTTCTTCGATCACAGTTTTTAGCCGCATTCGTTGTGCTCGGAGTAATTTTCGCCATTAATTTTCCAATTCCCGTTGGATTTCGTTTTAGTCCTGAAACTTTATTAATTAGTCTCCCAACTCCAACTTCAATTTTTTTTTAACAAATGTATAAGTTGATTTGTTTCACAATAAAATTTGAAGATTAAGACGGAACTGGGAGAAAGTTGAGAAATGAAAATTACTGACTTGCCCTTGGCCATATTGGGTCTCTTGAGTCTTGCCAATCAAATGGCAGAAGTAGATTACTGATGGTTGGGACATTAAAATTTGACTTAAATCAATATCCAACTAGCACGCTCTTTTTTCATATGTCAAAATAAATTTGAGAAAAAAATTATACGATTATTAAGATATGACCAATACATTTATTGAATAAATTATTTGACATGATAATTAAGCTCTATTTAACGTTATACATTTCCGAAGTACATATTTAATTGGCTTTAAGAACAAAATATAACGCAGATATTATGTTTTATTTATATTTGGCATAGGTTATTTTTAACATGCAAGTGAACCGACACCAACGGTTAATAATAATAATAATAATAATAATATTATTATTATTATTATTATTATTATTATTATTATTATTATTATTATTATTATTATTATTATTATTATTATTATTATTATTATTATTATTATTATTATTATTATTATTATTATTATTTAAACATCATGAATTATAGTGATTTTTCATATTTAATCCTAAATTATAAACTTATCATGATGTCCCTAAATTTTATCCTGATTTTCACTTCAATCCTTCCATATGATTTTGTTAATTTTCCATTATTTTGTAATATTTATAAAAAAAATTAAAATATCCTTCCACAAATTATCCTTTATTTTAATAATTGAAAAATAATATAAAAATTAAAACATATTTTAAAAAGAGTATATTTGACATTATTGACATGTCAATATATTTTATTTTATTTAATCAGAAAAATAGAGAATATTTTGTTGAAGGATATTTTAGTTTTTCCATAAATGAAAATATAAAAATTAATAATTAATAAAATTAGATGAAATGGCTGAAATGAAAATCGTAATAAATTTTAGAGACATCGCATAGTAAACGAAAAATTATCATAATTCAAGAGAGATTTAAAATAATAATAATAATATAAAGTATGTTTTGAGAGTTACTTTTGCTTGAGTATGTATGGGATATCTGGGAATTAATCATGAGTTATATTAGTGTGACACCACAAAATTGGTGTCACCATGTGCCCAAGCGATTTAGGCCGTCCGAACGCGCACAAGCGGTGTGACTAAAGCGCGATGAACCCTTGGTCCAGATTTGAAACTCGTGCATCTATGGATGGTAGATCATTGTGCAGTTTGATTCGGTTCGCTTAGGCATCGAAGGGATCTAGCGATTTTCGACCAAAGAAAATTAGGTCGTCTCCTACGCCAATCCTCCCACACGATCGTAGCTTCGTCAGCGCTGCTAATCCCTCATCGGAGGCTAGCGATCGGGCCCATCCTATTCGGTCGTGAAAGACAGTCGCCAGATCGCATCCTCCTCCCCCACGATCAAGTGACAATCACCACCGATCATGTTGCCCGGACGACTGCGGTGTCGACTTCAATCTCATCCGTCGGCCTCCTTTTCGGTCGGCGCTTCTTCTCCCTCGATAAGGGTCGTCATGTCTCATCCCCGGAGCTCCTTCTAGCTGTAGATGTTCTCCCTTGATGAGACCTAGTCACGACGTTCACATGTTGATCGGTGTTGTCTCTACATCATCCACTGTCTTCTCCGATGACAGCAAGTGCGTGCGAGGCATAAAGGAGGAAGGAATCGTCTCCTCCTCGTCGAGATCTATTCTCTCTCCACTCTTTCTCTCTCTCTCTTTTGATTGTGTTCACTTGCTCACTCCAGGTCGAGATCCATTCCTTGCCAAGATCGCTCGTCCCTCCTGTGCCGTAGCCTTCCTTGAGCGAACAAGGTTGCCGTGACTCGAACGACGTGAACCGAACCGAATCGCTGCAAGAGACATATCAGCTTCTCGCGCAAATCTTGATCTTTGTGCTATCTCAATGGTAGACACTAACAAGGCAGAGGATACATGTAGTGGGTTCGCACATGTAAATTCATCTATTATTTGACCAAAATTTAATAGCATGCTTTAACTTAACAAATCTAATTGATTTTAGTTTAACAATAGTACCAAAATCCACCACTAGCTCTCTTTTCTTTAAAAAGAATCTCACCGTGGATACGTCGACTTCACACAATTATTGTCCCAATGCCAATTAAAAAAAGAAACAAACGATCCTTATTAATCAATTAGGCTAATGAATTGGATAAATTAGAAATTAACATGAATGATATCTTCCCATGTATAGTATTCATCCGAGTAGATCCAATTTTTTTTTAAATGTGTATAAATAATAAAAAAAAATAAAGGGAGGAGACAAGTGCCATCTTTCTGATCTCCGGTGGGATCAGGTCGACCCACAACGACTTTGACTTGTAATAATTCGAATGCTTCCAAAGATATATATATATATATCTTTAAATGATAATGACAGATTAAAGTGGCCAATGCGAAAACAAAAATATTATACATTTGATATGATTACTTAGGCATTCGTTATCTTGTGATTATTGAGGCCAAGGCAAAAATTAATTACTATCTCAACACAATTTTTGGTTTGTGAGAATGGTGGCATGACGAACTATCATAAATCTGGGAGTAAGAAATTGGAATGAAAAAAGTGTCCAAATAAAAAAAAACAATTGCATAAAATCTTTTAGTGTTATATCATTCTTGCGTAATATAATAATTTATTGGCGCCTTATTAGAAAAATGTTATTTCTTTCTTTTTTTTCTCTCTCTCTCTGCCCCCAAAACAGTTTCCCCACCGGTCCACCACCCTCCTCTCTCTCTCCACTTCATTCTCTTTCTTCTCACCTTACAGAAACCGGAACCTAAACCTTTCCCAGTTCTCACACTCAAAAAGTGGCACAGAGAGAGAAGCAATACTTTAAAATTCGCAATCATCTCCATTTTTTTCCAAACCCCTTGCCGCCTTCCTTCCTCCTTTCTTTCTACCTCTCTCCTCCTTCATTCCTCTCTCTCTCTCTCCGTCGTACATACTACATGCTACTAGACATCCCTTTGCCTGTGACAGCAAGAAAGACCCCAATGGGAGGATGATCCGGTAACAGCAATATACGCAGCAGCATCAGCAGCAGCATGTGAATGAGGAGCAATGGCTGAAGAAGAATGTTGTCTGGTCTCCCTTTGTGGATTCTTGCCGTGAGATCTAACTGATCGCTGCTCCTGCCTCTCCTTTGCGTCCTGAAACCAAAAGGCACAATTTTAAAGCCTCTTTTTGCGCCGTTAAAAATGCTTTCTTTAACAAAAATTACTCCCTGGGAATGCGCATTTCATATGTGCTTTTATTTTAAGAAGATGTAAATTTTGTTACTTCTGTTGTTTTTTCTTTGTCAATTAAACTGTGCATTTTGATTCTTGGACCCTATGCCTTTGGTCAAACAGTCTTCGGGTGATAATTTGGTTCGCAAAGTAAGAATCTTCTTTTCTTTTTTCTAGCTCCCGGATCCACGTTTTATCCCTCCATTGCCTCGTCTTCTCTGTATTGCGCAAGTTGAACTTTTTATTGCTGTAAATTAGGCTACGAAACTCACGATCAATGAGCTGTGGGTTTTGGGCGTGTCTTAATGCGCTGCTGGATGAATGATTTCAGCTTTTGTTAACACTGCAGGAGGAAGCAATAGTCTCAGAGTCGTTGCTGAAATGGATCAGTATGAGGTTCTGGAGCAGATTGGAAAAGGAGCGTTCGGCTCAGCTCTGCTTGTGCGTCACAAAGCCGAGAAGAAAAAGTGGGCAGAACCCTCAAGTTTCCTTCTTTTTGCTAGTTGCTACTATTTGTCTGTTCAGAAGTCCCTCACTCTTTCTGCATTGTTAACTGCAGGTACGTCATGAAGAAGATCCGGCTGGCCCGCCAGACTGACAGGTGCCGCAGGTCTGCACATCAGGAAGTAAGCAGTTTTTTCCTTCTACGTTGGTGACACAAATTGTCTTTTTGCCTGTCCAGATTTTTGGCGTTTCACACCTTTATGCATCGAGTATATCAATGTGGATTAAGCGTCACAGTTTCTGAATCTTAAACTTACACTGGTGTTCATCTTCTTTGCTTGATCAGATGGAGCTCATAGCTAAAGTACGAAACCCATTTATTGTGGAATATAAGGATTCCTGGGTAGAGAAGGTTAGTAAGCTACCACTTCCTTACAGCGATCAATCCAGTTGGTGCAGGATCTTGGTTCCTACTTTTCCCTTGGTTTCTTTTGTTATTAACTGAAAATTTTGTTTTCCTGCACAAACATTTCAGCTTTATTGCGTGCATTCTTTCACCCCATTTTGAAGATAAATATGCCTACGATAGGAGTTTGTTTTATGTGGAATTTAAGATAACTGCACATGTTATTTTTCTCTACTATTGACATGCATTCGGTTTAATTGCTATACCCTCCAATTCTGATAGTCACTTGGGTACCGCAAAACTCACCTTTCATTATTTCCATATGATAGTCTCTTTGGAATTTTCAATTGTCCGGTGGATGCAATAATTACTTCAGCAATGAATGCCTTGTTGATGGTCAGGGACCTGTTAGAACTTATTCTTGTCGAATTATATAATAATGATATATACATTGTCAAGTTGGTGATTAGTTTAATTGAATACTGCGTATGGATTTTAGCTTTTGGTCTTCTTAATTTTTAACAATACTTTATTTGCATAACCTTGTAATGTTGAAGTTTTGAACTCTTGTTGATGACTCCTTTGAAGGGATTTTTCTGTCTTCATTATCTTCCCAGATATCATTCACATCTAATTGTTTTCGTGTGTTTTCTCAGGAATGCTATGTGTGCATAATAATAGGTTACTGTGAAGGGGGTGACATGTAAGTTTTATCTTACACTGAATTATAGAAGCTGCAGATGGTGATTGAGATAGTTAATCATGGATGCATGATCATTTCTTGTACATGTATAGGGCTGAGGTCATAAAGAAGGCCAATGGACATCTTTTTCCAGAGGAGGTTGTTAGTTGATCAGCCAAGTTCATTTTACTTTTTCATAGATCAACCTTCCACATGCATTCCTCAGTTATATTCTTAAGTTATTTGTTCTTAATTTTTATTTCTGCAAGCAGAAACTATGCAAGTGGCTTGTCCAACTTCTTATGGCACTTGATTACTTGCATATGAACCATATTCTTCATCGAGATGTAAAGGTAATATCATTATTATGTACAAATACTAGTATGATTTAGTTTTATTGAAATTTCATATACTTATTGTGCTGTATTTTTTCCTCGTTAGTGTTCAAATATATTTCTAACCAGAAATCAAAGCATACGTCTTGGTAAGTTCATTTAATTTGCATATCTTTAATCCAAAAGACGTTCAAACTTGAGATACATTACATGAAATCTGCTTCTAAATTGTTCTATTATACAGGTGACTTTGGTCTTGCCAAAATCTTGACTTCAGATGATCTAGCTTCCTCTGTAAGTGTTAATGCTGGCTATTAAACCATTTGAAGAATGGTCTTGTGATCCTGTCTTAATATTTTATATTAAATTGCACTTTTCAAGCGTTCAAGAAATTTGTTTTCTTAATATGTTGTCCTAGTTTTATTCAGCGCTTATGCCTTCTGCTGTAGGTTGTGGGAACTCCTAGTTACATGTGCCCGGAGCTTCTTGCTGATATACCTTATGGTTCAAAGTCTGACATTTGGTCTCTAGGTAAAGCCCACTTCCTGATACAACTCATTTTCACTTTGATATTCTCCAATTCCGGTTTTCTTAGTCAATGTTGATCGTCCAGGCTGCTGTATCTATGAGATGACTGCCCTCAAACCTGCATTCAAAGCTTTTGTAAGTCATGTAACCCTACTTGTCTGCAACGTACTGGTTCGTGTTGTGTTCTTATAAAAGTGGGTCAATCCAGATGAGCTTGTTGACTGACGCTATCGGCTATTTTATTTTGCATCCTAGTTCCATATGTTTATGAAAGGAATTTGATTTTTCCGCATCCCAAAAACCACCTCTTTGGCTCTACTAACAGTGGACAATGACAAGGGCCCTTTCAAGCATTACCTCTATACATAGCTTAAGATCTGTTTGACTTAATTCGATGCTCTTGTTCTGCACAATAATTATTTCACTGACCCCATAATACATGTCTGTTTATATTAGGTCCCAAGATCATCTTATGGTGGCATTGCTGAATCATAAATGTAAATCACTTGAAATTCTTATTTATGCTGACTGTTTATAAATAGATGGTCCAACTTCTAATACTGCTAAGAGTTAAGCTTTATTTTTAACTATTGTAGCTGGCGACATCATGCAAACGCTTGTCATCAATACTGGTTATGTAAACTTGCTTCGAGATATTCTCATACACATCACATCATTTGATTTATCTCTAGTTCCACTGTCATGCAGGATATGCAGGGTCTTATAAACAAAATTAACAAGTCCATAGTTGCTCCTTTACCTAGCAGTTATTCTGGTGCACTGTAAGTCATTCATCTTCTGCACTTGCAAATTTCCTTGATTCCATTGCTTTTCATCAGAAATTTGATTTTCTGGTAATGCTTGCAGTCGGGGACTCATCAAAAGCATGCTACGGAAAAGCCCAGAACATAGACCAAGCGTATGTGCTACCACAGTCTATTGTATTTCTATGTTACTTTTACTTATAGCTGCTTTCACAAAAATAATATTCATGAAACTTCTAAAAAACCAGGCTTCTGAGCTGCTCAAGCATCCTCATCTCCAGCCCTTTGTGCTTCAAGTCAACTTGAAGTCCAGTCCTACACGAAATATGTTTCCCATCCAGAAGTCTACAAACAACAATGTAAAGAAAATTAGATTTCCTAATGCTAATGATGATCCAATATTCAAGGACAAGGAGAAAAGAAAGCCTTTACGCAACCAGAGAAACCTGAAACAGAGTAAACCTGCGTCTGATCACGACTCTATAACTTCCACACAAACTGTTAAATACTACCCAAATCATAAAACCCAAAGAGTAAAGGATTTGCTTATTAGTAGGAGCCATGATGGGGATATGGGTGTACATAAGGCAATCAGTGGGAAGTATTATAATACAATGAAGACCCCAAGATATTCTCCGATCAAAACATACATGACTCCAAGAAGGCGAGTGGAGCCATCAAAAGCTTTGCAAACCGCACCAAATCGTGAATCGGTATGGATGTTATGATTTGCTTTATTCTCTTCGTTTGTTCTTCTAGAGTAGAATGATTTTGAGTTCAGGTTGTAAACATTTTTCTTAATTTTCATACAACTTGATAATTTAGAGGCTGATATTTTTTAACCTTGTTTAAAATGCGTTGTTCTTTTAGAAGAAAATTTTATCTGGCCAGATGTTTGCTATGTAATTGTAATAGCCGAGAAAAAAGTTGTTGCAACAAATCTGATACACACTACAAAAGGAGAGTTTTTTGGCAGCTTTGAGAAGGGTTTATCCTACAGCCACTGCACAACTACATGGTTTAATTATCCTTTTCTATCTAGTGCATTATGAGATGACAAGTATATGGTGCAAATAGTATCTATGTAACCTCAGATACTCTACTTAAGTTTTTCTATCCATATTTAAAAAGAGATGGACAATTAGATTCCAGAAATGTCAATGTTGTGGCAGCATTGTGCATTTTTAGATCACTTTAAATAGCTTCTCGTATTATCGATATTTATGACAAATTCATGTTGTATTTTCAAACTCTTATAACATGTGTTGCATCTGATATGTTTCCTAGTGGAAGGTATTCTGAGCACTGAACCATATACAAATGCAGCATCTACATCTGTAATATGCTTATGCTCAATATCGTATGCTTATCTATCTGAATATTGAGATAACTAAAAAATGTGCTGACAACTATTATTTGTGTTCTCATTGCAGCTTCCGATCCGAACTCCAGCAAGCAAAACTAATCACCCAACTAGAAGAGCCTCTCTTCCTTTACCCACATGCGAAACTCCTTATAGATGCAACATCGACATTCTTAGTCAGGTGGAATCTCCCGATATCTCTGTTAACTCACCTCGTATAGACAGAATTGCAGAGTTCCCATTAGCATCATCCGAAGACCCCCTATTCCCTATTCGTAAATGCACATCGGCTCAGGGCTCTTGTTCAGCGACCCCAAATTATGGAGACCGTTCAATCACCAAAGACAAATGTACCATCCAGATTTTCAGGACTGCAGGAGAAAACTGGAGTGATTGTTCAGACCGAAATCCAACTGCTGGAGATATTTCTAGCCGAGGATCATCTGAATCAGGGCAAAGAAGGTTTGACACTTCGTCATACCAGCAGCGTGCGGAGGCCTTAGAGGGTTTGCTTGAGTTCAGTGCACAGTTATTGCAGCAGGCGAGGTTTGAAGAGCTAGGGATCTTACTAAAGCCATTCGGTCTCGAGAAAGTCTCCCCAAGAGAGACAGCCATATGGTTGACCAAGAGCATCAAAGGAACTACTCTGTAAATTGGCACCTGCTGTTTGTGACTTGTTTGACGACTTCCAGGTCCCTGTGAATCCTTTAAATTGTTTATGTATGTAAATAGCTCGGAAGAGTGGTAGTATAGGTTGAAATTTGCTCTTGATCCTCTTTTGTTCTATACCTATTCTAGGCTCTATAACTTTCTGTATTACATTGTTGAATATTCCATTGTAACGTTGTCTCCATTTCTTTTTCTATCCTATGGTAAAAAGCTTCAGGTGTGTACGGGCCTCATAACCTGAAACTCATGACACGCGTGTATTTTGACATTTGGGGGCACCTAGAAGATCATTAGTTGCTATTTACTGTATTTAGTTATAAACGCTGTTCGGCATGCTCAGTTATCTGCCAACTAGCAAGTGATCCCCGCTCAAAAGAAAAAAAAACTAACAAGTGATCCAATTGGAATTATCTCGAACATTGATGCAGTTCTAGTCTATTTGACTTTGTTGCTTATGTTTTGATAACTGAGGCCTAAAGACCTAATATCTTCAAATTGTCATCCAGTTCATTGCGTGAGATTCAGTCATAGAAAAAAAAAGTTGACGCAGGCTTCCCATGGAGCCATAAAAGGACAAGATTTGTAGATCATGGTGTGTTGGAAACACATGTATCTAATGTCCTTAGATGCATTAAGTTTGATATCATGTGGAATTCTGGAAAAATCATGCGTTACATCATCGAATCAGATGTAAACTACACAGCAATCTCAATAAAAAAGAACTTCACCAAAATATGCATCCAAAAGCACAACCAAGTTAGAGATAAAGCTGCAACTCGCCAAGAACTGCTAGAATAAAAGAAGGTGATATTCTGCATCTAACTTATTCATGTGTAGGATTCATGAAGCATGACACTTTCATTAAATCTAACTACACCATAGACAATTAATCCACTAGCTGGGAGTAAGTCGTGATTGCTGGCCTTCAGTAACCAACGTCCCCAAGAGACATGCTGGATCTATCGAGCTTGATACACCTTGCAGGATAGAGGTTTGTTGCTGGCTTAGCATGTGAAGATGGTGGTCTCTGCATCCCACAGCCATTTCTCAGAATGCTTCTTCCTTCCAGCTGCAGGTTCGTCTTCCTCCTGCCAACTTGCTGTGATCTTTCCAATGCATCATCGGCTCTTTGCTTGGGCGCACTCTGCGACCTTGCCTTGGCCCTCGAGGACTCTGTATTTGCCATGTAGTTAGGAAAGAAGCCATTGTAGTAACAGCAGTGGTCATGGGATCCCTGCGGAGAGCCCTCGCTCCTCGAGGTGACAAAGGAAGGCTTCCTCCTGTCATTCAGGGAGGCGGCGCCAGATGAGCACTGAGGGCTCTCCTGCGCCGTGCTGTAGGAGCACTCTCCAAACCGCCCGCTGTACGTTCTTAAGCTGATGTCAGCTGGTGCTGATGATGGAGATGACAAATTCTGTTGCTGCTGCAGTACTTGTTGGCCGTCGACCTTGGAAAGCCTACGAGAGCTGCTGCCATATGCTTGCGTCGCCCCATGTCCGTGCCGTTTACGTGGCGTGGCTGCTTGTCCAATGTCCATCTCCACGATCTTTACATTGTCCTCTGCACTCTTATCGTTCTCCTTCAAGATAAAAATTTAAACGCTTAAGCAAATGCATGGGAAAAAGGAAAGAAAACGTTATCATGGTCATTGATGGGTACATATGGCAGACGACGACGGTGGTGGTGTTGGTGCTGTGATGACGACGATGGCAACCAGCTCCGGTCGCCGGGCTGCTGGTGGGAGATGCTCTGCGCTGATTCCTCAAGCATTCGAAATTTGTGTTGCTGCGTCCTTGCTTGAACTCTGATCAAGGCCTGCATGCAGCGCATGGTGGCCGTGGCCTGCTTCCGGACCAGTCTCCCGCGCACCAGGGCTTGCAGTTTTACCAGACCTTTCAAAGCAAGCAGTGCTTTCCTCGCCTGCAAGATTGTGGATTTCAATTCAACAAATCCACATTTGTTATTATAGATAGTTTAGATCATGGCGGCTGTTAGTCTAAATATATAATCATACCAATCAATATTTGCATATTACTGTAATGTCCAAAAAGTTGTTGAATTTTTTTTTCTTTTCAAAAATGGGCATAAATATATCATGATTCATGAAGACGTGAAGACGACACATATGACAAAGCAAAATGAGACGAGGAAAAAAATGGTCCACTTCACCTTTCAGTCGCTGGCTTTGAGTAAAACATTGTAGTCCCACGTTATGTAATTACTGTTCGACGAAACAAATCCATTTTTTTACATATTTTCCAAGAAAACCTGTTTTTTTTTCGGATTCCACCACCTTAATATTTGAAAAAAATATTTTTTTAATTTTAATTTTTTTTAAAAGGTGAACTCCGGAAGTCTGACGGTGATAGTTGAATCTTTCTTAATTTACTAGTGGGATAATTATGCCTTATTTCACTGTAAATTTGGGGAAAACAATGTTGGAATTATTGCACAGCGGAATATGTCACTTTGTCTGTAAACACATGCCACACGTCTGAAGTGAGAAATATGTGATGCAACAGAAGTCATGTGACGCAATTTCGAACAATATATATTAAGTTATTCGACTTGCTAATTTTTAACTCGTTTCTACGAATAAAAACCCACTTTTCCAACAAAGTTTACAATAATATGTTATTAATTTCCTTACTATTTTTCTTGAGCTGTGATTAATAAAAGAAATCAAGCATGACGAAGATGGTAGCACACAGTAGCCTACCAGGTAGGAGCGGAAGGCCGCCTGAATCTTCACGGCAGCAGCCTCCTCCACTGCACTGCTTCTGGGGGCGACCGCAGACGTCGTCAGATGCATCACGATGGTGGCGGCCGCCTGCGCCGCCGCCAACGCAGCGTCAGCGGCCGCGGTGGTCGCCGCGGCCACAGCCATGGCGTGCCTCCTCCTGTCGACCTCCGAGCCCGGATCGATCCCTCCCCGTCCATCGTTAACACTCTTCTTAGAGGGACGCAGCTCCTTCCCCGTCGCCGCCGTCGGTCGTCGGAAGCTCCACCTCTTCTTCTCCTTCGAGCTTGGCGCTGGTATTGGACCCGAATGGCTGTCCGACGGAGACGAGTAGTGCGCCCTGCCCTCAGGATTCTTCCTCTCCTTGGTGCCGGTCAAGAGTTGCCTGAGCCATCTACCTGCCTTCCCCATTTCTTCCAAGGTTTTTCCTAAGCGGAACCTGCTGCTGCCATGGACGCGAGTTTTTATGCTTCTGCCAGGAGTCACATGATGCAGTTGATCGTGAGCAACATGCACCAGTCAGTCAATTCTCCGCATGCAGTTGATGATGCCACCATGTTTGTACCCGGGGAAGAGCTCGAGGAGTATGCATATGTAGCAGCTCGATGTGGGCTCCTGGTGCTGAATTGGTTCAGACAAGAACAATAAGGTGTGTGCTGCCTGCGTTTGTTTTTGGCCTTGGTTCCATTGGAACGTAACAAATTACACGTAGCGTACGTAGTAGACGACGACATCGATACCACCCCTACATGCTGTCTTTGTCTCTGAACGTGATTGTATTTTGATTGATTACATATAATATACATATATATATGATCAGTTACATTGGCATATCATATATGTATCATAGCCAAAATAATTAATTATTTTCTCACCGTAAAATATTTTTTCAGTTTCTAGAGCTATATAATTGTACTACATACAATACACGCATGCATTGGATAAAATAAAAAAAAACTCATATTATATATTGAAATGTTGTTCACAGATACATAAGTGTGCTAACTTGGTGTTGGTCCAGACCAAAAGGGTCAATTAAGACCATGACTAGGTGACACCGGGGAGGGTTGCCCATTTGCTATGCATGGGTTTGCAAAAATATTGTAGTTTAGTAGTATATATAGTGATATGTGGGAAAAGAATTTATTCATCATCAATGCTTTAGGACGAGCACTATTAATCATTGATTTGTCGTCCTTCCCCACCGAATCCACCAAGCTATTTAACCACCATTCTCAAGTTATCCCCACTTGAAATTTACCAAGTATCACTACTATATAAGGGAACAAAAACAAAGGAAAAAGAGTAAAATAATTGAGCCAAATGAACTCTATTTTTTTTAACTTTTTTTTTGAATGGTTATCTGTCACATTTTATATGACGATGAATAGGAGACTCATGACACAATGGGTAGATATGCTTGACCATGTAACATCATGATGGTATCATATCATCACATTTTGCTCGTTTATTATTTACTATTTTTCAATTATAGGGAAACAATATCTCAAAATTGGAGATGAGCTGCAAAACCAATGAGTGGCACCAATCATGTCTTTATAGAATGTTTGGGATTTTTTTTTATTTTCATCAAACTGATCAAGATTCGAATATGAAGATTTTTTTTTCTAACCTATTTTTATCTCAAATGGTTAGTGCTGACTTACGTGCTTATCGTAAATATTGGTCTCAAACTATAATTACTATCGAACAAAAATATGAACTCTTGTGTCCACTTTATGTCAAGCCAACAAAAAAAATGGTGATAACTTCAGGGCCAGCAACTAGGCAGCTTAAACTTCGACAAACGGAATCATATAGGCAACCTGATCTCACAAACAAATCATATAAAAAGTTCAAAATTATAAACTTCTCAAATCAAATACTTATTAAAACATATCATAATGTTGGCTTTTCATGCTTCTCAAGATGAATCACATGGATTTCTTCATGGCCGTCAGTGGACTCCACCTGTCGCCGGAGATCTCGCCGGCCGGTCAGCTGGTTCTTCAACCGTCGGCCGGTCCAAAATGATCGTGGTCAGTTGCTGGGCCATGTATCAACTTGGATCAAAACGAGAGGTTTCTGCCCAAGAAGAAGTAGGCTCGGCCCACTTAAGGCGGCCCATTTGGAACGAGAATAAGGTGAAAATTTCTGTCTAATTCCAACATTTCCATTCAAATAGTACAAGAGGTGAGTTGTGGGTCCACTTGTAATCAAATAGTAAGAACAACTTTGTTCTGAAGGGAGCCTTGGATTGGAGAAATATGGAGTTAATAAATTTTATTTTGGATAAAAAAATTTTACATACAAACGGTTCGAAATTAATTACCAATTTTTTTAATATAGAAAAAGCTACTTTTATTTTAGTTTTTTTCCCTATTATGAACTCTTACATGGAGAAGTATGTTAAGTTTGAACCAATTGAAATGCATGAAGATGAATATTAGCAAGATTTTCATTAATTATTTTTACAAGCGTAGTTGTGAGAGATAGTCCTTCCATCAAGGATTGGCACATAATTTTGTAAACCAAGAGAAGCTTGGGAAGTTTTTTTATTGTGTACGTAGATCCTTCCCTTAGTAGGTCATGAAAACACATGGATGTCTTTTATTGGTGGAGGCATCATGTTTTCCCTATAACAAAAATATTAGATCGGTATTAATTAAAGCAATAGCACGTATTAATTAAAAAAAGAAGTATAAATATTAAATGACTTTTAGAACTTTTTATTATATACATAGAGAGATTCATCCTTCCACCCGGAGATTATGAAATATGAAAAAAAATGACAGATTCATTGGAAAAGATTTATATTCTTTGTTTTCTTTTTGTATTTATATTCTGTTCATGGGTAGCATATAAGAGGCAATAGTGGCTCGTTGATTTTAAACTTTTCTTCTCATATTTTCTAGTGTATGCATTTTAAATTTTGGCTGCCATTTTATAGTTTCCAACCTGCCTTTCAAGAGTATTTTGTAATTTTTAAAATTTTGGCTGCCATGCAAGATATGGAATTAACCATTTTTCCATATTTTCATTTTTATAAGATTTTAATCTTCTCTGAGTTATGATTAATTGATTCGAATAATTAATTGTTCAAATAAAGGAAACAATAAGTTCAAAAATAATGAAAAAAAAAACATAAAGATAATTCTGGATGGAGGGATCTCCTTGGGAATAATCTAGTGCTCAACTGTTAGTAATATATTACATAATTAACAAAATAAAAAAAATGCTAAACAGAAATGGAAAAAATAATTTGCCACTAAGAAGAGTATTATAAGGATACCACTAAAACATATCTCCGGCTCTAATTATAACAAAACATGCCATATGAAAATATAAACATTACATCAGAATACAAAAAAAACAAGTACATCAAAATGCCAACATCTTATATTAAATAAGTGAACTTTGGCAACACAATTATAGATTCACTTAGCAGCCCTAGCACTTTATGAGACAAGTTGTATATATTCATACCATCTAAAGGTTCAATGAGTTTACATTGCCAAGAGGTCCATCAAATTCTTTTGCTTCCATGAAGAAAGATATAAACAGGATGCACAAAACAAACATCAAGTTCAACTTTGGTTCAGCAGAGCAATTCTCCACTTCTTATTTCTTCCGAGGTGACAAATGGAAACAACTACGACATCTATTCCTTAGGTTGCTTGAATTGATTTATTTAATTGTACATCAAAAAATTTGGAAGGCATGCCGATTTCAAAGACTTTGAATCACGTCCATATGTTTGTTACATTTACTTTGTCTGCACACTTACCCCATCTTTCCCGGCAATTATAACAGCAGTCGCCATGTCCAAGAACAATCCATGTTCTACAACCCCTTCGAAGGTTGAGATCTCCTTTCCAGCTGCTAGTGCATCTTTAATAGGTGTCTTGAAGTACAAGTCAATGATATAATTTGAATTGTCCGTAACATAGGGTTTTCCATCTCCATCCAATCTAAGTTTAGCCTCACATCCTTCTTCGTTAAACAACTCTTGCAGCCTCGTCAGATTATACTTCCAACAGAACTGCACAACTTCAACTGGCATCGCCAATCCACTTCCACCTAAACCAGTCACAAGTTTTGTTTCGTCTGCAACCACAACAAACTTATCAGATGCAGCTTCCACCATCTTCTCCCGAAGTAAGGCCCCTCCACGTCCTTTCACGAGGTTCAGATCTGGATCTACCTATTTCAATCGAATGAAATACAATTGAGCTTTGAATAAGCAAGAAAAGACAGAATAAAGCATGAGAAAAGCAAACGGTTGCCAATAAAACTGTCCAGTGTTGATCCACCTTCTATTAGCCTACTCAACAACCTTTTAAACAGAATCAAAAGGAGACACGAGGGTGTTTTAGGAATTTACTTTTGTATATTTAGCTGAGCCTCTATTGATACATCCCAAAGGGAAATAAATCAACTTTACTGCTGTGTGCCTTGATGGAATATTTGGCAATTAATCATGAGAATTCTCCTTTATCCTGTTCGCAATGGAGGACGAGAATGCAGCCTGTTGTGGTTCTTGTTATGGTGACTTCTGCACTCCCTTATACCTACCTAAGCTTGTTTGACCAGATCAAATAATCACAGTTAGAGATTGGACGCCAGTAGTGGAAAGGTTGGATGGTTAGAAGTGCAAGATTCTCTCATGTGGTGGAATACTCGTCTTCATAAAGTTGGTTTTTTCTGCGAATATACCATGTCAGTTGTTTTAATGCCAGAGCAAATGTTGAAGTGAATGTCCAGCGACAGAGACTATTCTTCTGGAACCAATCATGCAGAGAGGGTAGAGGGATTTGTTTAGTGCCCTGGACGAAGTTTTTCATCGGACAAATTGAAGGAGGATTGGGGATCCAAACACAAAGATGATTGAATATAGCACTCCTAATGGGTTGCAGATTTGTGTACTAAGATTGTTCTATGGTGTTATATTCTATTTTCTTCCCATGGATGGTGCTGTCTTGGGAAGTGAGAGCTAACATGTCATGAAAGCTCATCAGTTTGGACAGAGGTGAAAGAGAATTCTATATATAATCAAACCTTTCTTTTCAGTTTCTTTGGAACGGCTCTGATTTCCACTTCTTCGGGGGATGAATGAATTGTGGCCTGCTATCATTAGTATTAAGTAATTACAATTGCAAATATAGAGATGTTAATTTCCTAATGGCTTAAGCTTTCGTAAAATTGGTAGCACATCAAATTTAACATGGTTAATCAAACTTTTTCGCCCTTGGTAGGTCCATGCGGTGGACCAGGTTTGACCAACGCAGTCAGCAGTATACCAATGAGTAGTAGTATTAAAAATCAAACACTAAGATGTCACTCTTCTTAAGAGCTTACACTTTTAAGAAAGTTGGTAGCCCATCAAATTTGACAATTAACTTATCCAAGAGTCTAAATTGTAAGCATTGATTTTTTTTATCAGCAAGAATCTGTGGTTCAATGCTAACATGGGGGTAAAAACAATTTAGGGTGCTTGGATGCCACACATAATACTATATTTAAAATCTATATATTTCACTAATTTTTTTAAAAGGCTATATTTGGTTATATTAGAAAATATATCTTTATTATATAGGTAGGATTATACAATCCTGTATTCTCATATGCAATTCCGATCCTACCTCAGAAAGCAATCTTGACAAGCTTGCTTCCAGGGTCATAATGTATAAGACGATACGGAAACGTATACCTTGTTCAGTCATCATGGAGGACACAATTTATCTATTATTTGATTGTGGGATAGCCACAGGGGTTTGATGATTTCAGTCAATAATGCTGGACAACATGTTTGATGGGAGATTGGAGTTGAGATTGAGTTCTTTCAGAGGTGGATCACACATATGTTTCATCAAGACAGAGAACAACATCAATTGGTATGTTGAGGGCTATGTTGAGAAGGAAAGATTGTATATTTCAAAGAGTGTGCGCATGGTGAAGTCTTTTTGTAAGACTGACTATTTGAGTGATACAAATAATTACTTGTACGTGAAATTTCTGTAAAGTCTCTAGTAAAATAAGTGTCACATTGTCAGCTATCCTTTTTCATCTGAAAGAATGAACCGGATGAACACAAAAAAACATCTAACTAACAATACAATGTCTGTTTTTTTTGTCATACGAGAATCCTGAACCAAATGAAAGGGGAACATATTTTAGGTAAGATGACACTGAACTAAAGAGAAATGTAATGGAGACCAAAGCCAAAGACACTTAATAAAGTTTCATCATTTGTTAAATCCAATCTTAATACAATGGCACTAAAGAAAACTTCCCATGTAATCACAGCTGCTCTGTTTTATGAGTCTAATCAAATGACTTGAACAATTGAAAGTTCGTGCACTCACATGAGCTACTGAGCACATAGATATGCAAGTTCTTTACCCTGGAAATATTAGTGAACGGAACATTTCTTATTCCCAGCTATTGCAAATTCCTAACATAGAACATGTTCCGACTAGAAATATAAAACTAATGAATCGAGTGCGACCTTGATGCAAACTATTAGCCAAAAAAAATCCTGGAAGAACTACCTCATCGGCACCGTCGATCGCGAGATCGATCCGGGGGTGGTCGTCGAGCGTCGAGAGGGGGATACCAAGCGACAGCGCCTGCTCGTAGGTGCGCTTGGACGTAGGCACGCCGACGATGCCGGAGAGCTTGCCCGCGGAAAGGAGCGCGCCCAGTTCAGCGACGACGAAGGCGGCTGTGGAGCCGGTGCCAAGGCCGAGGACCATGCCGCTACTGACGTACTCAACGGCCTTGAGGGCGGCGAGCTTCTTGAGGTCGTCCTGGGAGAATACGGAGGAGGGGGGAGGGGAGGGCGAAGGAACGGAGAGGGCGCGCACCGGGGCCGCCAGACGGCGGCAGCGGCGGAGTGGATGGAAGGCGTGGCGGCGGAGAGAGGTGGCGGTCGAGGAGGGGGCGGAGGAGGAGAAGGATGCAGCAGCCATTTCAGAGAGGAAAGGAGGGATTTTTACCAGGAGGCGGAAACAAAGATTGGAACTTTGGGGGAGAGCCGGAGAGGAGTCAGGGATTTTTGCATACGAAGGAGACGAGTGTTGGAGTGGTTGGTGAAAATGTAGTTCGGTCCGAAGGGTGATTTGGTAAACAAAAAATGCTCATGATATTAATCCCGAAATATTTACAAATTTTCGGCTGAATTGATTTATAAAATCATTTAAATATTTACAAATTTTCGACTAAATGATTTATAAAAGGATATTATTATTATGACTCTAAAATATATTATTATCATTCCATCATCTAAGTGTTGAAAATTTAGATTGAAAATATTGAGCATTTTTATCCTTATAAAATAAAAAATTTTAGTTTTGAATTATTTTCACTAATTACCTCTAAACTATCGTGATTTTTTACATCTAATCTCAAATTGTGAACTTTATTTTTTGGGTACCTAAACTATCATAATTTTTTCAATTTGATCCTTTTCGTCCAATTCTATCAACTTCTCCGTTATTTTTTATTTTTTGCATTTGTGAAAAATCTATTATACCTCTGATTCGAATGTTAGTTCATTTTACATAAAATAATATCAATAAATATAAAATAAAAAAATGGCCACATGTCACCGGAGGGGGTCGCCCCCATCCTTGCGACCTCCGAAGGTCGCAGGGAGCCGGAGGTCGCAAGGAAGGGGGGGTCGCCCCCCTCCTTTCCTTCGCCGCGCGACGCTCGGGGCAAGGGGCTGGGGGTCGCCCCCTCTCTGCGGCCTCGCCGGGAGGGAGGGGGACCCCTCCTTTCTTTCGCCCGCGCGGCACAAGGGGCGGGGGTTCGCCCCTCCCTGCCCCCACCCCCTTGCACTCGCACGGCGAAAGGGAGGGGGGTCGTCGGTCTCATTATTTTATGTAAAAATGAACTAACACTCCAATTAGGGGTATAATGAACTTTTCACGAATGTGAAAAATAACAGAAAAATCGACGTAATTGGACGGAAGGATCAATTTGAAAAAATCGCGATAGTTTAGGTACCAAAAAATAAAGTTTATAATTTGAAGTTAGATGTGGAAAATTATGATTGTTTAGAGGAAATAACCCTTTAGTTTTTGAACGAGAAGAGCCATCAAATTAATATTCAAGGTTGTCTATTTTTAATGACTTTCTGAAATAAGGCCTTCTAATAATTGTTACTACACATATGCATTATTAATATGCCCACTTCTACTTTGTAATTATTTCTCAAATACAGATAATATTTCATTAATTACTCATAATTAATACTATCTTTTCATCATTAATCCAAATTGTTATTGATTCCTTATTTATCTACTTTATATTTCATAATTTCCTTAATATTTTTCATTCAAAACTTGTTACTCATTATTTTCATATTAATTATATCTTTTTAACCCACCATTCCTGATCAAATCACCATTTTTTTTCCTTTATCCTAACGATTTTTTATTTCTTTAATCAAGAGTTTAATTCCTTTTTTATTTTCGTTTTAATTTATTTTCAATTAAAATGTGATAGCATTCACAATTTTCTTTATTAACCGATACTTAGAAATGTTTAAGATGGACACTATTAGGGAAAATAAATAAAAAGTAAGGATTACGTGGGCCCAAAATAAATCCATACACATATAGACTATAATTGATTTACAAATTTATCTTAAATGATGTTTATCAAAAAGTATCATCGGTCTATGAATCAACTGTTCATCGATTTATGAATGAACTGCAAATTGGTAGCTGATGCGGTCCAATTTCGCATCAAACTCGTTTTTTATCAAAAAGAAAAAAAATAAATCGGTTGAACTAGAGAACCGACACCTATTGAACTGGTTCAATCTGGTTTGAATTAGAATTTATAAAAATCATAAAAAGAGAAGTTAAAAAAGAAAAAAAAAAATAGTGTTAAAAGGAAAGTTAAAGAGGAGGAAAAGAATGAGATCTAAAAAATAAATAAAAATATAAAAAGGTAAGTATTAAAATTTGAATAATATTGAAAAGGAAACCTTCAAATGACATAAAAATAGAAATAAAAATGAAAACCTTAAAGAAAAATAAAATAAAATAAAGAGAATTTAAGATAAAATATATTAATGCAATCTCTACCATCACTAAATACTAAATGCAAATAATTTAATAATAGACTATTAGTTGGTCATTTCTATTTATCATTATTATAATTTTAAATAAATATATATTATATTAGTTTTTTTATTATTAATAAGTTATCAGAACAATATTAATATATTATATCATATAAATTATACCATATTTTTCAAATTATTATACACAATGTTATTTTTTAAAAAAAATCGACAACAATTTAAAGTAGGTCCATAACTTCCTTAATCCTTTATGTTATCTATTAAGAAATTGAGTTCCAAATTGAGAAATGAGCAGCCTTGAGTTGGAGCCACATAAGACGTTAGAGAATAGATAGCATGCTCCTGAATTTACATTCGCTTTTGGGATGTAAGCAAAAATTTAAAACTTCGGAATTTTTAAAAATCAATGGACATTAAAATTTTAATTCTTCTTAAATTCAAAAAGAATCTGAGACATTTCGTATCTAGAAAAGTCATCCAGTGAGCCTGATGGAGATCTATATAATTAAAATGATAGAAATATGCTATTATTATTATAAATAGTTATAGTATACGTCAAAATATTCAATAAACATATTTTTTTGTTGAATTACATTTTCTCTCATTATTTTTATTTTTAATCACTTTTCAATAATATGGATTATTTTCATCTATCTTCTTAAAAATTTACCGAATTTCCACCTCAACCTATAATATCAGGAATTAGTCATTTTACCTTTCTTGCACTATAAATCGCATAAAAGACCTTAACCTTTCATTTATTCTCAAATCTAGTCTGAAATTTTATTTTTTGCATAAAAAGTTATGAACTTTGATTTTATTCTCAAATCTAATCTAAACTTATATTTTTGCATAAAAAAATCATGAACTTTAATTTAACTCTCAAGTTTAACCCAAACTATTATTTTTAAAATTTTAAACTTAGTTATAAATGTAGCCTATTATTGTATTATTATTAATAAAATTATAAATCTTAATGAAATAAAATTATGTACCCTTTTTATATTGTTATCAAAATCGTATTTTTTCACCATACTTGAATATCAAAATAGAAAATAAGTAATTCTATAATAAAAATAAAAAAAGTTTGATAGTTTATCTCTTTTGTTTATATTTAGAATTTTTATTTGTCTCAAATAAATATTAATAATTAAGTACTGAATTATGAGTTTATATATTGCATTTTATATCCAGGAGCAAAGTAAAAAAAGTATTTGAACAATTATCTTCTTTCTTTATTCATTAAATTTTGTTAATATTATTATTATACTTTTGATCTGTAAAATATATATTAATTATTGAAGAATACATTTAAATATTTTAGTTGAATATATTTATTTTATTATCATCCTGTCCGGTTATTCAAGTTAATCGGTCCGACCCAATTTGACTTGACCGGAAATTTTTTCGAGTCGATGTCTGGTCCGAATTTTGATAAACATAGATTATTTTTTAAAAAGATTACCACTTATTAATTTATCAATAATGTATATGATATTATTTAGTATGTATATGTAAATGATTTTGAACCTCCTAAACTTAAATTACAATTCTCATCTATAAAGTTAAGATTTATAAAATAATTAATATTTTTAAAAATATGATATAATTAACTAAATTTTATTTGGTTAATATTTATATTTTTTTTAATAATAAGACAATAATAGGCTACATTTATAACTAATTTTAAAATTTTTAAAATAAAAGCTTAAGTTAGATTTGAGACTTAAAATAAAGTTCAAGATTTTTTATACAAAAATATATATTTAGGCTAGATTTGAGAACAAAATCAAAGTTGGTGACTTTTTATGCAAAAAATAAAAGTTCATGCTACATTTGAAAATAAATCGAAAGTTACGACTTTTTTATGCAATTTATCCTTAAAAATTTTTCACTTTGCCCCACTATCAATATATTTACTCTTTTATTTATCCACCTCTCATTATCATTTTGAAATAAAAGGAAATGAAAATATGTAATGAAAAAACAATACATTACTCCACGTTTCATTTTATATTTCAGATGGACGACTACATTTTTATATTTGTAGTAAAGGGTAAATTATAATTGGACAAATAAAAAAATCTAGAGTAAACATTACGGGCATTCATTGAATGGACCCGTTGAAAACTTAAGCCACTGAACCCGACTACAAAGCCAATTGGGTTGGGTAGACTCAACTCGGCCATAACCTTGATTAGGTCGAGTATGATTTAAGAAATTATAACCGATTTTTTTTGTTTTTCTATTTTTAAAATTATACTTTTTCCATTTAATTTAAATATATATTTCTATAAATTTAAAATAAATATTATAAATTTTGAAAAGAAAATGATATGTATTATATTACTTACGGGTAATGCATTTTCTAGAGAACTATTATATATTATTTGAGCGTGTTAATTAATATTTCGAATTCTACTTTAACTACAAATCTCTTTGGATTCAAAGAAGTAAAAGAAAATTGTCTGATATATATTGTATATTTTCTTATCATGAGATTGCTAAGGAATTAATTTATTTCCTTATTACAAGATAGGTGTCCTATTTTTGAGATTAATATAGAGTCTCAGTTGATCTCTAATTTTTATCATATGTTAAAGGGAGCGTCTATATAAACTCTCTAGGGATTCCAAAGAGAAATTAATCTGATTTTGTAATCCTCTTCTGGTTCTTCCATCTAATAAAATACAGCATCGTCTTAAATTTCTCGAGTTTTCTCGCGGTGCATAATTTCTCTCGTACAGAAATTCTAACAAACTGGTATCAGAGCAATGCTTTATCATCGATCCTCCATCAGGTGTAGAGATGGCACCGCATAACGTGAACATCGAGAAATTCACGGGACGAAATAATTTTAGTCTCTGACAGATCAAGATGAGGGCACTTCTGAAACAACAAAGAGTCTAAGCGTCGCTCGCGAACATGCCGAAGAACAAACCAAAGGAGGAAGACTCGAAGGGCAAAAAAAAAAAAGAGTCCGACCTCGCAAGTTTGGCGGCATAGTAAGAGAAGGTGCACTTTATGATTCTGTTGTGTCTGACGGACGAGGTGATTATCAAAGTCGCCAATCAAGAAACGGCGGCTGGTTTGTGGTCGAAACTTGAAAGTCTCTACATGACCAAGTATCTAACCAACAAGTTGCTGTTGAAGTAACGTTTGTTCACCCTCCGCATGCAAGAAGGTACCTCTGAAAGATCTTGATCAGATGAATACTCTGTTGATGAAATTATGAAATATGGATGTGAAAATTGAAGATGAAGATGATGTCCTACTTATATTGGTGTTTCTTCATCTATCGTACGAAAATTTCGTTTAATTTATTATCATCGAAAGAGACACAATTACTCTGGAAGAAATAAGATCGAGTCTACATACTCGTGAACTTCGTCATAGGGCGTCTGGCAAAGCTGTGGAGACTCAGGCCGCATGGTTGCTAACAACCGCAGAGAAGACAAACCCTAAAAAATATAAGTCAAAGAAGAACGTCAACCCGAAGGACATCAGCAACTATTGTAAAGAACCGGATCACTGGAAGAAAGACTGCACTAAGAAGAAGAAGAAAAAAAACATGGTTGCTGCAGTAGCTCATCAGAATCGCAAATCTGATGATGATTTGACTCTCATTGTGTCTTATCAGAGATGTTTAGGGAAGAGTTAGGCTCTCGACTCAGAATATTCCTATACTATGCACAGAGAGTAGTTCTCAATTTATCAGAATATTGATGGTGGAAACGTCATCATGAGTAATGATGCATCCTGTAAAATAATTGGAATCGGCTCAATTCAGATCAAAGTCATGACAATCGGGTGAAAACATTGACAGAGGTTCGTCATGTTCCACAACTGAAAAGAAATATGATATCGTTAAGAGTTTTGGACTCCAAAGGATGTCGAATGAATGTTGCAAGAGATGTTCTCGTGGTCATCAAGAGTGATGTTGAAGTCATGAAAGGAGTCAGACAAAAGTTCTTGTACATACTACAAGGCACAATAATTTTTGGTGTGGCTGCAGTAGGTAGTTCGTCCAAATTAGAATCAGAAGCACCCAAGTCGTGGCACATGCGACTTGGACATATGACTTAGTAAACGCAATCTTTTGGATGGTCAGAAGATATCTGAAATCGGATTCTGTAAGCACTATATTTTTTACAAGCAAAAATTACAACAATTTAGTAAAGTCGTGCACAAGACGAATGCAACACTCGATTACATCCACGCTGACTATTGGGACCCCTCTCGTGTTCCATCTCTATGAGGTTGTAGATACTTCTTATCTGTGACAGATGATTACTCAAGGATGACATGAGTATTCATGATGAAGCACAAGAGTGAGGCATTTGAAACTTTCAAGCAATGAAAGACTCTGGTGGAAAATCAAACATCGAGAAAAGTAAAACGTCTTCGTACATATAATGACTTCAAGTTCTGTTCGTCTGAATTTGATCGATTATGCAAGGATGAAGGCATTGCCAAACATCACACTGTCAAAGATACACCACAGCAGAATGGTGTAGCAGAACGCATGAGCAAAATTCTTATGGAGAGGGCACGGTGTATACTCTCTAATTCTGGTGTAAATAAGTCATTCTAGGCTGAGGCTGTCAGCACAACATGCTACCTTGTCAATCAGAGTCCTGCAATCGCAATCGATCTAAAGACTCCCATTGAGGTATGGTCAGAAAATTCTGTTGATTATATTAATCGAAAGTGTTTGACTGTCCAACATATTATCACGTCAACGAAGGAAAGTTGGAACCAAGGCCAAAGAAGAAATTTTTGTGGGATATGGTGCATGTGTAAAAGGCTTCAGAATTTGATCTCCCTTAGAGCACAAGGTTATTCACAATAGAAACGTATCTTTTGATGAGATGTCTATGTTCAAGTAGAAATCAGATGTTGTTGACTCAGTAGAGGAGGGTGTCAACAAATAGGTGGAGTTTGGATTAACTCTAATTCAGAATTGACCAAAAGAATCTCGTCATGTTGAACAACCAGAGTTTGATGAGCAAGTAGAAGAAGCAACGACAAGTCTAGCTACAGAACGTGCTCGCAGGCAAGTAGATCCTTTTAAGCGTTATGATTTTGAGGACACCTTTTAAGCGTCAGATCAAATTACAAGAATTTTATCGCATGTGCAAAATCAGAATAAGGACTGGCGGCGACAGAGAGTGTTAGATATCTGATTGTAGGATTCAATTCAAGGTGAAAATTTGTTAGTTAACGTCTTGAATTTTAATTTAACTAAAAATTTGTTTGGACTCAAATTCTGAAATAAAAGAAAATATGTTTGTCATATTATGTATATTTTTTTATCATAAGATTGTTAAGAAATTAATTTATTTTCTTATTACAAGATAAGTGTCCTATTTTTGAGATTAATATAGAATCTCAATTGGTCTCTAATTCCTATCGTCTGTTAAAGAAAGTGCCTATATAAACTCCATGAGAGATCCAAAAAGAAAATAATCTGATCTTGTATTTTTCTTCTATTTTTTTCATCTAATAAAATTTTGCATCGTCTTACATTTTTCGAATTTTCTCGCTATACATAATTTCTCGCGAAAAAATTCCAACAGAACGAATGATGAGCCTTGTAGTGAATTTTATTTGCTACATTATTTGAAGCATCACACCGTCTCCATCCATGCACTCGATTTAATGCAAGTACAGTAAAAAATGATGAGCCTTGTAGTGAATTTTATTTGCTACATTATTTGAAGCATCACACCGTCTCCATCCATGCACTCGATTTAATGCAAGTACAGTAAAAAATGATGAGCCTTGTAGTGAATTTTATTTGCTACATTATTTGAAGCATCACACCGTCTCCATCCATGCACTCGATTTAATGCAAGTACAGTAAAAAAAATCCCAAATTTTGTGTTCTTTGTGTGGGCGAGAACTCGTGCGGGTGGGATTAAAGAGAGGATTACAAAAGTTTTATTCCAAACTAACAACAGTAGTTTGTCCCAAGGGGGGTGTTCTCATGCCCCAATTCACTAGTACATCATTAGCTATGGTATTGACGATTCCACAATGCATTTATATTCCTCTCGTAATCCTAATTTTTCTTTTAATTCTTCTTCTTTTGCCAAACGTTTACCTAATTATAGCATATGGGATTCCTCGATTAATGCGACATCAAGGATCATTGCCCTTTCAAATCATGTCTTAAAACTAGTTTGCCTTTTTTTTTAATGATATTTGGAAGATGTCTCAGCTCTTAGTTTGTCCATTTTGAGATTGGAAAAAATGAATCACGTTATGAAAATATAGAATTTATAGTGCAATATATGCAGGGTTTATAGTTTAATTCAATATAAGAGTTTAGGATTTATCGTTTTAATGAGTCATTATGAAAATTTAGAATCCTGACAAGAATGCTCGCAACTGCGTGAGTATGTTTAGGCTTTTGTAGCAATAAAAAAATCTCATGACCCAAGTACTAAGCTGATGATTAATCTGCTATTTATGTAAACACTATGTTTGCGGAAAAGACAATATATATGCAATAAAACTAGTTTTTAACACACATCTTTGCAAACTATTTAACTCACAATGCAAGGATGTTTCTATATATTTAATCTTATTTCAAATTCAAGTTTAGTCCTATATTTCTTAAAACATTAAGAAATTAGCCAAGAGCTATGTGATGAAGTAACAAGGAGATTACTATTATTATTATTTCTGGTCGGCCCATTATCACCACTGAACAGGGCTTAAGGGGTGCTGTAATGAAGTAACTGGGCTGGACTCTATTCCACTGGGCTAGTTGAGTTTCTTATCCGTGACAGTTGGTTTGGGGCCCAAAAGTGGAATTGAGTTGAATCGTATTGGAGTTGTTTATTTTTTTTAATATATATTTATATATTTTAAAATAAAGCAAGTATAATATGACTAAAATAAATGATAGAAAACTTAAAATTTTGTGTTATATTTATTAATTAATATTATAATTTCGTGTTCATCCGATTCAAAACAATGATGTAATTCAATAGGATCCGAAAGTGATAGGTCATGATGCTCAACTCTAAGAAGTGGGTCAATCCAGTGACTGATGCAGTCAGCTGCTACCTTTTTTTTTATTTTGCAAGGCCAAGCAAATGTAAGTACTCAAACTGCTGCCACTGTGCTCTTGTGAAATTGTGATTGCTCCATCTCGGCAATCAGACATATTTTGGGATCCACCTTCTTGTCCATTCTCAAATGGTTAAACCTCATAGGGATATCTAAATTATCTTTTTTTTTAAAAGAGTTAAACTTTAACTTGCATGCAAAAAATGCATCATCGTACACTCATAAGAAAGAGCTTCATCACAAAAAATCATATCTCCTTGCATTCGTCCAATACTCGCAAGGAGATCCGTGGCCCTATTACAATATCGATTACAATGAGATACGATACAAACATGAAATGTCTCAATGAGATGTCAAATTTCTTGCATAATGTTCAAAATCTTCCAAGGGCAGCGAGTCATATGGTTGATTATCTTCATTATAAATTATTAAGTTGATTGATTTAGAAGCTAAGAAGCTCAATTCTCATACCATATTTTGAGCCATATTAATTTTTCTGCTAATTTTCTTTTTTTTTCTTCGCCTTAATTTCTGCTAGCTTTCTGGACATGAATAAATGTTAGAGATCGCTGATAAATCAGAAATCCAAATCCTGACAGACATCATTTCTGAGATGTAAACCGACCCAAATCATCACAACTTTTCCCACCTGGACATGTAACCAGATCGCAAAAAATGATTTAGGCTGAGGCATCAGAGAGTAGTAGCACTTTTCGAGTCGATATCTTACATATGGAAAAATTTCTGCATCAAAGTTACTGTGATTGCCTCTGTAATAAATGTTATCCGGCTCCTAAACCTCTTTTTACCTGTAGATGTAGTCTTTTTTTAGGGATGCGATCTCCATCTGTAGATTACATTATTGTGAAGGGATCTGCTTTAGTACTATTGTTGTTCTTCCTGCTACCATACTACTAACAATGCCATGAGAGAGAGCTCTTTTTTTCCAATCCCTTACTTTGTCCTGTCCTCCCATCTTTCTTCAGTCCACCTCCGTGGTTCAGCTTTAAGCTTTATCGGATTTTGTGACAGCGCCTTGGAGGAGGCAGTGGGCTCTTCTAAGTTCTAACACCAGGGCTCCCCCTTCTCTCTCTCTCTCCCCCCTGCTCTTCTTGTCACCCTTGTTTCTTGCTCCTTTTCCAGCGTTTCAATGATCCACCGTGACCGTGACGTCTTGCAACCGGTTGTTCTTTTTATTCCCTGTGATGCCATGACTGCATCATCTTGTCGATGTGCTTATTTGCACTTGAAACTATCAGTTGTTTTTTTTTTCTTTTACTGAAATGAAGCTGCATTAACGCTGCTGTATGAGGATTCAACTAGCGCTACGAAATGATAACACCAAGTTCTGATTGAACTAAACGCATCTGTGACTGTGATCCAGCAGTGCTTTGTTATCTTTAGTTCTGCATTGTTGGGTCCTGCGAATCTTCTAAACTCGACGTCCTTATGCTGAGAACGCCTCACCATTCCCTCATAGGTCTCCAAATTGACCTTTCACTCGCAAGTGTCTGCTCATTAGACTGCAAATTGCTTGACAACTAGGGTCCTAATTTTGTCTCTTGCTCTGCATGTGTCCCTTTCTACCTTACTGCTCATTACCGAAGTATCATCTGGTAACACTATTGCTAAGAGGGGGGAGAGAGAGAGAGATAGTAGTAGATATAATTCCAACCTTGATGCATGGTAGGCCAGTGATTATTCTAATTTTCCCTGATCCATGCTCAGCCAGTTCCTTGGGTGTTGGGGATGAGAGGCTGTGGTATGTGGGGGTGGGGGGACATGGTAAAAGAAAATCATTGCAGAGATCTGCAATTTTGTCACATCGTTGATCGTTCACTCCCCCCTTTGTCCCTATAACTGAACAGGATGCAAACACTAGCATTGCCTTTGGTGGAGTCTTAATCCTCTGTAGGAGATGTCTCACAGTGGCTCCAAGGCCTAAACGACGATAAAGAGAGGAGGAGGAGGAGGATGTGGTGGTGGTGGGGAAGGAAATAAAGGAACCAACTGTGACAGGCCTCTCTCGTCAGTCCCTCTCCTTTACCGTACCCTTCTTTAAGCCTGAAATCCCTTTGTTGAGGTTTCGAGGCTCTTACGCAAGCCAGCTGCAGCTTTAGATCGGTGGTGGATTCGGATACACTTGTCTACTTTTGCCCCTGTAATCCCCCCTGGACTCACGCCATGGAATGCACCTCGTTCTTGTTTGCTTGCTTCTTGTACCGAGGACAGGACGTTCATCATGCTTCTACATGCATGGAATATTGGAATTGGAAGCAGCTGATTACAATTCCTCCGCCAGTACTGGGGCGTTGATCCATGCATATGCTCCATGTCCTGCAGCGATCACGTCTGCAGTCGATCACTGTGCTTGCATTGCACTATGCAGTGTGCAGTAACCAGTCAGATCTCTCTGGTGCCGTTGTATCCAATAGCTTTATAATGAATCCTACTCTTTAATGTCCACTTCTATGCCATTAGTTAGATACTGAGTGAGATTTGGATTGGACACGAATGGAGATAGGATTCGGTCTACGGAGAATTAATTTCCTTTGCATTGGCAGGCAGGCCAAGATATGTAATCATGGTGCTGGTAGCTGAGTTTACTTTGGGTGGGGATGGGAATCATGTCACAATCATCAGTCGTAACGATTCAATCCCATTATATTATCACTGGAAAAATATAATCGAGTGCGTATAAGATGCACCCAAAGAAGATTCTATCACAAATCTTACTTAAAGCAGAAAAAGGAAGTGTATTTGGTTGTTGATGGTTACTTGTGATCTAATCTTGAGCAAATGCGTGGTGCAACATGATTTGGATTGCGATCTAAACACCATTTGGCAAGTGCGAGGTCACTGAATGGTGCTCTTGACTTGAAGCTGGTCCAAGCACTCACAGCCTGCACGCTTGGGAGGCGCACTCCGAAGTAATAAACCATTCAGTGAAGTCAAATCCACTCAAATTTTCGATTTCTTATTTGCTTTTATCTAATTTATAATAGTAAAAAGATCAATCAATCACGATTCTGATTCCGGGTTAGATTTGTTGGATACTAATGATCACTTACATTACATTAATTATGTAAAAAATAGAAAAAGAACAGAGAGCAGCACATTTAGGTCCCAATGAGTGGAACCACTCGGGAAGTTGATGCCCCAGCCTATTCAATTTTGGGGGGCATCATCTCATGGCTCTAGCCCAAGTTGCTCAGGTGGCTGCGGAGGGTTTTTCGTAGGAGTGAATGCAAATAGTGTTGCCTGGAGTTGCTTTGCTCATTACTTCCACCATCACCAAATACAGATAAACATCTCCCACTGTGTGTACTGTAAACTGCGGAAGGATTTGATGGCTCCTTTATTCAAAAACTATTTTATCCTTCTCAGAAGGGTTTAAAAAAAAGGGGTATTCAATGTTGAGTTTTATCTGAGTAATATCAATATCTACTCCTGCTGGCATAAAGAAAGGAACCTTTCGTTCTCTTTCAAATTTACAGAGTATTACTCAGAATTCGACTGACCACCGAGGATGCATATATTTATTTGTTTCATTGCTCTCCATGACCTCAACATGAGGCGTTTGTGAATTATGTCAGAAGAAAGGGCTGCACATAATGGATGAACCTTTTTATCATCTCCTCCTTGCTTCTGATAAGAAAAAAAACATGGACAGTTTTTTAGTTAGGAGGCAACGTTTGACTAGAAACATGGACAGTCAAAAGGGATGCATGCCCCACTAGCAACATTCTCTCCCTTGTGCGAGTGACTTGACTGGCTGAAGCGGTGGAGCCTTTTGTTTCTTTTTCTCCGGTTTATTTTTTCAGAAGGTTGGGCCATCCGTTCTGCAGGCTCATGATGACGAACAGATGCTTTTGTCTCTCCATAAACAGATGCTTTTTTCCCCCTTTGCTCTTGTTTTCCTTTCACTGTGCAGTGTGCAACTTTAGATCGTTGATATTTAACTTGCATATCACTCGTCAAGGAAGTGCTCAGATCGATAAGAAGAAGAGCTTTTTCTTTTGTATAGTTGATTCTGACACTTCTCTGCACATTATGTTTCCTTTTTTCCCTTATTTTGGAGAGAACTTTCAGAAATATATCAACTTGATTGAGCGAACATGCTCGTGTTGTTTAAGAGACACAGAATTGGAAGCACAAGAAGAACAATATCATCGTCAATGGGTGCAGCAAACGCATTACAAACAAATTTCTTAGATGATTCAGAACTGTGAAACTGAAGTTGAGACTTGGAACAATCATCATTGTATACTCCTACCTTGGAAGAGATTCTCAACTTGTCTTCCTAATACCCTGTGCACATAGTATTTGGCTGGTTGCTAGAACTCGCCACCACATACACGCATTTATGATCTTTTAAACGGGCCACCTTGAAAGTTGAAACTCTGCTCGATCTTCTTTAGAACACCCAATGAGAATGACGCTTCTGCCACATGCAAATCTCACGGTCATAACCAAACGTACTATTCAGACGACACAAATTAATAGGATGATACTAAATTTGCATTTTTATTCGACGGAAACTGTGGTCGCAATCGAAAAAATCTCACAGTTTACCTTATATTTTGATATATAGATTGTGATCATTATGAATAAACAGACAGGAGTCGTTTGCTTAGCTTATGCTAATTTAATTAGTCAAGCCATTTGTCCGTATCCGTTCATACCCATCTTTTAACTAATCACCATCTGATAGTTCGATTATGGTCTGTTAACAACATAAATCATGTACATTTTAACTTATAATTGCTTACACATTTTAAATAAACGGTATAAAGCTGATGTAATTACTTCTGCATTCTCCTTTATGATATATTATGCTAATTTATTGTGCATATCGTATTAGATCAATGTCTTATAACGTCTTCCAAAACATAATTTTGTAACGTGGTGAAATGGGGATTTGAAAGTGTTTATGACATATTTTTCCATAGTGAAAAACTTGAACTTAACGGTAAGAGGAGGATCATCCACATCGCGTGGTAGTTCCAACAAACTTTTCGTGGGATTGAGTGGTCGATTTGTTGATTAGTGCCACAACTGTGATGTTTGTTTAGCCCTAAAAAATGCACTCCTAGTTGAACGGCTATTATTTCCTATATGGTTTTTAAGAGGAAATAAATGAGATTTGTCAATTGGTTGCCTAATCAACAGTTGCATATCAATTATCAACGTCCAATAGTAGGTCTCAATTCATAATGTGATGATGACATTTTTTTTGGAATATATATTAACTATTTGATATTCATGTACTTACTTTTGTCTTGTTATGTGGCATATATATTTCTTAAAAATCTAATCTTTATTTTACCCTAAGGCCTAAGCATGAATCTCATTTATGGTGCATGAAAATTGTGCGTAGGATTGGCAAATTCTGAAGAATAATTTTTTTTTCTTTTGTTTTGACACGAACATGTACATGGACATGGACATGGACAAATGAATGATGTTTCTCCCCTTTTGGGGAAATAAGGTATGGGGATCGTTGTCTACACACTTCTGGTGTAAATGCTATGAAAAATTTCCAAGATTGGACCATCATGTATTGCTGTGCATCTTGCATTTATCGTCTTTTATCATTGCGGTAGGGGGAGCTGAGCGAGGAGCCTGAGATATCATCACCTGCAATGAGAGAGTGCTTTTACTTCTCCTCCCTGGTCCACAACAAAATGGCCGTGGCAATTACTTCTGCAACTGCAATCAAAGAGTCACCAGCTGCAGCGTTGCTCATCTATTCGCCAGCAATAAATAATTGTATGTGTACCCTGCACCTCAAAGAACTCATGAGACAAAGTACTGTATCAGTGCTTAGTGCTCCACAATGTATAATTCAGTCGAATCAGCGATCTTTATTTGGCGGGATTGATATCTGAGAGAATTCAAAACTCTCTCTCTCTCACACACACACACACATTTGAGTTTACTGGGAGTTTATGAACGTCGGTACTTTCAGGCGAAATGCCATCAATCTGCTTCTGAGCAAGCTTCAGTCCGAGAGTAAACGTTTGTGTACTGCTCATGGTGTGGCGAATATACTTTTGTTTTTTGGGGGGCACAGAATTAAGGTTCATTGTGATTAGTCATGCCATAAGTTAATTTAATGGCTATTCATATCATAGAGGTTGTTATGAAAAGTGTTTTATAACTTGTTTAACTACTCGTAGTATCGAATTATGTCAAGTTAAATTAATTAGTATCTGTCATCCTGCCAAAAGCAGTAGAAGTAGAACAAACCATGAACCCTATTGAACAATCACATTACGCAGGTAGCTAATGCAAGCCAGCAAGACCGTGTTTTTCTTTCTCTCTCCTCGCATCGTTAATCCTCAATCTCAATCAGGTCCGGGGTAGTTTTGTAGACGCATTTCGTATGGTAAAAGAGTACATCACATTTCACCTAAAGGGGGAAGAGTAGTCCAATACAAGCACAACATTCACAGCCTATAAGTAGGAGAGAGAAATAGACACTGAGAAGGAGAAAAAAAAAGTGCAAAGGGATGCAAGTGGAGTGTGCTCTGCAACAACAGTGACAACAAACCCTCCGAGTCTTTCTCTCAGTCTAAGAAGAAGTCTTGTCGCCCCCTCTCACTCTCTCTCTCATACATTCTAAAATCCAGACATTTCTCTCTCACACACACACATCTCACTCCCTTTCACTTCGCACTTATAAAACCCCCTCTGCAATAGCCTCGCATTATAATAATAACAGATACTGGAGCAGTTGCCAACAGTAATAATGGACGAGGCCAGAGAACAGCGGAGGGCGGAGCCGCCGCCGGAGTTCATGCCCAAGGACCCAATGGAGTTCCTCTCCCGGTCCTGGAGGACCACCGCGCTGGATGTCTCCAAGGCCCTCGGCCCGCCGCACCACCACCACACTCCGACGGCGCCGTTAGCCCCTCCGCTCGTGATCCCGGAGGACGCAGCTGGGGAGCTGGAGGAGGCGGTCGCCGCGGCTGCGGTTGCCGTCGCCGGGAACCCGTTCACCTTCGCCTCCTCCGCCACGTCGCAGCTTGTCATGGAACGGATCATGTCTCAGTCGGTGAGTTGGGGACCGTTACTTGTTTTCACTCTTTCTTTAAAAAACACATCTTTGTTCAGGAGAAAAAAACTCCTTTTGCCAAATCATTTGCCTGAAACCGTTCAGATTTTGTTTCAAGTCTTTTTCTTTTAATCTCTTCTGTTTCATTTACAACTATTAACAAGAGTTCGAGAGAAAAAATTTCCACAAAATATAATTTTTGTTTCCTCTGTTTCGTATGTGTGTTTTTTTGTTAGCCTGCTTTCCGCCTAATGGCTCTAAAGGCTAACTTCCAACACGAGATGCTCTGTTTTTGCTTTAGACATGGACATGAATAGCTGCAGCAACCATTTGTTCCGCATTCCTCTGCTGTTGTCTCATGTTTTTTTTAAAAAAGTACATTATTTTCTCGGAAATTCATGTCTTTTAGCAGATATTTCTTCACATCTTAACAAGTATTTTAAACTTGCATTTTGCTCTGAAATCGTAATACTAATTCAAGTAATAAACTATTCAAACACATCCAGCGACGACTTTGGGCGATTTCTGAGAATAGTATCTGAGTAATAATGATAAGAGGGCCATAATGCATATATTATTGAGCATTCAAAATGTAACACTAAGCAACGAGAAGGAATTGGCACTCTTCAATGCTTAAAGTCTATGTTTACTGTTTAGGCATGATTTCTGTTTAATTCCATGTTTCTTTTGCAACCATGACAGGAAGTGTCCCCTCTCACCTCCGGCAGGCTCTCTCACAGCAGCGGCCCACTTACCGGCGGTGGATCGCTCTCTGACAGCCCTCCGGTGTCCCCTTCCGAGATGGATGATGTCAAGGTCTTACTGCAATCCTGTTCTTTCCACCTAATTAATACTGAAGTAAAGACTGGTCCTTTCTGTAACATCTATGCATGTTACTACTTGAGATAGGAGTTAGGTCTCGATGCTCTCTATTTTTCCTCGTTTTTTTTTCTTTTATTTTGTGCGCCTAAAAGAGTCCGAATCCAAGGTCTTTGTGCTAACAATTTTCTACTTTTCTTTTTTTTTTTTATTTGTTCTGCGTTTTGAGTTGTTCATTCTCGTTTCTTGGGTGAAGAAAAAATTAAGTCCCTTATAAGTTGCATACTTGTACCGAAAGGTTTGATTACTAATAGAGCGGAATGACGTCGTATGATCCATGTAGCCGACCCCACCTAATGGGATAAGGCTTTGTTATTGTTGTATAAGTTGCATACTTGCATCACTGACGAGAAAGTTACAGTTTCCAGAGAGAGAAACAAAGTTCTCAGAGAAAGTGTGAGCATGAGAGAGAGGAAAAGAGATTCCTTTCTCCACGATCTGCATCGCCAGGAGTGTAATTTAATGGCTGCCATTTTTTTTGGACTTTGAGCTCTTCTACTAGTGACCCGCACTCCCTCTTATTTCCTATTTCAGACCTCTACTTCCCCACCCACGTAGCCTCTATTAACCATTAATTTGCTCAACAAACCTTCACACACAGTTCAAATCTCCAGGTTCATTTGCTCCCAATGCTTCAAAACTAGTACTACTCATGTGTTCACTGTTCGGTAGTTTTTTGCTTGTACTAATACAAGGTCGTCTGGTCAAAGTTGTTGTAAATATGGTCTAAAGATGACCCCGAAAAAAGGGTTAAGGGTGAAATGGGTAGGTTGGGGCATTAAAGAACAGAGGTAGATGTGCATTCCGGACCTCCGGTCAATAAAAGAAGTGTGTGATGGCGTATTGTTTTGTCTCGTTGCCATCTGAGCAAAGACTGTGTTGCTACCTGTGGCCTATTTTTTGGCTTTGTTTGAGTGCAAAAGAAGGTTTGGCTGCTTTTTCCAGAACCTGTCTAGGTAAAGAAGTAACCACCCTCTGTAAAAAGAGTACAGCATCGCCAGTGGTTGCCTCCTCCTGTTTTACTTCACTGCCCTGCCCTCCTCAATCTTATATACCACCTGCCCAATCTCTGATTAGTTATTGTTGGAAAAGATAATCCTTTTATTTTAAAAGAAATTTATTGTTTGAAAAAGAGGAAGTACAAGTTAAATTTATTTCTCATATGTTCGATCTCTCTAATTCGATTTTCTGTACAGAGGAGTTTAAAATACGTCTTGGGTTTATCAAAGAGACATTTCACAGTTTAGTTAGAACTCTGTAAAATTCCTGTTTCCCCTTGTAAAGATTGGATTTTGAATGACTTATTGATGGAATCCCAACTGTGGATGGAAACTATGCAGTACTGCAGGACCAGTAACACAACGAAGCCCCAGGCACACAGGGGGACCAGCAAGACTGTCGGGAGGTGGCTCAAGGATAGAAGAGAGAAGAAGAAAGAGGAGACCAGGGCCCAGAACGCTCAGCTCCATGCTGCAGTATCTGTGGCTGGCGTTGCAGCTGCCGTTGCCGCAGTTGCTGCTGCCACCGCAGCTGCATCAGGCTCCGGAAAGGATGACCGCGCAGCCAGGACTGATATGGCGGTGGCATCAGCTGCGACCCTTGTGGCCGCTCAGTGCGTTGAGGCTGCGGAAGCCATGGGGGCCGAGCGCGAACACTTGGCCTCGGTCGTTGGCTCCGCCGTCAATGTGAGGACACCTGGGGATATTGTTACTCTTACAGCTGCTGCGGCCACTGGTAACTAGCTATAATCGCCAGTAACTCCGAATTGGTGCGTTAATTGTTAGCCTTACAGACTGATTCGTGATGTCTGCCTTCAAAATGCTAGCTTTAAGAGGTGCAGCCACATTGAAAGCCAGAGCCCTCAAGGAGGTCTGGAATATAGCAGCGGTTATACCTGTCGAGAAGTCAGGAGGTGGGAATAACAATAATCATCGGCAAAAGAAGCAGCCAAAGGAATTAGACAGCAATGACGGCAGTTTCAATGATGAGCTTGTGGGCGAGGAGAACTTCTTGGGCCTCTGTAGCGAGGAGCTCCTTGCCAAGGGGACTGAGCTCCTTAAACGCACAAGGAAAGGTATGAATTCAGGCACCAGATCAAATTTGATTTACGAGTTGACAAAACACGTCTGGAAATTTGTACTGATATTTGATTTGCTCTGATCATCAGGTGCACTACATTGGAAGGTTGTCTCAGTGTACATCAATAGAATGGGTCTGGTAGGTTTATGGATTTTTTTTTCCTTCTCTCCCACTACTGTGATTTCAGTCTCATGTTACTTGATCAGTTACAGATATTGCTCTTTCTCTTATAAAAAAAAGTATTTTTCTTTCTATGTTGTCCTTGTGATGGATTGGGCTAAACCTACACATGAGGGGAAGTGTTAAGTGCATGTGCCTTTAGGAAAACTATCAAATTTAACAGAGTTAAGTTTATTTTTATTTCGTTTCTGCAGGTTATGCTAAAGATGAAGAGTAAACATGTTGTGGGAACTATCACCAAGAAGAAGAAAAGTAAGTTGGATCAAGTTCACAATTCTTAATTGGCTCTTGGCTGTTGTTGCTCATGTATAAGACAACTTCCATGCAGGTGTGGTAGTAGAAGTTTGCAAAGATGTCCAAGCATGGCCTGGCCGGCACTTTGAAGGTGGCGAGCAGCGCCGATACTTTGGGCTCAGGACTTCAGATAACCGGGTAATAGAGTTCGAGTGCCGTAGCCGGAAGGAGTATGATATGTTCACGCAGGGGGTGTCCCGCCTGATCAGCATTGTCAATGAGAAGAAGCATGCCATCTGAAGGAATATGATACGTTCATGAGAAGAATGCTGTCTCTGTAGATTGTAGAGAACAGGCTGCATGACCCTGACCCACACTGAGACACCAAGAGCATGGAAAGAATGTTTCAAACAAGAAAAAAAAAGAAATACATGTAAAGTGGGTTCCATCACTCCTTGTAAAAAGAGAAAGGACAAGAGTAGTATTAGTAGTATCTGATCGATCAAAGCTTGTATCTTTTCCTTTTTCTTTTGCTTTTTGTTCATGTGGCCTTTGCTTGAAGCTTGTGGGGTTTGTAAATTGGCAAACAGTAAAGTAACATGAAGCTATTTTCAGCTCTTTGTGAGGCAGTGGATGCCAAGAATGTTTGGAAACCTCAACAGCATTAAACCATTTGTATGGTAATGCCGACTAGAGAAAGACTATTCGGATGGGGCAGCCTCATTGACCTCAAACAGTGACAATTGCAGACTCACATGACTGAACAAAAGTTTCCATCAATTGTTTGCTCGTCGGAGAGAGATTCTCCCCATCTCATCTTTTCTTTTTTCAAAATTATGAATAATAATAATAATATTTATGGTTGTTGATGTAACGCCTGCAATTTTAAGAACCATGAAATCAATTTCAAATCAAATTCAATCAGCAATTATGACAAGAAATAGGAATTTAAAACGAATTAAAAAAAAGGAAATATGAACGGACGGAAAAGGTCGATAGGGGAGGTAAATCCTCCCTTGAGTACGCCACGATCGGTCGGCCCTCTAGTCGGCCGATCCTATAAAGGGAGGACGTGAAGGCGACCTCGCGCCCCCTTGGACTTCAGTCGAGCTTCGCCCCTTCGTCTTCTTCCTCTTCTGCGAACACCGGCGACCGACAAGCACACTTATGAGAGACGAAGCAGAGCACGACCTCACCGATAAACAGCAAACGTTTTGACCTCTATTCGATGCATCTTGACCCTCCTTGACGTGCACGAGAACCAGGCGCATCTTTCTACTCCGGCCAATGATGACCGGTAATCATCGGACGACGATAGTAATCCGGCAAACCGAAAACCGTCGAACAAAGGTACCTTAGCGTCTTAAATCCCTAGACGAAGAAATAGTGATCGTTTAATGCATAGGAATAGTTCATTGTGATCCTGTGATGATTACCTATATTTTCCGTATTGTCGTCGCCGTCGTTTGATGGCCAAAAACAAAGAAGAAGTTCAGCGATCCTGTTTTATCGCAGGATCCGATCGATCGATTTTATCAACGGTCGACCGATCCGCTTAAAGAACTCTATCAAGTCCATATCGATCGGTCGACCGGCCTCACCACGGTGGTCGACTGATCTGTTTGTCAACGGACATATCCGACGTCATGATCGATCGATCGGACGCGCAGAGCGCGTCTTCATGACCTTACGACCGATCGACCGACCGTCAGGATGATCAACCGATCCTAGAATAATCGGTCGACCGGCCCTATGTGCACGGTCGATCGATACACAGACATCCAACCAAGAACACGACCGACCGATCCAAGAGGACCGGCCGACCGGTGCAAGAGAACGATCGACCGGTCCACCAGGAACGATCAAAAAATAGGAATGATCGACCGGTCCGACAGTCAGACTCATCGGTCTAAATTAACTTGGATTGACCCACTCAACTCATAATTGGATACTCTAACCAGTTCACATATACTGGCTGAGTCATATTGTACAGAGATTAATGTCCAATTGGGCCCTGATTCATAGATTTCATGATAAGCAAATATAAGTAAAGTAAAGATAAAGACATGAGATTGCCATGTGCCGCCCCAGTGTATAGAGCAAATATCAGAGTAAAGTATAGAGAGGGGCATGTAGCTAGTTGAGGAGACAACGAACCTACTGGTTTGGGATGACCATTGTTCTTGAGATTTCAGGTCTTCTCCCACCTATATCTCGAATGAAGGGTGATGCATTGGTCACACTCCTTTCCCCCAGAGAATATAGAGTATTGAGCCAGATGGACCGATAGTTAACTGAGGAGACAGTGAACCTACAGGTTCTTAAATGACCATGGTTCTTTGAGTGTAGGTTCTTTCACCTACATTTTGAATTGGGTGATGCTTTAACACACACCCCTTCCTTTTTTGAACTTACTGACTTCAGAGATTCAGAGAGGCACATCTGACATCCCAATTAATAAAGTCGAGCTCGTATATGATAACTAACTTTAAGGACATCATAGTAATGTAAAAGACATAGTGCAACTCACAGTAAAGCAATGTAAAGCAGAGTACTGTAAAGTAAAGTATGGAGTATGATAAAGTAAAGTATGGATAGTATAGAATATAGTATAGTAAAACATGGAACATGGTATAGTAAGGATAATGTAGAATAAAGACAAAGTATAGTCATAGCAAAGAACAAAATACAGATATCGACATTACTAAAGAACAATGTATTGATCCATTATAGTTAATGCATAGAAATCAAATTATAGTATTATTCATCATTGATATATTGATCATATGATTTTTATGGATCTCTATTTCACCGTCTATTTTGCTATTGTACAGGGCTTTTTCTCCTGGGTATTCGATTTTGCAGGTGAGAATGCTAATTGATGAGGTGATGGAGGGCACAGAGCTTGGAGAATGCTGCACATGATTGTTATTTTTTTCCTGCAAGCTTTCTTTGCTACATTTCATTCGAACTATTGTGATTTGTTCAGCGACATCATGTTATTCCGCTCGTTGAACTTTCTTCTTTCGATATTGAACTTGCTACCACTTATGCTCTTTCGCACTTTTCTATGAGCCACATTATCCGTTGTTCACCTGGATATTTGACGTTTGAACTTTCACATTAAAGCCTTTGATTATTTTTTTTATTATATTGATGCCACATATGCTATTATATTGAATGGTCAATGTCAATAGTGTAATAGGCAGTGTAGCGCTCTCGGGATCAACCTGATTGTCTACGTGGCAGGACGGACGATTTTGGGGGCGTTACAATTTGGTATCAGAGTCTAAATTCTTGGCTCCCTCATTGTTCATGCATAATATTTATTGTTCATATTATTTCATAGCTCAAAGTATAATCATGTGCAAGCTTCTCAAGCATTTGCGGCTCCACTCCTCAAGTAAGTGTTAATTATGTTCTCATATGAATGATACTTATTTTGTTGAGCTGACCCATTTTATAGATGCCGCCTCGTCGAATCACGTCTAGAGTGGTACGCAGCGGAAATAGAGTCTTCTGGGTAGCTAAAGCAGTGATGTACCCTTCCATTGCAGTAGTTCAAGAACAAGGACAGAAACAAGCACCAGCGTATGGTCGCGGACGTGATCATGGACGTGGCCGTGGCCATGCGATTGCACCGCATCTTGCTTCAGAAGCACATGAGCATTCTGATCTGAAAAGCGCGGGAAGCAATGACCTCGTGTTACCTTTCTCGCCAATTGAGACATCAGTAGAAAGGGAGCAAAGGAGACAGAGGCACTTGCAGATGATAGTAGGGCGTATTAGCAACCCGATTTGCCTATCTTCAGATGAAGAAGGAGAAGTTCCTAAAGCAAGAAGAGAATTACTAGTCCCGTAAGTCAGACAGATCTAGAGCCATACTGTAGTCTCTACGATCATGATGGACACTTTGAAGATGAATGTCTGAATCCTCTAAAGCATGAGAAGAACCCCGGGAATGAACCTGGGAAACCTTCTCGACGTAGTGACTAGTATTTAATAGTTCCTCGATGTTGAAGACCTTAGTGTGCCTTAGACAGATATCTATCGTTTTGCTTTGACTAACCTTACAATGATATTAACTTTTGCTTTAAGCAGATATTGAGCCGTAAGGTCTCAATTTTTTTATCTCAGATTTTTATTTCTGGTTAAAGATATTTGATTATATGTTTTTCTCAAATATTACTAAGGTCTTTTTATAGATGTCTCAAGGGGAAATTCCTTTTATTCTCCCACCTCCATCTTATCCACCTCCACTTCCACCTTCTCCTCCTTCACCTGAACCACAAATACAGCAAGGACGTCATGTCCCTCTCCCCTACACATTACAAGAGTTCTGGAGGTCAAAACTTCTAATGTTTAACGGAGAAAGAGGCATAGAGATAGCGGAACAATAGATGGAGGCGATAGAGGACAAGTTCGATATCCTCGACGTCCCAAAAAATAAGGTGTTGTTCGTTGGAGACTCTCCAGAAGGACGCTAAAGAGTGGTGGAAAGCGAAGAAGGCCACCAGTTTTCCTAAAGTAAGAATTATTGCCTAGGAAGATTTTCGCAAGACCTTTGAGACGCATTACTTTCTTAAGTTCCAAAGGGACTTGAAACAGAAAGAGTTTCTGGATCTAGAGTAAGGGGCCATGACAGTGACCCAATACATGACAAAGTTTGTCCGACTGAGAAAATACTCCAGGCTGATCATGGATGAACATGATGTAACAAAGCACGTTGTGGACAGACTGAGCCCCGCTTTGAGGTCTCAGACAAGATCAGGGAACTGTAAAATCCTGAAAGAGGCGATCAGTCTGGTTATATTGACTGAGAAGGACCATCAAGACCTTCAGAAGGCCTAGAAGGTCCAACAGAATGTAGGGCAGGGTTTTTAGCACTAGCAATGATAATTTAGAGGGAACAACCGTCAGCACCATCGACGGGATAATTGGCCCCGCCCTTACCTAGCGCATCAACAGTACAATCGTCCTCAACAACAACAACTCTACCGCCCTCCACAACAAGCTCATCCACCACAACAACAGCAACCACAACAGCAGCAGCAGAACCAAAGGCTCCCTCAGCAGGCGCAAAGGCGCCCAGTCCAGCAGCAGAGGCAACAGCCTCCCAGAACCCCTCAAGTACCACCCGCACAAGATGAGCGAGTTTTATGCAATACCTGTGACAGGACCCATGCAGGAGAATGCCGCATGAAATTTGGAGCATGCTACTACTGTGGTGGAAAAGACCACATCGCGGTGAACTGTCTAAGATGGGGGAGCAACAGTTAGTACAAAGAAGACTCTTCAATTTGGAAGAGGATGCCCCACAGAATGACGTTGAGATCATTTGAGGTACGCTATCCGTAGCTGAATTACCTTACAGTATTTTTTGATTCTGGTGTCTCTCATTCCTTTATATCTGAAGAATGCGCCAAAACATTAGGAGTAACTGCAATGAACTTAGAGCATAAGATGAATATCTTGACCCCACAAGGAACCCTGATTACTATAAAAATATCTTCCTAATATACCCAGAAAGATAGAGAAAAAGAACTTTCTTGTAAAATTTGTCATTATCCCTATGAGAGATTATGATATAATTTTGGGCATGGACTGACTAACATCTCATGATGCTTCTATCTTGTGCAAGCAAAAGAAAGTGATTATAGATACACAGAGTACAGATAAAGTAATTATCAGAGGCATTGCACAGAAAGAACCAAAGATCATAGTGTCTGCCATGAAGGCACATAAGCTACTCCAAAAGTGATGTAGAGGTTATCTGGCAAGTGTTATCAAAATAACAGAGCCAGTCAAGACCTCTTAAGACATAGAAGTTGTGAGAGAATTTTCTAATGTATTTCCTGACGACATTAGTGGTCTACCGTCAAGAAAGGAGCTAGACTTCCATATTGAAGTGGCACTCGACACAGCACCTATCTCCAAAGCTCCATATCGTATGGCCCCAGCAGAGATGAAGAAATTGAAGAACCAAATTCAAGAATTGCTGGACAAAAGCTTTATCAGACCTAATGTCTCACCATGAGGTGCACCAGTCCTTTTTGTCAAGAAAAAAGACGGACCGTTAAGACTTTGTATCGACTACGTGATGTTGAATAAAGTCACAATTAAGAACAAGTATACGCTCCCTCGCATCGATGACTTGTTCGATCAGTTGTCCAAAGTAAAGGTGTTCTCTAGAATTGATCTGAGGAGCGGATATCATCAGTTAAGGATAGCAGAAGAAGATATTCTACAGCATTCCGATCAAGATATGAACATTACTAGTTCCTTGTAATGCCATTTGGGTTAACAAATGTCCCGACAGCATTCATGGATCTCATGAATCGAACTTTTCATGAACACCTGGATAAGTTCGTAATTGTCTTCGTCGACGACATCCTCATCTACTCACCAAGCATAGAGCAATACATGAAACACTTGAGGATAGTATTAGAGACTTTGCGAGCAAAGAAATTATATGCAAAGTTTTCCAAATGTAAATTCTGGCTAGAACAGATGATGTTTCTCGGCCACATTATCTCCAAGGATGAAATTGCAGTGGATCCCGCAAAAGTAGAAGCAGTATCCAACTGGACCCCACCAAAGAATGTCTCCGAGATCTGGAGTTTCCTTGGCCTAGCAGGCTACCACAGACGATTCATCAAGGACTTCTCCAGAATTGCAATGTCGCTGACTAAGCTTACAAGAAAAGGGGAAAAATTTATCTGGTCGCCAAGAGCGAAGAAAGCTTTCAAGAATTAAAGAAGCGGCTAACTTCAGCACCAATCATGACGTTACCGTCAGGCAACGGTGTTTTCGTAGTTTATAGTGATGTTAGTGGAACAGAACTGAGTTGCGTATTAATGCAACATGAGAAAGTAGTGACTTACGCATCCAGACAGCTGAAGAAACATGAGGTCAATTATCCCACACATGACCTCGAATTGGCTGCAGTAGTGTTCACTCTTAAGCTTTGACGCCGTTACTTATATGGAGAAGAATTTTTTGTCTACACTAATCATATGAGTTTGAAATACGTCTTCACACAGAAGAATCTAAATATGCATCAAAGACGATGGATGAAATTCTTAAAAGATTATGAGTTCTCTATCAATTACCATCCGGGTAAAGCAAACTCAGTGATAGATGCACCCAGCCGAAAGTGGGAAGGATTTGTCGTCTTAATGCGCCTTCGGTAATTTGAAATGATGGAGGAACTTTTCAAGTGGACATCAAGAGTAAGACATGACGGGTCATTGATGATGATGCAGCGCATTGTACCAAATATTATAGGAAGGATCATAGAATCACAAGTACTAGACTCAGACTATCAGATTATGATGATAAAGACTAGTCTTGAGATTATAATTTTTAATGTCTCAACAGATGATGGCATAAGGTACCGTGATCGCTTATGAGTACCGAATAATCTTGAATTACGAAGAAAAGTCCTAGACGAATGCCACAAGTCTGAGTTTGCAATTCACTCAGAGAGCATAAAAATATATAAGGATGTATAGAGAAGTTTCTGGTGGTCAGATATGAAGAGGAAGATCGCAGAATATGTCTCCAAATGCATAGTGTGCCAACAATTCATGGTGGGGCATCAGAAATCCCAAGGAACCTTGAAGAGTCTGGGTATCCCACAGTGAAAATCGAAAGAGATATCAATGGATTTGATTATCGGCTTACCATGAACTCAAAAGGGGCATGATTCCATTTGAGTAATAGTGGACCGACTCACTAAATCGGCTCACTTCCTACCCATCAAGTAAAACAATCTCTTGAAAGTTTAATGGATCTATATGTACATGAGATTGTTAGGTTTCACGGGATTCCATCAACCTTGTCTGATAGAGATCTTAAATTCACATCAAGATTTTAGAAGAATCTCCACAATACTTTTGGGACGAGACTTCGCTACAGTACCACCTTCCACACTCAGACAGACGGACAATCAAATGGGATAATCCAGACATTGGAGGATATACTTAGAGCATGCGCCCTAGATTGGCACGATAATTGGGACAAGCACTTACCTCTTATCGAGTTCTCCTATAATAACAGCTTCCATGCTAGTATAGAAATGTCCCCTTTGAAACACTATATGGTCGACCATGCCGCTCCCCGACATATTGGGGTGAAGTTAGTGAAAGAAAAATCTTGAGTGCAGAATTACAGAAGCAGACCCAAGCGTACACAGACATGGTGAAATTGATAAAGAAGAGGATGAAATCAGCTCAAGATCATCAGAAGACCTATGCAGACAAGAAACGTTGTGAACATACCTTCAAGGCAGGAGATCAAGTTCTGCTTAAAGTCTTCCCTACTAAAGGTGTAATGCGTTTTACTAAGTGTGGAAAATTGAGCCCAAAGTATGTAGGTCCATTTGAAATTTTAGATATGGTCGGAGACTCAGCATGCATGTTAGCCCTACCCCCAGCATATGCTAGAGTACATAACGTCTTTCATGTCTTTCTACTCCGGATGTACAAGCACAATTACGCTAATGTGATCCAAATTGAGAAATCAAACCTCAAGGAGGATCTGACATATGAAGAACAGCACACGGAAATATTGAAATATCAATAACACCAATAAAGGAAGAAGAGAATATCACTAGTCAAAGTAGCATGGAAGCAACATCAAGGAAAAGATGCCACTTGAGAAGTAGAGTCAGAAATGCGAGAGAAATTTTCTGAACTATTCGGTAAGTCCTAACTCTTAATCAAAATTCGAGTACGAATTTTCTTTTAAGAGGGTAGTAATGTAACGCCTGCAATTTTAAGAACCATGAAATCAATTCCAAATCAAATTCAATAAGCAATTATGACAAGAAATAAGAATTTGAAATGAATTAAAAAAAGGAAACATGAACGGGCGGAACAGGGGAGGTAAATTCTCCCTGATTACGCCACGATCGGCCAGCCCTCTGGCCGGCAGACCGATCCTATAAAGGGAGGACGCGAGGGCGACCTCACGCCCCCTTGGACTTCAGCCGACCTTCGCCCCTTCGTCTTCTTCCTCTTCTGCGAACGTCGGCGACCGACAGGCACACGTACGAGAGATGGAGCAGAGCGCGACCTCGTCGGCTAACATCAGACGTTCCGACCTCTATTCGATGCACCTCGACCCTCCTCGACGTGCGCGAGGACCAGACACATCTTTCTACATTGGCCAAGGACGACCGGTGATCATCGGACGATGATAGTAATCTAGCAAATCGAAAATCGCCGAACAAAGGTACCTTAGCATCTTAAATCCCTAAACGAAGAAATAGTGATCGTTTAATGCATAGGAATAGTTCATTGTGATCCTGTGATGATTACCTATATTTTTCGTATTGTCGTCGCCATCGTTTGATGGTCGAAAGGCCGCCGAAAATGAAGAAGAAGTCTGGCGATCCTATTTTATCGCAGGGATCGGTCGACCGATTTTATCAACAGTCGACCGATCCACTTAAAGAACTCTCTCAAGTCCCTATCAATCGGTCGACCGGCCTCACCACGGCGGTCGATCGATCTGTTTGTCAACGGACAGATCCGACATCATGATCGACCGACCGGGCATCCGATCGTTCGACCGATCCGACACGCAGAGCGCATCTTCATGACCTTACGACCAGTCGACCCACCCCCAGGACGGTCGATCGATCCTAGAGTAATTGGTCGACCGGCCCTATGTGCACGATCAATCGATACACAGACATCCAACCAAGAACACGACCGACCGATCCAAGAGGATCGATCGACCGGTGCCAGAGAACGATCGACCGGTCCACCAGGAACGATCGACCGGTCCGACAGTCAGACCCATCGGCCTGAACTAACCGGATTGACCCACTCAACTCATAATTGGAAATTCTAGCCAGTTCACCTATGCTGACTGAGTCATATCATACAGAGATTAATGCCCAGTTGGGCCCTGATTCATAGATTTTATAATAAGAAAAGATAAGTAAAGTATAAATAAAGACACGGGATTGCTATGTGCCGCCCACAATGTATAGAGCAAAGATTAGAGTAAAGCACAAAGAGGGGCAGATAGCTAGCTGAGGAGACAATGAACCTACTGATCTTGGATGACCATTATTTCTGAGATTTCAGGTCTTCTCCCACCTTTATCTCGAATGAAGGATGATGCATTGGTCACACTCCTTCCCCCCAGATAATATAGAGTATTGAGCCAGAGGGACCGGTAGTTAACTGAGGAGATATTGAACCTACAAGTTTTTAAATGACCATAGTTCCTTGAGTGTAGGTTCTCTCCCACCTACATTCCGAATTGGGTGATGCTTTAACACACACCCCTTTCCTTTTTGAGCTCACTGGCTTCAGAGATTCAGAGAGGCACCTCTGACATTTCAATTAATAAAGTCGAGCTCGTATAGGACAACTAACTTTAAGGACATGTAATGTAAAAGACGTAGTACAACTCACAGTAAAGCAATATAAAACATAATACTATAAAGTAAAGCATGGAGTATGGTAAAGTAAACTATGGATAGTATAAAATATAGTATAATAAAGCATGAAACATGGTATAGTAAGGATAATGCAGAGTAAAAACAAAGTATAGTCATAGCAAAGAATAAAGTAGAGATATCGACATTACCAAAGAACAATGTATTGATCCATTATAGTTAATGCATAGAAATCAGAATATAGTATTATTCATCATTGATATATTGATCATATGATTTTTATGGATCTCTATTTCAACGTCTATTTTGCTATTGTACTGGGCTTTTTTATCATGGGTATTCGATTCTCCTGTAATGGGATTTTGCATGTGAGAATGCTAATCGATGAGGTGATGAAGGGCACAGAGCTTGGAGAATACTGCACATGACTGACATTTTTTTCCTGCAAGCTTTCTTTGCTACATTTCATTCGAACTATTGTGATTTGTTCAGAGACATCATGTTATTTCGCTCGTTAAACATTCTTCTTTCGATATTGAACTTGCTACCACTTATGCTCTTCCACACTTTTCTATAAGCCACATTATCTGCTGTTCACTTGGATATTTGACGTTTGACCTTCCGCATTAAAGCCTTTGATTATTTTTTTTATTATATTGATATCACGTATGCTATTATGTTGAATGATCATGATCAATAGTGTAATAGACAGTGTAGCGCTCCCGGAGTCAACCTGACTGCCTACGTGGCAGGAGGGACGATTTTGGAGGCGTTACAATTGACATGGCAGCAAGAGAAACCGGCTATAGTTCCAAAAAGTTGAGAGATTATAGAATAGTTATCTTACAAAATGAAGTAAACTTTTAAAAAATTGAGTAAATTCTTCATAATTTTTCAAGTAAATTTGGGAAACATTTTAAATAAATAAAATAATCACTGCTCTGATAATTTTAAAATGAACTCTCATAATCCTATAAATTAACAACTTGTTATCGAATAAAAATGCTTTATTTTGAACTTTTATAGATCTTGTTAGTTATAAAAATATTTCCTATCTTAATTTTCTGAAAAATCGTCTCAATTACTGAGAAAAGATAAATATTTGTTTGTTTCACTATTTCCTTTTATTTCTGTTTCTAGTTTTTACAAAAAAAGCCTAACTGCAGTGGGCTATAGCACTGCATGAGGGCTACAAGCTTAACGCAGCGTTGCCAAACTGGTCATGAAAGACGAGAAAGTTTACTTTTACATTTTAAATTCTGTAAATGTTCTTGAAAAATATAAAAAAAAAACATTTTTTCTGTTTCATATTTTCTAACCATTTCAGAAAATAGTAATAAGAAAAAAACTTGAATTATAAACGTGCATTTATTTTTGAGAAAATGGAAAAAAAGGAGAACAACGGACAAATGAAGCCCAGCTCAAGGGCTGCTGTGGCGAGCACTTCGGCGAGGCCTTCATTAATCATACCTCAACTTTTTTGTGGTTTCCAAGTACAATTTCTCCTACCAACATCGCAAGATGCCCTACCGCTCAACTTGGAAAGAGCACCTAAAAAATTTACAGAAAATTAGAGGCAAAAGTTTTTTTTTCCTCAAGTTAAAGTGGTCATCTGATCTTTCATACTATTTTTAAATTCCCAATATACTGGTCGAATAAGATTTATTTTAATACTAAATATAAATTCATAGATAAAGAAGTAACAAAATGAAATGTAAAAGAGTATCTCTTCTTCCATATTAAATATCACTGATTTTTTAAATTTCCAGAAAGAAATACCCTTGTTCTAGTTAGACATCGAATTCCCTAATTTTTTCTTGAGTCGGATCCAACTAATTTTTTCAAGCGTGCAATAACTTTTGGTCCCGGAATCTATTTTTATTTTCCGGAAACTATTTTTCAGTTCAAAATTTCCAATTTTTATGTGAAAACAGAGCTATTTGTTTAGTTCTGTTTCCTATGAATTAAAATAATAAAAGAATATCGCAGCCGGGCCGTTTAGTAGAAATAAAAGTACGTTGGGCCATCGATCTGGTGATGTGTGTGCATTCAGATCTTAGCCCAATAAGCCTCGGACAGCTTGCTTCTATTTACCCTCCAATGTAACGAGTAGATATAGTTTGCCACAGTCTTTTCAAAACAAAATAAAAGAATCAAATATTCCTTTTTCATCATTTTCTATTTTCTGAGATATTTTAGAAAGCTTTCCGAAATAATATTTCATTTTTTTAGGGAAAAAACACAAGTAAATAGCAGAAGGAAAGCCATTACCTTCACCGAATCCATCCAGATCAACCAATCAGGAGGAAAGCCGTGAGAAATACTAATAAGTCATTATATTTTATTAGGTTAATTTCTTTAACACCCTCTCAGCTATTACTTTTTTTTGTATTTAATCTAAAATTATAAATTTATAATTTTTTGTCCTCAAACTTTTCTAAATTTAATGAAAACTAAATTTTCTTTATTTTCATAAACCTCCCATAAATTATCATGATTTTCTATCTCTAACCTCAAATTACGAACTTATTTTTTTGGATCCTTAAACATCGTGGCTTTTTCACTTTAGTTCTCCCGTCGCTTCTGTAGCGTCTTCCGTTAGTTTTACTTTTTTTCCCATTTATAAGAAGACTTAATTACCCCCCTTCAGAAAATTATGAAATAACAAATGTAAAATATAAAAAAATTTGTTGGAAGGATTAAAATGGTAAAAAAAGTTGTCATTTATGAAAAAGACTAAATTACCTTCCCCTAATGTTTTTTTTTTATTTTTTTATTTATTATTTGATATGTTATGAAAGTAGGAATAATTTAGTCTTTTTATAAATGAGAAAAATCAAAAGTAAACAGAAGTATACGGAAGGACTACAGTGGAAAAAATGTGATAGTTTAGTGATACAAAAAAAAATAAATTCGTAGTTTAGGATTAGATGCGAAAAATCGTAATAGTTTAGTAGAAGTTTATGAGAATAAATATTATTTTTACCCTTTGTTTCATATTATGATAATTTTTTTAAAAATATAAAATAATCAATATAGATAAAAATATTAATTGATAATAATGTTTCTATGTAATTCTATGCTTGAGTCAATATTTTCATTTTTTAAAATTATTTTCATATTACAAAGTAAGGGGCAATAATGTCATTTCATATTTATTAGAAAAAACTTAAATGGGAGAAGAAATATTATTAGACAATAAAATAGAGTAATATCGTTGCATTTTAAAATTTGGTTTAGATCAGTCCATTATGTGGACAATTAATTAACTCTTCACTTGCTTTTTCTAAAGATTTAAGTCATTAGAAAGAGCAATATTATTTTATTTATAATTATAACAAGATGATATTAAATGGGATAGGGAAAAAATGAGAATATTAGATGGCAGAGAGAAAGTAAAAAAATATTAGAGGGACTAAGACATTATATCAGAGGTGAGAAAAACCAAAGAAGACATTACTAATTATGCCATTGTTGATTTTATTGCAGTGTCCAAAAGGAATGAAGAAGAAGAAGGAAAAAAAAAACAAATACCAGAAGTTGATCGACGAGGTATGTAGCTTAAGAACAAAATACAGATTGGCTTTCATTATCACGTTTTCTGGCATCCATTTTTCCCAAAAAAAAATCGATTTCAGTTCTCAAAAACTGTGATGAACCAAACAAATAAAATGAATCCAGTGTAATTCCGGGTATGGAATAATATTGTTATTCCTTCGTATTTATCTTCATTTATCTTCATTGTAATTGAGTTGGCCAATCCTCATCGCCCAAATTCACTTGAACCACGGTGACCCGTATAAAGTTTACACTGAACGACGTGGATTAATCTTACATAACAAATAAAAATCCAGAAACAAACTATTCGGAAATAAAAAGGGAAAAAAAGGTTACACGTCCTACCGGATGGATCCACGTGGCCGCTTTGGCAACCCTTCATCAAGCAGGTCTCGGGTCCGCGGAGGCGTCCGGAAGCGTGCACTACTTGATATGTTCCGGAGCCTTCGGCAATGCGCCAATCCCCCACCACTTCCTGGTGCCCTCGCCGTCCACGTCCGCGTCTATGGGAATGTGAACCTCATATGCCTCCACGTTACGAGGATCCCATGGCCACACACGCATGACCCACCACCTCCCTTCGTCGTCTTCTTCTTCGTCTTCGCACTGTGCGTGCATGAACAGTGACTGCTTTCATCCCCATCTCCCAACCCAACCCACCTATAAATAATTTTGCCCGCTCCGCGCAGACTCAGGCATCGAAGTTCGCGTAATTCGAAGCAGTGATCGACTAAATTTCCAGCAATCCGCAGTTCACGCATTTTTTGAGTTCTCCGCATAGTTTGCATATACCTTTTTACATATGGCCGCATCAGCCGCATTGCACGCCTCTGTCGCGGGCTTCGCGCCCTTCGGCAGCCGTCGCATCGGCCTCTCTTCTACCGCCGCCTTCGGGTCGAAACAGCGCACAGCCGTGAGGGTCCGGTGCCAAGTTGATGAGGTACGTACGTTGTATAATTTGTTCGTTATATATATATATATATATATATATATATATATGTGTGTGTTATATTGTATAAGCATATATACATATATACAGCGCTGTTAACTGAGAAAAAAAATGGTAACAAAGTAATTCGTGTCGCGTTCATCGAGTTGATTTGATGCCAATTGCTTAATCGTTTGTGTGCAACAGGGGAAGCCTCAGCAACCGCCGGCTACTGTGTCACCTCCAACGCCGTCAGCTCAGACAACCCCGCCCCAACCCAAGGTCGCCAAGGTACGCTACTTCGTGACATGCACGCATATCATTAAATACGTTACGCCAATTTTATTGATATATATTCAAACTGATCATATATATAATATGTTAATTAATGTGAATATATATAATACACAGGCAAGCACGAAATTTTCCGATGTTCTGGCATTCAGTGGGCCGGCGCCGGAGAGGATTAACGGGAGGCTGGCCATGATCGGGTTCATGTCGGCGATAGCTGTGGAGTTCTCGCGGGGCGACGATCTCTTCGTCCAGCTCGCGAACGGGGGCATGCCGTGGTTCGTCGGGACGGCGGCGCTGCTCTCGGCCGCCTCCTTGGTGCCTTTGTTCAAGGGCGTGACGGCGCAGTCCAAGTCCGGCGGCCTCATGACGGCCGACGCGGAGCTGTGGAACGGGCGCTTCGCCATGCTCGGCTTGGTGGCCTTGGCCTTCACCGAGTACCTCAAGGGCGGACCCCTCGTCTGAAAAACGCAATCTGAATCCTTCAAGTTTATCAGATCGATATCCACCTCGTAGATTTTTTTGGAACAGTCGTTGTTAACTTATAGCGATTTAGAAGACTTCTGTGTCTTAAGTGACGAATCTTGAAGCATGCATGCATGCACGCATGCATGAACTTGGGTGCCGTGTAAACTTAGCGTGGTATTGAGTTAAACTGTAAATTTATGTGCTATTTTTTAACTTTAATCTCGAGTCCTTTAATTAACTTTTATCTTAAGAATCATGAATAGTAAGAGTTAACAATATAATAGAATGATATAGAAAACTTAGCTACTGCATTTAATTAAATCTGGATATTGCAGCGGAAATATACGTGAACTTGAGTCTTATAAGAGGCTCAACGTTAGCCCATGGATTTTTCATAAGCTCTACCATAGCAATTCATAATATTGATTAACATTTAACATAAATATAATTAAGTTTACTTAGAGATTTAAATAAAACTCATAGGCCATACAAACTTTTTTTCCGTTTCATATTTTCTAACCATTTCAGAAAATAGTAATGTGGGAAAAAACTTGATATAGAAACGTGCATTTATTTCTGAGAAAATGAAAAAAAAAGGAAACAACGGACAAATGAAGCCAAGCTCAAGTGCTGTTGTGGCTCACACTTTTGTGACGAGCACTTAGGCTTGGCCTTCATTAATCATACCTCAACTTTGTTGTGGTTTCCAAGTACAGTTTCTCTTACCAACATCGCAAGCTGCCCTACTGCTCAACTTGGAAAGACCACACATTAAAAAAAATTAAAGAAAATTAGAGGCAAAAGTTGATTTTTTTTCCCCAAGTTAAATTGGTCATCTGATTTTTCATACTATTTTTAAATTCCCAATGTACTCGTCTATTGAGATTTATTTTAATACTAAATCAAATTCATACAGTACGGATAAGAGTGATTCGGGTTGAGCAGATTTTAAATCGAAAAAACTAACCTCTAAATTTCAAGTGATTTCTTAAAGCGTAAAAGGTCAGCTTAAAATTTTTAGGAGAAAAAAATTTAACTAGATGATCTCAATTTTTTTTGAATCGGAGACCTACTTAAAATAATTTTTTTTAAAAAAATAATAGATATTAAATACACCATAAATTATGTTTAGAAAATTTATAGTCAATCCTGACTTCAACCTTTTTTATGTAAATAAACTAAACTATCATATTCTCACATTATAACTCAAGATATTATAGTAAAATTTATACACTCTTTATTAAAATAGATTAATAACATGATGATATTCAAGTTTAACTACAACATAATAGGTCAACAATATACTTAATTTAATAAATATGAGTAAAAAAATGTAAAACTATGAAATATTATTTGAAAGTTGAGGTAATAATTTAATTATAATATTTTTTAAAATATATTTGATTCGGGTACGAGTTCCTATGAATTTTTTGTTAGTAGTCCTAATTTAAATTGATGGTTTTAATTATTTTAAAAAATTAACCTAATTTTTAGTTGGAGTACAAATTTATAATTTTTTCAGGTTAGTTTTTTCGGTCTGATTATATTTTTAGAGTGGGGAAATTTTTTATTACACCCCTAATTCATAGATAAAGAAGTAATTAACAAAATGAAACGTAAAAGAGTTATCTCTTATTCCGTATTAAATCTCTGAATTTGTGCGAATTGCACATTAAGGGTGCAATAACTTTTGGTCCCGGAATCTATTTTAAAATCTAATTTTATTTTCCGAAAACTATTTTTCAGTTAAAAGTTCCAATTTGTATGTGAAAACAAAGCTATTTGTTTAGTTCTGTTTCCTATGAATTAAAATAAATAAATGAAGAAATAAATGTACGTCCGTAAGAAAACAAAAAAAAAGTTGTTTTTTCTATTTACCCTCCAAGGTAACAAGTAGATATAGTTTGCCGGTTTTTTCAAAATAAAATACAATAGTGAAATATTTCTTTTTCATCATTTTCTATTTTCTAAGATATTTTAGAAATATTTCCAAAATAATATTTCAGTTTTTTTAGGGAAAAAATAAAGTAAATAGCAGAAGATCTATTTTTTGTGGAAATATCACTTTTGAAGCTATTACTTTCTCTGAATCTATCCGGATCAACCCTACAGGGGAAGGCCATAAGAATCACTAATAAACTATTATTATTTATTTTCATGAGAACTTAAATATATTAACGTTTTCCTATTCTTCACAAATACTCGGAGAGACGAAAAAAAAAAGAATAAGTTTTACATCCTTGCTTAATGAGATGAGTGAATAAAAAAATTCCATTTCATCTTTCTTTCGTGATTATTCTTGTTGAGTCATATTCTTATATATCTACTGTTACTGGTGTTTTGTTCGAGATCGATCTCGTAATCTGTACATAAGCTTTAATTTCACAATTAATGCAAAAGTAAAAGAGAAAATATAGATTTGAGAGAAATTAAGTGAGCGGAGAGATAAGAGAGTGAAAATTAAATTTGGTGAACAATCAAATGAAAATATTAGAAAAAAAAAAGTGAAAGGTTTAGGGGAAGATGATATATGTTAAAGTGGAGAGAAAGAAATGTATGAAAATAAATGTGTTACTTCATTTGTATAAAATTTGAAGTCATTAAAAAGAATAATATCATTGTATTTTAAATTTGGTTTAGATCAGTTCAGTAGGTAGACAACTAATTAACTCTTCACTTCTGATTTTTTTTCTAAAGATTTAAGTCATTGAAAAGAGCAATATTATTTTACTTATAATTTTAACAAGATGATATTAAATGGGAGAAGAAAAAAAATGAGAATATTGGATGGCAGAGAAAGTAGAAATATTAGAGGGACACAAACATTATAACAGAAGTGAGAAAAATCAAAGAACAAATGAATAATTCTGTCATTATTGATTTTGTTGCAGTGTCCAAAGGGAATGAAATAAAAGAAGAAACAAATACCAAAAGTGGATCGACGAGGTAACTTAGGACAAAACGTGGATTGGCTTTTCCAATTTCCGTATCACGTTTTCTTTCATGCATTTTCCCCCAAATAATTTCGATTTCACCTTTCAAAAACTGCCATGAACCAAATAAATAAGATGATTAATATAATGTAATTCCGAGTATGGATTAATACATATTGTTATCTTCATCGTGATTGAGTTGGCCAATAGGTCGATCCTCATCGCCCAAATTCACCATAATTAAACGGCAACGACCCATAAAAAAGTCACACTGAGCGACGTGGATTCTCACATTACAAATAAAGAATCAAGAAACAAAATATTTGGAAATAAAAAGGGAAAAAGAAGGTTACGCTTTCCTACGGATGGATCTACGTGGCCGTTTTGGCAACCCTTCATCAATCAGGTCACGGGTTTGCTGGGACGTCTGGGAGCATGCATGCACTTGATATGTTCTGGAGCCTTCGGCAATCCCCCCCACTTCCTGGTGTCCTCGCCGTCCACGTCCCCGGCTATGGGAATGTGAACCTCATATGCCTCCACGTTACGAGGATCCCTTGGCCACACATGACACACCACCTCCATTCGTCGTCTTCTTCTTATACTTCTTCGCATTGTGTGTGCATGAACAATGCCTGCTTTCGTCCCCATCTTCCAACCAGGCAACCACCTATAAATAATTCTGGCTGCTCTGCGAAGACAGACATCGAAATTCGCGTATTTCTAAGCAGTGATCAGCTAAATTTCCAGAAATCCGCAGTTCACGCATTTTTTGAGTTCGCCGCATAGTTTGCATATACATTATTATATATGGCCGCATCAGCCGCATTGCACGCCTCTGTCGCGGGGTTCGCGACGTCCGGCGGGTTCTGCAGCCGTCGCGTCGCTCTCTCTTCTACCACCGCCTTCGGGCCCAAACAGCGCACCGCCGTGAGGGTCCGGTGCCAAGTTGATGAGGTACTTACGTAGTATAATTTGTTCTATATATATATATATATATGATATATTGTATAAGCATACATACAGTACTGTTAACTGAGAAACAAAAGGTAACGAAGTAACTCCATGTTTGCGTTCATCGAGTTGATTTGATGCCAATTGGTTAATCGTTTCTGTGTGCAACAGGGAAAGTCTCAGCAACCGCCGGCTACTGTGTCACCTCCAACGCCGTCAGCTCAGACAACCCCGCCCCAACCCAAGGTGGCCAAGGTACACTACTTCGTGACATGCACGCATATCATTAAATACGTTACGCCAATTTTATTGATATATATTCAAACTGATCATATATACAATATGTTAATTAATGTGAATATATATAATACACAGGCAAGCACGAAATTTTCCGATGTTCTGGCGTTCAGTGGGCCGGCGCCGGAGAGGATTAACGGGAGGCTGGCCATGATCGGGTTCATATCGGCGATAGCTGTGGAGTTCGCGCGGGGCGACGATCTCTTCGTCCAGCTCGCGAACGGGGGCATGCCGTGGTTCGTCGGGACGGCGGCGCTGCTCTCGGCCGCCTCCTTGGTGCCTTTGTTCAAGGGCGTGACGGCGCAGTCCAAGTCCGGCGGCCTCATGACGGCCGACGCGGAGCTGTGGAACGGGCGCTTCGCCATGCTCGGCTTGGTGGCCTTGGCCTTCACCGAGTACCTTAAGGGCGGACCCCTCGTGTGAAAAACGCAATCTGAATCTTTCATGTTTATCAGATCCATATATATATACCTCGTAGATTTTTTTGGAACAAGCGTTGTTAACTTATAGCGATTCAGAAGACTCGTGTCTTAAGTGACGAATCTTGAAGCACGCATGCACGAACTTGGGTGCATGCCGTGTAAAATTAGCGTGGTATTGAGTTCAACTGTAAATTTACGTGCTATTTTTTAACTTTAATCTCCAGCCTTTTATTTAACTTTTATCTTAAGAACCATGAATAGTAAGACTTCACAATATAATAGGATGAAATCGAAAACTTAGCTACTACACTTAATTAAATCTGGATATTGCAGCGGAAATATACGCGAACATGAGTCTTAGAAGAGGCTCAACGTTAGCCCATGGATTTTTCATAAGCTCTACCATAGCAATTCATAATATTGATTAACATTTAACATAACTATTATTAAGTTTACTTAGAGATTTAAATAACATAGGCCATACAAACATTTTTTTTTCGTTTCATATTTTATAACCATTTCAGAAAATAGTAACGTTAACAAATCAAAACTTGAAATAGAAACCACCGTGCATTTATTTCTGAGAAAATGGAAAAAAAAGAGGAAAACAACTGGCAAATCAAACCAAGCTCAAGTGCTGTTGTGACTCACACGTTTGTGACGAGCACTTCGGCGAGGCCTTCATTAATCACACCTCAACTTTGTTGTGGTTTCCTAGGGTGTAAGAAAAATCCGACCAATCCGAAAAATTCATCCGATCCAAAAAAATCGAATCAAAAAAATTGAAAATTAGGGGTCCGAATATAATTTAGGGTGGTTTTTTAATAAATTAAAATCCACCCATTAAAATTAGGGCCCACCCGAAAAAATCGTAGGGGCCCGTGGAGCCCGATTTTTATTTATGATTTTTTATTTATATAATTAATACATGTGTTAATAATTCTTTTATTATAGATATAATATTTTTTGTAGAAAATTTCATACTTTTCTATCACATTATCAAACTCTAATTTAATAATTTTAAAATTTTAGTAGTATATTTTATATTTAGTATAAAATTAAATATTTTTATATTAATTTTAAGTTATTAAATATACTTTTAAAATATAATTATATAAAAGTAGGGTTTCAAAAAAATCACCCGAAAAAATCGATTCGCTAAAGGATGATTTTTATTTTTTCAAAATAATTTTAGGATGATCTTTCTAATTTTAAAAACCGATCCAAAAAATAACGATTGATTTTTTTAGACCGAAAACTCGAACCAATCCGAACTACTTTCATCCCTAATTTTTCAGTACAATTTCTCCTACCAACATCGCAAGCCGCCCTACTGCTCAACTTGGAAAGACCACACACACTAAAAACTTAAAGAAAATTAGAGTTAAAAGTTGTTTTTCTTTTCTGAAGTTAAAGTGGCCACCTGATTTTTCATACTATTTTTAAATTACCAATATACTGGTCAATTAAGCTTTATTTTAATACTAAATACAAATTCATAGATAAAGAAATAACAAATATCACATGCAAAATTTAATATAATTAAATGTAAAAGAGGTATCTCTTCTTCCATATTAAATATCACTGATTGTCTTTTATATTTCTATAAAAATTAACCTTGTTCTAGTTGGGCATCGAAGTCTTTAATTTTTTTCTTAATCGAGTCGGATCCAATTACCCTAATATTTCGACGTTTTGATTTGTGCGCACTTGCACATTCGAGCGTGTAATAACTTTTGGTCCCGGAATCTATTTTAAAATCTATTTTTATTTTTCGAAAACTATTTTTCAGTTCAAAATTTTTAATTTTTATGTGAAAGGTAGTGGTATTTCACTTGTCTTGACAACGACGATTAATGGGTCGTGATTCCAATTTCGTCCTACTCCAAAGTTTTGATTGTTTTGTTGAAGAGTACTAATGTTGAATCTTCGTCCTCCTGAAAACACTGTAGGCGGAGTTTCGTGATACATTTCACGTCCTTCTTCAATATGCTCTTCTAATTAATGCTGAACAATGTGTGCTTGACCTCCAGTTCGGACTTATCAGGAAATGCATAATTGATGAACTATCGTCTGTCTCCGTCTCATTTCTCAATGAGATTTATGTTGTCACATTTTATATTGTCGTGATGACATCGCCATCATAAGTTTATCAGATCTTGCAGAGTTCTTGGGATATACCTCAAGCCGTCGGAATCTCAAAAAGATCATCAAACGTGAAATGGTCTCAAATTTTGCGTTCGACGGAAGGAAGACCATATGTCGCAGCCATCTGCAACTCGAGGGCATGGAGTCAAGTCATGCAAAATAGATGATGAGACTCTCAATGTCTTCTACCAAGACCCCGAAGCAACTCTTTTTCTCTGAGCTACTTATGAAGGCATACCAGAGTTGTTTCACTCCAAGAAGTCAAACCAAACAAGTTGACGCTGCGTAAGTCTAAAGAAGCTGGAGCCCACAGAGACTTGATGGATGGATAGTTTCTTGATGAAATCAGACTGCAGAAGGCGGACTCCACTGACGCAGCACAATTGATGACCCCAAATTGGACGAAATATTAGTAAGTGAAACATGTCTGATGGAGAAGTCATCAGCGAGTCCTAAAACGGGTAGACATTCTTGACACTGTGTGATGCTAGTGAAGTAGAAGTCAAGGCAAAAGAAGACGGAATCCAACTAGACATAAGACTGAAGACGAATATCTTGAAGAAGTTCGCACAATGACGTTTTCTCATGACACGATGCGTCGAAGCCTCGCGGCACCAGTGCCGCTCAACTTAAAACTCTTGGCTGATCAATGTCGAACTATGGAACATATGCAGTCGTCCCGTACTGCGTAATATTGCGGAGTACCAAGTTATTCTCCTTAGGACATTATCTTGCAAGACCATTCTTATTAATAACCAAGTTTGGTAACGCTACCCTTAAGGTACATCTTTTATATTTCTCATTTTGTATTAAGACTCTTATCCCTATGGTATAATAGAAGGAGTTCACTAATGCCTTCCGAGGTTTAGATGTATGTTATCTTTTATCATATTTAAAACAAGTAAACTTTCTTTAATTGTAGTGTTTGACCTTGAGCGTGAGGTAACATCCCACATTGATGTTGCTCCTCGGTGCCCCGTGATCAGAATTTAAGAGCTCAAGTGCCTGCATTAGTGCCGCCAGGGCTAATGCCACGAACCCATGACGAGTAGTCTAATACTCTAGTCATGTACGTGATTTAATGCTTATAAGAGAGATTTTTGACATAGTCATCTCATAAAATTATATTTTGATGATACAAACTTCGAAAGATTAAAGTTAAATGTTGAAAAAGTTTAAAGAAAAAGAGATATACATTAAAATTTGATTAAATAATTGACTATGATCTTATTAGATTTTCGATGAATGATGATATTAAAATTGTATAGAATCTTGTTAGCTATCCATAAAATTTAAGATTATCTAATTTGGATAATTATGCAAAACGTTATGCTCAAAATAGTGCAGGTCGGTTAATCTGTCAATGGAAGTAAAGAAGGCCGGTCGAGACAACACCGGTCGACCGATCAATGCATGGCTTGCCCAGTTCTACATCGAGACTATACCGTCGATGTACCGATCGACCGATTAGCTCAACGGGCGAAATAAAACAGTCGATCGACCGATCAAGTGCAGAAGCTGAAGAAATCATGCAATTGTCACATAGATCGATCGAATGGTCTAGATGTGTGATCGATCGGCCTCCGGGTAAAATGAATAATAACAGTTATTTTTGAATGAGTAAATTGTGAAAAATTTTCTGGACGAATTTTTCACATACTGAAGCTTATAAAAAATGTCAAAGTTTAAAACAAATACATTCATCCAAGCATTAAAAAAAACTTTAAGTTATCAAAGGAATTTTCTTTTCTTGAAGTTATCATTTTGAGTTTATCTTCTTTCTTTCTTCTCTTCTTATGAGCATAGTATTGTAAAACGGAGAAATAATTATTCAGAAAAATTAAAAGAGCTATTGTGTAAAAGATGTTCTATATTTTACCTCTTAAGTTAAAAAAAAGATAAGCTTCATACGAGGAGATGTTTCCTTACCTCTCGAAGCAGAGAAAATATGATTGATGTAAATGTTTTTTTTTTCCTTGCCCCATTTAGAACAAAGGAAGAGTTGAGTGGAATCTCCGACGATCTCAAGGTTGATAAATCAGAACGGGAACGTAGGTCAAGGTGTGGCCGAACCTCGTTAACAATCATCCGTATTCATCGTGTTTGATTTTTTCTACCTCTCATTCTCATATTATGCGCTCGTGATCTGATTCAATTTGTTTTGATTTAAAGATTGTTAAATCAATTTTAAACTTCCGCGACGTATTTTCTGAAATCGATAATTTCGATGTTGAACACCAATTTAACCCCACTTCTTGATATTTTTGAGATCCTACAGTCTCGACCATAAATCTTTCCTACTACTTAGCTTGGCTAAGTGCCCTCTCGTCTAGTCGTCATAAGAGGTTTAGTGTATGAGAATGTGTAGTGACAAAAACAGAGCTATTTATTTAGTTTTGTTTCCTATGAATTAAAATAAAAAAAATGAAGAAATAAATGTACGTTGGGCCCATCTTTTTGGTGACGCGTGTGCAGTAAGATCTTGACACAATGGGCGTCAGACAGCTTGCTTCTTAGGAAACGAAAAACTAGTTGTTTTTTCTATTTACCCTCCAATGTAACAAGTAGACATAGTTTGTCGGTCTTTTCAAAATAAAATACAATAATGAAATATTCCTTTTTCATCATTTTCTATTTTCTAAGATATTTTAGAAAGCTTTCCAAAATAATATTTCAAATTTTTAGGGAAAAAATAAAAGTAAATAGCAGAAGTTCTATTTTTGTGGAAATATCACTTTGAAAACTATTACCTTCTCTGAATCCATCCAGATCAACCCAACAGGGGAAGGCCATAAGAATCACTAATAAACCATTATATTTATTTTCATGAGAACTTAAATTATTATTAACGTTTGCTATTCTTCACAAAAACTCGGAGAGATGAAAAAAAAAAGGATGAATAAATTTTACATCCTTGCTTAATTAGATGAGTGAATAAAAAATTTTCATTTGATATTTCTTTCGAGATTATTCTTGTTGATTATATTCCTGTACGTCTACCATTACTGTGTTTTGTTCGAGATCCTAATCTGTCGATAACCTTTAATTTTACAATTAATACTAAATTAAAAGAGAAAATATGATTTGAGAGAAAGCGAGGGGAGAGATAAGGGAGTGTGAATAAAATTTTAGTGTATAATCAAGTAAAAATATTAGAAAAAAGAGAATGGTTTAGCGGAGCATGAGATGTTAAAGTACAGAGAAAGAAAAAAATAAAAATAAAATATTTGTTAACATTTTTAAAAAATAAAAATTTTAATTTATACTTATATTTTTATTAATTAATAATCTTTTATTAAATACTCAATAAAATTAATTTATCACATCAACTATTCAATTCCATATTTCACTCTATTTAAATACACTCTCAATTTGATATATTAGTTCAACTATTTATCGAAAATTCGAGAACATTCATAATTGTTTCCAAACGCAGCAATAAATTTTACACTGAACGACGTGCATTCTTGGATTCTTACATTACAAATAGAAATCAAGAACAATAAAGAAAGTATTTGAGAATAAAACGAAAAAAAAAGTTACACTTCCGATCGGTGGATCTACGTGGCCGTTTTGGCAACCTTTGAATTTTCATCAACAGGGTCACGGGTCCGCGGAGACGTCTGGAAGCGTGCACTACTTGACCCCCACCACTTCCTGGTGCCCTCGCCGTCCACGTCCGCGGCTTATGGGAATGTGAACCTCATATGCCTCCACGTTACGAGGATCCCATGACCACACATGACACACCACCTCCCTTCGTCGTCGTCGTCTTCTTCTTCGCACTGTGCGTTGCATGAACAATGCCTGCTTTCGTCCCCATCTCCCAACCAGGCAACCACCTATAAATAATTCTTGCCGTTCCGTGCAGACTCAGACATCGAAGTTCCCGCAATTCGAAGCAGTGATCAACTAAATTTCCAGCAATCCGCAGTTCACGCATTTTTTGAGTTTTCCGCATAGTTTGCATATACATTATTATATATGGCCGCATCAGCCGCATTGCACGCGTCTGTCGCGGGGTTCGCGCCGTCCGGCGGGTTCCGCAGCCGTCGCGTCGGACTCTCTTCTACCACCGCCTTCGGGCCCAAACAGCGCACCGCCGTGAGGGTCCGGTGCCAAGTTGATGAGGTACTTACGTAGTATAATTTGTTCTTTATATATATATATATATATATATATATATATATATATATATATACGATATATTGTATAACGAAGGTAACGAAGTAACTCCATGTTTGCGTTCATCGAGTTAATTTGATGCCAATTGTTTAATCGTTTCTGTGTGCAACAGGGAAAGCCTCAGCAACCGCCGGCTACTGTGTCACCTCCAACGCCGTCAGCTCAGACAACCCCGCCCCAACCCAAGGTGGCCAAGGTACACTACTTCACGTTACGCCAATTTTATTATTGATATATATTCAAACTGATCATATATATAATATGTTAATTAATGTGAATATATATAATACACAGGCAAGCACGAAATTTTCCGATGTTCTGGCGTTCAGTGGGCCGGCGCCGGAAAGGATTAACGGGAGGCTGGCCATGATCGGGTTCATGTCGGCGATAGCTGTGGAGTTCGCGCGGGGCGACGATCTCTTCGTCCAGCTCGCGAACGGGGGCATGCCGTGGTTCGTGGGGATGGCGGCGCTGCTCTCGGCCGCCTCCTTGGTGCCTTTGTTCAAGGGCGTGACGGCGCAGTCCAAGTCCGGCGGCCTCATGACGGCCGACGCGGAGCTGTGGAACGGGCGCTTCGCCATGCTCGGCTTGGTGGCCTTGGCCTTCACCGAGTACCTCAAGGGCGGACCCCTCGTCTGAAAAACGCAATCTGAATCCTTCATGTTTGACAGATCGATATCTACCTCGTAGATTTTTTTGGAACAAGCGTTGTTAACTTATAGCGATTCAGAAGACTTCTGTGTCTTAAAGTGACGAATCAGCTTGAAGCATGCATGCACGCATGCATGAACTTGGGTGCCGTTTAAAAGTAGTGTGGTACGGAGTTCAACTGTAATTATATGTGCCATTTTTAACTTTAATCTCGACTCATTGAACTTTTATCTTAATTAAGAATCATGAATAGTAAGACTTCACAATATAATAGGATGATATCGAAAACTTAGCTACTGCACTTAAATCTAGATATTGCAACGGAAATATACGTGAACACGAGTCATAAAAGGCTCAACGTTAGCCCATGGATTTTTCTTAAGTTCTACCGTAGCAATTCATAATATTGTTTAACATTTGACATAAACCTAATTAAGTTTACATGCGATTGAAATAAAGTTCATAGGCCATACAAACACTATTCCTTGACGTAACATATATAGATAACTTGACAAAAAATAGCATTTCATTATCTCAATGCTAAATTACACTACACCACCTGGAATTCTCTCATCACCCTAGTCCCCTCATCAGGGTAAAAGGAAAAAAAAATATTTCAGATCGTAGTATGTAAAAATTATATATGCTGTGACAAGATACATTTTGCATAACAAGTACAAACTATAATCATATATATATATATATATATATATATATATATATATATATATATATATATTATAATGCTCTCTATAGTATATATGACATGATATACATATTATTCATATACCACGACAAGAATAGACATCACAAAGACACACACAATGAGCTTATTTGTTAAAATCCTGTCTCTTTTGTGTTCTTATCATTCTTTTGCATATTATATCATACAACATGGGCATATTTTCTTTGTATTCTTTAATGTCGTCCATCTTAGCCAATCAGACACACGTAAATGAGTCCTTAAAATAGAGGCGCAAGCATACGATGCTAAAATATTGTCTACAATTTAACAACGCTGGCTAAAAAGAGAAAAATAATTATTTTAATATTTGAGACGCACGACAGCCACATCTGATATTATTTTTAACATCAATAATAAGATTGTTTTTAAAAATGTAGATGACTTATTTAAAGACATGTAAAATGCGTTCATAAGAATATAAGTTTGTATCCTTGAATATCATTTCTCTGTAGTGAGTTCACACTCTTGGAAGCATTCATTTCATATATTCTAATTTACACTCGTAGCATAATCAATTTGCAGTCACATTCATTCAATTGCACCAAAGTGCAATGGCATAATAGGGTTAGTAAGAAGATTGGCTACTAGTGCAAAATCTCCTACTAGCCGATAATTTACCGATTTAAATAACCGATAATTTAGATCATCACTTAGATAGGTTATCACTATTTAAATTATCGATAATATTACATTACAGTGTTTGGTAAGTACTGATAATATAAATAATAGTCAAAACGGATAGTGACAAAATTATTAAAATACTTCTAAAAATTATTTCATGTTTTAATAACATATTATTATAAATAAACAAAGAAAAAATAGAAAAGTGAATATATATATATATATATATAAAGATGAGATAAAATTAAGATTTATTTGCAAAATATTTCAAATAATAAAAAAGATGAAGTTAAATGATATTTATTTATTAATAAAATATTTGAAATAAACAATTTAATTGAAGTGATATTTTCATCAAAATGTATTCCCACCAACTGGTAATCTGGAAAGACACCTCCCCTGGCTACTATTAATCAAGATTACCAGAGCAATTAAAATTATTGATAATCAATCACAGTCAAACGAAATAATGTGATGAGCCCTAAAAATTTTAAATAAATTAATCGATAATCTATTTAGACTACCCCATACCAAACGGCCTCCGAATTCTCATGCATGCCAAAAAAAAAAAGATAAATTTGTTCCATAAACATCTCAAGGTAATCATGAATCACATCACTGAAATGGAAATAATGAGTTTAGACCCGACTTCATAAAGATTTTAGAGCTAAAATCATAGTCTCATCCAATTTTATCCTTTCTTTTCTTCCAACTTTTTACTTTTCCTTCTTATCTTGTTTCATTCAAGCCTCCTTCATTTCCTTCTTGATTCTTAGGCTTCCACAAAGGAGTGCTTTGGATCGAGTCTTGGAGAGGAAGAAATGAGGTTTAAGATGAAATATTGAATTCATATAGATAGGGTTTGAATGGTTTTGGGTTAATGAATCTTTGAGATGCCTCTTTTATTAAATTTGGGGTGTTACCTTCTTGGGCCAGTCTTTTAGGAGCATATCAAATCTCATCAGTCACGAACATGTATTTGTATCTTTTTATAGATTTAATCATTACATGTTTTTTTTATCTTGTAAGAACATGTATTCAACTTATAAGTTCATAATTCATTTTCCAGAGGCGTAATTAGTCCCAATATGTACTCAAAAGAAAATTTGAGAAAAATTAAATATGTAGAGCATTTGATTGATTCACTAATTATTGGTTAATTTATCTTATTATTTAGATAATTGTTTCTACAACAATCAAATTATTTTAAACATCTGATCATTTTAATGGTCAATGTTTTTTTATTCATCCGACATATGTATTTAGGATTATTTTTGTAAACTTCCCCTAAATTATCACAATTTTTCGCATCTAATCCAAAACTACGAACTTATTTTTTATTCTTAAACTATCATGATTTTTCAATTTTAATAATTCTGTCTACTTCTATTACGTTTTTCATTACTTTTGATTTTTTTCATTTATGAAAAGGCTAAATTACCCCTCCCTCTATAACATATCAAATAATAAATGTAAAAAAGGAAAAAAAATCAGGGGAAGGCAATTTAGACTTTTTTTATAAATGAAATTTTTTTTTATTTACCACTTTAATCCTTCTAACAATTTTTTTATTTTTTATATTTGTTATTTCATATTTTTTTCTAGAGGGAGGGGTAAATGAAAAAAAAAGAGTAAAACTAACGGAAGACGTAACAGAAATGACGGAAGGATTAAAGTGAAAAGTCACGATAATTTAAGAATAAAAAAATAAATTTATAATTTGAGATTAGACGTAAAAAAATATGATATTTTAGAGGAGGTTTATGAAAATAATTACATGATCGAAGTAATCTCCAAATAGAGTGAAATTTTAGCTATATCAAATAAATGATCAATTATTGGCCTGCCGGTGTTGTCAGTCCAAGTAGCAGCCTCTGTGGTCACAAAACAAGCTAATTAGTATATAAAGAATTAAGATTTACTTAAGAAAAAAGAAATTAAAAACGATGTACGTGTTCGTTTCTGCAACCTTTCACCATTAAGTATTAATCAATTCGATCACGGGTCTCCTCTCCTCTCCTCCATCGTGTTCTGGAGCCTTCGCCAATGGCCCCTCAATCAGCCACCACTTCCTGGTGCCCTCGCCGTCCACGACGACCTCCCCCACCTCCGTGGGCTATGTGACCGTCTTATGGTCCACGTTACGAGGATCCCATGGCCACATCCCCCTTCCACCTTCCGTGGCCTCCCCTGCAGCCACCAACTTCTTCTTCCTCCCCCCCTGCCCAATGCCCCCACTCACTTCCCTACTCACCTCTATATATTAGTTTGCCCCTCCTCAGAGGCAGAGACACTTCACCTAGTGATCGATCGTCTTGGTGCCATTGAACTTAACAGTACTCGTGCCCCCACTCTTTCCATAGCTTTTTTGCATACAGATATATGGCCGCATCAGCTACATTGCACGCCTCTGCCGCCGGACTCGTGAGGTCCGGCGCCGGGGTCAGGAGCCGTCGCGTCGGTCTTTCTTCCACCATCTCGCGCCCAAATCAGCTCGCCCATGGCGCTTTGAGAGTCCGGTGCCTATCCAGTGAGGTACGTATCATTTGCTACTGCTATTGGCCTGTGATTAACTGAGGGGAAAAAAAAATATAACAAAACTTCATGCTGCGATGATCTTTTCTCTTTCTGATCTTTAGAGTTTATATGCATGTGACGCCATTGTTATTGTTTCCGTGTCAAACAGGAAAAGCCTCAGAAATCGTCAGCTCCAGCGCCGTCGGCTCAGACACCCCCACCCCAACCTCAGCCCAAGATGACCAAGGTACGCTACGACGTAACGTGCATATTTCTTAAGAGTCAGTGATGACATTATCGTTTAATCAATGCGTTCCACAATTAATGACTTCCAACTGTAATGAACAGGTCAGCACGAAATTTTCCGACGTTCTGGCGTTCAGCGGGCCGGCGCCGGAGAGGATCAACGGGCGGCTGGCCATGATCGGGTTCGTGTCGGCGATCGCCGTGGAGGCCGCGCGCGGCGACGACCTCTTCGTCCAGATCGCGAACGGGGGCATGCCGTGGTTCCTCGGGACGGCGGCGCTGCTCTCGGCGGCCTCCTTGGTGCCTTTGTTCAAGGGCGTGACGGCGCAGTCCAAGTCCGGCGGCCTCATGACGGCCGACGCGGAGATGTGGAACGGGCGCTTCGCCATGGTCGGCTTGGTGGCCTTGGCCTTCACCGAGTACCTCAAGGGCGGGCCCCTCGTCTGAAAAGCGCATGCAATCACTGCATTTTTATCTATCCGATTGCAAGCTCATCAGATACTTAGCAAGCTATTAGATTTTCTCTGGGAAGTACTGGAATTAATGTACTTAATGAACTTGAGACTATTGGAATATAACTACAATTAGCTAAAAAGTCTTTTGTATATTATATATTATTATTAATAATTTTCATTTTCTTATTCGTATAAATCAATTAGCACTAATTAGTAATTAAAATTGAATGTTAAAAAGAAAGGAAAGATATAAATAAAAGTACGTATTGACTTAAGTTCTCAAGATTCTCTAATTATATAAGAAAGTGATATCGTTGAACCCCATGAGGCATGAGCTCTTTTGATCATTCGCTTCTTTTTTGAAAAAAAAAATCATTTAAGGGCGATCCACAAGTCATATTTCTATATTTTGTCTCCATGCCACCATTTTAGTTTTCTTAGCACTTATCAAATTTATTGATAGTACAAAATTATGATATATTTTACTAATGATCTAATCATTTGTCATTTAAAACAAATGTATACCAAAATGGTGTGCATGCATACATGTATATGGAAGCTTGCTGGCCACAAGCATAGAAGGGCATAGTGGACATGCATAATTGAGCAAAAGGGATAATTATCTTCTAAGTCTTGATCATTCACATTATTATTATTATTACCTAAGAAAATTATGATGATAAAAAGTTATGCACAATACTGAGAGAAACAGACTAATAGAGCATTTTCAATACAAATGTCTCACGTGTTGATGAAAATACATAAATATTTATTTTCTAAACGACAATTTAATATTGAAGATATATATTTTCTTAAACATCATTTTGAGTTTAATTTCTGACTTAATTTCAATGAGCCCGTGAAAAAAGTAGAAGGGAAATTTTAAAAGAATAACGTCTCAAGTGAGACCGTAATTTGATTGGTCCAAAATTGCAAGTTTGGGATCATGTTGTGTCGTCATGGACGAACATATATTATTAGTGAACATATACAAGTTATGCTTCCACAATGCATTCGGCATGTCCGAGTTTCTGTTTTCAACATACACGCTAGCCATTCTACATTTTATGGTACTTTTTCTTTTTTTGTTTTTTAATCTTTCGATCGATGCAAATTCAGCATTGCAGTCTGCCCCATCAGAACAGAAATTAATACTACCTTTAGAGCAAAAATACTTTATCTTAGATGGGGGATTGGGTTAATGTGATGGCATTGATTGATTCCCCAAACAGTCAGAATTAATTCACCTGACCAGCCTCAGAGGAATCGGTAATGGACTTGCCAACAGATGCTACAACAAAGATTTCTTCTTTGAGCATCTCATCATGATCTGAACAGGAAGAATAAAATCAAATATTCATACTTTCTTTTCTATTTGGTTCTAATGCATCCACCATAGTCTAAAAATTCAGCTTTTGAGCCATATTGGTCTCTCGCTCCAATCAAATCGAATTGAGCTAGCATGAAGCCGGTTCTTCAGAAGAAATGCTCTTAATTAAGAAGGAAAGCTACAAGATGTTTAATAGATGGCCAACCATGGCACACCAAATTTCATCAACACTAAACCAAACCATTGGAACACTAAAACAAAAACAGCATTCATGCTACTCTTTTATAGGATATATTTTTTTGAACGTGCTAGCTGAAAAGATCAGTGTACTTCTGGTGTGGTTTCATAGCTTTACTGGCTTCGCACAGTACTATTTACATGTACAGTTTACTGAGCTGATTGTAGATAGAGTTCAAAGTTCTTTAGAACTTTTTTTTTAATTCCATTTGAAAGTAGCTGCATCTGAATTCTCGCTGAAGTGGTCATGAAACAAGAAGGTTATTCCTAATAACATTATCGAAATCGAAACTTGTAGAATTTGGCCCTGTTCCGCTGGTTTTTTTCCCCCTGTTTTGCTGGTTGGCTGATGGCTAGAATAAATGTCAGGAAAAGTATGCACACACCCACCTTTAATTAAATGCCTCAGATTCTTTTGTAGCAACTGCTGGCTCTGCCGTTGTAGAGTAGAGTTTCTGTTTATCTTGGCTACAAGTTCCATAGATGATTGATTCATCATCCATGTCATGTGGGAAAATTTCTAGAAAACAATGGATAATGGAATATTTTCAGCACTGGGGTGGCTACAAGTTCCATGAAATCGACCGAGTCACAAATACTGTAAAAAGCCTCTGTAAAGGAAAGCAAAAAGAGCAGAATATTTTAAGCACAAAGCTGTAATGATGCCTGTCATCTTTTTTAGGTCCTCAAGTTGATGAAGGGGAGGGTGCTCATTTAAAGGAGGTGGCCGAATCTTTCATAGACAAATGTGAACAATTACAAAGCTGAAACAATGAAAATAAAATAGAAGGACTTATCTTTTTGACATTTAGTTTATACTTCAAGCGCAATAAAGAAATGTTCTGGTCTTTCGTTTCCATTTTAACAGTGAAGACAAAGCAAATAGAGGAAAATAAATATAAAAGGAAATAAACAAATGACCAATTTCACTGTTCAATAAAATATTTTCTTCAATTACAAATCTGGTTCTTTATATAAAATATATTTATTTCATGCTGTTTGATAAACGCTGAGAGACCTATATATTTTTAGTTCCCTTAAACTAAAACTAAATCAATGATTTGTAACTACCAAAAAAATCAATCGTTTCCCCGATTACAATATTTTTTACATAAAAATGAAGATAAAATAAATTTCTATGAAAGAGGGAATTTAGGTGGATCTGAGCACTTTTTCAGTTTTCTGGTGATTCAAGAAGGATAAAAAGAAAAGGGAAAATTGTGTCTAAAAGTCTAATTTTCGTTTTTATTACAAATATTATCTAAACTTTAATTTTATCAGATAAAATGTCATCAATTTTCAGAATTTTATGCAAGATAATGTAATACGTCTATATTTTACGAAATTCCAAAATAATTGACATATCTTTGTCCATATATGCCCTTGTGTTAACGACTTTGATTCATCCCATCATGGCATCATATGCCAACTTCAGGGTGATTTTTTGTTAAACTATGATGGGCGTTTTCGGAAATGTATCCGCTATAAATATGTGTGCCCCGTTTCGAATCGCACTCTGGTGGAGTGACCGGAAGGTACGGTAGCGATGCTTGCGGTGTTCGAGCGTACAGTGGCGACGCCGCCGGAGGGACTCTGGCGGCCGGAGACGGAAGCCTCTGTGGGTCCTCAAGGTGGCGGAAAGGCTGCGCAGCTCGTCGGGCGTTTCTCGTCTTCTCGCGAGGGAGCTGCCACCATCAACCTCGGGCCGTCCGGCGCCATGGTGTTCTCCTCGGCGACGCAGAACCCTCTGGTTCCAAGGTGGGGGTTTGATCAGAGATAGCATGCGAAACGAGTGTGCTTTTTTTATCTTATTTGGAAAAGAATCCATTTTTTTCGCCATATTTGTTTTGCGAGTACTGGAATTTGGAATTTTTTTAATGTTTCTGGCATGAATTGCTCATTGATTTATGGAGTTCATTGTTGTTATATTGCATGCTTCTAACGAACTATATGTTTACAGTTTACGGTCTGGACAGAGCTTAAATTACTGGTCCTACTTTTCTTTGATGTGCTTTCGTTCATGCCAATAATTAGTGGAACGGATGGAATTGTGGACAATCCGATCTGTTTGGTATATTATCTATAATATAATATTCTTTATCACCTTTGTATGTCATTGTGTCTGAGATTTCAGTTTTGCCTTGTCGAATGTAATGTATAGCATTGCAGATGGTACATTTTTTTTTTTTTGCGTATATGTAGTCTTACTTTGATAGATGCACAGATGTACTATTTCTCTGTTCGGCGTGTTGTTAGTGGGCATCTGGTCAGAACATTACTTTCGTGCTAGATTAAAAAGCTGACATGCTATATCAATCGTTCCAAAGTTTGGTAGTTATGATCTTTCACAAAAACGGATGTCATAAATCGAGTGCTGGGGTCAGTTTGAGATCACTCTTGGTGCATTAATTCAAAGAGAATAAATCAGGACTTTCGTAGTCATCGGGCATGCTACTCTTTATTTGGAAGTGGCGTATGTCAAAGAAATTACTGATAATCAAGGAGGATTGTTTAAGGTTCCTTTCATACTGTTGTTCACACTGTAGTATTTGCATTTACCTCCATGATTTTTGAGGCATCTCTTAGACAGTAATGCATCTAGATTCCCAAGAAAATTAATTGTGCAGAACAAGAAATATTGCAAGTGTGTAAGGTACATAAATCTTGGTCCATCATACGGTATCTTGATTCTTGCAGGATATTTAGCTTCCATCAATCTTCCTAAAGGTACTAGCATCAAGGATTTAAGTCTAGTGCCATTGCTGAGCTTTAAGTGTGGTTTGTTCATTTCGTGACATGGAGGACTGTGCATCATGTGCAATGATTACAAATTTACAACTTTTCATCTATTTTTTGTTTCTCTTCTCTGTGGCAAATCTTGCATCATATGTGAAAGTTAGTTTTCTATTTGGAATAGGTTGCACAGTGAACATCAACTATTATTGCTATTTGTCCATCTCTGAGGACTAAATTGATTTAAAATGTTTATTGTTTGTTGTAGACATCTTAGAAGCCTGTAAATGTTCTGATATTATGTAATGGTAAAATTTACAATAATATGGCATCTACTGCTGATGTTTCATTCTTAACAGTCTAATATTGCTGAATGTTTTATTCTGTTTCGTGCTTAGCAGTTGTGCAATTAATCAGCATTCTCTGCTTATTTCCTGATTTAAATGATATCGAGCTCTGTTTTTGTTTGTTTCTTTTCCCTTAACTTTCATTTTATATGTTGCAAGAGTTTCCGCCAAATGATGGTATTGATGTTCCAATATACTTGTCTTCATCCGTTTCTAACGAATTCAGGTTATTTGCTGCTGTTGATGATATCTTTTGCATATTTGAAGGACACATTGAGAATGTGGGTCCTCTCAAGCAACAATATGGACTTAGCAAGACCACCAATGAAGTTATTATAATAATAGAAGCTTATAAGACATTGAGGGACAGAGGACCTTATCCTGCTGACCAAGTTATAAGGGATCTAAACGGAAAATTTGTGTTTGTTCTCTTTGACACAACAGCAAATTGCACTTTTGTTGCCACTGTAAGTAAATATTTTTTATGCTGTTAGTTTAACTGAGAATCAAGAGCTTTTACCCATCTATCAAGATGTTTTCATTTCCTTTCCCAATATTTATTAATTCCTCACTTTTTTTTTCATATTCCTTTCTCTCATTTCTTTTATATGAATATGTAAGTCTTTGTATGTACAAATATGTCCTTTGATCCGTTTCAGATATCTTTCACTCTGAAGATACTAAGAAGATGAAATATCTAACAGTTATGCTTCAAAAGTTTCTCACATAAAATCAGTTTTTTTTTCCATATCATAGTGGGAATAAGGAATGTGTAAACCAGTGAAAGCTCCACATATTCTTCAATCCTTATCGTAAACAGAATAATGAAATGTTGATGGTTGAAAAGTGATGTAGTCTTAGTGTATGCCCTTTCACTTTTTTCCGCGAGGTGGAAAAAGATGACTAAAAAGTTATATACCAGTACCACTATATTGAATAGCAGAATGTACAACAGGAGTCTGCACTATACAACATAACCAAAAAACAAAAGTACACTGCTTAAAAAATTCACCCCATTACAAAGTTGCACCACAATCTCTAGTGGCCTTAAAAAAACTGATGGTTTCTTATGGTTGAACCAACCAGAACCTTGACTTACATCATGCTTACATGTATATGTTTACTTCATACTGTGGTCCTCTTAAAGTTAGAAGTATTTCCACCAGACCTATCATACTGAGTTATTTCTTGTTTTCCGATGATCCGCAGAAGTGAGTTAAAACTAATGTAATGTTAGAGTTTGTGCCTTCACGTCAACTAAAAAGTAGGCAAATCAACTAGAACAGTGTCATATTCAGTGTACATATATTTTCTTCATGATACATATGGTCCTCTTAAAAAGTCTCACATATTTAATTCGGCCAATCATAAATGAGGGTTTTCGTGATTTTGCAATGATCTAAATAAGGTGTGATGTGCTCCTATGTGGACATATGTGTTAATGTTGAAGTTGTTATATTCTAGTATCTGATTTATGCAATTACCATCTTATTTTGAGGTCAGTTTAGATTGGTTGATATACTTACCTTCTTAGCTGCCTGTATTCTTTGTTTCATGTAGGACGCTGATGGTAGTATTCCCTTCTTCTGGGGAACTGATTCAGAAGGTCATCTTGTTCTATCTGATGATTTGGATGTCGTAAAGGAAGGTTGTGGAAAATCAGTTGCCCCATTTCCTAAAGGTAATTTTAAAAAGAACTATGCTGCTTCCGTCCTAGACATTGCCTAAAGAAGAAAAACTTTCACTTTGTGCGATTGAACTGTTTCTTTTTCTTATTTGTCATGCAACCAGGTTGCTTCTTCACAACCACAGGGGGGCTGCAGAGTTTTGAGCATCCTCTAAACGAGGTGAAACCAATGCCGAGGATCGATAGCAAAGAGGAAGTCTGCGGTGCGACGTTTAAGGTTGATGCACAGTCTAAGAAGGAAATCAGCATGCCAAGAGTTGGGAGTGCTGCGAATTGGTCATCGCAGTTCTAAATGTTCTCTTTATCTTTTGATGTTTCAGCAAAATTATGCTCTATAGGCAGAGCATACAAAGTTCAAGAAGAATAAGGCAGTGGAAAGGATGAATTGCATGAAGTGTATCAGATGTTTTTTGCATGACTGATTACAAAGCAGCCATTGAAGTTGGTGAATTAAATCCATGTTATAAGGAAAGGTTTATATTCTCAATAATATAAGATTTGCGTGTGATAATTTCTTAGACCTAGGCTCGTAACATTTCAATGCAAGTGGTGAACTCCTTTTTCCTTTTTGGCTAAGATCAAATAATAAAACTTCTTAAGGCCCTCATTGAATATTTTGTAAGGTCCTGTTTGACTATTTGGTAAAAAAAATACAAAATTTTTCAAACAGCATAAGAATATTCAAAAGAGTGGTTTAAATCTGTAAAAAAAATTAAGGGAAAATACAAAAAAAAAATTAATATAGATTCAAGTACTTCGAGTTATAAAAATTAGAACTTTATATAATTGTACAAATTTTTTTCCATATTTTGAATGCCATAATAATAAAATATCAAAGTACTGCAATGTAATGAAATATTATAATAATCACTATAATAAGGGCGTCGGGTGAATGTTTTCCTTTTAGTTTCTGAAAAAAATGATTTTTTTCAAATATTTTCATATTATGGATTAACAAATAATTCAAGCACTGTTTGACGATCTTTCAGTACCACAACCTTTTAAAATGTTATAATATCTACAGTACAACTTTAACATTATAATATATTTTAAAGCTATTATAAATTAATGGAAATAATATATTAAAAATATATATGTATGTAATCATCGTGTTAACCAAAGATAAATTATTGTTATTTACATTAAAATATCCCCACCCAATTATTTGGAAAACGTTGAAAAATAAATATGGTCGTCGTCGTCCATGCTTTGAACCATTTATCAACATTAAATTGAAAGTGATATAAATTTCATCAACGATAATAAAATCAGGAAAAGAAATAATGCATGAGTTGGAAAATATATGAGTCGAAAAAAATGTACCTCTTTCTTGCTGTTTTTTTATTATTTTACTGGTTCGTTCTTATAAAGAGAAGCAAGAAAAATAATTTTTACACTTGAACCGTGTACAAAAAGAAACTCGAAAATATAACATTTATTACATTACAAACAATCCTTTTTCTTGTGGTTTTATATCACGTCTACGGGGTTTTATTTAAAGCTCGAAAAAAAATCCAGTTTGTACAAAGGCATTGAAACCTCCTGTCATTTTGGGAGTTGGGCAAAAAAAAAAAAAAATAATTAAAAATAAATATGGATTATTAATTTGAGGTTAGTTTAAAGATATGCCACATTTTCACTTACGGAATTTAACGAAAATAAAAAAATGGACTACATTCCTTACCTATGGATCCGACAATATCTCATTGCCTCCATCCCTCATCTATGGGTCCATTTATATTCGTTCCACATACGAATATAAGATATTTTTCAGTAGCATTTTGTAGTGATCGTTGTGTTCCGACGTTCATCCAAACATAATATCTTTTGCTTTCATTCTTTGTGGCATCTTCAAGATATCATCTATGACAAATATCCTTTTAGATAATTTGTCGAATATGTTGGACACATTTTCTATTTCTTGTGATGTTTATCAGTAACATCACTATCTTTTTCGACAATTGATGAACATGTAGGAGTGTATGTTCTAATTTTTTCTTGTGATGTTTACTAGTAACATCATTAGCTTTACAGACAATTGTTGAACATATATGACATATGTTCTTTTTCTTGTAATGTTTATCAGTAACATCACTAGATAAGATTGCACTTGCTTTATAATCTCCGCAAGGCGTCCACAAGCAACACAATCAATTTCTTGAACATGTTATCATCATGTTCTAATTTCATGTGATGTTTGCCATCAATAACATTAGACAAAATTTCATCATGTCTTTCTATATCCGAAGGATGTTTACCAGTAACACTCTCAAGAATAGTTTATCTCAAATGATGTGTATCATTAAGTACATGTTAATTGATATAATCAATTAACTAGCCACATAAAATTTGAAGTAAACAAAATTCGGAAAACTAAACACACATTCGAAAGATTTATAAAAGGATATAATCGAATAGAAATCATCATCACATACAAAAGGATATAATCGAATAGAAATATATGACATAGCATTTATAAAAGGATATAATCGAATAGAAATCATCATCACATACAAAATGTGATTTATATAGTCTAAACAAATATATGACATACAAATTTGTGATTTTGAATAAGAAATAAAATTCAGAACATTTATCGTAATAATGTTCATTATGCTAGAAAAGAAAGAATGTCAAATCATATTTTAAGAGTACAAATGAACATGAAAGCGTAGCTCAATTGATGAAATACACATAATCAAATTGAATGAATTTTCATGTACTCTTGATCAATCTCTTGCATGTAACATCGATCTCTTTAACCATCTCAATAGAATAATTCTCTAAAATTGTTGGAAATAGTAGAGAAATGGAAAGAGAAGAAATAAAGGTCAAGACTTCGAGGCACGACGAATCGCTATCTTTAGAGAATTATTTGTCTCCACACGAAGTTTGCTATTGGGCTTGCGATAATAATACTCTCAGAATACAACGAAGTCACCGAGTTCGCCAACTAATAACTGTTGAAGAACTCAGTCTTTTATTCTAGTAATTTGTAATAATTTGAATACATTTTCATGTGTTGTACACATAGTACTCATCACATGTTCATTGCTTCTCATGACTTGCAATTGCTTTTGAATGATTGAAAATGCAAGAAGGGAAAGCTTATTTATAGGCTTAAAAGAGTACTTCACGAAGGGATGCGTCTAGTGTCTTTTCGTCCAAAAGACACACCTATTAATGAAAGGGTTCACTTAATTTCTTTTCATACAAGGACACATCTTAAGAACACATATCAAGAGACACATCTTATGATGAAATAATGCATATATTCAAGTGTGAATATAACTCTTGAAATATGAATACACATATTCAAATGTGAACATATCTCTTCACTTATGAAGTGATGCAACTCTTCATCTAAGAATATCCTTTCATTAATGAGATAACTCATTTATGACACTATTTCACTTATAACACATGTGAACCTATCTTTTCATTCAATATTGTAACACTTCATTGATGAAAAAGATGTGATGTTGTATTTCATATTTAACTAATTAATATGAACTCATTTTCAATGCTCACAAAGTAATATATTTAAAATTTGAAACCTTCAAATTCCAACAAGATTGATGGTGATGGAGAGCGAGGTTCGGAGGCTCGACGTCTGGGAAGTAGGCAAGGAGCATGAAGAGGAGAGGGCAGTTGGCCGACGTGCTTTTAAACTCTCCTTTGAGACAATGACTATAGTTACGTCTTATACACAAAAAAAATGCATATAATTAATTATCGTACGTGTAATTTAGAAATGAATAAATATGACAGAGAGGATAGAGGAGAGATAAAGATAGTCTTCTGACTTGTGAGTAATCATTTTCGGACAAGTTAACAACGCTTCTAATTTTTTTAAAAAAAAAAGATAAACAACATTGGAGACATTAGAACAATTTGAAATGGCTACTTAGTGATCAGCTTTATATAAATATAAGATTCTTGCATGCATGCAACGTTCCCTACAACAACACCTGATATATATTATATTTTTGTAGCTCTTTTAATCCATATATATATAAATAAATTAATATCATTAATTACGAGGTCGCCTACATATAGAGGCATATATACTAAGTTATCATTAATTAACATGTGAATCATTTACTTAATTATCTAAGTATCAACAAAAAAGTTTCAGAAAAAAAGATATAATCTTGCGGTTTTCCCACTCATGTGAGATGATCGATGACACGAATTAATGTGCGATTTTTAGAAAAGTCTTCTCCTAATTAATGGACACATACACGCACGAGTTAATTTGCTAAACAAAACAAATACAATGCATGAACTTGTCTCATAAATCCTTTGTTCATCACTAATCTCAAAACAAAAAAATTTAAAAAGAAGAAATTGCACTAAGCTGAATTATCCGCATGTGGCCCTGCCCACGTCCATGGGGTAGGGGCGGTCGCTGGTGTACTTGAAGGTGATGCCCAGGCTCTGAATGATCGGCCGGCCATCGTTGAGCAGGCAGTCATCGTGAGACAGACGTCGGAAAATTTTGGGGTCCACGAAAGAAGATGACGTGAAGTCGCCGCAATGGAGGTGGACGTCGGCGACGCGGCACCTGCCTGGACAAATAAGGACCACTCGCACTGTGAAAACAGGGATGCCACCAGGTGACCGCGAGCTTTTTGATTGCGACACTATCAAGTACTCCGTTTTGCACTCTGGCGACTTTGATGCACCTGCATGCGTACAATGATCAGCTGCTTATTTTAATTTATTTTTTTAATTGAAAAGTCGACTGAAATCATCAACATTTGAGTTATAGAACTCACCATTATGGGCCTCGGAGAAGCTACTGGAAACAGATAATAATAATGACACCATTAAAGCGAACAACGTTGCCATACCCATAATCCTCCGGCGAGTCGCGACGGAACCAGGATCAATAATCTAGATTAAAATATTTCTTTTGTTATTCATCAAGCATTTTTTTTCTTTTTATGTTTCACATGTTAAAAGAAGACATGTGTAACTAACTTTTTATGACAATTAATTAATTTTATTTTTTATAAAAAAGATCTAAAATTATTAGTACATATATGTCTTCTTTTGTTATTCATCAAGCATATTTTTTTTCTTTTTATGTTTCACATGTTAAAAGAAGACATGTGTAACTAAGTTTTTATGACAATTAATTAATTTTATTTTTTTATAAAAAAGATCTAAAATTATTAGTACATATATGTCTTCTTTTGTTATTCATCAAGCATTTTTTTTTTCTTTTTATGTTTCACATGTTAAAAGAAGACATGTGTAACTAACTTTTTATGACAAGTAATTAATTTTATTTTTTATAAAAAAGATCTAAAATTATTAGTACATATATTATATTTTCATAAAAACACATATATACTATAATATTTTATAAATGTACACATATATTCTCTTATTAATATAATAACATATTATAATTATGTCAAGTTCAAAAAATTAGGGAATTCTATATATATATATATATAATAATATACATTATTATATATAATGTTTCAAAAATTAGGAGCATAATTATGTCAAGTTTACAAAATTAAGGGGGGTCATATCATATATATTATATATGTATATAATAATATATAATAGTATATAGCGCTCCGAAATTCGACCCGTCACGTGGTGCGATCTCCTCTCGTGCGCTACTCTTTTCTTCTTTTATTGACTCTTTTGTTGACTCTAATGGTCAAGAAAAGTGACACGTAAGCGGAAGACTTATCAATAAAATAATACAATAAAGAATTACAGAAGCTAAATAGGTAATAGTTTATCCATAAGGCATGTAAAGTCCATGTCATAAGTGTAACTCTATAGGTCTCATCTATATTTTAGATAATCATGTGCATCCATCGTCAAGCTTTAGTCACCACACACACATTAATGGCTCACAAAATCATCATCAAGTACCTGTGAAAATCACGCAGGAGAGCAAGCTCAACCGTTAGCATAAAGCTAAGTGTGAGTTAGTATAAATCATTGATTAGTTCTGTCAGAATAAGCATGAGGTAACATATAGATCATATAATAGAAGGGATCAACATGAAGGATCAATAAAAACATCATGAGCATTCACTCATCATTCATACATTCATTCAGTCATTCATTCATATTCATATTCATTCATTCATTCAATCTGTCATTCATTCAATTCAATTCAATACATTCATTCAATTCATTCATTCATTCTTTGGAAGAGCTCTTCATTCTTATAGGGAATATCATTGCCTGCACTTGTAGTGCTACTATATAGACCTTTATGGGTCAGTGGGTGATCAGTGCCACGATCAGCCCCGTCAAGCTGGGATGGTCTCGTGCCATGAGAAAACATCCGTAAGGGAGAAACTTCCATCTAGATAGGACAAATAGTAACCACGAGAGAGTACCTTGCTTAGGGCTCGCTCAACTTCTCCCATCACAGTGGATTTTCTTTCAATCCAAAGATCGATCAAGGTCGTATGGAGCATAGTTCCATATCATGTGGACATATCTTTCAATATGTAAATTGGTCAAGGCCATATGGAGCAAAGCTCCGAACCATGTGGACCTATCTTCCAATCCGTAAATTGGTCAAGGCCATATGGAGCAAAGCTCTGAATGTTCTTTAAGTTCATTTCATTCTTTAACAATCAGGTAGACATAAGTCTTATAAATTAGAGGAGTTCGATTTGAGTCATGTTCTCTTCTGTTCTCATAACGGTCAACCATTAGTAAAATAGTCGTCCGTTATAAATCTATTTAGCGGTCGTCCGATAGGAGGAAACGGACGCCCGTTCATCAGTCCATCGGTCGACCGAAAAGGTAGTGGTCGACCATTTGATGTTCAATCTTTATTTACTTCATGATCATATTCGTTCAACTTCAATCAAGTGGACGAAGCATATCAAATCAGAAGGGTCCGATTAAAGTCATGTCCTTCCCGTCCACATAACTGATGCCCGAAAGCCAAGGGTCATCCGCTTTGGGTTCATTCAGTGATTGTCCGATAAACAAGAGGGCGGACGCGTGTTTAATTACTATTCGTTGATCGACCGAAAAGGGAGCGGTCGACTATTCTGTGATCATTCTTTGTTCAATTTCATATATCATATCCTTTCGATCACTTAGATCAATCAAGCAAGTAGGAAGCAGGAGTGGCTCCAAATCATCTTTAACAATCATGTCATTCAGTACTAATCAAGTGGACAGAGGTTTGTCAAATCATGATGTTTAATTTAATATCATATTTCCTCTATCCATAAATCAGAGGACCGAAAGGTTAGCGGTCGTCCATTTGAGATTCATCGTCGGTCGTCTGAAAGAGGTTCAAACATTCATTGATCAATATCCACCGATTGATCGGAAGAGTATGGTCGTCCGTCATAACATGCGAACATCCCAAGACATTCGATCGGGAATTTCGATTTATTCACAGTCCACTGTATTCTAATGTTCGATAACAGACGCTCGATCCAAGATCGGTCGACCATTTCTACTAGGCAGACCGCAGGTCGTTTGCGGAAGTCCTTATGTTTCAATTGGTTTCCGAAACATTACATTCTACAACTACTTCCAATCTTCATCTAAGATTAACTATCATCCAGAGAGCGTTCAAATAAAGTTCGTATTCATTTCGTGCATCATATCTCCTTCGCTTCATTCATAGCCTTGTCCATTTTCATATCATACTTTAGTCCATTTTCATGTCATGCATTGTTTCCTTTTTCATTCAATTATCCACTCTCCTAACTTGACATCAATTCATAACTCATCATTAGGTCTTTAACAAGAATCATCACTTCGTACTATCATTATCATTCTTAACCACATATCCTAACCAACTAATAAGAATTAAAGTACTAAATCACAACCTGACTTCTACAACCTTAAACATGTATAATCATATGGGAAGAACTTCTAATACGGAGGATTAAATAATCATATGGCAGTAATTCCCCAACTTAAAAGTCATCTAATTGGTGCATCATTCGATAACATATAAGCATTCATATCTTGGTAACATATCATGGCATTAACCCACTTCTTCTTATCATAATTTCAATAAATTGACATGCATTTCATTATAACATCATAATGCATCAACCTCCTTTTCCCTGTTCGTTCTATTGCTCATTTCATTCAATAATAAATCAGGTGTATAGAGGCTTAATAAATTAAAGGGTTCGATTATAGTCGAATTCCTTCTATCCACGTACAGGACGCCCAGAAGTCAAATGGTCATCCATCTTTAGATCTTTTCAGTGGTCGTCCGAAGAGGGAGCGGATGACCGTTTGTCGTTTCCTAGTGACTCCTAATGGTTCATCATTGTTCTTCTTGTGGTTTATGAGAGTCATCATCATTCATCGTTCATTAAGAATCATATTAAGTTGGCGTCACATTCTATCAGTTCCGTTTGAACGTAAGAAAGGGTAACATAGTTCTGTTAGGCATAATTTACTTCTTGGACGGATTAGATATCAAATGTGTAAACAAAGATTCGTAAATCATAAGGTCATCATGTTGTTGGTCAGGACCCGGGCCGAGTACATAGGAACTCGTCGTTCCTAACCAAATCAAACTCGGAAATTTTGAGTGTGGGTCAGGGTCATACCCGGGCCGAGCTGGGTGCACGATCGGGTCGAAAAAGTCAAGCCGTCCGATTGTCTTCTCCGATTAATACCCGGGTCGGGCCAGGCAGAGCCCGGGCCGGGTTACTGATACGATCAGAGCTCCGATTGGTCGTTCATGGCGGATCCGGACCGAGTTGGGAAGAACTCGGTCCGAGGTAGTCTGATCCGGACCGGGTTGTGGACAACCCGAACCGGGTTCTTTGTTCGCAGAAAATTGTGTTACCTTACGATTTTCAATCGTCTCGCACTTTTCAATAATCCAAGTGATGATGCATCAACATAATTGGTGTGTGAACATAACTAAAGCATCATAATCTAAACTATAAAGCAGAAGTTTACACATGCAAAGGTCTAGGCAACAATCGAATTCATGTACTAAAGAAAATGAGTTCGTGACGATGAAATCTAACACTTGGACAGAGCATAGAATCATTGAAAACAGAGTTGCAATTATCTGAATAGCACATAGCAAGTTTCCTATCCTTCTTAGTCATGATTCTATCTATTAGTCTCGTCCTTAAGCATGCATATCGTCAAGAAAACTCAATCTATGATATAGATCTTGAATTCACACCTTTTAACCTATGTTTCTCAATTCGTCCTCGCAGTGGTTCAATCCTCTGATATGTTGCCGCTGCCCTCTATCGTCGCCTACGCCTGGAAGGCTCACTATAATGCATTCTTCTTCTTTCGAGCGAGCAGGTGCTGGACATGAGTGCATGCCGATGAGTGAGGAAGAAAACGAGGGTGAAAAAGCCAAAAATGAGAGAGAGGGAAGTGCTGGGGGTTTTAAGGTGATCAACATGTCCTTTGGCCTCCCATTTTGTGAGTGGGAAAGGAGATTAAATCTCCTGGCCGGTGTAATGAAGGGGAGAGGAAGAGAGAGAGGTGGAGTGAAATAAAGAGGGGAGAGGAAGGTGAAACAAACATGTCTCTTCATTTCATATTCCTTTTTTTCTTTTTTCTTTTTTTGAAATTGTGATGTGTTACATAGTATATATATAATAGTGCAAAAAGTTAGGTAGGGCCATGACCCCCTAACAATATGTTGGCTTCGTCCCTGCCTGCGACAAAGAGCATAAATATTGATTATAGTATTATTACACAATTGATTAGTTAACTAAGTTGCTCTCTACAATGCGATGCAATGTTTAACACCTTTGATATATTTTTTTTCTCTAAACATGACAAGTGTTACTCTCCAAGTCCCGTGGGAACAAAATGATTCTACATGTTTTCAAACATTTCGAAACGCCGACGACCCGATCATTTCGATTAGCTAATACATGCTTAATTGATTATGCAAAATTCGTGAATTAAGAATATTAACTAACTAGTTAACTCAATCGTGCTTTACACAATTTAAATCTATTTAAAAATATAAGTTTAAATATGTAAATACAATATAATTCTATATTTTTAATATGCTATATAATATATATTTACTATTTTTAATATACAATATATCTATAAATATCTTACAATTTGGATTATGACAAATAGTAGTTGAGTTTATATTTTAACATATTTAAGATGATTATAAAAAATATTAGAATAATAATAATATTTTAATATTATGTCTTCTATTATTACAAAAAAATATAATGGAATATAAATAGTCAATATGTATTTTTTTAAAATTTAATCATGATATTAAAATTTTAATACACAGGTATATTTATATATTATTATATTTTTAGGATTAACATATATAATAAAATACAAGGAGTCAACTCATAATTTAGAAATTTTATTTATGGAAATTTAATACACATTAATTATGGATATATTTTTATATAATTATTTGTCATTTTAATTAAAAATAATGAAATATAAAGAATCAATATGTAATTTGAATGTCAAAATTTTAAAACACAAATTAATAAGGGGAATATCAAGTGTTGGCATAAAAATTAAATGATGCAATTAATTAATATGATATTTAATAATGAGAATATCAAACGGCAATACAAATAATTAAATAATGCAATAAGTTGATATAATTAAGAAGGCTGCCCCGCAAAACTCTCAATCAACACGGCCACGACGACCTGCAGCATCACCATCTCCGACGTTGTAAAGCTCCAGATTTGTTTGAAGTTCGGACGAGTTGACATTGCCCAGAACTTGAGGAAGAGGAGATGGTCACGCTATGCTCCAAGGTCATGAGCGCTGGCACGGACAAGAGCGCCATTGCCCTCAAGTGGATCATGTTCCGCATGATTTTGCACCCCGACGCGTAGAAGAGGGTCTTCGATGAAATCGTCACAAGGGTCGGCCTCGAGAAAGTGCAGAAGATCACTGAGGCCATGACAGGAGATCACCACTAAAAAAAAGTAATGATGGAATCATAGAGGTGATTGGCGACAGCGTTCCGAATGAAGGAGAGGCGAGAGTCGGCGGATTCACAACGGGAGAAGGAGGTGGGCGCCGCCACCTTCGTTGGAGGAGGTACAGAAAGGGAAGGAGACTGGAAGAGAGCGCTGCCACTTCCATTGGAGGAGCGAAGGCGGTGGAGGATGATGGACTCTGGATTACGCCAGTGTCGATGTTCGCGTTGATGGAAGAAGAGGGCTACGCTGTGAGGAGAGAGCGGATGTTTCCACTTTTAAGGCGGTTTTGATTTTTGGCTAAGGCATTTTTCCAACAAAAAGGCCTCATTTTCAGTGGATTTTGGTTTTCACAGCGGTTTTAATCTGCATCGTCCAACATAGCGAACGATCTAGATGTGCACGATATATATATATATATATATATATATATTGAACTCATGACCTCTTCCAGCATCTACTTCGCATCCTACCACTAGATCAAAGCTTCAATGAGACACTACATATATTAAGGGTCCAAATTTAAGTTTAATCACAAAAAAGTATATTAATATATAAAGTTAAAAAATTTTAAAATTTTGAGGGTGGCCAGGGCGCCCCTCACCCATATGTATCCTATACATGGCCGACTACAGTGCACTTTTATATATGTATCCTATACACGGCCAGACTGCATTTTAATTCCATGCAGTCTACTTTTCTACTTTTATATATGTATCCTATACATGGCCGATGACGACGTGCGCTGTTCGCATGTGAGATATTTGCGCCTGGCCACGACGACCTCCTCTTGCAGTTGAAGCCACTCCGCCCCACGAGCCCCCACCCCGTCGTCGTCCTTTTTCAGCCTGACGCAAATGCACCGCGCCCCAAGTCGTCCGCCGTCGCCGGAAAGCAGCCGGGCTACCGCGGCGTCCGCTGCAGGAGCGGCAAGTGTGCCTTGGAGATCAGAGCCGCTAAAACCCAACCGCATATCAGCATATGACACGGGTTGTACCCGACGGCGAAGATGGCCTCCGTGCACGCCCTGCGGGACGCGGACGCCTTCCTCAACTTCCCCGACGAGATCTCCTCCCGTCCTACCCCTTCGGCGTGCATGTGACGTCCACGCCTCGCAGCCTCAGCTACTACGCTGACCATGGCGACGTGCAACGTACCCATACATATGGCGAGAGCACCAAGAGAAAAAAAAATCAAAAAAGAAAGCGCACCTGATCGTTGCTGTGCGTCGTTGCCAAACGTTGTTGCTTGTCGATGTGCATCGCTGCTGGACGTTGCTGTTGCCGTGCATCATTGTTATGTAGCTCAGCAACATTCCTCTGTAACAGCTTGAAACTTGAAAGCAAATTGAAATTAATGAAAAATTAAACAAAGATGGAAGGAAAAATCAAAACGTGAAAAAGATTTAAAAAAGGAAAGACAATTTAATGCAATTTTAATTCAAATTGAAAATGAGGAATTAAAAACCTAGAAAGATCAGGAAAGAAAGAATTAATACATCAAAGAAATAAAAAAGGAAAGAGTTCAAATTTAATTCAGAATCAAATTAAAAGAATCAAAACATGGAAGAATACAAAAGAGGAAAGAATTTGATAGCATTAGACGTTAGTGTATATTCTGACGTTCATTCTTCCGCAATAAAGTATGTTTTCACCTTTCACAATAAAATTCTTACTTATTTTATTATTATATTCGTTATCATGTATTGCATTTGTTGAATAATCAAGGTCATAGTATAGTAGATGATGTAGCACCCTCATGATCAACCTGATTGTTGTTGGAATTTGAAGTGTTTCAAATTTTAAATATATTACTTTGTGAACACTGAAAATATGTTCATACTAATTAGTTAAGTATGAAATATATCATCACATCTTTTCATCAATGAAATGTTACAATATTAAATGAAAAGTCATATTCACATGTGTTATAAGTGAAATAGTGTCGTGAATGAGTTATGTCATTAATGAAAGGATATTCTTAAATAAAGAGTCGTATCACTTCATAAGTGAAGAGATATATTCACATTTGAACAAGTGTGTTCATATTTCAAAAGTTATATTCACATTTGAATAAATACACCATTTCATCATAAGATGTGTCCCTTGATATGTGTTCACATACCAATAGATGTATCATTTAATGATAAGGACAGATAATATCTTGCTCAGGACCAGCTTTTTGAATCCTACTTGTACATGAATTGAACAAATTGGCCATTCCAAATTTCATGCACCTCTACTACAAGAATAAAAGAGTTTCTTTCTGTTGCTTTTAATCTCTTAGTTATAGTTTCAGAGGTGTGATTGTTAGATTATGAAGATATCATCGTATAATCTTATGCACTGATGAAGTTATATGTAAGCCAATATTTTGTGCCTTAAATTCACTAGCATCATAATTGCTTTTTGTATTGCTCAAAAGGATCCTCTTGTGGTTGGATCATAGAACATTGCTGAAGGAAAGCATGTGATTACTAGCTTATTGGATTGAAGATGAATATAATCTGTCTTATGATGATGAAAATGATATGTTGTTGGATGATCAGCACTCATCGAAAATGTCATAGAAAAGGATTTGTGGTAGGATACAACATAACTAGTTTGTGAAGGATATGCTTATCTTTTATTGTGGCATATGTTGCTCATAACTTTTTTACTGCACCTAGTTTCCAGAGAAAGAAGCATGCGTTCAAATAGGAAAAGAGAAAAGGACACAAGTTTAAAAGGTCATGTTTAAGCCAAAAGTAAGATCAGTTTGCATATTCCATTCTTCTATATTGTTGGTATTAGAATTCTAATTATGCTTTGTTTATTAAATAGGGGAATGTGCAAATTAAACAGATTCAAAAGATGACAAGGACAAGAGCCAACCAGTTGAGCATAAGAAGTGGCTTTCTCATTCAGGCATTAGCAATCTTGTAGATAAGAGTCAAGGGCTAGAATTTCAATGAAGGAACCATAATTGTTATTTCTTATATAATTCATAAAATAGAGTTATAAACTTTTCTTTTCCTTTGGAATACATTTGACATATCATTTTTTTATTGTGCTTCCCCCTTATGGGAGTTATATTTCTTTGCAAGAAATAAAATAAAAGTACAATTGAAAGTTTCCTTGTCATACAAATTTTTACTTTGAAACATTTATAATAAAAAATGTAATAAATATTATTTAATGTGAATATGCCATGTAAATGGCATTTCTTATAGCATTTTATTCACCACATAATGATATTTAGAAATCACAAGAATTACTCTCAAGAAAAAAAATGGACTATTGTAAAATAAATCTGTCATTAAAGTTCACATCTTTCATGACATTAACTATCATTTCTTTTGTGACATTCAAATGTTACAAATAGTTTTCTTTCTGATGTTTAAATATTTCTTAGGCACACTTTTGTGACATCTCCACATTACAAATCTTGAATCAAGTCACAAAAAGATAGATTTTTTTGTGACGTTTAATCCTTTTATGATGTTTTCCAAATACATGTCACATGATACTTACTTTTTGTAACGTGGTTTTAGGGATGCTTAAAGGGTGACGTTTGAATAATATCACTAAATAACTTTTGTGACATTTAATTAGATGTCACCAAAACTCGTTTTTGTTGTAGTGATTAAAAAGTCTATTTGTAAAACTTCAATCTTACTTGTGTCCAAAAACTAGTTTGAGATGAATCATGAGAAGATTTCTTCAAGCAAAAATATGTAGTTCTCAGAGACAGAGAGAGACAACAAGGGCCATATCAGGTTGGCTTTAAGCTGACATGTATGTATTCTTATCGAGACTAAATAAAGTATCATGACCTATGAAAACAATAATTAACATGATACCAAGACAAGACAAGAAATAGTTGTCGTCAAGAAAAGATTATGCGCCGCTGGAGTTTGAACATTACGACGATCTCCGGATACTTGATGACAACAACAACAACAAAGCCTTATCCCACTAGGTGGGGTCGGCTACATGGATCATACGACGCCATTCCGCTCTATTAGTAACCAAACCTTTCGGTATATTATTCACCAATAGATCTTGCTCTATTAGTTCGCCAAGTGTCCGCCTTGGCCTCCCTCTCCCTCTTTTAATCGGACTCCAGATTATTTGATGGATACTTGATGACAACGGAAAGCAAAATTTCCATGGGCCCTTTACAAAAATTCTCGTGTTGAACAGGGAATAAAGATGTTGTAAGTAGATGCAGCCAGATGCTTTTTTTATGTGATATCAATGGATAGTTTGTTAGTGTTTTTTTTTATGTGATATCAATCTATAGTTGTTATTATCGTTCCAACATTTACTACTGAGTGTTTGGTATGAGAACAAAATTAATAGGAATTAGAAGAAATATTCTTTTTTTATTCTCGTCATAAGAACAAAAGTGAAAATTATTCTTAAGTTTGAATATATCAAGAGCAAAAGAACATAAAATTACATATTTTATTAAGCAATGTTATGAAAATATTTAATAATTAATAAAAAATAAATATTCATAATAAAAATTCTACTAATGAAGTGAAATGAAATAAATAATTTATAAATAATAAATAATAATAAAATAAATTATTTATTTAAAGAAATAAGTTTTTAGAATTAAAATAATAATACATTATTATTATTAATCCAAAAAAAATTGAACCTTCCACATAATATACATGTTAAGATGAAAAAGTAAGCATTTTCACTTTTAATTCTGATCTCATAGGCCTTTGACCTCATTTACTCCCTAAGGTCCAACTAAAACCAAAGTCTCCCTGCACCCACCCACCCACCCACCCACCCCCCCCCCCCCCCACCCCCCCAAAAGCCTAACAACGTTGTACAACACTGAGAAGTGAAATAGTGTGAAAAAAAAAGTTCAACTTTGCTTCCAATTCAGTGAAACATATGTTAATCCACAACAGTGAACTCTTTAAATCAGTTCCACTACACAAAAAAAACAGTGCTCACCACAAATAAGGCATGGATAGTGCACTGTGGTCCCCACCCCCAAAAAAATCAGACATTTTAGTGACTCTCTCCTCTCCCCAAAATACATTAGAAAGTTACAGAGACATGAAATAGACTCTTTCCAGCAATTAGCTTGCTACTACCACTAACTTTAACAATACAAAGAGAAAGACTAATAGAAAATGACATTATAATGCATTGAACAATGTCAGGACTTTTAGGTCACATCCTATGTGCTATTGCCTATTGGATGATCAGAATATGCAGATTTTGTTATGTACTGATAGGGACATATATATATCGAGAAGGTTGGTTTATCGTTTAGGTCTATGTTGGGGTGTTGGGTTCAGGCTTAAATGATTGACATTCTGGTTGATGATGACTGTCATATATTGCCATGGCCAGTGATATCGGCATCATACAGAGGGCTTTAGACTGAATGAGCTGCATAGCCGCTCCAATATCCTCTTCCATCAGCTTTGCCACTTGGCGTTCCGTGCCATCTGTTGACCATTTCTCCCATACATGTTTACTCCCACCATCACCGTCCTCTCCCTGATTACAAGTGAAGAAGACCAACAGTGAAAGGGATCAAAATTTGCTTGACATAAACCAGATGACAAAGATGGTAAAATGATGGCACATATGTCAAAATTGCAGTTTACAGGAACTTGCATCCCAAAAATACAAAAATAAAAACTAGAAGTCGTCAAGGTTCAATTCCCAAGTGAAACTAAGTGTTGTACATCGAAACTCAATTTGTCCCCTTATGTGTGGATCATTTCCTTGGGAGAAAATGAAAAACTCAATGTGGAGTGTTGATCCTTAATTTCAACACTATGCCTTTGAAGCACGAAAAGTGATCATGAGCATTAGACATGAAATCACTTATGTTGGAGGGTAAGGAACAAAGAAAAACTTATCTGTACAATACCACCATTGCCTTAATAGAAATCTGAGACGTGAAAAGCACCTTGAAGTGCCTTAGACATGTAAATGACTCCAAACAATCAAGTTTATGATCTCATTTTAATCAAAGCTGTTCAGATAGTATGGATCTTACAAGGTTTCAATATGATATTGGACTGATAAAACATGTAACTCTCAGACACAGGCAACAAGGGCCACATGAGGTTGGCTGTAGGCTGACATGTATGTATTTTTATCGAGACTAAATGAAGTATCAAGATCCAAGAAGACAATAATTAACATGATAGCAAGACGACAAGAAATAATTTTATTTCAAGAAAAGACAAAATGTAGTTGTAAGCCTAGCATTGGAAACTTTTTTGAAGAAAACTATGATCAACTTCCAGAAGATAAAAGGACGAAATGGCTTGAAAATACAGAAATATGGTAAGATACAGAAAATGGGTGCTAATGTACATGGTAGCTGTAACATTCAGATGATTCCATAATATGAAAAAGAAATGAATGCAGTTGGCAAGAAAATGGTTATATGTATACATGGTAATAAAAACATTCAGATGTCGCAGAAATATTGAGAGAAATACTTATTGCAACAAGGACCTCATAGCAGGTCAAATTGTGTTATTTTTTAATGGCGAAAACAATTCCAAAATATTTAACTCAGCAGGTGGTGGCCAACACATTGTGGACCATCCTCTTTTGGCCTAAAAAACACTTAACATGTCAGTGGTAAAGAATTTCAATGATTGTTCCTTTCCCAACACATGCCAATCGAGAAACATTGGGATAAGCTTGGATAATCATTGAAGAAGTACTGAGGAATAAAAGCAGTCATGTTCGCATTATTATAAATAGTTAACATTAAAGAGAACATAAACACAAATTAAATCACTAATGTCATACGAAAATGTAAAAAATGTGAAAACATATCTTTTAATAGATTCCAAACAAATAAGCACATAATTAAGTATTAGTTTCTTAGAGCATGTAGGAAAATCCAGTATAGATGCGAGCCCGAGGGACAGGCCCTGTTGACTCCAAAAAGTTTCATTTTCTACCATTGATTTGAAGTGTGTACTAAGATCGAAAGAAGCATTGAAATAACAAATAATTCACAACGAAGATATTGAACTAAAGTTCACATGCAAAATTGCATAGAAAAGGACACTTGGATCATCTTTCGATTTAAAGGCACTGCTTAGTACTGATCAAATTATATTTACCTCAACTGATAATGGGATATCAGCTACAAGCTGTGCTACAGCACCAGCTCCACCAAGCCTGCTCATGCTTAGAACCTGTCATATAAAAACACACTTTAATCACATTATAAAAAGTATTAGATATGACAATCCAGCAAGTAGAGAAAAACAGCATTATCCTCTCCCATAGTGTATCTGATCCTAATACACTGATTGCATCTTTTTTACATATCTAATTTTCAGTTATAGCTAGTTTCCATATCAAGATCCTGAGGACCTGATTTAGGAAAAGTTGCCATAAACCAGAAATCTCAACTATGATTAGGAAGTCAGATCATGTAATGCCATAAATCTAAAAAGATAAAAAAAAGGTTTTCCTTGTCCCTCAAAGGAAAAAGAGAAAAAAATAAACACGCCAAACAAATGGAAATAAAAAGTATCTTTGATACCATCTTCAGTGAGTTAAATGGAATTTGGAGACAAAAACTCTAGGGAAAATATCAAATTAGAAAAAAAAATGATATCTTCATCCTGACATGAAAAAATCAGAATATAGTGTCAAACCCATGACCATTAGCATGATCCTTGAATCCATGGACTGTTTTATATATAAATGGAATATAAGAATTTTTAGGTGTAAATCTAGGAAAACAAATCCTTACAAATTAAAAAGAGATTCAACTCATATTCTAATATGCATTCCTCTAAAAAAATTTAAACAAGAATAACTAACAATTCTTATTTTGTGAAGCTATAGGAAGGTGCACTCGACTTAAATGATAAAACAATTACCTTCACTTGAAGACGCAAAAATTTTACATAGTCTAAAACCTCATCAAGCATAGCTGCTCTATCTGTCTGCAAATTAAAAAATATTAACAAATAAAGTAGATTTACATGTGTGGGGTCCACAGTCTATGATTCTGCCATTTGGGTCACCATATACTGCAGTTTATCCCCATGGTGTTTATCCTCATCCGGCAATGCATCTTGTAAGTCACAGCACGACTATCCTCCAACTAATAAATTCCGATGACTCTGAATTATTTGTATAGAACTAAGAAAGTTAGACACCACAATAGATTGATGCATACTCTCGGGGCGTAGCCCCAACTCCTGCTGAAAGTGAAGCAGTTCTTGTTATGCTCTATTTATTGATTGGAGTTATCTATTTAAATGTGTATGGTTTTCTAGATATTTTGCGCACTTTAAATTTGTCTAGATTTCTAGATAAATTTGTCTAGATCAACTCCGCCTATGTTTTATAGCCAGTCCCAAGCCCGGAAAAGGAGGAGGATTGTGTTAGGCCCCGACAGCCAGCGTAAAACCCTGTCGAATCTCATGAACATGGATCAACGAATAGCGTCGTTTGATCCATGTAGCCGACCCCACCTAGTGGGATAAGGCTTTGTTGTTGTTGTTGTTGTTGTTGTTGCAACCATGGATGGAAAAACTAAATAAATGGTTTATGAAATAGCATGCCAAACTGTCTAACAAATAAATGGATCTACAAATAAAAGTTTTTGCAGAAAAGTCTTATCTAACTTCGATTCTCCTTAGTTCTTAAACCAGGCTACAATACAAAGGCTAGAATATGCATCCAGGGAAACAGTTACGAGAACATGATTATTCATACATGCCAAACTGCATATCCATCTATAAAAGCTCACCCTCAATTAGCACAGTTCTCGAATATTTGCTTTACTCGTGTGAATATGAAACAACATACTCAATTCATGAAGTAAATAATAGTTAAATACCTTGTTAGGGTTGGGAACCAGCTCTTGCAAAGCCCTCAGTCTTTCTGCTATTCTTTCTCTTCGTAGCTACAAGCAACAATATGTAGTATGTGAAAACATCAAAGTAGAGTATTATATGGAAAAGATGAGCATAAGAATTAAAAAATATTAATAAGAAAAAAAAACATGATATCCATGCCACTTCATAAATTTATATAATAGATCTTCTCAAAAAAAAATGATATAATAGACAACATGATTTCATGTGTTAACATTCTAGCAAACTCATTATTACAAAGTAAAATCAAAACTATAAATTAGTAATTTTATAATTAATTTTCAAACCAGAGTTTATTTTCTCACCATGCAACGCTTAAGAAGGATTAACTCTGACATCATATGTAAATACAATAAAGATCAGCATTAAGTTTACACTCATAAACAACAACAGTAACTATGGGACTTAAGATAATGCACACTGATCCAATATGCAGAGTAAATTGTCTTAACGCAAGCCTTGCATTACCCTCTCAGCTATACTATGAGGATCAGTCGCTTGGCCGCGCCTTGCTCGCACCTTTGGCCGTGGGGCTGGAGGCTGGGGTGCTGAAGCAACTCCACCTTGTTTTGTGTGCCCATGGAAAACCTACAAGAAAACAAAGAGGGTACAAGACAAGAAAAGGGATATCAATACCAAAAAACAGTGAATCCTGTCATGGCTTCTTTGGGTTATTTTGCTATATAATCAAAGAGGAATTTATTTACTTTTTAGTGATTTAATTTTGGTTTATTTTAAAATTTGCCAAAACATGGACTTCAATTTCTTCTTAGAGAAAAAGGATTTCAATTAATTGAATCCAAAGATCACAAACAGCATCAACAAATTTTTGCAACTGCTTAGAAAGGTTTTCTAATACTGAATAGCCTTCCAAATTGTTTATATGAATTAGTATACGTTTTTAATCAGAAAAATCCATGATTGGCATTTCACACAAATATGCCATCAATTATGTCTTCACAATTTATAGTTTAACTCATAAGATATTTTCTGCATTGAATTACCTAAGATAACAATGTAGTGTAACAACTGAATGCGGTTTTTTTTCCTATAATTTTCCAATATACCATTAGGAAGGTTGGGTGAGTGCATGGTCATATGGACATACTAGGATAGATAGAATTAAAAATCATGATATGTACAATATAGTTTTGGAGGCCACGGCAAAATGGAGAAGGATATCTTAGATTGAGAGGTCACTGAACAAATGATATACAATCGAGCAAAAGTGGAAAGACATATCTCCCACCCTTCCTGGGCTAAGGAACGACATATAGTTTTTCCATTGGAAAGGAAAAACTATTATTTTCCATGCTTGTGTAGAGGGAAAATAAATACAATTTTAACAATCCAATTCTTTAGGAGGACATAAAAAATGGTTTTTAAGATGGGATCGATAGTTATTATATTGGTTGGTAGCAGAAATACAGAACCAGAAAGTGATTGACAACTCAACTTTGTTCCTAGACGGAAATATTTTCCCTTGAATTTAAGGAGAAATACAGCACCGGGAGGTGATCGACAACTCGACTTTGTTCCTAGTCGGAAACGAGTTTTCATAAATACTGCCTTACTTCCATGAGGAAACATATGAAAATGGTTGTTTTCAGCAAGGAAGACCATTACAGTTTCCTTGGAATCCCTCTGATAACCTAATAAGATGTAGCAGCAGCTAAAAGTTCAAGCTTTTTGTTCAGTGACTACCGTAACTTGAGGAGAAGGCAGAGGTGGATTAGGCTGAATTTTATGCAACTGGATGTCCCCGTACCCCGGAGGGAACAACCCCACAGGGTGCACTGGATCCCTTTCCTGTTCGGAAAAAGTGTTAGGAATCATGCAATAGAAGTCTCTGTTTTGGTCAATTCAGAATTGTCCTGGTAGCGGTAGTTATTTCCTATTGTGTCGGCCGATATATGTTTTCTGTTTTATTCTTTTGGTTTCTCTTCCGCTTTGTTAATTTGTGTACAGTATAAATAGTGAGTAGAAGAGGAGGTTATCGTGTGGTTGTATTCTGTATTCCTCAGATCCATTTTGAATGAAGAGCTTGATGACCATTCTCCCAATCATCGTTCTCTGCTTTGAATGATTTCTTAGAAGTTGCAGATCAATTCTCAGAAGGGAGTCCTCTTGACATGGTATCAGAGCTTTCTCGGTAGATTCAGATCCAGGTTTTCTTCTACTGCTTTCTCAGATCATTGGGTTTTCTGTGGTATTCTTACGTTGATGTTTTTTGGATCTGATTCCCGAGTTGTAATACCTTCTTATTGAGTTGATTCTGCTTCAAAATGTCTACTAGTGCTGGATCTGTTTCTGGTTTTATTAATACAGGATCTAATTCTGTTGACCTTATGAATCCTTTATACTTGAGTCCCTCGGATACACCTGGAGTTGTGTTGATTCCGGATCAACTCACAGGAGCCGAGAATTATGCAGATTGGGCACAGGGTATGTACAATGCCTTGTTAGCCAAGAACAAACATGTGTTTGTTGATGGATCATTTACTATAGATAAGGTTGATCCAGATCAGCAGTTTCTGTGGAAGAGGTGTAATGCCTTGGTTTTATCTTGGATCAGGAGCACTACATCTAAAGGGTTAATTAGCAAAGTGTCATATGCTCAAAGTGCATATGTAGTATGGACAGATTTAAAGGAGAGTTTTCAGAAAGTAAATGCAATGCAAGTCTATTCTGTTGAGAGTGAAATTTATAATTTCAGACAGGGTGGTAATTCTGTATCAGAGTATTTCAGCAAATTAAAAAATCTTTGGGAAGAGTTGAGTTTAATGATTCCTGCATTACCATCTTTGGAGGCATTAAAGGAGATTATAATGATTATTTGAATCATCAGAAGTTGTACAGATTTTTAATGGGTTTAAATGCAGAATATGTTCATGCCAGATCTCAGATTCTTCTTATGAGTCCTTTACCTTCCATAAATCAGGCCTATTCACTCATGGTAGAATAAGAACAAAGGCAGAAAAGGACACTACACACTAATGTAGATCAGGTGGCAATGTTTGGTGAGAAATCAAATTCATATGCCAATAAGGGTAAAAAGGATTTCTCTATTATTTGTGATTACTACAAGAAGCCTGGGCATAAGAAAGCACAATGTTATAGATTGGTGGGATATCCAGCTCATTTCAAATTCAAACCCAGAAATCAGACTTCAGCCAATTCAGTTCAGGTTCTGCAGCCAGATTCTGATATCCTGGGAAAGTCAGAACCCATTACTACTTCTGAAGTTAAGGCCACTTCTGTCTTTACAGAAGAGCAACACAAGTATTTGATGGAATTACTGAACAAAGCACAACTTACACCTGGTGTAGACCATTCAGTACATATGGCAGGTAGTGTCTTTAATGATTCTTATTCTTCCATATTCAAGAATTGGATAATTGATTCAGGTGTTTCTAATCACATGACCTCGTGTTTTAAGTGGTTGACAAATGTGAAAATTCTACAAACAAGTAACATGATTTCCTTGCCTGATGGAAATACTTCTTTGGCTACACATTCAGGCACAATTAATTTGAAATGTGGTCTTACTCTGAATAATGTTCTATATGTTCCTAATTTCAAGTTTAATCTCATATCAGTGGGACAGCTAGCTACTGATATGGCATCAACAATCAGTTTTACCTCAAATTGTGTTTTCATTCAGGGACAGACCTATGGAAAGGAGAACCAGATTGGTGAAAGAATTGGAGGTCTCTATCACTTACTTGGAGAAAGAAGTCATCTTAGTAGTGTTGCTGCATCAGCTGCAGTGGAGTTTAACATCTGGCATCAAAGACTTGGTCACATGCCTCTAGATAGAATGAAATTGATTCCTTTACTAAAAGAATGTAAATTGACAGACATTAGTCATTGTGATGTTTGTCCATTGGCACGACAAACTCAGTTGCCTTTTAATTCTAATGGAGAGAAATCTGTTGTATCACTGTTAGAATTTCTACATGTTGATACTTGGGGTCCTTTTGGAACTTCCACTTATAATGGCTGTAATTTCTTTGTTACTGTGGTTGATGGATTTTCTAGAATGACTTGGATATATTTGATTAGACAAAAGTCTGAATGTTGCCATATTCTGTCTAACTTTCTGAATTTTGTTGAAACTCAGTTTAATGCAAAGGTGAAAATTGTGAGGACTGATAATGGGTCAGAATATCAGAATGTTCATTGCAAAGAGTTATTTTCAAACAAAGGCATAATACATCAAACCAGTTGTATATACACACCTCAGCATAATGGCCTTGTTGAGAGAAAACATAGGCACATTTTGGAAGTGGCTGGAGCATTAAGATTTCAGTCTAATTTGTCTTTGAAATTCTGGGGGGACCTGGTGGTTGCTGCAGTTCATATTATCAACAGACTTCCACTAAAGGTCCTGAATAATAAATCTCCTTACGAGTTGTTTTTTAAAAAACAACCTGATGTGTCTCATCTAAGGGTTCTGGGATGTCTCTGTTATGTTTCAAACAAGTTGATTTCACATAAGTTTGATCAACGATCAAAGCCTTGTGTTTTCATTGGGTATTCAATGAACCAGAAGGGATATAAAGTATATGATTTGGATACAGAAAAATTTTTTGTTTCCAGGGATATCAAATTTGTTGAAAATATCTTTCCTTTTGTACAAAATTCATGCTTGCAGAAAGGAAAAGAACCAGTTAAACATTCTTTTAATACTCCCTTCTTTCTAGAAGAAGACATCATCAGAGATACCAGTAACAGCTTCATCCCTGAACAGACTGACAACTCAGGTGCTCCAACACATATAGATTGCAATGATAATGATAATGCATCAGATTCACAGAGGGAAGTTGTTTCAGAGCAAGTACCTATCACACAAGACTTGGAACATCAAAATACAAATGAACAAGCTCCTACTTGTATTCGATCTAAAAGAAATACAAAACCTCCAAGATGGCTACAAGATTATGTAGTAACTACAGCAACTATCAACAAAATTCCATACCCATTAGAAAATGTAATATCTTATCATGCTTGTACTGCACAGTACAAAAGTTTTCTCACTGCTTTATCTGTTGTTAAAGAACCTAATACTTATGAAGAAGCAACACAGGACCAAAATTGGGTTCAGGCTATGGATGATGAGTTAGCTGCACTACAAAATAATAATACATGGGAGTTAGTTGCTCTTCCACCTGGAAAAAAACCTATTGGTTGCAAGTGGGTATATAAGGTCAAATTTAAATCAGATGGCCAGGTCGAACGATTCAAGGCAAGATTGGTAGCTAAAAGATATAACCAAAGGGCAGGAATTGATTTCAAGGACACATTTTCTCCTGTGTCCAAATCAGTTACTATCAGAGCTTTGTTAACATCAGCTGCACAACATCAATGGCTTCTATATCATTGGGATGTAAATAATGCTTTTTTAAATGGATATTTGTTTGAAGAGGTATACATGGAATTGCCCCAAGGTCTATGCAATAATGTTCAAAATAGAGGAAAAGTCTGTAGGCTCTTAAGGTCCTCATATGGATTAAAACAAGCCTCAAGGCAATGGAATATCAAATTCACTGATATTTTGATTGATTCAGGTTTTTCACAAAGCATGAAAGATTACACTTTATTTACTAAATCACAAGGGCAGGATTTCATTGCTCTTTTGGTTTATGTAGATGATATACTTGTCGCTAGAAACAATTTAAAGCTCATTTCGACTACTAAAGAGTTGTTGGGTTCTAAAATTAAAATGAAAGATCTTGGAGAATTGAAATTTTTTTTGGGAATGGAAGTTTTGAGGTCTTCGACAGGAATTTTTCTGACTCAACGGAAGTATGCCTTCCAGTTGCTCGCTGATGTTGGTTTCACTGCTGCTAAGACAGCTGGTACACCTCTTGAACAGAATCACAAACTTACTACCTATGAGTATGATCAATACATTGGAGAGACTTCAACAAAGAATGATCCTTTACTTGACTCCATTGATGAGTATCAGAGACTTATTGGGCGTCTGATTTATTTGACACACACTCGGCCTGACATTACCTTTGCTGTTAGACATTTAAGTCAATTCATGCATGCTCCTAAGAAATCTCATTATGAAGCAACTTTACGGGTAGTCAGATATCTTAAAAATGCTCCTGGACAGGGTCTTTTCTTTTCTGCAACTCCAGACACTAAGGTATCCGCTTATGCTGATGCTGATTGGGGCTCTTGTCTTTTCACTAGAAGATCTGTTTCAGCTTTCTGTATCAAAGTTGGTAGTTCTCTTGTTTCTTGAAAATCGAAGAAACAGCAGGTTGTGTCGAGGTCTTTTGCCGAGGCTGAATATAGGAGCATTGCACTGCTTGTTGCAGAAATCATATGGATTGAACGGTTGTTCTCTGAGTTGTGTCTTCCTCTGACATTGCCAATTACTGTTTTCACAGATAGTCGATCAGCAATGAAAATGGTGGAGAACCCAGTTTTCCATGAACGCACTAAACATATCGATATCGATTGTCATTTTGTTCGTGACAGACGTCTCCAACGTTTAATCAAGCTCGACTTCATTTCTACACAAAATCAGTTGGATGATCTATTGACTAAAGCCTTATCGCGACAGCAACATGATAAGCTCTGTTCCAAGTTGGGGCTTTTCAATTTATTCCAATCCCCAACTTGAGGGGGGATGTTAGGAATCATGCAATAGAAGTCTCTGTTTTGGTCAATTCAGAATTGTCCTGGTAGCGGTAGTTATTTCCTATTGTGTCGGCCGATATATGTTTTCTGTTTTATTCTTTTGGTTTCTCTTCAACTTTGTTAATTTGTGTACAGTATAAATAGTGAGTAGAAGAGGAGGTTATCGTGTGGTTGTATTTTGTATTCCTCAGATCCATTTTGAATGAAGAGCTTGATGACCTTTCTCCCAATCATCGTTCTCTGCTTTGAATGATTTCTTAGAAGTTGCAGATCAATTCTCAGAAGGGAGTCCTCTTGACAAAAAGGGCAAAAGAAAAAGGAGATCTTCAAAGACCAAAAGACGAGTATGATTTCTGCCGAACCCTCCCCAAGAAATGAGGTGTTAAGAACTTGGCAAACACGACGAACTCGGCACTAATGAGCAAACGCGAAGCGGGAAAAATGGAGAATCTCACCATCTTGGCCTCGGGGTCGTCACGGACGCGCTTAACGTAGGACGATGGGCCTCCGCCGTTGTGCTCCAAGTTGAGTCCGAGGGGAAAAGGCCCTCCGGCGCCCAGGAGGGCGGTTGAGCCCTCTCCGGGGCCCCGGTGGAGTGTCATCCCCCCTGCGAAGCCGACTCCATCGGCCCCCTGAGTGTCTCCGACGGCAGAAGCGCCGGCGAGGCTGGGGGCGTAGGGGGAGGCAGAAGAGGACAATATCTGCTCGAGGAAGTCGTCGGTTATGCCCTCCGGCGGCAGGTGGCTCGCCATGGCGGAGTCGTGGCGGATTCAGAGAGCATCGAGTTGAGGAGGGCGGAGTGATATGGGGGAGCGTTTAAATAAGCAAGCGGAAAGGTGGTGGAGTCACAGGAGGTCAGCCGAAGGAAAAGAGGCGATAAAAGTGTTCGAGAGAATGAGCAAAAGAGAGCAGGAGAAAAAAATAAATAAAAGTAATCTGATGAGACGTCGTGTATTGTTTTCTAGTAGCAGCGCAACGCCGTATAGTGCACAGTTCGTCCCGCGCCTCGAATTAGTTCTCCTATACGATGTCTAAATATATTATTCAAGTAACCGCAGACCCCTGGGAATTGTCCTACAATTAATTCTATTTGCTTAAACTTTTTTGAAATAATTCATCTTATTATATAATAAGTTTTCTCTCACCACCTAACTTATAACGTAAAGTCATAAAATTTCAAATTATTTAGTTTCACACATTTTTTAATCGTCTAATTTGTTATTATTTCAATTTTTTAGATTACGAACGTTATGTCCTTTATCTAGGCTCCTCTCATTCTTTTTCTTTCTATTTATCTAAAAATAATTAGTTTTTTATACTAAAATTGATCAAATACAAATTGAATGAATAAAATGAGAAAATAGACATATTATAATTAAAAAATGTAAAAAAATAGTGCTAATTGCGTAGAACTTGAAGGGTGTGTTTGGTACGAGAATTTTAAGAAAAAGTTAGCTCTCGAGAATTAATCGATTTAATAAAAAAGTTTGAGTTGGTGTTTGGACGGAAAAAAATGTAATGACGAAGATTTAAAAAGTTGATTTGATATAAAATTTTTAATGAGTGTTTAAATAAAATGTAAGAACTAAGAGTATAATTATTATTTTACGATGCATAAATTATAGTAAATAAAATATGTTATTAATATTATGATTTACATAAATCATTATATTATTAATATTATTTTTATTTATTTTGATTAAAACTTTTAAATGTTATTAATATTATAATTTACGTAAATTTAAGATCCAAATATAATATATTTTTTATAAAAATAATTGAACAATTTAATTAATAAAATATTTATTAATTATTAGAACTAAATATTTTATAATTTTTAATTAATAACATTTAATATATTATTTTATAAAATGACTAATAATGTATTAATTAATAACTAAATAATATATACTCATTACAAAATAATTTTAAAAAATAGATGAAGTTAGGGAGCTAAAAAAAGAAAAAAAAGTGAAAAGATGACGGCTGAAAAGAACTTTTGGCGATAATAAGCAAATAATAATAATAATAATAATAATAATAATAATAATAATAATAAGTTCTTGCCTTCGGCAAAAACTTTTGGCAGAAACTTTTGGCCAAAAGTTTTGGCCAAAGTCACGTGATAAGAACTTTTCACATGTGTTGTTTGGCAGAACAAAGAGAAGTTTTCCCCTTTGTTATGCAAACAAACACAGTCCAAGGAAAAAGTTGTCTTCCCAAAATGTGGAGTAAGTATACTAACCAAAATTTATAGATTTATCATGAAATAAATGCATACTAAATATAAATGAAAAGTAAATATAATTTATTGACATCGACGTTGAATCCATTGACATCATTTTGAAGCCAAGGTGGCACTAAAATGACGTGAACGCTATCCCTACCGCAATTTCATTGTCGTTATCTACGGTGCTACGTTGACGTCAATACGTCGCTAAACTACGATGTTATTCAAACGTCGCATTGGCAATAAGTTGCGATGGTACATTGACGTTATTATAGCGTCGACTTCATATCATACCCAATAGATATGGCATGTTAATGTGATGCTAAAATGATGCTAATGATGTGTTAACATGATGTTATTTACAATATGTTTTGTCCCCAATACACTTATCTTCTTCCCTTCCCTCTTCGGACAATTTATAATGCAACTATATAATGCATTCTACTCGCAACATCTGAATATTCATAACAATAGAAAAAAAGAGTATTGCATATAAAAAAACTAATAATATCACAAAAAATGTTAAATAACATAACAAAACTATTATCACTACAATAGTATCAAAAAGTTACAAAAGTTTCTATCCTAACATTCAATGACGATTTACTCGGTCTTTCACCTTGTGGGGTCTAAGTCTACGACTGGATGATGCCTTGAACAATCTACAATATCGGAGCCAGATGTTGAGAAAGTTGTTCCAAAGTATGTCCCTTGATGTTGTCCAACATCAGCTCGAGTACATCGTATGAACTCGAAATAGATGGACTGTCTGCATATCCCCAGCTCATTATAGAAACTTGAACAGTTGTTCCTAAGCTTCTTAAATATCCTCATGGTGTGTCGGTATATAAATTAAATGTGCTATATTATACATAATATTAATAAATGTGTAATTACCTAATTATATTAATATATATGTGTGTGCATGTTTTTTGTATATATATACAAATATATAATTAATTTAACATTTTTTTTCCTTTTTATACATGTATATATATTTTTTGTATACTTCCACACACAGGGACGGAGCCAACCATGTTTCTTGCCCCCCCCCCCCCCCCCACCACCACCACCACCACAAAAAAAAAGAGAAATTATTTTTTTGAGTTCCTTATAACATTTATACTATTTTCGTAGGAAAAATAAAAATACATATACACTTCTATATACTTGGCCCCCCTATGAATTCATCCTGGCTCCGCTATAACTAATATTTTATTAATTTATTAATTAAAGTTTAGCATCAGTAGTACTTTAGAGATAATGGTGCCACATTAGTGACACAAAGACTTTATGCCACTTTAGCTTCCAATTCGTGCCGCAAAAGTTTAGTTAAAGGTTTGTTTATTGGATCGGACAACCCAAATCGTCCGCTATCCTACCCTATAACATATTGGCTAATCCGTTCGAGTTCAAGCCTAGGCCTGTCAAAGTTCTTAATAGGTTTGGACCTATATTAGACTGGACAATGTTATTCATCTATTTGTCCGGTCAGGACGAACCCAGAAAAAATTTAAAGGGAGGCCAAAATAATATTTAAAAATAAGATATTAGTTAAATAATTATAAAATATTAAATAAAAATAAAAAATATTTAATTTGATAAATTTTAGTTTAATTTAAGAGGGTAAAATATTAAAATGTTAAATATTATATACATATTTGAAAGAAATATAACTAACTATTGTCTAAACTTATAATTTTCTTTAATTTAAGGAGGGGGGGGGGGGTGTGCAAGGCCCCTCCTGATTGTAATAGTTTGATATCCGTCTAATAATTTATTAGCCACTTGTTAGCCCGTACATTACCGTTAATAAATAGAATTTACTAAACTAGTAGTTTTTTATTTTATTATTTTAATTTATTACTTCATTATTTTTTACTAAAATACCAATAATTTATTAATTCACCTAATATGATACTAAATATATAATATTTTATTTTCAATACAATGAATTTTTTTACTACTTCAGTCGTGGATATAAGCTATAAGCCAAACCATGTAAATATTTTGCCTCTCTTATTTATATTTGTTAGTGTAATGAGACAATAGATAATAATAAACTGAGGAATAACATATTATGATGTTTTTTACTATGTACTATAAGATAGATAATTTGCTCAAGATATTATAAAAAAAATTAGAAAATTTTAATGGACTAACCCGACCCATCTAATTGTCGGCCCGACCGTTAAGGTCAGATAGGTCTAGAGGAGGTTAGACACTTATTGGACAGCCCAATGTCTGTCTAATAAGATAACGGGTTGGTTCGATCCGTCTAATAGTTGACCGAATTTATTAGTGGTCCATTGGATTTGTTAAGCACCTCTAAGCTTAGTGACGCATTGGCGATAGAAAAAGGTGGCGCTAAGTCAATTCAGCATCATAACTTGACAACGCTAACATAATGTTATTGTTTAGCGTGTATTTTGGTATATTAGAGTAGCGTCCATAAGGCGTTGAGTTGGCATCGATTTATTGTAATGCGAAAGCGATGTTAGTGTGAGGCAATTGAGAGGCAATTAGCGTCTCTTATGTGTCAACACGCTATGAAGTCACTATTTCATCACTATTAGCGTCTAGTAATTTTGAGACGCTAAATTGTGTCACTATTCAACATATTCCTTATAGCGATGGCATCTTTTTTTTAAAAGGCTTTTGTGTATATATATATATATATATATTTATTTATTTATAGTTGTGGTTGTATAAAAGTTTTAACAAATGCCATTTTATTTTTTGTTTGTTTTAGTAATGGGCTCATTATTTGATTTTTTTTTTATTTTTTAGAGAAACAGAGCTTGTCAATTTTTCATTGATTGAATGAAATAAGGCTATCAATGGGTTACTAAAATGAATTAAATTTTCTGATCGTGACGTTAAAGATGCATCACTCTTCCAAGTTGTCATGGAAGCTAAAAAAAACTGTAGAAATTTAGAATATGAGAAAGCAAGTTACTTCATTCAATCGAAGTTCACTTTCCAACGACAAGTTACTTTTCGGACAGTGACGATAGAAATTTAGAATATGAGAAAGCAAGTTACTTCACTCAATCGAAGTTCACTTTCCAACGACAAGTTACTTTTCGGACAGTGACGAGAATGAATTCCTCAGAGCGTCAGTAGAATCCTTATTTGGTTGAGAACAGTTCTGGGGTGAAAATTTCGGTGGGCCGTCCAATATTTTGTTCCGGGAACTTTAAAAAGTTCTCGCTCGTGCGAGAACCATCTCGACTCCCACGCCCAAAAAAAAGAAAAATTGTGACGTCGGCGACGATGTAGAACTTCACCAAACAGATGCATAGAACTTCAATGTCAAATCAACGGGTTCGTGAGAACTTTAATTCTGCAGCTCACGCAGCCTAAGCATTTTAAAGATCCTTTTGGGATTCTACATCAAGTTTTAAAGTTGGAATCAGGTAAAACGAAACACCTTTTTATCTTGAATGCCTATGATGGAATAGCAAGACTTGGTAACAAAGTTCAAGTCCCAGGAATAAGAATTTTCGTTTTTTCTTTCTGAGAAATGTCGACCACTAAATTAAGAAGCATTCAGTTTAATGTCATAGTTGTCTAATATATACGATACAAATTATACAATGGAGTTCTTCCCAATATTTCATTGCACTTCTGTAATCTGTGGTCGCAGTATTTTCCATCAATACACAAGAAGATGCAAAGAAAATGTGTATGCAAGAAAATATTGTTGGGATGAACAGGAGATACTATTGCGAGATTCAGAAAAGTGAGGCCGTAGTAGTATCCATTAAATTGCATTGTCCCATGTTTGTTGCACCAGAAAAAAGAAAGATGGTTCAAGAAACAACCTAATGGTATAACATTGAAAGGTGCACCCTTGACAACAGGTTGATCAAATTCCTACCTCACTAACTCTCCTTTGATTTTGAAACTTCAAGCTCTTTATCCTCATCTTTGTTGGTGACGGCTTTAGGGCTATCAGCTGGAGGAAGCTGAGCGTCATCCTCGGGATCCTTTTTCAACTCCGTTTCAAATTCTTTTGCAGCCTGGATGGTTCATAACACTGTTAGCATTCTAGCAATACACAGTACAAAAGAAGGGTGTTTTACTTTAAGGAGTTTGGAAGAAAAGGCACACAGTGTATGAAGTGTACCAGCTAGAGCTTCAAAGAATATCAGATGCAGAAAGCTATTTTGCTAGTTTAGCAATTATTGTGACATTCACTGAATGTATTTGGAATCGTTGAAACGAAAATCCATCAGAAACATGAATAATTGAATTGTAAGGGCTGCTAGGAACATCTCATTCCTTTAACCATAAGATTCTTGTGTAAATTTTCACATTAAAAGCTACAACGCGATAAGTTTCCAGCATAGGCTCTAATTCTCTGTTATGCTTTAAAGAATGAATGAAAGCTTCATTCTGGAGAGTTGAAAGGAAAACACATGGATATATCAACTTCAAGGCCTACATTTATGGATCTGAGTCTTTTTCTTTTGTTAAATCTGTGCATCTAAGATTCCTCAGAGCATTTAAATCTGTACATGTATCACAGAGGATGCTTTCATGGAATATGCGCAACTGCCGCAACAAAAACTTTGATGCTTATGAGATACAGGAAATAAAATGAAAGCCTATCTGCAAGTTATCAAGTATATTCAAAGAAACCAATGCATAGCTTCCACATAGCTAGACTCCTGCTCTACCATAGACAATACTGAAATTTTGTTACATATGTGCACCTAAGATTCCTGAGACCAAGTAAATCTGTACATGTATCACAGAGAAGCATATTTTCATATAACGTGTGCAACTACCTTAACTTCATACTTCCAAAAACTTCGATGTTTATGAGATACAGGAAATAAAATGAAAGCCTATCTGCAAGGTATCAGGGATATTCAAAGATACCAATGCATTACTTCTGCATAGCCAGTCTCCTGCTCTACCATTGACAATACCGAAATTTTATCTACTCTCATCTGGGTCATAAGTGTAGGATTAACTGAAAAAAGTTTGGTTGACACTTGAGAGCAGAAAAAAATGGGATGTGTCGACTGGGGTTGGAGAACCTAAAGAAATGATAGCACCAACAGAGTCAGGCAATGTTTAGCCCTTTGACACACTTGCCATACAATATATAGTGCTTTCGACCTGAAAGATTTGTGAGTACTAGTGATCTAACATTAGATGTCGACCTTAAATCACCATCAGTCACCACATTGCAATAAGTGATATCCCAAATCTGTGCAGACTTAAGATATTCACCAGGTATTCATTGTCTGAGTTGCAACTTTCTTTTACCCAACCTTAGGATGCATCAACATAACACATTGACCTCTATCCGGTTTAGCAGATCACATATGTTTTTCTTTTCTTTTGAGAGCAAGCAGATCACAGATGCTAAGTGGAGAACAAGAAAATCTTCCTCTAAAATGGCGAAAAAAGTCTTAACATTAATTAATAATATTTTTAAATGATTATAACTATGTATGAAGAAATTGTTTCTGTTGATCTTTGATCAAGATACCTTCCATCTAAGAGCAAACAGATTTGAGATACATGATCGTGACCTGAGACGAGAACCTTGTCATATCATCCACCAAAGTTTAATGTCAACATTTGTTCTCTATTTTTTTTTTTTTGAGAGCGCATTTCTTCTCTATTGATTCCTAATAAGCATAGTTTCCAGCTATAGTGCAGATAAAAAATTGTTACCATGCCAGAATTCCATCTTCATCACAAAATATATGATGACGCACCTTACAAATTGGACCTTATGCATCAGAATCGAGTGACGTTGATGCAAATTTACTCTGATTTGATACAAAAAGGAAATATACTTTATTTCATACCCCCAAGAAAAGCTAACAAGACCAATTCATTCTAGTTACCATCAGCTTAGCCCACCGACTCAACTCACGTTTCAGCATAACTCGTATAAGAAAGTTCGATTGCTTCTAACCTAATAAAAAAATCAGCTTTTCCTCTCTTTTCTTCATTGAGAATAAGCGTAAGGCTCCATTGGTCAATCTAGAAGTAAAGGCAAAGTGTTGTCCTTTGGCCCAAAGCCACACCATCGATTCGAAGAGTCGTACCTGCTGGAAGCTCTTGACGGTCTTGCCGATGCTGCGGCCAATCTCGGGCAGCTGCTTGGGACCGAAGACGAGCGCGGCGACCCCGGCGATAACGACGAGCTCAGGAACCCCGAGGCCGAAGATGCAGACGCAGCGGAGCCCGCCGGAATGGCGGCGGCTGCGGCGGGGGGCGAGATCGAGCGTCCTCCTGGCGAGAGCCGCGCTGCCGCGGCCGTGGGCGAAGAGGAGGGACCTGGAGGAGGCGAGAGAGGTGGCAGGCGTTCTCGTCGGAAGGCGTAGCGAGGGCGACGGGGAGGATGCCATTAGAGACGCGGTCGAAATGGATATCGCCATTATCTGCTCCTTGCTATCAGCTCCTCTTTCTTTCTGTCCCCCTCCCTCTCTGTGTAGGTTGATTAGCTGGTTGGGTAGCACCGAGAAGTCCAAGTTTCTGATTCAACTGGTTTGATAGTTTACTTTATTTATTTGGTTTATTTTATTTTGCCTTTTTCATGCATTTAATTAATTCGATCACAATATAAAAGTTACTTAATCCAAGAGCTCTATTCTTTTTTAAAAAAATTGAATTTCCTTTTCTTTCTTTTTGTGCTTAATTTGTCAAAAATGGATCCAGAAGTTCTCCATTGACTAGAAAATTTTGGAGAAAAAAATTAATTTACTATAGAATTATACTGTTTTCACATTTTATTGTACTGTACATTTTAACACAAATTTAATATGACTGATGAATATGATATGCTTAGTCATTTTGATAAAATTACATGCCTTTTTTCTGTTATTTTTAACATATAGTCAAATATGAAATTAGTTAGTTATACAAGGTTTTCATTTATTTTAGTATTTCAAAATTAAAGTCAAAGAAAACGGCCAAAATACATTTTAAAGTTAGTTATTAGAAAATGATCAAATAAAAGTAACCTGTGTTCTTCTACGTTTTAAATGAAAACTTAAAGGATATTTACTAGTTTCTTTCACATGTAACATGTGTGGGAAGAAAAAAAAAAGGCTTTCATTGTTTTTTACAACGCGTTGCTTAGCAAAATAAATAAAAAGTGTCAACACATTTTCTCGGACTATTTTTATTTAACGTTGGGAATAATCACTTTCATATTGAAATGAATTTTCATTTAGACCTATTTCTTTTAGGGCATTTGATAGGAGCTAATTTAAATAGATTATTGATTATTTTATTTAAAATTTTCGGATCTCACCATATTATTTCGTTTGATTGTGATTGATTACTCGTAATTTTAATTGCTCTGGTAATCTTAATTTTCAGATTACCAGCGGATGAAAATACTTTTTGACGAAAATAATTTTTAATTAAATTTTTTATTCTAAATATTTTATTAATAAATAAATAACATTTAACTTCATCTTTTTTATTATTTAAAATATTATACAAATAACTCTTAATTTTGTCTCATCTTTTTTTTATATATTCAGTTTTCTAATTTTTTCCTTTGTTTATTTATAATTATATGTTATTAAAATCTAAAATAATCTTTAAGGGTATTTTGATAATTTTGTCACTATTCGTTTTAACTATTATTTATATTGCTAGTACTTACCAAACACTGTAATGTAATATTATCGATAATTTAAATAGTGATAATTTATCTAATTGGTGATTCAAATTATTAGTTACTTAAATCGATAATGCGCCAAACGTCCTGTAAAAATTTCTCATTCCTTTCTTTTTTTATATTACAGTCAAATACTCTTTTGTATTACAGTCGAATACCCTCGAGGGCTCACAATTTTATCTACATACCCTATTGAACTAGCCTCACAAGAGTTTCTAGATATATTTAAGGATGTTAGTGCCTCCCTTGTTCCAATGTAATACTTTAACTTATATAAGGGCTTCTGCCCTCCCTTTTACCAAAAAAAAAAAGTAAAAGAAAGCTTAATATGTGTCTTAGGTTGCACAATCGACTTTGTTGTACACACGATTTGCTTTCAAGTATTCGTCGATTTGAATGGTTGATGAAGATTTTGTTACTTACTCTTTTGTTTTTTCTTTGTTCCGCGAAGCGTAACATATTTTATTGCTTTTGGAAATGGTACTTATCTTATTTTGTAGAGATATTTTTTAAATCTTCCTTAAACTATCATTTTTTCGGATTTAATTTTAAAATATGAACTTATCATAAGATATTAGGGGTGTAAGAAAAACTCAACCAACTCGAAAAATTTATTCGACCCGAAAAAAGTAAAAATTAAGAGTTCAAATATAATTTAGGATGATTTTTAATAAATTAAAATTCACCTGTTAAAATTACGCCCTATCCAAAAAAATTTAGGCTCGTGGAGCTCATTTTTTATTTATATAATTAATATATAATTAATTATTTTATTATAGATATAATATTTTTTTATAAAATTTCATACTTTTTTTATCACATTATTAAACTTTAATTTAATAACTTTAAAATTTTAGTAGTATATTTTATATTTAATATAAAAATAAATATTTTTATATTAATTTTAAGTTATTAAATATATTTTTAAAATATAATTATATAAAAGTATGACCTTGAAAAACCACCCGCTAGAGGATGATTTTTATTTTTTTTAAAATGGTTTTAGGATGTTTTTTAATTTTAAAAATCGATTCGAAAAGTAGCGATCGATTTTTTAGACTAAAAACCTGACCGACCTAATCCAAACTACTTTCACCCATATAAGATATCCCTAAATTTCATTACATTTTTCACTTTAGTTCTTTCATTTGATTCTGTTAATTTTTCTATCATTTTTATTTTTTATTTGTGAAACGATTAAAGTGCTCCCACGTGATAATTGAAATATATATGCTAAATTTTAGTGTTTAAAAATAAAATAAAATAATAAATAATATAAAAGATAAATTTTTATATTTATTATATTTTTTAAACACAAAAAGATAACATGTATATTTCAATTGTTTCATGGGTGGGCACTTTAGTCTTTTCAAAAATGAAAAAGTAAAAATAATAAAAAAAGTTAATATAATTAAACGGAATGATTAAAGTGAAAATGCAACAACATTTAGAGATATCGTAAGATAATTTTATATTTATGCAAAAATTTGTTATAGTTTAAAGGAGGTTTAAAAAATAATTCTATTTTTAAGCCATCACTATTAATACAAAATAATAATTCACATAAAAGATTTCAACATTTCATCTAACAAAAAGAATAAAAATTGCCGCCGAAAACAACTAGGGGTGTAAGAAATATCCCACTAACCCAAAACATCTAATGAGATTCGAAAAAATTAAACCAAAAAAATAAAAAATATTATGGGCCAAATATGATTTAAGATGATTTTTAATAGATTGAAATTCATCCAACTAAAAATTAGGGTCCTGATGCATGAAAGATAACGTATTAATTTAGGGCATTTAATTATAAATTTATTATGTCCAAGAAAGAAGTTATTTGATCTATTTTGAGAAAATTTCTTTTGAAATTCATTTCTACCTAAATTTTGAGAAAATTACGCAACCAAATATTCGGTCACGGCCAACGCCAAGACACAATCACGGCCATCCCAGAAGGAAGAAGTGGGCCATGTCATGGCTGTTAGAAATAACTGTGAAAGTAGGAAATATTTGTACAACAAATTTTGTCCACTTTTCTATTAGATATTTGATTTCCACTTTTCTATTAGATATTTGATTTCTTCCTTTGTAGGGACGAAAAATTTATAAAAGGAGGTCAAATAGTCCTGAAAAATCATGATCAGAATATTGTTTGAAGATGAACGAGAGGGAGGTTCGTGAACTATCATGAAGGTATGTTGAAAACTCAAGAGATGATTTATAAATTTTTTATTTATATAATTAATTCATAAATTATCAACTCTTATTGAAGATATAATATTTTTTGTGTATAGTTTCATTTTTTTCTATCATATTATGGAACTCTAATTTGGTAAATTTAAAAATTAGTAGTATATTTTTATATGTAATTATAAAATAAATAGTTTTATGTTAATTTAATCTATTATATATATTATAAAATATAATTATACAAAAATAAGTCCGAAAAGAATCACCCGAAAATACTGACTATCAGAGAATGTTTTTTTTAATATTTTAAGGTGGTTCTTTTAATTTTAAAAATTAACTAGAAAATGACTTTCACCTCTAAACAACAAATGCATGATTTATTTCTTGATTAAGAGATCACGAGTTCTTAATATATCATATTAAAAGAAAATAGAATGCTATATTTCATGTTGAATTATAATTTAGAACTCGAAATTTCTAAATTAAAAAAGTTGGATTTCAGAAATTACGATTGTTTCGCTCTGCTTATGGACAAAAATGTTGTTAGTGACAATTTTATGATAATTAATTATTAAATGAATCCATCAATGGTTATTATAAATTAATTTTTGACAGCTGTGCGTGCATATTTAATGAATCAATGTTAATTAATAAATAAAGAATACATTACCTATTAGAGGCCTATTTCTTCAATCTTGTTGACGCGAGAAGAAAAAGAGGCATTTCTCTTTTGCGTTGGGGCTTTAAAGGATGATATGAAATAAAAATAAAATGTAAGAGTGCTACTTACTTACTTACGAGTTACGAACAACATATTTTTTACTTATAATATATTCCAAAGAAATGCCATATTATAAAATACAAATTAAAACTTGAATATGCAATATGCTTGCCTCAATATATATTGAGGTAACATATCCTTTGTCTCCATCTTTTTTTTTCTTTGTTCGATTATATATAGACGCGTGTGAGAACACGTGAGCGAAAATAATATGAGTGAGAAAAATATTTTTTTCATTCCAAAAAATAAACAAATTTTTATCAGAATATTACTTAAAATTATGTAATAAAAATGTTCTCTTATTTATCAGAAACAATACAATTTGGATATATATATATATATATTAAAATTTTAATATGGCAAGACAAGAAAAACCTTTCAAAATTGATGCATTGCATCCAAATCCAAATTTCATCCTTCCCTGGTCACTTGCCAAAACTGGCGCCCGCTCGCGTTTTAAAGCAAGAAAGCGCAATATCCCACCGAACACCTACCTGAAAATCCCTCTCGGCTTGCATCGAAGGCTGCGGACGGCGATCATGGCCGTGGCTTCGAAGGTCTCCTTCTCCCCGCTGCTCGTTCGCAAGCCCCAGAGCCTCTCGTCTCCTTCGCCGTCCTTCTGCAAGCCCGTCCGCGCGCCCAGGTCCTTCTCCCCCATGGCCTCCCTCAGCGTCGCTCCAGCGATCAGCATCTCCGAGACCTTCTCCCGCTTGAGGGAGCAAGGCAAGGTGCGGAGTCCTTCTTCTTCCCCCATGGTTTCTGGTTTGCTTTGTTTTTTTGCCTTCATTTTTTTTTGTGGTTGAGATCGTGTTCTTTCTTCACTACTTTGTTGTGCACGTTTGTACTCCGCTGTCTGTGCTTTTTCTTGTTAGCCGAACGCGTGGATGATAGCTTAATCATAATCATAATCGTTAAATTAATTTAATTAATTATTAGGAACTAGGCGCTCTACATCATGACGCTCTCTACATACTCTTTGATCGGCTAAAAGTTGAATTTTGAAGTTGGTTCGTGGGGAATTAAATCCTTTTATGGTCGTTGATTTTTGGAGGAAAAAAAAGTGCAATTTGTAAACGAATGCCATGGGCGACAATGTGCCTTTATTTTAATGCTCAGAAGTTATGCTGTTATCCTTGCTCTGAGATGCTATTACTGTTTTAGAAAGGGTATTGAGATGTTGGGATTCATTTAAACAAATATTTTATTTCTTTCGAGCACGGGGCCCATGTTTTTGTCACATAAAGAATCTTGGTTATACTAGAATGTGTCTATACCGTTCATGTACTAGAGTTTTCTGTATTTTGCAGCCAAAACTGGTGTTTTATTAGCTGTCTTTGCTCTATCCCTGTTGAATTTGTCTCCATGCTGCACACTGTGACCTATCTTTAATGTGCCTAAGTAAACAAAGGATTAATGTCTGATATGTATACAACAACAACAAACAACAACAAAGCCTTATCCCACTAGGTAGGGTCGGCTACATGGATCATACGACGCCATTCCGCAATATATTCGTTGATCCATGTTCATAAGATTCGGCAGGATTTTATGTTGACTGTCGGGGCCTAACACAACCCTCCTCCTTTATCCGGGCTTGGGACCGGCTATAAAATATAGGCGGAGTTTATTTTCTCAGTTAAATAAACATACTAAATTGAAAGTCATAAATACACATTTTTTTCGAAAAAGGAACATATTTTTTTTTAAACAGGAAAGGACGACTAGCAAGATGGTAGTCATCCAATAGTTCCATTAATAATAGTATTATAGTAGGGGTTACAAGAAAGTTTGATAGAAAGGCCAGCAGAATGCCAAGAAAACAAAATGACAGCCTCACACCACTCTATATCAAAAAGACTTCATTATCTCGGTGTGTTGCACCGAAGCCCACCCTGGAACATACATATTTTAAAGACCATATCTAGCAACATGGTCAGTTAATAAGGTAAATTCTGTTCATATCCTGATAGATAATGGCCAGGTTTTGTATCCAAAACTCATTAACACAATTTGACACCTAAAACCTGACTAAGAAGGCGTTCAAAAAAACTTACTAAGAAGAATTTAGACTCCAATGAGAAGGGAAACATGGGAATGTTGAACAATTTTTCGTCATTGTGTAGGCGTATAGGCATACACTACAGTTTAAAAAACCGATCTACATCCTATGTCACTCAACACTGCCCCCCTCTCCCCCAACACACAAATTATTTCACTAAATTAATCATCCTCCAAATACAGTACCAGCAGAAAACAGCTTTTCAGCAAAGAAATTGTAACTTCAGTAAAGAGGCCACAAAGCTAAGAATTGTTACCCTTATTTCCATTACTCTATCGTCAACTATCTTTAATTGAAGTTTGCAATTATACCTCTGTTTATATATTCTAAAACAGGGGAAACCCTCACCATATCTTTCTTGGAATTCTGGGGTTCCTTGCAAGAATTCCAGTCCTGGATGAGTGGCCAGAAGCTCTCGGAGAACAGGTTTAAAATCCTCCTGCGTAAGATATTGATATGTATATCATACCAATAACACTGGAGTCACAATTATTTGTTCTTTGATCTTATGAACAGTTGGTGCCACATATTATGGTATCCCTGTTGGTAGTACTGAAAGAAACCACTCTATGGTTAGGATATCAGCTTTACATATCTATGAACATTTGGTATTAGTTTCTTAGTGTACACCAGGTGTTTTTTCCTTAAAAAATTTCATTGCAACAGGTTGCACTTGTACCTTTTATCACAGCTGGTGATCCTGATTTGTCAACCACTTCAGAAGCCTTGAAAGTTCTTGATTCTTCTGGTTCAGATCTAATTGAATTGGGCTTGCCCTATTCTGATCCTTTAGCAGATGGACCCGTGATTCAGGTTTTATTACCCTGCATTTTTCCCATTTCATTTGTATCTTACAGCTGAACGTTTCTAGATGACTTGCATTTTTTGTATCTGTTAGGCTGCTGCTACACGCGCGCTTGCAGAAGGAACAACTTTTGATAGAGTGATTTCAATGCTAAATGAGGTAAGGCGATTATGATGTATCATTATTTATCTGTCTCTTATCTTTTTTTTTATTTGATGCAATTATACATATCCTTGAGGATCCTAATCAATGTAATGCAAAAGTAATTTTTGGTTACATGCTAGTGTCTTCTCTAGATTTTGGTATTCTGTGCTTTTGAAGTAGTCCTGATGAAATCGAAGGAAAATATTTTACTCTTTTCATTGTATCATCAGATTAGTACTATATTGCATAACTAGTAATATTATGAATAGGCCTCGCATCTTTGTAGGTATCCTACAGCATTTCTTTTTTGGCATATTTTGCCTTAAGTTATCTATCGTTAAATAAATTCATACATTTCAATGATTCACTCTTCTAATGTTATCTACTTAAATTATCTACCATCAAGTCAACAGATACATTATTCAAAGGTTATCAACCTACTTGATGATGGTTCCTGCAATTTATGGCTTTTAAGTACACTGGTTTTTCAGATTTTTTTATTATTTCGATTACGTATCTCTTTTTTTAGAGGGACAATTTCTATATTTATTACAATGGAGTTGGTATAGAGGTAAAGTCTTTTTTGTCCCTATGGGTCAAACTGTTTTGGAAATGCATTAGTTTATAGAGTTATTATTTTATGAGACATGGTTGCATATGCCCAAATATCTATTGTTTATACTTTTCTAAAAAAATCTATTATTTATACTGTGTGTTGTCCGATAATCCAATTAAGTAGGATATCTATGCTATTTATTTCACACTATTTGTCACATAATTGAAAAGGGGAGTATTAGCATGCCTACAGACACATAAAAGATACGGAGCCCACAACTCATGTAGGGTATTCAATTAAGATGTGAGCCCCAGGTTTGTTATGTGCATGTAAAATAATATTTGACCGTTTTCTTTCTATGTTTCTTATATAGGTTGTGCCTCAGCTATCGTGTCCAGTTGCTTTGTTCACATATTACAATCCGATCCTGAAGCGTGGGGTTGAGAAATTCATGTCTATCGTAAAGGAGGTTGGCGTGCATGGTAATAATGTTTCTACTTAGTACCTTTTTGAGTTCTCTGATAAAAAAAATTTCTTATCTGTTCATAAGCATTAGTGCATGACATATTTCACTTGCCATTCATCAACCAGAAGAAATCATTCTTTCCATTTTTCTTCGGCAACATATTTGTTCCTGGATTTCTGGTCTATTTAAAAGCATTTCAGTCCATGTAACAAGCACCGTTTGTTGATTTTTTGTTTGATGAGTTTGTTCTCTTCGACAATCTTTTTCTCTTTTAATGCAATAATGATGTCCTCATTTTACAGGGCTTGTGGTGCCTGATGTCCCTTTAGAGGAAGCTGAGGGTCTAAGAAACGAAGCTGCTAAGCATAACATTGAGTTAGTAGGTCCCTCTTCACTTCTTTCAGAACTTGTATGCTTCTTCTTAAAATGAAGAAAATATGTATGCTTATATTTCAAGGCATGGTTCATCCTTCTCAACAACAACAACAACAACAAAGCCTTATCCCACTAGGTGGGGTCGGCTATATAGATCATACGACGCCATTCGTTGATCCATGTTCATGAGATTCGACAGGATTTTACGCTGACTGTCGGGGCTTAACACAACCCTCCTCCTTTATCCGGGCTTGGGACCGGCTATAAAACATAGGCTCAAAAGAAAAAAAAGATCAAGGTACAGTTTATGGGGAAAAACACTTGGTAGATGTTCTTAGGCTTGAAATTGCCTACCATGATGGTATTAAAAATATTTAGGGTCCTAATTTATAGAATGGTTCACTGCAGGATTGATCCTAGCACAAAATAATAAAAAAAGGTGAATGGTTTCTTTCCTATTGGTATATAGCGTCCTTGGTTTAGATTGCTTGTACACCATATATTTATTTGTTAGGAATTTATAAATTTCATCTGGCTCTACAGGCGAGCTACATCATTGTCTATCTGGTCTGATCCTATTTTTCATATTTCTTTTTCAATATTTATCCGTCTTAGTAATAATAGATCCTTTCATAGCTGCTATTTTTGTAACTTGAACGTGTTCCTTTCAAAACTGAAAAGGTTCTAGACATCCTGATTTATTGCTGTAATATTTGTAGAATTACAGCAGTGTCATATGTACAAATTGGGAACCAGAGTCCTCCACATTTTCCTGCCCACAATTTGGCCGACATTAAAACATGCAAGATGATGTTTTCTGCATAAACATGATCACACTTAAAGAATATTGCCAATAGGACAACCAGGGGGAGCAAACGTTTGGTTCGAGTACCATACACCATAATGTCCTGTTGCCTACCTCATTGTGGATGATCTCCAAAAATTCCCAACAAAGGACACATCTAGCCACTTGCAACAAGGCTCCATATTTTCAGAGAAAAGATTATTGACCTCTTCTATCCATTACCACATAAGATGCATGATACATCAGTTGAGGGTTGCCAACATAATTTATAGGTTTTGGTGAGTAGTCAAACTCATCTTAACAACCATGTAAAGAATTTATCTGTAACGGTGTGGTGGTCTGCCATTCGAGCTTACAGTCAGTCAGCATATCACCATTTCATACGTCATCGTCTCTGCTAGAAAATGAATATGGTTTTTTGCCTAAACTTATTCCGATGACCAGAGCCATGCATCCTGCCTTGATTTGTTTTCCGAAAGTATGCATCCTGCCTTGTTGTATCAGGGTACACCTCTCGAGTGTCTGCAGGTGGAGAACAAAGTCACCTCGTCGCTGGTCCGACAACTTATGCCTTTTAAGGCAGCTTTTTCCATTGGAAGCCACCTCCTGCTAAGCAGTGTAGTTTCAGTGGTGGAATAAGTTGTGCCATGATATTGACGGTGGTGCAAATAGCTAAATATTTCACCAAGGGGCCTGCGACTCTGAAATATTTCCGCAATTGAGCTTGAGTTCCACATTCTTGCATCAGCTCCTTCAGTTTCTTACACACGATACCCAACTTTTTCACATGTTTATTTTGTGGTTTTTTTATGAACAGTGGAATCTTTGCTGCAAAATTCCTCTATGCTTACCTTCTTAAAGTTGTAGCTTCTTATTATATTGCAGGTTCTTCTAACAACACCTACTACCCCAATGGAGAGAATGAAATCAATTGTAAACACCTCAGAGGGATTTGTTTACCTTGTAAGTTTACAAAGTTGGTAGCTCTTAGTTTTAGGCATTGTTACTTTGTGGTGCTTGACTGCTTGATATTAGATGCAAGTAGAGGCTTGGCCAATGTTATTACCAAACACTAGTGAAACTCAAAAGTTTGGAACACCACATTTTAACTTTGTTGATGCATCCTTTGTACATGGGCTCATTATTTTAGTCGGTACCTTTCCTTTTTTCAGGAGATATATAAGGTTTTTTACTGAGCCTTCTAGCTTCCTTTTAGTGACTATTGTCATTTCAGGAAAATTTGATGCATACCCTCCAAGTATTTTGAAGATTTTGTTGCATCTCTCAAAGCTGCAAATATCATAGATACTTCTATAATGCTAAACAACATTAAAAAAATTCCTATTTTTTTCATCGATACCAATATGCTTGATGGATTATTGCCTTGGATGCTTATGATTTGCAAGTCACTTTGCTCTTGTGCATGAGGAGGATATCACAATTGTGATTGGCATTAATTTCATCCATAATTGTGAGTGGAATGGATGATTAACAGGTTGTTAATCATCCTTTTTACCTCAAAAAAAAAAATCATCCGTATATGCTTGTCACTCATGTTCCAATTGACCTGTTGTATGCTTCTGTTAATGCAGTTGTTCTATTTGGTTTTAATTTATTATGTTTTGTCATTTTCATTTTAGGTGAGTTCTGTTGGAGTCACTGGTGCTCGCCAATCTGTAAGTTTACGAGTGCAATCTCTCTTAAAAGAGATAAAAAAGGTCAGTCACCTTTTTTATTTTTGTTTGTTTAATGTGACTCATTGATATAAAATGACAAACCTTGGGCCTTTTATAAAAAAGGAAACAAAGTCTGTTAATTTTTATTTGAATCAGTCCATAACTTTTTTGTTTGCATTTGGTTTTATGCCCTGGTAAAACACTAGGGTCAAAATTATAATTTAGAAGTGTCTTGATTACATAGATCAGTGAAGCTTTTCAGTTTCTTATGTGTTTTTGTTGCATGGAAATCAAGAATTTTATTATTATACTTTCAGTGGACTTTCATTGTTTATTATCATATGATTAAACACCACATTTTCTGCATGGAAACCAATAATTTTATTATTACACCAGAATTAATCAAATAGTTCAACCATGTAACAATGAGATAAATGTTTTATCTATGGAACTAGTTAATATAAAACTCAAACTTTTGACCATTTTCAGACAACAACTAAACCTGTTGCAGTTGGCTTTGGCATTTCTGCACCAGAGCATGTGAAGCAGGTCAGCTATTTGTTGATTGCTTGTGGATATTTTCTTCCAGTCTTCCCATTTTATTTGTACATTGTGATCTCTGTGTGAGTCATCTGTTCATTAATCTTGCAGGTTGCTGAGTGGGGAGCAGATGGTGTCATTGTTGGCAGTGCAATGGTGAAGATTTTGAACGAAGCCAAATCCCCTGAAGAAGGATTGAAGGAACTGGAGACATTTACGAAGTCATTGAAGGCAGCACTCCCATGATGAACAACTGTTTCTGTCTGGGAAGAACTGAGCTAGCCAATGAAGCATGAGGATGCAACCTCCTCCGAATGTTTGTCATTATTACTGTTAATAAGTGACCATTGTTTTCGTGTAGCTTTTTAATAAGAAGGTCAAATTTTATCCTGTGATTCCCCTGTCAAAAGAATTTTATCCTCTGTCAATGGCTGCAAAATTTTGCTTGAATGAGATATATTTGGTTGTTCCCATAAATATTTTCCATATCATTTGAATGATGAAATTTGTAGATCAGAGCTTCCATTGTTAACAAAGGGACTCTTTTTATTATGTATATATAGCAATATTCTTAATATTAAAAAAATAAAGATTTAAGAACATGTAGAAATTTTTTCCATATCATTTGAATGATATGAAATTTGTAGATCAGAGCTTCCATTGCTTGTTCATTCGTACGTCTGCATGTGTAAGTGCTGATTCTTGTCTTAACCCCATTAATTAAGAGCAAAATTTTAAAAAAGAATCAAAACTGAAGAACACGTTACAACGTTTTGAGTTTTCACAGCCGACTTCCTTTAAATTATGATTTTCTTTAGATTTGTACTTAAATTAACAATTAGTCACGAATCACTTGAATTATTTTAATTTACCCAAGACAGCCAACTCTTGTTTGTTTTATTTTTTTTCATGGAAGATTAAAGGTTTAATTTTACTATCAAGTGTAATTTTCTGAATTATGACATGTTATTTTGAAATAAAATTGTAAATGAAAAAGATGAAAGGAAAAGTTGATAATGGAGCAATGAAAATTCACCAGCAGAATTGACTTTTCCCTCTCTCCTACTATCCCACTATCTTTTTATTATATGTGCTAATGGGCGGCCATAAGTCAAGCCATCCATGAACTCTTCTAACCTATGTTTCAATAGCAAATACTATACAACCTGAGTTGCAATTGAAAATTTTATGAAGTCCATTAGCGTCTTCCACATTTTCTTTTCCCCAGCCACTTTAGCAAGGCAACTTGAATTCAAACGAGCATTGGCATTAGAAATTCATGTTCTTAATTGTTAAGTGTGAAACTTGGAAGATAGATGGTAATAGAATTTAAAAACATGTTTGTGTCACATTCGTTGTTTACTTTCAAATACACATTATCTTGTTTCAACAACGATTCAACTGGGAAGATTGTGACAAATTATCATCTCTTGAAAGTACAAATCAAGTTTTTCTATAGGTTCTGGTATATCCAAATAAGACATTTTCCTGAAACCAACATGCATATGGAACATCCTACAATGGAATATTTATGTTGACTCAGATTATTGTGCTTATCCTAATCCATCTGTTTATTACTCTTCTTTATTCTTATCTCATTTACTCCTCTCTACATTCTCAGGTTGGCTCTCTGCTATTCTACATATTCAGATACATTTTGTTCCAATGTATCTTTTTTGCAGAGTACAACGCTTCCAATGTTCTTTAGTTGGTGAGTTTTCTTCCACATGGATATAGCATCTGATTTCCTGTCGTATGCTAAACATGACATTTTAACGCCTGCAGAAGGTGGTTGCACTCTGATTCCTTTGTTCGACCAAATAAAAACATTGCTACTATATGGGAAAAAACAAGTGTCAGGATCACTTTTCGAAATATGATTGTAAAGGCCCGGAGGATCCAAATCAAATATCATACCATACAAATAAAAAGATATGGGAAGGAGGGTATAACGCACCCTTTCATTTGAAAATGGAGAGATCACCAATTTGAATCCCGGCAATGGAACTTATTTGCCCCTTTATTTTCAAGTCTTTATTTTCCTTGTATCATGTCCATGGACCTCCATTTGCAATCGAAAAAAAAAAAAATATATATTTTAAAATGTAATCAATATATCATAAAAATGAACAATCTATTACTTCCAAGTTATGACTTATTAACTTTAGATCATATTACTTGCCATTTTGCATCAACAAATTGTGTGAATCAAACAAGTCACAGTCACGTTCAACAACCAAAACACATTCAACAACTAAGATTAGAGTCAAAACTCTACATTAACACTATTAAGAAATGAGATAATTATTAGCATATTCCTAACTGAATAGCTCACAGATCAGTGAATCACATTAACACACATCCAAGATTCTTAATTAATTAACAGATTATAGTTAGATTCCTCTTAAAAAATGGTAATTAAAAAAATATATTAGGAAAAAAACAATAAGACATTCATCCTTAGAGGGCTTAGATTGAAAACTTAAGATGATAGGAATTATGAATAGAAACAGGCAATCAGATATCCATTCAAAATTTCAAACAAATCTCCTGTTGATTTCAGAACATATTGAAGCACAAACCACTATATCGAGCACGATCTGACATATTCAACTTCAAACCTTCTGTTCTACCTTCTCGTGAAACTTTTCTTCTTTGACTCTCTATTCCCTTCTGTCAACTATAATGTCATGGTCTGTGATGTCTCCTACCTCTTCAAACCCTCATCACGAAAACTTGCGATTTGCTGAATGATTCCTCATTATCCACCCTTACGGATTCCCTAGAGTCATACTCTTTCCCCAACCCCGTCAAGGGCATCTATGAAGCAGAAGTCAGATGCAAAGGTATACCGATGCAAATCTATTTATTGATAATTGTTGAATAAGCAACTCCATTTAGCATATTCTTATCTGAAATTGGCTTACTTGTGTACTTTCCCAAATTATTTGGCTTATCCTTCTCCCGACATTTCATTTGCAATAAAAAAGACTGATCCTTGTGCGTTATTTATTGGGAAAAATGGCTAACACCCCCCCTTACATGTGTGAACTCCAAGGTGTACGCATACACTAGGATGTTGTATCAATAGGCGGTTAAACAATGATGAACACTTGAAATCCCTTTTTTGTATAACATACACGAGTGCATCTACACTATGGTGTTTTCATATATGCACCACCATTTACCCCTAATATATCTGATAATTGCCAGGTAAATGAGAACTTCTACCCTAGTTCAAAAAAAACTTTTTTGTTTGCATGATTTTTGGTTTGTTGTTGTTGCAGAATGATCGCAGACCGAGAATCAGCTAGATGTTCAAGGAGAAAACAAGCACATCTGAATGAGCTGGAAGCACAGGCCGTTCTGGCTCCAAATTTCCAATAGTTACCTTGTATCTCTGTTGGACTTCGTTTACAGCCATCTCCGAGATGTCAATGTCTCATTGATCAACATGCCTTTCCCCGGAAATTTCTGATGCTGCTGTTTCGAATCACGATGATCCAAATCACTTCCTTACTTCTCCTAATCATGCAAAATGAAATTCTAATCCTTTTATTATGATGGTTGCTGCTAGCTGTTCTGACAATATGTAACGACCTGAATTTTCAGAAAAAAGATAAATGATATTTATCTTTATTTAATGAATTTGAAAATTTCAATGTTAATATTTTGGAATTAATTAATTTTGAAATTGATAAAAATTATGAGATAAGATGGTTAAAGAGATAAGAAGGAATTTGAGAGAAATTTGATTTAATGGAGTTATTATGATAGAAAATTAATTAATCTCGGATTTAATTAAATCTGAGAAATTATGATGTGATTAATTATGGATGGATGACCAAGATTGATTCTAAAAGAGTCCAAGGTCTAATAGAATTGATGACACAAGCCTGCACCTATAAATAAGCATTAAAGACTGGCTGGAAACCCCTTTTTTTGTCAAACAGAATTTTGCTTACGAGCTCTCTTTTTCCTCTCGTTTGCACGCGAACGGAGGCACCCCAAAAACATGTAGTAGCTGGTTTCGAAGCCTGCACATAGGAGAAGAAGTTTCAGGTGATGGCTGCGAGTTTCGGAGCGAGGACAGAGAGCAATCGCCGGCCAAAGTTTGACGTTCGTGCAGATTTTCAGAGAAGGAAATCTAGTTGATTTTTCAGCCAACTTTAGGTACGTAAGGGGAATCCCTATGTCGTCAGTTTTCCGCGACATGGAACTCTATCCTCTTCTCTTTAGTACCAAGATTCCATTGATATATCATGGACACGTTATGACATAGTTATGATGGTCGAAAAATCGCGTCGAAACAAATTTTCCCGTCGGCAACCGAACCCGACCCAGGTTTAGGCCAACACGGTCCGAGTTGAGGTCGACACGGCCTGGGTTCAGGTAAACACGGCCCGAGTTCAATGGAACTTGGACTGCGTTGATGTGTATCGGAGTATGGTCAAACGCGGACCGGGTTAGTGACGACGCGGCTCGAGTTTTCCGACGACACGGTCCGTGTTGAATTGAATGATGGATGCGGGAATGAACCGGCCAACTCGGCCCGGGTTCACCATACACCTGGTCCGGGTTTGCCCTGGCCGAGGTGATATCGGTCATTTCCGAACACGGCCCGGGTTTCACCCAACGTGGGCCGGGTTCTGGGGACAGAAATTGTGATTTTGAATAAATTATTATAGATAATTGTATGACTATCATAGTTTATTGTTCCCGATCGTCCTTGATCATATCACACACAGATCTGACCTCATCGTATCTTTCAGATTTGATTTGAGATTTATATCATTGTTATCCTGTCATATCGTGTTATCCCTTATGATGTTGATCCAGTAGTTTTCCTCTGATTGGGTCCTTGTCTAACCTAAAGTAAATTATTAAAGATAGGTCTTTAGGCTAAACAAGATAAAAGATGAAAACTGTTGGGTCTCCATGTTCTCCGATTGTTTCTAAGCCCCCTGGGTCATTATTGTTATAGTATTGTATGGGGCAGATAGTGTACCTAGAGGTTTGAGACGTCATCCTTTAGGAAAGTTATGTATGTCTTGTGATGGCCATGGTTCCCCGCCATCACGAAGCTATTGTTAGCGCTATCATTGGAGGGCGGCTTGTCGTGACTTATCTCCCACTGGCCTATATGAAAGAGACATAGAGTTTTCTATAATTGGTTGAGCACTCCCTAACTGGATTGAATAGAATAGAATTGAATTGAAATTGAATAGAACTGAACCCTGGTCATTTGGATTTTTGGCATTGATTGGCTTTGCCTCCGCCTATTGAATAGAATAAAAATTGATAATTGACCGATGACCATAAATATTGATAATAAAAAATTATTAAATTGGATAGGTGCCATACTGATCAGGCATAATTGTTAATTGATATTGATTGATCCCTTGATCTCTCACCTGATCCTCTCTATTGATTCATGGCTTATTGATTATTGATCTTCCTATATTGTTCTATCATGTGCTCTATTGATTATTGTTCATAATTGTTTATTGAACTATGGTTGAGCACTATTGATCTATTTGTTGTTATGGTTAGACCCTACGTACTGAGTATTTTTTATACTCATGGGTTTTCTCCTGCATCTGGATTCATGCAGGTGAGATGATAGAAGATGGTGATGCAGGTGGTCAGGCTCAGTGATAGAGATATTGCACATGGTGTAGGATTTAGTCTTACTAGAATATTTGATTAGTTTTTATTTTTCGCATATTTAGCATGATGGAGTCATTGACATTTCCAGCTCCTTGATATTATATTGTTAGGCGATCTTATTTTCGCATTAATAGAGTTTAATTTCTGTAAAAATTATTTACATAGAATTACGTAGCGCCTTTGGGACGACTCTGAGCACGTGATAGTCACGTGGGTCTCAGGGCGTTACACAATATCTTAAACATAAAAATAAAAAAGAGCATTGAGGCTAAATAAACAACCAAAATGGTCGTATTAACTGCTAAGAATGAACCAGGACTTTCCTTGTCTTCATCCAAATACACCAGTGTAAAAACCTCTTAGCTAGATAAAAAAGATGAACTTATTAGAAAAATATTTGACAATGACAATTTTTTAAGGGGATAACAACTATGTTGGACAAAGTTTTTATGTCTTATATAATTATATTTTGATGATACAAATCTAAAAAAAATTAAAATTATATTTTAAATGTCAAAAAAATTAAATAAGAATGGTTTACTTCATTCAGTTAATAGTTGTTTATGTTCACATGAGATTTATATTTTTTTTCAAAAAAAAAAGGATGACCTCACATCCAAGTATATATATATATATATATATATATATAGTGAAAGAGGTGTACAAATGTGACCACACAAAGCAGTCATAAAGGAAAAGATATTCTACCTAGTCAAAATCTTACTCCCTAATAAGAAAGGTGATGTTGCGTACAATGCGCTCAAGTTGACATCTCTCCATAAAAATGATCCGATTGCGCTGAAGCTAAATGGCCTAGGCACCGACCATAAAGGTTGTTAGTGACGCTCTCCAACACTATCTCTGGCACATGAATTCTCAAAATGTCTGCCACATGGTATCTGAATTTGACGAAAGGAGGCTTGCGATGGTCGTCTATTAGATGCCCAGGATGTCGGAGAGTCGAAAAATAGGTGGGGGATGTCCTCCACCAACTCTCCATATAATACACAAGATGTGTCACTATGTGGTGCCCATCTCACCATGTAACCTTGGTGAGTAGCCGACCGTACCGCATAAGCCAAGCAAAGATCTTGATCTTCAGCGGTATCCGAGTGCGCCAGATGAGCAGTGAGTCCTAAAATCCTCTGGCAGGGTGGTGGCGGGGAGGAAACAAATGTATAGGCTCTATGTGATGAAAGACTCTGATAATCATTATCCACCCGTTCCTCCTAGTGCAGACTGGGAGTATACCTGCTAGCCATTGATGAAGGGACAAAAACTCCATAAAGTGCTGATAAGAAAAATGTGACCTGAAAATGGGTGACCAAGCATCAGAGCTCGGCCCTCCCTCCATCGCCCTCCCTCCACCGTATAGGTCTCTGCTACCGTGGCATCGGTAATGACATTAGGGTCCAAAGGTGGGGGAATGCCTCTGCAAGCGTGTCCCCAATGAACCAAATAGCTGCAAGAAGAAGAAGTCCTCCCCTGAATCGAGGGAAGGAATCATGAGGGGATGGACCCGCGGGTCCATAGTTGTCACTCCCCACCAAAAGGATGAGGATCCCTGAGGTAAGATGGTCCTCGACTCCCAAGATAGGTTCTGCCTGTAGCAAGTATAGAAAATCGCGCCAAAGACTATCTTCTGACCTCATTATTCATTTGAGTCACTGAGCTAGGAGAGCCCAATTGGTGCATCGAAGATCCCAAAACCCCAAGCCTCCTTGGGAAGTGGGCCAACAGATGCTGCCCCAACCAATTAGGTGAACACCACGAAGATTAGGACCCTGAGTGGATTGAATCGTCTGAGTACCTGAGTTAGTAGCGATAAGACTTACATATAGTATGTCGTTAGCGTCGAGAGAACTTATCGTAATAGGATGAGATGGCCCCCATGTGATAAGTGGCATGAACTCCAGCCGTGAAGTCTGTGCTCCATGCGCTTGATGACCGGGGTCCAACCTCTGGACGTGATGCGATGGTTAGAGAGCAAAAATCCCATGTAGATGATCAGGAGGGAGCTAATCGGTGTGTGGAGCTGGGATGCACATTGACCCACCTCAGCAGGAACCATGCCAAAGGGAATGAATGATGACTTGGCATGGTCAATCTGAAGGTCGGTCATCGCACTGAATAGATCGACGAGAATCGTGACTTGACGAGCCTTCTGCTCTGAACACTCAATGAAAAATAATGTATCATTCGCATACTGAAGGATGGGGACAAGACTCCTAGCGAAGTCGCTAAAGAAGCCTGCCTCGCAGGAGGCCTAGGTGCATTTGGCAAGAGTGTCAACCCCGAGAACAAATAATATGGGGTCCAGGGGGTTGTCGGCCCCCTCTCTGTGGTTGAACCCACTCCCCTGATCTTACCCTATTAACCAGGATCGAGAAAGAAGCGAAAGTGATGTACCGCTTTATCTAGAGTATCCAGGTCACTGAGAAGCTTATGACCTATAGGGCATTGCCATAGGAAGGACGAGGACATTGTATGTCTTTGGAGTAGTTGACCTTCCATGAGAAGGCTTAAGAGCTGGTCCTCCTCCAATGGGTGATGATCTCCGTAGCGATGGTGTATCTATCGGTGACAGTCCTCCCCTGAATAAAAGTTGATTGCGAGGGATGTATCAGTAATGGAAGTACCTCATGAAGATGATACCTCAAGACTCGAACCATTAGGAGGTAGATGGTATTGAATAGGGCGATCGGTCGAAAGTCCTCAAACCGTCGAGGTGCGCTTCGGAAGTAGGAATAATAGGAATCAATTGGGGCATTCAAAGCCCCGATTCCCACATGCGAACTCCCGAATCATTACGATAACATCATCTCGCACCAAAGGCTTATAGAAGAAAACTAGGAATCCGTTAGGGTTAGGAGTTGCCTTACCATTGAGGTCCTAAAGGGTCTCAGAGATCTCGTCCTACGTGATTAGCTATACCAACAATGACGATTGTGTGTCGATGAGTCGGGGAATATCACCAGGGTCTCACCGCCATGGGCCTAGCGAGTGTCGGCGAGAGGTGGCACAAAAGTACGAAGTGATGGACTCCCTAATGCCTTGATGATCGATGATACGTCGTCCCTATACCACTAGCTGCTCGATCCTGTCAGCCCTCCATCGAGAACTAGCATATAAATAAAAAACCTAGTGTTGGCATCTTTCTCTTGAAGTCAGGTCTGCGGGGATCATTGCCTCCACTGGGTTTCCACTATCATGTGACATGTCCTCCATTTGCATGGTCTGTTGTGTTAGTATGTGCTCATTTATCTTCGAGTCAGTGAGATGACCAACCGAGTAATGATCTCAAGGGCATCCGTCCTACGACGAGCTCGATCCTCTCTAATTTGCATGCGATGCTGACAAAGAAAAGAGCACAGGCTGGATAAGCGGGTCTCTATAGTCCTAGCTGCGGAATTTGAGAGCGCCACTCTATGCCACTGGTCCACCACAAACTATCGAAAGACGTCCTCCAATAGCCATGATCACTCGAAATGAAAAAGGGAGCGTTGTGTCTGATCGTCATTGGATCGCCACAAGAGGGGAGTGTGGTTCGAGAACGGACGATTAAGTGCATGACGTCTGCCAACTGATGTGCCTCTGCTAGCTCTAGTGAGCCAAGAAAATGATCAATCCTCGATATGGCAGAATGTGCCGCTATGCTCCTCCATACGAATCTACAGTTGGTGGACGGGAAGTCGGCTAATGACTGTGAGTCAATGAAGTCTCTAAACTTCTCTATGACGTTATCTCGGCCTCTATGTCTGATGGGCATATCATCCATGTCAAGGGTGACATTGAATTCTCCTCCAAGTATCCACTGAGCATCTAGGAGGTGGGCGCGTGCCTCCCGAAACTCCTCCTATAATGTCACACTCCACTCTGTGACTAAATTCTAATTCCAACTGTTACCTTGCTTAATTATGTTTAGCAATTTTATAAATAGAATCAACAAAACCTCCTCCCTTAGCCAATACATACAAATGATTCATATATATATTCATCAAAGTTTAAATAAATAGTTATAAGACATCACATTCACATATTATCACTATTATTTCACAACCCATTTCACATTTAACACCCCACATGATCAAGTTTTATACAACTTTACAAAAAATTTCTCACAAACTTAATTACAACATCTAAGACTATCTATTACATATGCATGCTTTTTAAAAATGAAAATGGAGAGAGAATAAAAGTGCTCAAATGGCTTGACCTCTTCTATATGCATCAAAGGCAAGCTTCGAGTCGACTTAACTCGAGAACTTGGAATTATCTGAAAAATTCAACAAGAGTAATGTGAGCAATAATCGTTTGCTCAGTGAGTGGAATAAATGTACAACATAGGGGAACAATACGAGTGCATATAATATTTAAATAATCATATTTCTTTCATATGAGAAAACATTTAAAGCATAACTATTATCACATAACTTTTCAAATCATATGAACTTTTACATAAATACAAAATATTCAAGATATCATCATATTCATAGTCAAACTCCACATATGTGTCATTGCACATACTCATCACGGGTCAATACGTATCCCCTATGATCATGTGTCATACAGTTAAGCAGAGCTTCATAATCAAGAGTATCAGATACGCAGAGCAAATCATGGGTCAATACGTATCCATTTATGATTGTGTATCATACAGTTAAACGGAGCTTCACAATCAAGAGTCTCAGATACGCAGAGCAAATCATGGGTCAATACATATTCCAATCATGATTGTGTGTCACCCCAATCATGATTCTCAGATACGCAGAGCAATCATGGGTCAATACGTGCACGCAGAGCAGCCCCCAAAGGGCAAAGACACCCGATATACATCCCAAAGGTTTCATGTATATCGAATGCAGTCCCAAAGATTTTTTTCAAACAGCATGGCTAATGAACACATGGAGTTTAACAATATCAAAATACATATGTCATAATCCCATATCATTATCAAATAAAATTTATTTTAACTTCACAAGCATTATTCCCTAAAAATATTTTTATGAAAAAGGTTACTCCACCTCATATGATATTCTTGAAACATATCATAAATATATTTCATAACTCAAGATATGTTTCAATAATACTAATAATAATTTTTGCTTGAGGTAATACCATAAATAAGAGAACTAACATATAACATTTTGCTATGTTGTAAATTTACCCACTCACATTGTGCTTTATGTTTTCAAAGAGGTTTACTAGATTTTCCTCCTTTCACTTACAACTTGTTGGTTTCCTACAAGCAATGATGTTATTTTATTTTTCAATTAATAATAATAATAATATGCAATGCATGATCATGCATGAACACTTATTCTCCTTAAAATGCATATAATCTCTTTTAATACTAATGTGTAATTTCATGTGTTTATGTTCATATGCTACTTCACACTCTCAACTATTCAATTTTCCCAAGTTTAACTAGGTGTTGTCTTAGAATTTCAGACTGAGTACTTATCAATGAATAATTCATAACTTCTTAACCATAAAGGTAAATCTTATGATTATTGATTATTAGAAACTATACTTATTAAGATTTCCAACCCCCAAACTTCATTTACTAATTCCAAATGATCGTCATAAAATCCAAGGCAATCCGACCTAGGGTTTGTGTTCTGACAGACTGTATGTCACTAAAAGATTAATTTATATGTTTCTTCACACTTGCTTATTTAATTAGATAATAATTTTTTTTGAAAATTAGACTTCCTTATTTTGTAGTCATAAAAATTAGAGAATCTAACTCCTTGTAGAACTCTATAACAAAAATAGTCCATTCGGATCGTGTTTTGTTAATGTGTTGGAACCTGACAGAAAACTTACTATGAAATGAAAAATTCATTTCTCCACATCTACGTATCCAAATTGAATGATTCCACTTCTCACCGAACCCTTGTGAAGTATAATATAATGTGTATAAATTTCAAACCCTAATTCGATTTACCCTAATCTACAAGGCGGACCTGTCTCTGACTCGAGACAGAGTGAGCGACCTACGGTGATGAGTTTATAACTTTCTCTACGGAAGTCCTTTTTACATGATTCTTGTGGTCATGGAAAGCTAACATCGAGAGGATGAAACATGCTAATGTTCAGGATTTATGAAGAACAACTTACGAAGATATGATCGTATGAAGATGAGGGTCGGTTTCGAATCCGTAGATTCATCCTAACACAGCAAACTTTTCTAATTTCCTCAGGCTGTTCGGCAATGGATATGATCTTGGAAATTTTTCGGCTTGCAGATAATACGAATAAATGATATATATATTATTTACAGAATTTTTACACATCATATGCCGATTTGGAAAAATCATTTTCTAAGCAACTGGTGAGCTGCCCGCTTCAGCTGCTTGAAACCCTATTGGTTGAAATGAAAGTCCAATCATATTATTTGATTAAAAGTTAGTGTTAAACTTCTAATTAACATTGGTTAATCATAATTAAATATGTTTATTATAATATTTACAAATATTAGAATTAATTCCTAATAATCTTATATAATTTCTTTATAACGCTTATCGATAATTTAATTTTGATTATACTTTAATTCAAAGATTAGTTGCTACACGCAACCATGACTATATAAGCATCTAAACTTACTTAAAATGCTAATTAAAAGCAAGATTATGTTAAAATGATATTTGTGTAGCACGTTTGTGACATTATAAGTGTTGCGTAAGGATGCCGAACAAGGCCTATAAACACGAGAGAGGGGATAGTCAGTGCCATTCCCCAAACTCTGTAGATGGATCGTCATAGAAAATCTAGGAGTCAACAACCGATAGAAGATCCGATCTCCAATCGATTATGCAACCTCCTGATTGCCCCATAGCATGTAATGAGAGGTGCTCTAACATACGAGGGCCCTCAATCTGGGCCCAAATCTCCAAATTGTAATATGCCAACTTCGTTTCCTGGAGGAGGGTCACATCGGCCTCCCAAATTCTAAGGTAGCGGCCTAGGATCCACCACCTCGCAAGGTCGCCTAGTCTCCGCACAGTCACATGAGTCCCCTGGCTGATCAGACCTCCGACCATTTCCGATCGCAGGTAGGCCCATCGATGTTTATGGTGTAGCCTAGCTGCGCCTGCTACTCAGAGATCGTCGTACCCCGACAGAAGGTGGCAGCCCAACTGCGACGGAGAGGTCGCCTGGCCAATGCGCTCTGTCGGTGGCAGCGATGACAAAACGGACAATCGAAACATTTTAGGTCGACCGCTGGAGATAAAATGGATGTCCAAAACACGAAATGGACACCCGTGTATTGCTTTGTAATGGCTATATTTCAACGACTACTTCAAAATGGACGCTTGAAACTCAAACGAACGCCATTCCAGTGCAAAAAAGTACATAAGAGCTAGTTTTGAATACCAACTGTTATGGGGAAGATTAGATGCTATAAAAGGGGTAAAAAACACATCAAGAAAGCCAAGACTTACTAGAAAAAGTTAGGGAAAAATTTGTATTCATCCAAGAAGTCATATTGAACTCAAAGCTGTAAATCCTTCATTTCTTTCTTCCTTACTCTTATGTGAGGTTCCAAATTGTAAAAGAGATATTGAAGAGTATTTTTGTGATATTATAATAGTTGCTTAACTTCTAAAGGAAAAGATGTTGTGTTTTACATTTTGAGCGAAGAAAAAATGAATAACTTCTAAATAAGAGAAATGTGCCTTACCTCTTGAAGCGAAAAAAAGATAGGAGTTGTAAAGAATTTCTTCGTCAGTGGAATCTCAAACGATTTCAAGGTCGAAAAGTTAAAATAAAGACGTAAGTGTAAACCACCGTACATCTTGTATTTATCTTTCTCTCTTCCTCTTTTTCTTACTCTATTATGCATATAATTTGATTACTAATGTGTTGGTTTAAAAATTTGCGAAACGATTTAAACTTCCGTAACGATTTTTATAAAATCGATATTTTCGTTTTGACACCAGTTCATCCCCTCTCAGTGCCTTGGAATCCAACAAACTACTGACTTGATAACTAGCGGGTAGATTTATTGGCACTCATATTCCCAGATGCCCATTATGAACGAGGCAATTACATTAAGACATTGTTCAAAGGCCGTTCCAGCCCCCAAAAGCTTCTGTTTGATCAGTTTTTGTACAAATAAATCATATGTATATATTTGGCCTCCAAGTACCTTGCGACAGATAACCAAAGCCAAAACAAATATCTTGAATATTTCCAGGCGACGAGAAGAAACACAGAACATAAGAATGTTTACATCGGGTTTTTGGCCTCACATTAGTACAAATATATCTAAGAAAACAAGTTATTTGCAGCGTCTTATGAACCAGAGGAAGGGGTTGCACTTTGGTCACCGTGAGTTGGCACATATATTTTAGCTTTTCTAAGAGTTTCAGCAACGACCCAGTTCTTTCTTTTGCTCAATGGCCTTGACGGATCCAGCCTCACCTGAAAAAACAAGGTAATGGAAATGTGCATAAATTCTAAGAAGAATCAAGAGTTTTTACCCAGAAAAAAAAAAAACTTAGAAGAAAATCCTACACAAATGCAAGATGGACACCTTGAGGATACCATTATTATGCATGTGAAAGTTAGAAATGAAAGTGTTTTTAGTAACACATTAAATGAAAGTATTATATGATGGAAGTATTGATATTTACTTGAAGTCAACAACAACCTGACCAGAAAGTACCAGTTGTACGGCAACAAGTTTATTGACTAGATTTAAGAATTTTACTCCATGTTTATATGACAATACTTAATACTGTTATCTAAGAAAACTTGGGTATTATTTATTGGTGAATGACCTCTCTCAAGAAAGTGTCAGGCTGTTAACTCTTTAAGTCCATGTAGCAATGTCCTCCACACACTTAAAAAATGAACTCCTACCAACTCTTACAAATATAATTACAGCTTTGAATACAATTTAAAGAATCTCCTTGCAATTCCTTTTGAGAGAACTCACCTCAATAGCAATTTCATCAAAGGTAACAATGTAAAAACAGATTTCAGCACACATCAATCCTCCTATTCATAAGCTGTATGCCCATCTACCAACTATGAACTTTCAACTTGTGCAGAGACATATTTAATAATCTCCCTCTCAAAAAAAAAAAAAAACTCAAATTGACCTCACTAGAGGTCTTCTGCATGCCTCATATGATAACCATGTTTGAGAGTCTCATATCAAACTCCACATTTGAACTTACACAACTCACTAAAGCCATTTTTTTTTCAAATTTAGGTTTATTTAAGTTAAACCTCTTAACATTAGCTTCAACAAGTTCTTCCATTACAAAAATAGTCTTTTATGTTCCCACTAACTTACAGACAGAATAATTAAATGATAGGTTAGTTCACGTGGTGAAGTTAACTGTCGAAACACAAATGCATATGAGCTCGGCAACTAAACTTCATGTTGAGAGTATAAATTTCTACCAAAAAAATGTCTCATGCATATGTGCAGGTACCAATTTCCGCCTCGTAAAAGAAACCTAAATATCAAGACAAAAAAAATCCAAAAATCTCCATGATGCTTATAATCAATACCAAGTTTTCAATATCAAATGACATCGTCTCTTGAGTGCGTTTACTTGTACATTTTGAGCACCTTATATATATATATATATATAACAAAAATACGATTCAAATCATCAACAACTATTACATTCATCATTTCAAAATTTCATGAAATTATGCACATTATTATTCTTCATAATAAATATAATAAATTTTTGTAACTTTTTATGTTATAAAACTATTTTTTTTATCATCAATGATCCTCTAACTATTGATGAAAAAATATACCGAAAAAAATAAAGAAAAGTATACTTAAAGTCGTTTGACACACTCTTCACATGAAAAACGCAGAAAGCGCTTGTCACCGACATTAAACCCATATGTATACACACACGCATACATACTCCTAAGATTATTATTATTGTTTTTTTTTTTCGAGAAGAACTTCTTCCAAAGATTGGATCATACAAAAGTAGAATGATAAAAAGAGAATAGGCAGAAGAAAGAAGACGAAATGCAAATAAGACCAGCTATTCCATATACTAAATTACGGCTGAAATGGGCTTAATTTGTTTGTCATTTCAAAACACCACAAGGACAGATATGACGTATACAATTTGATAACAAGTATTACAATCAAATCAAAATTTCCGAATTAAATGGCTCAAGTTTTTTTTTTCAGTCTAAAAAATCCGCCCTAAAAAGGATAAAGAAATAAAAAAGGGACTTTCCATTCCGCTCCGTCGTATCATATTCTATACTTTTTATTCAACCAACATCCACTCATACGTTTTCAGCAGGTACCTGTTTCAGTTCTTGGTTCTGGCATTATTCGAATTGGATTAAATTTTACGATGGAAATGGCGTTCATTCAACTGCATCGATTGGTTTCCTTCTTCTAAGTTGTGAATTGTTTCCAGGTGGTTAATTTCTTCACCCATTTCCAGTCGTACATGAACGCGAATGAGGCACAGATTTCTGGAGCTTCGAAGACGCAAAAAGTAATGTCCAACAAAGAAGGAAGCGGCACTTACGCGGTCGCCGATGTTGCAGGCGTCGGCCTCGTCGTGAGCCATGAACTTGCTGGTGCGCTTGACGTACCGGTTGTAAAGCTTGTGGTGGAACAGCCGATCCACCGTTACCACCACCGACTTCTGCATCTTGTTCGACACCACGATCCCCACCACTGACCTCATCCTTTGAATCCTCCTCCTATACCTCCCCCCTCCTGGGTTCCTGTTTCCCCGGAGGCGATGACTGCGATGACGGCGGCGTCGGGCACTCGATCGTCTTCGCCTGTCAGTCGATCTCAGATGCCGCGGTAAAGAATGGAAGTATAACGAGGTTGGGGGTTTTAGATGGCATCCAGATCGGACCCATGACTTTGTGAAGGTTCGGATCGACCCACAAGATCGACGGGCCGATCTAAGCGATCTGCATTACCATAATAATAATAATAATAATAATAATTTTGATGGGCTTTTTTTGGAAGAGCTTTTGAGGAGTGCTGTGAGAAAAAAAGATGTTTTACATTTTTTATATGCAATGTTTGGTGATAAATTTTCATCTCTTTTTTATAAATCTATTTTCTTTGGTCACTTTTTTTTCGGTGAATAAAAGAGGCAAAGGCCTAGTGTTACAACATGTTAACAAGTATTAGGTACAGTGACCCCATAAATATTTTCAAATAGGAATCAACTTAGACTTTGCGGTGATAAATTAAGGACATGTAACGCAATCTTCGCGAGCCAGTCAGCACAACAATTCGTCTCTCTCATGACATGGTTAAACTTTGTATCCCTTGTAGCTTCGCCAAGAATGTTCATCACTAGATTGAAGAGATGTGGGCTTATTTGATTGGGGTTGTAAGCACCTCCACTGTTTGTGCTGAATCTAATTCTATAATAATTCTTGTGAACCCTTTCTGCTTCACAAACTGGAGGCCGAGCAAAATTGCTTGGAGCTCAGCCTCGAGAGGTGAAAGAGCATTGGATGAACTTATCATACCAGTCACTCAGAACCCGTGGATCTCGTAGGATGATACCTATTCCTACTTTTGTTGTGCCATCAAGTGGTGCTCCAAGGCTAGCATCAGTGCTGCATTTGATCCAATCCTGTTGGAGAGGTGCCCAGTGACTTGGACTCACAAAGTTGTTGGTCTGTGACATGGATGCGACAAAACGACTAGCTAGTTCAATGTTTTCAGCAGCTCTCTGAATGTGGAGTATCTTGTTTTGTGGGGGTGGAAAGCTTTCTTCAAGTATTGTACTGCAGCGCCACTTCCAAATCCACCAGCAAGCATATCCAAATATGGTGGGCCAAGATATGTCCCATTGGTCACGTGTGGATGATTGCATATTTAATTGAATCCATTGTTTGAGTGAGAGGACATGAAAGTGTCAGATCTGTGTATTGGAGGAGCGAGGTCATTCCATACTTCACGTGCGAGGGTGCAATCTCTAAGGACATGCAGGGTTGGCTCCATTGTTTCGGAACAATTTGGGCAATTCCTAGATATTGATAGTGACCTTTGATACCTCTATTCATTTGTGAGGATCTTGTTATGAGCAGCTTGCCATAAGAAGTGTCTTATTCGTTGAAGCCCGTTCCACCGCCATATACATCTCCATATCGGATCTCTATTCTGTCAGTGACTCATCACGATTAATTGATAAGCAGAGCGCACACTATATCTTCCAGAGCTTTCAAGGGGCCAATAAGGTCGATCATGGCCTGCATCATTCCTTGGTGGTTGGATTGCTGCTAGTTTGTTAATTTCCTGTGTTCTCAACAGATTATTTAGGACACCCCAGTTCCAAACTCCATCTGATGTCACCATGTCAGAGACTGTTGCCTTATGCATAGAGTTGGAAAGTTGCCCTGATGTTGCAGTTGATAGGTGCCCTAAGGATCTGCTCCATCTATCGTGCCAGAAGGATGCTGAAGTGCCATTGTCGATTTCCCAAAATGCACTGAGTCTCCGAGTCTCCATGCTTGAAAGTTAGCACAAAGCCAGGACCTATTCTGTTGGAGTACTTGCTCCTTGGTACCATTGAGTAAAGTGAGTTATGTTGTGTTTGTAGTCTCCAGCCAAATTTTGCCAACATGGCAATATTGAGTGGCTCCATTCTTCTTATGTTTAGTCCCCCTCTTTTTTTTGGCTGAGCAATAGATAGAAGGTCACGTGGATTGCATCGCTGTGAATAAACGGAAATTGAACTTTTTTACATGAGTCATTGTCAAACTTGACAAGGCAGCCTAATCTCATTCGTGGCAGGCTGGCAGACATGGTTTTTCTTAATAAATGTTTGGATGAAGATTTTTTAAGTTTCGTAAGTTTTCATAACCTTTAACTAATTGATTAGATAAAAACATTTAGATTTGATGTTTAGATCAAAAATATAATGATGATAATTTTAAAAATTAATTTGATAGATAAATTTTAGTGTGTGTTTGAATAAAAAGTAAATACTAAGAATATAATTTATTATTTATGAGATATAAAATTATAGTAAATAATTACTATAATTGAAAATGTTAATTACTAGCATATAAAAATATTATGTGTAATTATTAATTAAATTTTTTATTAAAAAATAAGTTGTGTTGCAATATATTAATATTAATTTTGATTAAATATTTTTATATGTTATTAATATTATAATCTGTGTAAAATTTAATATCCAAATATAATATTTTTTCCTAAAAACAACTAAAATTTTTAATTAATAAAATTCTATTATAATAAATATAGTGTTATTCATAATGTTTTACATCTATTTATTTCATATTATAATACAATAAATACAATTATAATGTTTACATCAATTCAGTTAATTAATATGTTTTTTTTGTAATTTTATTATACTACAATGCTAAGCAAAATATTATAACTAATTAATAAAATATTTTGAATTATTAGAACTAAACAAATTTATTTCTAATATTTTTATAATAATAAATAAGTATATATATATATATAGGTTATTTTCATAAATCACCTCTAAACTATCATGATTTTCACGTCTAACTCCAAACTATGAACTTATTTTTTCGGATCCCTAAACAATCACGACTTTTCCAATTTGATCCGTCTGTCTACTTCTATTAAGTTTTCTATTATCTTTTATTTTTTCTCATTTATGAAAAAACTAAATTACCCCTCCCTCCTAACACATTAAAAAAATAAAAAAGGAAAAATGTTCGAAGAGATCCTCTTCTCAGAGGGGGAGGCGCAAAATCCTCTTTGAATTTTTTTTATTTATTTATATTTGTTATTTGATACGTTGTGGAGGGAGGAGAAATTTAGTCTTTCATAAATGAAAAATGAAAATAACAAAAACTTAACAGAAGTAGACCAAAAGATTAAATTGAAAAAGTTGGACAGTTTAGGAATCCGAAAAAAATAAGTTTATAGTTTAGGGACAGATGTGAAAACTTACGTGATTTATGGAAATAACCCATTATATTACATAATATTATATATATGTGTCTATGTAAAAAAAATAAAAAGTAAAGAAAAATTCATGAGAAAAGCCAGAACCAGGCAAAGTCAGGTCACGTGGCCCGAACTTTAGTTCCGGTTCTCTTTTTTTTCTCAGCATTTGAATAAACTAGCCAAAACTTGGGTAAGTTCTTATCGAAATTCCAAAATCCAAACTCGCTCTTAGGAAGTGTTTGGTATCAGCATAACAAAAGAAAAGTTCCAATCGTAGCAATCAAACATCATAATTTAAATTTTTTGGTCAAACATAATCATTGCTTTTATTTTTTTATCATGAAAATTGAAAAATAAGAATGTTGCAGTTCCTAGCCAAGGCAATAATAATTTGTTCTAACGCATTATGTTCCTAATCTAGGGACACTGAATTCTCTAACCAAATAGTTCCTTAGAGTCATTAGTATAAGATAATACAAATATATTATTAATTATTTTATTAATTTTTTAAGTTTCACCACATGATCTCATTTAACTATAACTAATTATTGATAATTTTAATTATTCTAATAATTTTGATTATCAAACCTCACGAGTCACGAGTCCATATAGCAAGCATGAGATGTGTCTTTCCAAATTATTGGTTAGTTGTTGGATGAATTTTGATGAAAATGTCTATTCGATAATTTTTTAATTTTAAATATTTATTAATAAATAAATACCATTCAACTTCTTCTAATTTATTATTTGAATTTTTTTTACAAGTAACTCTTAATTTTGTTTCATCTTCTTTTACTCGTATTCACTTTTCTGTCTTCTATTTTATTTATTTATAATAATATGTGACCAAAATTTAAAATATCTTTTAGGGGTATTTTAATAGTTTTTTCTAACTACTTTAATTATTATTTATATGATCAGTATTTACTAACATTATAATGTAACATTATCAATAATTTAAGTAGTGATAATATATTTAAATGGTGATATAAATTATTAGCTAATTCATTCTGTGATGCAGAAAATGAATAATTTACTATACTTGTTGGATGACATCTAACTGCCAATGTAATTAAATTAAATCGGGGTTAAAAGACTCCGAACATGAGAATAGGGAAACTGAAAATATTATTAAAAAAGGAAGTATAAAATTAAAGATAATTAAATATCTTGAGGGGGCTACAAGCAGGGGAGTTCACCCGGTCGAATAAACTCGGTGAACTCGAGAATCCGATCGAACCTAGGGTGGAGTTGAAAAATTCCAACCCAACTTGACCCGACTTGAAGATCCGAGTTTTTATATTTTTTAATTTCAATGATTTTTCACTTAATCTAAGTATTTTATATCATTTAAAATTTAAATAATATAAAATAAAGTATTTTACATGTAGAAAATACCTAGATACTTAAAATGATATTTTTAGTCTATAAAATAAAATATTAAATATATTTTTTATATTAAAAAATAAAAAATAAGATCAGATATACCCGATTTGGCCAATTCGATCGGATTGTGCTGATCGGGTTGGTTGGAATTGCTTCCGTGAGCACCCTAATTGCAAGTAGTATATAACTGTAAGAGGTTGGACATTTATTTTTTTTATCATTTAATTAATTTAATGAGCATAATTCATGATTAATTTGATTATATATATACCTCATAGATGAAATAATTTATATTTATTAGGATACTTTGATGATAAAAATTTATTATCAAAGGCTAAATAAATTATAATTATCGAATTAGTCATATTTGTTACATGACTTCATTTCAATAGATAATTCGATGATTTTGATCTTAATCATATTTACTATAACATATAAATTTAAAGAGGTTAAGTACTGTGTAACCACAAAAAATAATTACAATTTGTAACCATCCAATTTCAAGCGTTAGATGAACGATCATCGGACCAACGACTAAGTTAGGATGGTTACAAGTTGTAACCACTTATGTGGTTAAATTTTAAATTAATATATAATTATTTTATTAATCCAAATTGGCTTCTTTGCACACTAAATCGAGATTGTGAAAGAAAGGAATATGCATATATAATATTTCTCTCACCATATCAAATTATCAATGCACTGGCGCCTCAAATCCATTTCAATATTTTTCAATCGATGAGAGCTGACATTGAAACCAATGTCCTTAACCCTAAACCACAAAAACTGAAGTACGTGATTACAGAAGGGGACGCCTTCAAAACTGCTAAGCATCAGTAGGCTTAGGCAAGTTTGCAATAAAAGAATGTTACAGTAAACATATCAAATTGTGACGTGACTTGCATGTCAATGAATGCTCACAATCATATACACCTGATTCTTTGATTTTCTTTCATCTCCTTACCACCACCACCCCAAGACGCATATGAATGCCCAGAAAAATGACTCAGGGAAATATTGTTCAGGCACCATAAAAAATAAGGCCTGCCCAATTTTGTTCATGATGACTGCATAGTATATCAGCTGGGCAAAGAAGCTGAACAGTTGGCATCCTTTGATACCATTATATTAGTCTGATCTTGGGCGATTCGAGCCAGCTTTGTGGGGTTTGAATAGAGGCAATATAAAACGAGATCCATGTTTCCTTCTCCCATAACATCGCCAATATAGCAGCAGAACCAATAATAATATGCCAATTGGGATGGCCCATCTGTTTTAGGTGATGATATATGAAGGGAAGCATGTGAATTACTTGAACGACTCATGATCAACTTTAATAAAGCTACTCACAACCTGTTTTAAGGTAAATAATAAATGGGAGGAGACAGAATCATACCTATCCAAATCAAGGAAAGGGCTGTAAACAAGAGTTTCCCACGTAGTCACAATTATATGCCAACCAGGATTGTAGTAAAGTGACTCAGATGACCAGAACAGTCTTGTGTATGTCTCCAAGAAAATAAACATCAACCATGCACCGATCTCTAGCAAAATGAACTTGATGACAAACCGACCGATTATAACCATGACAAGTGAGAAAGTGACCAACCAATTGAAAAGCCTCTGATTGTAATCCTTTATAAATAGTGATCTGGATTTCCCAAACATCTGAAGACATACAAAATTAATAAAATTTTAAAACGACCTTCATCTCATGCAGAAAAGTGAGGAAAACTAATCCTGACAAGAGCTTTAAGAACAAGTAAACTTGGCATTTTATTTTGTAACTTCACAACAATAACCAACAAAAAATAAACACTCTTGAAGTGGACAACAACATTTTTTATGTACAATAGAAGTTTATCATCATGCCCAATCAAATAAGTAATGCTTGTCATTGGCACATAATGACAATTAACGAGAATATCTGAACACAGAAAACTTTGAACTGTTGTCTTGCTTAAACAAAAATGGTTTGAGAGGTTAAACAATTTTGACTTCTAAGAACAATTAAATGTGTATCCCGAAAAAAAAGTTATATGCTCTTAATAATCGGGACTTTGCAAAGCACATCTTCTTTGAGATATAATGATGATTACAACAATGCTTATCAAATACACCGTAGCATTTGTTAGCCTTATAAAGTTCTTGTTTTCTGAAGATAATTGTTTTTGCCTCAAGAAAATAGCATGTGATTTTGAAAGTAGAACCCAGATGTACTAGTACTTTGATCAAAATGAAAGATTGCCTGAATTAAGTTTCTAAATTCTCAAAGGAATTAAGTTTCTAAATTCTCCAAGGAGTAAATCAACAATGGTTTAAACATGAGAACGGCAGCAGGGAACAGACCTTTATCATTCGTTGTTCATAGTTTTTCTTCGATGGTCCAACACACTCTTTTTCGAAACTTTGATTGCATTGGAAAAGGCCAGCATTAAATTTTGCCATGGAAGGAAGTTTCAAAGCTTGGAGTTGATCCATTTTGTCCTCACATTCAGTGTATCGTGCTTCACATAACTTTGATGAATGATATTCATTTAACAAAAGGAAATTCCTGTAGATCTGATTATGCCAAGTAAGCACAACCATGAAACCAGAAAATTATTTAAGTTAAGACCAGTAAGAAAAGGCAAATGCATCTTTCAAAAAAAAAAAAAGAAAAAGAAAAGGCAAATGCAGACTATAAAGAGTTTGGTCACAATAAATTGAACAAATGCCTATTTCTCAGCAGTGGGATATACATGGGCAAGCATATATAGAAGTTCAAAGATTAATATCCATCACGCAAATTTCTAATTGACATTAACAACTCCTGGTTGCAGCATGTTTTACCACACAATCATGACCACTTAGCATCTAAATTATTGGAATAAAACAATATATTTTAGAATCCAGATTTTATCCAAACACTGGTCCAATCACTATCAAAGTTCTACAATTTCCCTGTTTTGTGGGTGGGTCGTGAGGGTGGGGGCTTGTCTATGAATCATTCGGATGCCACCAACACACCAGATGCAAGATGCAACGTTAATGGCTTTGACCCCATCAAAGATTCCTTTGAAAAGATACCTCTGACTAAGAAACTCATCTTTGTCAATCGAGCAACATAGTAAAGACAAGTCATCTAAATGAACATAGAAGATTAGTCACATCTAGGCACTTTAATTCAATATTCCAAAATGCATAAGGATGAAGATTAAACATACAGTGTTGACATATAATTAGTTCCATGTGAAATGAATAATATTCTTTGTTGCTGCATGATGCTTACTTTACCAGTTAAGGAAAAACCTTGACAAAAGTTGACAATGGAGATCTTCACCACATGGAAGGCAAAAGTTCAGTTCGAATACAGTTAGGACTCTGATCAATGGATGCAGTGACTAGATATGGAGCAATTTACCTTTTCTATTTCATCATGAAGTTTGAGGACAGATTGTTCAGCATGATACCGTCCAAAATGCTGTTGATCAAAGAGCTTCCTTACTTCACTACTTGAATCGTCATGAGCTTGTTGTAACTTGTTTTCTGACACAGGTAATCGCAAACTATCCATCCCTTCACTGTATGACTTCAAGCAACGCTCAAGAATCGCCTTATTGAAAACTTCAACAAGAGAACCAGTAGAAGGAATTTCTCCTTTATTCAAGGCTTCAAGGATCTAGAAAGGGAAAATTACAACAACATAGTGGAAAGGAAATGGACAGCCATATGTAAAGAGAGAAAAAAAATAGCTAATAAGAAAAGGTTGAGTAAATAAAAAAATTCCATGCACCTGCGCCAGAAAAGACACAAACTCTTTCCCATTTAGAGTTTTGCCCTTTACGAGTTTTGGACCTACAATGGATGCAACAAGTTGCTTCAATTGGTCCCTTTTTTTAACATAGAGTTGATCTAGTTCAGAGTCCCCCATATCACAAAGTTTTGTCCTTTGGAGATGCGGCTGCAATAAATCAACCACTCTTATAAACAACTACACCCTAAATTAGAATAATAAGAACTTAGATTATGCACCAAACAAGGCAACTCTCAAGCACGGATCACATAATAGACAGGGAAGAGTGGCACCATTGCACAAAAAGGGATAGGCTACAAAAAAAGTGTGAAGAGGCAACAGGAAGTGGTGATAAGAAAAATCAGTTACTTTGGGCCATAAGAAGATTACTACACATTATATTGATATCTCATGTTTCCTTGGGTACTAATTAATTGTAGCGAAACATGGAGGCAATAATGTTCTATCTTGTAAAATTCCAAATTTGGAAACAAATTGATCACGAATGAAGAACCTTTGCATGAAGAACATGGAAAACATAATTTTTTAGGTTTAAAAAAGCATAATCTCTCCTAAAAAATGCATAATCTAGATCGTTATTACGAAAAGTCAGCAAAAATATGTTTTTGAACATTTAAACAATAAATGTAACTAATAATTTGCAACTACAATTTTTCTGGCCAACTTAACTGTTTTTTTTTAAAGGAACGTGACTGTAAAATTGCATCAAAGTTTGACCCAATATCTATGAAAGCAAGTGCAGAATCTATTTAGAGAAGTAGAGGCAAGACCACAAGTAAGAAAGTTATGATTGATTACCTGGGGTAAACTAAAGGCTGTACTGTTATGACCCATTATCGCCAAGGATTCTCGAATTTGGTTCACCTGATTTGACAGAAAAATATTCTGAATGCTGACTGTTGAAGATTTTCCAAATCAGATAGATAAATTTCTGAAAATATTTTAGATCAATAAATATTTGAATCAGTAAGAAAAATTGTTGGAGATAATTTATGCCAAGAATTTTTCCATATCAGTAATGATTTCTATACACCAGCCATTGTTTCCTTTTGTAGTGAACTTCTATTTCTAGTATTTTATGTAGTCTTATATAAATGAGGAGACATTGTTATCAGTAATGATATAAAAATATATTTTCTTCTACACTGCCAGATATGTTAAAGAAAAATTTAAGCATAACATCATACCTGATCGATGTTCTTGTCACCTGCAACCATAAGCCAAACAAAAAAAGATATTGGTTACTTGCATAAGGATATGCAAAGTATTATGGCATGAACAAAACAATAATCAGACTGACCATTATGATTAGGTACCCGCTGAAGTGCTTCATTTACCATTTCCTGAACAGATTTCCCTTCTGTATAAAATAAAATTTTGCCAGTCTAAAGAGAGTTCATAATAATTATTGCATGTTAAAACATTCAGAGTAAACTAGACAATAAATTATATGCACATTGGCCTACAAATTTACTTTTACAATTTGAATTCAAAGTTCATTGAAAGAAAGTTCTGCATATTGGCAGGACAATCTTGGCCAATGTACATGATACAAGATTGCTTATGCAATCATGCCCCATGTCTCATCCCATAGTGAGGTTGCATATCCATGAATCTCCCCACACTCTTTGAACACAAAGTAATGACCTCCATTTAAACGATTTGTGTAAACAAAGGAGATTCAACTTGGATGTTTTATTTTAACGGCTATATTTCAAGAAGAAAAATATGGAATTAATTCTGAACGAATTTTTTACATGCCAAAATCTATATCTTTTGTCAACTCAAGAAATGCATAAAAAAGGACTACTGATCATTCACTTGAACTTTTATGAACAAATCAGATTTCAGCGAACTAACAAATTAAGATTCTACAATTGGATTATAAAACATAAATGATAAAAGACAAAATTAAAGAATTACACCAAATGACAAGATCTCGTAAATATCCCCATATTGATAACAAGAATTTTCACAACTTACGTAGGAAGTCTCGTTGGATAAGCCACAAGAGTTTAGCAGGCTCAAATGCAACATCTTGCCCCTGTACGCACATCAAGTACTTATAATATGACCAAGGTAAAATTTTATTCCTATACAGGACTGTACACATGACTTCAGAAGATTACCTTCACTCTGCATGTTGGGGAAGTAATAAATTGGCAAAAGAGAAATAGTTAGACCAGATTATGGGATAACAAATTAACATTGTACTCTTCTGCAAGAATTTACAGTCAAACCTGCCATAAAATTCTTCTGCAATTTCAACAGCAAATGACAATCGGGATATGTCAGCCTCACGAATCTGTGATGCAAATCATAAAAAAAATGAAGCTTATATAAGAAAATAAGGAAACTGCTATATCAGCTGTCAGTGGAAGTTGGCGCACGCTACAAACTAAGAAAAGTAGTCAGTTACAAACTGTCTCAGGAAGATTGTAAATAAGCACAGAACTCATGACAGTTGCCAGAGCAAAGATCCTGTGAAACAAAAAAGTAAATGAAATAACTCAAGCTGCACAAATAGAAAACTCAAGATGACCAAGTTACAGCTCATATTTCATAGTAGTACCTATCATCATAAACATTTGATTTTCCAACACTTTCAAATCCTTCAGTATCAAGATACAGCACAGAAACTTTTGAGCCATCAACATCAAGTTCAACTGGTGTACCCCAAACCCATATTCCTACATAACAAAGTTGACAATCTTAAAAAAACAATTTATAATTCCTGGTTAGACATCACTCAAACAATCACTGGTTAGACAAAAAAAATAGATAATGATGAAAATGAACAAGGATTAACTTGGAGAATGCCAGCAGATTGGTATTATTTGCCACCCTAGCATGTAATTGAATAGTCATGACACACAGCCAAGGGAATAAAATCAAACAAATCAAGTCCTGACAGTAAGATCATTCCTTGGTGTACTCTTTAATGCAATGTACACTGATAGCTCCATAGCCATGGCTAGCCCGTGACACTTTGTTTTTATAATGAAGCTTTACAAGAGAATGGAAATTAGATGAAGCTTTGCAACTATCCTTTAACCTTTTGTTTTGGTATCTCGCATATGCCCGACTCCAAAACCTGCAAATGAAGAATGATAAAAGAGAAACAAGTATTATAATCTAAGCTGATTTGAGAAATTTATAAGAAAGAATAGAGGATAATGAAATGCACCTTCATCACATGACAAAGAAAGAAGTTGGTTGAGAAGAAATGATTTGCCAGAGCGGTATGGGCCGATGACCTGAAATTAGGCAATCATTATAAATTTAACAAGAAGCAACAAGATAATACTGCAATAAGTCCTAAGAAATTTGAACAAGAAAAATAAAGAAATTCAATGTATCGAGAGGTATCATGGAAAAAAGGGAACACAATAATTATAGTCGATTCTCTTTTGATGGCAACAATAGATTGTTAGGTATGGTGCTTTTATCTTCCTGGTCTTAGTCAGAAATGAACATCAGCTACACCTATTTTTTCTTAGGAGGAGAACAGTCCTCCATCGATCCATGTTGTTAGCTACACTTAGTCTACTACATGTTTGTCTTACAGATGTCATTTATGGTAGAAATGGTTGTATTTCAGTATCAATTTGGTTAGCACTTCTTACATAATCCTTTTACACAAGGTTGCATATCTAAGAAAGACTTGTGAGACATCGTAACACAATCAAACACTCAACTTTATGCATCTTTCTGGATAAAAATATGTTTCAACAGAAATGCATGGCATATTTGTCAATCGAATAATTGGGAATAATTTCTGTTCTTAACCACAAGCTCAGATATTTCAAGCTCCAGCTTTGAGGAAACAGATATAGGTATGCACAATCATAAAATGCTGATGTATAAAAAGTAAATATGTAAGTTCAATAAAATGGATTGAGGCATGCATATGAGAACAAATACTCTATCAAAGATTCAAAATATCTAAAGGTAAGATGGAACTTACAGAGATAGCAGCTATTGGAGTTTTAATTCGTCTAATTGCTTCTAAGCCCTCACTTGAAAGTCGGAGTTTCGTATGATCAGAGTCTGGCTCCACAATCGGAAAACTGCACATGGAAACCAAGTTTAAGACACTGAAGGAAGCCACAAAAGCTGGCTGATCAGTTTCCTTCAACCAAGACATATAATGAAGCCACAAAAGCTTGCAGATCAGCTTCCTTCAACCAAGATGCATGCTTAATTAAACTCAGTAGAATCTCATAATATAGGGCTAACCAATGAACAATATACAGAAGCATAACAACTAATCCCTCCTTTGGTCCAGCCGCATGAAATACTGCAGATATTTGTTTCAAGCAGTTTTTTTTTGGATATGGAGCAGAAAGAAGTTTGGCATCCAGGGTTAAGGAGAGACAAGTCTGGCATGTGTCACATTCGCATGCTAGTTTTCACTATTCATGATGAATCACATCAGCAAACAGTCTCTCAACGTTCAGAAAAAAAGAAGGATTTAATCAACTTTTTAACTTTTTGATGGGTCTGTTCAACCAAATTATAATAATGTTGATGGGCATTGAACAGCAAATAAATAGAATCCCCCAGCACTACTCCTACTTAAATTTTGTCAAAATATTACTTTTCCAGCAGAAAACTTTCTACTGACAAACAGCATTGAGCAAATTGGTTTATTTGCCAGACCATTGACGTTTCAGGATAAAAAAAATCAATAGTCACAGTAATTAGATTTGACTGAACATTTTAGATTGTTTATGCAGGTTTTTAATGTGATAGAGAACACTACACATTAATGTAGAGCTTTAAGAATCTGTAAACTAAGATATAATACCCCTTGCACTAACTGTCTGGAAAATGGGTAAGTATTGTTTCAAATACATGGGAAATTGTTTTGCCTGGAATAACTGCAACTTTGAAATTTGAACACTGTGGCTGCCTCGGAACACTTCCAATCAAAAGGTTACTTATCCATGTGTTTTCCTATTCTAAGGTGTTAAATGACATAATGTTGCGTATATACCTCCAGCAGAAATATTTTTTAATATCAAGAACAATTACTTATACAGTAAAAAGGTTATTGGAGTTCATATGATTTTATGCTTGCTTCTGCATCAATCTGAACAATGCAACATATCATTTATCGAAACCAGAAGACAATTCATATCGCTTAAGGTTATGTGCCAACCAAAAATTGTCAGGGACTAAGATTCAAATAATTATAATTAACAAGTCCTACCAGGAACGAAAAAAATACTAAGCTTGTACCATATCATCCACACAAAGAAACTACAGAAACAAGAACAACGAAAGAGAGAAAAAAAGACAAATTAACATTATTTCAAAACTAATTAAAGACTTATAAGGTGCTAGCTGCATCACTCCCCAGAGGCCAGAACTAGTCGAACATCAGCGAAGCTAGAAGTGCGAGAAAAAAAAAAGCAATCTTTACAACACTTCTAGCACACAAATCCCAGATTATCCATCTATGCATCGCAAATCAATACGCATAAACCAAAGTCCGTAAACAAATCAAGGAACGAAGCAATTGCCCAACTTACGCTCGCCGGAACTCCTTTGCGTCGGAAGAGGAGGAGCCAAAAACCAAGAGCCAACCATGGATCACCAACCAGATCCCCAAAAGCCTGAAGCAAACCCCCATTTTTCCGCCAAATCTCAGGATCTCGGAGCTCGCGAGACCAATCCCACCACCGTTCCGGATCAAGAGAGCCAATTCCGCGACGAGGCATGTGAAGAATGAAGAGAGATCTCCATGAGAAGAAGGTTGGAGGAGAAGAGACTGCGGGGAAATTGAGATTTGAACCGTTCTTATTCTACCACCAAACAGAGATTGAAGAGAAAAAAAGGGTGCTTTATATATTGTAGAATATTTTTTTAAAATCCATCTGAACATTTCATTTTCAGACAGATTTATTTTTTTCTATTTTTACTTGCATGAAATCTTCTTTATTAACCTATGACTATTATTATTTTTATTATTAAATACCACAAATTAATATCAAAAGAGAGGATTAAAACATCAATTATTAATTAAGAAATAATGAGAGAGGGAATGCAGCAGACCGTGAGATTAGAGATTTTGTAATGTTTTCTATGAGAAATTTGGGCAATCAAGAAAGTACAAGTTCCATTAATCAAGGAGGTCAAAAGAGTTTTTCTCTTAATATTTACACACACAATATATACTAATTAAGAGTCATTTGGAACACGTGGTGCACTTCCTCAAATTGTCTAACCAGATTTTCGTCATATTTTTTTAATGCATCTTTGATTTTCTAACATTTTAATATTTTTATGGCAAGGACTTTTGCCGTTTTCTATAATTCTTATTTCAGAAGTAAATGTTGTTGGTTTAATCCATTAAATTGTGATATTGGATATAGATTAAAAAAAACTAGAACACGACGGAATATAACTTTAACATATTAACAAATTATCTGCATCATCATTTTTTTCTAATTACACATATTTTATACGTATGCAAATAAGATCGATTTTTATATTACCGTGCGGTAAATTTTAGTAAATGTTATCTAACTTTATTCTATTTTTTAACTTTATCTTATTTTTTCATTCTTTATTTTGAAATCAGATTATTCTTTATCTATTAATTTATTTCATCGATTGTTCCGATAGTCCCTTTCCCGGTTGCACTGTCTCTCCCCTCCATTTAATGTTTTTCTGTCTTCCATTTATGCCGCAGTTTAACTAACATCCTAATGTAATAATACAATAAATATAAAATATTCAAATAATAATATAATAAAAAATTTAATTTTTTTTTTGAAAAAAAGAGGAGTTGCCCGTGATCAATATGGTGCCATGGCAGCTTAGTCATGGTTATGCAACTTAATTGGTATTTTCAATATGATCATCATAACTTCTTAGAAACGTTTACATCACGATAATCGATTGTAGCCAATTAACCAATGGATGACGTGGCGTAAATGTAGATGCTCATATGATACAACATCAATATTTTCTCTATTTTTCATATCAGATTAAAAAAAACGTCATGTCAAAATTTTTCTCTTTAAATATAATTTTGTATTTATATGATCATCTAACTTTTAAAAATTTAAGACAAAGTCATTCAACTTTTGACCATCATTAAAAACTTAAAATAATAAAAAATAAAAATGAAGGTACTTAGACTAACTCAATATGTTTTTGAGTACACACGTTCGGATAGAGCCGTTCAATTTTTTATGTGTAATAAATATATAATACTATGATTATTAATTATTTTTAAATAGGGAAATAAAAAATTTAGAAAATTAACATACCCATTACATTTCTTGCCCTAAAAATTTGAATAATAAAAAATATTATAATTAAAAAAAATAAAACATTCTTTAGCACGAAATTTCATCGGACCCAAGCTAAATCATATTGGGCCAAGCGGGTTGCTGGGTATTCAACGGATTGCTGAAGCCAAATCGTAACCACATTATTTTTTTATTTTATATATATATATTTAAATTTTTAATCTTACATTATAACTATCTTATATGCAACAATAATTTTACTATATATATAATAATCATAATATCATATATTATAGTATTTTTTGTTATTTTTTATTAGTCCAAATTTAGAGCAAAAAGAAAAGTGACATTTTGTTTCATATATTATAATCCTTGACTATAAAAAAAATATCATGTTTTTTTTTGTTCTAAAATTTGGACTAATAAAAAATATTATAATATATGATATTATTATTATTATTTGATATATAATAAAATTATTTGTATATATGTATAATAGTTATAATGTATTATTAAAGATTTAGCTAAAAAAATAAAAAATATCATGGTTAGGATTTGGATCAACAACCTGTGGGATGTCAGGTCATGTCGTGCCCAACATCTCACTAGACGACCTAGAAAGATTTGACTTTGACCGATGAAATCTAGAGCAAAAAAATAAATTTATTTTTCTAATTATAATATTTTATTATTCCAAATTTTAGGGCAAAAAAATGTAATCATTATTTATTTTTCTAATTTTTATTTTCCTAATTCAAAAATATTAATTATTATAATATTATATATTTAATACACATAAAAAATTGGACGATTTGACTCAACTAGGTCATTCCCAAAATTGTGCCAAATCAGTCCAAGTGCCTTTTGTTTTTATTTATTATTTTAAAATTTAGTGATGATCAGCATTGAAATTTTTAAAAGTTAAATGACCTTGTTTGAAAACTTTAAAAGTTGAATGATCATACAGATAAAAAATTAAGTCTCGATAAAGCATGTAGAAAATATTGAAGTGCATCTTTTATTTTTTTAATCTGACATGGAGGAAAGAGAAAATGCTAATGTGGTGTCATGTAAGTATTTATGTCAGCGGTTCACCGATTAATTGGCTATAACTGATCGTGATGACCACAACTTAAATGTATCTAAAGTACGACTGTGGTGTAGCGATCATACTGAGAATACCTCTAAATTGGATTACCATATTGAATGCCCCTAAGTTGGAAAATGACTGAAATTTACTCAATTGAATCCTATATAAAGAAGGCGCGAGCGAAGAAGGAGTTGGGGGTAGCTAAAGCGTCGACCACCGTCGCAGCCCATCGCGAGGCCTGCTCGTGTGGCTCGGCACCTTTGACACCGTCGAAGAGGCCGCCATGGTTTACGACTCCGTCGCCCTCCAACTCTGTGGCTCCGCGCGCGAACACCAACTTTGCGGCCTCAACAAGAGGAGAAAGCTTGTGAATGGCTCAAAAGCGATCTTTCGGGAGGTTTCCAATGAAGCGGGCGTCGAGGATGCAAGCACGTGACAGGTGCAACAATGGTTCGAGGCTCGATCTCTACGAGGGGCAGTTGAAGTCGGATGTTCCATAGGGGAGCAAGACCAAATTCAACGGGGAGATCTGTGCCCCGTGTTCACTATGACTTCCGTCTGTGGGCGATGGAGGGACATGGAGGGCGCCATGTTTGTTCAGCCAGATTTCCTCCATATAGATCCTCGGTTTTCTGCGGCGCACCATTTCTTCATCGTCTACAATAACCATAGTTGCTCTCATGTTTGTCTTCGTCTTTTTTTTTGCCATCTCTTGTATCCTTTGCGTCTAGAGCCCTCATTTCGATGTGTTCTCTTATTTTTTTCATATTGGGTCATGACTTCGTCTAGAGATCGGATGCATGAGTTGGTTGCAGACAAGATGTCCAAGACTTCATCAACCCCATAGCAGGATGCTCAAAGGGGGGCCAAAGTTGCAGAGGGGGCAAACCCCCCCCCACCCACTCTCGCACGAGCACGCATTAGAGCAGTGCACAAGTAGTATTTTATTTATTATTATATATATTATATAAATAACATGGATGAAAGAGAAATGATTTATGTGACGGCCATGTAAGCTAGAAAATCGAAAAATCTACTATCACCAGTCAAGTGGACGAAGCGTGCAATAAAACCAAAGTTAAAGGACATTCCAGTCACAAATTAAAATTGATGGACCGTTAAAATATTAAGTCAAAATTGAGGGACTATTTGTGTAATTTACCCAAAATGAGAGGGGGTAAAAGGAGATCAATTTGTGTTGACTCCTCTGCCTCTTGGATTCGACAGTCGGATTGGCCAAACCAGCCTAGATCCAAAACGTTGACGATCGAGTGATCTATTGGGATAGTGCTAGGATCCTCGACGTGCTCGCTATGTCTCGTGCTATCGGTAACAATTTTTTTCAAAACTGGACTGACGACTGGACCTTTGATCAGATTCGATCGGATTGAACTAAATTTTATTAAAATGATATTATTTATAATAATTATATATATAATATAAGTTATATGATATATATATGAATATTGTACTAATAACCTATTAATAATATTAAAAGTTTACATAGTATAATTTTATTTAATAAAGTTTTAATAATGATAAATAATAATTGTTAGCATATAAATATAAATAGGTTATTATTGATTTAGTATTTATTATTTTAAGGATGATAGATGCTATATTAATAAAATTTATTTTGAATTATTCTTATTTCTTTTTTTTCTTATTTAAGGATGATAGATGCTATATTAATAATACTTTCCTTTTCATTTCCTTTATTTTTGCCCTTTGATAATTTTCCATTTTAATATTACTCAATTTTAAATACTTGCCTTCTTTATTTCAATTGCTATTTAATTTTATACATATAATTTTCCCTCCTCTTTAACCTTCCTTATATTCCTTTCCTTTTTCTTTTTTAAACTTTCCTATTTTTTCATTTTTTTGTACCTTTTTTTCAAAATTTGAATTGAACCGGTTGATCGATTATCCCGATTGAATCAGATTTTTCCTAGTTCAATGTCAAAATCGATTTTGACATATAATCAGACGAGATCAACAATCAGTTCACAATTGAATCGGTAAGGAAACTTTTGTTGCAATTTGCCCACCCTACCCTTATGCGAAGCCAGGTCAGGCTGCCTAAGGGAGAGAAGGAGGGGAGCGGGTGCTCCCTCTTTTTTTTTAAAAAAATTCTTTATTATATTATAATTTAATATTTATATTATGATGCTAGAGAGGGGGTGACAAACAATGACATAGGTGGAGAGAGAAACGTCATGCGTGGCTACTAAGTAGACCACACAATCGGGAAACGAGCAAACGTAAGTAAAAAGAACAGTCGGTGAAATAATTTAATACATGGGGAATGGTTTGATTATAAAATAAAGTTGAAGGATAAAATTGTGAAAGAGAATAAAGTTGAAGGACATTCTGAAATTTTTATTCGTAAAGAAACCTAAACCTCAACAGAAAAAAGAAAATGGTGTCTGCATCCAGCATTAGGAGTCTTCATGGGTCGGATTTGACCCGACTCATGAACAAACTCGATCCAACCCGACCGAATTTGGTCGGGTCAAGTTGGGTCGGGTTTTAATTTTTTTGGGGACATGACCCGACCCAACCTGACTCGGCCCGAGTCGAGTTGGGTCGGGTGGTCGGGTAACCCGACCACCTTTTTTTCTTTTTCTTTTTTAAAAATTTTCTTTTAAATTTTTAATATAAAAAGTGTTTACTATTTTATTTTAAATACAAAATAAAGTATTTTGAGGTATAAAAAATATTGTTTTAAATATTTAAATATTATTCTCCATTTAAAATATATTATTTTATATATTTTTTTAATTTTTGATGATATAAAACACTTAAATTAAATAAAAAAATCATCTAAAATTCAAAAAAAAAGTCGGGTTGGTGGTTTGGGTCAGGTCAAATTGGGTTGAAAAAATCCAACCCGAACCCGAGGACGGGTCGGGGTCAGATCAGATCGGGTCCGACCCAACTCCCAACTCAACTCGACCCGACCCCTCGGGCCGGATACTCGGGTTCACTGGATCTATCTGACCCGACGAATACCCTATAAATACCTACGTTCACAGTACTTGTGAATCTTATCTGCCCAGGCGGATGCCATGTGTCCAACGTCCACCTACACCGTGGCAATTTTGACTCCATCTCTTTCGTTGACCCCTCGACCTTCTGCCTTGTAGGTCCCAATGACTGCCTAGTCAACGACGGCTTCATTCTCGTACGAATTACTACGTAACTAAAATTCCTCCATATGTGCGAATGCGGCATGGAACTATCTATCTAGGTTCATGATGGATTTTCTCTTTATTTTAAAATAAAATTTATATAATGATCTAGAAGATCCAACTCTTTCTTGCATTTTTTTTCAATCAATATAAATGAACTAAAAAATTTATGCTGAGGGAAATTAATTACTACCACATGTATGATCTTGTGATAAGAGATATATTGGATTCTAATTTAACTTTTGGTGATCCAATAGAAAATAATAATAAAATAAATGTATTTTTTTAGTTGCAAAAGGAAGTCTATTGGCTTATAAAGACACCCAAATTTTTTTAGATTTTAGGAAAGTTATTACAGTCCATGGAGCTAAAATCAATGTTGTAAAATACGGATGGTTCGGGTCAGGTCAGATTGGTTGTATCACTTTAGGCTATGTTTGGTATTATTCGCGGTATAATAAGCGAATAGCAGTTTAATTAGCGGATTAATTAGCGGATAACAGGTAGCAAATGACGATTACAGTTAGAAGTTGTAACAAGTAAGTGTTTGATAAATTTAGCGATAGAATTAGCTGATGAATATAAAATGACATAATTAGACATATGACAAATTATTTAATTTTAGCACTATATAAATTTTACTATAATACAATAAATTAAATATTTATATCTTAATTAAATAAAATAAAATTTCACAACTAATTTTTTTAAAAATATATAGAAATTTATATTAACAATAAATTTTATATAATGCACCGATGATATGAAAATATTAATTATGAAATTATTTTTTACTCATTGTTAACATATAAATAATTTGTGATTAATTAAACATGAATATGAAAAAGAAATGTAGTTAAATGATTATAAAATAAAAATGAGAAAAATAATAAGATAAGTTAGAAAGAAATAATATATTTGAATAAAGATAAAATTGGAAAAATTTATAAAATGCTAACATCTAATCGTTAAACTCTAGTAGAAGTAGCTTTTCAATATTTTAATATGAAACGCTAAACACTATTTATTTTTTTCATTTACCAAATAAAAAATTAGCATTTGAATCGCTAAACAGTGTCTGTAACGCTATTTTTTGTGTTGCCAAACAGAGCATTAATCCGGATGGTCAAAGCCGGATGATAATAAAATAATATAAAAATATAATTAACTAAATACTTATATATATTGATAATTAATATTATTACACATATCAAAGTATAATGAAATTATTAATACATTTTAACAAATTAAGGAACAAGATTGTTGTTCAAATATATATATGTATATATATATATATATATATATATATATATATTCATTTCAATTTTGAATAGATAATCTAACATATAAATTATAATACTTAATCATTAATATTTATTTAAGACAAAATGTTAAAATCTAAACAAAATAAGTAAATTATTTAGTATTTTATGTTCATTAGAGGACACATCTTTTTGTTTCAACATTAAAATATAATCACAAAGTATTACTTTTATAAAGAAAGTTTTTTTTTTTGAAAAGTTGATTGTTTTCATATTAAGTAACTGCTCCAATGGAGTTTGAGTACAAAAATTGAACAAGGCCAGGAGGGGGCTTGCCCATCCAAAAATTGTGCCTAAGATGTTGTCAACCCAAATTTGCCAAGTAATAGGCCGCACGATTCTCGTCGTGGAAACGATGGGAAACAACCGTGGGATTAAGATCAGCAAGAAGCCTCCATATGTCAGCAACTAAGCTTCTAAGTCACCAAGGACAGCATTGAGTACGGTTAACGATTCTCACAAGGACCTCCGAGTCCGAGAAGATTTGGATGTGGGATAGCCCTGCGACGCAACACGTGCGAATGCCAACGAGCATGGCACATGCCTCAATCTCCAGAACCGAGCCAGCCGGTGCGTTGGATGAGCCTACAAAAATGAAAGAGTTATTATGAGAGAGTGCTAAATATTCGAGACTCCGACCATAGCAAAAAAGGAACCATCGGACCAGAGGATGGTCCAATGCTGGAGTGGGGGCTCCCGTCGGACCCGCCGATGCGGATCGTAGGGGCCAGGTGCCTCAGGTGCGTGAGCGCCAGCATAGTCATGAAAGCCGATCACAGCTCTTACCTAGGCCGAGTCCATGGTTGCACACCATGATCTGAAATGAACCTCATTAAATGAACCTCATTACGAAGATTCCATAACTCCCAAAAGATAGTGAACAAAAAGTGATAGAAAGGAGCTTTTGGAACTCATATCAAGGTGGGTCCCTCATGAACCCAAGTTCCAAGGTGCCGGGAAGTTTGGTTTTGAAAAGTAATGTTTAAGTTTTTACCGAGGGTGTTCTAGAGCTGATGTGTCATAGGGCACTCGAAGAAGAGGTGTGGGATGATTTCCAGAGGGAACAAGCAGGGTTTATAGTGTTGTCAAATAAGAGGATGGTATCAAGTGTAGGTAGTTTAGCGTGTAGGAGCTTTCAAAGGAAGATATGAAGTTTAGGTAAATTTTGTAAAATAAATTTTGTAAGAATATGTTGCATACAATGATCAACTGGTAGGTTTTTTTGTGTTCTCATTGGTTCGCAATTGGGACTATTAGGGTCTGTTTCGATTGAGGAATATAAATGGGTGGAGTGAAATATGAGGGAATGAAATTAGTTAAATCATGTTTGGTTACATTTTTTATTTAAGTTAAGAGAGGTGAGATGGAATAACTGTCTTCAAACGCCACATTTTTCATTCCACCAAATTGGTGGAATGAGGAGGAATAGATTATTTTAAACCAAATTAACATTTTTTCCTTTTTTTATTACCAAATGAAATTATTTCTCCTCTCTCTCCTCTCATACATATTTATTTATCATTTTTTATTTTAAAGGGTAAGAATGACTTTTTAGTAAATAAAACTTTTCAGTAAATATAAAATTTTATTTAAAATAAATATAAATATACTATTTAAAATGATTTAATACTAATATAATATATTCAACAGGGTCAGAACATAAAACCTGGATTCGATCCCAACCCCACCCAGCCGGGTCTCAAAGAAATGAGACCGATCCTGACCTAATTATCTATCGAGTCGAAAAAAATTCAGAAAATCCGAGTCAATGCGGGTGAGAGCGACTGGGTCGTCCTAGTTCATGTCACACATAATTAACGATTATAAATACTTTAAATATATAATGAAGGGTAAAAATGACTTTCACACAAATAAAACCTTCATTACCCTACTCCACATCTTATATAATTTATTATCCAAACGTAGACTTTCTAATGACACACCACACTTTACCACCTCCATCACTCACCACGCCACCCCATCCCATCCCTCCATTAGTACGCTATTAGATTGAGAGAGAGTGAGAGATTCTGCAACATATATAATGTATAACATGGTAAAAAATATATGTAAAATTGGATGAATTTTTACCTCTAGAATAGTTGCTCCATATTTTTCAATGGTTTTTTTTCAAAATTAAAAGAAATTTTTTTTCTATTATAACTCAAAAGAACTTTCATTCATTGACATCTTATATTTATATAATTCCATGTACCCCATTCTTCATTCTTTTTTCTCCTTTTTTAAATTAATATTTCTCTTTGACTTCACTGCCGTGAGAGAGAGAGAGACAGAGAGAGAGAGATTCTGCAACATAAATAATGTATAACATGGTAAAAATATGTGAAATTGGATGGATTTTTACCTCTACAATAATTTCTCCATATTTTTTTCAATGGTATTTTTCAAACTTAATAGAATTATTTTTTTCTGTTACAACTTAAAAGAACTTCATTCATTGACATCTTATATTATATAATTCCATGCACCAAGCATCTTATATTCATTGACATTTTGCACTGCAATCCACAGCCCATACTGAGAAAAGATCAAGATTGTCCACCTCTTTTCTACTTGACACTTAGTCTCTTTCCTTGTCGTGTTTCGTCTTCATGTTTTTTGCCAAGTTCTCTCTGCTCTGTCATCCCTCCTCCAGCAAAGACTCCAATCGATTCTCTTCAAAGCATAAGCGTTCATCGTGTTCTTTCCTCCTCGTGAATGGAAGAAATCCTCTCAACTTGTGTTGCTTTCATTAACAGGAAGAAAAATAATAGTGGGACATTCTTGAAGTCCCCAGAAGTTGAGGAAGCAGGTGGCACTTGGTGTCCTTCCACGGCAATGAGGTTCCTTCAGCCCTACTGTTCTATTTGTTTGAACATTGTTATGGATGCTGTAGAACTGATCCAACTTCTATGCCTACTGATGGGCATGCATGCCCATGTGGCATCCTGTGGAGGCTAAACTACGTGCATGACTCAAGATTGAAAGATTTTTTTAGTAGGTGGATCAAGGGTTCTTCATTTGCTTCTTTTCTTTTTTTTTTTTGGGAAATTGATGTGCTCTCTCATATATCTCTTTTAGGATTAATTAGAATGAACAATAAGATCGGGAGATATCATTAATCCCCTTGAGAAATGACCTGCCCAAATGTGATCCTACTTTTCATTGTGAAGCTCATCTTTCAAAGAGAATAAGCAACATTGTTGTCAGGACCAATTCAAGACTAGACGAGCGATCCCAATCTCAATTTGGAGATAAAAATATAAGTTTTTAGTTGGATCATCGTAAGTTTGGTGGGATAATAAGATCCTACTAATATTTTGTTTTTTTAATTTTTAATTAATTTTTTGAGAAAACTGAAAAATGGAATATTAAAGTTAAAAATTGACAATAAAGAAGGTAACTTTCTCCGTCTATCATATCATTCCTATGATTTTATTTATTTATATTTTTTAAATTGAAAAAACTAAAAAAAAGAATATTAAATAAAAATTGGTAAGGAATTAGGTTAAATTCCTCTTCATTCTCTCTGGCTCAATTTCTCTATTTATATTTTTATGAATGTTCTAATGTCTATTAATAAACCTACGTAAAAAACTGATATTTAGAAAAGAAATCATTTAAATTTTTATAATTCATATGAGAAAATTGATTTACCATTGTTAATTATCATAATTAGTTTGTTCTAACTTCTAGCTTTTCTATATTGTTATGTAGCTCATGAAAGTTACAAATTAATTATAATGTAGATATTACGAGTAGAGTATTAAATAATTATTATTATTACTACTACTATTATTATTATCACTATTATTATATTTTTTTTAAAAAAAATATTATTTTATTCATAAAGTAAAGATCCTAAATCATTCGAACTAATTTTAGTTCGAAAAATGATCCTAACAACTTTGATAAAAAACATTATCAATCCAACTCATCATCTAGAAGGAGAGAAAGGGGAACTCGACTCCAGAAATAAGAGAGGAGATCTTCGTTGGAGATGAGATGAAAAATATGGCATTTTTTCTCATTCTGAACGACAACATGAGGCGAAAGGTTTTGTGAGGATCTTGTTAGATTTGGGAGAAGGAAAGGGGCACGTCAACTTTACCAAAAAAAGAGGCACATCGAATAATTGTACTTGCAATGGACGATCTCGATCTTCTCTCAGTATGGGTTTTGGATTGCAGTGCAAAATGTGTGCTTCATATTCATTTTCCCCTTAATTTTAATATCGTGGTTAGATGTTCATATATTACATGTTGACTCTTTATATTCTATATATAAATGCATATGTGTGTTAAATTTTACATCATGATTAAATTTTCATAAATACAAGTTGACTTTTTATATTTCATTATATTTTTAATCATAAAAATAGTAATATATAAATACATCTTTGTGTGTATTAAAATTTTAACACCATGATTATTTTTTTACAAATTACATATTGATTCTTTACATTTTTATATCAAATAATTATATATAAATGCATTACTAATTAATGTATATTAATGTTCACATATTACATATTGATTCTTTGTATTCCACTAATTTTTTATTTTTAATATCAAATAATAATATATAAATGCACCATTAATATTCATGCTTCTTTTATTCTTTACAGCATCTTTCTATTTTTTACTTGTTTTCTGAGCGTAAATGGAGTCTAGTCCTGCTTGTGTTGTATGATTGTTTTAGTAGTATTCAGCTGGGTGATGATAGTACGTATGCATGCTTGTATGTCCAACGATGATTTGTGGATATGAGTAACACATATGTACGGCCCTGCCTATGCTTGCAGTCCCAAGATCTTAAGAAGTTAGGGGTTGTAGAGAGCCAGGAATTATGAATTTATGACGAGTCGGTGCACATTATAGTATTATTATAGTCATATGGTTTTTTTTACATTTAGTTCACTTCAATGAGAAATATGATGTGATTTTTTCATAATATATTGTAAAATTTAATTAGACAAAATAGAAAAGTAGTTTTTAAAACTATATATAACTCTATATTTGAAATTTCTGCTCTAAGTAAATGAACATGATAAAGTTATGCTATAGAAAATAATGATACATGACAAAATTGAAATAGTATTGAAATTTAGAGCATAATGAAGGCTACGATGGGGATAGATCCATATGGTCAATTGTACATGATTCGAACGTCCAATATCCTGAATGAACACCAAGGAGAGAATCCAATATGCTAAAGTCAATTAATTGTTTATCTATGACACTACAACATATTTGAGGGGTGGTCCAAATGCGATCTTTAGTTTTAAAATTCACATTTCAAATTAGAGGGGTCCAGAAACCATCATTATTTAGGTCCGTCCCAGCTTACCAAAGCTGACTATAACATTTGTAAAGCAAAGCGAAAGCATTATCTACTACACGTACGAAATTCAATGTGACTCCGTCCATAAGTTACAGGTTACTTGCTTTGATCTTCTAATTGTTGTTTTATTTGTGCAGGAGAACGCACATTCCTTGCAATTCTCCACAGTCCTTGCTGTTGTGACGTGGGTTCTCGGTTGTGATCTCCTCAAATATCCACATCTCGGATTAAAAAGGTTGGATCAGTTGTCGATGAATCTGGTCACCATATCAAATATAATACAAGATGTACTTAGAGGCTATTAAATATTTTAAGAGATTACTCATGTCTTTCGAGAGAAATTAGATTTTTTGGTAGCCCATCATATTTTTTGGGAGGAGGCTTACAAGTATGTAGAGCACCCATTCATCGAGAATACTTATTTTTTTTATTATTTAATTAGTTTAATTATTATAACTCATGATTATATTAATCATATACTTATATATTTATTAAGCTAATTTGATAATAAAAAATATCATCTATGACTAAATAAACTATTGCCATTGAATTTATCATATTTGGTAAAAAGATTTAAGAAATATGTGAATCCAAAATGAATTCACATATGTGAACTCATCATTGATTCATAAATTTTGATAATCACTTTTTAAAATAAATTTATCATAAATTTATTATTACCATTGATTTATATAGATCAACGATGGTCCATATATGTGGACCTGCTTTGGGTCCACACACAATCGTCAAATCGTAAAATGATCATAATCCAATTCACTACTTAACTAATAAAATAAATTAATATATAGTTATTTACTAATTTAATAATTAAAACTAATGTTCTGCATCTGTTCTACGTCGAATGCATTACATATAGTTTTTCTCTAAGAAATACATAATACTTCATCTAATAAGTATATGATTATTAATCTAATCATGAATTATAATAAGTATACATTTTTTTTTCTTTTTCTATCGAGACCCACGAGGACTATAAGCATCCAACTAATCCGGACGAAGATGGTATGGATGTCAAAGTGTTGACTCCGAGGAATGCAAGACAAATCCCAGGCGGCGGACGTCATTACAGAATTCGCAGTAGCCCCGCAATCGTGTTCTCCGCCTTGCCAATGCTTTTCATCTCTTCAGCGAAGTGACGTTACTTTGGAACTCGCCACCTCCACGGGGCCTCCTAGTGGCAACCATGCGACCTTCACGCAGAGCTGCCAAACTCACCCGCATATAATGTGTGCATGGATGAAATTCTCGGTTTCTTATAGACATTGAGAAATTTGAACTCAGGGAAGAAGAGTACTGAGTACTTGACATTCACTGGATAAGAAATGGTTCATCAATATACGAGAAATTCATAATGCATAAGAATACCACAACATTCTCTTATGATTGCAAATTCCATCATGCCTCTAGAGAAAATGGATCCAAAACCTCCTTCCTCTCTCTCAGCCTGTCATTCTTCATGAATGCAAATTCTATCATCAATCTGTAACTCCATGTCTCTCCCTGCTAGAGAAATTAGACCCAAAAATCTTTTCCTTTCCCCTCAGGCCTAAGGGGGAAAATATGTGCACAGACAAACAATGAATGGCTTAAGAAAATTTTGCACAGAATTTGCTTCCAAAAGCTTTACCAACTATAGCTAAAGTATTAGCCAAGTTTACCATTTGCCTTATTGCACATACAACTATCTTCGTATAGGCATGGTGGTCACATTATAAACAACTTGGAAGAATAACATCTGAAAATCTTCACCACTGAAGTATATATATGATGCGTGTATACAGTATACTTATATAAAGAAAAACAAGCAACAAGGCGGAAGCAGCATAAAAAGAGCGACATGGGTAGTTAGCTGCTAGCTTATTCTGACAGGAAGGATCCTATAGCATTTCATTGTTCTCATTCCTCAATATTCATTTACCATGAACTACTTAAAATTTCCTCACCCACTTTCATTTCATGAATATTATCCCGATAAGGATCTGATTAATAAGATGATAGTACATAATGCATGTTTGGCTGAAAAAATATTGCAGAATTGGAAGGATCTGATTGTAACTCTAGAGGGAGGAGTCAAGAAAATGTACATCCTAAGGTTGTAAGCAGATACAAACCGATCCACTTATCATTTATTTGTAATAAAAGAAAATGAGCAGTAGGCTACAAACACAATGCTTTCATGGCTCCGTTACTCTCTAATTTAAAAAAAAAGAAAATCATAACCTCTCAGCCAAATTATTTATCAATGTTCAACATAATTGACAGTTTTTAATCTCATGAAGAATGAATTAGAGTGACAAGATTAAATGACTGTGGTCTAAAACCAGTGCACTCGTTAACTTAAGTCTATAATTTCCTTGAACCAATATATGAACAACAAAATGCAGTGAAGAGAGTTCTATAATGATCAATTAGGCTGATCGATGCCCACAAATTAACAGTCTGAACAAGATATAACATTATGTATCACTGGATATTTCAATTGACAAAGTTGTTTATAAAAGGCACTCCAGCATATAAGCTCACGAAGTCATAATGCTTTACAGAAAATCGATCCCTGCGGAGTTCTTCCACACAACTGATAATGGAATCTTCCATCTGCATGTCCATGCCATCAAATTATTAGTTGGAGGAAGATAAAAATAAGCTAAAGCAATCAAAACTAAGGTGAACACATTGATAAATTTGAACATAGTTGTGGAATAGGAACCTACTAGATGGGTGTAATTTCTGCGGATGATGTCCCCACCGAAGACTCCATCATCTCGATCTTCCTTACTATCCTCACAACGTCAGCCATGCTGGGTCTTCTCCTTGGCTCATCAGCAGTGCAATCCATGGCAACTGCAAACACCTGCACCATTTGTTCCCTCCAGAGTCCATCAGTAGGCAGGCACGCTTCAAACACCTCGGCCTTCTTGCCCTGCTCGGCCATCTACCGCACCCACCCAGCCAGATTTCCGCCTTTTGTCTCCTCCTGCCCCGTGGGAGGTCTTCCAGGTAGCAACTCTAGTATCACCACTCCGAAGCTATAAACATCCCCTCGTGTGGTTACCATCATTGTTAATCCGTACTCTGGTGGGATATAACCGATGGTCCCTAAGGGTGCTGACATGAGTCTCACATGCTGATTAGACATGCAAAGCCGAAGTCAGAGACCCTCGGCTCGAAGTTCTCGTCCAGCAGGATGTTGCTGGACTTCACATCCCTATGTATGATATGTGGCACAACGCCATGGTGCAAGAATGCAAGACCGCGAGCTGATCCTAGACAAATCTTGAACCTAGTAGGCCATCCAAGAGCCTCAACGCCATCAGCTCGGTTCCGCAGCCAGTCCTCAACATTACCATTGGTCATGTACTCATATATCAGGTAGTGCTCATCACGGAATCCACAGTAGCCCAGCAGGGGCAAGAGATTTTGGTGCTCCACCTTGCAAATGGTTTCCATCTCAGCAACAAATTCGCGGTCACCATGGAACCCACCACCTCCACGGAGCCTCTTGATCGCAACGGTGCGACCTTCCTGCAGAGCTACTCTATAGACAGTGCCAAACCCACCCTCTCCTATAATGTGGGCATCTCTAAAGTTCTCAGTTGCTTTTAAGATGTCATCCTGAGTTAGTCGAACCAGGGGATGTTCAAATGTGGCGATGTTTATGCTCAATGGTTCCTTTTTATTCTCAAGAAGTCTGTCTGTGGAAGCACGTTCAATTGCTCCTGGGTGGCCCTCGGTAGTAGAGATCACAATGGACCGAGTGTTTTGCTTCACTTTTCTCCAATATCGCAAAAGCCCAAATCCGAAGCACAAGGCTAGAAAAGTAATTGCAGCAGCAACAGCAATGATGACATAAACTAAATGGTGTGTTCGAGATGAATGATAAAGTACCTTCGGAGAAGAGAGATTCAGGTTTGTGCACTGGTTGGCTGAAATGCAATTCTCGGGTGCAGATTGACTGAAATTATTACCCGACAAGTTGACAAAGGAAAGGCCAACAATGCTGCAGAGACCACAAGGTACAGCATCATAGAAACAATTATTTGAAAGGTCAAGATACATTAAGGAATCAAGATTTGCAAGTGACGCTAGCAAACTTCCACTCAACTTGTTGCCATGGAGGTCAAGGAAAGTAAGGGATCTAAGAATTGAGATGGACCCCGAAATGCTTCCAAAAAAATTGTTTTCACTGGCATTTAGCCTTAGAAGGGAGTTGAAGGTTCTTGTATCATTAACTTCTGTGAATGGGATGATTCCAGAAAGCAAATTGTGGCTGATCTCAAGATCTGTAAGTGTCTTGATGTCAAAAATGGACTTGGGAAAAGATCCTGTGAGCTTATTAGAAGACAAATTAAGCTTCACCAAGTTGGGGAACATTGAGCCTAGTTCGCTCAGAATTGGACCATCAAATTGATTGTTTGACATCATGAGTCCTTGTAGAATTTTGGAAGAGAAACTCTGTGGAAGAACAGGCCCGGAAAGTGAATTGAAAGAGGAGTCAATGTAGTTAAGTTCTTTAATAAAGCCAACTGAGAAGGAATGCTTCCATTCAGCATGTTCCCTTGAAACCTTAGCTGCTTTGCCATGGTGTAGTTCACAATTTCTGCAGGAATGCCACATGATAGACTGTTGTAGGAAAGATCAATAATACCATAATGCGGCATGAAATCAAAATTTCCGATTGTCACTTGACGAAGACCCGCACATATTCCACCTGGTATGTTTCCAGAGAGTCCATTTTCAGATAGAATCAAATTGTTCAGCAACCTCGGTTGGAATAAGGATTCAGGTATTTGACCAGTTAGATTATTGGAACCTAAATCCAACACAGTAAGCTTTGTGCAGCGAAAAAACTCCAACGGAATCCATCCTGATAATCTGTTCTTATGGAGTGACAAGCTTGCCAAGCTTCTCAAATCCCTAATCGACTTCGGGATGACTCCTTCAAAAAAATTACTCGCTAAATGTAGTCTTTGCAAACTTGATATTTCACCAATTCTAGTTGAGATTTGACCACCAAGATTATTATTGCTCAGGTCTAGATCTATCAAATTCCGGGAGTTCCACAGTTGATCAAGTAATAGTCCAGAAAAGTTATTGTATGATAAATCCAAATTGATAAGACGCAAATCACCCAGATAACGTGGAATTTTGCCATGCAAGTTGTTTCCTGATAGGATCAAATTGGTGAGCTTGGAACAACCTTTGAATATTTTGTCGATATTTCCTGTGAGATTGTTCTCAGATAACGATAGAACTGACAACGATTTATAAGCATCACATATGTACGGGGGCATCTGGCCTGATAGGTCGTTGTCATCAGCTATAAGTGAGGTTAACAATGGCAAATCCAATAGGGGGAAGGACCCACTGAATATGTTGTTGCTCAATCCTATGTATTGCACTGATTTCCAGTTTGAAATCCAAGTAGGAACTTCTCCGTGTATATTATTACTTTGCACATCGAAAATTTGTACATCTGTGAGCCCAGCAAGAGATGCCGACAAAGAACCAGATAGGGAATTGGATGACAAGTCGATGAACAGCAGAAGTTTGCAGTATCCCAATTCTTCTGTTATCTTGCCACTTAATCCAGCACTATGAGCTAGCAGGTATGTCAAATTTGTGAGATTTCCTATTCCGACGTCTGGAAGTCCTCCATCAAAATTGTTCTCGGATATGTCAAGTGTAGATAAACTACTGAGACTTGAGATCTCATTTGGTACTGTTGGGAATAGAACACCGAGGATCGATGAATAATCAAAACAACGAAAGAAGGAGAAGATGAACACAGAGATTTAACGTGGTAAAACTCTCTTGATCAATGTGAACAAGAGAGAAACATCCACGGGCAAAGGAGGCCGCCGCCAGAAATTTTCACTATGAGCCAAAAGATAGTGTACATCATATAAAACCCTAACGGCCCAAGCCCTCCGCTTCCGCCACAGATTCTCATTTTTCCTCATTTTTCATTTTTTTCTTTCATAATTTTGGGTACAAGGTAGATAATTCAAGGCACATCAACAAATCTTCACATTGACTTTAATTTCACAAAACTCTCAAAAAATAAAATGCTCAACATGCTCTCCTTTGCCGAATGGCCCACGAGGGCCTAGCTTGATCTTTGCGTAATGCCCGTCAAGTCTGAACAATAGTCGAACTTGGTAACAGGTAAGCTCTTTGTCATCATATCTACTGGATTGTCATGTGTGCTAATCTTCTGAACTTGAACATCTTGCTTTTCCACAATATCTCGAACAAAATGATATCTCACATCTATATGTTTTGTTCTTTCATGATGCATTTGATCTTTTGTAAGATGTATTGCACTCTGACTATCACAATATATGACAGTAGCTTCCTCTTTCATAGTGAGCTCTCCAACTAATCTTCTCAACCAGATAGCTTCTTTCACAGCTTCAGTGATAGCCATGTATTCAGCTTCAGTAGTGGATAATGCTACTGTATCCTGCAAAATAGCTTTCCAACTCACAGCACAATCAGTAATAGTAAAGACATAACCAGTTAGGGACCTTCTTCTATCAAGATCTCCTGCAAAATCTGAATCAACATAGCCAACCAGTCCAGCTGAATTTCTACCAAATTCCAAACATACATCAGAAGTACCTCTTAAATATCTCAGTATCCACTTAACAGCTTCACAGTGCTTCTTTCCTGGATTAGACATATATCTACTAACAACACTGACAACATGAGATATATCTGGACGAGTGCAAACCATTGCATACATAATGCTACCAACTGCACTATAGTAAGAAACTTTTGACATATACCTTTTGTCTTCATCAGATTGAGGTGAACATGAAGCTGAGAGTTTAAAGTGTGCTGCAATCGGTGTACTGACAGCCTTAGCATTCTGCATTCCAAAACGCTCCAAAACTTTTTTAATATATTTCTGCTGAGACAGAAATAGTCTTCCTGAACTTCTATCTCTAGAAATTTCCATTCCCAAAATCTTCTTTGCTGCTCCAAGATCCTTCATCTCAAATTCAGAACTTAACTTATTTTTCAAAATATTAATTTCAGATATATCTTTCGCTGCAATTAACATATCATCAACATAGAGCAACAAATAGATGAATGAACTATCGGCAAGTTGATTCAAATAAACACAACTATCATATTTGCTTCTAGCAAAACCAATACTCAACATGAATGAATCAAACCTTTTATACCACTGCCAAGAGGATTGTTTAAGTCCATACAAGGACTTTTTCAGATGGCAAACTTGATCTTCTCTACCTTCAACATGAAAACCTTCTGACTGCTTCATATATATATCTTCTTCTAGATTGCCATGTAAGAATGCAGTCTTAACATCTAGTTGCTCAAGTTCAAGATTCTGCAAAACAATAATAGCAAGCAAAGTAGAATAGAAGTATGTTTCACAACTGGAGAGAACACATCATGAAAATCAACACCCTCCACTTGACTGTACCCTTTTACCACCAATTTTGCTTTGTACTTTGTCTCTTCATTATTGATTTCTTCTTTCTTCTTGAACACCCATTTGCAGCCAACAATCTTCTTATTCACGGGTTGTTTTACAAGATCTCAAGTGCCATTCTTCTGTAGAGATTTCATCTCCTCCTGCATTGCTATTAACCACTTATTACAATCAGGACTTCGAATAGCTTCAAAATAGGAGGAAGGATCAGGTAACTCAATATCTTCAGCAACACTTAATGCATAAGCGATCAGTTCTTCAAATCCGAGCATTTGAGATGCTTTTATTTCTCTCCTCGGTCTATCACGAGCTAACATGTATTGCTGCTGAACTTGAGGTGATGTATGAACTTCAGGAGCATTAGGAATATCATTCTTTTCATCAGAAGAACTTGACAGTTCTAACTCCACCTTCTCCAAAGTTTTCTGCTTTTCTGTATCACAATAATAGACAAATCTTTTCTCGAGTGAAGCATCACAGATTCATCAAAAGTAACATCTCTACTGATAATAAATTTTTTGATTTCAGGACACCATAATCTATAACCTTTAACACCAGATTTATAACCAAGAAATATGCACTTTCTAGCTCTAGGTTCAAGCTTTCCATCATTAACATGTGCATATGCAGGACAACCGAAAACTCTTAAATGTGAGTAATTAGGAGAATTACCTGACTACACTTCTTTAGGAATTTTTAAGTCTAAGGATCGGTGAGGAGACCGATTCACTAAGTGACATGCCAGGTTAATAGCCTCTGCCCAAAAATCCTTGCCAAGTCCCGCATTTGACAGCATACATTGTGCTCTTTCTAGTAGAGTTCTGTTCATTCTTTCTGTGACTCTATTCTGCTGTGGAGTTCTCACAACTGTGTGATGCCTTGCAATACCTTCTTTGTCACAGAATTCATTGAACTTAGAATTACAGAATTCTAATCCATTATCAGTCCTCAGCCTCTTCACAACTTTTTCAGATTGCTTCTCTAGCAAAGTCTTCCATGACTTGAATGTTTCGAATACATCATCTTTATGCTTTAAAAAATAGACCCAAATTTTTCTAGAGAAATCATCAATAAATGTTAGCAAATACCTATTTCCTCCTTTCGAAGGAACCTGAGAAGGACCCCATAAATCTGAATGGATGTAATCAAGGGTTCCTTTCGTCTTATAAATGGCTGAGCCGAAACTAACTCTCTTCTGCTTTCCAAAGATACAATGCTCACACAGCTCTAACTTTCCAACTTTTGCACTAGGAAGAAGACCTCTGTTACTGAGAACTTGCATGCCCTTCTCACTCATATGGCCCAAACGCATGTGCCATAACTTTGTGCAATCTTCATCTGAGGTAGATGAGACTGCTGCTGAACCTATCACCGTCGAACCTCGGAGAACATACAAACTATCGATTTTGAGGCCTTTCATCAACACAAGAGCACCACGAGAAATTTTCATTCCATTAGACTCAATAACAACTTTGCAACCATTTGAGTCTAAGACACCGAGAGATATAAGATTCTTCTTCAGATCAGGAACATGTTTGACTTCTGAAAATGTCCTAATAATCCCATCATGCATCTTAATCTGGATGGACCCAATACCAACAGTCTTACAGGCAGCATTGTTGCCCATAAGAACGACTTCACCTTCAACAGATTTGTACGTGGAGAACCAATCTCGATTGGGACACATATGGTATGAGCATCCAGAATCGAGAATCCATTCACTTGATGATCTGGATTTGTTTGATGCCGTTACCAACAGAACATCTTCATTATCACTTTCTACTACACCGGCATCTGCAACTTCGGCCTTCTGATTTCCCTTCTCGTTGCCATCGTTAATCATTTTATTCTTATTCTATAATTTATAACACTCTGCTTTGATACGACCCTTCTTCTTGCAATAATTGCAGACTTTATCTCTGTTCTTCGACTTGGATCTGGATCTATCTTGATTTTGATTTCTCGTCTGATGTCTGCCTCTTGCGATCAGACCTGGGGCTTGATCATCAAATTTGCTGCTTGATCCCAATTCATTATCCAACTTTTCTTTGCTCAGCAGTCTGCCCTTAACATCTTCAAACGTGAGTTTGTCCCTACCGTAGATCATCGTCTCCGTAAAGGTTTTATATGAAGATGACAGAGAACAAAGAAGTAATAGGGTCTGATCTTCATCATCAACCTTTGCATCTACGTTTTTCAAATCATTGATTAGGGCAATGAACTCACTGATATGTGATTTGATCGACGTACCTTCGGCCATACGAAAGGTGTACAGCCGCTGCTTCAAGACAAGTCGATTCGCTAGGGTTTTCGTCAGATACAGAGTTTCCAACTTCGTCCAAAGACCGGCCGTCGTCTTCTCTGCGAGAACTTCCTGAAGAACATCGTTCGTCAGGCACAACTGAATCGCAGACGTGACCTTCTCGTCGAGATCCTCCCAGGCGGACGCCTCCATGGCGTCAGGCTTTTGACCCGACAGCGCCTTCTTCAACCCATTCTGAACCAGGATGGCATGCATCCAAACTTGCCATAAACTGAAATTTGTGTTCCCGTCGAACTTCTCGATGTCGAACTTCATTGTAGTCATCTTAGCGGAAAGAAACTCGGCTCTGATACCAATTTGTTGGGAATAGAACACCGAGGATCGATGAATAATCAAAACAACGAAAGAAGGAGAAGATGAACACAGAGATTTAACGTGGTAAAACTCTCTTGATCAATGTGAACAAGAGAGAAACATCCACGGGCAAAGGAGGCCGCCGTCAGAAATTTTTACTATGAGCCAAAAGAGAGTGTACATCATATAAAACCCTAACGGCCCAAGCCCTCCGCGTCCGCCACAGATTCTCATTTTTCCTCCTTTTTCATTTTTTTTTCTTTTATAATTTTGGATACAAGGTAGATAATTCAAGGTACATCAACAGGTACTATCCCAGACAACTTGCAATGGCGGACTGAAAAAACTGCAGTTGTTTCATATTGCCGATTTCTTTGGGGAGACTTCCTATGAAACCATTTTGTCCTAGAGTAAGAGTTCTCAAATTTGTCAACCTACCAATGCCACTAAGATCTCCAGTAAAGCTATTGTAAGAAAGGTTCAGACTGAGGAGACTTTTCAGAACACTAATCTCAGGAAATACAGAACCCGAAAGCAAATTCTTGGATAATTCCAAATGCAGAAGTCCTGGTAAAGCCCATAGTGTCTCTGGAACTTGTCCAAACAAGTTGTCGTTATAGAGTGTTAAATTTTGCAAAGACTTGAATTGGCCGAAACAACTGGGGATAGTGGTATTCAATGGAATGCTGGACAAGCTGATCTCCAGAACTGCGTGATCACCACCAGTGTTACAAACAATGCCTGTCCAACTGCATGGTGGGGTATTTGGGTCAAACCAACTTGGAAGAAGATTATGGTCCACTTGTGCACTAATAGAGTCTCTAAACCTGATAAGGTTCTGGACATCAGTCGAAAATGTCAGGCATATTTGGCATAACATAATAAACAATGTGATGGCGGGATCCAGCATCTTGTGCTTTTGCACCAAAGAGACTGAAAATGCAGCAATCAAATTTCAGATCATTCACAACATCATCTCTAAGTGTAAACAAAATTTCAAAACATTCTCAAAATCAAACTTATTACACAGGAAAAACATACCTGTTTGCGCCAATATACAACCCTACTCGGTAGGCGGGGACTTGGAACGGCAGTCCCTAAGCCAGGGGAGGACGAGTTGGAGCGGGGGACCGTTGGCGAGTAGATGAGGACTCCGAGCGGCCGTCTGTAGGCGAGGAGACGAGGACTTCGAGCGGCCGTCCGTAGGCGAGCTGCGGAGGGCTCCGAACAGCGGTCCCTAGGCGTGGAGACGAAGGCTCGGAGCGGCGGTCCGCAGGCGTGCAGACAATGGCTCGGAGCTGTAGTCCAAACCGTAGGCGCGAAGATACGAGGACTGGGAGCGGCGGTCCGGAGAGGAGAGTCGGAGTCGGAACGGCGGTCCGCAGGAGGAGAGGAGGGCAAGGTGCGGCGGTTCGCAGGTGACGCGAGGGGAGGAGAGCGGCGGCAGGGGAGGAGGACCTGGAGAGCGTCGGAGCGGCGGCAGTGGAGGAGGAGTTGAAGAGCGTCGGAGCGGCCGCAGGGGACTGGGAGGAGCGCTGAGCGGGCGAGCTTGCAGCAGAGGCCGGAGAGATGTCGTGTTTACTATAAGCATCACATACGTCCCACCACTTCTGCAGAGGTGGTGGTGGGAAAATTAACTAAAGGTGGCGGATTGACGTGGGCCGTCCGATGATGAGTCTGGGGATCAGAATTGAACTAGATGTGGCGGATCACGGTGCGCCGTTGGATGATGGATCAGGGGATCAGAATTAAAACCCACCCAATTAATAGGTGATTTTAGTTTTTAAAAGTCAGGTTTGATTGAAAATTAAATTGTTTTTAATTATGGGAGTGTGTGATTCTTTTTTTTCCTGGATGAATACATAATAGATCGTTTTGTTTCTGCATTTTCTTTTTTTTTTGTTCGCTCATGTTTTTAATTTATAGAGGTTGCGACACATCTCACTTATTTTATTTATATTAAAAAAACGAAAATTCCACACAAATACCTTCAATTATTTCAGCATTCATTCATTTATCATCACAAAAGCGAGGCTCTCACTGTAACGTCCCGAGACTCACGTGACTATCACGTGGTCAGAGTCGTCCCAAAGACGCTACACAATTCTATATAAATAAATTTTGCGGAAATATAAATTATAAAATGTGGAATTAATGATAATAATATCTAAAAATCTCTAATCACAATGAGTTGGAAATGTCCATGACTCCATCATACTAAAGATGCGAAAAATAAAAGCTAATCCAATTAATCTAATAGGACTAAATCCTACACCATGTGCAATATCCCTGTCACCGAGCACCTGTATCATCATCTTCTATCATCTCACCTGCATGAATCCAGATATAGGAAAAAATTCATGAGTATAAAAATACTCAGTACGTAGGGTCTAATCATAATAATAAGTAGATCAATAGTGCTTAAAAATCAATAATGAATAATAATCAATAGAGCACATGATAAAATCATATAGGAAGAGCTCAATAATAAAATAATATATCAATAAGGCCATGAATAAATAAGAGAGATCAGGTAAGAGATCAAGGGATCGATCAATATCAATTATCAATTATGTCTGATCACTATGACATCTATCCAATTTAATAATTTTTTATTATCAATATTTGTGGTCATCGGTCAATTATCAATTTCTATTCTATTCAATAGACGAAGTCAAAGCCAATCAATGCCAAAATCTAAATGACCAAGGTTCAATTTAATTTAATTTCAATTCTATTCAATTTCAATTCTATTCAATTTCAATTCAATTCCATTCAATTCAATTCAGCTAGGGAGCGCTCAGTCAATTATGGTAAACTCTATGTCTCTTTTATGTAGGCCAGTGGGAGATCAAGCCACGGCAAGCCACCCTCCAATAGTAGCGCTAACAATAGCTTCGTGATGACCGGGGACCATGGCCATCACAGGACAGTCATAGCTTTCCATAAAGGATGACGTCTCAAACCTCTAGATACACTATCTGTCCTATATAATACTATAATAATAATGGCCCAGGGGGCTTAGGGACAATCAGAGAACATGGAGACCCATCAGTTTTCATCTTTTATCTTGTTAAACTAAATATCTATCTTTAATAATTTATTTTAGATTAGACAAGGACCCAATTAGGGGAAAACTACTGGATCAGTAACATGATGGATAATAGGATCTGATATGACAACAATGAAAATAATCTCAAATCAAATCTAATAAGAATTTGATGATGTCAGATCTGCTAACAATATAATTTAGAAATAATTATAGCAACTATTCAATTATCTATATTAAAATATCACAATTTATATTTTCTGTCCCCAGAACTCGGCCCGCGTCGGGTGAAACCCGGGCCGTGTTCAGAAACGCCAAATCTTACCTCGGCCAGGGCAAACCCGGGTCGGATGTATGGTGAACCCGGGCCTGGTCGGCCGGTTCACGTTCAATCCAAATCGCACCGCGACCCGATTCGAGCCTAAGTCGAACCCGGGTCAGGCCAATAGAAATCCGGGCCGGGTTGGACAACCCGATCCGATTCCGAATCCGACTCGGTTCGAATTCAACAAAATTTAGGCTGGGTATAGTAGAACTCGGGCCGGGTACAGCAGAACCCGGGTCGGGTTCTACCACTGATGAAGAAGTGCATTTCGACGCAACTTTCCGACCATCATAACGATGTCATACGATATACAAACTATGCACATGATACATCAATGGATTCTTAGTATGAAGGAGAAGAGAATAGGGTTCCATGTCGTGGAAAATCGACGACATAGGGATTCCTTACGTACCTAAAGTTAGCTGAAAAATCAACTGGAGTCCCTTCTCTGTCAATCTACACGAACGCCGAACTTTGGCCGACGATTGCTCTCTGTCTTCGCTCCGAAACTCGCGGCCACCACCTGGAACTTCTTCTCTTATGCAAGCTTTGAAATCAGCTGCTACACATTCTCTGAGGTGCCTCGGTTCGCGTGCAAATGAGGGAAAAAAGAGGGCTCGTGGGCAGAATTCTGTTTGGCAGAAAAGAAGTTTCCAGCCACCCTTTAATGCCTATTTATATGTGCAGATTTGAGATATCAATTCTATTAGGCATTGGACTCTTTTAGAATCAATCTTGGTCATCCATCAATGACTAATCACTTTTAATTATTCATATTTATTTAAATTCAAATTTACCTTTTAAATCCATGCTTATCTTCGTAACAATTCCATCTTTATTCAAATTCTATCCTCTTCTCCATCTTATCTCATAATTTTTATCAATTTTAGAATTAATTAATTCCATTATATTACCATTGGGATTTTCAGATCTATTAAATAAAAATAAATATCCTTTATCTATTTTCTAAAAATCCGGATTGTTACACTCACACTATGCCATGTCACTTAATTTCATATAAATAAAATTAATAATTAACATTTTACAGTTATTAATTCAAAATATGAGAACTAAAAATAGATACTCAATTTCTCTTTTATTAGTGGCATTGTCGGCTGATTTGCAATATAATAATTTAAATTTTCATTTTAAGCTTTAAAATGTTATTAAATTTTGTTAGGAGTGTTCATCGAGCTAGATCGACCTAGTGAACTCCATGCACCGATCTACTTCAGAACCCAATTATTTGACTTATTTATTTAGTTATTAATTATTGATAATCAGATATTTGATTGGAATAAGGATTGCATGGGGTAAAAATTAATCGTCATATGACGGCTCACAAAATAAGTGTGATTCAACATTATGAAGATGTCTACAAATATATGCTTATTTGTGAATCGTGAAATGATAATTCAATAGTGACTCATATACGTCAATTTTTATCCCATATAATCCTTATTCCCTATTTGATTAAAAAAATTAAAAATATCAAAATAAATCATGTTAAGAATGAAAATAATATTCTGATATCGAGAAAACTTATTTTAGATTTTAAAATTAACATTAAATAATATTTTATATTAAAGAATATAAAAAAGATGATCGGATAATCTGATTTATAACGATCATATTGGATCAAATTTGCTGTCATATGGACTTTGTGCGACCCAATTCGACCTTCGCCCAACCCAATTTAACTTAACTAAATTTGGTCGCATCGGGTCAAATTTATTCACATATCGAATTTAACTCAACTCATGAACATCCCAAAATTTGCTTCTTATTAATTTGTGGACCTGATTCGTGAACGGCCCTAAAGTTTGCTTCTTATGAATAAATATATTCAACTATCTTTTCTCAACTATCTTCTACTCCCATTCGATACACTAGATATATGATCTTGTAGTCATATTTTGACATTTTTCGCATGGAATAGTCTACGAAACTCATAAATTCTTCTTGAAACTTGGAAAACACATTTTGAGTATAAATTGAGCCAGCATGTTTTTCCAACAATTGTTTTGTTTGTAAATAAGGCTGCAATAGAATTCAAAGTTTTAAAATCAGCCCTTTCTTCAACCTCACGACGACATGCAATAGCTTGTTCATATTGCTGCACAAATTCTATAAATGAAGTATTAGAATTCACAAATCCATCAAAGAAGAGTTTATACTTTCAAACCTTTGAGTAGTGCGCATGCCTACACAAAAGACATCATGAAAGAATATGGGTACCCAATAGTGATGCTTGTTATGCATGCTTACTAGCCAATGATCACTTAGAATTCTATATTTTCTTTCAGCACTTCCCATTGATTTTCCAATTTTGTAATGCCCTCTCAAATCCACTTTGTGTATTCTTCTTGGAAGTTGTCTCACACAAATAAATCTTTTAAATTGCACACAACATTCCTCTGAATATGCCAAATACAATATCTATGTCACGTGTTTGGAAAAAAAATTTGTATAGCATTGTCCATCACTATATCTTAATCGGTTATAGTCATTATAAGATATTTTCCAAGCATACATTCTAGCTAAGTGTGGAATAACCAAATAAAAGTTTCCTCTGTTTCATCTGCAAGCAAAGTGCAACCAAATAAAGTAGATTGCATATAGTGGTTCACTCGAATGAATGGGGCAAATGGCATGCAAAGCTTATTTGTCATATATGTTGTATAAAAACAAAAGTCATATAACTTTCTCTAGATCTTTCATCTGCCCAAAATACACTTCTTGTGGTTTTATCTTGTAAATCTACTTCAAATCTAAAAAAATCCTGGATCATTAGCTCACCTTTGTTGAAAATGCATCATCACACGCGTAGCTTCTTTTCCCATATTATCAACTCTTTTTTTCTCAAATGATCAACACATGTTTGCATTGATATTGTTGTCTCACCGGAATATTTCATAACTTTAACAATGCTAGATGGACCAAAACCACAATTATGTAGTTCAAAAATGACTTGCTTCGAATTAGTTGATAATTTGGAATGAGACCTCATTCTTGATGTCTTTGATGGAGAACATAACATGTGTGTATGCTCCTCATTAAAGGCCTCTACCTCCCATTTACTCTAACTTTTATATAAGCTTGACGACCAAATCAATCATCTCTTCTGCGCTTGACAATTTTTCCCAAGTCCCTCTTCTTTTTAAGATCTTTGTGCCCCTCTTAGAGAACAAACAAATTTCCTTTCAATTATATCATTCGTCTTTTTAGATTTAAAGCTATATGACTTTCGAACAAAAAATCCAACAAATTATGCATATATACATTGTAATAGTTATATGCATGTTCTTCTAAGTCATATGACAATCCAACATGAGATTTTATAATTGTCTGCCCTAGGGGTGTTCAGCGAGTCATGTCGACCTGCGAACCCGATGATCCGACCCGATCCAAACTGGATCGGTAGTCTGACCCAACCTAAACTCGACCCGATGGGTCGGGTCGAGTACGGGTTGGAGTTTTCCAACTCGAGTTGACCCGACCCGGCCCGATTGACCTGATTTTTTATTTAAACTTAAGCTTATTTTATGTTAAATAAATATAAAAATAGTAAGAAAAAAATTTAAAAAAAATTAGGTGGTGAGGTAACCCCACCACCCGATCTGAGTCGATCCAAACCAGGTCGGCTTGGATCGGATTTGCCCCCTGACCCGACCAAATTTGGTCGGGTCGGGTTTATTCACGAATCAGGTCCAACTTGACCCGTGAACACTCATAGTCTGCCCATTCTTGTTGTCACATTAGATCTCATTTTCTTGAATGTCCTCGATAATTTACAAGCTAAAATTCAAGAAAATACCTTTATTAGGGAGAAGTCGAAGAAATGTAAATTTATTTTTCTTAAGTCCAAGAAATAACCTTTGTTGTCTTTCCTCCAAGTCATCAATGTAATAGTTTTGTTGTGTGTCCTCCAAATTTTCAGAATACTTATTTTGCATATGTGAAGCATCCATATCCATATTGGTTTCAATACATGAAGATCTACATGAAAGTAATATGTAACTTTTTGGGTTTACTTAATAAGTTGTGGATATGCTAATAAGTGGAAAGATTGCAATTATTGGACACCTCATAACTAGACCTTGGACAGAATGTCATAGCAGCACCTCGATCCATAAGGATGTCCGCAGAGAACGTCGTAGCAGCACACCCAAAGGACGAAGAAATGCCAGCGGCCGAAAATAAGGTTGCAGCAGCTCGATCCACAAGGATGTCCACAAAGAACGTCGCAGCAGCACGCCCAAAGGAGGAAGAAATGCCAGCGACCGAAAACAGGGTTGCAGCACTTGGATCCACAAGGATGTCCACAGGAAACGTCGCAGTAGCACGCCAAAGGAGGAAGGAATGCCAGTGGCCGAAGCACCTGCATCCACAAGGATGCCCACAGGGAAGTCGCAGCAGCACGCCCAAAGGAGGAAGGAATGTCAGCGGCCGAAGCACCTGCATGCACAAGGATGTCCACAGGGAAGTGGCAACAGCACGCCCAAAGGAGGAAGAAAAGTCAGCGGCCGAAGCACCTGGATCCACAAGGATGTCCACAGGGAAGTCGCAACAGCATGCCCAAAGGAGGAAGGAATGCCAATGGCCGGTTGCAACAACGCGATCCACAGGGAACGTCGCTGCAGAACTCTCTAGATCCTGCTTCAATCGCCGGAGATAGTCGCTCGAGGAGAGAAATTTTTTGGGGATAATGTTTTGGATCCCGCCTCAATCTCTAGAGACTATCGCTCAGGGAGAGAGATCCCATCTCTATCCATATGTTAGGGGCGCTCATCCTGATCGTTCGTATTAGATTGATGGCCTAGATGCAATCTCTTCCTCTTAACTTAAGATATGTCATATTTGGCCGCTCATCTTAAAATGGACGATAGAGCGACTGCTCTACACCAAGTTTTTCCCATATAATATATATATATATATATATATATATATATATATATATAGAGAGAGAGAGAGAGAGAGAGAGGGAGAGGGCCGGGGACAAGTATCCATTTATTAAAACATTAAAATACAATAAATCATTATCATTTAAATATTAACACTCCCTGCCTTAATGAGTCCAGCACTCGGACCAGTTAATGAGCTAGCCTAGGGTTGTGCATGGGTCGGGTTCGACCCGACCCGAGCCGAGCCCTAACTCGACCCAACCTGGTCAAAATTGATCGGGTCAGGTTGGATCGGGTGAAGCACGTATGGATCATAAAACCCGACCCGAATCGATCTCTAATGGGTCGGATTGGATCGGGTCGGGTCTACGGGTTACCCGTTTCTTTTTTTCATTTCAAGTTCAAGTATTCAACTTGACATCCAGCCATCCACTGAACTATAAAATATGAAAAATTAGAACTTTTCAATATTTAACTAGCAATTTAACAAACGACAATAATCGAATATTAAAACTTTGTTCCTCTCAAAGAAGAATCCTGAAATGAAGCCACGCATGGATGGCTCTCGGACTTTGTTCATCTTGATCACATAGGCATGAATGCTTCTCCTAGGCAACAAACTTGGAATCTTCATTTCAAGTTGGCAACTTGGCATCCAGCCATGAGCCATCCACTGAACTAACAATAAAAGATGAAAATTTAGAACTTTGTACAAGATTTAACTAGAAATGTAACAAACAATAAATAATCAAAATTATTATGCATGGATTCATCAAATACAAGAAGAATTAAACTTGATATTTGATTCTTTACTGGTTTTAGTGAATTAAACATGATTTTTTATTCTAAGTAGTGGGCAACTTCTCTTCCATAGTTCCATTGCATTTTTTTCTTCCTGCACTTGAGAAAGAGATAAGCCGATAAGGACTCACAAATGTATTTTTTTCTTCAGTAGGCAACAGCATAACAAGAACTAGACAAGATGAAAACATGCTCACAAATAAGTGAAGATACACTCATACTTTGTATCACACAACTCACAAAGACATTTGCCCATTATGTGATTCATTGATTCCTATTCCTAATAACAATGCATGCATAAGTGTAGTAGTATCAATATACTTTAAGATACTATTTGAAAAAAAAAAGTAGAATATGAATAATCAAATTATAAGCTTATACATACAATAATTGTAAACAAGTAACTGATGGCAAGGAAGCATGATGCAACATGCTGCTAACTTGAAAATCAATGTTATATGCATGTCAATTGTCAAATGTGAAAAAATTTGTACATTGATAATTATTGTCCCTGATTCATGTGTTGTGCCAACTCTCACAAACATAAGAACTATCAGAAGCATAAGAATTGGTTCTGATTTATGTGGTTCACTGTTCACATCCTTCATTACTCGTTACTATATTATATGCTAGAACTTAAGCATACCAAGTCAATGCCATTTGCACAAAATTATAAGGAAATGAAAATTAGGAGGAGCATCATAGCGTAATGTTCATTCATGAACTCTGATTTAATGCTTTGCTTGAGCAGAAAGCTTATAAGTACCTATTTTGGAGAGTGCTTGAGACATTTCCTCCTACAGATTAGATTAAAAGGGCCAGTACAACCAGCACAGTACAAGGGCCATCAGATAGATTCAGATGGACAGCATTCCAATTGTCATGTAATCATTAGAAAATAAATAATATAGACAGCAACTCAAAATCTCAAACTTTCAAAATGACAAAATCACAATATCATAAAAGATGCAAAATATAGCACTATTATGTGAACACTAAGTCTATTGTATACAATCCAGTGATCATTGGAAAATTCAAAATAAGATCAACTCATCACGAGCCAAAACAACTAATTGTCCAACCAACTCTCACATTGTTATATCCTGCAAAACAAAATATTAAAAAGTTATAAATATTTGACATGAATAAATTCATCATAATCAAACATAAAATGATTCTACTTTATGCATGAAAAAGACTAATCAACCAAGTACATTATGCATGATCCTTTACTTCAGCTTCAACTAATCCTACATAAAATGGCACAACAACAATATTAGTATATTTAAAAAATAAAAAAACCAAATTATCATTGCACAATTGTTACCTTATTCAATTTTCTCTAGATCATCATTTTTTGCTCGAAGATCAGTAGACTTTTCTTGGGTTTTTAACCAATTCTGAGTGCAAATCAAAACTTCAACTGTGGTCGAAAGTAAGCTACTACGGAATGGGTCAAGAACTTAGCCTCTGATGCTAAATACACTCTCAACATAGTAGACACTGGAATGACCAATATATCTCTAGCTACATGAGAAAGAATATAATACTTTGAAGTTTTTACTTTCCACCACTTCAAAATATTAAATCCATCTATATTTTCCTCAACGTCATTCTCGATGTACATATCCAATTCACTCTTTTTCACTTCACCTTGTCTTCTCCTAACTTTCAATCTAAATTCATCCTCCCAGTCAACATCATCCTTATAAGATGTTGAATCTTTCGTAGAGGTTAGACAACTAGAATCACTCCTATATAAAGGAGTTAAAGCTTTATATTGCTCAAACAATAGATGGATGTACATATTTAATTTTTGCAACATTTTCTTGCTTCTAACTCCATCATACATTCGAGTAAAATAAAACTCAATGTATTCCATCTTGTAATGAGGATTAAGAAAAATAATAATAAATAATTCAATATTTTATCATCATCCCAGTACTCATCATACTTCAGTTGCATTTTCATTGTATTGTTGCACTATGTCATCGATTTGTCTCCATCTTTTCAACTACTTTAGAAAGAGTTTGATGTACCATGCAATGATCCTAAAAATGAAAGAGTTGCATCATATAACACCTTTAAAAAGTTGACAAACACGAACACGATTCCAATCTTCACTTGTAGGAATTGCTTCTTTAGCATCCTTAAAATATAATATATAAGATCCATCGTGCTCAAGTCATTTGAATGATTTTTCAAACTTTTCAGCAACTTCTAACATTAAGTAAGTGGAGTTTCATCTAGTGGCTACATCCATAAGCACCTTCTTCTTGCAAGTTATATTTGAAAGCAACATATTTACTAGGTGAAGATTTAACATATTTACATGCAATCCTGACTCTTTTAATAGATTTATCTATTGCATTCATTCATTCACAAACAATTCAATTCAAAACATGGACATCACATCTCATATGTGTTAACTCCCCATTTAAAAATATAGAACCACCCTAGTCACTCATGCTATCAATTAGATAAGCAATTGCTGACTTGTTGAAATATGCATTATCTACTGTAAGACAACTTATTTTCAAAATTTCCCAATCTTTCAAGCATACTTCAAAAGCTTTTCCAATGGTATCACTTTTGTGATCACCAATCAAATCAAAACTCAATATCTTTTTTGTGCAATTCTCACTTGTCATCTATGTAATGACTAGTAAATACACATATAATTCATATTCTGAATTAAAGTCCAAGTATTTGTTGTTATAGAAATCATTTGTCTGTTCTCAAAAAATATATTTTTCAATTTTTGTTTCTCAAGTGTAAATAATTGCATACAATCTCTAGCAGTAGTGGCACGTGAAGGAATTTAAAGTCTTGGTTGAGATTCTGTCATGAATTCTTTAAAACCTTGATTTTCAACAAACTTGATTGGAAGTTCATCAATAATAAGCATCTTGGCAAGTGCTAATCTTGATCTTTCTTGATTAAAATAAACTAATTTCATACTAATACAAATGTTAGGATCATCCTCACTTTGTTTGGCAATAGCAATTATTTTTCGCTTTTTATCAAGGCCCCTCTCTGGATGTTTGTCACAAATCTTTATATGTTTTAATAAGTTTGATGTTCCATTATTAGCAGCATTGCAAGCATAAGATTTATGACAATAATTACAAATGACTCTATCCTTTTCTCTTTTAAGATGAGCCCAAGCATTAGAAGGAGGTCTAACTAATTTTCTTTTTAGTACTTCTTGTTCTTTTTCTGAAGTAACCTCTCCTAATGTTTGAATTTCAAGTGGTGATTGTAAAGCTTGTGGTTGTTGCAAATCATGAGAACATGTTCCTTCTAGTTGTAAATTTGATGGAGTAGGTGCACTTCCAATTTGAGTTCCACTTGTATTTTGGGTTGCCATTGCTATAAGTTGACAAGTGACAATAGAAAAAAGGAATCGTGCAAAGAATATCAAAATAATCAAGTGACAATACTTGAGATAATCAAGTTCTTAAAAAATTAGTGTGAATTGTATTAACAATAGGTAGGTTATCAAATGCCGACTTATACACTTCAAGAGTAATAAAAAAGATGGCAAGAATTATGTTGAAGAACTTGAACTTAAATACTTAATATTAAACAAAGTAATAAACATGGCAGGAATATTGAAGTCGAAATATAAAGAAAAAAAAATACTTGGAATTAATGAGGCCTAATCTTGAACTCTCAACTTGAGAACCCAGCAATTTAGGAAAAGCCTTCCAGAGCAGACTGCCAATGTTGTAAGAACATGTACAAAGCACATAAATAATAAGTAATGCAAGGCATTCAATGAATTAATTCATATAATCATGTTAACACTACTACTATAAGAATGTCCATTGTTCCATATTATAATTTAGTCACAATGACATGTCCATTGTTCCATATTATAACACATCTATGAATTTGATCAAGTTAGATGTTACCTCGAAATGGTTGCACAACTTGTAGAACTATGTTGTTTGAGCATGTGCAGATGTGCTCGGGCAGTCGGGTTACTGCTCCATTTTGTAAGTCAAGGGGGTGAGCCGACGAGTTGAGGTCAGCGGCAAGGTCTGGTCTTGTCATCCAGTCATCCATAGATTCTAGGCTCCTGCAGAGGAGGTAAAGTCCGTGAGGACTGAGGAAGCATCGTCACAACTCACAAGGAGCCAGGGAGGTGAGAAAGCAATCTACCTTACCGTGAGTCTTTCACTTTCAAATGGGAGGAGGCGATTGATTGAATAAGGGCAATGGTCGGCGAGTCGACAACGTCACGCCGCTGAGTGGAGATTCGTGACTCACTGCTCACTGCTCAGTTTTTGGAAGTTAGAGCACTCCGACGAATCGACGATGGCGGCATGGCATCAAACAGTTCCACATTGTGGCCGGTCGAGTCGTCGATGATGGCAGAATCGTGGCAAGAGGACACGTCGCCCACTCGACCATCGCCGTCTATAGAGGTCAGACCGTGAGTCTAGGAGAGGACTAGAGGAGGCAAGATGATGATTGACGAGTCGATAGTGTCACGACTGGATTTGTGACTCGTGAGGGAGAGGCCGAGAGCGAGCGGCGGAGAAGGACTTAGGGTTAAGGCAGCGAGAGTGCGGACTTCACAGACACAAGTACAATCACACGTGACACAATCATCGGTTCACACGCGACACGCCTTCACGGGTTCGGGTCATACGATTCGGGTCGAGTTCACTCGGGTCGAAAATCTTGAACCTGAACCCGACCCGATATAGGCCAGTTTTGATTGGTTCAGGTCGGGTTCGACCCGACCAAAAATTTGAACCGATCCAATAGCCATTGGGTCAGTTCGGGTGACCGAGTTCACCGGGTCAACCCGACCCAATGAATAGCCCTAAGCCAGCCCATCAATTTTCTTTTTTTTTTCTTCGGTTCGCCTTGGCCGAATTAAAATTCGGCCGAATCGGCGAATCGAATTAGGACAAAAGATATTTTGTCCCATGTCCGGTTCCTCTAGCTCCATCTACGGCGATGTGCCTTCGCCACAGCGCCCCTGGATCCATGACGACGGCGGCGGCATCCACCGCCTGGTCCATGCGCACGATGGTGGCGCGGCGTCGACAGTCGACATGCCCGACACGGCAAGGCACACCCAACCTGCGTGGGTACGACAATGGCGGAGGCCCCAACACAACGATAGCGCTAAGATAGTGGCCGATCTTCCACTTACACCACAGGCCAATGCGTGGCAACTGCGAATGCGACGATCGCGAAGCCGTCATCGGCCTAGCCGCGGGGCGATCACGCGGTCGTTCCCGACGACGGTGGTGGCAGCGGCAACATTCGTGTGGCGGCAGTGGCGATCGGTGGTGCGGAGGCCGGCGTTGTCCGTGCATCAGTAGTGACGGCCGATCTGCTAGCGCAACAATCGTGCGGCGATGCAGTGGTCATCTTCCCGGAGCAAAGGAAGGACACGACTTCCATTACCACCACACATGTGCGACCATCGCGAGGCAGCGTCGAGGGCGACTGTCGTGTGGAGCGATGGCGGCGGCGTAGGCCGGCGTCCCACTCATAATTAATATATTATTATATAATATATTACTATATAATAAATGTGAAGGAGAATTGTGTAATTTCGTTCTCCCAATTCCCTTTTTCATGAAAAAAGTAGAGTATATTATAAATAGTGAACAACTATAGTCCCTAATTAACTTTATTATTAATCATCATTCAATTGAACTTAGGTCACACGTTTTACCCATTGTATAACAAAAATATGTGCACAGATAAACACATTAGATTAAGAAAATGTTGCATACAATTTCCTTCCAGGAATAATGGCAGAGATCTAATTGTAACTCTAAAGGGGAGGAGTCAAGCAAATGTACATCCTAAAGTTATAAGCAGATACAAACCGATCCACTTATCATTTGTTTGTATTTATAATAAAGAAAATGAGCAGTAGGCTACAAACACAATGCTTTCATGGCTCCGTTACTACCTAGTTTTGAAATAGCAAATCATAACCTCTCAGCCAAATTGTTCATCAGAGATCAACATAATTGATAGTTATTAATTTCATGAAGAATGAATGGGTTTTAAAATCACCAAGAATATATGAATCAGAGTGACAAGATTAAATGACTAATCTAAAACTAGTGCGCTCGATAACTTAAGTCTATAATTTCCTTGAACCAATGTAGGAACAACAAAATGTAGTGAAGAGAGTTATATAATGATCAATTAGGCTGATCGATACCCACAAATTAGTAGTCTGAACAGGACATAACATTCTGTAACACTGGATATTTTCATATGACAAAAGTTGGTTATCAACGGTACGCCAGTGATAAGCTCAGCAAAATAAAAATGCTTTACAGAAAATTGATCCCTGCCGAGTTCTTCACGCAACTGATCTTGGACATCCATCTGCATGCCAGGGACATCAAATTATTTAGTTGGAGGAAAATAAAAACAAGCTAAAGCAACCAACAATAAGATGAACACATTGATTAATTTGAACATAGTTGTGGAATAGGAACCTACTAGGTGGGTGTAATTTCTGTGGATGATGTCCCCACCGGAGACTCCATCATCTTGATCTTCCTTAGTATCGTCACAACGTCAGCCATGCTGGGTCTTCTCCTGAGTGGCCATCGGTAACAGAGGTCACAATGGACCGAGTGTTTTGCTTCACTTTTCTCCAATATTGCAAAAGCCCAAGTCCGAAGCACAAGGCTAGAAAAATAATTGCAGCAGCAATAGCAATGATGACATAAACTAAATGGCGTCCTCGAGATGAATGATAAAGTACCTTCGGAGAAGAGATATTCAGGTTTGTGCACTGGTTGGCTGAAATGCAATTCTCGGGTGCAGATTGGCTGAAATTATTGCCGGACAAGTTGACAAAGGAAAGGCCAACAATGCTGCAGAGACCACAGGGTATGGCACCATAAAAACAATTATTTGAAAGGTCAAGATACAGTAAGGAATCAAGATTTGCAAGTGAAGGTGGCAAACTTTCACTCAGATTGTTGCCATGGAGGTCAAGGACAGTAAGGGATCTAAGAATTGAGATGGACACCGAAATGCTTCCAGAAAAATTATTTTCACTCGCATTCAGGCTTAGAAGGGAGTTGAAGGTTCCTGTATCATTAATTTCTATGAATGGGATGATTCCAAAAAGCAAATTATGTCTGATATCAATATCTATAAGTGTCTTGATGTCAAAAATGGACTTGGGAAAAGATCCTGTGAGCTTATTAGAAGACAAATTAAGCTTCACCAAGTTGGGGAACATTGAGCCTAGTTCACTTGGAATTGGATCATCAAATTGATTGTTTGACATCATGAGTCCTTGTAGAATTTTGGAAGAGAAACTCTATGGAAGAACAGGCCCGGAAAGTGAATTGAAAGAGAAGTCAATGTAGTTAAGTTCTGTTAATAAAGCCAATTGAGAAGGGATGCTTCCATTCAGCATGTTCCCTTGAAACCTTAGCTGCTTTGCCATGGTGCAGTTCACAATTTCTGCAGGAATGTCATATCTGATAGACTGTTGTAGGAAAGATCAATAATACCATAATGCGGCATGAAATCAAAATTTCTGATTGTCACTTGACGAAGACCCGCACATATTCCACCAAGTATGTTTCCAGAGAGTCCATTTTCAGATAGAATCAAATTGTTCAGCAACCTCAGTTGGGCTAAGGATTCAGGTATTTGACCAGTTAGATTATTGGAACCTAAATCCAACATAGTAAGCTTTGTGCAGCGAAAAAGCTCGAACGGAATCCATCCTGATAATCTGTTCTTATGGAGTGACAAGCTTGCCAAGCTTCTCAAATCCCCAATCGACTTCGGGATGACTCCTTCAAAAAAAATTACTCGCTAAATGTAGTCTCTGCAAACTTGATATTTCACCAATTCTAGTTAAGATTTGACCACCAAGATTATTATTGCTCAGCTCTAGATCTATCAAATTCCGGGAGTTCCACAGCTGATCAGGTAATAGTCCAGAAAAGTTATTGTATGATAAATCCAAATTTATAAGAGGCAAATCACCCAGATAACGTGGAATTTCGCCATGCAAGTTGTTTCCTGATAGGATCAAATTGGTGAGCTTGGAACAACCTTTGAATATTTTGTCGATATTTCCTGTGAGATTGTTCTCAGATAACGATAGAGACGACAATGACTTATAGGCATCACATAGATACGGGGGCATATGGCCTGATCCCAGACAACTTGCAAATTTGAACTAATAATTCTTGTGTCTCTGGAACTTGTCCAAACAAGTTGTCGTTATAGAGTGTTAAATTTTGCAAAGACTTGAATTGGCCGATACAATTGGGGATAGTAGTATAATGAAATGCTGGACAAGCTGATCTCCAGAACTGCCTGATCACCACCAGCTGTAGTTTTACAAACAATGCCTGTCCAACTGCATGGTGGGGTTTTTGGGTCAAACCAACTTGAAAGTAGATTATGGTCCACTTGGGCACTAATTGAGTCTCTAAAATTAATAAGGTTCTGGATATCAGTAGAAAATGTCAGGCATATTTGGCATAACATAATAAACAATGTGATGGCGGAATCAAATTTCAGATCATTCACAACATCATCTCTAAGTGTAAACAAAATTTCAAAACATTCTCAAAATCAAAGTTTACACAGGAAAAACATACCGAATATATAACCCTATCTCGGTAGATGAGGACTCCGAATATACATACCGAACGACAGTCCCTAAGCCAGGGGAGGACGAGTTGGAGTGGGGGATCGTTGGCGAGTAGATGAGGACTCCGAGCGGCCGTCAGTAGGCGAGGAGACGAGGACTTCGAGCGGCCGTCCGTAGGCGACCTGCGGAGGGTTCCGACCAGCGGTCCGTAGGCGTGGAGACGAAGGCTCGGAGCGGCGGTCCGCAAGCGTGCAGACAAGGGCTCAGAGCTGCAGTCCAAACCGTAGGCGCGAAGATACGAGGACTGGGAGCGGCGGTCCGGAGAGGAGAGTAGGAGCCGGAACGGCGGTCCGCAGGAGGAGAGGAGGGCAAGGTGCGGCGGTTCGCAGGTGACGCGAGGAGAGGAGTCGGAGAGATGGCAGGGGAGGAGGACCTGGAGAGCGTCGGAGCGGCGGCAGTGTAGGAGGACTCGAAGAGCGTCGGAGCGGCTGCAGGGGACTGGGAGGAGCGCTGAGGGGGCGAGCTTGCTTGCAGCAGAGGCCGGAGACGTGTCGTGTTTACTATAAGCATCACATACGTCCCACCACTTCTGCAGAGGTGGTGGTGGGAAAATTAACTGAAGGTGGCGGATTGACGTGGGCCGTCCGATGATGAGTCTGGGGATCAGAATTGATGGCGGATCACGGTGCGCCGTTGGATGATGGATCAGGGGATCAGAATTAAAACTCACCCAATTAATAGGTGATTTTAGTTTTTAAAAGTCAGGTTTGATTGAAAATTAAATTGTGTTTAATTATGGGAGTGTGTGATTCTGTTTTTTTTCCTGGATGAATACATAATAGAACGTTTTGTTTCTGCATTTCCTTTTTTTTTGTTCGCTCATGTTTTAAATTTATAGAGGTTGCGACACATCTCACTTATTTTATTTATATTAAAAAACGAAAATTCTACACAAACTCCTTCAATTATTTCAGGATTCATTCATTTATCAGTAAATACATGCCACGAAAGCGAGGCTCTCACATTATGCCATGTCACTTAATTTCATATAAATAAAATTAATAATTATCATTTTACTATTATTAATTGAAAATATGAGAACGAAAAATATATACTCAATTTCTCTTTTATTACTGGCGTTGTCAGCTGATTTGGAATATAATAATTTAATGCTTTCATTTTAAATTTTGTTAGGAGTCTTGGGTTAGATCAACCCAGGGAACTCGATGAACCGATCTACTTCGGAACCCAATTATCCGACTTATATATTTATTTGTTAATCACATATTTGATTGGAATAAGATTTGTGGGGTAAAAATTAATCATCATATGGCGGGCTCACAAAATAGGCGTGATTCATCATTATCAAGATGTCTAGCAATGACTCATATATATGTCAATTTTTATCCTACATAATCATTATTCCCTATTTAATTTTTTAAAATATCAAAATAAATTATGTTAAGAATGAAAATAATATTCTGATATCAAGAAAACTTATTTTAGATTTTAAAATTAACATTAAATGACATTTTTATATTAAAGAATATAAAAAAGGTGATCGTATAATCCGAATCGAAACGGTCAGATTGGATCAAATTTGTTGGTAATATGGGCTTCGTTCGACCCAATTCGACTTAACTAAATTTGGTCGACTCGGGTCAACTTTGTTCACATATCGAATTTAACTCAACTCGTGAATATCATAAATTTTGCTTCTTATTAATTTGTGGACCTGAAGTTTGATTCTTATTAATTTACAAATTATTTAAATCTACAAAGTACAGCAAGAGAGAGGGGGGGGGGGAGTATTCCTTTATCAATGCATAATATCCTATAAAGTACAATAAATTATTTAGTTTTTTAGGATAAAGTATATTCCCATTCTTTTCATAGTATTCTCTCATGTTTCCTATTTGGCAATGAGGAAGCTCTTATGTGATTAATCAGCTTATTTTGGTCTGAAAAGCTTCTATTCTTTCACCTAAAAATATTCTCAGTTTAAGGAATTTGTTGTTTCATGCTAATGCAGGACATTATGGACGCTGGCAGAAAATCTTCAGCTACTGAACTGAATGCTGGTACCTGTCCCCTTACATTTTGTCGTTCTGTTGTACAATGATATCCAACTGTGGAGCTGGACAGATGGCATAATCATAATGATGAAGAAAAACAAATCGGATGCTGCCTAGAGGGAACACAAAATTTGAATGGGAGCATCCTGCATTCATCACTTTTTGGCAAGAGGAAGAGGAAACCCTAGGGAGCAGCCAGAAAGGAAGAAGAAGGGAGTTGCGAAGCTACTGATTCTTCATTTTCTTATTCTATTATATCTCAGTGACCTCTGAACTCTCTTAAGTTTTATATATGTCATGGAAATATAGGATTTTAATGTTGTAAAGTTAAATACGTCAATTGAGTGGCTCAAAGGTTTTTTTACGACAATTTGTGCTGCTCAACAGTGCATTATTTGCGTTAATGAAATCATCAGTTTGTTTTAACATGTGTGTTCAATAAATTGGAAAGTTAAGTCTGAGTTTCAGCTGATTCTTGTCATTACAACTAAATCTGTAACTGCATGTTTTTTCTTTTATCAAATGGGATCAAAAGGTAGACAACATTGCGCAAGATCACATGCAAATGATAACTAATTGATCAGATAGCAAAATTCAAGCTACTCAAGATAGAAGGATTAACAAGATAACCATAACAAACATTGTTCAACATATATAGTTAATCGTCAGGTACACAAATATGACTTTATGATTTCGGATATGTCACACGTGTGTCTTTGTTTTCTTAGATCAACAAAATCCCCCGCTCCTGCAGTGATCATGATGAATGAAGTGCAAAATGGTAAAGTTGACTACAACTTATCAGAGGCTTTTAGAGTGAGGTTGTGATTCTGATACCTCTTAGGTCTGTTTGGATTGATGGATATGAAAAGGTGGGATGGGATATAGGAGAAGAAAATTAGTTAAACCATATTTAGTTATATTTTTTATTTAAATTAAGAGAAGTGAGGTGGAATAGTTAAATCCTTCAAACGTCACATTTTTTTATTCCACCAATTTGGTGAAATGAGGAGGAAAAGCTTATTTTAAACCAAATTAATTTTTTCTTTTTTTATTATCAAATAAAATTATTTCTCCTCTTACCAAATTAAACCACCTCTCTTTCAATAATTCACTGATATATTATCTTTTTCTGATGTGAATACATATTTGTCTATCATTTTTTTTAAAGAGTAAGTATGACATTTAGTGAATAAAACTTCCATCCCACGTACTATCATTTTTTACATCTTACTATTCAACCGGATCGGGACGATTCGATCCCGCGAGTCTCAAAGAAATAAAATCGGTCCTGACCCAATTATCACTCGGGTTGAAAAATAATTCGAAAAATTTGGGTCATTGCGGGCAAGGGCGACTCGGCCCATCCGCATTCCTAATTAATTATTATAAATACTATAAATATATAATGAAGGGTAAAAATGACTTGTATACAAATAAAATATTCGTTACCCCATCACATATCTTATATAATTTATTATTTAAATATGAACTTTCTAATGACACATCACATTTCACCACCCCATCACTCACCATGCCATCCCACTCCATCCTTCCATTAGTTATTTACCAAACAAACTCTTAGTGCTTTGGTTAGGCATAACTCTTCCTCTCAAAGAATTCAGAAGCATTCTATCAAGATCTTCTGGTGTGCACTTGATGTGCTTTGACTTCTTGTTGTTATAGACTGAAATGGTCATATTAGTTCTCTAATGAACAATAATATATTTGATAATTATTTTGTGTAAGAGAAGTGGTAATGAAAATGGTAATTAATATTTGGGTTTTTAATTGATGATTAATGATTTTCCATTTTTGCTTCTAACATTTTTCCCTTTAATTTCACATTTTAAGGTTCTTGCGAGTTTTGTTTAGTTTCCTCTTGTTTAAGTGAATTTTTAACCAGGATTTATAACTTTCAACGTCAGATTTATAATCAAGAAATATGCACTTCTTAACTCTAGATTCAAACTTTTCAGGATAATTGAAAACTCTTAAATGTGAGTAATTAGGAAAATTATCTGACCACACTTCTTTAGGAATTTTCAAGTCTACGGATCGATGAGGAGACCGATTTACAAAGTAACATGCTAGGTTGACAGCCTCTGCCTAAAAATCCTTGTCAAGTCCAGCATTTGTCAACATATATCTAGCTCGCTCTAGTAGAATTCTGTTCATTCTTTCTGCGACTCCAGTTTGCTGTGGAATTCTCACAATTGTTTGATGTCTTGTAATGTCTTCTTTGTCACAAAATTTATTGAACTTGAATTACAGAATTCTAGTCCATTATCAATCTCTTCACAACTTTTTCATATTGCTTCCCTATTAGAGTCTTCCATAACTTGAATGTTTCAAATACATATATTTGTGCTTCAAAAAATATACTCAAACTTTTTCAGATAAGTCATCAATAAATGTCAACAAATACTTATTTCCTCCTTTCGAAGGAACCTGAGAAGGACATCATAAATCTGAATTGACGTAATCAAGGGTTCCCTTCATCATATGAATGATTGAACCGAAGCTAACTCTTTTCTATTTTTCAAAAATATAATGCTCACACAATTCTAATTTTTCAACTTTTGCACCAGAAAGAAGACCTTTGTTGCTGATAACTTGGATGCCCTTCTCACTCATATGGTCCAAACGCATATGCTATAATTTTGTGCAGCCTTGCTCTGAGATAGATGAGACTACTATTCAACCTATCACCGTCGAATCTTGTAGAACATATAAGTTACTGATTTTGAGACCTTCATCAACACAAGAGCACCACGAAAAATCTTCCTTTCATTTGACTCAATAATAATTTTGCAACCATTTGAGTCTAATATACCGAGCGAAATGTGATTATTCTTCATATCAAAAACATGTCTGACTTGACTTTAGGTAATGTTCTAACAATTCCATCATGCATCTTAATCTGGATGTACCCAATACCAACAGTCTTACAGGCAGTTGCCTATAAGAACGAATCCACCTTCAATAAATTTGTACACATATGATATGAGCATTCATAATCGATGATCCATTCACTTGATGATATAAATTTATTTGATGTCGTTACCTACATAACATCTTCATTCTCACTTTCTACTACACTGGCATCTGTAATGATTTCCTTGCTCGTTGCTCTCGTTGATCATTTTTATTTTTATTCTGTAATTTGTATATGGACATTGAGAAATTTGAACTCAGGGAAGAAGAGTACAGCATTCTCTTATGAAATGGTTTAGGATGAGTACTTGACATTCACTGGATAAGAAATGGTTCATCAATATACGAGAAATTCATAATGCATAAGAATAGCACAACATTCTCTTATGATTGCAAATTCCATCATGCCTCTAGAGAAAATGGATCCAAAACCTTCTTCCTCTCTCTCATCCTGTCATTTTGTCATGAATGCAAATTCTATCATTAATCTGTAAGTCAAAAATCTTTTCCTTTCCCCTCAGGCCTAAGGGAGAAAATATGTGCACAGACAAACAAAGAATGGCTTAAGAAAATTTTGCATAGAATTTTCTTCCAAAAGCTTTACAAACTATAGCTAAAGTATTAGCCAATTTTACCATTTGCCTTATTGCACATACAACTATCTTCGAATAGGCATGGTGGTCACACTATAAACAACTTGGAAGAATAACATCTGAAAATCTTCACCACTGAGGTATACATATGATACATGTATACTTATATAAAAAACAAGCAACAAGGCGGAAGCAGCATAAAATGAGCGACATGGTTAGTTAGCTGCTAGCTTATTGTGACAGGAAGGATCCTATAGCATTTCATTGTTCTCATTCCTCAATATTCATTTACCATGAACTACTTAAAATTCCTTCACCCACTTTCATTTCATGAAGATTATCCTGATAAGGAACTGACTAATAATGTGGCCCAGATGATAGTACATAATGCATGTTTGGCTGAAAAAATATTGCAGAATTGAAAGGAATAATGGCAGAGATCTGATTGTAACTCTAGAGGGAGGAGTCAAGAAAATGTACATCCTAAGGTTGTAAGCAATACAAACCGATCCACTTATCATTTATTTGTAATAAAAGAAAATGAGCAGTAGTCTACAAACACAATGCTTTCATGGCTCCGTTACTCTCTAATTTTTTTTAAAAAGAAAATCATAACCACTCAGCCAAATTATTTATCAATGCTCAACATAATTGATAGTTTTTAATCTCATGAAGAATGAATCAGAGTGACAAGATTAAATGACTGTGGTCTAAAACCAGTGCACTCGATAACTTAAGTCTATAATTTCCTTGAACCAATATAGGAACAACAAAATTCAATGAAGAGAGTTCTATAATGATCAATTAGGCTGATCGAAACCCACAAATTAACAGTCTGAACAGGATATAACATTCTGTATCACTGGATATTTTCATTGACAAAGTTGTTTATAAAAGGTACTCCAGCAATAAGCTCACAAAGTCATAATGCTTCATAGAAAATCAATCTCTGTGGAGTTCTTCCACACAACTGATCATGGAATCTTCCATCTGCATGTCCACGACATCAAATTATTAGTTGGAGGAAGATAAAAACAAGCTAAAGCAATCAAAACTAAGGTGAACACATTGATAAATTTGAACATAGTTGTGGAATAGGAACCTACTAGAAGGGTGTAATTTTTGTGGATCATGTCCCCACTGGAGACTCTGCTATCTCGAGCTTCCTCAGTGTCATCACCACGTCAGCCGTGCTAGGTCTTCTCTTTGGCTCATCAGCAGTGCAATCCATGGCAACTGCAAGCACCTGCACCATTTGTTCCCTCCAGAGTCCATCAGTAGGCAGGCACGCTTCAAACACCTCGGCCTCCTTCCCCTGCTCGGCCATCCACCGCACCCACCCACACAGATTTCCGCCCTGCGTCTCCTCCTGCCCCGTGGGAGGTCTTCTAGTTAGCAACTCTAGTATCACCACTCCGAAGCTATAAACATCCCCTCGTGTGGTTGCCCTCATTGTCAATCCGTACTCTGGTGACCGATGGTCCCTATCAGAAGGGTGCTGAAATGAGTCTCGCACATGCCATGTTGTAGTTAGCAACATCTTGCTGGACGAGAACTTCGAGCCGAGGGTCTCTGACTTCGGCATGTGCGAGACTCATTTCAGCACCCTTCTATCAGGGACCATCGGTTATATCCCACCATAGTACGAATTGACAATGAGGGCAACCACACGAGGGGATGTTTATAGCTTCGGAGTGGTGATACTGGAGTTGCTAACTGGAAGACCTCCCACGGGGCAGGAGGAGACATAGGGCGGAAATCTGTGTGGGTGGGTGCGGTGGATGGCCGAGCAGGGGAAGGAGGCCGAGGTATTTGAAGCGTGCCTGCCTACTGATGGACTCTGAAGGGAACAAATGGAGCAGGTGCTTGCAGTTGCCATGGATTGCACTGTTGATGAGCCAAGGAGAAGACCAAGCATGGCTGACGTGGTGATGACACTGAGGAAGCTCGAGATGACGGAGTCTCCAGTGGGGACAATCATCCACAAAAATTACACCCTTCTAGTAGGTTCCTATTCCACAACTATGTTCAAATTTACCAATGTGTTCACCTTAGTTTTGAATGCTTTAGCTTCTTTTTATCTTCCTTCAACTAATGATTTGATGTCGTGGACATGCATTCCTTCTGCATTCTAACTCTGGGTCTATCTGTTTTGCAGGTGTTGGGCGTTGTATGACAATATCTGCTTTGCATTCCGAGCTTGGGCCCTTCTTTTGGGGCTTCGGCATTGCCATACTTTGGGTCTTACTTGCATATGCACCTACACTGATTCCACGATTCTGGTCCGCATCATCCACATGCTCCAGCCTTGCCTGTAGCGCCTGCGTGGTATCGTCATGGACATTCGTACCTACCTGCGAAATATCGCTCCATTAAAAGTAGTTTTTTGCCCCCGCACTAGTAGTGCGGCTGCGGACTTTCTTGCAAATTTTGGCCGCCAAAATGGCGAGTATTTTTGGGGTAACCGTCCTCCTCCGAGACTCACCCAATTTTTATCTCATTTAACCTTTAATTCTACATAATGAAGTAACTTTTCACTTAAAAAAAACATCCCTATGTATGATATGTGGCACAACGCCATGGTGCAGGAATGCAAGACCGCGAGCTGATCCCAGACAAATCTTGAACCTGGTAGGCCATCCAAGAGCCTCAACGCCATCAGCTCGGTTCCGCAGCCAGTCCTCAACATTACCATTGGTCATGTACTCATATATCAAGCAACGCTCATCACGGAATCCATAGTAGCCCAGCAGGAGCAAGAGTTTTTGGTGCTCCACCTCGCCGAGGGTTTCCATCTCAGCAGCGAATTCGCGGTCACCATGGAACTCACCACCTCCACGGAGCCTCTTGATCGCAACCGTGTGACCTTCCTGCAGATCTGCTCTATAGACAGTGCCAAACCCACCCTCTTCTATAATGTGGGCATCTCTAAAGTTCTCAGTTGCTTTTAAGATGTCATCCTGAGTTAGTCGAACCAGGGGATGTTCAAATGTGGCGATGTTTATGCTCAATGGCTCCTTTTTATTCTCAAGAAGCCTGTCTGTGGAAGCACGTTCAATTGCTAATGGGTGGCCCTCGGTAGCAGAGGTCACAATGGACTGAGTGTTTTGCTTCACTTTTCTCCAATATCGCAAAAGCCCAAATCCCAAGCACAAGGCTAGAAAAATAATTGCAGCAGCAATAGCAATGATGACATAAACTAAATGGTGTGCTCGAGATGAATGATAAAGTACCTTCGGAGAAGAGATATTCAGGTTTGTGCACTGGTTGGCTGAAATGCAATTCTCGGTTGCATATTGACTGAAATTATTGCCGGACAAGTTGACAAAGGAAAGGCCAAAAATGCTGCAGAGACCACAGGGTATGGCACCATAGAAACAATTATTTGAAAGGTCAAGATACATTAAAGAATCAAGATTTGCAAGTGACGGTGGCAAACTTCCACTCAGCTTGTTGCCATGGAGGTCAAGGACAGTAAGGGATCTAAGAATTGAGATGGACCCCGAAATGCTTCCAGAAAAATTATTTTCACTAGCATTCAGCCTTAGAAGGGAGTTGAAGGTTCTTGTATCATTAACTTCTGTGAATGGGATGATTCCAGAAAGCAAATTGTGGCGGATATCAAGATCCGTAAGTGTCTTGATGTCAAAAATGGACTTGGGAAAAGATCCTGTGAGCTTATTAGAAGACAAATTAAGCTTCACCAAGTTGGGGAACATTGAGCCTAGTTCGCTCGAAATTGGACCATCAAATTGATTGTTTAACATCATGAGTCCTTGTAGATTTTTGGAAGAGAAACTATGTGGAAGAACAGGCCCAGAAAGTGAATTGAAAGAGAAGTCAATGTAGTTAAGTTATGTTAATAAAGCCAACTGAGATTGCTTCCATTCAGCATGTTCCCTTGAAATCTTAGCTGCTTTGCCATGGTGCAGTTCACAATTTCTGCAGGGATGCCACCTGATAGATTATTGTAGGAAAGATCAATAATACCATAATGCGGCATGAAATCAAAATTTTCGATTGTCACTTAACGATGTGCACCAAAGAGACTGAAAATGCAGCAATCAAATTTCAGATCATTCACGACAACATCTCTAAGTGTAAACGAAATTTCAAAACATTCTCAAAATCAAAGTTTACACAGGAAAAACATACCGAATATATAGCCCTATCTCGGTAGGCGGGGACTCGGAACGGCAGTCCCTAAGCCAGGGGAGGACGACTTGGAGCGGGGGACCGTTGGCGATGAGGACTCCGAGCGGCCGTCCGTAGGAGAGGAGACGAGGACTTCGAGCGGCCGACCGTAGGCGAGCTGCGGAGGGATCCGAACAGCGGTCCCTAGGCGTGGAGACGAAGGCTCGGAGCGGCGGTCCGCAGGCGTGCAGACAAGGGCTCAGAGCTGCAGTCCAAACCTTAGGCGAGAAGATACGAGGACTGGGAGCGCCGGTCCGGCGAGGAGAGTAGGAGTCGGAACGGCGGACCGCAGGAGGAGCGGAGGGCAAGGTGCGGCGGCCGGTCCGCAGGTGACGCGAGGAGAGGAGTCGGAAAGGCGGCAGGGGAGGAGGACCTGGAGAGCGTCGGATCGGCGGCAGTGGAGGAGGACTTGAAGAGCGTCGGAGGGGCTGCAGGGAGGAGGACTGGGAGGAGCGCTGAGCGGGCGAGCTTGCAGCAGAGGCCGGTGAAGTGTCGTGTTTACTATAAGCATCACATACGCCCCACGAGTTCTGCAGAGCAGGTGGTGTGAAAATTAACTAAAGGTGGCGGATTGACGTGGGCCGTCTGATGATGATTCTGGGGATCAGAATTGAACTAGATGTGGCGTGGATGATGGATCACGGTGCGCCGTTGGATGATGGATCAGAGGATCAGAATTAAAACCCACCCAATTAATAGGTGCTTTTAGTTTTTAAAAGTCAGGTTTGATTGAAAATTAAATTGTGTTTAATTATGGGAGTGTGTGATTCTTTTTTTTTCCTGGATGAATACATAATAGATCGTTTTGTTTCTGCATTTTCTTTTTTTTTTTGTTGGCTCATGTTTTTAATTTATTTTTTTGAGGAGATGTTTTTAATTTATAGAGGTCGCGACACATCTCACTTATTTTATTTATATTAAAAAACGAAAATTCTACACAAACTCCTTCAATTATTTTAGGATTCATTCATTTATCAGTAAATACATGCCACGAAATCGAGGCTCTCGCACTATGCCATTTCACTTAACTTCTGGATAGGTATCCTACATCTGAATTGAATTTTTTCTGGAAATAAAATTAATAATTATCATTTTACTGTTATTAATTCTAAATATGAAACGAAAAATATATACTCAATTTCTCTTTCATTACTGGCGTTGTCAGCTGATTTGGAATATAATAATTAAAATTTTTATTTTAAGCTTTAAAATGTTATTAAATTTTGTTAGGAGTATTCGTCGGGTTAAATCGACCCAATGAACTAGATGAACCGGTTTACTTCGAACCCAATTATCCTACTTATTTATTTATTTAGTAATTATTGTTAGCCACATATTTGATTGGAATAAGGATTGTGTGGAGTAAAAATTAATGGTCATATGATGACCCACAAAGTAGGCGTGATTCAACATTATCAACATGTCTACAAATATGTGTATATTTGTGAATCGTGAGATGATGATTCAAAAGTGACTCGTATATATATGTCAATGTTTATCTTACATAATTCTTATTCCCTATTTGATTTAAAAAAAATTAAAAATATCAAAATAAATCATGTTAAGAATGAAAATAATATTTTGATATCGTGAAAACTTATTTTAGATTTTAAAATTGACATTAAATAACATTTTATATTAAAAAATATAAAAAAGATGATCAGATAATCCGATTCGAAATGGTCAGATTGGATCAAATTTACCGTCATATGGGCTTCGTCCGACTCAATTCGACTTAACTAAATTTGATCGGATGAGGTCAAATTTGTTCACAAATTGGATTTAACCTAACTCGTGAATATCCCAAATTTTTATTCTTATAATTTGTGGACCTAAAGTTTGCTTCTTATTAATTTATAAATTATTTGAATCTCATATATATATATATATATATATATATATATATACATATATATATAGTATCCCTTTACCAATGCATAATATTCTATAAAATACAATAAATCATTATCATTTAAATGTTATTTGATATACAAATAAAAAATGAAAGATTTGATATCAGTTTTTTTTTCTTTCTGGTAACCATGAAATATCTCAGCATGTGAGGTTTGACTTGGAGTCTTGATAACCATGAATTAAATCTATTTATGCACATAATAAGAATCCTGAGAGGCTAATATAACAAGATAACTTTATAACTAAATAAATATATTATATTTATTAACTTTTTAAGGTTATTTTATTTATTACCTCATTTTATTTCCTGTTGAAATAGTTTAATAATTTTGAATGCATAAAAAATGGTTAACTAGGAATATGAGTTCTATCTAAATGTGAAATCAATTTAGCGTTCAAACTCCGACGTTATGGTCAAAATAAGAAAAAATAAAAGTGTAAGTAAATTTTGAAATTTACATTTTTATATTTGTGATATTACTATTTCCAAAAAAAATGAAAATGAAAAATACTTGTGCAAGACAAATATGAATATGTTAGAACTTGATTGTACTTGCATAAAGGTAAATTAAATAAAATTTAATCAGAATGAGGATTTCTATCATCTGAGTCCATTGTTGATTAATTTTTTAAAACATAAGATTAATAAAATAAAACAAAATAGATAATTATATTTAAAATTAAGTGCAAAATTGATTTTAAACTCTTGCTTAAACTAGCGAATTGAATAGAAATATGCTTAAGGAACTCTGCTTTAAAATTTAATTTATGATATGATATTCTTCATCTCCCTCAATAATTAAACTAAAAATGAAGTTTAAGTAGGATAAGGAACATCAACTCTGAAAGCTTGATTTTGTTGGAGAAAATTGAAACTAATCGGTAACTGAAACCTAATAAGAAAAAATCAATTGGCGTGTTTTTGTAAACCAATAATAGTATGCCAAGTTTACTTGGCTTAAATGTCACGTCAACATCTAAAACATAGTATTCTCTCAAATAAAATATATAATATTTATCAGAAAAATATACTCTGTTTTAAACTTCACCAAATTCCCGAGTTTACATTTGGATTTTGGAGAGTTTTGATGGTATTCCGAAACCCCACGTTCCCTCCTCCATCTTTGGGGAAAAAATTGTCAGATCCAAATACGGAGCTTGTTAGAGGACATATTTCTTCAGGTAATGGAAGTCGCTTATAAAACTTAGGAAGACAGCCGTGGAAGAGCAGTTAAATTGCACCTTTGCCGATCCAGAGATCATATATACAGCAGGCTCATCAACCAAAAAGTGTCCATATATACAGCAGCTTCCCCCACCAGCTTATGTGGATGAATGTTCCTTGAAAACGGATATACGGAAAATGCATGATGATGCTATCATGGCTGAAATATCTTCCTTTGGTAGCAACACATGCTCGAATCTGATGTTTGTCTTGAACTCACTACCAAAATTTATCTTGCAGAAGTGTATCTTATTCCACCTATGCATTAACATTTGTTTGTATTGTATTATTCCTAACATATACACAAAGTTTAATATAAGTTTCTGATCAGTTAATACGAAGATACTGTTTTGGCTATTAAGGCCATGAACCCTTGTTTCTTTTGTTTTTTTAGTTTTTTTTTTTTTTTTTTGATACTATGAACCCCTGTTCACATTTGCCAAACATGAGCGTTGCCTAGACCAGAAAGATCTAACTCTGGAAATTGATATGACTCAGAATACAAGCACTTGAAAATATACGCAATTGAATTTTCCATTTAAGTGAGGCCATATATTATAGTACTAGAGAATGGAGGAGTCGCGCATCAAAATAATCTCTGTGAGTGCAGATTGTTGGCCGCAGGTAAAATATCACACCACAACCTTCTCTGAAAAAGAATAAAAACAAAATAAGGAAACTCATTTGAGCCAGAGATAACGCAGGAGCACTTGGAGCAAATTTAAAGTATCCAAAAGTGCAATGCTTTGTCAGTTTGCAGTTCTCAGCTAAATCTAATAGAACAGATAGCTATAGATTAATAAGTCAAAATACTTTACACCATCTAATAACTAGTGTCTGGGTGCCTGATCACTAGTCTGTGCATAGAGGAGTTTTCATGCAAAGATGCATTTAGTCATTTAGTTTTTTAGGATAAAGTATATTCCCATTCTTTTCATAATATTCTCTCATGTTTCCTATTTGGCAATGAGGAAGATCTTATGTGATTAATCAGCTTATTTTGGTCTGAAAAGCTTCTATTCTTTCACCTAAAAATATTCTCAGTTTAAGGAATTTGTTGTTTCATGCCTAATGCAGGCCATTATGAAGGCTGGCAGAAAATCTTCAGCTACTGAATGTTGGTACCTGTCCCCTTACATTTTGTCGTTCTGTTGTACAATGATATCCAACTGTGGAGCTGGACAGATGGCATAACCATAATGATGAAAAAAAACAAATCAGATGCTGCCTAGAGGGAACACAAAATTTGAATGGGAGCATCCTGCATTCATCACTTTTTGGCAAGAGGAAGAGGAAACCCTAGGGAGCAGCCAGAAAGGAAGAAGAAGGGAGTTGCGAAGCTACTGATTCTTCATTTTCTTATTCTATTATATCTTAGTGACCTCTGAACTCTCTTAAGTTTGATATATGCCACGGAGATATAGGATTTTAATGTTGTAAAGTTAAATACGCCAATTGAGTGGCTCAAAGATTTTTTTACGACAATTTGTGCTGCTCAATTATTTGCGTTAATGAAATCATCAGTTTGTTTTAACATGTGTGTTCAATAAATTGGAAAGTTAAGTCTGAGTTTCAGCTGATTCTTGTCATTACAACTAAATCTGTAACTGCATGTTTTTTCTTTTATCAAATAGGATCAAAAGGTAGACAACATTGTGCAAGATCACATGCAAATGATAACTAATTGATCAGATAGCAAAATTCAAGCTACTCAAGATAGAAGGATTAACAAGATAACCATAATAAACATTGTTCAACATATATAGTTAATCGACGGGTACACAAATATGACTTTATGATTTCAGATATGTCACACGAGTGTCTTTGTTTTCTTAGATCAACAAAATCCCCCTCTCCTGCAGTGACCATGATGAATGAAGTGCAAAATGGTAAAGTTGACTACAACTTATCAGAGGAGGCTTGTAGAGTGTGGTTCTGATTCTGGTACCTCTTAGTGCTTTGGTTATGCATAAATCTTCCTCTCAAAGAATTCAGGAGCATTCTATCAAGATATTCTGGTGTGCACCTGATGTGCTTTGACTTCTTGCTGTTCTAGACTGAAATGGTCATATTAGTTCTCTAATGAACAATAATATATTTGATAATTATTTTGTGTAAGAGAAGTGGTAATGACAGTGGTAATTAATATTTGGGTTTTAAATTGATGTTTAATGATTTTCCATTTTTGCTTCTAACATTTTTCCTTTAAATTCACATTTTGAGGTTCTTGCGAGTTTTGTTTAGTTTCCTCTTGTTTAAGTGGATTTTGTGTTCATATAAAGTTGAGTCAGGTTGTTAATTCAAGTTAGTTAGAGAAAACATTGTTTGGTTAATACAAAACATCTTTAGAGTTCTTGTACAGAAGTGCCGTTTTTTATAACTTACAGAAGTGCCATTGTATAGACACTTTCAGAAAAAAAAAAGCAGCAAAACTGAAGTACCATCCATTACCTATTGTAAAGACACTTTTTTCTATCCACCAGAAATTCCTTTGATGATCTCAAGTTCAACAAGTGAATCAGCACAATTTTCAGCATTACTTGCACTATCATTTTTTGAGAAGAATTACTTGCACTATCATAACTTAAAGCAAACAGGAATCATCCTTCAGCATCAGCAAAGAATATCAACAGGCGTTTTGCAGAGTTATAAAATAGTTAAATATGAAGGCAAACATCAGTGTGATATGATCTCGTAACTAGACAACTAGATTGCTTTACTTGCCTTTCAGGGCTAGCCCCTTGAAGCAAAGAATAATGAGTATGATGTTATAAGAAGGAATCAAACTGGAAGATGAAATGTTATTAGACATCTCAGAACCAACCTTCATAAAATTGTCTATTCCAGGTCACATGCAAATAAGAATTAATTGATCAACCAGAAAATTCAAGTTCGCCAAGATTTAATCATTTTAAAAAAACAAGATAGGAACACAAATACATACAGTTAAACATTGTGCAATATACACAGTTAAACATCAGGTACACAAATATGAATTTATGATTTCAGGCAATTATTTCACATGAGTTTTTATTTTCTTAGCTCAACAAAATCCTCCTCCACTACAGTGATCATGAATAATGAATGAAGTGCAAAATTGTAAGTTGACTACAACTGATCATAGAAGACATCTTATACTGATTCGGGTACCTCTTAGAGCTTTTGTTAGGCATAGGTTTCCTCTCAAAGAATTCATCAACATTCTATCAAGATCCTATGGTGTGCACCTGGTGTAATTTTGCAGGTTATTGCCATTCTCAACAAGTATATTGAAAATGACATATTAGTGGTCTCACAAATAACAAATACATATTGATGATTTATCATGTGCAAAAGAAGTGGAGATGGATTTGTGGTAATTATTATTTGGGTTTTATATTGATGATAAATGATCTCATTGTTGCTTCTAACCTTTTTTTTCTTTTGTTTCAAAATTTAAGGTTCTTCTGATATTTTCTTTTCTTGCTTCCTCTTGTTCAATCATTCTTTTATCTCTTGTAAGTGAATTTTGTTGCATATAAAGTTTAGTCAGGATGATCAATTCATTAATTAGTTAGAGACAACATAGTTTGATTCAGATATAACATCTTTAGAGTTCTTGTACTCAATTAAGGAGCAATACTGTCTACTATCACATATCAATACCATTTTTTTGAAATAAAAAGGAAAATACTTTCTTTCAAGGAAAAAGGTAAAATCAACAACTTACAGAAGTGCCATTAATCAATACCACTTTCAGAAAAAAAAGGCAACAGATCTAAACTACCATCTATTACTTAACGTAAGACACCTTTTTCTGTCCAACAGATGTTCATTTCCCTTTCAAAAGAAAAAAAAAACAGATATTCATTTGATGATCTCCGTTCCAACAAGTGAATCCGCACAAATTTTCAACCTTAAAAACTTGGATATGCAGATGCGACTTGTGCTTTCATAACTTTACAGCAAGCAGGGAACATACTTCAGCATCAGGAAAAAAATAATGACAATAGTTATCGGAGTTATAAATTCTTACATATGGTCATATGAAGGCAAACATCAGAGTAGTATGATCTTGTACCTTAAACATATATTCAACAACTAGATTGTTTTGTTTGCCTCCTATAGGTAGTCCCTTGACGCGAAGACAGAAGAATAGGTATGATGTTATAAAGAGGAATCAAACTAGACGGTGACATGACATTAGACATTTCAGAATCAACCTTCATAAGAAAGACTTTTCCAGGGTTATTTCTAGCATGTTTTTCCCTCATCAAAAGTTCTGTAAGCATGACTAAGCATTTTTTCATTACTATTTAGCATTGTACACCATTGGGGTACAACAAACTTTGTTATCTAAACTCTCACAAAAGTTTGTGTCATCTCCTCGAAGTTTAGAGTTCATCTTAAGGTCATCTCTGCAGCCTACCAATCAAATATGAAGGAGGTAAGATGAAGGATGTATAATTTAGAAATCACACAGACCTTCCATTCAATTGTTAGGATCTGATTTCTTCTAGAAAATCCAAACTGAAGTAAGCAGCGAAAGAGGTAAGAACAATACCTGTGAAGTTTTCCAGCAAGAGTCAACGTCCAAGTGTTCTCTAGCAACTAAATCTGAGATAAAAAAAAAGTGGTTCTTTTATTTTGTCAGAAGCTTATTGCTTCTTTTAATTTGTTAAAATAGCATGTCACTGATGGTTTTTGTTAATGATGTTTACAACAGATCATAGTATGTCGTAATATTTTACACAAAACATCTAAGCTTAGATTTCTAAGGGTGCTCTGCATTGCAACAAAGTTTGCAAGTCGATGCAACTCAAGAACGAAGCAAACATACGTACAGGAATAAGTTTGAGAAGAATAGGACATATTTCGTCAGATTGTTGCTGGTGTCCTAAAGCTAGAAGTAAGAATCAGTAGAAAGCAAGTTATAGATGAATATTCATCTTAGTTATCTTACGCACTTTGGTCATGAAATAATCATTAACATTTTCATTTGCCAACAGAGTAATTTCATCACAAAGAATGAGTAGAATCTCCCTTTGTGGATTTTTTCTCACTATATGCATGTCTCATTACTGACGAAACATGATAGATGTCCACGTATGTGAGAAATGCATATTACTTTCCTTTTGCATTTAGTAATGCATTTTTCCCAAACCCCTGAGAAGGTATGCAGATTAACTTTTTAACTTGAATACCTTCTCCAAAAACATCTCGTTTTGATCAAGTTAGTATTTAGAAACAACAGAGATGCAATTAAACATGAGGTACAACTATGGAGTGCATCTTTCTGCTAGCAGTATGCTATGACTGGAAACCAATGGATGGTAATTTAAGAATCTAGTCAAGCATACTCTAAATGGAAAACACGGAACCAAGCTCGCAAAGAAGATGAAGCCTACAAACTATTTCCATATTCTACTAAATGGGAGCACCGCAGGAGAACAGGTCCAGCAACGATGCAGGGTCCAATGGAGCAGCTCTTTATCCCCTATGTTGCTTGTCCTTGCCGCAGATGTGCTTGCCAGGTGTACTCTCTCTGTATGCCTGGGGACATTGTGGGTGAAGTCTCCTCACCACAAGACTGCTGTAATCTGGTCCCCCTCCTTCAATATGGAGAAAACACAATATTCTTATGGAGGAGTCTACAGCAGAGGTACATAGGACCATCATCCTAGTGGAGTTATTCAATGTTGTTTCTTGCCTTCAGAACATCCATGCCTCGTTCATGCAATTTGGCACAGTGGAGGCCGAGGTTGGCTTCTGTGCTGCTGAGCTGCACACACCTATCGCATTACTATGGCTCACTCACTTACTTGGGGCTGCCAGTATCAGACTGCCACATTGGCTTACAGCAATGGACCCTTGTCATTGAGATCATGGAGCATAGACTATAAGGATGCAGTTCAAGTCTGTTATCTCGAGGGGACGATTGGTCCTCCTAAGATCAGTACTCTCCTCCCTCTCCATCAATTATATGTTTATCTTGTGGATACCTATACAGGTGGAGCGATGCATCAACACACTAAGGAGCACTTTATTCTGGTAGGACTGCAATCATGAGGTGTCATCTTGGTGCCATTTATCAAGGATCATCCCGCTGGTGTGATCTCTCCTTTACGCTTCAGTCGGCTTAGGAGCTGCCTTTTTTCCTTCAGAAGACATGAGTGGATATTGGGCGGGACACTTGCCATGGCCTGTCCTAGGTTCGTCGCACTATCAGAAGAATTAGCATATTCAAACACCTCAATGGCAGACCACTGGATGAACCATGGCTCTGCGAATGGCTTCTCGACCCCATCATTTATAGTCAGCCAATCAGACCAATGCATCATCACAAAGCTACTGGCCTTACATGATAGGATAGCCCACTATCGCCCAGAGAAATATAGGCAGGACAATTAGCATCTTATGGCAGCTACTCTGCTAGATGTACCTACCAAAGCCTGTTACAGGAGATCACGACCATGAATATTTCTGATTGACCTGCATTCACATCCGGAGATCATGCATACACCTTAAGTCAATATTTTCGTTTGGCTTCTGAGGCAAGGTAGGGCCCTCACCAGGGGTGGCTAGTACAAATAGATCATACGCGCTATGTGGTTCGGCAGAGGAGAAATTTCTCACCCACTTTTTGCATGCCCCGTCACCGTAGAGGTTTGGTCACGGACATTACACAGAGGTGTTGATGAAGGTTGCTTTCTGGCATTCACTATTAGCCAATGCTGTACAGGGTGGAGAGTAATTGAGACAGTCAATGGATAATATTTTTGTTAGTCACTTGGGCCATCTAGCTATAGCATAATTGCACCATTTTCAATGGTGCGAGGTGTTATCATGAGAATATTGTACATCGATCCTGTTTTCTGTGTATGGAGTGGGGAGAGGGTTAGTGGTTTTTTTTAACCTCATTTGTATTTTCCTTTTTTTTTAGACCACTGCTTTTCATTTGCACTTGTAAATTTCACGGCATTGTGGTATAATACAAAGGGGATGACTACCCATCCTTGTAGTCCTCCTCGTCCCCCCTCCCCCAGAAAAAGAAAATCCTCATCATTCCACTTCTACCTTGATCTCAGTCTCAGTGCTATTTTGACTGAAGTAATCGCATGGAAAAAACGAAATGCTACAGATAACCTAAGAAAGGAGCTCAAGTGCAGTGTTGCAGGATAACTAAATTCAGAATGGCATGCGTAAACTAATTTTCCAATTAATTATTCACTGGCATTGGTACTGCTTACATTAACATACCAGTATAATAGCAAGAGAATATTTAGTCACAAACCAAAAGTCACAACACGCAGGTTCCCACAAAAAATCTAAAGAAAAAACATGAAGAACACCAAACAAGCGATTCTTTTTAATGTCCCCTTCAGAAATCAAGGGCAAAACACGGAACACGGAAGAAGAATAAAATGAACAAAATCACAACCAAACGAAGCCGTCAGAGAGTGGATTCGGGCAACAGTACATCGAATGACACAAAACATCGAGAACATATGGAGGGAGACGAGCATACGGGAACGAAAGGTTGAGGAATTGATCAGTAAAGTGCGCGTGGCGGGCGGATGCGGCGGCGGGAAAGGCGAGAAGTCGGCGACGGATGAAGGAAGACGGCGGCGACGCTCCATCGTCGGAGGAAGACAGGCGTTCGGTGATGGCGTTGGATCGACCGCGGAATGCAAGCGGCCGTGATCGGTGGCTGGAGAAAAAGGAGCAGTCGCAGGAAGAAAAATGGAACTGCTCTTTCCTTTTTCCCACATTGTGTTCAATCTTCTCTTTTAAATTTAGGCTATCATTCTTTATATTTGAACTATTTGTGTTTATTGTGTTGAATATTATAATTAAAAAATGATAGTATAATTTCATTAAAAAAAAACGGACACGAAATTCCTATCTAACCACAACAAATATTAATGACAGTGTTAAAGTATTTTTTTTCCAAAAGTTCACAATAGTAGTATATTTTATATTTATGATTTTAGCATTTACAGCATACATACTTTTATTAATATTCATTTCATAATTTTTGTTATTATTACATGATTATACATATGAATGTATTAATTAGAAGGTGTTCAAAATAGATATTTAGGTAGGTTTTATCCAGTTCCTAGATCGATTCCTCTACTTTAAATCCTCAAAATACATTTTTTTTATGTCAAGGACCGTTTGTTTATTTTTAAATATTAGAGTCTTTCTCCCAGGCGTTTGTAATATAAAGGTTTGGATTAAATAAATTTTACTCGATGCCTTTCAACTTCATCACATCCTCTAATATCATAAATTGTCTTAATATTCCCTCTAATATATATCCTTTGATACTCTCTTTTTTCTTATGTTTACTTTTGTTTATGGGAAATGTGCATTGATGCACGAAAATATGAGAGATTGAATATGAATAGTAGCTCAAGGTCGAGTTCACATGTCACATATGTATACGAATGATGTTGGAATAATTTTTTTTTATACCATATATAATTTATTTTTAATGATATAAATTTTGACAATTTTAGAGTTATATTTAAAATATTAAAAAAAGTGTAAACGAAAAATGAGTTGTTTTACCCACATAATTTTTTCAAATTTTAAGTCTATTTAAAGTTCCTGTAAATGTGCAAAAGGAGTATCAAATGAAAGTCATCACTATCAAATAGCATATGTTTGGAAGAATTAGAAAAAAGGATACAAGAAATTCATAAATTATGAAATCAATAATTTAAGTGCTATGAAAAATAAGAAAAGTGTAAGATAGCATTGAATGCATTTTAGTTGGTCTAAATATGTACTGAAAACTTTACATCATACTTTTCCAAACTAAATCATTTGGTTGTCTTCAAGTAACAAATAGAAATTTAAGGCAAGAATTTAAAATTCATTATGGTCACAAGATGAGCAACACCCAATCCATTCATTCCCTAGAGATCACTTTGCCCTGAGGATCAATTATCATTTCTTAGCTCATTTAAACCCTAGCTTAAGGCCACTAAAGCTCATGACCCTAGTGTGACTTATATGGTCACATATATGTTGAAAAGAATTAATCGGCAAGGAAGAAAATGGGTTGTGTTCATATAGAAGAACAACCAAAATGGAAGGTTTGATTCTATCAAGGCAGGTGGTTTAAAAACACTGGTTGTGCTCATAGCAAAAACAGTCCATGCCAACTCTATCAACTGATTGCCTAAACAACAAAGGTCCATACAACCATATAAAATGACCCATCTTTCATCAAAATGGATCTCGTTTATCAACATGGTAGAAAATTGACATCATCAACAGTTGCACCAGCATGCAGCATGAGTAGTATCCATCACATATCAATCCATATTGTCCCACAAAAATTGAGATTCACATCAACTAATGACTTTTAATTAGTTACATTATAAAATACTTCTGGCTTTGTGAAGAGTTAGTTCTAAACTAGATTTGAATATGGTCTTAAAATTGGTCCCATACCTCCACTTTTAAGTCATTCATCAATGGGAAAAGGGAGATATAGGTATCCATACTTGCACTTTTATAGGGACATCACTTATTAGATAATAGGGATGTCACTTATTATGTGTTCCAATAATATTCGACAATAGGAACACCAATTATTATGTGTTCTAAAAATATTTGATAATAGAGATGTCGCTTATTATGTGTCTCGATAATATCTTATAATAGGGATATCACTTATTATGCGTCCCAATGATATTCGATAATAGTGACATTACTTATTATGAATCCCAATAATATTATGTCATCTTTTATGCATCCCAATAATACTCGATAATATTATGTCACTTAAGGGCGTCACTTATTATGCGCCCCAATAGTGTTCGATAATAGAGGCACAGCTTATTATATATCCCAATAATATTAGATAATATGGATGTATCTTATTATGTGTCCCAATAAATAAGGATGCTGCTTATTATTGTGTCCCAGTAATATTAGATAATAGGGACGTCAATTTTTATGTGTCACAATAATATTCAACAATAGAGACATCACTTATTATTTCTCCTAAAAATATTCGGTAATAAAGACACCACTTATTATACATCCCTATAATATTTAATAATAGAGACATCGCTTATTATGCGTCCTAATAATATTTCAATAATAGGAACACCGCTTATTATGCATCTCCAAAAGCATAAAAAAAGATATTACTCATGTGGAATGGTGTTCTATAATTCACAAAAATAGAGATCGATGGAGGATTCATGAATCAAGCTTATGAGCAGCTTGTGGAATGAATAAGCTAATCTATTAATTTTACTCTTTTCATTTTAGTTATATACTTTTTTCTTTATGTTGAAAAGAAAAAATAATGTGGTGAGAATTGCATTTCAATTTACTTTTCATTTGAATAAATATTCTCATGTAAAAATTTAACTTCATAAGTTATTTTTTATTGAAAAAATATATTAATTATATACATTGAAACATTTTTCTTTCATGCACCAAAGGAAAGAGCTACTGCATTGATGATAGAACAAATTGCAAACTCAAGAAACCGAGCATGCCAATATAGAAAATCTAAGTATATAATGGTCAAGTAGTAGGTTATGGACATAGTGTTAATACTAGACAAATACAAGGATCTCAAAACTAGGCAAGAATGAGTATTGAAAGTGTTAATATTGAGCAATTGGTGCAAACTCGTGCAAAGAAAAATGTGGGACGTGAAGGTGATGAAATGAAATCCCAACATCAAAATAAATGCAAGAAATGAAAAATAATCATCAACAACAAATATCAATGTAAAATAAAGATCAACAACAAATATTAGTTATGCAAGCTCAATTTGACACCAAGTATGCACTCTTGATTTTTTTTCCCCAATTTGTATAATGTTAAATTAAACTACTGAGAATAACTATACATTTTGATACTTATAACTTTATCATTTTGTTTCAAAAAGGACATGGCCAAAGAACTTGAAGATTGAAAACAATGATAAAGCTTCAAATTTATTTTGTAGTAGAGATTTTTAGATCTATCATATTTTTCACTAGAGATGTATGTGATTAAAAAATCATGTGTCATAAATTGTTCAAAAAAAAATTTATTTGATATCTTGATTGATTTTTTCTTATATTCTATTTGTGTTGGTTTGTAGAACCATCATAAAAGGATTTGGAGTACAAATAAAGTTTACTACAAAGATCAAAGGATTTGGTGAAGTAAATGACATAATAATTAAGAGTAAAAACAAAGTGTATTTCTATGATGTCAAATTAGTGGCTCAACCATTTCATTTGAGTCACTATTTGTTTGCCATTTATAGGCACGATTTTACACGTAAAAAGTAGAGTATTTAATAGCGGATAGCGTTTTGTTATAATCAAAATGCTACTATAAGTGTCTAGTAAATATTTTTTCCACTAGCATTTAGATGTTTGAACACAAAACACCATAAGCTACTCATATCTTATAAAGCATAGAGGTGCCCATTTTATATTTTACTCCTATTATATCCTCATTTCTAAATAAAAAATTATTTAATTATTAAACATCATATATTATTTTTATTTTAATATATGACATATTTAATCTTACTTAAACCCAAATAAGATTTTTATTTTAAAATATTCAATATTTTGTATATTAAAATAATATTTTAAAAAATCAGAATAAAATATTATATTATGAATATGGTGTGTATAATTCATAAATTATATCTTGAGTCTATTTTGTAAATTTATTCAATACACTAATTTGACTGTCATGTTTATTGAGCAATTTTTATTGAATTTATAAACAAATTCCTATCCTCTATCCGCTAATTGCTAATCTCTATACTCCAATCAAATCATTATCCTTTAGCCGAACCGCTAACATCTAATTCAATCGCTAAGTTTGCCAAACTGAACTATAATGGGAATTGAAATCAAGTAGGGAGCGTATTATTTATTGTCGTGTCAATTATTTATGTGTGCATAGTTATTTTTTAAAACAAAAGAATTTGCATATGTATATGACCATTGAATCGAAATCTAATGAAAAATATTGATAAAAAAATATATAGATGTTGTCGTGAGGGCATCATATACTATAACATTTTAATGATTTCTGAGGACCAATCCGTAGGAAAACTCGTAAAATCCATCGAGAAATCTACTTTTCGATAGACTTTTTTATGGGAAGACTTGTCGGTAACAATTTTTCGAGGAAAGCATAAAATCATCAATATTTTCAATGAAAATAGCTATTGAACTTCCATAAAGCAATCTCGTTCAGAAGTTCCAATGGATCCCTGTCGAAACTTCCAATGAGTGTTTTCCGTTAGAGTTCCGATAGGACGACTCTCGTCGGAGGTTCTGATGAGAAGGCGAGATTCCGACAGGTAGCGCCTATAAGAACCTCAAAGGGTTTCTAAGTTTCTGACGAATAAATTGGTCGAAAAACTTTTGAAAATATAAAAAAGAATCATTTATATTAAAATATTATAAATCCAATGGAATTTCATAGGCTAGATCCGTCGAAAACTTTTATATTAAAATATTATCATATGTTTATATTATATTATATATTTTATTACAAATATAATTATCAATGGATCACGCTTTCAAAATTACCGATAAATTTCTATTCATCGATAATTTAGAAAGGCTAAATAAGTCAAAAACATTAATATTCAAATATTAATCATATGTTTATATTATATTTTATATATTTTATTATAAATATAATTATCGATGAATTTCTATCCGTCGGTAATTTCGATGACAGTGACCATTGATAAATTATCAATAATGTCCATTGGTATTTTAGAAGAATTTTTCTTTTCATCATAATTAAAAATATGAAGAATATTTGTCCGTCGAAAACGTGTAATTTTTTGTAGTGATAAATATGTAAAATTTAGTTCAAGATACATCATTAATCTAATTCAAATGTTAAACTGTGGGTTTCTTCCGGTTTACACTACCATATATGTTATATGTATAACTTTTATTATAATAACAATAACACCAATAATAATAACAATGTTAGTAATATTTTCCAGTTTTTAGGACACGCTACACTTAAAAAATGAGTTTTGGGGTCACTAATCTCTTGAAACCCTTTGCAACTGATGCATTAAATTTTCACCTAATTTTTTAACGTATTAAAATGGTTCCTTAATTTACTTTTTATAAGGAATGGAATTCCTCAATACGGATTTCACGTATTCATATTTAATCACAATTGTAATACAACTAATACATACACATATATATAGATGTGCGAATAGAAAGATGAAAAACAAGAAATTTTATTCAATAAGATACTAAAAGCACTTCAACCATATCAAATAACGTAATATTCTTATAGTAAAAGTTTTATAAATTAATTAAAACTTAAATATTTATTAATTAGTTAAAATTGGGGGCGATCCCTAATCCCGAAATTCAATGTTTTAAAAATTGATTCAGACCGATAGGTTCAAACGGTCCGATCGTGAATTGGTCACAAAATCGGTCTGGTTCAATTATAAAATCGGAATGAATAAAAAATTGGTTTGACTAGGAAAGAAACGGGTTGAATGGTAAATCAGGGTTCAACCTGGTTTTTAAAATTTTTTTTAAAAGTTAAAATATGGAAAGATTTATTAGGGAAATGAATGTTTAAATGATTTTATAATAAAATTGGAAAGTTATACACGTGAAAGGATAAAAAAAAGGAAAGAGTTTAAAATTCAAATAAGAAAATGAAAGAAAAGATTTGCAATCTTGATTTGAGGAAAGGAATCAAAATGGAAACAAATTATTAATCAAATAAAATAAAGATAATTATATATGAAAAGAGAATAAAATCTGGTAATAATATATTAGTAATAAATTTATATTAAATTTAGATTATTATATTAGTAATAATAAAAAGAAAACTGTTAAAATAGAAATAGATTATTAATCAATCAAATAAAAGAGAGTTATATATAGAAGGAAAATAAAATCTGGTAATAATATGTTAGTAATAAATTTAGATTGAAATTAAATTTAAATTATCATATCAGTAATAATAAAAAAAATAAAACTACTATTTAAATTAACATCCAGTAAAAATAATAATTATTTAATTAGTTTAATCATTTTTATAATAATTTTTATATTAAATTACTTACAAATAATTATAAATAATATTATTATATAAAAATTTGGATCAATCAATTAACTCTCGATTGAACCGGTTGAACCTCGACTCGATCGGCACGTCGATTCGATCTCCGATCCGATTTTTAAAATATTGTCGATATCTTTTACGAAACAGCTCGTTTGTTTTCCAAATAGGACGATTTAATTATTAGTAAATATGGAATTGCACGTGCATGAATTAATGACATAACATCAATACCCCTTTTTTTTATAAAATAGCATTAATTTCTTTCCGCATGCTTATCATTTGTATTTTCATATTTATTTCAGAAATTAATATTTACACGCTCCAAATATGACAATTAAAAAATGCACGATCACATCTGTTACGGCATATCAGTCAGATATATGAAATTAATAATAGAATTCTCTATGTACTTCAATACTTTATAATTGTTAATTTACATAAGTATATATATACAGACTAAATATTTTTTGAACTAAAATTATTAATAATTTATTCTAAAAATATAGTATGCTCATTTTCCCGTTTATAGAAATACATGTGCTCTTAATTGTGCGCCTGGTGCGCAATTGAATTGGAGTGCAAGACATTAATTGTGCCAGTGAAATTTCTATCTTCTTAGTTATATACATATATATATAAATTTATTTCAACAATATTTGAAATGGAACTTGTATAAAAGGTGAGTAAACCAGCCGATTACATGAAAAGTCATCTAAAGCAGCAGTATTGAAATATCTTTCCAATGGCGTCATGTATTCTCGTGCTCTTGTTGTCTTCTCTCATCCTTCTTCAGAGTTCAAAAGGTGATATCTCCCTCTTATAATATATATTTAGTTTTGATATCTACTAATAAATAGGATTTTGTTGTTAACTAATCAAATAACTAGTTAGACGAGTTGCATGCAAGTGTTTATATGGTCTTTAGGCATATTTTGGCGACAGTGTTTTTACATCCGGCTTTTTTCATGCAATGCAAAAACCTTTTTTTTAATCGAAAGTTAAAAGTTCAAATATTCACAACAAATATAAGTTTCATTTATATTCATAAACTTTTGTTCGGGTTGGATTTGTGTTCATTTTGGTGCTCGAATCTGATCAGTCGGCCATTGTTGTGTTGATTTCTGTGGATTTTATTTCCTTTTTTGCAATATTTGATTTGAACATTTCAAATATTTATTTTAAAACATAGGCTTCAATTATTTAACATATGGGAATCCCGAATTTGGATACTTCACTACCCTTAGATTATGGGAATTTGTATGGCTATCTTGCTAATTATAATGTTGATGGACCGTCTATTCAAGGTTCTTTAATTACTACATAAAAAAAAAGAAATTAGAAATTAAACACATTAATTCCTAAAATTTTAATAATAGTCTTTAATACTTTTAGGGATCAAAATTTCTTCATCCCCCATGGGTCCTTACAAGCTGGTTATTAAAAGTTTTTAGTGACAAAAAATTTTATTAGTTATAAAAAAGATGACCTTTTAATGACCTCAAATAAAATTTTAGTTTCAAACGAATAAGAATTTGGAACTGCTGTCGCATTAATCTACAATACTTATATTTTAAGAACTAAATATAATTAACTAGCCCCTAAAAGATTAGTCTCTAAATCATAGTTTTGTTTAATGATTTTCATCTTATTTCTAACTTTGAACTATTCTATTAATTTTAAATTAAATATAAAGTATTTATTTTTAAATAAATTATCGGGTCATATGATCTGTTGGAAAATCCCAATAAGTAACTAGCCCAACTAGAGCTCAGGTGGTTGAGTTCATCGACTCGGAGAAAACCCTTAGAAGTTAGCAAGTGCCCTCTTCTTTTCTTCCATATGTGATCTTTAAGTTCACTATAACTGTTTGGATATGTATCAATTCTTAAAGTGTTTGACATTAATCAACTGTTCAATTCAAAATATAGACCTGATGAAAGGAAAGTTAATCAATAATTAGTCCACTCATGATTGTTATATACATTAAACTTTGTTGCCAGCATCGGTAGGTCAAGAGGCAAAAGATTGCGACCCGAAATATCTAAACGTGACGCAAGGACAGTGGGGACAAGTCAGAGATGAAACGCCCACGTTCATGGTGATTGCGACCAATAATTGCCCTACAGGATGCAGCATATCCAACGTCCACCTGCACTGCGGAAACTTCAACCCCGTCTCCTACGTCGACCCCTCCGTCCTACGGCTGATAGCCGTCGACGACTGCCTCCTCAACGATGGCCAGCCGCTCTCCCCGGGCATGGGTATCACCTTCGAGTACAAGAGCCCTCAAGCCTACCCCATGGACGTTGCCACCATCACCTGCACATGATGATGATTGTGTAACTAAACTGAACTAAACTAAACTTCCTGCATGCATGTACAATGCTGTACATGGATGGAAGTAAAACCATATGTCCATGTTAATAATGGAGCTTTTCATTATTTTAAAATGAAATAAACATAATGATCTGGATGGCCTAACTACTCTTCATGCATTTTCAAAGGGATCAATAAAAGTGAAAGGAGTGAATTCAAATTTTATGCAAAAATAAATAAATTAGTACTATATATATACTAACTTTTAATTTAACTTTTGATGATAAACTGGGAAATAACAATAAAAAATAAACAATCATTTTTTAGTTAAAAAAGGAAAATTATTGTTCCATTACGAAGTATTAGATTAATTAAAGTGTGTTAAAAGTAAAGTGATGAAAACCACAAGGTGACATTTAGACATGTTAAGAAATCAAGGTGAAATGAAAAAGTCAATGACTTTGGATATACATCTAACAAAAGAATCTTTGAACACATCTTTGGTATTCATGGCTATCCTGTGTGGTGAATTACTTGGTAGATATCTTGACTTGTTAGTAGACAGCATAGACGAAAAAAATTCTTTAGATTTTGGGGAAAGCCATAGAGTCCACCCAGATTAAGCTAAATCAATAAATATTCGACTTTTATGTGAAACAATTATATTCTAGTATGTATGATTTAGGTGACTTTAATTCATGAATATTTGGGATGGCACAAATAATGAAATATCTTGAGATAATGTGTTGATTTAAGAATGACATCATATTGATGATTTGATCATTTGAGAATCTTAAATAAGTTGATTTAGAATTTTTTTATAAATGATTACATATAAATGGGATAAATTACACAAATAGTCCTGAAGGGGGTGCTGCCCCCCTTTTTCTTTGTCGCCGTGCGCGAAGCAGAAAAGGGAGGCGATGGCCCCCTCGCGTACTCACGCATCGACGAGCTCGCACAGGAGGCGCCGGACTCCTGCCACCTCTTTTTTTATTAATTTTTATAATATTTTTAAATTTTTATATTATTTTTATTGTGCCACATCAGCAACATAATTGAGAAAGTGACTATTATCGGTCAAGAGGATGACGCACGCAAGAAAAATAAAGTTCGAGACAATCTAATTATAAATTAAAGTTGGAGAACCGTTAAGATATTGATCTAAAATTGGGAGACGATTCATGTAATTGCCCCCATATAAGTGAAGTATTTCAAGCTTAGTAAAGTTCAACATATGTATGTATGTATGTATGAATGAATGAATGAGGAGGAATTATACAAAAGATTTTAATGGATTTACTTTGAAAGATGTGAGTTAAGAATTTCTAAAAAAGGGGGTAAATTATAGGTCCCCCAATTTTGGATGTTGTAACTACTCAGTTCCCAATCTTCAATTTGTAACTAGATTATCTTCTAACTTTGATTTTCTTGCATGCTTCGTTCACTTGACCAGTAATAACCAATTTTTTAATTAGGTTGCTGACGTGACATAATAAAAAATATTATAAAAATAATAAATAAAAATAAAAATAAAAATAACGATCGGCTCATGTGTGAGCTCATGCGTTGACAAGCTCGTGAGGGGGTTGTGTCACCCCCCCCCTCTTCCTCGTGCGCGGTGATGAAGAAAAGGGGGGTCAGCGCCCCCCCTCCCCTGTGAGCTCGCACAGGGGCGTCGACCCCTCCCGCGAGCTCGCCGACGCGTAAGCTCGTACGTTGGCCCACTTTTATTTGTATAATATGTTTTTATTAATCTATAATATTTTATTATTTTTAATTGTGTGACATCATCGATATAATCAAAAAAGCGGCTATTACCACTCAAGGAAATGACCGCATGCAGGAAAAATAAAATTTGGAGACAATCTAGTTACAAATTGAAGTTAGAGAACCGTTGAGATATTGACCTAAAGTTGAGGGATGATATGTGTAATTTACTCAAAAATTTGTCTAAATAAATATTAAATGGTTGTATGCCTTTTATAGAAGCTTATTAGCACAACCATATGGATGTTGTGCTTGAATTATTGATAAAAAAAGAATTCATATTGATACAAGAATCAATCTAGAAAATATTTATTGGATTACTTGGTGACATTACATTGAGGGTTTCTCTTTTAAAGGAGGGACGCCATGTTCCTCATCTTCTTATTTTTCAGTTAAAAAATGTACGAATCAGATTAAAAGTTGTTAAATAAAAATAAGTTAAACATCATCCATAAATTTTTAATTGAGATGACTAGTGATAATTTTATATTGAGATTACTTTTGGGAACAAATTTAGAGTAATTTGTGCATATTTGATGTTTTAGAGTCGGTTCAATCATTCCGAATTTGGTTATCTAATTGTTGTCCAAACATAATCAACCTTACTGCCAACAATGTGTTGATTTGGAGTGTATCGAAAGATTTATTAGAATGAGATGCCCTTTTTGTACTTGATCATGACTCGAACTCAAGCATCGCTTTCATCAGTTGTGTTGGCTATAATATTTTAAATGCATGATCACCCTCACATAGGTGGAATACTCAAAAGAGAGCGTGTAATACTCCTAATTTAATTAATTCATATATAGTTGCATATATTAATGAAACATTTTCGATCGATGTGCGATATCTTGACCTGTACGATTTTATCAAAATGTGTTACACTTAGTGAAGATCATGTTTTCATATATACTAAATATATCTCTTGTAACTAATTGAAGACGTGTCTCTTGCATCATTCCCCCCTTCGGAGACTTAATGTCATACCCCACTATGTGCAGAGGCTCACATAGAGTATCTCTAATACCACATGTAACATTCTCCATCAATGGTGATATTCTCCACTATGGGTCTAGCTGCACAATTTTGTCAAAATGTGTCATGCCTAATCAAAATCATGTTCTCATATACTCTCAACATTTATCCCATACGAGACTAATTCATGGCATATTTCTTGCATCAAAGGCAAAACCAACCCTTGTCACGAGAGAGATGTTGCATGAACATGGCCTAGACCTTTTAGTAAAATCGTGCAGGCCAAATTCAGAGTCGATAATATCACGTACTGATCGGAAACGCTACAATTAACAATATGTGATTGATAAGCATTGTGATATTTGTGTTAAGTTCAAGCTTGTGTTAAATTTTCATTTAAGACATGAAAATATTATTTTAAAATTTCTTTAAATTGTTTTCATATATAAAAGTATGCTAAATGTAATTCTTAAGAAATTTTAGGAGAGGTCTTAGCTAGGTTAAATTTCATTTTAAGATTATATTAGATTTAAAAATATTTTTTTATAAAATATTGAAATAAGATATTTCAAATGTGAAATTAATATTTATAAATATTATTTGATACTATGAATATTAAATATAATTTTATGTTCAATAATGCAAAGTAATGCAAAAATGTAAAAAAAAAAAATAAGAAAAAAGATCGTGTCCTAACCACCCGATCTGACCATGTGAGAATTTGAGATTGGATTCGAATTGAAGCCTCAAATGAAAGCTAATATGAGATAATTAAAGTTAATCGGGTTAAATCGAGTTTGGAGTCGGGACCTATGAACACCCAACACCATAGAGTTTTGTATTGCTAATAAATTCAGTGATGAAATTAGCATGTAGAGTAATTGGGTTAATGGTAATACCTCCAAATTGAACCCCACCATGTGGTAAGATTCAATTCAGAAGACGCTACTGACCATATAATTTCTTGACCAAAATTTTGACATTAATTGATTCATTTATCAAGATACAAAACAAAATGCAAAGGATTTTGAATAAAAAGTGAGTTATTAATAAACAAGAAGATTTCAATATGAGTCTTAACATCAAAGGAAGCTAAAGAGTCCAAATAAAGTTTACTGTAACTCAAAGGATTTCGTGAAGTAAATGACATAATAATAGAAGACACTTAGGATCACCCCAAGTGCATCACATCATCACTAATGATACAATTATTTTGGCTTATCCTTTACTTCACTGGTTACTTGTGGAATCAATGCAGGAAGAGCAATACCTCGTAAACTTTCACTACAAGAAAATCGCGATTTTCCGACGGATAATTTCCGACGGTTCTAAATTCGTCGCAATTTGCGACGGATTTTTTGACGGTTCCGTTTCTGACGGATTTTTCGATGGTTAAGACCGTCAAAAATAATTTATATTATTATTTAATTTTTCGACGATTAGGAACGTCGATATTTTCGACGGATATCCATCCGTCACAATTTTCGATGACTTTTCTAACGGTTACGATCGTCAGAAATAAAAAAATTAAATTATATATTTTTAATATTATTATTAAATTTTTTCGACGAATTTTTCGACGGTCACGACCGTCAAAAATAAAAAAATTAATTATATATTTTATTACATTATTATTTAATTTTTCGACGATTAGGAACGTCGATATTTCCGACGGATATCCATCCGTCGTAAAATACGCCGCAATTTCCGAAGGTCGTAATCGTCGGTAAATGTATAATAATATTATATAAAGAATATTTTATTAATATAACTAGTGACGGTCCAAACCATCGCAATTACCGACGGTTTTGACCGTCGGTAACGATTACCGACGGTTCAAACCGTCGGTAAAATAAAAAATAAATATTATATATAACTAAATATATTTTCGACGGTCACAACCGGGTAATTATAAAAATATTTAATATTTACGTTTTCGACGGCCGAAATTGTCGGTAATTAAAATTTCGTTATCCCGCTTTTTTTCCCTTTTCTCGCTTTTTTTTCACTTTTTTCCTTTATATATATTCCTCCTCCCTCTTCTCTCTCCCTCCTCCCTCCACTCCTCTCTCTCTCCCTCCTCTCCTCTCTCTCTCTCCCGGCCGCGAGCACCTTTCCCGCGCGTCGGACGCCGGCGACCCTCCCACGCCGGACGCCGACGACCCTCTCCCGCACCGGCGACCCTCTCCCGCGCCGGCGTATCTCTCTCTCCCGCTCCGCGCCGGCGTCTCTCTCTCTCTCTGCTGCCGGCCGCTGGAGGCCGGATTCCAGCTGCCGGATCCGGCCGCTAATTTTTTTTATATTTAAAAAATTATTTGCGACGGTTGCGACCGTCTAAAGATCGACGGTTGCGACGTCCGTCCAAAGTTTCGACAGTTGCGACCGTCGAAAAGTTGCGACGGCTCGAACCGCTGGCCTTTTCCGACGGTTGCAACCGTCGGAAATTTCGACGGTTCGGACCGCCGGCCTTTTCCGGCGGTTGCAATTGTCGGAAATATCGACGGTTCGAACCATCGGCCTTTTCCGGCGGTTGGAACCGTCGGAAATATCGCCGGTTCGAACCGCCGGGGACTTTTCCGACGGCCAGAACCGTCGATATTTTCGACGGATTTTTTCAACCGTCGCAAATTCGTTTGCGACGAGCATTTTTTCGACGGATCGATTCCGACTGAAAAACCGTCGGTAATTGCGTTACCGACGATTTTCGGGCTGATTACCGACGGTCCGGACCGTCGGTAATCCGCGTTTTTCTAGTAGCGTTTGGAGCTCAATATAGATGAATAATAAATTAATAGATAATGAAATCAATATGAGTTAAGCATGATAATGGCATCGAAACAATATGAACTCTGATATTAATAAGGTAGTTTAATAGCATTTAATCAAATAAGAATAAGAGAAAAATAATCAATGTAAATAATCTGATGAGCATCAATATAGTATGCTTTTAATTGATCAATATAATATTTTTGTCTTAGTGCTTTACATTTTAATGCTTGGAATCAAAGTCTTGTCAATACCAAATCAACAACAATGATACTTGATCAATAGTAATAAATAATATTAATTCAAGAATAATTATTAAATCAAGATCACTAAATAATACAATGCTTTGATTTTTTTTTTAACTTTATACTTCAATGCTTTATTTTAATGTTCTCATATTCCTCTGTGCTATTATGCGTGCTTGGTTTGAAGAGGTCAAGAAACGTTACGTCCATGGATCGGTTTCAAGACAATTGCGCACCCAAATGAAGGAAACTGCAGGATATGCCATGCATATAGATGATACTTCTCGTGATCACATTTATATTATATTATATCATATTATATATAAACCAATCCCTTCTAACTACGTGATCGCTCAAAGCATCCATCCAACCTGCATGATGAGATCAGGAGCGTCGGCGGGGAATCCTCAACTCCTCCTCCTCTCGCTGCTGCTCGCCGGCATCGGTCAGCTGACAATGATGCCCAGGCCGGCGGCCGCCATGACGTGCGCCGAAGTGGCCGTGAGCCTCGCCCCGTGCCTCTACTACCTCCTGGGCTACCAGAACTCGCCGCCCTTGCTGTGCTGCGACGGCGTGCGCACCCTCGACGCCTCCGCGGTGGCCGGCCGGGAGCGGCGAGCGGCGTGCGGCTGCCTGAAGCAGCTGGCCGCCAGCTTCCGGGACCTCAGGGACGAGAACGTCGCGGCGCTCCCGAGCAAGTGCGCGGCCTCGCTGCCCTGTCACAGGTGCTTAATTAATTACGTAGCTGCTGCTCTCTTCTCCTTCATGCACTTGGATCGATTAGAGGACTTAGAAGCCAAATATGTTAACGCGCCTCTTTTGACGATGCAGGATCGGATGAAGACGGTGATCGGCGCATTTGGGGCTTCACCGCTCCACAGTGATCTAATACAATATAATATGCTATGAAGACTAGCAAAGTTATATAAGAAGAATACTGCTAGAGATCGCATGCATTTATATACGCATGTATTAATTAATTAAACGCTAAACATCTGAAAACGAGTTATATATTTGTAATGTCATAATCCATATATAATCCTCAGTTATATAATCGTTGTACCTTGTAAATTGTAATCGCCATCGTCTTTCGTCATGTGATCATTCCAATTTATACGTCTTAAAAGATAGAAAGTTATAAGCAAGTCAGAAGCATTTTTTTTCTTTAACTTCTGCGATAATAGTATTATATATGACCCAATATCGAACTATAAATGGAAAAGTAATATGATTATCTAGTAATTGACAATGGTACTTCAAATATTTAATCCTGTTAATTATATCTTAAGATTTATTGAGGCAACTGCCGTTTTCTTCTTTTAACTTGTAAAACAATGAAAATAATAAAACACTTAATGACGAAAATTGAAAATGAAATAAACAATCTTTTAAATTGAAAGGATGAAGAATTGGTTAGCTCTCCGATAGACGTTAGAAAAAATTGGATTCCAACCCATGGAGCTAATAGTATCAAATATATAATTTTTTGGAATAGAAAAAAAAACAAAATAATGAAATTAATTTACGCTCTATTTCTAGAAAGCCAACAGGCCGTGTTAACGATATTCGCAAACGGCCCAAGTAAGAGCCCGTACCGAAACGAATGAAATTTGATGCCGAAATTAATGGAAAACATTGAATCGGGGAACCGCGTCGCCCCTGTTACAAATTATATTAATCTAATTAAAAAGATAGTATACTATTTTTTTGACATTATTAATGTATATTAAAGAAATTATTTACATCAAATTTTAAAATAACTTTTTATAAATTATTTTTTTTCTTTATTTGTTACGCGGTCATTTTCATTGTAAACTAAAATTTGTCTAAAATAGCCTCCAATAACGACTATTTTACCTTCAACTGATTGTTCAAAATTTAGTTATCTTTTTAAATTTGTGAATATCCGTAGAAGTTCGATCAAGTATCTTAAAACAATATTTATGCATATCATTTGATGTTTCATCCCAAATAAGTAACGTTGTATTAACAATCGAACCGTTTATCGTACTGTTTTGTTTTATATTGCATGTTCATCGTACTGTTTTGTTTTATATTGCATGTTCAATTAAGAAAAATAACAAATCTATAATTAGTTGATCGACCTCTTCATAAATATCACTTGAGGCAATAATTAGTACAATACTTTTAGTTCATCTTATTTCAGTCGATAGAATTTTTTGAGAAAAAACTTTCAAATACTTCCACCTTTTTCTTCATCGACTAGGACTTATGATTATGTCCGTTAAAATTGGACTATTATTATTAAGATTTTTTTCTAATTATTTTTTAATTTAAAAAAACATTCTGGACATTTTGGACTATATATATATATATATATATATATATATATATATGCGCGCGCTAATAACCCAAGTGTTGTCGGTAATTAATGAATATTATTACAACTTATTTCAAATATCATGTATAATATTTAAAAACACCTTAAATATATTTTTTGCTAAAAAAAGTATCTATACAATTAATAGATATGTGTTTGGACAGAGGTGTCTAGACATGACGCGGGTGCAAATTATAAGTTTATATGAATAATAATAAATAAATAAATGAATTAAGTATAAAAATGCGTACTATGCATCCTAATCATATTTTATGTCATGGCTTTCATGTGCATTATTCTCATTAATTAACTAATGCGTGAGACTAAATGTAATTAATAGAAATAGACATAGTTAGAAAAATATGTTGAAAATAAATTAAGATGGAGAGAAACTTCCTTTTTTTCCTTTTATTAATTAAGGAAATGAAAAATTAGAATGGTGCTAAAATTTTACCAAACAAGCCTTCAGGAAGATCATAGATCAAATAAATTAAGAAATGGCAAACACTAGAAATAGGAAGACAAGATTAAAAAAAAAGAGTTTAGTCAATAAATAATGTCTATTTTTTGAAAATAGAGAAATTCTATATGGTTCAATTGTAAAATATTTATGATAATAAAAGTATAATCATTAAATGCCTAATAAAAAATAGTAAGAAATTAATAGGGTCAATTGACCTATTAACAAAGACTAGAATAAGAGCTTAACTTCACTTTTTTTTTATCAAACAGCATTTTTTTTTTCTTGCTCGTGTTGTAAGAACAAAACGAGAGCAAAGTTGCTTGCTTAACCCGAAGCCGAATGTCAAACAATGGACAGCCAGTTTATTTATTGCTAGATACCTGTCTCAGCAGTGCTACGCCTCTCTCTCACACACACACACTCTCTCACCTTTCCTCTCTCTGTGCTACCTGTATCAGTGTATATTATACCTGTCTCAGCTGGCAGTGCTACGTCTCCCTCTTCCTTTCTCTCTGTTACCTGTGCCAGTGTCAGTGTTACCTCTGTCTTGTTGTGGAGATCAAAATTTAGACTGCTTGCTTTGTTGCTGAAAACAACAGGTAGGTAGCCACATGATCACTAATGTCAACGCAAGATTCTAAAACTTTTTTTCTTCATACTTTTCTCCTTGATTTATACATCAAGGAACCGGTTCCTACGATGTCTTGAAAATATGAAACAAGTATTTAATGTTGCATATCTGATTTTAAGTTGATTTTTATTTGAAAAGTTGCAATAACAGAAAAAAAGGGTCCAACGGGAGCTTGTCTCCGTTGAATTTTTTCATATGTTGTAATGACTTAAGATCTAAGAATTAAGATGGTCTTATCGAATAATTTCACATAAGTAAAATATGAAAATGATAATGAGCTTATATGTAGCTATCCTCTTCACCTATCAAGACGCGTTTTAAATTCGTACGGACCGAGAGACCAAAATGAATAATATCTTGATTGGATCAGGGGTATTACAGAATAATGTCATAGTCAATCTCGCGTGCTCACTTGAACTATGTGGAAAACATAGATCACGAGCCAATATGGGTCACGGACTAATAAGAATCCCGCTCAACGAGGACGTTGAGCCTTTATAGAGGGAAGATTGTAATGACCTGAGGTCTAAGGATCAAGATGGTCTCATCGAATAGTCCAACATGGACAAAACACGAAGGTGATCATGGACTTATATGTAGCTACTCCCTTCACCTATCAAGACGCATTTTAAATTTCTGTGGGCCGAGAGTCCAAAGCAAATAATATCTTGATTGGATCGGGGGTGTTATAGAATGGGGCGTTACATTTATGGTATGGACTCTCTTGACGTCCTATTGTATAAGATAGAATGGTAATGGTTCATGTGCTTTCACCGAGCAATTGTCACACCCTCCACCATAAAGTACAAGTAAGATCGTTCTTGCCTTGTGTTATTCTTTATTGATGTATTGATACATATTTCATACGAGTGGTTAATTCCTTAGGAGATTATTTTGTATAGTAGGAATCAACCTAAAGCGTATTAATGATATACAAAAATGTCATAAAAGTTATGAAAAAATAAAAATTGGGAAAGAATAAGTAATGCATGTGGATAATTATACCTATATGAAGAATCAGTCTTATAGATATTTAGAGAATAAAATATAAGAAATAATTTTATTTCTTATAATTCATGTTTTCTATCTCTTTCATGATCACTCTACTCACGAACTTCTTCTGCTGACTGCAGCAGTATGAAGAGAAAAATGAGTAAGCATATTGCCAAGAGATGTAGATTTATGAGAGAAATTGAAGAATTATAAGAGTAAATAAAAGATTGGCTTCACACAATAAGTAGGTGTGAGAGAGTTCTAAAATAATAGAAATGAATTTTATAGGAAACCAAACACACCTAAGTCATGAAATAAATACCCATGATTCTTCTTAAAGGTTTAATGTTGATATATGTCTAAGAATGATAAGGATGAACATGTACGAAATTATGATTCTTATTATTGATGTCAAGTTAAAAAGTTAGACAATTGTATGAAAAAAGGACTAATGCAAGATATGAAAATGGACTAAAGTATGATATGAAAATGGACTATTAGGTTAAAAAAATGGACAATGTGCAAAAGATAAAGATGATTGCTTGTCTTCTATTTTGGTGATTACTTTATTTTTCCTACCTTACTGCTTGAATTCCTTCCATGTGTTTATCTGCATGCATGATAGTTGTACTAAGAACTGATATTATGTAGTGTGCATAAATTATTGTATTATTATCAATTGGATATTACCATATGTTCCATCGACCGACCGAATCATCATCGTAATCGTAACGCTAATTCGGTGTGCTTCTCACTCTCCTAAGATTATTATATTGATTCATTTCCTTGGACATGGAGCGAAAGACATTCAACTCCAAAAGAAGAGAACTTACCGTGGTGATATATATATATAATCACTAGCTTTTTATAAAATTATATGACATGATATTGTAACAAAAAGATCAATAGAAGACAATGCAAGGTAAACTAAGAAGTTAAAGTTAAGTAACTCTCATGATTAAATTATCGAATGAAGCATTTATACAAGGGATCGAGACATAGAAAGAATATTGAATGGCATTGAATAATGAATCATCTTATTCCAATATCATAGATTACCAAGATGGATTCACCCTCAAATGATTTGTAAGACTGGTGGTTGATTCTAAATATAATTGTCTCAATTGACAATTATCTATGTTTATACTTTGTTATATGTATCATGATATTTGATTTAAATCAAAGGTCAACTGACCATATCCCCAAACGACTATCATCGTACTACATCACTAGAACATTGACATTAGACGATGATAAACATTGATTGCATTGAAATCAAATAAATTACTGGCATTGAAACCTGAATACTTATGGATGACAAATCAAGGGCAATAGATGTCAGATGTATTATCGGATCAATAATTATATTGTAATTAACTTATATATGCAATGATCCTTAGAGATCATGAAGTTATAAGAAAGTGAGACTTTTCATTGAATTCCAATATTAAACGATTTAGAAATATAAGGGTTTCATAAGAAGAGATGAAATGTTGAAAGGCATAATAGATGGTAAGTATAAAGACCCAAAATAATGTGGGAGTACGATCAATTATTTATATTTAATTATAATTATCATAGGTTGGGGATAGTTAATACAAAAATAAAAAATGATAGTAAGTACAAGTGATGTTGAAAATTTTATTTAAACGTAATTTCAGAAGAATAGACACAAGTGCTTGTTCATTAATTTCAAATATAATCATAATAAGTATTTTTTCACTAACACTCCTTTTAAGGAGGTTGTTGACCCAAACAACTATAATAATATATACCAAAATTTTGGATAAATAAGAGAACTATCTAAACTTTGGAACACATGTTGAGAATATGTACACTTGATTGGCATGGTAGTTAGAATGATCATTTACATGTGATCGAAAATTACTTATGATATCAGCCACCAATCAAATATTTTATGATACTGTTTGATTACATTAACTACCTTGTTGTTCACCCGACAATTGAGTGAAATAGGCAAAGAGAAACCATGAATGAGGAGGATATATTAAGAAGGTTGAACGAATGAATTAAGAAAAGGTTAAAAACAGAAGAGCTACGCAAATGAAGATATACGAAAAGATATCGTTAATGATGCTGATCAAATGCTACTGAAAGTTTCCTATATGAAAGAGGTAATGCAGATAGGTGTTTCTGCTCAAGAAGTACAAGCATGATAATGCTAACATCATTCGGATTAGGGACCTAATCTAGCCGTAAACCTCATCTTTGCCAAGTGTCCAACTCATATTATGGAACGCAAGGTACAACGTCGAAAGAATAAGTATGAACCATGGTCCAAGTAGCCTCGCGTTCCACCACGATGAAGAGGTAACATGGAATCTTGAGTTGGGAATACGCCAAGGGTTCCCACATCTTTTCAATAAGTCTTTCACCTCATGTAAAATTCGAGGATGATTTTTTTTAAGAAGATTATAATGTAACAATTCAAGAAAAATAAAAAAAATAAAAATACAAACAGAATGGCCAGTTAGAAAGAGTAAATGACATGATGCCTGATGATTAGGAAAATTCAAATGTGGATAGTTAAAATATGGAAAAGAAATCAATAAAAAAAAGGAATGTAATGCTGAAATGGTCAAGTAAAGAGAGAGAGGAGTGCCAACTCAATCCCAGAGACGTGGGATCCAAAAAAAATTTCTGGCATTAATCAGAGGAATTCAAAGGGCACTAACAATTAGTGGCAGCCAAAAATCTGGGAGTACAGATAGTCATATTAAAGAGAGAAATAAGGAAATTAAGAGGGAAATGTATGCATATCTGAAGGAATTAGTAATCAAAACTCCCTACCTCCCTATCGGACCTTTCCACTATCTCTCTGATTCACACAAGCTGATCCCCTCATTTCACACAATCAGATTTTAAACCCCAGCACTAGTGAAGGATGATTAGGTGCAGGTGCACCGACATCGAACAGGGACGATGTGGAAACTGAAGCAAACAAGAACGACAAAGCTGAAGCACATATAGAGGTGGGTGAAATCGGAATCACACTGCATAATTATGAATAGGATTGGAATAGAACGCTGCTGTGATGATTTTGTTAAATGATTCATGATTGAATAAAGAAAGGAAAATAATGGACTATTTTTTCCTTTTTACTTCGAAATTGAGTGTCGATTGCCTATATGAAATTGTTTATGCTAGTATTTACCTTGCTTGATGATTGTTAGGATGCAATAAAATAATTAGAATAGAAATTTATGATTGTATGTTTCTGATCTTGAAATCCGATCGACCACTGTCTTGCATGAGCAATGCCCATGTACGCAAACCGGCCAACCGACATATAGAAGCCTATCGACCGACCATCGACATGAAATGCACAGATCGACCGACCGACCTACGAAAATCGGTCGACCAACCCTTACCCATGAAGTGTACAGATCGTCCGACCACTTGGAAAAATCGATCGACTGACCCTCCCACTAACTCGCCCAAGTGCACAGATCGGTCGACAGAACCAGGGAAACAGGTCGACTGACCCTCGAGTTTGACCCATAAATTTTTTATTATTACATCTAGATTGTGATATAATTATTACTCATTCCCCCCTCTGATCGATTATATGATTGAATCTAAAGACAGTTTCATTGAGATTTATTCCCACGCTATGATATGGATCCTTTTATTGATTTACCCTTCCTTTGATTCAATCACCGTTATAATATGAAAGAATGACAATATGATAAAGTTATTAATAAGTAAAGATGAAAGATAGATGATGGGTGTCCATCCCATACCAAACACCTAAAGATAATGGTCATTCCCTTGGTCATGGCTCGATCAAACATTGACCTACCTAAGTCTGTATTGTTTTGCTTGGCGTAATACCAAAAGTTAGAGGCACCTAAAGTCATCTAAGTTATAAGTATAATTTATGGTAAAGGAGAATGTGCAAGTAATGTAAGCATGATATCAAAGAATCTAAAGGTACTTAAAGTTATATGATTTATAAATAAAGTTCAAGGCAAGGAAAGATGTTCAAATAATGCAAGTGCAAGTATTGTCATGATCTCTATCACGATTAATGAGTTTTCCCTTGTTTCCAAGTTACTATGTTTTATCATGACATTATCGCTCATCATTATTCATTAATTTTTTATTATTCTAATGGCTCCATGCTCAATTTCTGATCAAGATATTTTACTCATTAATTCTGATTTTATTCTATTTAACAGTTATGCATTATATATCTTATTGGTTCCTCACTAGGCTGTAAAATTTATGAGAGGATCTCCTCCTCTGTGTTTGAATTCCATAGGGCTAGGTCTGGTGTAGAATTGGTATGCTACGACAAAGCTCTGACGATATGAAAGAACATGAATTACAGGGTCTATTAGTTATTCATTTTCTTCCGCGTTATGAATTTATGATATAGACATTTATGAACTTCTACAATATATGATATCCTACTTTATTTTATTCTTTCTTTCGTTGACGCGACTCAATTATCGACTAAGACTTGGTCAATAAAATAAACAAAATCATAGCGTCCGTAGCGTTCTCAGGTTAATTTTCGTCACGTGATTAGTCGATTTGGAGGCGTTACATGTGTTGTTTAAGGACAAAAGGTAGTGCAACAAACAAACATTGTGTATAAATCAATAGAAAGTTTGCATAGAAACATATTGTAAAAGTTTAAAGGAGTTAGATTAAGAGTTGTTTCTAGGGATATTTGTATTTGACTAATTTCATAGTAGAGGGAAATAAAATGTGAATTCCAATAATAATTTTGAAAGTCGCACACTATTACGATCTTTTCAACCCTAGGATCCTATCTACTGATCATCTATCAAATTTAGTTTAGAGTTAAACTTTAAAATATCTTTTCTTAAATTAAATTAACATTTGACTATTTTTATATCTTACTGTTGGGTAGAGACTAGAGATGTAAGTAAAAAAGCTCAAAAATAAAAAAAACTTATATTATTGTTGTATTTAGAAAAAATCATTGAAAGAATCTGTTGAAGATGAAGACCTGGGTAATTAAAATTATATAAAATAAATCATTTCTTCATATTGCCAATATCTTTTGTGTAATATTCCCTAAAAAATGAATAGAAAAAATATAGGGTAACTTGTTAAATAAAAATTACCACTACTCTTGATCAAATTTTAATAACTCATAAAATAAATATTCAAATAATTCAAATTGAGAGCTGCATGACTTAAATCTTTGGCAGTAGCGTGGCGGGTGGCACTGTGATCTAGAAGATAAGTTAAGATGGATAGATGGTAAAAATAAAATAGCCTTAGCCTACTGCAATACGTCATACGTAATTATGTTTCTTTACCACGTAGCGTACTCACACCAGTCCACAGACACAAAGTGACAGAGCTAACAACTCTCTTTCTCTCTCCCGTTCTTCCATCTCTGGCTCTCTCTCTCTCTCCCGTTCTTCTCTCTCTCTGACTCTCTTTTTTACTTTAAGAAAGTTTCATTAATATTAAGTAATTGCTCGATTAAAATCACAGTACAAAAAATTGAATAAGATCGAAAGATGATCTGTCTATCCGAAAGTTGTGGCAAAATGCTATGAACTCTCTCTCTATCTTGTTCCATTTCCCATGCAATGCATTCTATCTTGTTCCATTTCCCATGCAATGCATGCATGAATGCAAATTAACCCAGCGTCAATTCAATCAAATTAAAGCAAAGAAAAGATAAAAAATGGATATCAAACAAACAATCATAGATAACCTCATTTGTTAATTAGACATATTATTTCGAGCGTAATTAGAATAGTCGAGATTTTAAACTCATGATTAATACACATAATTTTTAGTGTCATCTGAATTTGAACAATCAACATCGAGAGGTGAAAAAAAAAAACAATCAACGAGGGTAGATAGAAGACTACATGTGATGTTCTTAATGTCACTTCTTATATCTCACTATACTCTTGTTATTTAATAACATAATTCTACTATTTGTATATTATTATATTCATTATTTTATTAGAATATATGAAAAAATGAAAAGCCATGCACAGTCGCTTCAGCCTCCATATCAATTTTTTCTTTCTTCTTTAGATTCTATTACATTAATAAGTAATTATTGTTTTATTTTTACTATTTAATAATTCTATTCTGTTGGCTATATAAAGAATATAAATTCAAGGCTAGGTACAAGATTATCAAACATTATCTTTTAAAAATTGTTTAATTAAATCTGGTCATGAACCAGTTACATTTTAATTATTAAATATAAAAAATATACAAACGATCATTAAGCTTTTTTTTAAAAAAAATACAGAAATATTTGGTCAGATAAATAACGAAATAAAATTATTAAAGGTTGTTAAATGTTTTTTTGTAATTCATATTTTTTCCAAAAAATATTTATATTTAATAAAATATATCGCTGCATTCTTTATATATTCTGATAAAATATAAGCTTGTAGTTGTTAAAGATTGTTAATTACCATCTTATTCAATCAAATAAAGATAAAAGGCATGTACGTTTCAGTCGTGGCGTCACCCCTCCTCGTCAGACGCCGTATTTGGGGCCGTCCAATCCGTTCACCTTCTTATTTCTTCTTCTACTCCATCAAAATTTCCACAATATTTATATTATAGAAAGCAGATGCCAACCTTTTTGGTGAAAACATTTGTCTATTTGAAAATTAAGCCCTGAAAAAGAGAAGGAAAAAAAAAAAAGAAACTGATCATATGAATACAATATTTCCACTCATTGACCAAGTTTTTAGCTTTCTAATAACTTGACTTGCTCCATTAGGTCGTATATACATCTGTATGAGTGAGATGCTTGGACTTGACCTAGCAGGTCTCAGCACGTTCACGTCCCCTTATAGGAGGGCTTAGGTAAACAAATATCTCCGACTTCATTCAAATAAGGATCACGTCAATGGAACGATGGTGAAAGAGCAAAGTCAATTTCTTTTAACATGCAATATCCTTTCCAAAAATCATTAACAATCTCATCAAATAAATTTAATTGAAAGACTTCATCTTGAATTTCAGTTCTCATGGTGGTCATAAAAATTATGGACGATTATAACATATATTTGTCATATGTCCTCTTAATTCTTACAACTTTAAATGTATTCACTATTTTCCAAAAATAAAGAAAGTGGCTGATCCACTAGCCAATATGAGTCTAATGACAGATTTTGAAATTTTTTTTAGAAAGATTTACCTCTTACATTCTTCAATTTATTGCAGACAGATGTATCAAAATTCTATATTAATAGATTATGAAAGTTCGATTTTTTTTGTAAAAAGAAAAGTAACATTGCTCTTTATAAATTTAGTCCAATAAATGAACTTCCAAACAAAAAAAAAATCACAACCTAAAGATTCCTACCTAACAATCTTCCTTGGCAGGGCGAATTAACTACTACCCGGTGGTGAACTAACAGCAATATCTTCTAGAATTGATTAAGTTGCACTTCATTATGCATCACAGTCTAAGGTATTAATATATTTTACTAGACCTGCACCCTTTATATATATAGACTGCTGCATGCATGCACACCATTCAATTTCTTTTCGTTTTCAACGGGGCACATTTAAAAATATGGTGATGTAATGTAAAAGTAGGAGAAACTCGGAATTGATGTCCATGTAATGAATAGGGCTTGTGACCGACGGTCAATTGCATGCTCACTGCTCACGTAGTAGCTAGCCCTATTATGCCTACTACAAGTACGTCTTATTTGACCATGAGAAAAAAAGGATATTTATATATAAAGCATTAATTTATGATATTAACATTACATAAAGAATTGACAATAATATAAAATATAAAGTACGTTGCATTAAGCTCGTGTGCGTGGTAAGTAGCAAGTGAACGAAGGCACGAGAAAGAAAAAAAAATGTGACATAAGTTGGCGTGCCAATGTGCTTGCAATGGAGGGGAGGGGTGGTGCAAAATTGGGCGTTAGGACATAGGCCTACATGCATATGCACACTTATTGGACGAATTGGATGGACCATATATGTATTGTATGGTTCTGACTGGGTCCAAGGGTTATACAAAAATACATGATATGCATACATGATCCGAAGGCAAGTCCAATCGACGTTGTTATCATGGTCCGGCAAAGAGGGAGCACTTGCGTCCACCAGCCTCACATGACTATATATATATATATATATATATAGAAAAAATGATAATGATTTTATCAACTTTTGAGGTGTTTATTGGCAAATTATGCTGAAAATTCAGGAGGATAGTGATTGTTTTTCTCATTTATGTAGGGTTAATAAAATCAAATTATTCATTAATTTTACATTGATCTCCAATCAAGTGTGACAAAAAAAAAAAGGTAAACACGTACGAGCTTGGATGGAGATTAAAAAAAATAATGTCAATTACGGATTTTACTGCGTTCAAACTCAATATTATATATAAATATATATAAACCCTAATTTATAAGATCGTTCAATTGAGATTATAAGACGCATGTGTCTCTATAAACATGTTTCAAATTGACTGACGAGTCATCCGCGTTCATCCGACGTTCACTTGTTAAGGTATGACTCTCAATTCAACTTATGCTAACATTTAATTGCATCGATTGGAAAGTGAATTTAAAATAACATACATATATTTGTATAACCGAATCCATAATCAAGGAGCATAAAAGAACCAAAAAAAAAAAAAAAGTGACGACGGAGGAAGAGCCGATCGACCACGGCAGCGTCGATGCGACGCACCAAGGAATCAAACATCGACATCGAAACGGACCACACGAGACGAGACGAGATTGAATCAAACGAGTTAATTACGTGCCCCCTGATCCATATATACATATATGTCCGTCCAAGACATCGCACCCTACGCCTCCACGTTCGAGACTTGTCCGTCATAACCTTTGCCTTTGCCCCAAGCACGACAAATGAAGTCCAAAACCCCACGTAAGTTAAATTGATTCATTTAATTTCGACAACATATATATATATGACATGATTTACACATACACCTACATTAAATCCATATATATATATGACATATATACTTGTATATTCTTCAATATCACGAGTAGAAGCACAACCGACACAACCCCCCCTAAATCTCAAAACATGTCACGCAACCGGGCAGTGCTTTCAAAACTCAATGTTGTATTTATTTAACGAACCAGTTAAGAGAATAGGAGTCAACAACCATGCATTACACACATGATACGGATCGAGGAGGAAAGGTACAAATTCAATCGCCACTAATCGAGGGACCTCGAAGTCACAATTAATCCAATTTCACGTGCTAATTATAAATTACACTAAACACCGTGGCGTAGGGGTGAGGGGACAAAAAGCACGACGATTAAGTAAACCTTGTACGTAATTATCAGACAATCATATTGTCCACTTTGCACTAAGTCAACGCATCTATACAATTTGTATTTCCCCATCATTAATTACGTTACGTACGTACTACACGTATATAATTACTACGACCTGCAGCTTAATCCAACAACCCAAAAAAAAGGTGGCCACACGTTTCATGGGGCAGCGGATCAAATCGTGTAGCCTGTTACAAAGAGCGGCAGCAAATCCCGGAGAACCGCGGTTCAGAAAAACTCGACCGGAACTGGTTTAGACGCGTTGGCGCGGGTCGCGGACCGGACTCGACCGGGGACGAAGGGAGGCCGGCACGAGCGCATGAGCGCGAAGTTTAGCCCCTTGAAGAACCGGTGGCTCTTCACATCGGCCGCACCGCGCGTCGAGCCCAGCCGGGCGGCCGGATCCTTGGCCAGCAGGCCCGCGATGAGGTCCCTTGCGGCGGAGTCCGGTGGATTGCCGCCGCCGGAGGAAGACGGCGTCGGCGGCGGGAACGCCAGGGGCTGACGGATGATGTTGCGCAGGGTGGCCTCGTTGGTGGGGCCCAAGAAGGGGGTCCGACCGTAGAGGAGCTCGTACAGGAGGACGCCGTAGGCCCACCAGTCCACGGCGCTGCCGTGGGGCCGGCCGGAAGCGACCTCGGGCGCGACGTACTCGTGGGTGCCCACGAAGGAGCACGACCGCGCGGCCACGGGCTCCGCCACGAACAGCCGGCTCGGGGCCGCCGATGTCCGACGCGTCCTGAACGACGGCATGCAGGAGGGATCGCTGGAAGTGCAGCCGACGTAGCCGGCGGAGTGGGCGGCGTCGGGCGGAGAGAGCTTGACGTGCTCAACGGTTGGTGTCGACGTGGATTCAAGGGAGAGGTCGAAGTCGGAGAGCATGATGTGACCGTCGGAGCGGATGAGGATGTTCTCCGGCTTGAGGTCGCGGTAGACGACGCCGAGCATGTGGAGGTACTCCAACGCCAACAACACCTCCGCGGCGTAGAACCTGTAGGCAATGATAAAAATCAGCACCGGAACAGAAGAAAAAGAACATTCGGAAGTCTTCAAAAATGAAAAGAGACGTTTTCCGTGTAGAATAAGCAATTGCAGTCTTGTCATGGTGCAAACTGCAAATTTTGCTCCATCCACGAAAGCAAATTTTATCGTCGAGGGAAAAAAACCATTTTTTTTGTGCAAAAACATGACAGCGTTTAGCAGTATTTGGATAAAGATGTGGCCTTTCTAGGAGGATGAGAAAATGTAGGAAAAGGAGGATTTTTTTCAGGGCGGACCTTGTCGCGGCGACGGAGAAGCTTCCGCCTGGCTGGCGATGGCGGAGAGTATGGAGGTCGCCGCCGCCACAGTACTCCATGACGACGCACGAGTAATGAGGCGCTGCGTCGAAGTCTGCAAAGAGTGTGGGAAGGAACGGGTGGTTCAGCGCCCTGAGGATCCTCTTCTCCGTCGCCGCCCTTTCCAGCTTCTTCTTGATCGCGAGCGCGCGTTTGTCCACGATCTTCATCGCGTAGACGTATTCCGAAGCCCCCGGGAAGCAAGCGCCACCGGACTCCTCCCGGAGCCGGCACAGGTAAACGGTACCAATGTCGCCGCTCCCAATCCGGCGGATCAGCTTGAAATCCCGATGTCCGACGCCTGCCGGAATCCTCCCCGCGCCGGAGCGGCTTAGCTGTCCAAACGCCGGGTCCGACGAGCGGCAGGGCTTCGAAGGAACACCCACTTGGGAACCGGCGGGTAGTCCGGCATCGCTTGGCTGCTCAACCGCAGGGACCGCAGGAGCCGCGTCGAAGGAAAGGCGAGAGAAACTGCTGCACCGGACATCTTCGCAGCTCTCGTCTCTGCTGCTCATTGAGCTCTGGCTCGAGTTCAGCGCCTCCGAGCCCACCTCGCCATCGGAATCCGGCATTAAATCCATCGTCTGCATCCGCACCCCTCACAAAGTTCCTGCAACTACACCGCCTACTTGAGCAAACTCGAAGACGGCAAAATAACACAACCTTAGTTTTTTCCAGCGCCAGAACAGGGGAGTACAGGAAGGGCACAGGGAAACCCCGAAAAGAGGGATTTTTTTTGGAACCTTCCCCGGAATCAGACAACAAACGCGAACAATTGCAGACAAGGAGCCATTTTTGTCAACATATGATGCTGATCCTGTTAGCAGACAACACAATCTGTGACCAGTAAAAAGACGCAGCAGCTGTCTGTTCTGTTGACCTGCTGTTCCAGGATCATCAAACAGTGGCACGCACCGGAACGAAATAGAAGAAGGAGAAGAAGAAGACGAAGAAGAAGGACACAGAAGGATAAACTCAAGAGAGCCCGGCACAAACAACACCTCACCGGCTTCACTAAGCTCACAGTCACAGCTGTTGGCTTTCAAACAGGGACACAGGGAAAGGGAAGGCGTCAAAGAAGAAAGCTTTGGATAGCTCCTTTTGCTCAGCAAGCACGCCTGAGGGAAAGGTGAATTAGGTCGGTGGGAATTCTCGGAGAACGCCAAGGTCGTTCAACCTCCATTAAAGGACCTCCGATTCGATGCTCTCGTTCTCTCTCCTCTCTCTCTCTCACACACACACACACTCGCTCTCTTTCTGCTCCTTTACTGCTCGCTGGAGGTCATAAAGCCTACAGCTTTCTTTTGCGTGGAGTTGACGACGGCTTAAATATTTATAGCTACGCGGTTGCTTCCATATAAGTATATTTATTTATCGATATTACAGAAACCATTTAATTCTTCCTCTATATATTATATTATTTGTATCATATAACGAAAAGGGGATAAAAAATATTTTTTTTTGTATATATATTAACTAGGGTTAGCAGAGGTAACCCCAAGTCAGCTTTGAACGGCTAGTTCGGCACGTGGCTCGCGGCCAGACACGTGCGGGACTCGAAGTGTCCGCGGTGTGTTGTTGCTACTGCTAATGGTGACGTCGCACCCTGCTGGTGGCAGAACTGTAAATAGAAGGTAACGACGAGGTTACCGTTGAATACGAATGACCGAAGGAGGAGACGTACGTAAGGGGTGGAAAAAAGAGGACGCGTGTGACAACCTCGTGATAAGTGCAAGGGTATATTAGGAATCCAAAAAAATAAAAATGATACGTTTACACGATAATAAAAAAAATGTTGCATTGACATAATTCCTAAATAAAAAATATATCGGCTTGGTGTATTAGTCCTTCGGGAAGGATTGTGAAATAATTTTACTTCGAAGAAACTATAAAATATTGATTTTTTTTACTTCATGCTCTAATATTATATATAGTCATTGATATAAATAATGACTTCATTTTCTATAAAATAGCATCAGTGAAAAAAATATTTCTTTTGCCTTCGTTTTTTTTTTTTGAGAAACAAACTGTATCATAATTTCCTTTTCTCTTTAACATGATGTTATTACATAAAAAATTTGGACCAGTAATATATGACTGAACAATAAAAAAAGAAGACAATACTCCACTGCTCAAAATTCACATAATGAAGTTAAAGGTGATCTTTCGCCCAAAAAAGATAAAATGTGCTATTTGTTGAAATATTTTCCATGCATATATATTATATGCTTTCTGATTAATCAAAAGTTGCACATCTTTTATCAGTCATATCTTGGTTGATTGACGAAGGATACAAACCGCAATTAATTGTTGGTTCAAGTTTCTTAGAAGATACATAAAGTTTCCACTGAGATTATCGCATTTTAACTTCTTTTTAATTATGATATCTTTGATCATACCAAAAAAAATTAAGTCCTAACAATATTATAAATATAGTTGGATATCTTCTGAATTTAAAATAAATATAAAATAGAGCAAATTTTAGTTCATGATTTATCTATGAATAATGACCATATATAAATTATTAAAATAATGACCAGTGTTCATTGACTCGTGGTGATAATGAAGTGTGTTTTCTTTTTCCGATCAAGACCCACCGGTTCATCGGTGTTCAAAATTGTTAACACTTGATTAATTTCGATGTTCTAATGAAAATTATATAAATAAATCCTGATCAAAATAATGACTCTAAAATCAAACTAAGGATTACTAATACCAGTGATCCTAGGACATGCTCTACTATTCGGTTGTGCAAATCATCCTTGCTTAAGTGTGTTTATTAATTATCATCTTATTTTGCAACCACAAGGTCATGGCAAGTGAAATTTTCATTCATTACCTGATGCTAACTCATGTCTCATTGCCATTATTTTTTGTGTACTCTTCTGTCACATTACAAAGTAAGGAGTCCCCAAATGTTCCCATACCAACCACATCATCAATGTGCTCCAACTTCTTTGCTAATTAAGCCCCATTCACATGTTCATGCATGCCCCATAACACCTGAGGGAGGGACATGCAGGCCAGGGACTGCTTTGAAGAAAGCTGGTCAAGATGAACTCCCAGTAGACTTGCATGGAAAACAATTAGGTCATGCGTCAAGGTGCAAGAACGAAAAGGACCTTAAAGAAAAAACTTTGTTTCAAATGGAGACAACCTTTCTTAAATCCATGGCCCATATCAATGTCTGGAAAAAAAATATTTTATCACAATATTTGTTGATTTCTTTTATGTATCCAGATATATATTCAATCAGTTAATTTTAACAGATTCATTTCAATCGACCAAATGATAAAATATAATCACATGTACGAGTAATCAAAAGTTTCTTTCTAAAATTTATTAGCACAATCAGTTTATTGTGTTGATAAATGCATATGTTTAACCATGTATACGACTAAGTAATTTAATGGACGTTCAAATCCTTTATATATATATATATATATATATATATATATATATATATATATATATATATATATATGTATATGGACAATCATATTAATATGATAATCACGCATGCAATCAATCTACGTTCTATCTAGCTTAATGATACACACGACATTTGCGTACTTCACACATTCGTTATTTTTTCGGAAACAAATCAATGAATGCTTAATTGAAGCACACACATTTTTTTATGTTTTCAATCTATTGTGTATAAATGTTAAAAATATAAAATCAATTATCGTTATTTTTTTTAATAACTTAAGTTGTTAAAAAATTTTGATTAATAAAAAATCGAGTTTAAATTTTGTTAAACTTTTATTAAAAAATTTTTTGTTGTCCACATAATGAGACGGACTAAATCAAAATTGTCACTGGTCCACCCACGAAGAGAAATATTAAAGTTATAAAATCAAGACTTAAATTTTAAAAAAATTGGTTAGGATAACAAATATAATAAGCATTTTGCAATAAAGGAATCCATCTACCTTGACTATGTTTTCACTTTTGAATCTTCACCAATTTTAGGGTCTAAAACTTTTACATCGCTAACGTAGTAATTCTTGTAATTTCAGTGTCGCATGATCCTCGAGCATTAATTATCACGCGTGGACGGCCAAAAAACAAGGAAAGAAAAGAACCGATCACTTTTCTATTCATTAATCTCTTGATTCAGGTTACATGGAGTTGTTATTTAATTACTTTCTTAACGAGCCCCATATCACAATCAAGAGACATATCTCCAAAATTTAGGGACAAGGAAATGCATGCTCGATACCTCATATCATTCAATGCGACAAAAATCATATATATATATATATATATATATATATATAGCATATATATACATGTATGCATATGCACGTTGGGTTCACATAAAGTTTATTGTCTGAAAATTGTTAATTATTAACCATGCATATAATTAAGTACAATTAATTAAAATGTGACCCATGACCATGTGCGGCGACATGCCGCATTTTTAGTCGGAGGAACAACCGACCCGGCATGACGACATATGCAGAGGGTGTCCAGATTTATATATAAGTGGCACTAAAAACCTTATCTATAGTTAACTGAGATATCATATTTATGATATTATAATATTTTCTGCAATTAGTGGAACATTTCCTATATAATATATATTAAAGAGGGCGCTATTATTATTAATATTTTCGATCGACCTATTGTACATATTATTATTCATCAAATTATTATATACTGTAGCATATAAACTATTCATTTTACCCATACATTTATAGTATATACGTGAGAATTAAATTTGATTGGCATAATTAGTTAATAGAATTGCATTTGATCGAGGTTAGAGTCATTAGTTTCAGTGGAATTTATCGTTTTTAGATATTTTCATTCTAATATTGAATTAATTAGATGTTAATTATGGTTAGAAAAATTTTTTGCTTGAGATGGCGAGAGGAGGGACAGCGAGGTGTGTGAAGGCAACCTTTGTCTTGGTAAATACCAACCGAAGTCACACCAAGTGGAGCCGTTGCCTCCTGAAGAAGTTGTAATATATACATACATATATATATACACGGGGAGAAGAAAGATGCAAACAACTCAATTAATTGTAGGCATGCTAGTTTTGTTGGTATGCTCAAAGACAAGGTGAGAGTTCCCCATAATGGCATGTCACCAGATATATCGGAACTAGTTAAATGACCAAATTGATCATATTATTTATAATATATATGATGACAACTATATGCACGGCAGTCAGAACCAGCGTCATGTCTATATCTTGTAAATTGCAACCAAATTAAAAGGATGCTTATTTAATTCAGTCAGAAGCTCGATCTCGCCTAGAAATTTCTCCAATATTGCATGCAGTTCAACACTTACCCTCTCTTTGGTATTATTAACGATTTAATAAATAAATAACAGTTTGATAATGAATAATAATTTAATTAACAGATAACGAATAATGATTAATATTTAGAAATTTTAATAAATAAATGTTTGATAAAATTAACTATAAAATTAGCCGACGAATATAAAATAATATAATTTGAAATACGATGAATTATTTAATTTAAGCACTATATAAATTCTATTATAATATTATAAATAAATTATTTATATATCAATTAAATAAAATAAAATATCACAATTATTTTTTTTGTTAAAATATATAAAAATTTATATTGACAATAAATTATATATAGTGCACACATGATATAAAAATATTATTTATTAAATTACTTTTTTATTCATTATTAATATATAAATAATTTGTAACTAAGTAGACATGAATATAAAGAAAAATATAGTTAAATGGTCATAAAATAAAAAAGAGAAAATAATAAGTAAGTTGAAAAATAAATAATACATTTGAATAAGAGTAAAATTATAAAAAATTATAAATCGCTAAACGTTAGTAGAAGTAGCTTTTCAATATTTTCATATAAAATGTTAAACAATTTTTATTTTTATCATCTACGAAGAAAATCAAGTTTTGCAAATAAAAAATAAAAAAGAGCATAATGTTTAAAAGTAAAGTTGCTAAAGCCCCATTTACTATTGATTTTAGCGCTGATTCCCAGAGTTCAAATTGAATTAAAGTCCTAATTATAAAATGTCAGATAATAGAACGGCTACTTTATGCCATTAATTAATTACTTACCATGCATATATCTAAACTTAAGCATTTCATCGTTATTAGGCAGGGCTGTAAGCTTTGTAGGTACATTAATTCTTATATATATATATATATATATATATATATATATATATATATATATATATATATATAAAGACATATAAAACACGCATTTCCCAATTTATATAAACCAAGATCACAATTCTTATATACACGTCATTGCCTTATTATATAAGATTCCTGATCGATCAATCAATCGGATATCATCTCATTAATTTGGGGTGCCAATATTCACAATATATATATGGCTTATATCAGTCGTTGTTATCATACATGTAATTTTCTAACTAGGAAACATCACTTGTTCAACAACTCGTAAACTTCTTTATGATGACATGAACGGATGCTTACCAATAATATTAATTAAGTTGTCGGCTGGTTCTCGTTTAAGCCACAGGCACCGAGCTGAGTCCCAAAGATGGAAAGGAAATGATGAACTAGCGAGCGCGTATGATAAGATAATAATACATATATAGCACGTACATGATAACAGCATACACATGATGCCATCTTCATGTGTGTGTCACTGCACATAATTGCACGATATATTGATCAATCATGCAAGGCCTCTCTCGCCGATGGGAGTGAAGAAGGAAGCTGAAAAGAAAGAAGAAGGCAGGGGGTGGGGTGGGGTGGAGCGAGAGAGAGAGATGAGAGGGAAAGGGAGGGGACAGGTCCACACCAAGGTTGACGGGGGCGACAGTGGCAACACATCCTTGTGTCACCTCTGATCCTTGGCACTCTTCCCCTCTCCTTGATAGTTATATTAGTAGCCAACATGCATCAGTTGATAAAGATGGCACAGATCTGAAGAGAATCTACAGTCCACCCTGTCGGTTGCCCTCTTGTACGTAGTACCGTGGTGCATACACTTTGAGGAAGAACAGCAGCTGCATGTTGAGAGTATTGATTTTGTAATTAAACAAAGCGTGGAATGCAGGTGATCAGAAGAGCCACCCACTGGTCCATTACTATTTGTCTGTATGTGTGTGTATATATATATATACACACACATGTAATATTTCAATTTTAAGAAATATTCCTGATGTTATTTGATCGGTTTGTTTAATCATTTTATGCTCCATGGATCAGAAGGTTAACCTTCTGATATGGATGAAGTAAAAAACTTAAACGTGTGATGAATCGATTGATACATAGGTGAAACTTTATTAGTTATCTCGGTTTCCCTTTTTATATGTTCATCAGCTCATCCTAAGGTGGTCGTGAGATGGGACCCGAACTTCTAAACCTTTTTCTATCTATTGTCCAACTTTAAATAATAGAGAGTTTTGACGTCCCCAATTATTTTGGAAAAGATGAAAAAGAAGAGTTTCAAAATCCAAATAGTGACAGAGACTTCGATTTCTCACAATTTGGAACCCGATTTTTTTTTCAATTATCATCATACTGTTTAAAATCATTGAATAGAAAGTTGAACAATTATCGACCCCCACTAATTTGTCATGACAATGAAAAATGGCCCACCAATGGTCTCAAAATTATCAAGTTGATTTTATTTTTAATTTTTACATTATACAAATAATAGCATCTTCTATCTAAAAAGAAATAAATAAGAAAAGTATTCATCTGTTAATTGTTAATGATATGTCTTCTTCTTTTCTCCATATTTCTTTTTCACTTTACGAAAAAGAACATGGGACATAGAGAAAGAGACGAAGGGTGACCACGCCATGCATGGCACAGTCAAAACGGCCAACGCTCGGCAATACAAAAGGGATAGTCGCGGGCTCACGTTTGATGACAACTTCGCTTTCTTTTCTCCCTTTTTTTTATTTTTTGCTCAATTGTTAAGACTTTTAATAAAAATGTTCTGTATGGCGAATGCAAACAGACGAGCAAAACACTGTAACCGGAAAAAGAGGAGCAACATTGGCATAATCCATTTCAATTGAGTAGGAAATAACTTGTCCATTCATCCTTTTAACCCTTTCTTTTGGGGGTCTGTGTGTGTGAGAGAGAAAGAGAGGGATTGTTTAAAACTGTAGATATATAGCTTTTAGTAATAACAAGTTAAAATATGAATATATTGCACCGAGGTTTGACATTATTTATGAATGTTAACTGAGAAGACCAGACAGTTCCATCTGAAATCCACCTTGTAGAAGAGAGATTGCATTACAGTGAAGCCTAAAACCAAAAATCAGACGTGACGCAGAGTTAAAGGAAGTTGGAGAGAGAATTATGTTCTCGATTTGGAGAGCGATCATAGAGAATTCCAACCTTCCTAGCAAAGTGAAACCGAATACAGGAAAAGAAAAGGTAAAATTAAAAATAAAAGATAAAACAAAAGGCCCGTCCAAATCTAATCCAACAGCCCTTGTCGCCAGGGCCCACAAGCTTGACGGGCATTAGCGTCCAACAACACCTTTCCCCCTTTTATATCAATCCAAGGTCACACAATAATGCCTTTACATGCGCAAGATTATATGTTCAAAACTTTCAATTAATCGTAATAAACACTACTGGCTCAACAAATGTCTGCAATATTTTAATAGTTTAAAATAATTACTTACATCCAGAAACAGGGAAGTCAAGAAGACAGGGTTTAATGGAAGGTAGATTATACTGTTTATGCCGCAAGTTGCTTGTACTGGTCCACGAACACAAATTGCTGGTACTGGGTTTACATGAGTCGGCTCCAACTTTACAGGAAGCCAGTGATATCATCTAATTTACCTGCTGCTCGAGCACATATTAAAAATCTTCTAATCAATCTCCTCTTCGGTAAGCCAGTAATACTCCGCAGATGCCGTCCTCTCAATCCTAACATAACAAATTAGCACGAAATAAGGCACTATTCATCATCCATTAACATGACTTTCCACAAAGATGGGATCGGAACCAGGACCATGAAAAGGGCCTTTGTTGTGAGGCACACATGTTTTCAAGGTCGAACGAACATTTCAACTTGTCATACACGGATAGAATCATAGAAGGGGTATTGTTGATCCATATCTCAAAGATGGCTCCACTATGCCAAAGGATTATAGAGTTTATATTTTATTTTAAATGTCCACGCGGTGGACTAGGGGATGGATCATTATCTTGAGCGTGATAAGCTGCAAGTGTATGTAGTTTATTTTGTTCAAACCTGCCTAGCTCAAACCAATATATGAGATGTTGACATACAAGCTTCAACTGGACTTAAAATCGGATGCTGATGATATCCAGGCTCAGCTGGACTAAACCTCAATGAACAGATTTATCATAAATTTCAACAGAACCAAGAAAAAGTGCTTATAATTTGATTCTGAATTCAATTGCATATAGTTCATGCAGAAGAAAAAGAACATCAATATAGGTGATGGATCTTAAGGTTCTTTAGTACACATACAACTATGAAATTGAAGGTTTGTAAATATGAAAGCATATATAATGACTTGTTAAAGTGGAAAAGTGGGAAATTGGCAGGAGAAATAACTCAGTGTCCCAATGAAATATTTGTTTTTTTTTTCTTCGAGTGGATCCGGAGGAAAATGAAGGAAAAAGATTTGACTGCTAATCCTTATGAATGTAATCTATCAAGTTGCTTTATAAGCTTTGTTAGACTTCACAAAGAGTTTCCTTTCTTCCTGATTATTACCGCAAGGGCAACTAATATGTACTAGTATTCTTTTCTATTTTGACATCATGTACTAGGAAATCAGGAAAAGGATCCACAAAACACAAATAAAATTTGTTAGTGGGTTTAAGAGAATATGTAGTCAAAGACCACAGAGACGAGACATAATAAAGAATATTACTGCAAAAAAACTGTTAGATAAATTTTCCATACCTGAATACAAGATGAATTCAGTGCTTTCCTTGCCTTCTACTCACGATCAAAAGCTTTTGGCTAGGAGACACATGGTCATCCTGTGCACATGAATCACACAAAAATCTGAAACGTTTGTAAGTAGTCCTCCATTTACAGTATGGAAACCAAGTACATTAGATTTCCTTCACCAAAAAAGGCATTAGATCCTTCTTTAAAAAAAGACATTAGATATAATGTAGGATTATGCTATGATAAGAAGTGCATTTCGCATATAATTTAACATATTAATATTTGGTCGATTTGTTGGTTATATCCTGAGCACAGAAATCACAAGAAGTATGAAAACAAATATTTTTACAGGTAATTGTGATTAACTAAGAGCACATTCCATAAAAGAGATTAATATGGTATTGAATTACGCTAGCATGATAAAGAGTCCATTTTTCACATTGGATAAAATAAAGGCATTGGGTTTGATTTATCAGTTATGTCCGCAGTACCCATCCAATCACATGACAGCCTATATACCATTCTCTTCATTTTTTTTCTCTGACAATCACTTCTAAACAAACTGCTCAGTACAAACTATTCTGAAGAGGAGCTTAGTTTGAACTTTGACCAATTAAATGCCGCCACATCATCCAATGCAATAGGTGAGTTTTTTTATTCTTCCTGGCTCTTAACAATGCATCTAAAGAATACCGGTAAACCTCAAAAAGTAGGCTTGTGAACTAATGATGATATGGTGCACTAAGTTGAGAAGGGGATTCAGATATTTGTCAACATCCCATGGATATATCTAAATTATTTCTTGAAAACTGCACTCATCAGATGATATTTACCTTATACAGAGAAGCTGCAGATTCAGACCGCATTATTTGATTGGGAACATGACCAAGGGATTGGAAGGTGTCCAACGCATCCAAAGTAAGTTCCCAACCACAGTGGGCTTCAAAACTGTCCACACTAGAACCAACATCACTATTACAACCGGCAGCGGCGACATTGCTGTTTACCCATGGGCAATAGCTGTAGTGATGCTTAATAGGGTCAAATTCTCCAACTCCCCCTAGGTATTCATTTTCCCCATTTGCATTGCCTGTAAGACAAATAGATAATCTTATTTTTTTATAAATAGGTATCTTAATTATGGACACTGATTAAAGATTAAAAATAAGCCACATGAAATCTTGCAAGTGCACATTTAATCTTACCACACAAAAACTGTGGATACCAATAGTAGCATTCCTCTTCTCAGAAAAAAGAAAATGGTAGCAGCCATGTGCTAGAAAAAGATGTGTACAACAAAAATGGAAATATGATTTACAGCAGCATTGCATTGTGATGTCAACAAAATTCTTTTCATCGCCTCTAGTATGCAAAGGCTTTGTTGTTGTTGTTGTTGCCTCCAGTATGCAAAGGAAATATGATTGAGAATTGACTGATATATGCACTCAACAACAACAACAAAGCCTTGTCCCACTAGGTGGGGTCGGCTACATGGATCATACGACGTCATTCGTTGATCCATGTTCATGCGATTCGACAAGATTTTACGCTGGCTGTCGGGGCCTAACACAACCCTCCTCCTTTATCCGGGCTTGGGACCGACTGATATATGCACTCAAATTGGAAAATTCATTAGGGTCCATTTGGTTTAGAAAATAAATTTCATTTCACAGGCTTTTTCTATTTTATTTTTAAATTTTACTTTTTTCCTTTAGAAACTTGGTTTCAAATTTCATTTCTTGTTTTGTTTTCAGAAATCTAAAGTAAGAAAACGTGTTTAATTTTGTAAAGAAGAGAAAAAGTGGAGATAGAAAGAAGAAATGTAAAGAAAAGAGGCGAGAATCAGGAAAGGTAAGAGGTAAGAGAAGATAAGGGTGAAAAATAAGAGAAGGAAATAAGACAAGAAAGTAAAAAGAAGAAAAAGGAAACACATAAAGAGAGAAAGAAAATAAGAGCGAGGAAAGGAAAAGAGAATATAGGAAGAAGAGGAAGAAATGATAAAAGAGAAAGAGAGAAATTAGGAGACAATGGAGAAAACACAAAGAATACTGTGAGAGGAGAGAGTTTTTTTATAGTTTTCATAATTTAGTAATTTATTTAATGTGCTAAAAAGTAAGATATCCTTAAAAAGAAACGAAAACACGTTTTTTATTTATATTTTCTTAAAATTGAAGGAAATGAATTATACTACCATATTGTCGAATCTCATGAATATGGATCAACGAATATATTGTGCGGAATGACGTCGTATGATCCATGTAGCCGACCTCACCTAGTGGGATAAGGCTTTGTTGTTGTTGTTGTATTGTTTCAGCTGTCATTTCAAAGAAAATGAAAAAAAGAACACTCAAACTAAACAGGCACAAGACTCATAATATCTTTTCCAACGTTGATCTCAATGGGCCAGCTGAGAAGAAAATAAGGAATTCATAGTGAAGTGAAATGACAAGACAACACATAAAAAAAGGGATCAAGTTGAATCACTAGAATCTATAGAAGCTAAAAAACTAAATGTCTCGTGAACCTGTAAGATCATAATAATGAAAAAGTATACCCAAAATGTCCACAGCGCACTAGAGAAAGTTAGGCCATTAAGGCACTACAGAACGCACTAGTAAGATATAGAATACACGAAGACAGCAAGAGTAAATTAGTATGAAATATTGAAACAATAAAACAGAGATATAGAAAAAAGAAACTGAAATGCCAACCTGTTCCATTCCCTGCCTTGCCTATCTGTGTCACCTCTTCCTTTGATCCTTCGTATGTTGAGCAAATTACTGCATTGCAAGAAAGTGAAGGATGGACATCATGACCCAAAGCATGACTAACCTTCTCGCCACTTTCCATTGAATCAGCTTTTGTTGAACCATAAACTTTTGAACCACTATCAGCCCTTCCAACAGAAGGGGACATCATTTCTTGGCTTTCACCATGAGGATCAGCTCTGGTAACTTCGGGGACAGACTCATCCATAACTCCAGGTCCTGGAGCTGACTCACCAGTTTGGCCAACATTTTCAGTGACTTCAGCGACTGGCTCTGCATCACCTTCGACACTGTCAGCTCTGTGCACGGATACATCAACCCCATGCATTTCAGCTTCATGACTAGCACCCATTCCAACACTTCCTCCACTAACTCCCAAACTAAGCCTATCCCTGGCATAACCGGTAACAGTTTCTGCATTGACCAACTCCTCTCCATCATTTATGCTGCTACCTCCCATTTCTCTGGCAACACTCCCCCCAGCAGCTTGCACATAAGTACTTTGTTGCGCTTGGTTACTAAAATTGGAATCTAGTGCATCATTCATGTCTAGGTTCCTGGGTATGCTTGGAGATGGAAAACTAATATCACCTACATCTCCTGGATAATTTTCAACACTTTCCATAGAATCTTCCTCTGGACTACAGACTGTATCCATTGCAATCACGGAGGATGCCCTTGCAGAATCTCTCGTTGATGGAAAACCAACTCCTACATCGCTTTCTTCTTTAAAGGAATCAACCCTATTGACATCAATATCGATGTCAAAACATAAACTACGGCTAGGACCAGCACCAGAGGAGTCCATCCTATGTGATGTAGGGTAGCAGTCAAATATATCAAAACCACGAGCGCGTTTGCATGGGCCGTCTGAATCCTGAGTACCATCATCAACTTCATCTGCATCACGATCAATGACAGTTCCTTCTATACTATCAGCACGCTGAATCCGATCATGTGGCCTATCAACAGTGCTCCCACCTTCCTCCAAGCTGCGTTTCCTAGTGCTTGGACCTCGTGATTCATATGACGTTGCCCGATCACCAACCTCACTTCCAGTAGGCTGGCCAATGATTAAATCTCTCCCCATTCCCCCATTATCGAAGTGTTCAGATGCTGCTGGTATTGCAAATTGCGTCGATGGCAATCCTCCAGCCATTGTGAGATTTAAATCTACACCAGCATTGGATTGTGTCCTCCGATCTTCATTTGTTGCTGCTTCATCACGGCCCTCCATCTGTTCCCTCTCTGTTACCTCTGTAGCAACATATCCATTGATCCCACTGGCAGCACTCACTCCTCGTGTAGTTAGCAACTTTCTGCCAGTATCAGGTGCATCAAACCGAGCAGGGCGTGGTACTGTACGGAAATCCCAAATTCTGACAGTAGCTCCACATAAGCTGCAATCCAACAAGGGACACCGCATACCGCTCCTCATTTCTTCTATAAGGGATTTCACTTTGCTTTTGTCCTTTCCAGAAGCAGATAATTTGCTCTTACTAGGTCCATGAAAGTCAGATTGATCACATTCATCTTTAGTAGGGACAATTGAACATGCATTTTTAGCAGATTCAGCTGAATTTTCTTCACAATCTTGAACATTTGGAAGCCATCTAGGCTCCCAACCACAAAGACTTATAAGTTTCTGTGCCTAATCAATTTCAATAAATAAAAACAGAAATCAGAGAAAGACGAAGTACCTAGACGTTATAATGGCAAACTAATAAAATCAGAAATAATCAAGTGATAACATACATAATCATAATTACAGAAGGGATGCTCTCGAGAAAGTTTTGTTCCTGGTGTGCTCTCCGCTTTAAATAATTCACCAGAAGAAAGTGTCTGAGAAAGAAAGCGATCAATTTCTTGGCTCCTTGTAAGTTGCATAGTCTCCACAGTTGATGAAGCTATCACTGGAAGAGACAGGAACTGCAAGAGACTATCCCAGCGATCTTTATAACCTCCAATGAGCGCTGATGCAATATTTGGAGGAAACTGTACCAGGCTGTCAGCACAGCAGTTGCCTTTCCAAGGACAATCAACTTTATGGCCTGCATCAAGCTGCTCTGCAAATGCTTCTACAGCTTGATCAACAAGAGGACACACAATGGGCTAATTATTACAAAGAAAACTATATAATGAAATCATTAGTAATGATAGGAAGGAACATGGAGGCACAGATCCTATTATATTTTAAGATAATAATTATATTATAAGTAATGTCATATAGAAACTCACTTCAAACCACTTAGAATTGAAGAATTATACACCCCAACCTTAAATGAATACAAGACTAAATCTAATTCCATCCTTGAGTGTAGTAACAAAAAAGACTATGAATTTTCCAAAAACCCATGAATAATATATACAACAGATAGCATGAATTCTGATACATTAAAGTAGCAAACAAAAACAATGTCAACACCAATTTAGTAATTCAATTTGATGACCTTTCACAATTCTGAAAATATTGATCCACAGGACCACAATCAGCAAGAGAAGAGGCATGTAATTCAGATAAGTAGATAGATGGTGAAGCGTGCTAGATACTACCTTCAGCAGGTTTACTTGTTGCTAGTGAAGAAAAGGTCAGATGCAAGCCACAGGACACACATTCAATTATGTCTTTGTCAATACTCATCCAGCCATGACGTGCACAGGATAGAGAACTTGCTCCCTACAGGTTTTAACATCTCCAAAATTCTTAGATCATGGAACAAAACCAGAATAGGAAGCCTCTTCTTATATAGCTGAAAAAGATGTATGATAAATTCATTTGAGCAAACTAGAAACAAACAGAAAATGGTATGGTTTAAAATCTTTTATTCACAACTTGCCCCCTTCTTATATCAATAAACAATAAAACCAGAATAGTACACATTGTGAAAACTTAGTAGAAAAGGATATATGATTAGCTCATTTGAGCAAAACTAGAAACAAAAAATATGCTGCTGTCTGCAGATCTATGTTCACAACTTGCTCCCCAATGTTCTAACATCCTGAAAATTCTTGGATCATTGACTGAAAAAACAAGAATGGTAAACATCTGAATTCTTTCCTTTTCTTTTTTTTCTTTTTTTGAGGAAGGACATCTTGGAATTGTAGAAAAAAAGTGTCAATGAATATTTGCTCACAACATGCTCCCTATAGGTTCTAACATCCTGAAAACACCTAGATCAATGATGAACAATAACAAGCTGGAATTATAGTAGAAAAATATGTATGCATAATATTTCAAGAAAGCTAGAAACAACAGAAATGATGTTGTTTACAAATCTTTTGCTCACAGGACTGACACATAAAAAAAAGATTTCACTTGTTGAAATGATGTAGGAAAGTATCCGAAAGACAATCATCAATTAAAATTACAAAAGTACTCATCACATGGATAATATTAGACCCCATTTTTTCCTTAGTATTCTTCTTCACTTAATGTTTGTTTTCAATGTTTAGGAAATTGGAAAAACTATTGGCAGAGAAGTGTACTCTATTTCCATAAAATGAACAACGATGTCAAAGATGAACAAGGCGACAAGGAAATTTCTAAAATTAAGTATGCTGCAAAACATAGTATGGAAAAAACCAGAATTACAATTTACAACTACAAAAAACCTAAAAACTATTACAATGCACAAACAGGAACAAAAGGATGAACAACCTTTGGCTTGGCAGACCAATTTGAAGGCTTGAATGTGGCTAGTCGCCTAAGTAGATCCCCCCTTTCCCATGGCCTGCATGTAGAATCAGATGATCCCAGAGTAGAACCACCAGCATTGGTGCTCAAAGAAGCATGAAGTGGTTGCTGAAAAGAAGATGCTTTTGAACCCTGTGCACTTCCAAGCCAATCTATACTGGTTACATTTGTTGGAGCAGCAGGTGAGGACGCCCCAGCAGAACTGAGAAGAAATAATATCTCAGTCTAATTGCCATGAAAAAACTCTTGATAATTTAAACACAAACATGGTTTGCTTCAACCAGAGGAATAAGTTGTTGCAATTTCACCAAGAATTAGGACATATAGTATCATTCTAGTTTGACCAACTTAAAAACACGAGAAAGTTAGCTTAAATATAGGAAGAAAACTGGTCACTGTAAAAGAATTAGCAAGTCCTTCAAATCATATTCGAGATAGGTTTCTTATTTTGATGGAAGACCAAATACATTTTATTAACAGTATTTGTTGTGTTTGATACTCTATATGCCACATAAGGGAGATCTTACATTAATCAAAAGGAAACCACTTATCTTTCTTAGGGAGGAAGCAACTGAGCATATCAACACAAAAAAAAAGCAGGCAACTTCTGGCTGAACATCCAAGTTATTTTTACATGTTATAGACTCCTCCTTGAGATAGAAATCTGTTGGGAATAGAACCCGAGGATCGATGAACAATCAAAACAACGAAAGAAAGAGAAGATGAACAAGAGATTTAACGTGGTAAAATCTTTTTTATCAATGTGAACAAGAGAAACATTTGCGGGCAAAGTAGGCCGCCGCAGAAGAACTTACTATGAGCAAAAGAGAATGCATCATGATAAAACCTTAACCCTTATATATAAAGGTCCATGCCGTGGGGGGCTTCGGGCTATGGGAATACCGTGGCCCCCGCACCCGGCCCAAGTCCTCCGCTTTCGTCCTCATTTTTTCTTTTTTCTCTTTTTCTTTCCTTCATAATTTTGGGTACAGGGTACATAATTCAAGGCACCTCAACAGAAACATACATAATGAAGGGTTTAAATCAAGCTGAAAAATGAAATCCTCTCACATAGACCAAATGAAGCAATACACTTGCAATCAAATTCCCTTACAACTTGACTTCCAAATTATGAATATAGTCATCAACATTATAAATAGCTACACCTACGTTAGACAAAAAAATTAAAGATAAATTATGTGAGACTATACAATCAAAACCACAAATTCATCTCAGCAACATCTATCCACACTCAAATAGCTTCGGAGTCCCCAACATACTCACGGCTGCAAATCAAAGCTAAATTAGACAGCTGATTCAGAACCTAGGATCTCAGGATCATGATCTGCTGATTTGTTTTAGGCATGGGATGACTCATGAGCAATGGTAACACAAATAAGATTAATCATTCAGCAGGAAGATTCCAATAGATGCGGCGTATCAGTTGAACCCACTTCATTTCCAATCAAGACTCGACCACAAATTCATATTCAAAAAATAAATGCACTCCCACCAATTTGAAATATAGAAGAGCTCTCAAAACGGCAAGTTTTTAAGGCAGTTAATGACAGCAGAAGGCATCAGACAGTAAACGCATGGACCTACTCCGTTACCATTTCCAAATTAGCCCCATTTTAGCGACACCGACGCGAGAAGTCGGGGTTTTGTCTTCTCATCCGGAAACCGCGACGGCTCTCAAGCGCGGCCAAAAGTCGCCCGGATGCATAAAAAACTAGGGTTTAAACACCAAATCCGCTTAAGTTAGGACATTTCGACGCTCACAGAGATCGCAAACAACATAAACCCAATTAAACTCAAAGGGAAGGATAATTGAACAAAACCTCGCCCAAAAATCACACAGAGAACCCTAGAGAGCATGAGAAGAGGGGGAAGGAAAGGTCCAGCGAGAGTCCAACCACCTGGCGGCCGGAGTCGGAGGGGGAGAAGAAGACCTCGCGATCATCATTGCATCCGCCGTCCCAGAGCTCCTCACCTCCTCCCTCATGATGTCGCCCTTCCTCGGCTCGCTGTCGCAGTCGGAGAAAAGAAGTAAAGAACGGTGAAGCCCCCGCGGGGAGCTCGACGCAGCCGCCCTTTTATATGAAAGCAGCGAGCACCGAGGCGCTCTCGGTGCTCGCGCTCGCTAAAATACGCCCCGAGTCAAATCGACCATCGGATCGATGGGGTTCTGAAATCTTGGTCGTTGATATTATTCGCATATCTCGAATGACTACGTCGATTGATTGGATCCCGACGAAAACCCGATAAGTAGCATCCGACGCAAATGGATCGTGACTTGGTTCCTTGAGTTCCACCGTGGAAGGGAAACCCATTAACCCGTTAGTGGTGGAGGCAAAACTTTGTACATTGTATAATTTATTATAATTGGTTTCATGATTATTTTTATGACACTACCTGCTATTTTCTTTCAAATTATTGATTTAAGAATTTAATGGGACTCCTACCAACGCCTCCTATCCACTCTCTTGGTCGTCAGATCTAATAGGATGATTGAGGTTATTAGGCGTGATTCACAATTAAAAGTTCTTTAAACTTAGTATTCAATCAAAGGTACCCTACTTGTCATGCTTTCTTCCCATTTGCCCGAATTGTAATGCCATAACTCCATCATCAATGCTTGTGCATCACATCGTCGCTTACTCACGTGTGTCACGGGGCGTTTCCTGTGACACGAAACATGAAGCCTCGCGGCACCAGTGCCGCTCAACTTATAGCCCTCGTCCGCTTAGCGTCGAAAACATGGAATACATGCAGCCACCCCGCACTGCGTAATATTGCGGAGTACCAAGTTATCCGTCCTTAGGGCATTTATCTTGTAAGGCCGTCCTTATGAATGGCCAAGTAGGTGACGTTCCCGTATGGTACGTCTTTTGCATCTTCAATATGTAACAAGACCCCTATACCTACGGTACACTGGGAGAAGTTCACTAGTGCCTTCCGAGGCCCAATTGTATGTTATGTTTCATCATATTTAATACAAGTAAGCTTTCCTTTAATTCTAGTGTCATGGCCTTGAGCGTGGGGTGGCAACCCACATCGGTGTCCATTCGTGGCGTCCCGTGGTCCCTTCGTCGCCCCTTTGGACTTTAAGTGCCCAAGCGCCTACATTAGTGCCGCAACGCGCTAATGCCACGGTCTCGTGACGAGTAGTCCAACACTCTAGTCATATCCGTGATTGAATGCCTATAAGAGGGACTCTCGACATAGTCGTCTCGACCATAAAACTTCCGCTGCAAACTCAAAACAGGCTTGGCTAGGTGTCTATCCGCCTAGTCGCCGCACGTGGTCTAGTGTCCGAGAATGACCCCGTGACAAGTGGTATCAGAGCAGTTCGTCCTGCTCGGATTACCCAGTGACGATGACTCGCTTGTGTCGTCGCAACGTGCCCTGGCGTAGGAGATGTGCTTCCGCTCAAATATTCCATCACGCCCAGGCGCACTGGTACCACGATCTTTGATCGTGGATGCCAACGAGGAAGGCATGGCAAGCCTCCTCGCCGCACGCCCAGTCGTGCCCCGCAGCATGTTCCTCATACACCCGTGTCGTGTCAAGGAACGTCCGTCACGCATCATGATGGCGGATTGATCGTCCCGCCTAACCGGGACGGTCATGCGTCGCTCACTCGAGCAGATCAACCACCCCAGGTATACAGTCGGGAATCCTGAAGTGTCGCGCTGCGTCAAAGAGTGGCCATATGCTCCGCATGATGGTCTTGCGCTGCTCATATCATGAGATCGCTTACACGAGCGTCGTGTAACTCGGAGGACCCGTGTCACATTCAGGGACTGTCGGTCATGCACTATCATGATGACCTGGCGCTGCTCGGTATTTTGTGACGTCGCATCGCATGCCCAATCATGCAACGTGAAGTGCACAACCGTTTCACGGGAGAAGTTGGCTTAAAGACAAATATCAAGGTTCACGGTCTCTTTTCGGCCAAAGAATATCATCCTTTCGGCCAAGGAGCATCAATCACAAGCGTCTTGTCGTGTCGCAGCATTGCCTGTCACGCCACGATGACTTTCAGGAATGGAGCAAAGCGTTGATTACTTGCAAACACTCGTGGACGAGCTGTCAGTCTTGCCTGCCTCGTCAAGTGTCGCCCCGCAAGCGGCGTGATGCCATCCATCGAGGAGTGGGACGAACCTGATACATGCCAACGCAAATCGACGCCTCAACTCAGCGACCAATTTGGCAAATGGTCTGAGCGTCGAGCATCGGCGAACCTTGGCATGCTGCTGTCAAGCGTTCTGCCGCCAACCGAAGGAAGGAGTGCCCTTTCCTTTCGGACATCGCCTCGAGTAATCGAAGCGGCCTCCAAGGATCGCAATGCGAAGGTTTTGAAGGACACATTGGCGATGTCGTCCCTTCGAATGGATATGGAGGTAATGTTGGGAGCCCATGCCACGAGTTCATCAACTGCAGTCCGCTTACCTAAGCGGAGCGTCTTCACAAGCATCCGCACGGATCAGTGAAGGCCCGGAACGGCTACTCTTTCGTAAGGGTCAAGCCACCCGGTGGACGAGTATGTCAAAGGTGCATGATCTAGGATGACAAGCACAGTGACATTACTTTGTCCAAGGTGCGAACGAACGAGCATCTAAGGTGCATCCTCTTCGTGAACGAGCACAACGATCTCGCCCCGTCCATACCCCAAAGGGATTGTCAAAGCTTCAAAGAAGGTCACAGGATCGGAAGAAGGCATATCCCAAGAACCCTGCAAGATGTGGCAAACTCAGGATGGCGTTGTCATCGCGACAATGTAGAATGTAGCAAACATGCATCCCAGACATGGGACGGAAGAATTGGCAGTTCATCAATTATGCAGACCCTGACAAGTTGGGACTGGAGGAAGATCGCATTGTTCAACATCGGCCAGATGGGCATGTTGAAGGAGGAAGTGAAAGGAATCACCGAGCTCCGCCTACAGTGTTCCCAGGAGGATGAAGACCCAGTGCTGGTGCTCTTCAAGCAGAGGGGTTAGAAGCTTTGGACTAGGAAGGAGTTGGAACGACCGGATCGTCCAACCTCCGCTTACTAGTCGATGCTGCCAAGTCAATCAGGACAAGTGTCATACCACCAAAGCCCTTGGGCAAGGGCAATGGTGGGGGAGAGAAGCTCAAGTCGCAAGGAGGAAGCTACTTATGCCGAAGATAAAGATCGCCCATCGAAGCAGGAGAAGCGAGTCGAACCACAGGCACATGTGGGGAGACCCTCATCGTCGCTCACTATAGCGACTGGGAGTGGACAAGGTGTGGAATGTTATATCAAAGAACCTTGCTCCACCTCAAACCGTCGAGATATATTTTGTCCACCAAGGGGAAGGTGGAGTTGTTCTCAAGGCTCGGCGGACGAAGGACTCAACGTTGCAGCCATCTGCAACTTGGAGATAGTGAGTTGAACCCAAGGGAACGTGGGGAGACTCTCGTCGCCCACTATGGCGACTTGGATGGACAAGGCATGTATTGCCATATCAAAGAACCTTGTCCCGCCTCAAGACTGTCGAAACATCAGGTGATCACCAAGGAGGAGGTGGTTCTATGCTTTTCGTTCGGCAGAGGTATGGAAGACTCTACGTTGTAATCACTTGCAACATAGAGATGTTGAGTCAAGCCCACAAAGAGACCGAAAGCATCTCAGAGTATCCGTGGGAAGACTCTCGTCGCTCATCATAGCGACCCCAGGCACTCGAAGCAGACAAGCTACGAGCATCGACATCGGAGAGTTTGTGCTATTTCAAGCCGTCGAAATTCAAGAATGATCATCAAGGGTGAGATGGTCTCGTACTTTGCATTCGACGGAAGGGAGACCTTATGCTGCGGCCATCCGCAACATGAAGGCATCGAGTCAAGCTATGCAGGTCGAATGGCGAGACTCTTCATCGTGTTCTACACGACCCTGAGACAACTCTTCCAAAGAAGCCAAACCACATAAGTTGACGCTGCGCAAGTCGAAGAGAAGTGAAGCCAACAGAGACTTGATGGACGGATAGTTGCTTGATGAAGTCAGACCGCACATGGCGGACTCCATTGGCGCTGCACAAGTGATGACCCCGGATTGGACGAAGGATCAGCGAGCGAAGCAGGCCTGAGGGAGGAGTCCTCAGCGAGACCCCAATGAGCGGGCATTCCTGGCGTTGCGTGATGCTGGTGAAGTTGAAGTCAAGGCAAAGAAGGCAGAATTGAACGAGACAAGCGAAGTCAAGACTCAAGACGAAGGCCCCGAGGAAGCCCGGACAACGGCGTCGGGGGCGTCGCCGACTTTGGTGGGGGAGAATGTCACGGGGCATTTTTCTCGTGACACGAAGCGTGAAGTCTCGCGGCACCAGTGCCGCTCAACTTATAGCCCTCGGCCGCTTAGCGCCGAAAACATGGAACACATGCGGCCGCCACGCACTGCGTAATATTGCGGAGTACCAAGTTATCCGCCCTTAGGGCATTTATCTTGTAAGGCCGTCCTTTTGAATGGCCAAGTAGGTGACGTTCCCGTATGGTACGTCTTTTGCATCTTCAATATGTAACAAGACTCCTATACATACGGTACACTGGGAGGAGTTCACTAGTGCCTTCCGAGGCCCAATTGTATGTTATGTTTCATCATATTTAATATAAGTAAGCTTTCCTTTAATTCTAGTGTCATGGCCTTGAGCGTGGGGTGGCAACCCACATCGATGTCCCTTCGTGGCGTCCCGTGGTCCCTTCGTCGCCCCTTTGGACTTTAAGCGCCCAAGCGCCTACATTAGTGCCGCAACGCGCTAATGCCATGGTCTCATGACGAGTAGTCCAACACTCTAGTCATGTCCGTGATTGAATGCCTATAAGAGCGACTCTCGGCATAGTCGTCTCGACCATAAAACTTCCGCTGCAAATTCAAAACAGGCTTGGCTAGGTGTCTATCCGCCTAGTCGCCGCACGTGGTCTAGTGTCCGAGAATGACCCCGTGACACGTGCGGCACCACCTCTCCAATTCACCTTCCCTTCCTTTGACCCTCCTCCCAATTGTCATCCCCATCATCGATTGACGTCACATCATCACCATCGCCATAGCGACTGATTGCCTCTTGGTCGCCACCACCATTGTCAATTACAGACAGCCTAGTCGCCACCGCAGTCGTCGATTGCTTGCCATCTGGTCGACTCACCCTAGCTTCCTCTACACTTGCCTTTGTTGTCGCCTCCTACTCGTTGTCACCATCATTGCCTCTTGCTCGTCTCTTGGTCGTCACCGCCATCGTCCTCCTACGCCCTAATGCCACTACCATCCCCCTCCCCAAGTGGTCATCTACTCGTTTGAAATGAAATGTCATTCATCACCAGACAATCGATTTAATCTCAGTTGGTTCATTTCGATTCAAAGCGAGGAAGCGCAATGAACCATGCACATAAATCTCAGATGCCCGAGGGAGTGGGTAAGATATCTATTAAATCCTTAATTTAGATTATGATATGTGAGGAGGAGGTTATATGAAGAAGAGAGGGAAAGAAAAATAATTATATTGAAAAATCGGCTATAAAAAAGAAGATAGATTAACTTTTAAATACGAAATTATCTACTTTCAAATTTATTCTAAGAATCCACTATTTCTTCCTGTTTGCTCGACTCGTAATGCCTTAACTCCATCGTCAATGCTTGCGCACCGCATCGTCGCTACTCGCTTGCAGCACCACCTATCTCTCTCTTTCACCTTCCCTTCCTTTGACCCTCTCCCAATTGTCATCTCCATCATCAATTGACGTCACATCGTCACTCACCATAGCGATTGCTTTCCTCTTGTCGCCACCGTCATTGACAATTACACACAGCTTGGTCGCCACCACAGTCACTGACTGCTTGCCGCCTGGTCGACTCTCCCTAGCTTTCTCTCCCCTTGTCTCCATCGTTGATCGCCTCATGCTCACCTGCCTAGTTGCCATTGCCATTGCCTCTTGCTCATCTCTTGGTCACCACCGTCATCGTCCTCTACCATCCCCCTCCCAAGTAGTCATCTACTGGCTTGAAATCAAACGTCGTTCATCACCAGACAATCGGTTTAATCTCAGCTGGTTCATTTCGGTTCAAAGAGAGGAGGCGCAATGAACTACGCCCATAATTCTCATACGCCCAAGGGAGTGGGTGATGTAGGAACCCCAAAGGGCACCAAGATGGGAGTGAATTTGTGTTCAATCGAAAATATCAATTTTACGAAAATCATTGCGGAAGCTTAAAATCGATTCATTAATCCTTTAAAATCAAAATAATTCAGATCATAAGAATAGTATGAGAGGGAGAAAGAGAGAGAAAAAGCAAACACAAAATGCACGGTAGTTGTTGACGAGGTTCGGTCGCACCTTGGCTTACGTCCCCTTCGACTTCTCGACCTTGAGACTGTCGAAGATTCCACTAAACTCTTCCTTAATTCCAAATGGGGCAAGGAAGAACGCCCATTACATCAACCATCTCTTTTTCGCTTCGAAAGGCAAGGCAACATCTCCTTTAGGAAGTTAATCTTTTCTCTCACTCAAGAGGTAAGATTTGGAACATCTTTCACATGTGAGCTCTCACAATCTTTCTGAGAATGATTTCTCTCTTTTACAATGGAACACTCACAAGAAGAGAAGAAAGAAAGAAAGAAAGCTCTAAACGATAACTTCAAGGAAAAATATCTTTTTCTTGAAATTTTGCTTCAATGCTTTGATGTGGTGCATTTGCTTTTGTCTTTGGCACTCTTTTTATAGGCTTCAGCATGTGAAAAATTCATCCAAAATTGATTCAACATTTTCTCCGTGAAATATAGTCATTACTGTTCATTCTAGTAGTAGACCGGTCGATCACATTTATAGACCGATCGACCGGTCTATATGACCATTGCACTTATTTTGTTGGTTGACTGGCTTTGGCACTCCTTTTATAGGTTTCAACATGTGAAAAATTCGTCCAAAATTTATTCCACATTTTTCTCCGTAAAATATAGTCATTGCTATTTATTCCAGCAGTGGACCGGTCGACTACATTTATGGACCGATCGACCGGTCTATATGACCGTTGCACTTATTTTGTTGGCTGACCATAGCAGGTCGATCGATCGGTATCATCTCGGCATCGACCGGTATAGTCTCGTCATGGAACCTGGGCAGTGTATGCATTGATCGGTCAACCGACATCTTGGATCCATCGACTAGTGTTGTCTCGATCGGCCCTATTTTTAGCATAATATTATGCACGATTATCCAAATTAGATAATATTGAATTATATGGATAGCTACCGAGATTGTTTACAATTTTTATATTTATGATTCATCTATAATCTAATAAGATCATAGTCAATTATTTAATCAAAGTGTAGTGTAAAGTTGTCTCTCTTTTTTTAAACTTTTTTTAGCATTTTAACTTTAATATTTCGATGTTTGTATAATCAAAATATAATTTTGTATGTCATTAAAATTTAGATCCAACATGTAAAATATCTATTAAATCCTTAATTTAAATGATGAAATGTAAGGAGGAAACGATATCAAGAAGAGAGAGAAATAAAGATAATTATATTGAAAAATCGACTACAAATCAAATGTAACATGATATAAAAAAGGAGTAAGATAGATTGATTTTTAAATTTGAATTTCAAATTTATTCTAAGGATCCACGATTTCATCATGAGAATAGAAAGATGTTACACAAAACGTCTACAACACATGATTTTATTTTGTGGCAATATAAATGTAATTACTCATAATTAAAGCCATCATGAAATTTATCATTAGAAACTATAAATAGTTTCAAATTTCATCTACATATTGGCAGCTACGTAAGAAGGTGCACAACACACATTGATTGCATAACTGAACTTTGTCATGAGGAGCATTTTTCGTTATATAAAAATTAATTAAGAATAAAATGGTAATTTATATTTGTGAAAATTGAACTAGGGTCAGAAAATTTACTCCTCTATTTAATTATTTCTTTAAAATCATATCCCTAATACGATTATTGATTAATTGATTAATGAATCATCAAAAAAATTAAATAAGATTTATCTCAAAAATTTTAGAGACTGTATTATTGAAAATTTTGAAGTATAAAATAATAAAGTTTATATCAAAATAAAAAAAATGTATTTCTTCTACCAATTTAATTTGATAATCTTTATTCTTTCCCTGACTCCAAAATCATCAATAAAAGTTTGTCTCAATTTCTTGCTTGCTAAAATAATATCATTCATATTTTACCAATTTCTAATCGAGTGGGTACTTTAATTTGTCACCTTGAACTATATCATATTTTCAGTTCAAACTCTAAGCTAAAAATTAGTTATTTATTATGCAAATTATTGTAAAGTTTTCATGTTACTCCACCATCAATTTCCTTTTTTACTTAATTGCAATTGTGCCTTCATAATTGTTTTAAAGTAACTGGAAATAAATAAAAAAAACCCTTAAAATAAAATATTATAGATTTATTCAAATTCTTTTTACATTTTGAACGGTTGACTATATTTCTTAGGGTCCTTCATTTTTTTCCAAATTGTAATAAAGAATACAATTATAGTAAAAAATTAACAACAATTAAAAACTAAATGATTAATTACTTTGTTTAAGAATTGAAGTAGAAATAAGGTTATAATAGGAAGTGTTCTAAAAGACTATGAACTAAAGACTAAAATTTATAAATATGATGCACAAATACGAGGATGTTACAATATTAACTTATGGAGGAAGGTTTTATTTGCAACCCTACGCATGACGTATGGCCAATGAATAATCATACTAGTTTTTTTGTCCATTGAATTCATTCTAAGAGTTTGATCGGCATAAAACTGAAAAGAGATCAACACCAACATTGTGTTTTGTGCAAAACTTATGCCAAATTTCACAAGACTTGGCCCGTGTTAGTCAAAACTCGACCTATTTGCTAACTCGGTCTTTGTAGAGATTTTTCGCATCACATTGGAATGTGGAACACATGTTTTAGGTGACACATGTTCCACAATGTCCCATCCAATTTCCTCAAATCCAACAAACGTTCTTCTAGGCATGTTTAGCCAAGCAAATACAAAACTTGACCCATGATCAAGGTGAAATAACCATGTTCAAATGGTTTAGACCATGCCAACCTAATTTCCTAATTGATGATTGGATGATCTAATTGTATACTTGATAATCCATTGTTCTTTTTGCCATTATGATTTGCTAAAATGTGTTGTTCACTTGATGAGAAAGTTACCTTTTTACTTTATGATTGGATAAATTATTTAACGAATGACATATTAGAGTTAGTTCTCGCATGATGATAAGTTGATTTTTTTAACTTTGTTATTTGATAAAATAATTAATGAAAGTTGTAGGTGATATAGTTATCTACTTAATTATAATTTATATTTGATCTACTTGTTTACTTGGTTTTCTTATTGATCTTTGTACTCATGTCAATTGCTTAAATATCATATGAAAATCATGTGCGATATAAGTAGTCACTTTATGATTAATTGTCCATTTGAGTAAACGCATGTTGAAAATCATGTGTGGCCTAATTATTTGCTTGATTATTAATAGCCCTTTTGATTAAGTAGCTAATGAAGGTTATGTGTAATCTAGGTTTTCACTTGATTAAGAATCAATTTTCTTTTTTTTGTCAATTGATAAAGTATTTGTTTAGAAACCGCAAAGATAGTCAATTATGTTAATTTTGTATCACTTATCAGTTGTGCATTCATTCACTTTGTATGCGTTGAAATATATCATGTAGTTGTGAATACTCTCTTTGTTGACATGAGTTGAGATACATTATCTATGGGTTAGAAAACCTACTTTGAGGGTCTATTTGGGAACGTGATAAAATTGAGGAAATGATTATAAATCGTGGTATATTTTTCTAACGCAGAAAAAAAATTACAAACATATTTTGACTTTTAATTTTATCGAATTGGAAACCATAGTTTAAGACAAAAAATGGCATGAAAAAATTAGGGGTTCAAAGCTCAGTAAAATTTTCTTTTGACGATGACTAGTGCCAACATAGAGAAGAAAAAAAGAATGTTGAGGTCACATCATTTTTTTTAATTTTTACCATAGTAATATTTTGACTTCCAAACACTTTTCGCAAAAACTTTTCCAACATTTTTCTTACTTATAGTATGTGACTTTTTGAAAAGTGGAATACCATAAAATTTTAAATCCCATGTGTTAAAATAATTTGAAGTCAAATTGGGCCTAAAGTGATAGATGCTCAGTATCAATGAAATGAAAACTTTGATCACAAGTTAAATCCTCTATATAAATGTATTATGGCATAATTAATTATTGAAGAGGCCAGTATCACTATTGAATGATAAATTTTAAATTAACAGGTTGGAAGATGACTCCATATTAATCTTGTATTAAATTAATACATGTAGTGCAATACAATTCAAACAAAGTAAATCAAAGAAATCATATAAGTGAACATTATGATTTTTTTATTGGCCCGATGAAGTTGATATTTGACACATCATTGAAGACATTAGACTTGGTATCTGAACAAGTATCATAGTACTTGTCATTTCACATCAATAAATAATATTTGACAAATTATATTGTGAGATTTGATAAACGATATAGTTGATTCTTGAGTTTGAAAAAGTAATCAAGTTGACATTTGATACATGACATGCGATACTTGATAATGCATTATTGATATCTGATTCAACCTTATATGAAATCTATAATACTTGGACATCAATTTTTGACAATATTATATTTGACAATTAATAGTTGACCTAATGACTTAGAAGTTGCCTTATTGATACTTGATTCTTCCTATTATGATTATACTTTCAATTGATAATATCTACTTGTTTAAGAATAATTACTTATTGTTATGAGTTTTTATGCAATTATAATATCTTACATATTGGAGGACATAGTCCATAAATCTTTTTACTATTTGAATCACACAAGCAATTAAATTAGTTAACTAGGGATGGTGGCATGTACAAAAATTGATGTTCACGAGGACACATATTTACACACGAAACTAAGTTATTAGATGTTCTTTAATTCCTATTAACTATTTTGTATTAGCTATTTAAATGATGAAAGTTTAATTTGTTTAAGCTTGGGAGATCCATTTGGCATTGGATACTTGATTTTGTCATGTTTTGATAATCAATTTAGTTAGAACTTGAGTGCATGGAGTTTATGAGTCAATTATTAATCAAAATAGTAGTTTTTCTTTTGGTAGAGTTATTTTAAAAGTGCCTAATTGTCAAATGTCATAAGATTATTTTTTAGTTCGTTAGAAATAATAATGATAATTACTTTATTAATTCAAACATTTTTTTGTTTACTTATATTTACTGAAGACATTTGTGTACTTTCTCTTGTTTTTGTAGTTTTTTTTTCTTCATTTTAGTTTGCGGCCCAAAATGAAAGATGACATGAATCATTGCTTCAAAAATTATAAAAGGCTATTAATTGATTATTCGCCCAGCGGGTAATTTTATTAATCTAACTGGACAATTTCAAACTCTTATTCCTCATTTTGCTTTTAACTAATCAAAATCCAGCTATGCAAATGAGCTATTAGATGAACACATTCAATGGTTTCTCTCCATGTGTATAATGTATTTAATACATATACATTATTTTTCTAGAAACTATAAAGTATTTAAAATATAATAACATATTTCTATAATTTTAATTATGTAGATCACCATGAAATTTCTTTAATTATTTTTAAAAAAAAATTACAGCACTTATATATCCTGGATAAAATCATTTTTTAATATTTTCCAAGGCAAACAAGATGAGCCCTTCTTGGAAATAGTGTGTGTAAATTATTTATACTCGGGAAGTGTGGAAAAATTACACCAAATACCCTTCAACTTTGAAGTTTGCTCAGTGATGTCCTCCAATTTCTCCTTGTAACACGAATGTATTTCATCTTTTAACTTATTTCACCTGATGCCCTCCTTACATACGATCGGTGGTCTCCCGATTACGGATCTAATGTGGCGCCGGGGTCGACCCCATCTCCGACGGGAGGCTCCGACACGCAACTCCTCTACGACGTGGCATTTTTTTTATTTTTTTAATATTATCATGTCACTTTAATGTCAATGTCGAGAGGAGAAAGTCGATGCACGTCAGATTCGTGATCAGGAGACCGTCATTCATAGGTAAGAAGGGCAAACGAGTTAAAAGATGAAGAACATTCGTGTTACAAAGTGAAGTTGAAGGACATCGCTAAATAAACTTTTGTAATTTTTTTTAGAAAGTGCTAGATGTGATCCATATAATCCTTTTTCCCCTTGTAAAAGAAAATACTAATATTTTGACTAATTCACTCTAATGTACACGCATGAATTGTTAGATTAACCTATTATTTTAATAATACATTTTTAGATTTAAATTCCAAGTTAAGTTATTAATTCCGGTCCCTAATTCCAATCCAATGAATAAATATAATTAAAACAATTTTAACCCATTGATCATTTCATAATACAATTCGGGTGACTTGTTGTTTGGGTGCAAGACTGCAAGTGCAACGAGAAATGGCGTGTGCTCTATTTCTGGGACGCGTAATTCGATAACATTGCCGCCAGGGAGGGCGGCCAACTGCTCGGAACGGAGACCACATTGTAGCCGAGCCGACATGGTGGACATTGATGAGAGGATTCAATTGGGCGCTGAATTCAAAATGTTGCGCGGACCAGGAGCTCATATTAATATGATGATAATAGATTAAAATCTTATCCCATGACTTTGCATACAGTGATAACAATAATAATAATAATGAGTATAAAAGAAGTAATTAATTATAATCGTTAATCTCTCAACGTTGATCATACCTTAATTGAGTTAAATTTAATTTTCAAATGCGTCGGAGAAAAAAAGTACTAGAGAAGTTGGGACGGTCAACAAAAGGAAGAAAAGGAGCAATTTTATTCACTGGTCTTCTGTAAACTTACATTTATTTAATAATAATGTATTCAGGAGAAAATAGCCCATCAAATGTGAAAAAATAAATAAAGTCTTTTCGAAATGTATTATCCAAGTCATAGATCGAATGGAACAACGAACATAAATTTATTATGAAAAATAAAGAATAGCATAAATGAATAAATATAATCATTATGTTAGCATATAAATTTAATGTCAATTGGCGATTTTTTGAACTCATTTACGATCATACTATTTTTTTAAAAAAAATAGTTATATTTTTTATACAAACTTTAAAAAGAGTAGTGAAAGTAAAGATCATATATGATGAAGATTAAATATCAAAATGGAATAGGTCAATTGGTGTGGAATCAACAGCCAGGGTTGAAAAAAAACAGATTCGATCGTGATCAGCACACAAGTCAAAGGTGAAATGCTTGTTCCGCACTAGAAGAAGACTTGAGCACATGCTTCCGAGTGTCAACCCTTTCAGCTGTCGAAAGTGGATTGATATCTATGCAGGAAGTCAGACAAATCTGCATGCATTATGATAAGATCGCCACTCGATGAAGAAATCTAGTCGCACTTCTACCAGTAGGAGAAGTCGACGGGAAACAGGAAGAACAAGTCAGCGTACATGACCTAATGCAAATTATTCATCGAGAAAGGGGCCCTCCCTGCTCAATTGGGATTTAAAAATATAAACATGTAGTTTCACATTCCGAAGTCGACAAGTGGCAAATAAGGGAAGGCAGATACAAAGTCCTGATCTCAACACAACATCAACATCAACAATAAAGTCTTATCACACTAAATGAGATCGACTACATGATTCATACGACGCTATTACGCTATTTCGCTCTATTAGTAATCAAACTTTTTTCGGTATATTATCAAGACACAACATCAAATTCGTACTAATTAGGACACCTTACCAACCCTCTATGATCTGAAACTACATGTTTGATATAATGTGATCGATATCTTGCAGAGCTGAGCCAACCAAATAAACTCCTCCGAGCAGCATTTTAGTAGTGGAAGAATACGCATGTGTTAATATAAACAAAAGTTCATAATGCAAACCCAGATCATCAATAGTAGTGGCATAACCTGGGAGATTATAATCCATGTTCCAGTCTGCCATACAACATGTGTGGGCTTTGGGGAGAGCAATGGTTTACTCAAAACAAAGTTTATCTACTTGCACTTAAACATATCTTCAAGATGAAGGAAATTTAGTCAAGGGCTGATAGTGGTTACAAAGCTACAAACTAGCATCATGCCTCCTTGAACAATAAACAAAGATCATATTCATGGGTTACAATATTGACATGCAAAGGTAAGTAACTGAGGTCGGGAATGAAAAATGGCCAAAGCCTTGGTTATTTCCTTAGAATTGAAAAAGGGCTGCTTTTAACCCCCTCCCCCTCCCCCGAAAAAACAGAACTGTCACATGTAGATTTGCCAAAGCCAAATTCATCTGAATGAAAAGGTGGCATCCAGGGTCAACTTCATCTGCTGCTTTCCGAATAGTTCGATCCCTTTCTTGGCAGATCTCCTAACCTGAACCAGCAAAGGGTAAAGTTCTCTTAACATAACTTCTTAGTCAATTATAATTGCCAAGGACATATATTTTCTTAAGATGCTAAAGGAAATGACAAGTTTGAAACAGATAGTATGTTTCGGAACAAGAATTGATGCCAATCATTTAAGGTAGGATTGCATGACAACAAAGGAAAATTGTAAAAGTTCAGCATAAAATGTATAGTGCTATAGCACCAAAATACAAGATACATTGTCATGAATCGTTAATTGCTGAAAGCTTTGAACAATCTACAAAAGAAGTATGAATTCTATAAGAAGAGGGATTTGGTGATTAGAACAACTAAGACCTTATTAGGAAAAGGAGAAATTTTTTTGTTCCAAGCCTAAATTTTTTTATGCCGTTTACTAGTTATGTTTTTATAGTAACATCGTCCAGAATAACAATCATCCCAATATCAGCTTTAAGGGGCCTTCTTTGACGTGTTACTTTTTATCGATAAATTCTTTGGTGTGTTACTATTCTTCAAGTAGTACCTTCAATGATTTATAAGAGCATCTTCTCTTCAGAGATATAAATATTAGACATCGCAGAAACTAAATAAGTTACATTGCAAACAAGTATTCCTCTTTTCCAGTGACAGGACTGCAAATTTTCAGCATGAGTTCATCATCGCTCAGACAAGGAGGTTATGACAATGAATATGGGGAAACATCTGCATCCAAGGCCTAAGACAAATAGATAAGGACAACAGGGCATAATGCATCGTTGAAGTCCTTCAGAATTATGCAAACACCAATTGATGGCTGGCAATAGTAATTGGCAACTTAGCAACTTGATATGCGGTAAAAGAAAGCTGTGTGATCCAACTCCATTAGTGTCAACATTGAAAGATGAGGGGCTGTGCAAACAATATGCTGTAGGACTTATCTCATGAATCGACAATGCAATATGCATTAATTTCTTACAAGAAGCACTGGTTGACATACCTACAATAGTTCAGCCTTTTGTGATGCTATCTTTTGGCGTTCAGAAAGAATTCATCTCAAGGCAGTAAGTCTTCCTCTTCATAAGCATCTTTGCAGCTATCTTGTAAGGTTCTTCAAAGGCATTTTCTACCCAGCACTCATCCGAGAACCCATTGGCTCCGCTGCCTCCATTTGCCACCTCCTTAGCCCGCTCCTCGCTTGGCCTGATGGCAACTAGCGTCGCACCCTTCAGAATGTCCCCTCCAGGCAGCTCCAGGTGAGAAGCGTACCAGAGCCGCATCCTGAGGGCCGGAATGAGAGTTCGCTGTGAGCTCCCGGAGGCTGACGATGGCCTCACCTTCAGCTCCCTCAGCTGCTGCCGGTTCATGGACAGCAACCCCTGCCCATCCGCGTCCGTCATATCCAGACTCTCCAACGTTTCGTGCTCGGCAATGATTGGCTGTAGGAGGTAATGACGCGCCGAGGCAGCTATCAGAGAGCTGATGGTCCATACCACCCTCAGCTTCAGACTCCCGTTGGTGTAGAATGACTCAGGGATGCTCCCGGAATCGTCGCTGCAGGCCTCTTGCGAAAGAGGGTTCGAACTCGAAGATTTTATGGAGGCAAGCGACGACGAAGAGGGGGAAGTAAGGACGGCGGACGCCCCGAGGATGGCACAGCGGTCGAGGGTGGAACCGAAGTCTGCCTTCCACTTCAAGAGGACGCCCTCGTCGACGCCAAGTTCCCCGGCAGGGAGCTCGATACGGAGGCGCCGGAGCTCCTTAAAGTTTCTCAGGACCTCCGTCGGTGAGTGGTGGGAGACATCCCGTGAGGAGGAGGCAGAGGGCGAGGACGTTGACCTCCGAAAGACAGGGCTTCCGCCGGCAGCGTCCTCGGTAGCAGCGGAGCAGGACGGGGCGAGGATCTGGCCAATGGCATGGAAGGGCCTGGCGAGGCCCCCCACGACCATGCGAGCGAGGTGTGAGAAAACCCCTCGGGCCTGGTCTCCGGCGCCGGAGGTCCGGCCGGAGGAGGAGGATGACTGGGACGACGAGGATGTGTCGTCGGAGATGACGCAGTCGACGTGGACGACGACGTCATCGACGAGAGGCACGAGGGAGTGGAATCGGCGGGAGACGACGGAGCAGCGGCCGAGCGCCTTGACGTCGCCGATCCCGTTGAGCACCAAGAGCAGCACCGGGTCGGGCAGTCGATCAAAGTGATCGATCGCCTCTTCGACGTCCGCCGGAGGCTCGTCGTCCTCTATAACGCCTCTCCGCGGCAGGGACACAGCCGGATCCAGCAATCTCAGGCGACCGGGGGGCGACATCGGCAATGGAAAGCAGGGGAAAGGGGGAGGGGCAAACGAGGCCTGACCCTAAAAGGCTTCGATTTCTTTATAATCCTCTCCTCTCTCTTTTTTTTTCCTCTTCTTTTCTTTTGGATGCGACGCGAACTTTGAGACGAAATGGAGGAGTAGGAGAGACGAGGAAGGAGGCAGGTAATTGCAAAAACTAGGAATTCTCTACCCTAAAAACTAAGAAGTATTATTTTATAATAATAATTGTCATTTTCTAAATAAATGTTTTTTTTATTTTGTGTTTATTGTTATTTTAAACATATGCGGATAAAATTATATTTATCGTGGAAATTATGATAAAATTTATCAAATATCTCGTCATGATTTTGTAGTTTTTAACTGATATCTGTTCATCATAATTAGTCATCGTTATTTAATAAACGAGGAAGAAGATTTTATTTATTTATTTCACGAGAAACAGCCCTTTAATTTAATCAAGTGTTCAAGACAATTAAAATAAATTAAAGAAAACTCTATTTTGGATTATACGCCCAGGAAAAAAAAACAAGGTCTATGTACAGATGGAAAATAAAATATCCATAATAATTAACAGCACATCCTGAAATTAATCAATTTCCAATTAGTATATTTTTTTGTCAAATCCTGTGAGCACTTTTTAAAACAAAAATAAATAAATAAAAATTTATGAGAAAATATATGCCAAAATTAATTAATATGAAATGGTGTTTACTTTATATTTTTTTTAATACCGGCATTCCACACTCTTTTTCATGTATAAAACATTGACCTGCGGATGGATGACCTTTTAATTTATAGATCTCATATGGAATTCTACATTTTAAATTAAAAAAGTACGTTCCAATGTTACCGAAAAAAAAAGTATGTTCCAATATTGATAATAAATTTACCAAGTGTTGACAAATGGGAGGACGACGAAAAGTGACTTGCTTTCTTTTTGTAACGTTCATGCATTAAAGATTAATATGTTTCTTTAAGCGTCATTTTAAATCTTTTAAAGTTTTTCTTCATCTTTCTGGCTTACTTAATTATTCTTCTTTTCTATATGGGTGCAAAATGCTACATATACACAAAAGCTTAATTGGGTAATTATAATGACCTTTATGTTTACCTTTATTGTTGAGCAACCTTTTTGCACTATGATTGAATAATAATTTAAAACTTTAAATTTACTTATAAAATAAAATTATGAATTTGTCCTTGCAAGAATCACCTCATCAAAACCTCATCCACAACCCTCCACTTTGTGTTGCCTCCCTTGAATTGAACCATAGATCACTAATGCTAACAAATAGAGATGTGGCTCCTCCACCGGACGACTCACGTATATAGGATGACGAGCCGTCACCCCCCTCCCACCAATTTTTTTTATTTTTTATTAATTATATATATAAATTTAAATATAAATTTTAGAATAAAAAGTTATATTTAACTCCCTTGATAGGATTTGTACGCAATGGGGACTAAATTGTTTATGAATTTTGAGAAAGATCTTAACTTTTAGTTTTACCCTTCTTATTTTTTTCTCTCAATCCGCCCCTGACAACATGTACTCCCAATTATTCATAATCTTGTTAACTTCTCGACTCATTATAATTTAAAAGGCAACATAACCATTCTCTTCTTCTCAAAAGGACAAATGATTGATTAAGAAAGGATAAAATTAAGAAAAGAAATAACATAAACAATGTCCTATTTAATCATATGATACTTTTTATATCCAACAACAACAAAGCCTTATCCCACTAAGTGGGATCGGCTACATGGATCATACGACGCCATTTCGCTCTATTTATAACCAAATCTTTCGATATATTATTCACCAATAAATCTTCTTTATTAGTTCGTCAAGTGTCCGCATTGACTTCCATCTCCCTTTTTTAATCGAATTTCAAATTATTTGCTCTACTCTTCTTACTGGCGCATCTAATAGTCTTCTCTGAACATGATCAAATCATCTCAAATGATTCTCTACCATTTTCTCACTAATAGGAGCCACTCCGACTCGTTCACATATATGGTCATTCCTAATCTTATCTAATTTTGTATGGCCACACATCCATCTCAGCATCCTCATTTCAGCTACCCCCACTTTACGTTTATGTTGTCCCTTCATAGCCCAGCATTCACTACCATATAACACTGTCGGTCTTATAGCAGTACGATAGAATTTTTCTTTAACTTTATTGGGTATTTTTCTATCACAAAGAACTCCAGTGGCTTTCCTCCATTTACACCAATCAGCTTAAATTCTATGATTAACATCGTCATCAATCTCCCCATCTTGTCTTACAATTGATCCTAAATATTTAAACTTTGTCACTTCAGGAATTATATCCTCTCATAGCCTAACTTTCAAATCGTCTTTAAGTTATTTATTTGTGAAATTGCAATGCATATATTCTATTTTATTCCTACTTAAACAAAAATCATTTGACTCCAACATATTTCTCCATATTTCTAATTTTGTATTAATCTCTCCTCTTGAATCCGCTAAAAGTATTATATCATTCGCAAATAGCATGCACTTAGGTACCTCCTCTGTGATACTCTCGGTTATAGCATCGATAACTAAGTTAAATAGATACGGGCTTAAAGCTGATCCTTGATGTAGACCAATTCCTATAGAAAATTCATTTGTCTCATCTCCGGGTGTCCTAACCCTAGTCAATGCCCCATCGTACATATCTTGTATTACCTTAATGTAGGCAACACTCACCCTCTTCTTTTGCAAGGCTTTCCAAAATACATCCCTTGGTACCCGATCATACGCCTTCTCTAAGTCAATGAAAGCCATATGTAAGTCTCTTCTTCTACTTCGATACTTCTCCATCATCCCCCTTAATAAATAAATTGCCTCTGTAATGGATCTTTTTGGCATAAACCCAAATTGTCTCTTAGAAATATTAGTCTCCATTCTCAATCTATGCTCAATCATTTTTTCTCATAATTTCATTGTGTGACTCATAAGTTTAATCCCTCTATAATTTGCACAATTCTGAATATCCCCTTTATTCTTATAAATAGGAACTAATGTACTTAATCTCCAATCATCAGGCATCTTTTTCGATCGTAAAATCTTATTAAATAGTTTACATAATCACAACACACATTTTTCTCTCAAACATTACCCATATGATACTTTTTATATGAACATATTAAATTTGTTTTCTTTATCATATGATACTTTTAAAAATATTTTACTTCACTTTGGTACATCTTTATCGTACGATAAAATTTATCATAACTTAGTTGAAGAACTAAGTCAACAATGATCTCGTAAGTTAGCTAGACCTTAATGACGTTATGTTTCATGCTTCATCAACAGACATATTTAGGAACACATTATTGTGGATGTGAGAACTTTGCTTTCATAAATTAATTTTGTTTTCTAACTTTATTTCGATGAATAATGAAATTTTATTTTATTTTTCAATTGAGTGCATTATGCTTTATCAACATTGCAATCGTAATATCTCTTACTCTTCAATTTTGAGGCTAATTATGAATGTGCATGCATAAGCGATGTCCAAAGTGAACGTAAATCAAGTAAACAAAGTTTCACACAAATAATCTCAAACATAAAACTAACATATTTCAATAATTAAACCATAAACATGTGTATGGATACTTACTTAAATAACCAAGTAACAATCATTATTCATTAAATATTCTAACTATAATCTAATCATTATAGTGTTGACACTGTGGGCATGTTGTAGTCCCAATAGGTGTACGCTATGGTTTTGAATGTTTTCAATATGGTTCACTATGATGTGCTTGCAGTACACCAACAAAATATATTTTTATTATTCACTCGCTACGTCCGATTTTCGACCATTATGGTCATTCACCCACTTTGAATGGTTTATAGATGAAAATACAAAACTATTTTTATAAAAGGAATTCAGATAAATAAAATAAATATATATATATGTATGTATATATAGATATTCCAAGAAAACATTATAACATTGTTACGTATCCTTCTCTAATCAATCATGGGATACAACGTTTAATCTATTGAAATATACACATGCAGCCTCTCATAATCTCATTAGAATAGGATGTTGTAATATTTCTCTATCTAAATAAAACAATAACACTAATGATAGAAAGGGTGGTTGAATATTCTTTACACACCTCTTAAAGCCTTGATCTCCTTCTCCTCTTCTTCCTTTTCTCTTTTGTTGTTCTACTCTTTCTTCCTCCTCAAACCTTAGATTTTAAAGAAAAATGTGACAATATGCCCCTATCCTTACCTACTATTTTTTAGGGTTATTTCCTTTAACACTTCCTCGACTATAACTTTTTTCTACATCTAACTCTAAACTATAAACTTATAAATTTTAATCCCCAAACTTATCCAAATTTCACACTTATGTCCTTCTATTAAATTTTAACTAAATTTTGTTCAATTTAATTATAAAATGTCCCTTTTACCTTTATGTTCATATTACAATAAAAATATTTTTAAAATAAAAAATCAATACAAGTAAAAGTACTAATTGATAATAATATTTTTTATACAATAATATATTTATGTCAATTTTTTATTTTTTAATATTTTTCATGTTAAAAATAATGGATAAAAATGATATTTCACAGTTATTAGAAAAAGAAACTTAACAAGATTTACAATCTAAACATCTACATAAATATAATATTGTATAAAATATTATTATCAATTAGTACTTTTGCTTATATTGTTTTTATTTTTTTTAAATATTTTATTGTAATATGAACATAAGGGTAAAAAGGATATTTTATAATTAATTTTAACAAGATTTAATTAAAATTTAATAGAAGAACTTGTGTCAAATTTGGATAAATTTGAGGACTATAATTTGTAAGTTTATAATTTTGGGTTAGATATGGAAAAAAGTTATAGTTGATGGGGTGTTAAAGAAAATAACCCATATAATATTGTATAAAAAATATTATTATCAATTAGTACTTTTACTTATATTGTGTTTTATTTTTAAAATATTTTTATTGTAATATGAACATATGGTTAAAAATGACATTTCACAATTAAATTTAACAAGATTTAGTTAAAATTTAATAGAAGAACTTATGTGTCAAATTTGGATAAGTTTGAGGACTAAAATTTGTAAATTTATAGTTTATGATGAGATATGAAAAAAGTTATAGTTGAGGGGATATTAAAGGAAATAACCCTTTTTTTTAACTGGGGCAAGTTAGCAAAGACATTTAGAATAATAGATAAGAGAAAATAAGTGCTTAGCCTTCTGTGTTGTAAGTTATCATTTTATATAAAAGTCAAAATTTATAGTTCTTAGAAACATATTCTTTTGCATTTTTTTAAAAGTATGAATTTGTGATACTTGCATGATTTTGTAAACTTTTGCTTTTGAGATATATCATTTTTATATTTTTAACTTGTCATACTTATGAGTGTTGTTTGTGATTAGTTATTCTGCGATAATTAAAATTTGTTAAATTATTACGTGACTGATTATGTGATTCATGTGCATTATTGGTGTTTTGTCTTAAGCTTTTATTATATGGAGTGTAGTTTGCATATGCCAATAGTATAAATGTTATCATATATATATATATATATATATATATATATATATACATCATTTTTATTTAAGATGACATCATTTTAGTTTGAAGAAACTTGTCATCGATCCATAATTGAAAGTTTATTATATATATAAGCCAATAAGGATGTGATAATTTAAGATAATGTTGTGGAATAAGTATATAAAGTTGGAAATTGAAAATAATGTGTTATCCATATTAATACCTGATCATTGAGGACATCAAATTGAAGTAGTCACATATATGCACATAGATTTTAGTTCAAATTTACCACTTATAAATTAAGATACTTTTGACAAAATATATTTAGTGAAAATTACGATTATCTATTTCTCTATCGGACAATCATTGGCACCGCTTGACAACTAGAATTGACTAAAAACTATTTACTTGATTCCAGCTAATTATGCTCAATGACATGACAAATGTCAAAAAAAAAATTTAATCTACCAAATCACCTTTTTATTTTCGTCTATTTTATCGAAATACACTCAAAATTAATTTACTAATTCAATTATTCGTTAACGACTCATATGAATTATGATTTGTATTCTGTTCAAATCTCATGGAGCTTCAAATGTTGTTTTTTGCCTTTATATTCATGGAGAATTTCTGTTCAAATCTCATGGAGCTTCTTATGTTATGTGCCAAGGTGCTTCATCAAGGAATTATAGTTTGGTAAGGAAACATTAATTCGACTCCAATTGCCCTATCAGTTCAAAATGCATATGAATTCCACATTAACAACTTCTTTATATTCACATTGTAGTTTGGCAAGAAAACAAACCTAAGCACGTAAAGGATATAAAATTGCACAATTTCACAATTAAAACTATATATCAAGTTCTCTGTCATCAATGATTATAACATATAAAACACAAAGTGCTACTTAGTACCTAAAACAGTATTGTCTCATTGCGTGGATATATTGACTGTTTGATACGTCAATTTTGATGTCTCAATTTCCACATTTTAGATCCCACATGGATGGGCTTGTACTGGAAAAATCTTATTAATCTAACTAATCCATGAAAGATTCATAGTATCCAATTTAAACAAGTCCGAGAGCTACTAAAATATTATTAAATTCAATAACTTCCTTAAAAACATCCCGATCATACTTTTTTTTGTTTGCTAAAAAAGTCTTTTTTTTCATATACTAATTCACATTTAATTATGTATCAATTCTTTAAAAAAATAATTTTCCATATATAATAGATGAGTCATTGTCTTGTGGGGAAAGCAAAATAGCTTGTCTTTTACTTGTCAAAGCTATCAATGCCCTCAAATATTCAAAATTCAAGCCACGTTATTAATTACAGCATACTTTATTTTTCTTTCTGAGAAATGATCCAAAGATACGGTGAAAGAGACTTGGTCGAATCTTTCCGCGTTTTATTGAAGAAATAAAAGCAAATAAAAACAAAAAGAAAGAGTTAGGAGAGATGTCGTAGAATTAGATATTGTTCATAAATCATATTCAAGTGACAAGTTAGAATTTGGAGATATCTCATCAGTTTATAAAAAAATATAAAAAAAACGCCATATCTATAAACCATCTAAATTGATATATTACCAACTAAAAATCAATGGAAGTTTGGAAGCTCAGGTAAAAATAATTTTTTTTTACGTATTGAGTCCGTTAATTAGAAATAAAAAATAATTTTAGAAAAAATCAAATGGAGGATAAATAATGCTATTTAAAATTAAAAAATTTGACCATTATGATTGTTTTTTTTATTGTGAATTGTCTTACAAAAATTTGGGTGATTTTGTTGTGTTAATTGTTTTTGGGTACCCAGAAGGTCCATCCGCGGCTCATTATTTATTGATGGGCTGGCCCATTTCATTTTCATGATTTTTAATGAGCATGCGAATATGAGTAATTTTTAGACCAAAATTATATTAATAATTTAATAATTTGATTTGATTTGATTTGAAATATCAACCACAAGTTCATAATTGATGGGTATATTTTTATAAAATAAAAAAAGTTACATGTATTTTCTATTTCAAATGACTTCACACGCACTTATTAATTCCTTATTCTCTTACATGTAGTTCTTTATTTTTATTTTTTGTTTAATCAGTGTGTGGAGCTTAGTTTTAACAACTTATAAGGGATATGATGATGATGATGATGATGATGATGATGATGATGATGATGATGATGATTGACTTGATTAAAGAACAATTCAAACTTTAACCTAATTATACCATCCTAATTGCAAAATTAGCATTGTCAAATTCTTTTAACAATTATGGTCTTCATTAAAAAGGTTCTACAAGTCATATTCAAGCATTAAAAAGAATAATGTTGCATTCTCAATTTGTTTACTTATTTACTTCGATAAATAAAAAAAAACATGCGATTCAAGCGAGTATACGCCATTTTTTATCGCCGGCTATATTAAGATTGATTATGACTAAAGTTTAAATATTTTACACCTTGAAAAAAGATGCCAAATATATGTCGAAAATTCGAATCTAATTAGACACCCAACACATTTTAGCAAAATCAAGGGAGTTAATTTTCAGAATGGACAATGTCAACTCTTGGTTAGAGATGTTGCAAACTCATAAGAATATCAATTATCGAATTTATATTTTCATCATATTAATCTGTCAACCTTAAAAGTAACATATTGATATAAAGAAAGTACTGGTAATTAAAAGATATTTATATGTATAATTATTTTATCTGTACGTATATTATTTTTTTTATCGACGCTCCTAATATTCAAGGTAACAAACAAGCTAAAATAAAATACTCATTACATCATAAATGAATGTAATATTAAAAATATATAAATTAGAATTTATTATTTTATTATCTCATCCATTTTATATCATCTGTACTGCTGAATTCATTCATTACTGAGCCATTCGATCTTCTAATTAAAGGTCTAAACCATAATTACCATTCCCTCAAAATTATCCACTTATTAACTCATCATGTATTAGCTAATGAAAAATTTTTACCAAATATTTTTTAACATTGACATTTTTCCAACGTTATTCTCAAACTTCATTTTGTAATGCTACTGTCCTTTATCTTTTAACTTGTTTCACTAACTACTCTTTTTACCCTGTGGTCGGCTTTTTTTTTATTATACTACTAAGGTGGCATCTACGTAACAATTTTCTCTCTCCTTAAAACAAGCATTTTCCAATGTGACATATAATTAAAAATTTAAAAAATAAAATATAGAACGCCGCCTCTTTAAGTGTGAGAGGGAGGGGCACAGTCGGAGATTTCCGAGGATCATGGGGGAGGGGGTGTGGATGGCTGGATGGGACGGGGTTGAGCAGCCAACCCCGGCGAGCCTTTGCTATGTCTCAAGGGAACTTGACGGGCAGTTCATGCTCGCGGAATGCGACAAAAAGGAAGAGGTGTCGACGAAAATGGAAAAGAGGGAGGACAGGAGGCCGGCGGCAATGGATGCAGGGTGCTCGAGGCATAGAAAGAGCCAAATAAAGAGGAGGAATGGAAATGCAAAGAGGCAATTAAGGAAGGCGGCGAGACTGCCCACCAAGGGAGGGTTGTCTCCCCATCTTTCTCTTATCAGATGTCGCAAAGAGGGGGCTGGCACCCTCCTTTTTCTACGCCGAGTTGCGACGACCCTTCTTCGTTGGCACCCTTTTTTATTTTTTTATTATTATATTTTAATATTATTTTAATTTTTAATCATGTCACATCAATAAGTTGTTTAAGTGGAGGAGAGATAAACAACGTGGACGCCACATCAATACCTCAATCAAGAAACGATAGATTGATTAAAAAAGCATTCGTGAAATAAATTAAAAGATAAATGGTAGTATAATTACAAATTAAAAATAGAAGATAGCTCTAAAAAAGTGATATAAGTCGAAGGGTATTTAATGATATTTATTTATCAATTAATTCTTTATAAGTTTATTAAACGACTATATATATAAAATAAAAACCTATAAAAGTATGTCCGATGAACCAACTTTATTCGAACCACCACCAAGAGGAGCTGCGTCGATTTAATTAAAAAAAAAAAAGAAACAATAAGATACATAAGAACTCATCACTCTTTTAATTCAGAGTTCATTCTGACCGTCGGTTTTACACCACGAACTCATCATCGGCCGTCAATTTGGTGAGCGCGTTCTCCAATTACTTAAATTTAGCATTTGGTTCGGTTTTGATCGTCTCCGTTTTTTCTCGGGGGAGCGAGTTCGCCGTGCTTTCATTTCGATTCCCAAAAGAGAAGGGGGGAAGATTTATAGGAAGCCGACGATTTCGTTCAGCCTTCGTCGAGATTTCTTCGTCGAGGTCGCCGATGGCATCTAATTCCCCGCCCCCAGGTTCTGATGCCAGCCTTAAAATTTTCGTGTATTTTTTTGATCAAATTTTGCGGGGTTTCTTGTTGCGTTAGAGTCTATGAAATAGTTCTTTTTATCTCCTAGATTCGACCGGTGCTGTAAGGCTACTTCTTTATTGACTTTGTTAATTTCGCTGTCCATTCGTGTGTTTTGAATTGGGTTTCAGGTTGATTTATGATGATATTGGCATAGATATCACGTTACGAGTTATCTTCTTCTAATTGTTTAGGAGACGATGAAATAGAATCATTGTCTTTAACTCTAGTTTCGATTGGAAGATATTATATAGGTTGTGATAATATTGGTAATGAATGAATTGAAGATTGTTAACATGTATAGAATGGAAGCCTGATATCAATTCGGTGCATTAAAAAATTGTCTTTTAGCTTCAGATTATGGGAACACATGTTGGTTGATCGGTGCTATTTGGAGTCCTGATGTAATTTTGTTGGTGTTCAAATAATCTTAGCGATTTTAGGTAATGATTTTAGTGAAACAACAACAAAATTCTAAGTTTCTTTTGGTCCGATATTTATGTGAGCAGAGCGCTATCATAATGATGTTTCCATTATTAGTATTGCTTAGATAACCACTCTCCTCGAATGTCCACATCAATGGGCATTTCCTCTCTGATTTGCTCATGGAGTTACTTGAAAAATCAAATCTAAGTGCAGATGATTGATTAATGCTGGTTGTTGTCATGCTGGTACACTGCTTTCAAAATAAGAGTAATAATGATTTATTTATTGTGCTGAGTTTCAAATTAGGGGGATTTTTGGAATGTATATACTATATAGGTTATCTGAATGTGTACATCCATTTGCGCTTCTGAAGAATGAACTTTACTATTCAACACATTATGATACAGCGAAAATATAACGATAGAATTGCATTGTCTGACATTTAAGCTTTGGGGGTTATCTCAAAGAAAGTGGTGGCAGTTGCTTGTTGTCTTTATATCTATGAATTGTGATAGACCTGTACATGTTAAGTACGAGATCTTTTTTCTGCTCCACATTTCAGGCTGCTCAAGGAGTACTTTCAATTACATTTATACTTAGAACTGTAAAATTTGACACAGTTTACCTTTTTATTCTTTACTCTTCACAAAGCCAATGAAATGACCAGTGCTAAATTGCAAAACTGCCAGACATATAGAGTCTGCAATCTATTTTTTGTTCCTCAGTCAACAATCCTAGTTATTTCCCTCTGGGGCAGTTGTTCACTAGCTGCCTGCCATACCAAAAATCAGGCCTAATCCTTAATTTGCTGCAGACATGGATACAACATCTATGCATTGCAAAGTCTTTGGTGGCACCAATCTTCATTCTTGCACCACCTCATTTCGTAATATTATGACTATATGAAGAGCTTTTATGTAAACTCAAATAGTGAACTCACAACGTGAATTCATAGAGTTTATGTGCTTATTAAATTTGATAATAAATCAATCAATATATCCCTAGTAATATAAGTTTTAGTGTTTAATTTAAATTTCAAAAGTTTAAGGTTACCTAATAAAATTATTATTATTACTATCATGAAGTTATTTAATGGAGATATCAAAACATAAAGATGACTAACATGATCATCATTTTGTACCATCATTGTATAGGTCTAAGCTAAAAAGATAATAAGAGAGAAAATAATTTATAAATAACAACAGAGCCTTATCCCACTAGGTGAGGTCGGCTACATGGATCATACGACGTCATATTCGTTGATCCATGTTCATGAGATTCGACAGGGTTTTACGCTGACTGTCGGGGTCTAACACAACCCTCCTCCTTTATCCGGGCTTGGGACCGGCTATAAAACATAGGCGGAGTTAAGAGAGAAAATAATTTAAAGTCATAAAATATTTTCTGTAAATTTCATTCCTAATCACTAATAAGTTAGTTGATCAAATTATTTAATATCTTATGAAAGTTTTTAACAAACAAAATGAAATATTTGTACACTCATATAGAATTGTACAAGCTGGTATCAAGATGTAGAGGTTCCTATGGACCCTACAAGAATTTATAATATTATTACACAACCTTTTTATTAATTTATTAATAGAATTTAATAGTTCAAGTCAAATGCAACTCTATGTCTATTTCCTTATTTGGTCTGCCTAAACTGAGAATCTGACACTAAAGTTTATCGACCACGGTCCTTTGTGTCAAATACTCTCCCAAGCTAGGTTCAAGCAATTTCCTCATGGAACTTTTCCATCATTTATCAATAAGGCATATATGATACTTTGCATCTAACCCAGTCGATAATTAACTTAATGACCAACAGAAAACAAAACTAGAAACCTGTTACATGATTTTTCTTTGAAGTTAACAAGGTAATTGATCCAGTAAAACGGTCACATTCAATTAGATAATACAAAATGTTTGGGGGAATATTTGGTAAGTAATATTTCCCCTTTCAATGTCAAAGGAAATAAGAACGAAAAATATGTTTGGTTTGGTTTTCTAGAGTTTATGCGAACATGTTTTTTTTCTAAAACGATAAAAAAACATAAAATTAGTGGAAATATTAAAGGGGATAAAAGTCCCCAATAAAAAAATTGGAAGTCGATCATTTTTATAGTTTTTTGAATAATGCAAATATATTTTCTAGTCGATGGTGGTTAGTGCATAAGGTGCATTGTGATTACATTTTACTATGATTCAAACATTGGCTACCTTTGTTATTTTTTGTTTAAAATTGCCTTAGGGCATTGCACAAAAATGTTATCACGTTCATAATATTATACATCTTCAATTGAACAATAGGTAATAACATTTACAAATGTTCTTATATTTGGAAGATAACTTCATGACAATATTCTCATATTCCTTCTTCTGAATATCACTACCAATGGAGTAAGACACGTTCAATCTTTTATCGAGGTAAAATTTGTTAGGTCCGATGACTTAGGTGCATGTTGCCATCAATTTATTCCATTCAGACCATCAAGTTTAGGTCTAGGCGCATGCACTCACAGATGAATTCTGGGTAATCCAAGTCCCACTAAAGAAAAAGAGACAACGTGGCGATGCCATTTCCCCCACCTTATGGAGAATCCTTGTATCCCTCCATCCAATCAATTACCGATCTGTTTGAAGTATCTAGCATTATCCTGTAATAACCATCATATAACTAGGAAGTGAGTGACAATGAATTTATGCAATATTTTCTACTACAAAGAAAGTCCATGCACTCACAATTGAAATTCGAACTCTTGATCTTTATGATAGAAATCAAGAGTTTAAAATATCATAAATTCCTTAAATTATGCAACATAATATATTGATTCAACTTTTTTAATATTAGTGTTTTGGATCACTCACCTTTAGATATCAAAGTACAAGCTACCAAACTTTTGATACATCTGTGTTCAAGCCACTTGATGATGCCAAGTGACATGACACGTCTAACATAAAAAAATATAATTGAGACGTTGTCTTCTTTAGAGACAGTTATGCAAGATAACTTGTTGCAAATTAAAATTTTGTTGACTCGTACTAATGAAACTAAAGTCATCCAAAAAAATAGATAAAGGAAGGCAACAAAATGGTTTAAGAGATGTGAAGTCTAAATGGTCGAATTCACATAAACTGAAATTCAAAATTGAGTTATCCAAATCATATATAATGGTTGAATAATTCATGACACTTTAAATGCAAAACTGAAGGTCCTAACGTGGTTTTCTTTAAGATGAATGATAATTCTGTTTTTTTTTTTCAGAAACAAATTTATTTGAGTAAAATAATAGTGTGAAGTGGGGGATGGAGGATTTACTGCAACGTGATTGCTGAATGAAAGATATGAACCTCATAATTGAACCTCGCCAATATCTCTAATGTGGTTGCGACAGTCCAACAAGCATTTGAGTATTTTCTCCATCTTAATAGTGTCAACAAGAGTGTTATCCTTCTTTTTGATGAATCAAGAGTAGTGTTTGTTGTTGGTTCTGAATAACTCATTTGTGATTCTTTATATAGAAGTGTAGCTTCATTGACGCTATTAGGTGAATGCCTCACTGCAAGGGTGAAGGATCAAATTAATTGCATGATGCATGCACATGGAGAACTCCGCCTATGTTTTATAGCCGGTCCCAAGCCCGGATAAAGGAGGAGGGTTGTGTTAGGCCCCGACAGCCAGCGTAAAACCCTGTCGAATCTCATGAACATGGATCAACGAATAGTTGCATGATCCATGTAGCCGACCCCACCTAGTGGGATAAGGCTTTGTTGTTGTTGTTGTTGATGCATTCACATGGAGAGAATTATTGGTCATCATTATCCAAAAATTAATATGGATTTCATTCATGAACCATATGTTTATAGAATTTGATCTCATTCATGCAACTGAAAAATGAACTTTTTACATCTTTGTTGGTTCAAGATGGTTGAACGCCAATAAAAGACCAAGCTTAGTGAACTTCAAAGCTTGCAACATTTTTTCTCAGATAGATCTCCTGTTTGTTTCCCCCAAAAAATGAATGATCTAAAAGACATAAATAAATGTGATTATTTACTTGTGGCAAACAAAAGATAGTAGGAAAAACATATGTTAAGCGATAAATAAACTTATGGAACTTTTCCATAATTTTCAATAAGATATTTTCTTGTACATCTTGAAGTTGCCTTTTGACAACGTTTGGTCCATCTCCACAAATAATCTCCATGATCATTTAACCTGCTTCTTGCAGTATGTTCAATTTTGGAATTTTACTCTCCGCCTTCTTCAGTAATTTGGCAGGAGATAACTAGTTCTTGGCCAGAATTGGCTCAGACTAGTTGCTGCAACTTTGGGGTTGAAAGTTGAAAGAGAGTCATTCCTGATCCTATTCAACAAAGAAAAAAAAAAGAAGGATTTTGGTCTTCACTGATTCTAGAGAAACATATAAAACCAACAAGCCAAAAAATTTTGAGTAATATAACATTTCATATTAAGATAAAAAAGATGAAATTATTGCAATAAGAATGGTAGAAAACATTTGCAGATTAGCTTTCAGTGAAACTTACTAGTGTTGACTACTATTGCTTATTTTATGCAAAAACTGGCTTTAGATTCGACCAGATGACTTAGTGAACATCGTGACTGTGATGCATTCACTTTTTCTGCCTCCATCGTATGTGTATGCTTAATCCGCAATAGTCAAGTTGTAATATAGACCTATTCACATAACTATTATTATAAAAAAAAAGAATCACAAAAATGCCAATATTCTTTTCTTCCTTTTTTTTTATATGAAGTACTTATACATATTATATATAAACCTTGGTGATGATAAATAGTCTAAATTTTTTTGAGGAAAATAAGTTCAGAAGGAAAATATGGTGAAAAATGTTTTTGAGGGAAATAATTCATTTTCCTATGCTTGACTGTATAAAGCAATTGATTGGTAATTGGTTATAACTTATAAACGTTTTATTTTATATAAAAAAAGTGAAGCATATCGTTTGAGTTGGGGAAAATGTTTTTATTTTTTCTTGTGCTTTCTGCTAGATTCTTTTTGTCAAAATAAGTTCCATTGTCCACATTTTCTTGGTTACCATACATAGAAAAAATGTTTTTCCCCATATAAAAGCAGCTTTATATCTACTTCTTCATGATGTCAAATGAGCTGTGCCATTGCAGGTAATGCTCCACCAAAAAAGCCCTGGGAGCAAGCTGGGACTTCATCTGGCCCTACTCCATTTAAGCCTCCATCTGTCGGGAGCACAAGTAATGTCATAGAAGCCTCTGGGACTGCAAAGCCTGGTGAAATTGTTGCAAGTACTGTCCGGAACCAGACTGCAAATGCCCTTGCACGTCCAGTGCCTCCAAGGCCTTGGCAGCAAACATATGGAACTGGTTATGGAGGTACATTCAGATATGCTTCTCTGAAATGCTTTATTGTTCTTTGCATTCTGAAGTGTCATTCTTAATGCAGGTTATAGTTATAATGGGAACTATAATATTGGTTATGGTGGATATGGCAGTGGGCTTTACGGTAATGACATGTATCCAAGCTATGGTGGCATGTATAACAATGGGTTTGGTGGGTCTTCCGGGGTTTATGGTGGGATGGGCTTGGGAGGTCCTTATGGTAGTCAAGATCCAAATAATCCGAATGGTCCTCCTTCATCACCTCCAGGCTTTTGGATATCTTTTCTCCGTGTGGTAAGATTTTATCCCTTCGTTTGTCATTGATTAAGTTTGATACTAGATGCAGAAATCAATTATCTGACACAAGGGATATCATTTTTTTCGAAACGTTTATTACCTTTGATATGTAAGTTTCTGTTTTTCCACTATCACTATTCACTTATTATGCACCTGTCCTGTTGTATGGAATAAGCTGGAATTTTCCCCTATGTTTACTTATTTTTTCATAACTGCAGATGCAAGGTGTTGTAAATTGCTTTGGTCGAGTTGCTATCCTTATTGACCAGAATACTCAGGCATTGCACATGTTCATGTCAGCTCTCCTTCAGGTTGGCTTGCCCCAATGTGTTTTGTCCTTCTTTTCTGCTATTTCTGAGAGAGCCTTCAGATCTCTAATATACAACTATATTTGCTGCAGTTATTTGACAGGTCCGGTTTACTATATAGTGAGCTTGCAAGGTTTGTGCTGAGAATTCTAACAAAACGCAAGAAACGGGTGCAACCAGGTCCTGCAGATCACGGACAACAGATCCTTGAGGGACCAAAAGGCAATACAGGATCATGGGACAGTTTGTGGGGTGATGACACCAAAGGAAAGCTAGCTAACAACTAACATATACATATAGATTCGTTGGTTCTTTACTCAATATATCTGAATGTTCAGGAGGACAATAATGAATAGACTTTGAGGTGGTCACAGGAAGATAAAGAATGGTCATATAGGTCTATGGTGGAAGTAGCTACAGCAATACGCCATGTGAAAGTGTTATCGACTGAAAAAGAAATCCTGCATTGTTGTGGTGGTGGTCGGCATCTATACCTGTGAACAGGTATCTTGTGGATATCTATCATGAATGCACCCAGCTTTTATATCCTTACAGATGGCAAGAAGATGGCAATGCTTTACCTTTTTTTTCAGTTTGCAATTAGATTCATAGTACTTTTACTCGTGCCCTCTTTTCATCAAAAGTTTGTAGAGTATTCTTGGACACGAGTGAAGATGATTAATTCATCAGTCCTCTACACTGCTAATACAAAGCAATACGCCTATTCTTTGTGGAATCGAAAGTACCTCTTGCTTTGAATTGACACAACTAGCTTTGGCAATGTTATATCAGCTGTTCACTCACACACACGGATTATATTATGGCAGCAACTTGTATCAGGATTCTTCCATATATAGTTCCAGAATGCGAAAGGCAATTGCAGGCTGCATCCATGGTCCTGGAAGTGAATGGATAATAACAAACGTAGTAGTGTGGCTTCAAATATATTTGCCATCTGCATCGATATGTTGTATATTCCGGTGTTCCTTATGATACGCTCACTTGGATTCTTATATATATTTTTTTTCTTTTTCTGAATTCATACATGCAGTTGTTGGTTATAATTTGATTCAGTGGTTGGATGAGAGTTTTAATCATGTGTTAGGTAGAAACTTTAATATCTTTTAGCCATCGAAATCGAATTGGTGTGTGCAAAAGAAATGCCTTATTACGTGGGATTGACGGATCCGGATGGCATTCCTTTTATTTAGCACAAGAGAAAAAAACTGCTTAATTAGTTCCCATTCTGAGACGAACAGAAATAAAGGGGATCGTTTCTCAAATAAATAAATTTTGGGTAAAAATTTCACAGAGTAATTGACTCTCGTTTTTGTATTTGAATGTGCTAAAAGAGCACATTAAAAATGTATTGATTAAATACTTTTGATATGAAAAAATATGAACGAAAATATGAGAGGGAGTTTTTCCTCTCCAAAGTAGTACACAAGTTGTTGCTTCTTAATTAACAAAGCATTGATGTAAAAGCTTTTAATGACTTAAAAAAGACGAAAAAAAACGTGACAATCAATTTAATTAAAATGGACCTTAAATGTCTTGTGAAATGTGAGGTTTGAACTCTCAGATGAAAAAAAAAAAAGAATCAATCTCTGTGATTTTCTTTTATTCTGAACGAGTTGTCCAAGAACAATTCAAAACTGGTTATTGGCATTTTAATTGTGCTGGTTTGTATAGCTGGTCTGAATCCTAGCTGGACGACAGGAGTCAGCAGGGTTATTGGATTCCGAGAATCTTCATCCATAGTTGTTAAACTAAGGTTAGGTAAGCAAAGCGAGTCAAAACAAGACAAACTTAAGATTCTATAATAGTACGTACGACTTTTTCTTTATTTTCTATAATAAAAAAGTAATAAGTTTCATATAATTTATTTTACATATTAGCACTAATTAAGAAAATGCAGTTCTCGTTTTATTATGATTGTAACATATCAATTACTTTTATCTTTATGAACTTTAGAGGGAGATGCACAATTTTACATTGTAAATGCGTATTAATTATTTCTATAATTAAATTTATCTAGAACGTAAATTTTAGAAGTTCACGGCGCGAAACAAATATGTCACGTGAGTTTACTTAAACCTTCAAACTTAACAAAAGGAAAAAAAATAAAGCTCTATACAGATTTTGCGTGTAATCCATCAAGGAAGGAAGTGAGCCATAGCTTTTGACTATGTAGCAGTCAGAGATCAAACTTGGCTACCTCCTGTGAAGACCCCCACCAGGCTTTGGCCGCCATGTTGACCAACCTCAACTAACGTAACCAGCAATTTTTTGGGACAAGGAAATAAAAAAAAGGACCTGCAGAAACACTCACAAAGCCCTACATTTGGTTATAAACTTATACTTAACAAATTGGAGGTTTAATTGGTATTTCAGGATGAGTTGTAGTATGAAGACACAAACATACCAACTCCTGAAATAAAACAATATGATTTGAAACATTTTTTTCTTCATAATTTTGCATTTTTTTATTACAAGTTTTAGGGTGAAAAAATAATTTGTATTACTTAAAAAGATCATCCTCTATTTTGCTGCGTATGTTGGCACATTTCAAATCAATATTTTACTTGTGTGCATCATTTATTTGAAACGTCGATCAAAGGATCTAAAGCTGAGATGCACTATGCATTAATCCCCCAACTAAAATATAAGATTCTGAATTGATTTTTTTTCCATATTTTCCATATTTATTATTATGGGTCTTAGAAGGGAAAATAATATGGGTTCATTTAAATAGACCATTCTGTATTTTTCGAATATTACCATTTTTTGGGTTTTTTAGTCTCTCAATGTTAATATACTTTATATTCATGATATTAAGTATTAACACCCTTAGAACTAATTTTTTCACATTTAAATTTAAATTATAGATTTACAAATTTTAGTCCCTAAACTAATTCAAGTTTGGCACTTATGTTTTTTTGTTAATTCTAATTTTAATTTTGTTAAGTGATTTGTTTAATAGCTATGGAATATCATTTTTATCTTTACTTTTTTAATATGAAAAAACTGTAAATAAAATATTAATATAAGCATAATATTGGATAAAATTTTATTACAATGTTTTTACCCATATTGATTATTTTTCATTTTTAAAATATTTTTTTATCGTAATAAGAAACTAAGGGCACAAATAACATTTCATAATTATTGAAAGAATAATGTAGTGCAATTTCGATTATATTTAACGGAAGGAATTAATTGTCAGGTTTGAACAAGTTCAAGAATTAAAATTTGTAAATTTATAATTTACAGTTAAATGTCAAAAAAATATATATTTCAAGGGTGTAGGAGGAAATAACCCTATTATTATATATTCTAAAAAATACTATTATTTATGATTTGTATAAATTTTCTACCTATATAATGACATAAACATTACATTCTTATATTAGAAACTTTCAAATATAAAAATAATACATTTTTTACGACTCTGAAAAACTTTTATTTTTTTTTATGTCGGTCAGATCAATTTTTATTTTTATGTTTTTTACTTACATCTGTCTCTAGATAAGTCTTAGTAACAGTATTAGTAATCTTTATTTCCGGCATGTTCCCTTGCGGTAATGCAAGCTTAGTTGCAAAAATCTTCGGGTGCTGCGTCGGCAACGACCCGCAACAAGTTGACTTCACATATAGTGGACAAGAAAGAAGTCAAACATTTACGCATGAAACCGCGTGATCTCTTTCTTTTTATCATTCATTCCAAAAAAAAAACACGTGTTGGTGTGTATATGCTGCTGAAGGTTTCAAACGAAGATACAGAATAATTTGCAATATGTATGTTGAAAAAAAAAGCTGATAGATCAACATATTTGCAGAGTAAAATCCCAGAAGTTACGTTTCTAGTTGGTAAATAAATTGAATGAAAACTTGGCGTTCGATCTGCCACATCAACCTGCAAATTATAAGTTCACAGACTGAAATCTCAGAACAGATGCACAGGAAGCAGAGAGCAAATAGGAACTGAACTGCTATTAGAGAACGCCACGAAGAGTCACCAAATTGAATGATTTTTTTTAAGAAAAAAATTCCAACTTTTACACCCTTTCTTTTTTCCTTTCTTTGGATGCGGAAGACTGAACAATTTTTTTTTTTGCATTTCGTAGTCTATTCAAAACGAGTCCACAGTAATTTTTGAATGGCAACACAGATTTCGGCAATTTTGATCGCTCAAAATCGCGAGCTTTTTCTTCTTTTTCTGGGCGTGTCGTTTCCTCAGGAAACGGCGATCAGATCGTCTCCAGTCTTCAATTTGCAGCTGAATTCAAGTCCAACGAGTTGATTGGGAACAGCGAGAGCTGCTGCGTCTGCTTCTTCTGATTGTAAGGAGAGATGGCGGCGATTCTGCTCTTCCTCTTCTGGAGGAACCTCTGCAGCGATCTCTTCATGGACAGACCCACCAACGGGGGCGCCGCAGCCTGCGGCGGAGACAGCTGCGCCATGGGCGGCGCCGGCGGCGTCTGCTGCTGCTGCTGGTAATTGTTCTTCGACATCGTGTCATCGATCTCTCTCCTCGCCATGGATAGGATCGCTTTGACCTGTTCAAAGTTAAAATGAATCAGAATCTTATTAGCTGATTGATGAAATCTATCTCTTTTCTTAGTTCGCTCAGGTTCTTATTGATCTGGGCGACCTGTTCTTGAGGAATCCGAAGAATATAACAGGGTATGGAAGGAGGCCAAGTACCTGAACCTCTGTGACGTCGCAGACGCAAATCTGGCCATTGTAGAACATGGTAACCTTCTTATTCTGCTGCTGCTTCTGCTGTTGCTGCGGGCAGCGGTGCCCCGAGCTGCCGGACGGTCCGTCGATTTCGCTGCTTCTGCTGGACGAGATGGACTCGGCCGGGCTGACGTCTGCGCTCTGGCCGAGGCTTAGCCGGAGCTCAGTGTCGAAATCCTCGCTCGTCATCGGCATCTTCTTCTTCTTCTTCTGCAGCTGCTGCTACTTCTTTTCTTCTCGTGAAGCAAATTGGAAAAATGTTCCTGTTGAGCTAAGAACGGGGAGGAGTTGTGTCAAAAGGCCGAAGCGGTCGTAATATATATATGTACGATGGAGGGGGGAAGGGGGCCGACAGAGCAGTGGGGTGGATTTGGTAGGATCTAAGGGGAAGGAACATGAGAAGAATAAGGAACACGTGCAAAACGCGTATTCTTGGAGTGCAAAGAATCCGTCTTTGGTCCGGACAGCCTCGTGCCAGAATGGCGGCGAGCCCGGGACCCCCTTTTTCGAGACTCACGTTGCACTTTTGGTTGGCGGCATGAGTTGGGAACAACTCTAATCACAACACTATTCTTTCTTTCTTTCTTCTTTCTTCTGCCCCTTCAAAAGTTCAAAAAGTATGTTGGAAACTTATCACCAAAACAATGGAATTTTCCTTCTCTCTCTCTCTCCCCCTCCCCCCCCACCCGAAAAAGTTATCATCTTTCTTCAATCGTTGATTGTTTTCTGTCATACAAAGCTTCGGCACCGGTTGCGTTTCCATCTTAGCGCAGCTCATATATTAATAATATTTATTATTGGTCTGAATCCACAACAAATGGAAATTACTGGAATATGAAAATTGTTGGTCGTAGCAAGATGAACCCCATTCGGCGTCACCGACAAAAAATAGAAATAAATATTTGATGCTCTTAAATATTGTAAAAGTAATAAACAACCGACAATGTGGTTAAACAAAGTATTCCTATGTATTTAATAAGCATTAGCCAATTACAGAAATATCAATTTATCTTATCTCAATAAAATAAAAATCCTATAAAATAACAATCATCATCACTCGAATAAAGAAAGGCAAATAACTGAAAATTTTCATCATCTTTTAAAAATATTTTTAAGAGAGGACTACTAAAAAAATTAAAAGATGACGATAATGAATTTCACCTACCATGATAAAGTGAAATTGCGATCGTTTGGTTGGAGAATATCTTTTAAAGAATATTAATTTTTATTTTAAATAATATAATATTTCAATTATATTTTTATTCTACCTCTTATTTGATTGAATAGAAATAAATTTCATATTTTATAATTAAATTATTTTATTATACATAGTTTACATTTATAATTATTATTATTATTATTATATTTTACTATATAGTTAAATAATGAAAAGTGAAAAATGGTAAAAAAATAAAAAAAGAAACAGAATATCTTTATTTTCATGTTTTAGAAGAATAGAGATTTTTTTCAAACAGAGTTATTTGTAATGATTTCATGATTTTTTAAATAATTTTATAAAAAATAAAGTTTGACTAATTTAATTCTATTATGCATCGTGTTTGATTATATTATTCGAAATATCAAGATATTTCAGCTTTTATCCATCAACCAAACTGCTCTTTAGACGTTGTTTGGTTGCGAAATATATATTGAATTAAATAAATAATCTGTGAAATACAACCAAATGCAAAACATATTAAAATTATTGAGAGATAACACAGGCACAATTTACAATGTATATTAATCTTATCGGCCGATTATTTTCAATATTATGATAATCTTCAAAATGAGTGGAATACATATAATACGCGGAGACTAACTTTTTGGCATCCAAATGGGTCTTAGAGTTTTTTTTGTCGGCACAACGAATAGTATATAATTATAGAACAAATAGCACAACGAAATTTTTTTTTGTCAGCACAAGATCTTACTTTGGGCTTTATCCCTCAACTGAAGGGCCTGTTAGTGGTTACAATGTTCAAGTACTTCTAGCTGGACCGAATCTGTTATAGATTTTGTAAAAAAACAAAAGAACGAATAGCCCAACGCTTGCGATATCATACGTTGAAAAAGATGCATTCATAAGTCTTCCTGAAACATATATAACATTTAGATTTTCGACATATATAATGTCTGTTTAAGATAAATGATAAGATATAAGAATTTAATCTATAGTCTTGGTTGGGTCTTTAATAGTGCAACCAACTATTGAACTTGTAGAATCAAGTATGAACTTCAGTAGTTAGCCGATTGAAGATGAAATGATCGACAAAAACAATTCATATTTTATTTCCAATTTAATTACTAACACATTTCAATGGTACACAGAAAAAAAAGAAACCAAAAAAACTTGTTTCAATAAACAGTACTCGATCACAAAGTGCAAGATGTTAGCCTGAAATGGCAAGTTATTTTAGAGCACCAAGAGCCTGAACAAACAAACATATGAAAAAACAGTGAAGCTGCTTGCCTGTGTCCCTAACACCTCAATCAAGTTCATGACTTATCTTTAACCACAGCTTCTTAAATTTGGTCAACTGGGGAAAATATTGCAAACATCTCATAAATTTTTTTGACTTCATGATCTCACTTTAGCTGCAGCTTCTTTGATTTGCTCAATTGTGAAAACACCAAAAACGTCGTCATCTATGACTGCGTCGATCACTGCATAGGCCACATCATCCACATTCACAGGAGGTGCCAAAACAAGATCGGAAGCAGGTAGTGACTTCAAAGGTCTTGTGAAATTCTCTACAGTAAGAAGAAGTTTCTCCAGTGGTTCGCCAATCAGATCAAGTGGCAAATCATAACCATATGTTTTTCGTTTTCCGTAGATAAAACCAGGCCTTAATACTACTCCTGTCCATCAGAACAAATGCTCAAGTTAGAGAGGCCCATTTGGATAGAACATACTGAGACAAAGAGGATGGCGAGTGTCGTCAGCATGCACAGGGTTCCCATCATATTGGGTTGAAGGGCATGCATGAAAGATACAAGAAATGTGTATGAAATGAGTGCATCTTTTTTCATCCTGTCAAATAAAAATAACCTGATCTTGGGTATTTGGAGAGGACCTCGGATTCTGCACGTCTCTTCCCTGTGAAGTACCCCGAGGACAGAGCGAAGGATGGAAGATTGTAATCATGCACAGATATCAGAATAAACTTCGGCACTCCTACACAACGTACAACAATGGAAACTTGAATAGTGAATTGAAATGCACTGACAATTACCACAACAGAAAGAACATTTGAAGCAAAACTATTAAATTCAACTTGAAACAGAAGGCTTGAACAGCTTCCGAATCAATTTATAAATGTGAACAAATATCTATTTAAAGGACAGCTTATGAATCAAGAGAAGGGAATCAGTTAACAAGCACAAATGCCCTGTAATATAACTATTGAGTTCAAGACAATTATTCCATTTGTACATACTAAAGCATAATGATTTCTACTTTTCAGCATCCTTGCAATACAACAACAACAACAAAGCCTTATCCCACTAGGTGGGGTCGGCTACATGGATCATACGACGCCTTCGTTGATCCATGTTCATAAGATTCGACAAGATTTTATGTTGGCTGTCGGGGCCTAACACAACCCTCCTCCTTTATCCGGGCTTGGGACCGGCTATAAAATATAGGCGGAGTTTTCAGCATCCTTGCAATATCTACCCTTTTTTTTTAAACGATGCAATATCTACCTTTTTCACAGTGCAAATTCTTTCATCACCTTTTTCTGGTTTTCTTTATCTGGTATTCATTAACTCCTGAAACTCACTGAATTTCGAATTTTAATACAAAGTTGAGTCCTTTCCAAGAATTCAAACAAAGCTTACACCTCCATACACTAGATGCTTTTTTGTTTACCTAAAAATCAAGTTTCTTGGTTACCAGAGAATGTTTGGCATCTATTTAAAGGGAAATGGTACATAAAAAGGGTGAAAATGGAATGCGTTGGATATTTCTGGCATGCTTTTTCATTTGTTGTTCGTTGTAAATTACTGTCTGCCTGCTGACAGAGATCAATTCTGGTGTCTGCAATATCTTTGCTTCAATCAGGATCACACATTTTTTGAAGTTAATTCCATCTTTAGAAGCAGTGAAAGTTCTTAAGCCATCTTCGTTGGCAAATCTTCCCGGAGTTATCCCCATGACCAGATCCAAGGAATACCCATGAACTTGCAATAAGTCTGATACAGGTAACTGGAATTGGTCGACCCTTTAACTGCCTACATACATATGATTTTGCGGAGGAAAGCTTGATGGATAAATATGTATATGAGCTTATTATATCATTTTCCTGGAGATATTGTAATAGGCGAGCCAAAAAAAATCAAAAGATATAGAATATTAATATGTAATACCTCCCTTGTTTATTCATTCACATGACCAAACATGGAATCATGAAATGCTCTCAAGTGCTCACATGCAATCATGGACGGCCACATAATGGCTCATCAGGTCATTGATTGAAATTGTGAGATACCCCAGCAGTTGTTCCAAGGGGGCATAAACTAGAGGGAGACCCAGAGGTCTCAGACCCTAATATTGCGATCCGAAATATTTTTTTAAAGCTATACTCTAATAGCTTTAATATCACTTTAGTTTTACCCAATTTTGGGGATAAACAGGGGCAAGAACACAAGAGAGGTTCACTTAAGGTTTTGAGCCTAAGTCAGCTTCATACAGGTGAACTTTATAAGGATTATTTTAGGCATAGCTTTTATATGGATTACAAGGCCACTTAAGGTTATATTGTGGTGCTATTCTTAGCTATTTAGAAATGTCGGTTCCGCAAATTAGGATATATGATATTGGTCATTTATCCTTTTTGTTAGGTTGGGTCTCAGCCAAAATGGGCTGAGCTGCGAATTTTCAATCTCATTCTATCCTTAAAGAATTATAGAAGACCATGGGCCTTACATATTTTATGTTAATTCTTAATAGATCAACCATAATGGCTTAACCAGCCTTACTGTGTCGGAACTTTATATTGACTTAGTCGGGCAACCCAATACTGTCTACAATTTATTCCGTGACAATATAATTGCTTGGGAACCAGATTGTGTCACATCATCACAATCGAGTATTCAATCCTCCCAGACAAGCTTGTTATCATCTTGTTATCACAATAGCGTAAATTACTTTTCTTGTTAACTTAGATGTTCTCTCCAAACCTGAATTCATATTCTCGTAACTCATAGGACTTCGGAAAGGGAGATGTGCCTAATCCGAAAAGGAGAAACAGGTGGATACAGGCATTAAAGAGCACAATTAGTTCCCACAATAAATATTTCTCTCCTAGTTAATGATATATCAAATTATAATGCAATATTACCAAAGTCCTTTGAAGAATTAACTGCCACAACATTGGCCTCGCCATTTATTTTCTTCATCTGTTCCTCATTCCCGAAGCCTCCAAGGGTTGAAACAACAGCAGTGGCTCCAACCAATACTTCATCCCATCTTGCATAAAAGACATCTCCTACATGTAGCCATCCAGATGTCAGACTTTCTAAGGATCTCATGAAACAATCAGACAATTCAGTAAACAAAGCCATCATGAATCAAAGAGAAATATTAGAGTTCTTCAATATAAAAAGAAACACACAAAGCCATAAATCATTGATAGTGAAAAGGACAAAAGGCAATTACTAATAAAAGATATGTCAAAGAAGAATAAATGAGGATAAAAGGATGAGTTTACTACTTAAAAAATAAACATGACTTAGATCACAAAAGAATGTCATCCTTGATAAAATAATATGTTATTCGCTTTTTCTTTTTTTTTTTTGAAACATATTCACTTTTTCTTCTTCGACACGAATATGACAAACCCAATTGTAGTTCATTTTTTTTGTCTACGAGTAAAAATATTAACCGTGGGTACTGCTAGCCAAAGCATAAGGATCATGTTGGTCTTTCACTATCTATCTATGTTCAATTTTATGAGATTCGCAATTGATAACAAAACTAGATCTCATGAGGAATGTAGAAGCTTTTGAATGAATTACCAAAAGGTTGAACGAGACAAGAAATCATGTGTGGTCAACAAAATATGATTTAAACCTATGATCATCATTTAAGAATCATCCACTCAACTGCTCTACAAATGGGCAATGGGTCATTGAGGAACAATGAAGTGGAGGTTGAGGTGTCCTTTTATCCACGTAAAGGACCCACAAAGCTCAATGATCCTTTCTATACTTTTTGGGTAGTAATTGTAGGTTAATGTAGGTAGGGGTTCCAGAGCAGTCAATTATGTGAACCTTTTCTGCGGGAGAGAAAAATATCCATTTGCAATGCATCAATGATCCACAAGACAGCAAACAAAGAAAGCATATGAAATCATAATGCAGAGCCATGCCTGCTACCCAGCTGACTTGGTCAACCCAGGGATCGGAGTACGAAGGCCTCCCGGACCTGTAACGATCTGCAAATGTCAGAAGTGGTGAAAATTTCTTGAAACCAAATAAAATGAGGAAGCCATATTAGCCAAAAAAAAACTTCAAATTTTCAATGCACCTGCTTAAGCTGACAACTTCAATGCCCTTGGACACTGCAGCTTTGCAGATGGCGGAACCCACAAACCCGCTGCCCCCAAGAACAACAATCTATCCAGAGACACACCAGTTTGTGAAAAATTATACCTGCCAAAGTCAAAAAGAAGATAACAGTTGAACCATTCTACAGCCATACCCTTTCTGTCTTCACGTTTGCAACGACGTCGATAGGAACAGAAGAGGAATCTTCTGCGACTCCGGCCGCGGCATAAGCACATCCTACTCTTGTCCTAGTAGACAAAGACACCAAAGAGTGAGCCAAAAGATGTCGTATTGAACTGTTTTGTTCCCATACAAAACCTCTACTATTTAAATCGTTGTATTTAGTCCAGGTAGGTATAAAATGCAACAATGCCAAATAATTCTGCGATAAAAAAGAGATTTTGCACATGTCAAAGAAGAATTCTGATAACCAAAACCAATCCAGCACTGGGACATCAAAGTATCTAAGAGAGGAGAAACCATGAGGTGAATGACTGCGAGAACGAGAGCAAGATGAGAGATTTCTCTTGGGTTTGCTCGAACCTGATTGGGAGTGAAAAGGGAGTACGAGCTCGAGGGCGAGGTGGAGCGACGGAGTGAGACGAGAGGAGCGCAGAAGGCCTCATCTCGGCGCCCTTCTTGTGCAGCGCTGCGGCGGCGGAAACGAAGAAGCACAGCGGCGGCGACGACGCCATGAGCGGTGGGGACGGTTCGTCTCAGCTCCTCTGCCTTCTTTTTTTCTGTTTTTTTTACATTTTTATCCGCTCTTTTATATTTAAGTGTACTTTTTTCGTAAAAAACCAAAAATTAATAAAGGGTGTAAATAAAAATTGCCTTGGTACTTCTTACATAGATTTTTTATTTTAATTTTTTATAAAATTCGAAAATGTCGAATATAATTTGTGAGATTTTTAATAATTTCGACCCTGCAATAAATTCTCCTCAAGAACTTTTAAAAGTATAATTGATGAGAGATGCAAAAAAAAAGGATAAAAGATGCAAGACTTATTTTATGTGCCGCATACTTACATTTTCATTAATTTTCGAAAAATATTAGATTAGATGATTAAAAATTACAACGTTTAGAGATATAAGTTTATTTGGTTTAAGTTTTTAAAATTTTCATTTTATTGAAAAAATATTTAGCTTGTATAAGTATAAATATCGGGTATAACAAAAAAAAAGACTTGCAGATGAACAATTAAAGAAATTTTAATACACCATACACAAAACACCTCACAGGTCCATTTTCTCTTAATCCATATCCTGTGGGATGAAATTAGTAAACATGAGATATCGAATATTAAATTTATTTGTTATATTCTATAATAAGCTCATCAGTATGCATTCTAGAGATTTATTCAAAATGAATAGAAACCATGAAATTTTGTAAGGCGGCGTATTATTGAGTTTCAGAAAAAAAACGAGCAATTATTGAAAAAGAAATATGTTATATTTGGTTGAACTAGATTTTTCGTTTTATATTAAGATTTATATTACAAAAAATATATATATCAACATTTTTTCCTGAATTTTGTAAGCCAATCAAAGCCTGATTGGGACTTCCGAAAACAAATGATAAATTCACAAAATAGGTGCCACCTAACTATATTTTCAGAATTCGAATTTTCAAAATGAATTTTAAAAAATAGATCAATGTCTGAATCTGATTAATAGTTTTTCATAAAAGAAAAATATAGACGACTGATTATTGTGTTTTTATTTTTTAATGTGTATGGTTGGTGTGAGGTGTGTTGTGCGTGAGAGTAAGGGTTTGCCAAGTGTCACAACGTAGTCTTTACTCTTGCTTGTGGACTTGTTTCTTCTACCTCGTTCTTAATAGTTTTAAGATTTTAACCAAACTACGAGATAATAATTCTATGAGTTTAAAAAGTTATCGGTGTCGTTCCTAATCCAAATAATGATGTGTCAATTATTATACCATCATATTCAAAATTGTGAAAAGAAAAAAAATAGCAAGCTATGGTAAGTGTAAAACATATATTATGAAAAATATCTCATATGAAAGAATGGAGTCAATGTAAAAAAAAAGATGATCACAATAATACTTATTGATTTATATTTTAAAACTATTTCTCTTTTTTTTATTTGTATATATCACAATATATATTTTTTATTTGTTAATGTGCAAATGCATGCCCCCATTTATTTTCTTGTATATTTATCTTATTATAATTATAATTATAAATCACATAATTGAGTATAAATAAAATGTATGTTGTGAATTTCCCATTTGAACTTGCTAATTGGCACTAATAGTGTTTATTATCAAATAATGCATAAAAAATGGTATTATAAATTTGTTTATAGATGTTTTTGCTTTTTGAAAAATGATAAAACATTTTATTTAGAAGTATTATTCAACAATCCAATGTTAACAATATTGAAATATTGTGTCACATTGTTATGTCTTAAAAAATTTTATATAAAAAGTAAGTGTAAAACTACCATCGTTAATTATTATAAAAAAAAAACTTCACAAAATTTCAATAGAAGTTAACAAAAGAAACTAAGTATTAAATTCAAGATTAAAATTTATAATTTTATAATTTAATATAAAAAGATAATTTGAGGGGTAAAACGATAAAATAATCCTAAAAAGATGTCATGTTAACATTGGCCGTGGGACGATCACTTGATTTGACAATCACCAAAATGACATGGCGCGTTTATTTTTTCCTAATTAGAATAACTGGGTACAATTAAAATTTAGTTTATGCATTTTTTATACTCTCGAATCTCGATGACAATAGTACAAAAAACGAGGTTATTTGATATCATTACTGTGAAATAATAATACCTAATTACCTCGTAAAATAATAATACCTAATTACCTAATATCAGGAAAGTAAAGATGCAAGAAAAAATAAATAGAACGTGACTACACATATATATAATTATATATATAATTAAAGAAAAAATTGCGAGAATGATTAGTTGCACCTAACTTTTTATTGTACACTATTTAATTTTAATTAGAAGTGACTACACATCGGGACGATCCACACCAATTTGAATTTTCTCTAATTTTTGTCGACGTGATAACACCTTAAATTGTACATTTACAAATTTTAATCTTTGAACTTATCGTAATTTGTTACGTTAACTTTCATCCAAAATTTTGTTAAGTTATTATTATTTGAAATATCAATTTTATTACTTCTTTAATATAAGAAAAAATATTATCAGCATAATATTGCATAAAATATCATTATTAAATAATATTTTTTTATCAATCTTAATTATTTTTAAAAATACGTTTTTATTTTAAAAAGCGACTAAGGACGAAAATGATATTTGAAAATTCTTAAAAAATAGAAATATAATGCTAGATGCTACTGTTCATACGAGATTAATTAAGGTGATGCTAAATAAAATGATCCTGAAATAGATAGAATAAATGAAGAAACAAGAACTACAGTGACAATCTATGGAAATCACTTTTCCTTTTTCTTTCTTGAGCTAAACTCAAGTGCACTTTCAGTATATGTACAAAATTATTATATGTTTTCTCTTTCAAAATATAACAATATATATATATATATATATATATTAGTAAAAATACAATATCACCATACCGAATCCATATCTATCGATACTATTCATGAGTCGGTACGGAACAATAAATGTCACATGTAGTGTCAGCTGAAAGATCAAAGTCGAGAAAAAAAAAGGGGAAAAAGAAACCTAGAGGTCAAATTATAATGAAAGTATTAAAATTATGGGTGAGCGAATTCGGAATTAAATTTTCCCTGAATTTTTTAAAAAGTCCAGTCTCGATGCAAATTGGGATCGAGACGTCCCGATAGACTAAAAATCGAAAATTTTTTATTATCCCAATTCGATCATAAAAAGTAAATAAAAATAAGTTTAATATTATTATATAAATAATATTTAAAATAATTTAATATTAATATAATATATTTTATCGGATTGAACGTAGTTCATATTTTTGTAATTCCGAACCCATTCCGATTTGATCTCAGCTGAATCTCAAGAAATGAAAACGATCCTGGTGCCCAAGAGGAAATAGTTCTTTAATATTAATTACTAAACAATAAAATTATAAATTTCAGTCCAGCATTTTATCACAATTTGACAATTAAATTTATTCGTTAAATTTCATCCAGACTTTTATTAAATTATTCTTTATTATTTATAAAACGTCATTTTTATTCTTATTCTTATTCATTTAATATAAAAATACATTATAAAAAAAGTATTGCCGTAAGCATATGGATTATTTTTATTTTTTAAAATTAAAAAATAAGGACAAAAATTGTATGTCATAATTATTAAAAAAATTCGACAAGTTAATGGAAGGATATAAGTGACAAAATTGAATAAATTCACGGATTAAAAATTATGAATTTTTAATTGAAACTTGGATGCAAAAAAAAAATAATAATAAAATAAGGGAGGTTAAATGAAGCAACATTTTTTTTTATTACAAGGGATATAAAGATATTAAGATCTCTGCGTCACATTATTGATCTTTATTCTTATTATATAATTTAAAAAACTTGTTAGCTTTTAAATTTTTAAAAAAATATAAAAAAGACATACACACGTGGTCGGAGAACCACTATTTCAGAATAAAGAGCGATTACATAATTCCTTTTATTTTATAAAAAGGACAAGAAACATTAGAATTATGTTTCATCCTGAGCTTATTCTAGACTTTAATTGATAGGATAAAAACAGGCGATTTTTTGCTATGTTTTACTTTTTATATATGCCAGTGTTTCTTCGGGTGTTTTTTTCTGAAATTTTTAGGGGAGAAAAATAATTAGATAAGTAACAAAAGACTAAAATATGATATTTGCCTAGTTAAAAAACGTCATGATTTTTAATTTATATAAAGTATAATTATGGAAAATATATTATGAATACAATAGAAATAAACCAGTCATTTGCCAACATTGGAATATCTCAGCCAATCAATCACTCGCACGAGCGCCCACGTTTAAAAAATCCGACCGCAGGAGCCAACCCACAGATCACGAGTGCAGAGATCCCACAGGCCATGTGAGCGACTTCGATCCCCATCTCACAGTCAAACTCCCGCTGGAGGATGAGCTCTCCGTCAGCGCTACGCTTCCTCATCCTCCTCTTCCTCCTCTGCTTCCAGTCCTCCTCAGGGCTCCACTCGAAGCACCCGCTGCACGCAGCAGTCGACAGAGTCAACGAGCTCGGTCCCTTCGTCGGACTGGTCATGGCGTATCCGACGGAGACAGAAGCTCTCCAGTCGTCCGGCGCCTTCGTAGCCACTTCCACCCCACTTGACCTCTACGGTACGCACAGCTCCTCGAAAATGCGCTGACCTGAAAATGCACTCCAGAACAGCAACCTCATGAAGTTTCTTCTGTCTTAGGGGTTCAGGAAGAAGATTTCACATCGGAAGAATCAGAGATGTGGACGTGATTTATGTAATGTCCGGCCAGCGAAGGGTAATTATTTATTTATTTATTTATTTTCCATGAGAGCTCAAATATGGATTCTGGACAATTCTTCTCAATCTTATCTTTTCTCTGGTGTGAATCAATAGAGGACGAAAGAGCAGAGAGATGTGCAGATCTTTTGAACTTTATTCCTATGAGTTTCTATGTACAAAACTTGTCACTTGCGTCTTTACCATGTAGCATTGTAACCTTAGTTAATTTCATGCATGTCTACAAGAAGATTTTGCATTTGACTGTAGCTCAACATATCATATTACAGTAATGGAATCCTCTGATTCGTTTTGAATGGTTCATCATGCGATTATTCTGGTGAATTTGGTTCCAGCTTTATGCAGGAATCACAATTGAAACTCTTCTTACATGTGTTAAATGTTTGTGGAGCGATTAGTCTGGTAGTTTTGGCTCTATTCCATGTTTTAATTAGTTTGTTTTGATTCTTTTATTTTTCCCTATGTGAAACTAGCTGAATGCAGGAATCACAGTTCAGATTCTTTTAGACGTATTCAATGTTTGGGGAATTGTTCATTATGGAATTGCTGGGAGCGCTAACAACTCCCTGTCCTTTGGCGATGTTAGCATCCCGGAGTCTGTTGCCTTTACTGGTTCCTGGACATGGACAGTAAGTTCTCTTTTTATCTCTTTCTTTCCAACTGGCTCAAATATGAATATTAGTGACTAACATGATGCATGATACTAACTTTTTTCAAGAACAAAAGGCGCATACCACTTGAATAATGGCAATGCTTGCCTTCATCCACTGTGGGAGGTGAAGCACTACCAGTTCAACTGGTAATAACTTTTATTCCAGTTGAGCTCAGCTCATTGAACCGATAAGAATATCAAGTTCAATTGACACTATATTTTCATCAGAGGAAAAAAAAGTCAATGCTATTTTCTAACAAATAAGATGTGTAGGCAACATCCTTGACATTTTAAGAAATTTCAAAACTTTAAAAATAAAGAAGAAACTAGGGAAGCTACATGTTTAGAGGCTTTCATGTAGCAAATTAGTAAGGGCAAGTGACATTGCAGCTCTCTGAAACCTTGCTTTATACTATTTCAGTTGCAATCTTCCATCTTTTCTCTATGTACTTCACTGGTTCAATAAGGATGATTATAGTTTCACTTGAACCAGAAATTTCACACATTGAAAGAGTCATCTCGAGAGCTGAGCTTTGGGGAGTACAATATTCCAGTAGAGGGTGGGAACTTGCTATCAGGAGTAGAGTTCAAACCTGAGGAATTCTACTCCACTGACAAGCCCATGGAGGAAGTCTTTTGGCTGACAATAAATTCTTCTTGGCTTAAGATTGCAGAACAGCTTAAGGTTCGAGTGACGCTTACAAATTCTTTCCCTACTCGTAGTCAAGTTTAAATTTCTATACTGTTAAATGGATATAAACTCAAACTTTTAATGTCTTCGATGTGCTGATAGGTGGAGTTGCAGAGATGCATTAATGAAACGTTCTGCTTGCCGAAGGCTCCGGAAGTAGTGTCTGGACTTAAAGCCTCCACAGCTGATGTGTTTGTGGACAATGCAGCCTACAGAAAGTTCCTCTTTCAGGAATTTGGTGTATCAACAGTAGATGAGGAGAGCTCTGCCGTTGTGATGGTGAGCTAAATTTATTTATTTGTTAGTTCAAAAGATGCCAAGATATAGAGATAAAAAAGAATGATGAATCAAACATGTTCTAGCTCTAATTTCTCTTCTGCTGCAAAAACTGAAACGAAACCATGTATGAAGATAGTAATGTTTCAATGTTTTCTGAACAGACGGCAATGTCTCCTGGGGTCCCTGTGATCGTATTCCGTGGAGTATCGGATTTGGCAGGGGGAGAAAATAGTTGGTCATCGTCAATGATTCTAAGTGATTTAGCCGCAGTGAATGCTGTGAAGGTGGCAGTGGAATTCATTGGTGCCATTGGATCACAATGATTAGCTGCTTAGTTGTAAAATGAATTCTGCGGATGGTTTAGTTTTTCAGGGAAAGGGGGGGAAAAAACAAAATTTTTCTGAATTTGATTGTGTATCAAGGAACATTGGAAAATAGTTTCCATGAAAAGTTAAGGTTGTAGAACACCTTGTTCTACACCCAATTGTATCACAATGTTTTTTATCACTATTCAATTATTCCAGTGATTATTTAGCAGTTTGTCTTGTGATACATGAACTAGTACAAATGAGTACATGGTCTATAAAACTACCAAAACATGTCCTTAATATTTCCTTCTCTAAATTTGATAGAAAACCACTAGTGGTACTAAGAATTAAAATTCTAGTAGGATAAATGCTGGGACATTGAGCCAAAAATTTTGTTTGAAAGGAACATACTAATTCTCAATTTATAAAGATGATCGATATAGGGTGTCAATTATTCAACACATTAAAATGGTATCATCACATAATATTGATATAAATAAGAGGTGACGAGTCTGATGAGAAATCATATAAAAGAATTTTTGATATTTTCTATAAAATATTCAACAACATTATAAAATTTACTCCAACAAGAAAATTTCACAAAGTTAATTTAGTTGTCTTTGTTATTTATGCTTAGCTAGCGGGAGTATATTTACAAAAACCAAAATATTATGGAATGTTTGGATTATTTGTGAATTAATTACACCCAAAAATTTGTTAAACAATTAAGCACGTTTGGCTTAGCTAATATAAAATAACTGATAAGTTTAAAGTGCTGATAAGTAATTTAATAACTGAAGCTGATTTTAGAAAATAAGTAGTTACGCATTTGGTAATAAAAAAAATTATAAATTATTATTTACTCAAATGATAAAAAAGCCTTAATATTATATTAGATGAAATATAAAAAGAAAGATTATATATGTTTTAAGGTTAAAATAGTACATTTATTGATTAAATTGATCAATTTTTTTCTTTTATAACACAAGCTAGGATCTCCAACTTATTTTTCTAATTTATAAGAAGGTAAAATAAATGTTTATCAATTTTTTCAGTTATAAATAGAGAGAAAATTTTAAAATTACTTATAAGTCTTATAAGCTTAGTCAAACACCCTCTAAATAAACTTAAACAAGTATATTTAAACTATTAAAAGTATATTAAAAGATACAATTAACTAAAAAATTTGATCGTGTTATTAGCTTTGCATAATAATTTTCTTAAAAAAATAGTTACGCATGATGCATCCAGTAGCAATTTTTCTAGCTTTTATGTTACATTTTTCAGCCTTTTTGTTTTTTTTCAAATTTATCCTCCAAAGCTCCAACTTAACTATCATCTTTTGTCTATTCTTACATGTTACTAAGTAATCTATTGACATGATAAGTTGTTTATTCATGTTATGTTATTTCTTTAATTCTAAAAAAAAACAATAAAATGATTTAAATTAATTTTTAATAGATAAATTTATAAGAAAATTTGAAAGCCTAGTATTTTAAGTAAAGAAAATATAAAGAATGTATCCAAAATAAATTCTTTGACTATCAAATGTATCATGATGCCTAAATCCTCCTTAACTATAGAACAGTTGGGAAAAAGTGTGTTATATACCACTAGTTATTTAATTGAAAGCCAGGCAAGAGAATATTTTATTAATTGCTAATGATTTCATTAGTCATCTATGATTAATAATTAGAAAGCTCGTGAGGGGTGGGGTGGGGATGGGAATTGCATGAAAAATCAAATATAGTATCTAGATGAAATCATGTATAATGCACTAAGCCTTTATTTAATATAAAAGACCATTTCAAATGTCCTCTCAATAAAAAAATAGATCAATGGATATGACTCACACACACATATATATATGTACATATAAATAAATATATATAACAATTTTAATTTAGATGAGTATTATATAAAATATAATAGCTCAAATGGGTCAAACATACATGCAACATGAAAGTACGTTACATATACATTTTAACGCAATAATTATTGTAGAAAGAGTTTTATGGGCTGTAGTGTTTTTTTCGACAAGAAGACCGTAGTATTTTAGAATTAAACAGAAAAGACTTTTTCAAATTTGCTATCATTAGTTTTAAGAGGAAAAAAATAATGAAAACATGTTAATAGGGTTCATCTAAATATACGTAAATAAATAGTTTTGTACGTATATATTTTTTAATTATGTTAAAGAACTAGCTGAGTTTGTTTTTGATTATCCAAAAAGAACATATACAAAAGTTCATGTTAGTAATGGATAGTACAAATTCCTACGAGTACTTCTTATGAAAAGCATATTTTGATAGACCATAGGTGATTCTTTTGAATGATTCACATGTTGAAAATTATGTTTAAAATTGTCTTGACCATGATCCATAATTGATGATATGCTTTAGTGAGTTCTAAACATTCTTAAGGCCTTTTGTTATTTTGAACTTAAGCATGCATATTTTGATACTTCTTATGAACCTAAGCATGCATATTTTTGGTACTAAGATGTGATACATGAAATTGATCTTGATACATGAGTTTATATAACTGTGATTTACTTGTTGTAATTTGAAGTTATGAATGGCCCTTATGATGAGTTTATGAATTGGAAAAGGAATGATCCATGAAAATAATTTCATGTTGTGTGAATTGTAGTTGATTATGAAATGAATATGATTATAAATGACCTCTAAAATATGTCATGTTGTAGGACCATGTTTAAGTATGTTTTAAATGTTTGTATTGCCAAAATTGATTGAAAACTTTAGGACTTACATACTCACCTGCGATTTTGTTGAAAAGATCGAACAACCGAAGTTTGAATGTTAAAAACTTTTAGTAGACAATAATCGTTATACATTTTAGACATTCGAAAACTTTGATTGGACGATCGAAAAGTTAACTCATATGCATTATATTGAAAGATAAAATATCGAATGTTTGGTTACCTCGAATCGGACATTCGGAATTGATGAATAGAAAATGAATTGAACAAATAAGATGATCGATCGACTCTTTCAAATGTCTGTAAATAAAGTCGAGACTCAACATTTTCTGTCCAAGTAAGATTAGACATCCATCCGATTTTTCGGACGTTCGAATTGCACCCAAACTTTGAATGGTTTATGGATCATGTTATGATTAGATGTTCGTTCAACTTTTCGAATGTTCAAAAGCTTCCTAATTTTTGAGCGATTGGATGATTCTATATAGCCTAAATGACCATCCGACTTTTCAAATGACCATACACAACTTTCCAATGCCCAAAAGTTTGATTGAGATAATAAATAATTGAATTTATGATTTCAAGTCAATTCAAATCCATCCTTTTTTTATTCAAAACTCTATCTAATAATGCATGATACTGATTAGGAGCCGACTTTGCTCCCATAAGTCTTGATTGATTCCATTGTAACGAGAGAGTTTCCTGATCCTCGTAGGCATTGGATGTCATGTGTGGTGGATGAATGTGTGTATATCGCTCAGGTGATGTGTGCACATGAATAGTTATCATTATGTTAATATGCCGATGCCTTTACGTGACACTATAATGTATTAGGGCACAAACTTTGGATACTTGTGACGTTATATATGATGTACCTATGATTATGATGACATTTGATGGATTTATATTTACCAAGTTTCCACATTCATGGACTTATTATTTTAGCTTCCACATTTTTATTTTAAAAATGTAATATTTTATTATTTATGGGTTATTCAATAATGTGATATTCTTATTGACCCACATTAATTAATAAATGGGCCAATATCTATGAAGAAAAATAATGGCTTAAAATAAGGTCTTGTCATCATGTGATGAGAATCGAATTTCAATTTGTTAAACGACATCATATGTTTATAATTTCATATTGATAGTTTTTTTTAGAAGGTTGATAGTCTACTCTAGGGCATAACAAACCCGTGATCGGATCACCCGGGCCATTTCTATTGGGGCAATTTTTTTTGACCTAGTAGAGATCTCGGGCCCAATCGATACTAGCATCGGGACGGACCCGAAAAATTGGAAATGAGACTAAATTTTCGTCAAGAAATTGGGGCGGTCCGACGGACAATGTACTTGAGAAGTGAGAAGGCAAGAGAGCCTGCGTCATTATGGATTCATCGACAATTGAGAGAGGCATGAGCGGCTATTTGGTGGGTAGTCGGATACTAACAAAATCAACCAACAATGATCGACTGCCACTGACAATTCTAACGAGTCCAATGAACACCAAGCCAAATGAGCAGCCGAGCATAGGCCTAATGAAGATGGGAGAATCAAGAGAAAAAGACGCCTACTCGCGTAGAGAGAGAGAGAGAGAGAGAGAGAGAGAGAGAGAGAGAGAGAGAGAGAGAGAGAGAGAGAGAGAGACTCAGTACCTGTCAAGTTGGTGGCGGTGACAACATGACAACAGTAGATGAATGGTGACAACAAGCAGCAATGACGATGACGACAAGATAGCAACGATGACAGCGATGGCGATGGCAAGTCAACAATGGAGTGTCATCGATTACGGATTCAACCTAGCCAGGGATTAAGAGATTTTTTAATTTATGAGTTAACCCGTAGATTTCATATAAAAATATTATAAAAAATATATTACCCGAGCTGAGTTGTGGATCAAATTTTTAAGTCGTGAATCCGATCCTAATCCGAAACTTACCGAGTATTCTCGTGGGACCGGATGTAACTCGGGTTAGAATTTTTCTCGATTGGCCGAGTTAGTGTAGGGACGTCTACTCAGCCCTAGTCTACTACAAAAAAATATGAAAGATAAATTTAGAGATATATAATTGATTTTAATTTTTTTTTGTTGTCATCTCAGTATCCGGAAAGCGACATCGTTCGTCCAAATCCATGCAACACTAAGAAGCACACTAATCATAAATTGGAGTTTTAATCCATCATCAACTCGACTAATTTGATCTCAGAACACGCTTGTAGACTTCTAATAAAAAAGAATTTCATCCCCTCTCGTGTATATATATATATATATATATATATATATATATATATATATATATATATTGTATTACATAGATTCGTTGCGAAAAATCAATTATGACAAATTTGTCCCTATTTAGTTTGGAGACACTACACCAACGCGACTCCCCCGTCGCTGCCGCTGTCCCATGAATCCCCTTCCACCCTCTTCCGCCGCTGCCGCCGCCGCCGCCGTCGACGAAGCAGACACAGACGTCCTTCTGGGCCCCAATCCCAACTCATTCTTCCCTCCTCCTCCCCCGCCTCCGCGGCGCCTCTCCCTTTACCACTCGTCCCTCCGTCCTCTCCTCTCCTGCCGTTCCCTCCGCTCGCTCCTCCAAGCCCACGGACACCTACTCACCGCCGGCCTCCTTCGAGACTCCTTCGCTGCTTCCCGCCTTCTCAAGGTGGCCGCCTCCACCGTCGAGGTTCCGCTCTCTTACACCCTTCTCCTCTTCCGCAGCATTCCGGCACCCGACGCATTCTGCGCGAACACTGTCCTCAAGGTCCTTGCCTTTTCCGCTCGGCCCCTCCTTGCGCTCCGGTTCTTCTCCTCCAATCTCCCCGCAGGTTTCGTCCCAAACAGCTTCACCTTCCCTGTCCTGCTTGCTGCCTGCGCTCGGGCCGCTTCCCTCGATGCCGGCGAGATGTGCCACGGGCAGGCAGTGAAGCGCAGGGTCGACAGCGAGCTGCACGTTGGAAACTCGCTCATTCACATGTACGGCAGTTGCGGCCTCATCGGCTGCGCGCGAATGTTGTTCGACGAAATGCCCTACCGAGATATTGTCTCCTGGAACTCCATTGTCGATGGGTATGCTACGTTGGGTGATTTGGTCGGCGCAAGGGAGCTTTTTGATCAAATGCCCAACAGAAATGTGGTATCTTGGAACGTCATGATCTCTGGCTACATTAAATGGCGAAGGCCAGAATTGGGATTGGAGATCTTTAGAAAAATGGAGATGGATGGATTCAAGGCAACTGATAAGACTATGGCAAATGTACTGACAGCATGCGGCCGGTTGGGCGGGTTAAATGGGGGCAAGTCAGCTCATGCATATTTTCTTAGGAACTTTGTAGAGGATAATGTGATAATAGGGACTACATTGGTTGATATGTACAGCAGATGCGGGATGGTAGAGGTTGCTAGGAGAGTTTTTGATGGGATGACAGAAAGGAATTTGATTTCTTGGAACGCAATGATCATAGGCCATTGTGTACATGGGCACCCGGAAGATGGGCTTGCATTATTCCATGAGATGATAGCTAGTGGTAGGGATCTCGTAGAATTACTCTTGCATTTTTCTTTTTGACATAACTGGTTCATCTGTAACATGTTCTAAGATATGCTTGCTCGGAATCTTGACATGCTATATTATGTTAAATGAAGAATCAATTTACTAAGGAAGTGACATTCTCATGTAAAGATATTATGATCATTTCTCCAGGGGTTTTGCATCATTTATGTAGCTTGTTATGCTTGAAATTTTAGATTGCTTTCTATAATACTTTCTTTGAACTTAAAAAACTGCTTTTCACTTTTCTTTTGAAGGTCAGGGCCACAATTGTGGTAACTTACAGAGAAAATCAAAAGGCGTCTCTCCAGACGAAGTCACTTTTGTGGGGGTCTTGTGTGCTTGTGCCCGTAAAGGCCTGCTGACTGAAGGGAAAAAATACTTTGAGCAGATGACTGTCTTGTATAATACGACTCCAACTTTTGCCCATTATTGGTGCATGGCAAATCTCTATGGAGGTCTTGGGCTTGTACAAGAAGCAGTGGAAGTACTAGGGAGCATGCCAGAGGAGACAGAATCACTAGCTATAGGATATTTGCTTGGGTTATGTCGGTTTCGTGGAGAGTTAGAGTTGGGGGAAAACATCGCGAAGAGATTGATTGACCTGGAACCTCAGAATGGCTCTCGCTATTCTCTATTGCACAACATCTATGCGGCAGCTGGTAGATGGGAAGATGCTCAAGAATTGAAGGAGATGATGAAAGAAAAAGGGATTAGGTGTTTGCCTGGGCATAGACTTGTAGATTTGAATGAAATTGTGCATAAATTCAGAGTTGGAGATAGGTCTTGCTTGGAGATTGGGAAGATCTATGTAATGTTAGACGAAATGGCTGCTAGGATGAGAACAAGAAGCGTTGCATCGAATATGGTTGATCTTAGTCCTCTAAGATAGTCATACATTTTTTTTGAGAGGGTATACATGGTCAATACATTTTTTCAAGAGGGTATACGTGGTCATACTTATGAGCATGTTATCCTCCAATGCAGATAATAAAAGACGCTTCTGATACATTATCAAATTCAACTAAGAAAAGTGATTTCAGTGCATTTTTAACACTTGTTGTTGTAATGAAAAATGATTTTTTCAGACACTTATGATGCCAAGGACTCTCACTTTTGCATACCCTGGTTGATCATACTTGCAACTGTAAGCTTACTCGAGCAATTAAAATATGTAATTTTCATAATAGTTATATACTTGTAGAGCAAAGTAGTGCATATTTTAATTGAAAACAGGTATCAGTTCTGTGACCATGAAAATGAAGTTCTTCCAAACACAGAAAAAGCTGTTGAAGAAGCCACTACAGATATCTTGGAGGGACCTGATTGATCTACCAAAATTTGAGATCTTGGCATGATAAACACTGAGAAGCTTGACAGTTTTCAAGTGATCTGAGGCATAAAGAGCAGGGTAATGTTTAAGAATGCCATGGTGCGATTTTTTGCGCTTGTGCTTCTTGAGGCCTGTGTTAAGATGGTGAGAGAGCCTTCTCAGAGATTGCTGCTGAGATAGTCCTTGATGAACTGGTTAAGTTGATTGCAACCTTGAACTGTTTTGAGTGTTTGAAATGAGACCCTTGTTCTGTTTGAAGCGAGGGGACAGTATGTAGATGAGCTGCATGACCTTCCAGAATTTGAACAAACTCAAAAGGTACAAACATATCATCCTCTCTCTAATGTTTCTTTAATATTAGAAAATTGGTTTTGTTCATGTGTTTGAAACATGTTATGCATTTCAATATAAGTTCATTTGGTTGTAGACAGTGTAGTATGAATTATTTTTAATTACCAATAGGTGATCAACACGAACTCTGAAGCCCATTTGATTTCAGAAGCTCAGAGAACTCTCCCCTCAATCAACCACTCAAGTCATGTTCATCTCTGAGAAAATGAATGGATAAGTTGTGATTTTATTTGTGATAAGATTCTGAAAAATTTAAAGGATTGGTGGAGACAACCTTATTCACATTTCATGTGATAAAATACCGGTCCTTCTGAAGAACACTCAATATCATTGTTGGTATTATGTCAAATACCACTTAAAAACAAAAGCACACATAAGAAAAAATGAGGCAGACATGGGAGTACATTTGTGAACCATTATTGAGCTCTAGCAAACCCATGTTGTAAGTGCTCCCTGTCTAGTTGCAGTGGGAGGGATAAGCACATGCGTTTGCAATCATCCACCTACTTTTGCAGATAGGTTTCTTTATTTCCCCCATTGTCAAGCTTTAGTATTATTTCTTGAGGAAGTCGAGCTCTAGCTTCATTGTAATAAAAAGGCTCTAAAAGTAATTCCTGTATGCTGATAAAGCATGGCAAAGAAATATGATAAGATCCCTTCAAAAGACAACAAAAATAAATTGATGAAATGATAAATAGTTAATTTCATCTTCTGATAAATAAGCAAGCCCATAATCCCAAACACTTCAAGACATGGCATAGATGATAGTATTGTATGTTGATTCGACTCAGATTTTCATCTTAGATTATATGTGTGCTATAGATTATTACTGATGAATGACTGTGTTTATTAAGAGTCTGAAATCAAGAGGCATTCATTATCCTGGCCAAGATGATGAGCGTTTGGCTCCAATATTCACGCCCCCCATGATCATTTCAAGAGGCAGATGACAACCGTCCCTGCCACGCCTATGAGGGTTTTCATGCACCATGTTTTTCTGCTGAGTTGCTAAGCTGAAAGGAAGCATTTGATGTTGCCAGAAACAGTATGGAACTCCTTTCAATGGTATTGGCATCTTCACCTCTGCAAGTTGCTTTACAGGTGATTTCAGCAAGTTTGAAATTGTGTTTTACCCAACAATTATTTCCTTGGAATAGTTCAATATTCGGATACTGTTCTCTTGTTATACTTGAAAATAGTTAATTTGGTTTTCTGCATAATGTGTTGGATTCACATTCATTCCACAAGTGAAATCTTAGAGGTTTTGAAATAGCTATTATTGGCTCTTTCTGGTTTGCTACCTGTTTCTATGTCATGCTTTAATTAGAATGTTTCAGTATAAAAATCAAGGGCGATTTTTATTATGTTAGCTATAACAATTTTGTTATTTACTTCTCTGCCTCAGAAATAAATTATTGTTTTCTGGTCCTTTAGGTTTTCTGAATGTTTAGCTCATTGTCCCTCATTTGTGGCTATAATTATTAGTTGATTCTTAAGGAGTTCTTATATGCTTGTATGTGCTTGTTGTACGGCCTTCATTACCTCAATTCAATTGCTCAGAAAACTGTTGTCATCTGTATTTGCTTGAGCATCTTTCTAGTTTGACTCATGATCCTTGGTTTGCCCTCCTGCCAATTGCTTTGTTGCCTTATAGATATTTCTTTCTGTGCCTGCCTCAATAATTTGCTTTGTACTTTTTGCAGCAGTTAAATCTTTTTTCATATGAAGTTTAAACATTTTCCGCTAACTGATGATTTGACAAACTAAATTGATGTCACAATGCTATCAAGATTATCAACAACAACAAAGCCTTCATAAGATTTGACAGGATTTTACGCTGGCTGTCGGGGTCTAACACAACCCTCCTCCTTTATCCGGGCTTGGGACCGGCGTTCGTCGTAGCTCATTCGGTGTTAATAGTTGTGACCCGAATCTCATTCAAGATGACAAAGGATTTTCAGTTTTTCCCTTTTTTTATTCGCAACATTTGATATCTATAAATATATTAAAAAATAGAATTAAGAGAATTTATTCAATTTCGAAGATAAATAAAATAAATTATCTAATAATCGAATTGGATTAAACGCTCTAAAAAAATTGAAGTTTTTATACAGCATTCATAATTGGGTTTTGGTCATTCAGATAGTGTACCATTGCATCTAACACGAAAACAAGTTTTTCATCATGAATTGGAAATGAGTATAGCAGCAACTAATTTGATCACTTAAGCCATAGCTAAAACCCCACTCACTTTAATTTACCAATCAATTAACAGCTCGATAATCATTTTGAAGAATAAGAAATGGGGTCTGGCAAAAAATGGGAATGCACAACAATTATTCAACTTTGGCGATAGTACATAATAAATAAGACATATTTATCAAATATAATGATCCAAAATAAATTGTAGTTAACAAAAAAAAAACAAATATGTAGAGGACGTAATCATAGTTAGATTTTACCATTAAAGTACTCAGATGAATTTAATCATTGGATCAAATAAAAATAGTTTTCCCCTCTTTGAGGTCGTGTATCAAAATATTTGTCAAAAACAATTTCAGCAATTGCTACCAAGTACTATCTCTCCTCTTTCTAACCGGAAATTCAATCTCGTTAACTTTGCTGAATAACATGTATGACTTATAAATGACGACAGAAGGAAATACTTTACTCCTCTTTTTTCTTCATAATTATTTAATCACGAGTGTTCCTGGATTCAACCCAATGATCCAACTAATCCACCTCAATTAGACAATTCAAAGTTCTTGATCTTGTCAGATCCGAATCCATCCGACAAATCATTAACGACTACTGCCGGTTTGAATTTTTCCAAACTAATGAACCCTACTTGATTCAGTAGCCTTAATCATTTTTTAAAATTGAAATTTAAAGATAAAATATATTAAAAACAAATAATTACCATCTTTGAGAATATCACATTGCACAATTAAATATGCACCTCGAGAAAAAAAAAAGGTTGGTTTGTCAGAGAAAATTGAAACATGGGTGAATGAGCCACCACATAAATGAAGCAAACAAGAAGGTACAAATTGACTTGACAATTCTAAATTCACTGTGAATAGGTTCAGGACCATGGCCACGGAGCTTCTCTCCATTCGCACCATCTTTCTTTTATGTTACTATTTCTTTGACAGTCTTGAACGTTTTGATTTATGCTTCCATTCTTCGAGCAGCAGAGTTGCCGGTTCCGTATTAAAGCATCTTCTCTGTAGTTTGGACTTTGATACTTTGGATGACCCAAGAAGCTAACACTCTTCCACCAAAGTTTCAGGGCCTAAAAATGTCCAAGCAGATAAAGAGGATACCCTCGAATGACAAATTTCCTAAGAAAAAAATAAAATCCGCAAAGGACGAGAGAGATAGAAGAGAATTCTGAACTTATTAAATCGAATTTTGTAATAAAGTTTTAAGTTGATGAATTTGTAACTTTATGCCTCGAATCAAATCCAACTTTAAAGATACTGGCAGGCCATCTTGCTAGTAAGCGAACTTCTTTCTGAAATTCTGCACCTAAGATTCCCATTTACAATACGGAGGTAATGTAATCAGCAAACTTCTTTTCTTTTTTGATAGGATTAGCAACAATATAGGCACAGGGTATTTGGTATGGACTAAGAAAATTCTCTATCAGTGTTTTAGAAAGAACATTATCTACCTCCAAAAGAAAAACAAAGTTCTTTAATCGACACAAGCTGCATAATCCAGTCGCTCAAGTGTTTGAGATACACTAACTAACCAATTAACTTCATCTCTGAGAAAGTGATAGCCCATTCGCCTTTCAGAGGCCAATAACAAATCATCAAGGAAAGCTAACTAATCATATTAAGACAACATCAATCTGAGAAGGAAAAAAGTCTGAATGGTGATATTTAACTCGTGAATGCTCGATGAACCCAAGAATTGCATCTGATGAAGTAATTCAAATTATAAAATAAAATCAAGTCGAGGATGCTTGTTTTGTTTCCTTAAGTTCACAGACAATTTCAGCTGAAATCATATAGAACTAAGAATTCACGATAGTAAGTTGACGCATCCCCTTTATGTTTTATCTTTACTCCATTTTTGTTCATTTTTCTCAAGGAAAGGTAGACCAACAATTTAAACATAAAACAAAAACCGAAAAGAAAGATAACACAGTTCAATCTTCATTACCTGCCAATATATCCATGTTGCAACTTTGTGGGGCATCAACCAGAAATACATTGCAAGACTAAGTGAACTGCCTGAAGAATATACACGTTTGGCATGTAAAGTAGCTGTGAAATAGTTTCCATGTGTGGGATGCTGAACTGAGATAACAATTGAAAGATTTTCTCCAGGAGCTTTCGCACTAATATTCCAATTTCCTTGCATATCCTATTAGTATTTAAAACCAAAACAATGAGTTAAACTAATGGTTTTACTCATAATATGAAAGGCTACAACTCAATGAAATGTTAGTAATACATACATGGAGAAATATTGTAATTTCTATATAAGTGGTGGTTACATAATCTAACACTTACGCCAACAATAATATTCAAGTGCTTTCTATTTGAATGGAAAATTTTGTATTTTGATATATTTTTCATATCATAGCATGTGCCACAATCATTCAACATCACACCGCAAATTGTGAGCTTTCAATACTTGCAATGTTAAAGTATCTTTATGCATTTTTTCATGTGGCATATTAAACGGAATCCAAGTTATTTATGTAGGACTGCCTTTAATAGCTTGAGAGCAACTTCAGCATTATTCTGTTTCATTTGCCACATACAAAGGTCCAAGTTTAGGTGCTGGCTGTTCAGCGTTTTAACATGTTGACTGAAGTACCATAATTTAAGTATCTATCCATTGTTTGAGTTTCCTCCTGCCATGTAAGTTATCAACATATAATGTCTAAATCTCATGTGCACACCTCATCTTTGTGTTAGGCCCCGACAGCCAGCATAAGATCATGTCGAATCTTATAAACATGGATCAACGAATGAGCGGAATGGCGTCGTATGATCCATGTAGCCGACCCCACCTAGTGGGATAAGGCTTTGTTGTTGTTGTACATCCTTTGCATTTACCTTCAGAACAACAACAACAACAAAGCCTTATCCCACTAGGTGGGGTCGGCTACATGGATCATACGACGCCATTCCGCTCTATTAGTAACCAAACCTTCAGAAGAATCATAAAAAAAAAATTCTTCCATCACATAAATGTATCTGTGTTGTGTGTGTGGGTATATGTATGTATATATTATTCCATCACATACACATATGCACACAACAAACGCTAAAAAGCGTGCCTAACAGAAAAGTATATGAATAAATGACACGCATATTCCAAATTTAGAAAGATACAGAAATTCTTATAGGAAGTAGCCAACAGCAATCAAATCTGAAGATCAAATTTATCTTTATTCACAGTTATAAGAATGTAGGCATATTTCTGTCAGGTTAGTTGAATTGGCTGCCAAGTTTTTGATATGTAAAAAAGTCAATGCTGCATCTCCATTCTCGCAGTGTTCGCAGAAAGTAATTATTAGCCAATGGTGAAATGTTGGTATGCTGAAAGACTCACCATGAAAGGGCTGACATGCAGAGGCTTTGCAACCACATCAGAATCCGGGTTAAATATGAAAGATACACGCTCTCCCCACGGCGTATTTGTCACCTGAAACCCTCACATAAGAGACACTTAAGCCTTTCAGACCCCAAAGATGGAAAGTGATCCAAAATCTGAGCCATTTGGGTTCAATTATTTGCTCCTCATAATGAAAGAACGCCCACCTCAGCAATGCACATTTTAAGACGAGTGGATTCCGCGAGCCCTCCGTTTTCTCCATCTTCCATTACATCGTAGCAGTAATAAACGCTCAGAGGGTTCTGCTCGTAGCCCACGCTCGCAGGAATCGTCAACAGGAACCTACAAGATCCCGCATTTACAACATCATTCCCCCCAGATAAAGAAGAGTAGGCGTTTTTTTTTTCAATAAATTAGGACCATACACTGATCCAGTGGCGCCGGTGACCTCGCGAGCTCGCTGTGCGGACATGTGCGACGGCTGGGGGCATCGGTCGAGGTCGATGAGCGCATAGCGCACGGGGTACTCGAAGGCGTGTGGCACAGGACGGCGCCGGGCGTGGTGCACGCGGCCCTCGTAGAGGACGACGGAGGCGGTTCCGACGTCGTCTCCAACGGCCGCGGCGGTGGCGGGAGAGGAGACGAAGGGAGAGAGGAGGCGGCGGCGGAGGGCACGGAAGGCGAGGACGAGGGAGAGAAGCGAGGAGGTGACGAAGGAAGCGGTGAAGGAGCAGAGCAGGTAGACGACCTCCATTGCCGCTCGCTCTTGTTCCGAGGCCTCTTTTTTTATTGTGGATTTATTTATTTAAGAAACCCTTTCCCATAAGCCAATGATATTATTTTTTTATTTCCCATTTGGGTTAAGATGACAAACAAACATAATATATAAATTCTCACCGAAAAAAGATAATAATATAAATAGATGTAATTCGTATGAGATAATGCAAATTACAAATTATATATATATAATCAGAGAATTTAAATGGAATTAATTCGTATGAAATAGTTTTTTGAATTGTCATCTTAATATCTGACGAACGATTATACCAAAATCGGATCAAATTAGGAAGTTAATTATCACTTCATTTCACGTAATTCAAAAGTGTCATATTCTTCATCTCATATGTTATTTTCCTTTATAAGTTATGATATCCGTTAAATATCTGTAAATGGATATTACAATATATCATAATTTTTAATATCTAAAAACTTTAAAACGAATGACATTAGCTTCCCAACCATATAATACAGTGCTAAACAAAATACGAAAAGGCATGGTTGATTTGACTCCACGTGTATCTATCTATGGCTTCTTATATTGCAATTATTTTAACATTGACTCGCCTATTGATAAAAGACCTTGAAAAAAAGAAAAGAAAAAGAGACATGATTTTGACTTTTACTAATTAACAACGGATGGAGTAGCGGTAGCGAATTGCGTATTAATAGTCTTGAGATTGATTCTTGAAGTCGTCGAGACGTCGACCAGAAGTATTAAACATTTTCAGTTCCCATTCGACACTGAATTAGTTTAATTTTGGACACCGGTGAGTCCACGATAAAAAAAACAATTTTGACTTTTACTCTACTAAGAATTTATTTCATATTATTATTTAATAAAGTTTAATCATTATAATTTATAGTTAAATTATCATATATATATTTTAATTGAATCATATGTATTTATTGGATGAATTTGGTAATAAAAATATCATCTAAATTTAAATGAATTACAATTGTTGAATTAATCATATTTATTAGAATGAATAGATGATTTTGATTTGATCAAATTCATTATCTAATTAATAAATTAAATACATGATTATTTTATTAGTTAATAAATACAATTAGTATTTTAAATTTATTTCATATCAAATACTATGCATATATATATATATATATATATGTATGGGAATAATGTATATGTGAAGCAGGGTGTGCTTCACATCGTGTGACACGATTTGACAATCATCCGATCGAGATCCAATGGATATCATGATAGCGCCCATCCGATCTCGATCCAGCGGCTGCCGTCCATCTCATGAGTTTTACGAGCCGTCTCATCTGCCCCACCCCGCGCTTTCATTTTTTCTTTTTCATTCCCCTCCCTCTCTCTTTCCCCTCTTTCTGGCGTTCAATCTGTATTTCTGGTGTTCGATTTTGGACTTCGGCGTTCGATCTCGTTGCATTCCCCACCATGAGTCCCTCTTCTACCACTCAAGTGTAGGGATCCGGCGAGCCTAGGTTTTCTCTGCGTTCTCGCTCAGGTGCGTGCAGGGATCTACCCCATTTTCGTCCAACGAGCGTATGGTCATCTCCGGAGATCAGACAAGCGGTGGGAGCACGGCTGTTCCAGGACGACGATTCAGGTACCTTCCCCCTCTCGTGCATTGTCTCTTTTGTTGCACCTATCACTGCCATAACTCCCTTCGCTCTTGCGTTCAGGGATCTGCCCTCTTTTTGTCCGGTGATCGTAGGGTCATCTCCGACAAGAGCACAACTGGTAATCCCCTCCCTCGTGCATTGTCTATTTGGTTGCCCCTGTCACTGCCATGACACCCTGTTCGCTCGCGTTCTCGCTCAGGTGCAAGGATCTGCCCCCTTTTTGTCCAACGATCAGACATGAGGAGAGCACGACGGTTCCAGGTACAACGGGTAACCCCCCTCTCCCTCCCTCATGCATTGTCTCTCTGATTGCCCCTGCCACTGCCATGACTCCCTCCTCTCTCGTGTTTTCTCTAGTTTTTGGAATGTTACAAACACTTTAAATGTGAACATGATACCTACCATAGAAATTTTGCACTTCATCCTTTCTTCCGTATTGTATGAAATTAGTCTTGAACTACTGAATGGCCCATGCAAATATGAATTTAGCATTATGTGTATATGTAAAGAATCACATAGCAACTAGTTTACGCATCACATAGCAAAGTATGCAAATTGCTCCTCCACATTAAGCCCGATGCATTATGTGTATATGTGATGGTAATCGTATTAATAAATTGTTACGTTACATCTTTTTTAAATAGATGGACGAACCCCAAGTCCAAGAAATTGAAGAGCTAGAAGATAATGAGAATGATATGGATATTACCAAAGCATATGTTGGAATGAAGTTTGATAGTGAAGATCAGGCATATGAACAATGCATATGCTAGATCAAGAGGGTTTTCGATAAGGAGGGACTATTGTCACAAATCAAGAAAAATAAATGAACCCATCAGTAGAAGACTTGTTTGCTCAAAAGAACAACATAAGGATCTAAAAAAAAGGATCGGGACAAAGATGTGAAAAGAAGAAGGGATGTGAGGGAAGACTGTTGTGCACAACTTTTACTTAAGGTCGTAGACGATGGCAAATGGGAGGTAAAAAGGTTTCATGAAGACCACGCACATCCCCTTGTTTCTTCGTATGACGTATCAAGATTACATTCACATAATAAATTGTCAAGTCCTTCTAAACAAACAATGACTGATATGAGAAAAGCTGGGATCGCTCCTTCGAAGATAGCTAAATATCTCATCATGTCGGGGGAGAAATTTATAACATTCAATGAAAAAACAATGGCAAGGAGTTTTTTTTGGGCAGATGATAGATCACAGGACAATTATATCACTTTTGGTGATGTTGTAGTGTTTGATACAACCTATCGGACTAACAAATTTAAAATGCCATTTGTGTTAATCACCATAGGCAGTCTATATTACTTGGATGTGTTTTACTAGTCGACGAGACTGGAGACACTTTTGTTTGGTTATTTGAAACATGGTTGGAATGCATGAATGGGAAGAAGCCTATATGTATTATAACTGATCAAGATGTGGCAATGAGTAACGCTATTCGTAGAGTGTTTCCTAATACACGTCATATGTTTTGTATATGACATATTACGAAGAATGTCGTAACATATCTCCGGGATTTATACACGCATGACAACTTCAGAAAAGATTACAATGATTGGTTTTTTGGATCCGCGACCAAACAAGAATTTGAGGAGAAGTTGTTTTCTTTGAAAGAGAAGTACGATATTTCGGATGGGCATTGGTTGGAACAAATGTATAAGAAGCGTGAACATTGGGTCCCAATTTATTTAAATGATACCTTTTGTGCAGGCATGCAATCCACACAAAGGGCTGGGAGTATTAATGCATTCTTCGATGGATTTGTCAATTCTAATACTTCACTTGATGATTTCGTCCATCAGTATGACTTAACTCTTTCTACTCATCGTGAGGCAGAAGAACAAGAAGATTTTAGGAATTTGTATTATCTTGCTGTCACGACTTCAAAAAGTCCTTTGGAAATTCATGACGAAAAAGTCTATACCCAAAATGTTTTTACTATATTTCAAGAAGAATTCAAGAAAATTATGCACTTGTAGTCACAACTTCTTTTAGAAGATGATGTAAAATTTATTTATTCCGTGTATTTATCAGGTGAAGTAGATCAACAAAGAATTATTATGGAATACACTTCACAGCCGAAAATCCATGTGAAATGTTCTTGCAAAATGTTTGAACAGGAAGGAATCCTGTGTGCACATGCATTATTGATTCTTAATGAAAGAAGAGTTGTGTCATTACCAGAGCATTATATACTTCATCGTTGGACGATGAGTGCTCGGTATTCAACTGTACACCTGGCATCCAAAGATGGTCTCTTACTTGGTCAATATGATATCACACCTTTACGAAAATTGAACTTTAAAAGAAATTGGCGTAAGGTGGCGGAGATGAGTTTACGATCATCAGAACATTTGGATGTTGGGTTTGCGATTTTGAAGGAAGCTATTCAAAAGTTATCTTGTATAAAGATAAGTGATACAGTTGAAGCTTCGCAAGTTGAGATAAATTCAAGTAGAAAGGAAGGACAAAGTTCTTCAATTGAGGGTTCTAATATTATCATACATGATCCATGTGCCCCCAAGGCAAAGGGAAAGCTAAGGAACATACAACGAATGAAATCTCATGTTGAGGTTTCAATGTCGCAGAGTGCTCCTAAAAAATGAACATGCAGCTATTGTTTAACAAAAGGACATTATGTCACTTCTTGTGCGTTGAAAAAGGCACAGGTACAACCTATCATGAAATTTTCCAAAAAATTCTTTATGTTATATGCCATCTTTTACTAACATACTTTGTGTTGCAATAGCTGAGCAGTACACAAGAGGAACAGACATATAGTACTCATTACTCAAGAAATGTTACAAATTCTTATTTGTCATTTGTGTCTTCAAGACCAGGTTTAGCAATTATAAATTCTTAAACTTTCTGTTGATATTGCTCAAATTACATCCTTTCATGTTACAAATCTTCTGCATGTTTGTTCGCTCATATGTGTTTCTTCACTAGTACTGATGCCTAAATTCTTGGCGGTGATTAAATAACTAGGCTTTGATGCTGCTGAAGGCTTCCTTGCAGTCCACCACCGTACTCACCGATGTGTTCATGCGTGCACCTAAGTCGGAAGCAACAAAATGAAAACCAGAAATGAAAACTTGTTTGTGGAATTATTTATATTCTTCATGCTGCTATTTGTGTTTGTGGAATTAAAGCTCAGTGAATTGAAAACTTGTTTGTCCGAAGCTGGCTATTAACTATGTGGTTTTGCTGATGCTCTATCAGTGTTGTCATTTAATGCATCCACAATGTTGACTACGTACTGATTTGTTGAGTATTAGAAATATTATCGTTGCCATTTCAATGTTGACTCCTTTAGATTTGTAAGTTATCAAAGACATCACGGGAAGGATTTATGTAATTGCTGAACTTTGTAATTGAGACATCATAGGACTCTGTAATTGCTGAACTTTGTAATTGAGACATCATACTGAACTGGCAATGTTTTGTTTGCTGATTGATTACCTTGTTGCCAGGAGTATATATGTTCGTACGACTAGATGGATATACATGATGATTAATTCATATATGATGATTAATTCATATATGGTCAGTAGTACTGCAAGAGTATATATGTTGTTCAGTATAGTGGTGCATTATATTTCAAGTATCCATCTGTAGGAAAGTATGTTGAAGCTTCTCTTAAAAGTAAAGGTGAAAAAGTTTATTGAAACGTAAAATTATAAGCAGAACTTATTGCTCTAATCCATTATTTGTGTTTGCTTTTATGTTTTGTAGAATCATGAAAGAGCCTACTTTGATTCTGCTGACTGGGTCCTCGGCAAGGTAAGAAAGCTCATTTGATGCTTTAATGAGTTTGACATCAATACAATTTTCTTCTAAATCATTCAATGCTAGATGACATCTCTAATGTACACACAGTGAGATTGTATCACATCATATTTGTGCAACAATTATTTGCTCTTTGGCAATAAATAAATAAATTCGATATCATAACTTCGATATCATAAAGCCAAAAATGCCTCTGAAACATTGAAACCCAAGTTGAAGGTACGTAAACAATAAACAATCCAAAAACAAATAAAAAACAATTCTTAAGATGTCTTATTCATATGCTTCAAACAATCCAAAAACAATAAATAATTTGAATGATATGGGCACATGTATAATTGAGTTTCACACTTCGAACTGAGTTTTGCATCTGCCATATATCTCGGTAGTCCAAGTTTCACAAATAGCACATAACAAGTAGTACATAACAGATGGTCCAACTTTCACAATACATAATAGTAGTCAGTAGTCATATGACTATTTTATCGTCATTACTATAACTAACAAAAGTAAAAGGAAGGTTGAATATTTCCAAAATGACGAAGGAGTTCCATGTTTTGGATTTTTCATTGTATCTACTTCCTCCTTCAGATGTATGATTTCGACTTGCATCTCCAATTTATTTATCTTGCGTAACAATCCATTAATGATATTCCTGTAGTGATCTTCGAGGGGCTCATCCATCCAACAAAAAAAATTGCATTCTTCAATTAGCTTCAAAAAGTGAAATTAGCAAATGGTCAAATGATTTAATGTTGTTATGAACAAGAATAAACTAAATATATACTTACTCCGTGATTCCTGCAACCATAGAACCGCCGATCAGGATTGAGCTCCGTCCAAGATGTCTTCACGTCGGCTTCTTCATTACAATAGCATTGAAGCACCATTTTTTTTTAGCAATGAAGCCTTCAACATATTAGAACAAATTAAGTTTATACAAATTTATCAAGTCCTAAGAACAGAGAAAACGTTCTTATCATAAGAGAAAGGTCGGGAGCAAGAGAGCTCTCGCACCTATTAGACGTCGGAGACCGCTGGAGATCGATAATCCAGATGAGAACCACACCTGTTAGATGCCGGTGTTAGGGGCAACTAGAGAATCAATGCAGGCAGGAGAGGGGGGAGTTACTTGGAACTGTCGTGCTCTCGCCGGAGAAGACCTTCGTTCGCCGGATGAAAAGGAGGCGGATCAATGCATGAACCTAAGCGAGAACATGAGAGAGGAGGGAGTCATGGCGGGGAAAATCCAACAAGAGAGAGAGAGAGAGCCACACATATTAGACGTCGAAGACCTAGATCGAACGTTGGAGATCGACAATCCGAATGAGAGTCACACCTGTTACACACCAGTGTTAGGGGAAACTAGAGAATCAATGCGCGAGGGGGGGGGGGGGGGGTGGGGAGGGGGGGAGTTACCTGGAACTGTCATGCTCTCACCGGAGAAGACCTATGCACACCAGATGAAAAGGAGGCGGATCATTGCACGCACCTGAGCAAGAACACGACAGAGGAAGGAGTCATGGGTATGAGGCTGAGATCGAATGCCAGAGATTGAGAGGAAAAGATGGGAAAGAGGATAAAGAGAGATCTAACTAAGGGTGTTCACCGGGTCGGGTCGACCTGTGAACCCGATGACCCAATCCGACCTGAACCGGTTCGGGTCGGATCGGTGGTCGGGTCGGACCCGACCCGACCCGAACTTGACCCGACCATTTGTCGGGTCGGGTACGGGTTGGAAAAAACCAACCCGACTTGACCCGACCCGACAAATGGTCTCCAACCCGACTTGACCCGACCCGACCTAATTTTTTATTTTTTTTAAATTTTTTTCTTTTTTTATATAAACTTAAAGCTTATATTTAATTTAAAAAAATTAAAAAATTGAAATAAAATATTTTAAATGCAGAAATAATATTAAATAGTTAGAAAACATATTTTATGCTTTTAAAATAATATTAAATAATACTTTTATATTAAATAAAATATAAAAATAGTAAGAAAAAAATTTAAAAAAAAAAGAAAATTGGGTGGTCGGGTAACCCGACCACCCGACCCGACCAAATTGGTCGGGTCGGGTCGAATTTGTTCACGATCTAACGTCGAAGACCGAGAGAAAAAGAGGGGAAAGAAAGATCGAGCGCCGGAGACCGAGAGAAAAAGAGGGGAAAGAGAGATCGAACGCTGGAGACGGAGAGGGAAAGGGGGAAAGAGAGAGAGAATGCCACACCTATTAGATGCCGGAGATCGAGATCGACCGCCGGAGACCGATCGAAAAAGAGAGAGGACCCCAAAGACCGAGATCGAACGATGGAGACTGAGAGGAAAAGATGGGAAAAAGAGAGCGAGATGACGCCGAAGACCTAGAGGGAAAGAGGGGAGAAAGAGAGAGAGCGGGGAACGAAAAAGTAAAAATGAGAAAGAGAGAGAGAACGAGGAAATGAAAAAGTAAAAAAAGGGAGGACTCGTGAGATGGACGACAGCTGCTAGATCGAGATCGGATGGACGCTACCATGATATCCGTTGGATCTCGATCGGACGACTATCGAATCGTGTCACACGGTGTGAAGCACACCCTGTTTCACATATACATTATTATATAATATTGATGACAAAATGTTGAATTGTGCTGGAGCATTGAATTATCCAATAGAGATGGGGCCATGTTCTTCCACATTTGTTAAAAAAGGATGTCGTATCTCTAATCTTTTATATTATAAGATAAGAAATCTATAAATGATATTTGATTCATTTTCTTCCAAAGATTTTTTTATATGATTCATATATTTCGATCTGATGAACATAAATAGAAGAGATACTTGTCCCTTCTTTAAAGGAGGGATACTTCTATTAAGTCCATATAGAAAATTTGAGAAACACTGTACTTTTTCTTACGATGTATATGTACATATAGTGCATATATTGATGTATTTTAAACTTTTAAATTAATTCGAATTAATGTTTGTTATCAAAGAACTTGATTGGGCTATATACTTATATGATTACAATTTGAAGAAATAAGAGTCGATTCCTTGATTTTCGATTGTCATATGAGTAACTTTCAAGTATGATTTTTTAACTTTGATCAATTTTCATTTTGGTCACTCAATTTAAATTTGTATGTCAAATGTATACAAATTTTGTACGATTTTCATCAGAGATCCCTTTTATTTATGATCATAGGTTTTCCAACTTTTTTACTGACATGGCTTTATTTGATAATATAAAAATTAATGCGCTGAGTTTAAATTCAAAATGCAATTTTCATCTATGATCTCTCAATTTTGATCGGTCTTCATTTTAGTCCCTAACTTAAGTTTGTAACTTTACATAATTTTCACCGGACGTCCCCTTTATTTGAAACACCAAATTTTTTTTATTTCAATTGACAAATGATAAACAAAGTCAATAAGAAATATTGAATCATATAATAATAAAGACAAAGACGTGTGAGTATCTTAATTATTAAACAAATTGCTTAATTGAGTAAAAAAATATCCGATAAATGTGGCATAAATTATTCAATTTTCAACTTGAGCATCTTCAACTGATCCTTCATATAAAATCCTTCTTCTAACTGTATTTCTTCACTCTACTAATTAATTATTGTATGCTTCACTTATCACTTAAAGATTGAAAGCAAAAAAAAAAAGTTGTAGCCTTATATGAAGAGTATTTATGGACAAAAAGGTAACCATGTAAACTAAGTAAATTTTGACGTAATCAATTAATTTGTAGCATGTTTCCTAATCAAAATATATCAAATTACAATTTTAAAATAAATATCCAAGTAAATTAATTATAATATACGATCATGCAAAATTTATATAAAAAGTGCTTGACATTTAAGTAATGAAACAAAATGATATATTTAATACAATCATTATTTGATAGTTTTAAAATAATCAATATGATGAAGATAAGAAGTATTAAAATAACATTGTTCTACCAAATAAAAAAAAAGGCAAGACGAGAGGTATTAAAAAAACTCATCCTGGTGAACAATATCTTTTTTTTTTAGACTTGGAAATTGTCATTGATTTTTTTTATTTACTCATTCGTACTATTAATCTGGGGAAAATTAGAACTAACGCATATGTTCCTTAACATATTTTGCTTCACAAAATCGATTTATGTTTAAACCATTAAAAAATGGAGGTACAACTTATAAGCGTTGAATGCAACTTTTGATTACATATTTCACACATATATATATTGAATTGTTAAATAGTACGAAAATGAAGAGAATAAATTATTATTATTTTTATCTTATCGACTTTGAATTAGTCGGAGATTAATATTATCGTACATTGCCGACATCAAGTGATCGTGCCACAGAAAACAGACAACACAGGCCCACGAAAAAAAAAAAAATGCAATCAGTCACCGGAAAACAGAAAAAAAAAAAGATTGAGAAAAATGGGAGAAGAAAATGTGCTTTAAACTTTTATAGGACCATTAGGAAAGTGATCCGAGTCCAAAGACATATCACATATTCGCATCGTTTGTAATTGCGTGAATCTACACCTTAATTTCTCCCCATTATTATTTTCTCCTTTCTCATATCTTGGAATTGAATAGGGAGATAGCTACAATTTACAAATGCGGGCTTTTCAAATTAACAATGTTGAATGTTCACTTTCGTTTAATATTTTCTTTTCGTGATTTTTTAAGAAAAAATTTCACTCTTAAGCTAATACCTTATTTTCCCATTACCACCCTAAACTTTGATATTATTTACTTACCTCCCTTTTTACCCCAGTTAATTTGTATGTTTAATTTAAAGGAAATGGGACAATCAGGAATGATGATTTGTATCCCATTTAAGTATTGATTTTTTTTTTAATTTCACATCTCACCCTAATATATGAACTTATCTACATCTTTAAATTATATCATATTTTTCACTTTAACTCATCCTTCTCATTCCGTTATTTTTTTTATTTTTCTATCATAAAAGGACTAAATTGACCTCCCATGTGCTATCTTTTCTTTTAATATTTAAAAAAGAATAAAATTTAGTCTTTTGATAAATATGAAAAAAAATCAAAAATCAAAAGAATCAGATGAATGAACTAAAATAGATATCATGACATAATTTAGGGATGTTTTACGGTAAGTTCACATATTAAGATTAAACGTAAAAAATCATTATAATATATGAGAGATTTAAGAAATTAACCATTTTTTTAATAATTAAAACACAAGTTGTTGTAATCATAGTTAGCTGATAGTGAATTTGAATTTTTATTTGTCTTCTATGTATAGCAATAAAAAATTAAATGTCTAAAATTTTGCAGGGATAAAAATGTAAAAACAATTTTGAAAAAATATAATATTTGGGATTACGTGAGAGTGTTTGAAAAAAAAATAAGGTGAGGTAAATAAATTAGGATTTAAAATAAAATAACCTTAAAATTTAATAGTGGAAAATTGGAAATAACTCTATATCTTATTGTCCTCTAACTCAATTTTGATCAGACAGAAAAGAAACGGATTCTGGAATACATTATGATTTCAGATTCGTTTATGTTTCGATTTTAATTATGTTCCTAATTTAAAATTCGTCATGTCTCGTTAACTAGATTAACAAAATGTGAACCTGTTTGGGTATTTTTACATCATCATTGGAATGCTTTAATCTTTTGTTAATCATTGCGTTTGTCAATGACATGAAGGAGGGATTAAGAAAAAATATATTAACATAATTGGGAATTGGAATGATTAATAAAAATTCAGAGCATCCAGAGTAGCTTATGTCGTCTCGACTAGCTATTGAAATTAAATTTCTAGCAAGAGTATTTTGTATATGAATGATAAGAATAATTTTCTTTCTTTTTTATAAAATAATAATGAGATTTCTTAAGCAAATTTCTCACCAGTGCACTCCTACTCAACTGATTGTTTTTTTTAATTTGATCACATGTATCAATATCATTAACAATTACTTATATGAGCTCATATATAAAATATTTCAGTATAAAGAAGGATTTAATGGAGTGCTCCCAAATTTACGGCCGTTGGATTTATCACGAGCGGCTGAGATTCATGTGCATATGGAGAGCCTCTCACACACGCATGGAGAGCTGTTCGACAGGCGCACTCTCTTCTCTCCTCAATGCCCCGATCTATCGCTGCTGCTATTGTTGTCGTCGTTGCTGCGCGAGAAGATCCCAACCTCCTTTTGAGTCGTCACCGTTGCTGTTGCAACCGCACGCCCCATTGTTGCTGTTGCGACCGCACGCCGTCGCCACCCGAGAAGATCATGACCTTATTTTGAGTCACTATCGCTATTGCTGCGACCGCACATCGTCATGGTTTCTATTGCGACCCCACGCCGCTGCCGTCGTCGCTGCCACCATGACCGCATGCCGTCACCGCCCGAGAAGATCGCGACGGCCTTGCTAAAAATCCTTAAGATTGCGCCTCCTCGCCATCGCTACCCGAAAAACCCTCATGCCCTTGATGTTGTCTTCGCCACCACTTGCGCCACGAACGCGACCACTTGCCGCCGCCGCCCGAGAACCCTTGCCTCCGTCGTCAAAGATCCCTCATCGGTTAATCTCGTGAAGACCTTTTTTAAGCCATGAATGTAACAGAGATTAGTAAAAATTGTAATCCAAATTAGTGATAATCATATGTTAACTTGTAATCCAAATTAAACGAATTTTACTTGTGTAAATTGACTTATCAAATTTGACGTTCTAACAATTTTTCGAGTAGCTCCAATTCCATGTCTCATATCGTGGCATTTGGTAAGAACATGCAAAATAATTTGAGTGTTAACAACATGACAGTTTCAATAAGCTTGACATCAATCAGATAGACAACTCCTCTCAACTTGTGCAAACAGAGTCTAAAGAGAAAGCTTGGGTAAACACAATTTGAGCACACTTCATTACAGTGGACACCAGGCTGAGAAAACTTGCAAAAATTGATGGTACTAACGAAAATGCACAACTATAATTTGACAGGATCTACATCAAATATGTACACATGATATCTTCAACCCATAGTGCGTCGTCGTATTTGTGAGGCTTGTATCAGCTCAACGTATAGATGATAAATGGAAATCACATTGTAAATTAGGAACAATGAAAAGAAATGAGGAACAATGGAAAAGAAATCTAGAGTACATTACATACCATTTTGCATGAAATCCAAAATGCATTACATCCAACACATTAAATCCAAAGTACATTACATCGACAAATTAGATCTTAAATCAATTACATTTTCCACGAGCAGCCTAGCGAGATGAGATGTCCAACGGACACTTGAGGGCTTGAGGTCACCGGGGATGTTGAGGAGGCGAGGCTTCTCGAGCGGCGACATGCGGGATGTGGCAACGAGTTGCGAAGGTGGAGGCAACGACGATCTGCGAAGGTGGCGGCGGCAACTCGCAAGGGGTTCTCGGGTTGTGCAAGCGGCAACGAAGGTTCACGGGCGATGACATTGTAGTGGTGACCTGCGAAGGCGGAGGCGGTGGCGACCTACAAAGGCGGGCGGAGGTGGCGGTTGTAACCTGAGAAGGCGATTGACGCAGACGGCGCAAATCGACAAAAAAGGAGGTGGATTTTTAGGGGAAGAGTCACACATGAATCGAGGAAAGAGGAAGGTGTAGACTATAGAGTGCACCAAAAAACACAAGGCGAATCTCAATCATCGTGCACGAATCGGACGGCTACGAAAACTCGCATGATTTCAGCCCTTGATGGTAGATCTAAGTTGGGAGGCTCCCAACTTAAATTCTATAAAGAATTATATCTTGTATAATTTATTATGATTAATTTATAATATTTTTTAATTATTCTGCAGTATATGCTATTTCATAACTTTTAAAAGAATATTACCAAAGTAGAATAGTATAATCAATTTGAATGCCTATCCAAATATCTACCGTAATTTCATTTGTTAATTTATTATACATTCTAATTCACTTTTTGACATGTACTTCACATTAAATTGAAATAACTATAACTATATATATATATATATATATATATATATATATATATATATCTTTTACAAAACACTCAAGAATGGCCTAATTCTCAGAAGAGCAGGACTTGATGTGCTACCTCGTCTTTGTGTTGGATCTTATTTGCTGGACACATTACATAACAAAATGTCCGTACGGACGGTCCTAAAATAGTTTCGTATGGGAACATGTCCATGTGTGATGTAAGTAACATACATTACATCCGTAGTCCAATTTGGTGCCAAAATGTTCCGATCGATTAGTCTTCGTCATCGGTGGATCTTCTAAATAGAAGACTTTTTTCCTCTCTTTTTTTGGTTTCATCTTGTAATTGAGTGCAAGTATATGATACACCCCATCCACATTGTTCTCTTCCAACATGGTGGCACCCCCCACCACACCACGCATAAAATTATGTCATACCAAAACCTAATTAGTGCCATCAATTTCTAATCCAAAAATAAATAAAAAAATAAAAAATAAAAACAAGCAACTCACTAGCTAATACACATTAATTAATCGATATAAATCTTAATGAGAGTATTTATTTTTTTTCTCCTTTTCCTATTAATACAAGAGTATGGATAAAGAATATTAGTGATTCTAGCAAAATAAATAAATAAATGAATTCAAAGAAACTATAGTAATAATTTCTGAATCAAAATTGCTTGCTAATATATAATTCCAAGGTAATGTTACTTATATATATATATATATATATATATATATATATATATATAATACTTCGTTAAGATTTTAATTCCATCCATTGACAACTTAACAGACGTGACACATCCACATTAAGGATGCCACCACCAAGTCACTATGGTGGAGACCTCTATTAGGAACCAGCATCTCAATAATTCCAATTCAAAAGATATCATTGACCGGTTCTACAATATTTTTTAGAGAATAAAAAACTTTAGGCCGAGATGACTTTGCGTCTTTGCCAATTTTTTTCTTCGTTAAGACATTGTTAATCGTTTTAGTAATAATTATCGATGAGTTCTTTTCTAGCTTGTTTGACTTAAAAGAATATTATATGAGTAAATTTGTTTAGAGAATTAATTTTTTTATGTTTATTTATGTAAAAAATAAATTCAAAACTATATGTTAGGAGATGGTTGAAGAGGAGAAAATATCTTCTTATTTCCAGCTAAGGAGACTTTTTTTGTTCCAATTGAATTTCATCCTGTTCAACCTCTCTCTCTCTCTCTCAATTATTCGATTAGATCAATCACCCAAGGAATCAAAGTTTCATCCTGTTCGGGACCATAATATCGACCAACTAGTTCATTAATGAATTCTACAAAATCGTTATCATATTTGGAATAATATATATATGAATAATTAATTGAAAAAACTATATATATATCAGTGAAGATATTTAAGTCATAAATAATATTTTTAAAACATAGAGGATGTAATTTCGACAATATAGAAAATGAAATACTTCTTAATAATAATATAAATATAAAATTAATAAAAACAACATAGAGACTCAGTAACATTCCAATATATGATTTTAAAAATCCACCTAAGAAATATAAGATGATTTATCACAAATTAAAAAAAATCCGATCCTTAGCAAAAGAAAAAAAAAACATTTTCTCTATAAAGTACACGTCTATACAAAACGTTTTGCCCGCTGGACACAACAACACAGATTTTTTTTTGTATGAAATATATTATGATAAAAGAATACATTTTTATTTTTCTGTGAAACTTAAATACGTTTTATTAAAAGTTAAAAGTACGTTGGATATTAATTTCTTGGAGCCGTGGAGTCATATCACAATAAATTTATCCGCGCATTTGTAACATCACGTACTCATATTTTATAAGGACGATTTGACTGCATAATGACACCAAAAAGAGGAAAAAAAACACTAGGAAATTTTTACGCAATGCTGTATACGTCAGGGGCCAAACTTTGATATCTTCCCAACTCCTCAAAAGTGCCTCAAATGGGATGCATACGGACCAAAGTAGTCCATTCCAAAGTGCTACGTGTAGTCATGCGAGAGGGAGAGAGGGAGATGATCTCAAATCAAGAGTAAAATAGTGGTCAATTTGATCCAGAATCGCCGGTACGGATGGACAGAGAGTTTGCTCGGCCCATAACGGAGATATTGTGAGACAGGCGGATCTCTTCGCCAGTGTCATGGGTATCCACAACCACATATCTCTCTCTCTCCTCCCCTCTCCCTCTCTATGTGACGTGATCAATTATGATGCTACAACATTCATGTTTGAACTTGAACAGGAGCTAGATAACAGACTCCTCTCCAACTCCCAAAGGTAGGAGAAGACCCCTCTCTCTCTCCCTCACAGACACACACAATAAGATCGGGGGCCACGGGGAATTGACAAAGTGGTGCAGTCATGCGGGGAACAGATCTAGCTGTCTTAGTTTGTGCATTCCTACATATGCTGCCCTGCACAGAATTATCTAAACATCATCTACAATTTCTTCCTCTTCCGCTCACCCAAACCTCAAAACATAATATCATCTATCCATGATTTCTCTCTCTCTCTCTCTCTCTATATATATATATATATATATACATTAATTAATTAAAATTCCGATCAGAGTTAAGTTGGCGATCTTTATTTAGCAACCCAACCCGTTCAATTTCCAAGCCAATCACCTTCTTTCACCTCCACAGAAAATTTGCAGAGATCTCGCTTTCATCAGAAGCATGTGGGGATCCGGGAGTTAATTGGCAAAAAATCCAACACTGTTTTTGTGTCCTTGTGTTACTTCCCCACATTTTCCAAATGCTAAATTAAATTCGAATCGATCCAAAAGAACCAACCAAAAGGTGCATGCAGAATTTTTTTTCATAAAAAAAGGCAGAGTGCTGCTGAATTATTATCACCAAACTTAAGATTAAGAGAGAGAGAGAGAGAGAGGCATGCATCAGATTTAACACCGCGCCTGTGGAGTGTGGACACTGTAACAGTAACACGATGCCTTCATATACATGACTCGTGCTTAAACAGCGTTGACTTCTTTCTAGCAGAGAACGAAATATATTAATGAGACTGTAATGGCAACAAATTAAGTGGCCTTTGTGAGCAAAAATAGGAAGATGATAATTTTGAATTTTGTACAAAATTTGGTTGGAAGAAAAATAGGCGTCATTTATTATCTCACCCGATGGTCGTCGTAGTGGTACTCCTGTGTGCACTTACTACTAAAAAATAAGAAAAGAAATGGCAAGAAAGAAGTGTAAAAAAAAGGGCAGTCGACGTATATAGTACCAGTTACCGACGCCCTCTTACGCCACTAGCTGGCTAGCCACGTATCAGGACAACAATTAGATTTCAGAAGCATGTAAATTATGATGTGTGGCCCGCTACAAGTACTCAGGGTCACGTGGGATGCCTAAAGAGTAAAGAGAGAATGAGAGAGATAGCGAGAGAGATCTACCCAAAATTTGATTACAGTGAAGTCTAACTCTCTCTCTCTCTCTCTCTCTCTCTCTCTCTCTCTCCCCCCGCACCTGTTGCCTGCCCTCCATCAAGGGGTAGAAAAAGATAACAAAAGTTTCAGCAAACTAAGTCGGCTTGAGAGAGAAGGATTGAGGAGCTGACTGAACTCTTTGCCAGAAAGTTTAGACGAGAAAGAGGAGGAGGTTTGAACTTTGAAGATGATGCACCGAGTCTGAGCATGCATGGAGTAACAGAACCTCCCTCGATCCCTTGTAATTATATATTACATTACAAAATATATCGAACTCCACCACGTACGTAACGTACGAACATGCACAACATGCAAAGTCAATCCAAGAACAAAGTTCCCTCCCTTCGGGACCCAAAGTTTTGATTCCTCTCCGTAGACTCTCGTAGACTGACTCACCACAGTGTCGACAAAGCTCAGCAACCCAATCCAAGAACAAGATCACTCGATCTGCCTAGCTAATGAACAACTTAAATGTTGGACAAGAAAGAAGAAAGATACGAAAAAAGTAAGCTACAAGACAATCAAAAGATGGACTCTGTTGGAATTCACTGCTCCAACTCAGGATAATAGCGTTCATGAACGCTGCTAGAGCCTTAGGGAGAGGTCGAGCATGGCATCGTCTTCTTCAACGGGAGCAGCCGCGCTGCAGCAGCCTCCCGCTGTCGTCATGGCATGGGAGCCCCTCTTCCAGTTGAGGAGGTCGACGGTCTCATCGTAGCCGGCCGAGGGGTCCGCCGCGGCGCACATTGCCCGGCTGCTGCTCAAGGTGGCCAGCAAGTGGTGGTCAGCGTCGAACCGGGGCACTCCGTAGGAGTACTGCAACGCCTCGGGGCTCTGATCGCGGAAGGAGTAGTTGGCCGGGGGCGCGGTGCCGGACTTGCAGCCGTGCGAAGCGATGGGGAGCGAGGTCGACGTCGGGCTCAGGACGGCGCCGGAGGCTAGGCCGCCGCCGGGGATGCCAATGGACGCGAGGTAAAGGTGGGAGGACCACCCGATGCTCCTTTCCTTCTTGTGGGCGTTCTGGTGGCCTCCCAGGGCCTGGGACTTGAGGAACTTCTTGTTGCAGAAGAGGCACGGGAAGAGCCTGACATCCTTGGCCCCGCCGCCGCCGTCTCCCCCGTCGCCGCTGCCGCTGCCGCTGCCGCTGCCGCTGCCGCTGCCGCTGCCGCTGCCGCTGCCGCTGCCGCTGCCGCTGCCGGAAGATGGCGAGGAGGGGGCCAAGGTGAGGGAAAGATCAACGCCGGAGAGCGGAGACTGCGGCGACGGCGGCGGCGGCGGAGACGCTTGGTCCCGGGAAGACTTCATCTTTTTCTTAGGCCCTGGCGGAGACGGAGTGCCCTTTCTTCTTCAGAGGAGAGCTAACTGCGGTGGATTCCTTCCCTCTGCTGCTCGCGTGCCCCCAGTCAATAGCAATGGCATATCACCCCAACATGCACATGACCACTGATTACCCAATCATAGTCACAGCGCCCACCATTTCCCCCCAGCTTTTTGTCCTGGGCCAATCATCCTGCAGACACACACGGATTGCCCCAATGTGCGACACTGTGCCCGTGCTGCTGCCTGCAGTATAAATTTGTGATTTGGCCACTGACATGAGCCAACAACTCAAAAACTTGGGCGTCTCTAAGATCATGACCATCCAACATTCTTGACTTGAGCTCAAGCGAAGCATCATCTCATGGCTGAAACAGTCATTTCCATCAGCCAGCTCCTCGTAGGGCGCTCACGTGAAGTGAAATTGAATTGAATTGAACTAGTGAAGAGCCCAAATGATGTAATAATAAGTTCGCATCTTATTTACGGGGAGTAATACTAAAGAGCTCGCGTTGCCACGTTGGTGAGGATGTTGGATCCATGCAGTGATGACTGGTGTTTCTGGTGGCAGATCACTGGGGGTCCCCATGTTTTCTTCCCTCCTCCAGGTCATTGACAAATCACAATGAAAGCAAGAATTGATTGCAAACTGTTAAGAGAGAAACGTGAAGGCCCCTGAAAGAATCCAAACTGAAGCTGTCGACACCTCCCAGTTTTTTTAACCCTTGCACACACTCAGGAATCCGGACAAACCAGTCCGAGTCTGGTGAGCTGACGAGTCAGGAACCGCGAGGTTTATACCAACTGATAAAGAGTTTCTGCCTGCGGTGCAAAAAGCAGGAAAAAAAAAAGAAAGAAAGAAAGAACGAGGAACGCCATGGATTTGACCATGCGATTGCTTTCTGAAAGAAAGCTTCAGAACAAACTACTGTCGACAATGATATGTCAATGCTGAATCCAACTAAGGATTGCCTATGCACTCTATCAGCTGCAATTTCGGGTGGGGTTTCGAGCTACCCAATCTCCCGTTGGAGAGCACTAATAAAGTCTTGGTTAGAGAACAAAACCAAGTGGGCTGTTAGGTACTTGTTCTGCCCCCATCATTCTTGGAAGGATTAACGTTAAAAACGCATTGATGGTGATCAAGCCCTATGACAAGATAATTTCACCTACAGAATTATCGTGGCTGCCTGTGACGAGCACCATGTTCTGTGTCGATTGCATCTTGTAGAGTTGTCTAGGCCGAAATAGCAAGGACCACTGCTGCCCACAGCCTTCATGATGTCCCCTTCTGTTTGATGGAGTCCTGCAGTGGTCCTGTCTTAAATAGTTTTTGTATGCATTCGGCTCTTTGTTGTGTTCTACTTCTACATGGCAAAGCTTAGTTTCATCTGTAAAGATGAACTGATGCTATCAGATATACTAGCAGTTAGGGGAAAAAGAGAACGGATTTTTATGGGCCAGAAAGAAAGGACTACTAAAAGATTGATTGAAACAAGGGGTATATCTTAAGGAATAGGAGAAAATAAGGATTATGGAGCAGCTGTTAGATAAAATGAGCCTTGAAGTGTCGAAGTTAAGCCATACTGATAGAAAGTACTATTGCAAGAGAAACATGCTGTTCTCACTCTCACTCCTCATGTGCTTCCCTCCATCCGTCTTCGAAAAAGTTGAGACCCAAAATGAGATTGAAATTTCAGAGTCGGATAAAAAGGAGGTTTATTATTAATAGCACATTCAAAATACAAGCTTAGCTGAGATCACCAATGACAGGGGAGGGCCTGCCATAAGTGGTGGCAGCACTAAAGCTCTGAAAGGTAGAGCATAATGATTAATATGCCAAAAAAGGACCAGAAAACACAAAAGAACTAGTCATGAGGCATGCTTAACACTGATGCCTAAACGCAATAAACCAAGTTTAGATATCAACTAAACAGTCTATTAAGCACGAAATAGAAATAATTTCAACAGACTAACAAAAATACAAAAGAGAAAAGAATAAAGAATAACAATTAAACATAAAGGACAAAAAAAGCAGATGAATGATAGATGCATCTACAAAAGCAAATGTGCCAACCCAAGGACTGATTAAATGGATGGAATTTTCAGAGGACAGAGAAAAGTAATGGTAGGGAATTAATGCTACAAGACATTATAATCATAAACATGAAATGTTTGATATAATGGTGAAGCAAAAGCAGCCGAAACACCCAGAATATCTGGCAAGGGGATAACAAGTTAAAATCAGCAAGAACAGATCACTAATGCAGTAAGGCCTAATCATTATGCAACTCTTTTTGGAACTAACGGAACTTGTTTAACTCTAGTTACTTGTTAAGAGTTTAAATTCAACTTCAACGTGAAATGTCTGGTGAATATTTCTTATCAAGATAAGCAATAACGATCATGAAAATCCCATGACAACAACTGAGACCATTTCAGCTAATGGTCTCTGAAGTACTCTTGCGAGATGACAGGGACATTTGTTTGGTGGGGCTGCCACAAAATAAAAGCCTTTCAACTTTCAAGTCAAGAAATTTCAATATTTTAAGCTTTATTTACAATATCCTTAGCTCTAAAGCATTACAAATCAGAAAAAAAACATTTGAAGTGTTATCAAGAACACATCTGTCGAACATAAGTGATCCAGAAACAGTTTAGTAATTTCAGAAAGCCTGAGAAAGTGGAATCAAAACATAGGAAACCACCATTACTTTGAATGTGCAAAACGATCAGCAGAACAGCAGCTTCTCTCAAGTCTAAACAAAGTTGCAAAACGCACAAGATGTAAGTTCATATTCAAAAAGATATGGGAACCGTTGGGGACAGGACCAGATTGCAAGGTTGTCAGAACTGGATCTCGACCCATAAAAAATTTCTGGTTCAGCTTGGACCAGTTGAACCAAGTGCAGGGAAATGATCACACAAAACTAAAACATAATCTACAATTTGGATCACAAAAATGAAAAATAAGATTGACTCTTAAACTATATTAATTATGGTCCATTTGTACTAAATGATATAAGAAAACATACAAAATTAATTAAAAATATCGTGGATGATTCACAAATAATTTAAAAAAAGAGAAAGAAAATGAAAAAGAATGGATGGCTTCAAAGACATCCAAAATCCAATGCTTTGAGGCCCAATTTCCCAAAGTCCACTGGATCTCTTTTTTTTTTCCCTTCGGCAATGAACTGGCGGACTGAAGAACAATGGGTTCAGCCATTTGACCGGTTCTATCTAGTCCAACACCTCTCGAATCCGGGGTCATATTAAGTTCAACTATCTTGTTTACTTTTCGTGTGGTTTTGTATAGTTCTAGGAGCATAAAAGATCAACATGTCAAAATTAAAGGGGAAAATGATCATTTAATACTAAACACATGAAAGAGCCTATGTGTAAAAGTTTTGTAAAGTCAACATGATTTCTGACCATATTATGGAATCCACGCTCATAATTTAAAATTGTAAAAAAAACTAATTCTTGGTTTGGTTCATGTAGGAGAAGAGGAGCACGCACGAACCATGAGTGAGCCTCCGACCCCACATATATGCATTGTCGGCACCTTCCACCCTCAACTCAATAAATCCCTCATTTTCATTGATCGTCACAAATCCAGCCAAACTCCAGTCCCTTTAACACACCCACTAGTGCAAAATGTCTCCACCCTCTTTCAGAACTCTTGGACAAATATTGTAAGAAAGAGGCATCACTTGCCCCCACGGATTTGGGCGGTCTAGAATGCGGTCACGGACGAGATAGTGATTTCTCTATAAGATATCACTGCTCAATTAACAGAACACAAAAAGGGGTTGATCTACCAATTAAGCGAAAACAACCTCGTGATGGACAACCTACGTGGGAGCTACCTAAACTATGGTCACTCAAACAACATCTAAAGATCGATCTGGGTAATAATTTCTTATTGTTTTTGTTTGCTGACCAAGAGGAGAAAATGCAGGTACTCTTGCATGGGTCGTAGTTTTGTGACGAACACCTACTCCACGTTACACTACCAATGCCATTTTTCAGGCTTGAGGAGTTGAATTCAACGTTATTCCTGATGTGGATTCAGATCTCAAGCCCACACTTTCGAATTGTGTAATTTTGAGGATAGCAAAATACTTTGGTTCACCTATCCATCCGCAACGTTACCCCTTGCCGTTGAGGGATGCCAAGCGACTTCTGCCTACGCCGACATAGATCTTTCTCAGCCAGTAAAATAGGGGATCTAGTTATTGACCCCAGATGGATCCATGTTCTTTTAACAAATTACCTATAAAAACCTTTCTACATTTTGTTTTCATTCTAGGCTCACCAGCCGCCTCGAGCTATCATATTACTAGAGAAAATGGAGAAACCAATCGATCGGAGTTAGGTAATGTTCTCTTATATGGCCCATGGCGATATGCATCCATATATCATAGACTACCTCATGTTACCATGCCGGGGAACTAACAAAATGTGACCATATCATCAATCGCTGACACTCCCAGTGCGATGCTACTGAATCTCAACCAGCCATTGCAAGGGGTGGATGGTGAGATCAATCGTACTTTGGTCGGTGGGTGGGTGGGTGGTGGTGGGAGGGGAGGGGAGGTGTGCAAACACTTGACAGTTGGATCTAGCAGATATGACACATCCGCACACGCACTCACAATGGTCAAGATTAGATGAGCGCACAATGGACAACCATGATTTTCCCACATTCAATGCTGAGCAATCCAACGGTGATTCCGTTATCCTATTTGCTACTTGGTGTGTTCCTAGAACACATGGACCCACTGGCATCATAAGAATAGACCTCACATTGACTTTCTCTTATCAATACATGTGTCTTTGCTAACCTTTCGTCAGATGATCAAGATATTCTCCCTCACAAGTGTCCTAAAACTAGCTCCATAGAGCCACAGCGGAGACCCTCTCCATCTCAACCCCCTAGAGTTGCCTCATTTGTCGAAGCAAGAATCACCTCTTCCTCGCACGTCCTAGGCCCCCTTCCCTCCAATATCCTTCATCGGCTCCAATGGTCCTACTAGCAAACAACACCTCCCTTTAAATCGAGTTTTGCAGATCTTCAAAGTGCCAACCACTAGTGATTGTTCTTTGGTTTCAACTAGGGATTTCTTGAAGGACGCGACCCTTAAGGACAAAGCAATGGATAAGGATGAGCTCCAAGACCCAACTTAGTCGTCTCCACCACAAAGAAGCAGCCTTAGAGGAAGAAGACGACTGGACTGACCAAGGAGCCCCCGACCTTCAAATTAAGGAAGGAAGCCTTTGGAGAAGAGCCACAATAAATGTGCCTTCCGACGATTCGCAGAGGGTATTCTTGAGCTTGAAGTATGGGGTATGCTTATGAGAATCAAACATTGCATTTGAAGGGGTATCTTAGGCCATGGCATTATCGACGTATGATAAAAAACATACTCATGTATCTATCAAATTTCGTTCTTGGGGAGGTTAAACATTCTTATAAGGAGAGAAATAGACCATCTGATTTTTTTGGCAACTTTTGATCACTCAATTGAAAGTGGCACTTTTTTAGAGCAAGACCCTCCCCGGGTCTCCTCCAACTATTATATCAAGATCTATCTGCCATTTTCACTAATAATTAAGTTACTTTGCTTAAAAAGTAATAAAAAGTTCTTATTCTCTAATTAATAAACCTACAAAAACTAAAAGATTGAGCCACTATCATTGAAAATCGCAAATATAGTTTTGAAAATTTGAAAATGATGCAAATCTTGTTGTCAATTTATTTCTAATCATGGTTTAATTCTAGAAACACAAAAAATAACACTTAAACAAGAAGACCAACCAAATTTGCAATTGCTATTTTCTTAGCTATAGTGAAGATTAGGTTTTTTTTCATAACGTGCACAACTCTTTTGCAAATTATTTTTTTTTCAAATTTTTGGTTAGATTTCCCAAGTAAAATTTTAAAAATTATGTGTTCAATAAAAAGTTAGGTGCAATTAATCTTCTTTATGCAAGAACTTGGATGAGTGACTTCAATTTTTTAGGAGCACTATGATGCTTTGTGAGTTGCCACATATCAAGTTCACAAACAAATATTGAATTCCATACATCAAATTTACACAATTTTTTACAACGTAATGAACTTTTATATATCAACTTTCATTAGAAATATTTTATTCCCATTACATGAAAAATATGGACAAAGGGCATGGAAGCATTTTTTTGGAAGGGAGCAAACATTAGTCTAATAAATAATAAAAAGGGTGCAAACTCATAGGTAGAAGATAAAAATTATTTAAAATAGAACAAAAAATGGATAAATCCAATGCTTCAAAATTCATGACAAGGAGCTTATGGATTATCACTTTAAAGTTTCACCCAATTGTAATTAAAAAGTCATTTCACTTGGAAATAAATTTGGATTTAGGAATTTAATTTTTTTCCTTAATTAAGTACAAATTCAGAGCAACTTCTTAAAAACTTAGTGAAACACGATGAATAGTTGATTTATAATTCAGTGCAAAAGTTATTATTTCTAGACAATGAGAGAGATAGAGTATTGAAATTATGATGATAATAGAAATTTAGACATTGTGACATGTTATATGTTAACTTTTATAACTTATATGTAAGAACTACAATTCAAGAGCTAACTAATGATCCAAAATCTTTAATGTACTTCATTTTAAATTTTTAGAAATTAGATTTATACTATATTTGTCAAATATAAAAGTGAAGAGACATTTCTTGAACATCTTTTTTACTACTATAACATCCAAGATTAGTTCACCACAAGGTTGATGCAAAACAACTATTGGAGTAGTATGTTTGTCATTATCTATGGGCTATTATCAAGGTTGTCAAAATCTCGACCTACATCTTAAAATCTATATTTTACTTTATCTTTAGAATTTTACGTGTAAAATCTTAATACGATCTCAATTTTGATCACATAAATTTATGATTTTATTCGATCTCGTATGATTAGTATAATTATTTAAATATTAGTTAAAAATATTTTTATGATAATAAGAGTTAATTTGGATCAAATTTAAATTTTTTTTATTTTTAATATGCTTTGATGTATTTTGTCTTAAGATTCAATAAAAAAACTACTTAGTGAGATGTAATTTAAGATTTAAGTGAAACAAATTTATCAAAAAATATTTATTGTTTTAAAATATTTTTTTATTAAAAGATAGAATCTTACGATACTCTTCAATGGAGATGCACTTCAATATTTGATGACAAATTCAAATGTCCTAATAACTCAAGTATAATTATTAGGATGTTGACACTATTGTTCGAGGAAACTTATCAATGTGATAATCCTCAAATGACATTCACAACTAGCTTAAAATGGAAGATGCCACCAATAGAATGGATTAAACTTAACACTAACAATTTTGCGAGAGGCAAATTTTCCTTAAAGGGTTAATAAGAAACGACAAGGGAAAATGGATTATGAGATTTATTTATAGTTGGAATAATTCTCTTTTAGTTGAGTCATGTGATATCAAGGTTTCTTAGAGTTAGCATTGCAGCAAGGATTCATGCAAGCCGTCCTTGAGGTTGACTTTATGGAAGCTTTTTATTCTCTTGATCCAGATTGTGTAGTGCAAGAATGGCAAAAGAATTTATGTTAAAAGACCGGACACCATTTTCATAGAGATTGTGGTAGGTAATCATGCAACATGTATACAAGAAAGACAACTAATGTATGCGATGATCAATTAGTCAAACTCTCTTAAATTCTCAAGAGGATTATAATTTTTTCTTGTGCCAACAACTTTTTTGATACTCATTGATCAGTAAGGTAGTATTCTATGGCCTTGATGACAACATTAAAACTTCAAAAATGGTAAATGCATGTAAATAAGCAAAAAGTAGATACTTGAAGCTTACATATATCATGATAATATCGCTGATGGAGCATTATAAGTAATAATAATAATGATGCATTCATTTGAATCATGGCCAAATATGATAAGATTTTTGCAAATTTAATTCCTTATGTCACTTTTAATTTACAAAATCTGAATCATTTGGCCTAATTTCTCTTCATAAATAGATGGATAGAGGTAAATGAATATTTAATTCCCTATCATTTCAAAAAAATGTTTGATGGAGTGTACATTTTTTAAATCCTAGTTATTTTTATTTAATTGTTCCACATCTAGCTAACAATGAATGGGATTCCCAACTCATCTGAATGAGCAAATTAGACCAACAATTAACTAAAAATGTTGTTGCAAAAAGTCTCTAATTTCTTATCATCCATTGCTTTGACATTTTGATTTTGTACCACTTATTTTGTGTTTTCCACTCATAGCACACATATTGTAAATTAACTTTTCGAAGTTTTTTAACTACTATACTATTTTCTTAATATGTACACTTGTTGTATCAAGGATAGACACCCATCAAGTAAGCTAACATATGCAATTCAATTCAATGATGTTCAAAGCTGTCTAATTCCATGCAATGTCATAGTGATCTTCAAAACTCTCATGTTACATATTGATACATATATGTCAGAATTGTCTCTAATATTACATTCAAGCATCTTTCTTTAACAGTCTATTAGAAAACCTCTCTGTGAACCTTATAATAATCTCATATTTATTATGAAATTGAATTTTCTATTGAAAGATTAAACTCCAAATAATCATACTACCAATTAATTTGAAATTTTGTTGTTGAATCACTACGTCAACTATGATGGTAATTTTGATAATTTTTTGCAGGTATATGTGACTCTTTCTTTTAAACCCCACAACGTAATGATTTTTCTCATCAGAATCAAGAACAAGAAATCATCATTTAGCATAAAAAATCATATATATCTTAGGGCACATGTCTATAACTATATGATTTAGCATAAAAAAATCATATATATCTTAGGGCACATGTCTATAACTATATGAAGCCGGTGTCATCTCCTTGACAAGATAATTTAGACATGATTTCAAACTCAACAAAACCATTGAACTAAAGAAAACATGAGATTGCTAAGCAATGAAATAAATTGGTGGTCAATGTTAAGGGGAAGCCACAAATCCTTTATCCTATTGATTTTTAGTTCAATCAAAACATGCAAACCAAGCAAAGTATCAGAGTTCCTGATAGCTGAACTATCTTGGGCATGTCCAAGTTTGTTGCTGCAAACGGAAGACCTTGTAGCTACAATACCAAGACGAACATTGGGGCAAAGGGGTGACCATGTGCGAGGGGACAAGGGGTTGTTATCATGCGGTGGAGCATAAAAGAAAGTGAGTCGACCAACTAGAAATTAATACCTTGACGACAATGGGTGGAATATGGTTTGGGAGAAGAGATACCGATGAGTTGGAGGACTTCGGGAATAACATAAAAAATATGAAAGGGCAAATTCACGTGTTTCACTATTATCCACAAAACAATCACATACTTGTTTAATTTATCATTTTTTAGTGTTTAAATCAATCAAGAGGTAGAAACTCAAACAGATTCAAGGGAAAATTATGTTGAAAGAGATACTTTTTTTTAAAAAAAAGTCAAGTGAAGAAGTGATCACATTAAATTATGATTTTGAAAAATGAAAGACATCATCCAAGTTTTTGAATAAGTATATGATGATAGGTTAATATTCTTTTTTTTTCCAATTAGCATGTCCATGTTAGCTTGCATATTGTACCTATTGAAATATTGATATTCGATAGGGCACACCTATATATCAAAATAATGCACCACTTGTAGACAATGGAAAGTTAATATATGCATTTTAAGAAAGAATTCAAATATGCTTGAAACAAGGCAACTTTGAAATTGTTTGTATGAAGGTTGGGGCTAGGGAGCTTGGTGAAGTCTTATTTGAGTAAAATTGAGTTATAGGGAACATAAGTTTATTTGTGGGTGGGTTGGATGGAGTTAATATTATCCCTTGATATATTTTTCCTACTTTATACATAAGTAAAAATGATTTTATAACGGAACATACATCTCAATTGGGTCATAATTCAACCATAAAGATTCATATTTTTTTAAAAAAATATTATTTATATTTAATCTTGAATACATATCACAACTAATATATTTAATAAGTAATAATAAACTAGTAGTGATAATAAATTAATTAACTATTATTTATTTGAGTTATTATATTCTATAAAGTTAAACTATCCAAAATTGTGATGATTGTTGAACTTTTTTTGTTATTACATAATATTGGTCTTATTAGATTAATTTATTTAAAATTTACTCACTTTTAAAACTTTTCTTGTTTTATTTCATTTTTTATTTTCATATATTCTTCTTATTTTATTTTATCTCCACTTATATTTTTTTTTCTTATATTGCCATTTCTTCTCCTTACTAATTATCTTTATCTTTATATATATCTTTGAACTATGTTAATGTATGACTATTTCTTGTCTTAATTCATACTCTTAAAATTTTCTTTTACATTTTTTCAACCACTTTCCATTTGATTTTTTCTCGAAATTCTTGACCCCTATTGTGGTTCAATCAGATTCTTGTACGCCAATTTGATGGTCGAATTGATTTTGAAGTCAAATCAAACTAAACTAAGTCTCGATTCATGGTCAAACCAGTCCGGTTTGATTTTAATAATATTAATAAATGGAGAATAGATCCGGCGCTCCTCGATTTATCCACCATCTTCTAAACAATCACCTTTCCTCATTAATGGTTCTTTTTTTCTTTTTTGAAAGATAAATTGGATACGATGCAACAAGGATTTAATGTATATACTACCCCCTTATATGGTAGCACCATCCGACGCGCAACACCATCCATTAGATTATTACTCGATGGTGGATCTGTAGTGCGTTTGAACCAAAGTTTAAAGTGAGTTAAAACCGATCCAATCCTTTTCTTTCTGCGTGAACCAACTCAGTTGTCTTCCTTCATTCGTGAGCAGACATTTCCCTTCTTCTCTCACCGTGGTACAAAAAATCCTGACTTCATTTTTCATCTTTCCCTCTGTCTCATTAACATTCTAGTGCAATCATTTTTAATCTTCTCGAACAGAAGAGGAGAAAATTTGGTGGAGCCAATTTGGAGCTTTGTAGAGGAAGGAAATAAAAGATGTGTTTTGAGAATCCACAGCGGATGAGCTGATTAAAATCACGAAGCAAGGAGGTATGGAGGGAGAAAAACTTGAAGATGGAGCAGCGATGTTAGAAAAGCATAGAGGTAGAGCAAGCAATAGGGCAGCAACAAATAAAAAGGGGAGAATTAAGACTTGGAGATGGCAAACTATGAGAGAAGCAAATGAGAACGCGACGTTGAGAGGGAACGTAGAAGGCCAGTAATGTCGACGCACAAACATTAAAGATCCACCATCGAGAGGAAAACATTTCATCGAGAACGGGAAGGGGGAAATCAAAAGAACTTGAAGAGAGAATGAAGGTGGAGGCGGCGACAAGAGTGACATCAAAGAAAAGATAGTGCTGATTCAGTATTCACTCATTGATTCTTGAAAAAAAAAGGTCGAACCAGCTTCAAGTCACTTAAAATTCCGGTTCGAGTGCCTTTGCAGATCCACCATCGAGTAATAATCCAATTGATGGTGTTGCACGTCGAATGGTGCTACCATATAGAGGGGGTAGCATATACATTAAATCCGATGCAACAAAGTAATGGCTTGGTTGCAACCTATCACAATTAGGTTCATCTTGGTTGACCTAGAAGTCGCAACCAAAGCCACAAATTTGATTGCGTCTTTCTGACTACGATCGTGAGAAAATTAATATTATTATAGGATAGATTTACAATTAAATTATTATTTTATTATCATTATTTCTCTTAAGGTTAGTATTATAATAATATTTTTAGTGAATGAAAATTGATTTGCTGTTTATGTAACTGAGTAATTTTGTTTCGTCATTGAAAATATCAAAAATATAATTTTTTTAAAAATAATAAATATGAGAATATTTCATATAAAACTAATTCTACCTTCATTTTTATTTTTTAACATTTTTACTGAAATAATGAAGTAATGGTGAAAATGCTATTATCTGATATTTTGACACCAATTTAATAATTTTTTTTCAGATGAAACTAATGGATGGAAGAATGAATGATAAATCTACGTAATTTTATAATTTATAATTAAATATGAAAAAAAGGTTAAACCCGAATGCCAGATGAAACAAAAAATATCATCCATCACAGTTGGAGGTATATACGCTATGCGAGATGTTAAATAAATAAATAATAGCTGAGCATGTTTATATTCTTGGGCAATGTGAAATGTATCCATATCGATGTTGGGCCATGGAGAACGAAAGCCGAACTCTCGATGCAAATTTGAGCCCATTTAGGCCCATTAAAGGGCCCCCCAAATGCTATTAGCCCAATATGGGAAATCTTTTTGCATTTTCAGCGAGGCTCGAGTAAATAAATAAAATGGTACGCAACTTTCACAATAGAAAATTTACGTCACTCTTCTGTCATCGTGACCAATAGCAATGCTACAAAATACAATAAACCGAATTGAAATCTCAATTTAATTGACACGTATAATTAAGATGTATAATGCAGACGGCTGATTAAGATAGTGAAATTATTATACACGCCGAAGCCATCAAGACACTTAGAATTAAATAGATTATCTTGGGTGTCCCTTTTATAATCTGAAAAAAAACACAGATTTACTAGCAACAAGAACAATCTTCCATCCTTTTTCTTTTATTATAGAAATTGGATGATGCGATATAGTCGGCAAACATTCTTAAGCAAAGCTACGTAATTATGTTATCCCTTTTATCGACTGTGTTTTTTCTAGCGTTCTTGATTAATGGAGTTAGCTACCAGGTGTCATCTCATATAGGGACAAGGAAATGTGCAAAGGGTAATTTATGAAACAATCTCAATTATGAATAGCACTAGGAAGGGTCGGATAAAGTAATTATTTATCTATCTATATCTATATACATATCCAAGCGATCGAGTCAGAAAGTCTACTGCACGACAATTTCATAATAAATCATGAAAGAAATAAACAATATAATAAAAGAACTACTTTTTTTATATAAATATATGGCGAAGCAGACTCGAAAAAGAGAGTGGGGGATCGAATAGCTTGTTCCTGTACAAAGAAATGATTAGAATTGTGTTGGTGGTGCAATAGGCACAGAACAAAACATGATATGGCCTCTACGATCCCTATATGGTATATAGCTATTGAGGTGGTTTATTTCTGTTATGTTTCATGCAGGTGTACTAGAGATATGATAAGAATCTTCTCATTCTATCTAATGATTCATTGACAGGTGTCTCAAATCAGATACACGTGTCCCCCAAGCGGATGTGCCACCATTCAACCTATAGCTGCAAAAGGTGATAGTGGAAAAGAACGCACACACAAAAAGAAGTAACTACAGAATCCCTATATGTAGCAATAGGTATATATCATAATGCACTTTAATTAACGGACGTCAACAAAAATTTGATATCTATTTTCTTTGGTAGTAGTATGCTATATATGTCCACTACATGTATCTTTTGTTGCTGCAAGGTGGCTAAAATTCCTTCCAAGACATAGGCGTTCATTGAGTGCAACATATATATGACAAGCTAGCTATGGCATATCCCCTCAGCAAAGCAGCTCCACAAGTACACACAATCCCACCCAGGCCAACGTGGTGCCACGGGAATGGTCCAGATAAACTAAGGGATCATCTACCTTTTTGAGTTTGATATGCAACATCGATCTATATCTTCCATGATGAGAAATGAGAGCGTGATTCAGTGACTCACTTCTTAATTCCCAAGGTAAATAATGATTTCCATTTTTATCGTTGTAGTTTATTTATTTTTTTAAGTTTACCTTTAATTTTCTTGTACTAAGCTTTGTATCTTTCTTTGCAATTGAAAAGAAGAAGAAGATATTTCATTACTAAAGTTAGAGAGCAAATTAAGATATTAAGAGTTCAACATTCTTTTCTTTTCTTTTTAAATCTAATTCTTATACTGAAATCTTATATATACATATTTTACACAGATTATTGTGAGCTCCAAGAACTTATATTATATTATATAAATATATATAATATTATGTGACGTAGCTATTCGCGCATCCTTATCTCATTGCATGCAGATAAAAAATTATGTATATCAGATATACGTATAACAGCTAACGCTCGAATTATTGAGGACCATAACTTTCGACAAGCACAAGACAATAAAACATGCATGCATGCACGCACTTGAATCATTGTTGCGCACGTTGACTTTGACCAAACTGGTCCCAGATGTTGGGAGAGGCAGGCAACTAAACAAATCAATTAACGCCAAGCGGCAGGCACACGACAGAGGCGGCCAAAAGAGAGGACGCGTCGGATCGTAGTGGAGGTCGTCGTCGTCGACGACGACGACGCCGTCGCGGTCGTCGTCGTCTCGTCTCGTCGTCCTCAGGGAGCTTCTCCTGGGGCATTGATTTTGGTGTCGTAGCAACGTGGCGCTGCGTCGTCTGTCTATATAACCATCAGGTCAGGGGGACCCAAATGGCGTCTTGCACCGCGTCACGTCACGTCACCACCACTCGCATGCAGGAACGCCACATTTGTAGCAATACAACTAACGTAACGTACAGGTTCTCTACATGCATGCATATAGGTTTAATGTAATTAATGAGGAATTAGACCTAATTAATTGGCCATATATTGAAGGTACGTACGCGTCAAATTAACAACAATCCAGACAGTGGAGCAATTAATTCAAGATTTACTCAGGAGTCATAAGCTCGAATTTCTGAAGTTGTCAATCCTCTATCACCATGGAGAATAGGTCAATGAGAAGCTGGTAGCTCTCATTGATCTACTGCATGCAACCAACATTAATTTAGGGTTTGTGGATGCTGATCAACACGGCCAGGGCAGGAATGTATCACCAGCTGATCTCGTCATCCTTCAGTACATATATATATATATATATATATATATATATATATATATATATATATATATGTATGTATATGTATGTATGGCTGACAACTAATGCACGTCAGAGTTAATCAATCTGGTTGACAACGAGGTAAGTGTTCCTTGTTGATTGAAACCTCTCTTTATTAACCGCATGCAAATGATGAATCAATCTTTTCAGATTCGCAAGAAATTAGGTCCGACCTGAACAGTGAATCAGATATCTTGCGTCACGTTGCGCACACGAGCTGACAGGCGTGCAAATTGGGTCCGGTCAATTTGAGGCTTAGAGTCAACTACGTCACACAAAAAGGTTGGATTGCTTTCTGTAGTCGACCTAACTCAACCAAAAGTTGTCGCTGAATCACGATTACTTTAGATCGAGTATATACGTGCATTAAAGCTATCAGAAACATGCATACATATATCAATTAGGAAGGGAATATATATAAATTAAAGGAGACTTCATCAAGCGTGGAATATTTAATTTCAATGCTTGGTGTTAAGAGTCACAAGTATGGTATGGAGATCGTGTAGTTATCTCTTGGCCGAAAGCATCGTGATAAGAATCAAAGAATAAGCTAATCCCCAACTTTGGACAGGATTAGCTTGTCTAACTTCCACATTGCATCATTAAATTAAGAAAGCTTTTGTTCAAATTGAGATCATGTGCTGCGTGCAAATTTAAATGATAAACCGATAGAGACGAATCTACAAAGGCGTGAGTAGTTGAAAATGTTGTGAACAAATTTTCGTCTTTGTATACTAATGGATGAAAAATTTATCCGCCTAACTACATCCATTGGCAAGTTATTGAAAAAGGTTAACCCTAAAATATATATGGCAGTAAATAAAAAAGGAGAATAAAAAGAAAGAGAACGAAGAAGATGACGTCTAAAAGTGGACAAGTACGTCTTGCATATGTATAACGAATTAAATATGTTACTTGTGTACGTACATTAGTCATCCGTGAGATCATAAAGCAATGTTAATCAATAAAATTCTTCGCCACTTTGGAACCACTAAGGAAGTAAACTAAATTTATAGAACTGGATAACTTGAGAGTCTTGAATTCTTTAACAAATTATAGATTTGCTCTTGAGTTGTCAGCTTGTCATCCAATTGAAAAAAAAAGAAAAAAATCTTTGGGGGGAGGTGGACTGCATCACTTCATATATTTGACCAGGGACATAAAATGATTAGACAATTAAATTACTAATGAAAGAAAGAATAAGATTCTTTGACATGGGCAAGTAATTAATTTAGTGTCGCGTGCGAGCCGGATAACAACAAAATTAGGGCCTCAAGAATGAACTTTTTCCCCATTATTCTTAATTTTCTCGACCTTTTCCCGAATGTAACAAAGTTGGATATTTAACTATAGAACAATAAGTTAAATGAAATATGAAGATTATAGCCATGAAATCAATCATAGTTTAGGGTCAAAAAGCACTGACGACGACGACGGCGTTTTCCTGATTTTAGAAATAGCCGACAAAGGTAGAGCCATTAATTGATTGTAATAATATACCTATGGAAATGTTTTAAACAAGATGTATATGTAGAAATATTATTTTTTTGCCGATATGTATACTTTTATCTTATTTTAAAATTTTTGATTTACACGATCTAGACCCACATTGTATATATAATCATATGTATGGATTTGATGGTGATGCTTGAACTATTGCATCAGGAAGGGTTTAAATTGAAATCATAAAAAAACTTCATCTACCTTGTAACTGAACTTCATGTGCCACGTCCAACATTGAGACCTGATAATGCAATCAAAACCCTCCCAACGCATGCAGCTAGCCAACTCTGGGACCCCTTGAATCCGACACTCGATCGTAGTGACCAACATATCATATGTATTCATCAAATATACTCCTACAATAGCGCCGTGCAGGTTGAAAAAAAAAAATACTTGTGTTATCGATAATCAAAATATATATTAACAGAATTGATTAATATGATGATGCTCTAACTGTGACAGAAATTAGTAACTCGGAAACAGATCTATTTTGAATTAGTTAGATGGTAACAAGTCCTTTTGACCGAAATGTTCAGGGCATTTTGTTTTTAGCACGTGTATCACACTGCATATATAAGCTTGGATCGGTGCATACAAAAGAATGGATGAGCTGAACAGTGAAGACCTAACTTGAATCCGAATATATAAGACAACTCATGGTGCTCTGTACAGGGTACGACTATGCAGCTCCATTATACATATTGATGCTGCTATCTTACACGACCAAATCAACAATCAATATGTATGGCACTATGAGGGGACAGAAGCTAGTCTTAGTTGGTCATAGAAAGAACTCATCTGTGGTGAGCATTTAGTCCCTATCTAGAAAGTCCCCATTTTGTGGTGTTGTTAAAGTCCGGCACGTCTCTAGTTCTATCTCTATCTCTCAGTTCTCATCTTCCTGTCCAGTTTTGGTCGAGTCACTCCTTTTATATATGTACTTAGTAAGCAACTTCCACATGCGTGGCTGCCTAGGAGAACAGACAACAATGAGAAGTTAACATTTTTCTCTAAAATTTTCTCAAAAATTAGGCAGATAGAAATTGCTTGTCATGATACAACATCTAAATCTTCTCACTTTTGTGATGGACATTTGGTTATATGTGTTTTCAGTTCAATTATTCCTTCCTTAACAGAACAGTAGAGCCGCAAACTCTTGGTCTATTCCTTAACAGAACAGTTTTCAAGGCATGCAATGCATGTAAAATGTGGCACAGCACCAACTCGTCGAAGTTTCAACCACTATATCTACTGTAATCATCATGGGCTACGTTCAACTATATATTTTCTCTTGTCCTTTAGCAAACATGTACGTCCTAAACCAATAATGGGTACTGCTGAACCAATAGATTAATGGAGCATGCATCAATAATACTGTTGATCAGTACTCGGTTCAGCATTGCATGATTTGATAAGAAAAGAAAAAAAAATATCATTCACACCTTCCTTGTTGAATAAATCACAAAACTTGCTCGGTCAAAAAAAACCCCAAAAGCAACTCAAAAAGTGGCAAAGCAGGCACAAAAGAGAAGCAAAGGTTCTGTTCTGAACGGCTACATAGCAGTTCAAATCCACAGTACAATTCGATCTAAAGCAGGCGGCTTCTGCAGTTTAGCCAGTGATCACCGCTGACCATCCATTAAAACATGCGTTTGCGAAATAGTCAATTTATCTGCAGTCCAAAAGGCGCATTCCTTCACTAGAATCGCCACCCCAAATCGGCCTGTTATAGAAGCATACGTAAAGAGCTTGGTCCAAGGAGACTATCCAAAGGTTGATGGTGATCGAGGGTTGCACTCAGACATCCTGTTCTGAGCCTACCTACGACTGACCCAGTCAAACAAAAACTTTAAGAAACGCAGCACTAATCCATTAGGTCAAACAAACCTTTTTCAAGTTTCGTCTATTCTATAGCGACCTTGCATAATATTCAGGAACTCAACAACAACAACAAAAAAGAAGGATATATTAGTAACATTAATTTGTTTTCCTCTCACAAAGCAATTAAGAAGCAGTCCATAAAGTTTGCAGCAGTAAGTGGTCGATGATCACGACAGTGTTAACATGTACAAGCATTCATAAAATACTCCTCGTCGCTGTTTGGTCCAAACCACAAAGGAGAGCCCATCGTTTCGGGGCTGCAGTGCAATCAAACTGCCGCACGCCGGCCATGTGTTGCTTTCTGACGAGTGGCAACAAAAATGTGCGACTACAGTGGTGTCTGCATCTGCATGCTGACGGCCCCACCAAGACCAAGCCCTCACAAGTCACAAGCCACAAGGGGCCACAACACGACCTCCTCCTACCCCCAACTCCCGTTTCCATGTGACGGCCGGCCGAAGTGTACAAGAAACAAAAAAGAAATTAGAACAACTCAATTATAAGACTCATGCATGGCACTGGTCACCGCAGCCAACCCTCTCATGTTCATGTTTCTAATCCTCCCCGGTCAATGATTGGAATGTGCTTCTAGCAACTAGATTTTGGACCAGTCTTTGCAGCTAATTATTCCTCCTTTGGATGCTCTTTTCCTCAGTAACAAGACATGATTTAACTAATATCCACACCCCAAGTTGCTTATAAGCTCCACGAATCACGCCGTCCCTTTTGCCCTTATTTTAAGCCGAGTGCATGAAACAGGTGGGCGCAGAATACGTATACATATGTATATATCATTTGAAAGTAATTTATTTTATACTGAGCGTAACATGTATATATATATATATATATATATATATATATATATATGTGTATATATATATACTGTTTGTATGTATATAAACACACACTAGGCAGTTGGCAGTTTTTTCTGGTGTGGTAGGTCGGATGGTGATGAAATAAATTAAATTTGCAGAGGGGCACATGAATACATGGCCTGGTGACGGGGATCATGGGGGCACTGCTCGTCAATCAATGGTGTGGGGGAGGGGATCTGATGAACGGTAGCATGCAGAACAGTAAAGAAAACTACATTGCAACCCCCCAACTGTGGAGTATCTCTCTCACTCACTCAAACACACACACACACTCTCTCTCCAATCATAGTTCCCAATGGATTCTGCTGAAGCAAGAAAAGCGTATGCGTGACCGGTAGAAAAAAGAAATGCAAGTTGGCCAAGGGAACATGGTAAAACCAGAAACTCTAATTAAGATATATACATTGTTCTAATCATGGCTCAATGATGATGAGAGAGCACGCATCTCCCTAGAGCTTGTTCATAAATTAAGCAATCTCTGCAGATTACATATATGCAACCTGCAGACGAACTCGATCGATCACTTGCTGCAAATTATAAAAAAGCAGAACTCCAGAACATGCATGTGTCGCCATGTGAGATGATCAGATCAGCAGGAGAGCTCACCTGAAAGGCTTGATTGCATGCAGCCTTTCTGACATTCGCAACATTTTTTCTTTAATCCCATACAAAGACAAGAATAACATGGTGGTATATATTGTTCAAATCTATCATTTGGGAGAAACAATAACTTGTTTCTTTTTTCTGGCTTCTGCTCGATGTCATGTGCCATTTTAATTATATAATCTTGTTCTCTATTGTTCTTAGAATGATATATTAATCAATTGGAAGGTAGTTGATTAATTATACTCTGATACGGCAGTTTTTCGGTTAAATCTTCAGAATCCAAGACAGTGTGCCTTCCCCAGTTAAGACCCACTGCACACCTCAGTCTTCTCCTCTGCTGCTGCTGATGCTGCCTACAAAGTTAGCTTGCATTTGATATGGTGTATATCTCAAGCAGCAGCAATCTTAATTAACCACATGGAAACACTTTGGCTTGGTCATGCTATGTGGCATGATTCGGCTCTCTTTTGCAGGACTATGGACCCAAGTGACCGGCCGCCCTGAGACCACAGCGATATGGCGACCCCATCAGCGACGTGTGCCAGATGAACTAGTCGGTGCGGACGGACGGCCTCCGCTGGGCCCTAGCCATGGAGACATGCTTTTATAATATGTCAGGGACTAGAGGGGCCAGGAGGAAGCCAGCATTGTCTTGCTCAGCATGTGGTGTCTCAGCTGAACCATATGATAGATGTTGTGCTGTTTTGGAACAAGATTGTACAGGGCTCATGGACTCCTCACGTTTTTTGTCTTTACTACTGAGTGAATTTGTTTCCCCTCTATATTTCATTTAGTAATTAAGTTGTTGAGTCTTGGTTCACTTGTTTCAAGTCAAAATACCTTCTCCATTGGACAGAACAATATTTTTTGGTACCTCAACCCTAATGATACCGACATCAAGCACAAGAACACAAATGAAAGAACAATTTAGAAGGTTCTCTCTTTGATTCCCATTACAAAATAAGAAGCAAACCCAAACACTTATTTTTATTTTAGGTGAATGTGAACTGAAATGTAACATCTTATATCAAAGTGTAATAACGTTATAAGTAAATAACAAACATAATTATTTCGATCAAAATGTAAAGCCTAGTTACCTGGCCACGATCACATCCCATATTAAATGTAACATGTTCATTTTATTTATTGCCAACATCTATGAACATTTATATATGCTTGTTATGTACCATACAAGCAACAGAGGAGAGACATTGATCACAGCCTTGAAAACTTGGATCAAGGCGACAAATGTGCATGTATTGCCCTGCAGAACGCAACATTTACGTACCATGCCCATTAGGCAATGGGGGTGAGGGGACATGGTCATTATATGTTACATGATGGGGTTGATAAAGATACCAACATTTTGATTTGCCTTCGATGGGAAATATGCAATCATGAACATGCATGGAAGGGGCGTTGAGAAAATAATGTAACCAATCAGATTGATCATATTGTGAAGAGATTATGCAATTATAGGTCATGATCATGTTGTCATGTCAGCTAAAATTTTAGAGGTAAAAAAAAACATTCCATAAATGCTCCATTGTCGCCCTTATCAGACTGTCTCAACTTATTGGATTCGTTTTCTCAAGAACCACTTTTATGTTTAATTAGCAAGAACAACACAGCTGCGTGGAATTCTGGATATTTCAACACAACATATGCACACTGAAATCACAAGTTTATTGTGGCACAGTATTCTTATTCTCATAATTTTCAAGAGAAGTTTCAACTCGGAAACCCGAATTTTCAAGCCAGGCTTAAGAATTCAGTTCCATAAAATTGGATATGACTAGACTAAATTTGAATGGTTTCCAGGTCAAGATCTGGACAATCATCACAGAAACACTAGAATAATGCAACAATTGGATAAACAAAACGAATCACAATTCAGTCAATCATAATAAATTGTCAGTAAAACAATTATGAGACGTTTCTCAGACCAAGTAGGTAAGCTGCATGTACTAATGGCCATCGAAATCCGAATCAACCATATGTCCTCAACTATTTTTATTTATATCCCACCAAAGGAATCTAAGCATAAACCCCTTACCCATTGCAATCATGTACAGTCCACTGGGCACAGTATATCAAACTGTAGCACACTGCTCGCAGGCTCTCCCAAAAACGATAGTTTCACAAGTTGATTGCTTCAAAGTTTGCCAAAAAAAAAAAAAAAACACTGCAATTAGGAAACTCTATGAAACTTGAAGCAAAGGAAAAGGCTCTCAATAGTGGGTACTAGTGAAAGCACACACAGACACACATAAACAAAGACCAACTCTCGTATACCAAAATGGGAGCACAAAGCACTTGCGGAAAAATGGATCCGCCCAAGTGTCTACCATCCGGCGACAGCATGCATCCGACGGCAGCCGAGGCGGCACGTATCAGATCTCACATAAATTTCTGAATTTAGGTACACACAATATATATAAAAAAAAGAAGAGCAAATCTGACTCCTGACCAACATGCGTTGAGCAGTCAGCCATGACACCACAATGCAGCAGGAACGCAGGGTTCCAACGTCAAAGATAATGTTACTTGCTCATGCTTGCGAGTGAGTGGGCTAATTAGTCACTGTAATGCGACTGCTTGCGCTTAAGCATCCGACCGTACGTGTTCTTTCAAACAACATCAATTAACACGATTATTTGCAGTAACACGAAATATCTCGGCGAAACACGAAAGATATTTGGAGAGTTTAATCAATTGAGAGACCCTACAGACAAATTAAATGTTTAAGATCACGTCAAGATGACACATGCATAATTAATTAAGGATCTTTGGCTTGAGGGGGGGCGAGGGGCACGCGGGCCAGTGACCGTGTTTTCTTTACTCTTAATCTTTGTTTCCCCCTATGGCAGTTGTCCAGGCGTTAAAAAAAAATCTAACACTCTACTTTAAGGAAGCAGAACTATGAGAGAGAGAGAGAGAGTGTGTGTTTGACATGGATGAAGGGTGCAACATTTGGGACACGGAACAATAATTTAAGGTGCTCAGTGCATCTCTGCTTAAGGCCTAAACTCACCACTCAATTGTATCCCCTGTTCATGTAGCTCTCTCTCTCCCCCTTTCAGAGTTAATTACTTTACGGATTAGAGTATTGCAACGGTTGGACACCAACAAAGTGCAGCGTGGAGATAGAGAGAGATAGAGAAGAAAAGAGGAAAGAAGAGAAAGAAACAGATCGCACCGAGGATGCGACGCATTAATGGAAAAGCGAGGCGACGATGAAATTTGGGTCAATGCGGGCGAACCACGTCCAAGTTTGCCCCCGCACACGAAATCGAAAGGTGGCCACAGCACCGTCACTGCTCCCCTGAGCATTTTAGTTTACTTGACTAATTTAAGGAATAATAAGGACCTCCTCACACCGTTTTTTACTTATGATTATTATTAGTATTAGGCATCCATTAGATTGTAATAGGCAAAAACACCATTGCCAATTCGGGCAAACACTGGGGGGGGGGGGGGGGGGGGGGGGGGGGGTCTGGTGACACCAACCCTGTCGGGAATTCTACGAGTTCAGCACTAATCTTTGCCTGGAGTCTGTAGATAAGAAAAGAACTGGGAAAAGGATCGAAAATTTGCAGTCGTCCAGGTCTCGATCCAGAGCATATATTGACTATGCACATCATTCTCTCACCCCACATCCTCACAACAAAAAAAGGAAAAAAGATGACAGATGACAACAAACCCGATCGAGCCATCTGCACACAGCTGCGCTCTTCGTTCACCACACATCGAAGAACAACAGAGACAGAGTTGGAAAAACTTTTAAAACAAAGGCTGGTGAAATTTGCAATGGGGTTGGTTGGTTACAGAAAAGAACTCCAGAGTCCACCCCACCTCGTAGAGGCAACTGAGAATGCTCTCTCTCTCTCTCCTCTCTCTCTCTCAATATTACGTGGGCGGCGTGTTGAGGTTTTAAGGTACCGATATAACCACCACAAAATCCTTACGATGTAGGGAGCGATCGACACATGCGCAGAAACACACCCACAACCCACAGAAGCACTGCATCGCAACGGCCTCCCCAGCGCTCGACAGGTGGTGTCGATGTGATTCCCCATAGCGAATGGGGTCTACACGGGTTCCCGCACCATTCGTTTGATCCACCGGAGCGACGCACAACACGGCGACGCCGACCAGTGATCAAATCAAACGTAATCCCCATTGCTTGCAGCTTATCGCGCATCTTGATTGGCGAAGTGGCATCGATGCTGAAAAGTGGCATCGATGCTGAATTGTAGAACAGAGGACATGAAACATAAACAGGATACATGAATTACAAAGCAGGTCAACTGTCAACATATTTGGAACGAGAAGCAACTAACATGAATCAGAGTCGTAATTATTATTATTTCTCCTTCACATATGTTTGCAGATTCTGAGCTTGTGATGGGCTTGGAAGTTGGTGTGTTATAATTAATTTGCATGATGATGTGATGATCACAAATTGAGGTTAATAATTGTGATCACCGGAGGGGAAAAAAGAAATAACACGAGCTCGGAATTCTCGGTGGCCTGCTTACTAATGGATCTCAAACCCCACTTGCCCACCCCTCTCTGAGGATCCACCACGTGGGCTTTCGCGCAGATGACCAAGCACTTATACGCTTTAGACCCGCACCACGCCCCTCCTATAAATACGCGATCGACCCCCGTCTTCCCTCTCCAAACTCACAGCACCTTCGAAATCAAATCAAATCATACTACAGACCATAGCCGCCCTGCCCCCTCCTCCCTCCTCTCTCTGTCCTCTTTCTCTCTCCTCTCGATACAGTAGTCAGAGAAGAAACAAAAGACTTAGAAGACCAAGTCGTCCAGCAATCCTGGTTGGTTTGCCTGTGGGAGGTAACACTCTCCAGCTCTGCTTGACAAACCAACAAAGAAGAAGGAGCAGAAGAAGAGAGCCATGGTTTCTGCGTCCAGTGCCATTTGTTCTAGTACTGCAGCAGCTCAATCCATAAGCAGCAAGCCCATTAAGGAGTCCTACCGATTGAACCCCCTGCTCGGCCTCGGCCTCGGCCGGGCCAAAAGAACGGGCATCAAGGTGCCCTGCAGGAAGCATTCGTTTCCCGATAGCACTTCTGTTCGTTGTTCTGCTTCGTTTCAGTCCCTCACCCCCACGTCCTTCCTGACGACCCCGCCACCTTATCTCAAGGAGCAGGACGCTCTGTCCGCGGCCGTAGTGGAACGACTCGTCGGCAGCCCTGACGAGACCAAGCGCGTGGCCAAGGGTGGCTCCGGCGGAATCGGGCCGAGTTGGAACATGTTCCAGCGGCTGGCTGCCGCCGCGCTGGACGCAGTGGAAGAGGCATTCATATCGAACGTGCTCGAGCGGCCGCACCCTCTGCCGAAGACCGCCGACCCGGCAGTTCAGATCGCCGGGAACTTCGGACCTGTCGACGAGCAGGCGCCCTGCCATGACCTCCCCGTGGAGGGTCGAATTCCGCCCTTTATCAACGGTGCGTACGTCCGGAACGGCGCCAATCCCCTCTTCGAACCAGCCGCGGGCCACCACTTCTTCGACGGCGATGGGATGGTTCATGCCGTCCACCTACGCAACGGCGCGGCCACCTATGCCTGCCGCTACACGGAGACCGCGCGTCTCCGCCAGGAACGCGCCATTGGGAAGCCCGTCTTCCCCAAAGCTATCGGCGAGCTCCACGGGCACTCGGGCATCGCTCGCCTACTCCTGTTTTACGCCCGCGGTCTATGCGGCCTCGTAGACCCCTCGCACGGCATCGGCGTCGCCAACGCCGGCCTCGTCTACTTCAATGACCGCCTCCTCGCTATGTCGGAGGACGATATGCCTTACCATGTCCGCCTCGCACCCTCTGGTGACCTCGAGACGGTCGGCCGGTATGACTTCGACGGCCAACTCCGCACCTCCATGATTGCCCACCCAAAGGTCGACCCCTGCTCCAAAGAGCTCTTCGCGCTCAGCTACGACGTCATCCAGAAGCCTTACCTCAAGTACTTCTATTTCTCACCGGACGGCACCAAATCCCCCGACGTTGACATCCACCTCGATCAACCAACCATGATGCACGACTTCGCCATCACCGAGAACTACGTCGTGGTCCCCGACCAACAGGTGGTGTTTAAGCTCCAGGAGATGATCCGCGGCAACTCGCCGGTTATATACGACCGGGCGAAGACGGCCCGCTTCGGCGTGCTCCCCAAGTACGCCGCGGACGCGTCGGAGATGGTGTGGGTCGACGTCCCCGACTGCTTCTGCTTCCACCTGTGGAACGCATGGGAGGAGCCGGCGAGCGACGAGGTGGTCGTAATCGGCTCCTGCATGACGCCGCCGGACTCCGTGTTCAACGAGTACGACGAGGGCCTCCAGAGCGTGCTCTCGGAGATCCGGCTCAACCTCAAGACCGGCGAGTCCACGCGGCGGCCCATCCTGTCCGCGGCGGATCAGGTGAACCTGGAGGCCGGAATGGTGAACAAGAACAAGCTCGGACGGAGGACCCGGTACGCGTACCTCGCCATCGCGGAGCCGTGGCCCAAAGTTTCCGGGTTCGCGAAGGTCGACCTCCTCACCGGCGAGGTGACCAAGTTCGTCTTCGGGGAGGGCAAGTACGGCGGTGAGCCGTACTTCGTGCCCAGGGACGCCAAGTCCCCGAGGGAGGACGACGGTTACGTGCTAACGTTCATGCACGATGAGGAGACGTCGGAGTCGAAGCTGGTGATAGTCAACGCAGGGGACATGAGGGTGGAGGCCACCGTGAGTTTGCCGTCACGGGTGCCCTACGGCTTCCACGGCACGTTCATCACCTCCAAGGACTTGGAGGCGCAGGCGTAGGAGGAGCAACATCGTCGGTGCTTCCTTCCTCTCTTCGCCGTCGGCCGGCAGGGCCCTGCCCTGTTCAGTTCGGGGTGGGGGTGGATTTGCCAGAGGGATTGCCTGCAGAGGTCCCCGGAGTCTTCCCCCCCTACAGTTCATTAATTTATTGTTGTTATTATTATTGTTGCTGCTTCAGTTGAACCAGTTGGAAGCTCCTCTCTTGGGGGTGGTGGGCCGAGCTCAGCTGGTTTCTGTTATTCTTTTCCTCTGTTCAGGGCTGCAGACATATTACTAGTGCATACTGATTAAGATGATGACGACGATGATCACTTTTTTGCATAGTGTTTCTCTCTCCTCCTGTTCTAAAGCACAGTGGTTGGTGAGGGAGTGAAGGGGGCCCCCACCCCACCACCCCAAACACCCTCTTCTTCGTGTATTATTTTACTTATACCACACACACAGATAGTATATTACTATGTTGACTCCTTTTGCTCAGAGACGACCCCATTCTTACGGCTATCCCACAAATGTTCTATTCAAAACTGGAACTTATGATTGGCACAACAATTGGATGGTCTTTCAAAATAGTGGGAGCTACTAGGGAGCTACTAGTCCAAAATTACTGACTTGATTGGAATTTATTATTCAAGCTTCGGATTAGATTCTGACTTTTGAGCCTGGACCGAAAGAAAGGACTGGAACTTTAAAACCAGCAACGAAGTGGGAGTGATGGATTGCTGAGAAGAGAATACTTCAGTTCAGCAGAGAGAAGGGCAATGTACACAAGAAAAAGAGATGGAAAGACGAAGAAAGGGTTACACTGACTGCAGGTACCAATGCAGAAGAATGCGCCAAAACAGAAGCATTCTCCAACAACAGTGGCGCATGGCGCATTGCTCTTCCATTTGTCTTGACTGCTAGACCACGGAGTGAACTTGAAGTGAGATCGGTCAAACCCGGGACAATCGGTTGACGACAGTATAATATATTAATAACAGTGCTGCACGGTATATGAATTATGCATTAATAAAAATTAATATAAAAATATATTATATGTGACCATTTGGTTGAGCATAATAGCGCGGAATATATCATATTCAAGAATATAGTTAAATATGACGTAAAATATAATTAATTTGGTCAATTTATTTTTTTTAAAACCAACTTATAAATATTAAAACTATCATTTTTAATCTCATGAAAAAATATAAATATTCTTTTGAAACACAAAAATATTACCATTCTCATATTTACAATTCTTTTTCAGCCGCATTTTTTATAATTTAGCAATGTATTATTATTATTATTATTATTGTTATTATTACAAACATAAGTTATTTATAATAAAATATTTTATTTCTAAAATATTATATTTACTTTAGACCAAACACAAGTGAGAATAAAATTATACTTACAATATTATGTTAGTTTATTCCATTCAAAGATATCCCCCAACCAAATAGTTTAGTCTTTTTACAACTCAATTTAATTGTAAAATAAATAAATAAATAAACTTTTCCCCCAAAAAATACCAACGTTCACAATCAAACTCATTATTTTTTCCCTCTTCAATTAGAAGCAAAACTTCACACTTATTGTGGAAGAATGATCGGCACATAAATGATCTCGCATGGTCATTCATTGTGACGGTCCTGAATTTCACAAAGGACAATTTAATAATCTGATAAATAATCAAAATTTTAATAAATTAAGCAGGATAAGAGATTAAGAGGTATTGTTAGAGAAGATAAAAGTAAAAAACTATTCGAAGTGAAAAATTTTGTTTAGATTAGAATTAAATATTTCAATTTGAATTAGGATTCCAAGATAAGTTGGATACATAAAGGACTCCAAATTAGGAAATTAAAATATTTGAGCCTAAAACTATTTCAGAAAATATTTTAATATTATTTAATACTTAAATTAAAATTAAAAAAAATTGATTATAAATATGAGGAATTTAATTAATTTAAAAAATCTGGTTTAACTAAAGATAGATTATGGATTCAAAATCATTGATGAAAAAGTGAGGTGAATTGGACTTAATAAGTTAAATCATATTCATTATTTGGCTATAATCAGAATTGGTTTAATAAATAGATGAAGTATAACTAAAAGGTAAAAGTTTAAAGGATTAAATTAGATTATAACTGGAAGTTTTAGTTAGAATAAAATTTGGATTAATACCCTATAAATCTGGGCTCAGTCTTGCTTATTCTTTTGCATCTCTCATTTTCTTTCTTCCTGAGAAACAATGACTGGCGTGGAAGGTGCGACAATCATAGCATCGTGCGAGACAGCAAGGCACGACAACCAAGCAAACGTTGCAAAATCTCGACTGAGGAAGGGCAAGGCACGAGCAAAGCACAAGGCAACTAATTTGGCAGTAGGCATGACTTTGGATCGATTAGTTTATCATAGGCAAAATTTTCGAGAGATAGAGACCATGGGAATCATTTTTGAAAACTTGATAATTGCGACCAACATAGATACAGATACAGATACGTATTCATATTGATATTTGTAATGTGTATGTTACATGACATGACTAGGTGTTCAATCGACAAGATTCTCGATCGATGATAACAGCACCGACCACGATGCTAAGTCACAACAAAAGAAAAATAATGGTTCCGAATTATAGAGTCTCCACCGGCAAACATGGTAAAGAAAGGAAACATAAAGGTTTATCATGATACACAAGTCGTGAATAGCCGTGAAGCTAATCACACCGTGTCAGCCAAGGAGTGACATTTAGTCATGACCAGATGCATCACCGATCATGATTTGTAGTTGCGACTAGGCTGAACTGAGCAATGTGTGTTAATTAAGAAATGTATTTATGATTAAATAATTTGGTATTGATTATTTATTATTGCATAATTTATTATTATTATTGATTGTTCTTGATTATATTATAATAATCCTGGTCAAATTGTTGATTTTATTGATTATGGTAATTGATAATTGAGAATCGAAATATGACAATTGATGGGAAATGGATTATGAATTATTGATTTACTATTTAATTAATCATTGTGACCCAACTAGATAATGATAAAGATAGATGCCTTAACTAAATAAAATAAAATACAAAAGTTCTTGGACCCATAAATAATTAATCTAATTAATCATTGATTGTCATGGTGGGATCGATAAATAATTTAAATGAATTGAATGAGACAAATTAAGCAGGGGATTGCTATGTTAGTCTATAGTGTCTTGTGTATGGTCACTCGTCCTTCATCATACATGCACATATTGAAATGAATTGGCATGTCATGATATTGATCTCCCATTAGCCTCAATGAAATTGATATGTTCTCTTAATAAATTATTGATCTCAAATCATGCTTGAAATGATTGTTGGAGCATAGTAGTTAAAATCGAAATCTTACAGGGGAGTCATAAGATCATAAGATTCTAACAATTATAAAAATATATTTTTTAAAAAAATAATAAATATTCTTTTGATTAATTTATCATATTTAAATCATAATTACATCTCACTAAGTCATACTTTTATTGATTCTGAAGAAAAAAATACGTCAAAACATATTAAAAATGAAAAATATATTAAACTTCATATAAATCAATTATTATTGCTAAAAATATATAGTATTATTATTATTTAAATTATATTAATCTATGGGATCGTATAAGATAATAAGATCGTGTGATCAAAATTAAGATCTTATACATAAGATTCTGAAAATAAGATCGGGATAGGTTAGGGGTAGTAAGATCGTAAAATCTAAATCGAGATTTTGATAATCTTGTGTTGGAGAACTTTAAAGAGTGAATTGATAATTAAATTATAATTGATTGGTAATTGAATTGCACCTTAGTGTCTGGTGGATAATGATTTTTGTGTTCATAGATAATTTGATAATTGCTAACGAAATTAATAACTAATAAATAAGATCTTTAGTGCCCTATGGGCAATTAATGATTAAGTCAAGATAACTTATATTAAATTGATAATTGTTGTTAAATTGAAATAGAATTAATAATTGATATTAAATATTGATAATTAATAATTGATCAAGCTATTGATAATTGATTGTGAATTATGAATTGATTTATTATTTATGCATAAATCAATATTGTTAAACTATGACATTGATCATTGATTATCGTATTATCTGCTCAATTAAACTTTCATGAATTATCTTAATTTTGATTTGGTATATTTATTGTTTTTCAAACCTTACGTACTAAATATTTTATAGTCATAAATTTTTACTTGTATCTAGATCCATGTAGGAGAGTACATAGCAATGGCATGGCTCCTCTGTCGATTAATATGCACATGAATACAAAGATTGATATAAAAAATTATAATATAAATATTGGCTCATAATCCACATAATTTATTGTATTTAAATTTTTGAATCATATAAGTCAATATGTTGACTTCTCGAAGGTAAAAAAAATAGATAGAATTAAATAACATCATTTTGATGCTTTTCCTCTGTTTTGATGTCACTTCTTTAAATCTATGGAGTAATTCATTTTTAGGGGAACTTGTTAAACCTTATCTTTAAATTGGAAAATTATTAGATTATTTCATTGTTATTGAATATCATTGTTGTATTTTATTGCATCGAGATATTTGCATTGGTCATTGATTAGTTAAGGTGATTTATTTTTTATCCTTGTTAACTTTGTGTTAATGCAATTTATGTTACAATCATGACTACTAGATTTAGAAATATTATCTTAATTAAATAATCATTAGCAAGATATTATATCGTTAAAGTATTTTTTTAGTACTAAGTTAAATTTGAGGTGGATTACATCTTGATTCAAATTGAATTTGAAATAATTTATGTATGAAAGAATCATATTAGGGGGTCATGTCATAAGTAGTTCCTAATCCATCAATATAATTGATCTTTGTTTTAAATTAAATTCAATTTATCATAGAGGAGAGATAAAGTTTACCACAATTTCTTAGCCATCCAATATCCTTATGAAAAGTCATAAAATTTTATCTTGATTTTTGTATTTAAATTTTACTCAAAAATATATTCTTTGTTAACATTGGAAATAAATAGGTTAACTTACAAATTATGGGAACAAGACTACCTTTTTTTAATTTTCTACTACTTTATATTCATCAGTGAGCCTCACTTTTGTTTCAAATTAATTATTTAGATTAATGTGCATGACATGTAGGAGAGAAGTGCATGAGAATCAACATTGTATAGTCGCTAGAAAAAAGTGGAAATTTGGTTACTAATGAAATACAAGGTTAAAAATCATACCGCACAAAATAAAGTTCAAGGGTCAAAGTGTTAAACCTCAAAGTTCAAACATCATGATATAATTTACCAGTTTGCTTAATGTTTGGATCCTTTACAATTATATGAAATCTCAAATGTTTCAATGAGCCCGACTATTTTTTCAACCATGAACATACATGATGTAAAAAATCTAGGTTTAAGAATCAATAGTACTACCAGATAGTCCCATGGGTACAAAAGGGGGTTATAAAATTATGTGTACGTATCTCCTTCACCTATCAATATGAATAAATTCATATGGACCAATATGGCACAAGATGAATAGTATCTTGATGGACTGTGGTGTTATATATATAAGGATTCATGATTTAATGACTAAAGATATCAATGAATAATCACACATGATTAAAACATAAAAGTAATCATAGACTTATGGGCTAGCTATCTCCACCTTTTAAGATACATTTTAAATTTATGAGGATCAAAGGCACAGTTTTTTTAGAAAGACAAAAGCACAAAGTGGACAATATCATGATAGGCTGAGAATGTCACAAAATGATATTAAAGCCAATCGCATATGCAAGCTTAAATTATGTGAAAATACAAATCAACATGTGCCACACTTAATGAGATCATTTGATCTCCTAGGTGGGGATGAAAGTGACAATCAAGATTTAAAGATTAAAGATATTGTAGAGATTCTGCAGGACAAAAATTAAACACCGAAGAATGCATAAAAAAAATTTATATGATGACATAATATTAGTAGATGAAAACAAAAAACAATTACAACATGATTGTCTTTTCTAATCCTAACTTTGATTTTATATAAGTACTCTTTTTACAAATGATAAAAATTTCAATGTGACTAGGACTCTACATTAATTCCTAAAAAAATAGAATACTTATCACATTATATGAAATTAAATCAATTACAGTGAGACCCTCGCGAGGACGTCATTAATTGCAGAGTGACTTGATTGCTTCAAGTTGAGGTTGTTTTAAGATACAAATGTATAATGTCACATGAATAAAGTACGAAAATATTTTTAAGCTTCAGTGTGTTACAATGAATTTATTATGCTTGTCATTGTTAAGTTAGGTCACATCTTTTTTTCGCATATGCATATATACAAAAGTTAAAACAAATTATGGAACAAGTGTGTAGTGTAGTATTGCACACACCATCACTCGGAGACTGAGATGTCATGTGTTTGAATCCCACAAATGAGACATATGCCTCCTTTTATTTTTAATCTTTAATTTTATTGTAGCGATTGTCATGCAACTCGCACAAGCGTTTAGTAATATTGAAAATCATAAAATCAAATTGAGAATCATAAAATCTTACCAATAAAATTTTAAGATATTTTTGTAAAATATATTTATTATATTGACAATGAATAATATTAAAAGTTTACTACAACATGCATACATGTATATACTAGTAAAATTATACAAAGGAAAAAAATCTCAATAGTACAATTAAAATGGTGTATTAATATAAAAATAAATATTTAACATACAGTTATTTTTACATTTTGTTTTGGTGAAAAACTAGTAAGAAGAATTTGTTTACAATAAACTATCTTCCTCTTAATTTCTTTTGGTAAAAATCATGTTGCACTTGATGAAAATATAAAAAAGTAATAATTAAATGGAATTGGAAAAACATGGAAGATAGTTATGATCCTACTAATACTATGATTTAAATCATGATTTTAATACGATCTCATGAAAATAATCTCATATTTGGGATCAAGAAGGTAGACATTACATATGATTGTAAGATAATATGAGTGCCATCTTGAAAGTTTTTTTTTTTTGCATTTTGTATATTACCCATGTTGAGATTTGTATAAGTGCAACAACTATACTTCTTTGAGAACTCAATGAATAAGATATTAATATTTGCCTCATCATAATAATGCAACATAGAATACAAGATGCAACATCCTTACCATATAAAAAGATATATCTTCTTTGGATGCATTTACCTTGCAAAATATCTGAAAACATGTGTCTAAGAGGTAAGGCATACTGACCTTTCTCTCTATTGTGTCTTAGCAAGATGAAATTTATTAGAATCACAACTTAATATCTTTGATAGAATGTGTATTATGACATCAAAGGTCAGTGATGATCTTAGTTCATATATGCACACACATGTTTTTAACTTATAAGCTTGCCCCTAAAGTGGGCAATATTTCTCAACCACTTAGCCTTTCATATCGCCCCATTCCAATATTGCTCATGAAAAAGTTGACAACATCTCAATCATGGAATACAATTCGGCTATTGAAATTATGACAACCCTAAAAAACTTAAGCAAGGGCATTCTGACCCCTGAACCAAACCCCTAGGTTTGACTATATATAAAGCTCCAAATTGTTTCATTTCTCCTTTTTATCTCCCACACGAAAACTATGACTCGAGAAAGAAGGAGAATGAAGAGAAGAATGAAGAGAGAAATGGTGACGCGAAGAGAATGAGATCAAGGAGAGATCAAAGAAAAGGAGTTCGATTTCAAAACATCAAAGATATGTAAAGAGGATCCAACACTTCATTATCAATGAATTGCTTACTTGGATGGAGAAATAAGAACATCATGTTCCTAAAATGGATTGTGATGAAGGATGCACATCATTAGATTGGCATTAGACTTTGATTTGCAATGAAGCATGTTTACCTATCTAATACCTAAAAATTGAATAAGAAATAAGGGACAACTACATCACCGCCATGACTAAGAGGTTGAAATTATCAAGGCCCGCTCATGATCATGAAATGCCATTTCATGATTGTGATGTGAATATCATGAGCGTGATGACCAAGTCATGACGATGAGCAAGCGAGCAAAGTTTGAATGATGTTTAGGTTCTCGCTTACGACCATGAAACATTATTTTATAGCCATGATATAATTTTGGCATGGGCATGAACATAGTTAATGGTCGTGAGCGCCAAGATTATGTTCTCAAGAATGAATTATAGTTAAAGGTTGTGGCAATGAGGAAACAAATTACAGACAATGACAATGACTTCTATTAATTGTTTACCTCCTCAAATAGATGCTTAATGATTTACAATGACATTACATTGTTGAATCATGTCATTTGCCTATGTATTATGCTAAAGATTATTCTTAAATCATGATTGATATATTATTATTCACCTAAACATCAAATTGCATATTATGATGTAATTATGTTTAAAAGATGAAGAATGATTGATACATATGTTTGAGATGTTAATGGCTCGCAATAAAGCACCCAATTGAGAAAACAATGTCTTAATATTTCATTAATAAAAAAATGAGAAGTAAAGCATTTCACAATATGCTAAAATAATGCTTTTCACTCAAATGGTGATTGAGAATTTTTTGAACGTGATGACTCCATTGTGAATCATAGAACTAACTAAATGAATGATGTTATACTGTGCAATTAAGCTAAGATAAAATATTATATGATAAAGTTTTTAAAAAATGAATCATAGCTAACGTAAAAACTACGTATAATAATGAATGAAAGAAAGATGAAACGTCCAAATGATTACGAAGCAAACATAAGAAAATGTTAGATTAATGAATGAAAAGAAAGTAATGATGTCATATAAGAATAAATGTGCATGAAGTCATATGATATAAGTTATTATTTTAGCAAAATGACCAAAAAAATCTTTAATGTTATAATATAGGGAGAGAGAGGAGTTGAGGAAAAGTAATATATATCCCTTATATACAAATTTGAAGAAGAAGAAGAAGAAGAAGAAGAAGAAGAAGAAGAAGAATTGTTATTGTTAACAACTATAGTCCATCTTCTGGGATGTCTTAGACAGATTTCAAACATCATCTTATTATAATTCGTTTTAAACATATTATTTATTCAATTTATTTTCACCATGTTTAAGAAAAGAAGCAAATCATATTTACATAAGTTCAATTACTTTCGACCAGTGTCTACCTTTCACATGTCTACAAAAGTATTAGTTAATTAATCAACCAAACACCTAGTCATCTTCAATTCAATAAATGCCATATCATAGTCGTTTGTCCTTGTAATCAAGAATGCGATAACATCCAGAATAATTCGCATACGCATTGCCTTCTTACTTTGGTCAGAGGAAATAAATGGATATATATATCTTAAAAGAGGCAAAATATTAAAAGTAATAACAAATCTAAGAATAGTTAGTTTTCAATTAAAAACTAAAAATGAATTTGATTTTTTTTACTCGGTGAGAGAGAAAAAGAACTTATTTAATATTTACACAACGTGTCCATGTCTGGTATCAAACATACAAATCCTTTTTTTTTTCGATTACTACCATAGTATTTGAAGTTGTCGGATAAAAAATTAAATTCACTATCATCCAATTAATTTGTGCCATCTCAAATTATGATAAATAAAACTCTCGACAAAAATATTCTCTATACGATAGATTTAAAACTCGAGACCTCTTTTAACAAGAACAAACTACTGCTTACCACTTGATTCAATCCCCATGATAAGCATGTGAATCTTAGATTCACCATGTTCTAACTATTAGAATGCCACTGTACTTTGCATGCTACTGGTAGCATGCAATCCACAATTAAAAAAAGCATGCAATCTACAAATCTTCGCTCCCACTGAAATTAACAGCACAGTGCAATGTGCACTTCGGCCTATGGGGGGTTAACGCCGTATGCTTCCAACGATCGGGTCTCCAATTATATGCACGAGCACACGGATGAGCAAAAGCGCAGGGACACATCACGGGGAACTGGTAACACCAGTGACCCAGTGGCCATCCCGATCCAATTTCAATAGTTACCACACCTACTGTTCATCTCGTAAACTCAATGCCCGTTAATGTCACTAATGGAAATTTGGTTACAGCCTATTGTTGTTAGCATTTTTCTTATAAAGAGAAGTACCAGAAAGCCGAAGCTTCATTTCTTTTCTATTATATAAGTTAATCCCACACACTCTATACTCAGAAAATTAAATTATGGAATGCTAACTCCGACAAAAATGAGAACTCCTGAAGAAATGCAACTGCAATGGCACCAATAACATTATTAAAATGGAATATCTACTTAGTACGGCAAGATAACTCAAGGGGCAGTAAGTGCAACTTAAAGGGCTTGTGATTCCGATCAAACGACATTATTGATATGTAGAGGTATGATGGCTGTCAGTTCCATCTCGCCTCCATAGATTTTTCGGAGGTTGACCCGGAAAAGAACAAGGATTTGGACGCCCGTCATCAAGATCTAGACGTCCGTACTTTTTGTGATCATATTGGGAAGAATTCAAATTTTGGACAAAAATCTGATTTCTCGACAGTTTTGGCATTCAATACCACAGGATAATTAGTGTGTATTCAATTTCAACGCGCACGAATAATAATTTAGATACTTAATTCTCTATTCATCATTCCCTTTTTATTTTATTCCATCACGTTACTCCCCCAATCCTTTTCCCCTCGTCATGCATGGACAAGAGAAAAAAGAGAGCACAGCTGCTGGCGAAGGAGGGGACTGAGGAGAAGGATAAACATTAACGGCTGCACAACGATAAAAAGTGGATTAGTTGGATATAGGGCAGCATGGCGATCACATCCTACTAATACCACCTATTAGTTTCCTTGCTGATCATGGCTGAAACTTTTGAATGTGATGTTGCTTGACTTGGATGTGATAAACAATGAGTATTATTTAAGTTTTATTATCCTGTTACATTAATTAATTCTGAGCTCATGCATCTCTATGGTTACTTTCCTTGATTAATGGATGTGATTTGGTTCACTGATTTAATTTTGTTTATACGTGGATGAGTTTAAGCCTAAGAGATTATTGTTATGAATTGTACATATTAGACTTTGGTTAGTTTGTATCCTAACTGCAATGCCCACACTAAAAAATGATGATTCATTGTAAATCGCATCTTAGTTCAGTTGTAAAAGAAGTATGATCATAAAACGACTTATAATATTATGATAATAAGCATGAATTGATTACGGAGTTATGATTAAGACTCATGTGGAATTCTGCTCGTGATCAATGTATATGTAAGACATGTGACTTCATGTGTTGTGATTAAAAGAAACAAAAGATAAAAATGGACAAAGATGAGAATTGAACTAAATTAAAAGATAAAAAGCAGAATGTAGATGCAAATAGGAGTTCATTGCATTTGTTAAGGGACAATTGACTAGCTCAGTGCAACCCGACAAATTCTTTTTTCTGTGGTATGATTGCTTACTATCGTGCAAAGATAGTGCATTCTTTTGTGTGCACAACCACAAGAGGAACATTAAAGTACATTATAACATTTCATTGCAATAAAAATGTTAAATAAATATAAAAAATATGAAAGTTAAATCAACTTCCCTACCATGGCATCATAATTAAAGTGTCGACTAGGAGCATTGAAACAAAATATTGAAATGTAAAATAAAGAAGTCAAAATATTATATTAATCCTTTTCTAAAGAGAGTCAGAATATTGCATTGATTTCATTTCCTATTATGATATTATTTATTAGATGATTAGCCGAATTATTATTCTGCCCCATTATTATCTAAGTAAGCATCATTGCTTGCTCTCCAATCTACATTGTTCATTAACTTATACAAGTTATATAGTGGTCCCATGCTTACTCATGTTGAATAATTATTTCCTCTAGTTCATTTTGACATTTTGGATTGTAACGCTCATGAAAAATTGTTCTCCTTAAGTTAATTCAGTAGGTAACTATTAGCGTACAACAATATTGGAGGCATGGGATATTGTGATTGTTTGTGATAATAACGATGTACATAGATGATTATAAGATGTCCTTTGTCCTTTATTGACATTTGAAGTTCTAAACTTTTTGAGTTGTAATAATTTATAAAGACTTCTATTCTATCTCCTTTTCATGTTAAGAATGTGCTTATTTCAAATATAAGTTGAACTTCGGTTTTAATAATATTTCAATTTATTTTCAAAGTCTTTTCATTTTTATAATTATAATCAAATGATTAGTCAAAGTCAAGTTTTCAATCAATGTATCAGGTTTGATTCCGTGACATGGCTGAGTTCGATTTGGAGTATCGTATTAGAAGTCCATTCGTTTTCACTTAAGAGCTAGAGATTTCGGTAAAAGAAAATGGTTCTCATAGACATGATGGACACTAACCCTAGTCGATTTCACATAATTGGCCAAAAGCATCAAACCCCCTAAAGAGGATAGGAATCTTTGAACTTGTTTCCAAATGTTGATGGCCTGGAATGATTGTGTTTAACTCTACAAAGATTAACGCGGGCCCTGCATCACATGGAACACATGTGGCCCCAACGTGGACTTGATGTTGATTAAAGGCCAACTATAAGTTCCCTCTATGAAACTGGTAAAAAAATATCAAATACAGCATTCCCTGCCAAAGATGAATGCTGGACCACCGTGCGTTGCTTTCCCCTGAAGCTGAGCGAATCAAAAGCCGCACTTACTACACATTTCCCATTATATAAACTCCAGTGGAAAATAAAAGATATTAATTGGATAAAAAAGGAATAATAAATAGTTTCCAGCAATAAGAAGGAAAAGCAAGGCGTGGTCAAGATGTTCTTGTGCCTCCACATGGGCACATTGCTGTTGTATCAGGTCTATCATAGCACCATGCAATAATGCGAAGAATAGTAGGCAAAAGGCAATCATCATCTACGAAAACGAAGACTGCAGCAGTTGGATAAGAAGAGTAGTTCAATGATCCGAACAACTAGTCCCCATATCATTCGGCTGATCAATCACTAATCTCTTATGTTCATGAAATATACGCTACCCAATTCTATGTCGATGCCAGGGGACAAAGGGAAACGTGCTTTGTTCATCGCATCAGATGGCTAATTATCCATATGGTTTAAGAAGCTTGAGTTCATACATATTTTTCAGACTACTGAGGAAGGAATGTGTAGTCCACTAATTCTTCCACTATTTACCATTGGACGGCAAAGCTGCTAATTAAATAGATAGCCAAGAAGGATGGATAGTGCGTCTAATCCTGTCCTAGGATAAGTAGAACCAGCGTCGAACATAATCGCATAATCCAACTCCACTTGGGCACTCCCCAAAGTGCGAGATATTTGGCATAATATTCGATCCATTTTAATAATCAGAGAGAGGAGGGCTCAGAAAATCATATATCGTGGCTCGTCCTCGAGAGGGAGGACGGTCAAATACTATAAAATTAAGATGACATTAAGAATATTGCAGAATGTTCCAATCGAAGTCTCGCATTGACTAGGACAGCTGAAGGGAGTGGGGGGGGTCTGTAAACTTTGTGTGTTCTTCCAATACTAGGGGTCTTTTGATTATTATCCTGCTCTCGCTTTTTCTCCTGAAATTGATAATATATTGTCGAAAGCAAGAAGTAAGGCCAGCACATTGCAGCCAGATGATGGTGCAATATTTCTTTAACACAGATGGTGCAAAGTTGACCCTGCATTGGACCAATATCCGGGAGCTATCCATGGACGCCGGAAGTGGTATTGGCAAATTCAACGCACCATTAAAGAGAGGACAAAACAGCGACGAATTATAAAAGTAAAAGTTTTCAGGAGTTGACAATGGGGGCACCATTCAAGATAACACCGCAACAGATTAAATAATCTAAATTTCAAGGAGTTGACTCGAGGGAAATGGAAAAGAAGAGGTTGACTAAACTGACTGAAAATGGCGACTGAACAATCGAAACGCGTTCGTCACTCAGTCGCACAAACTGCTTGCCGCCATGGCCAGTACAATATCATATTGTTTAATTACTTGGTAGTGGCATCAAAGTTCCATCTAATTCTAATATTCTCACAGGTAGACATGGGAAGAACAAACACAACCACGATGGACCGTTCGTTCGAACTTTGAGCTATCGATATGCAGCCAAGGAAAGTTATATATGCACTCATTTTGTGTGGTCTGCTCTAATCTATAGACAAAGACTGGGTCCCAGTAGGCAATACAACAATAAAAAAGAAAAAACAATAAACCCCAAAAGATACACAAGAAATAGAGAGAGAAAGAAAGGCTTAAAATGACAAAAAATTAAAAAATATCGGCAGCTCGATGGGGACTTCCCCTTGGCCTTACTTATCGGGCCTACCTATTTAATATAGAAAAAAAATAATACAAAAAAAGGCATGACGTATTGATCCAGCAGCTCGCTACAATATATATATATATATATATATACATACATATATTATATCGGTTGCCAACCCCGGTAAGCGGAGCCGTCCAATTCGTGCGACACTAGAAATCACCCTGTCCACGGATTGAAAAGTCCATCCATCCATGAGATGTAACTTTCGACTTAAATTATGAGAAATTAGTTACCGCTCAATCCCCCAACCAATCCTTCAACTGCATCGTCAAACCCTGAATAGCATGGAAAATATCATAATGAGGCCTCATCAACAAAGATATGCGTTCCAGCCTCATTTTAGAAAAGCCCGTTCTGCCTGAATACTCCCCTAAAGCATTCCTGCATATAACCCAGACTTTGGACATGGGTCCTTGGATCATTCCGATTCCCCTAGTGGGCCTAACCAAATAGTACCTAAAGGGTATATCTGTTTTACTATAGGAGGAATTCTCAATAAATGCACTTAAATTATCCTTGGACAGATTTATAACTAAAAGTTGAAATTGCATGTCGTTACTTGCAAACTTATGAGATGGATATGTAGGTGCAGAAACAGAGGAAAAACCACACATTGAATGAAAATAACTAACCTTCGATGGCAACAAAAGAAAAGCTGAAATCATACTTGGAATCGGTCACTTTATTATCGAATGAGTTACATGAATATCGCATTTGATGCACATTTAGAATGACCTGATCCTTGTCCAGTAAAAAAAACATACTAATTAGGCCGTCGGAAAATTGAAATCTTTTTTTGGAGTGTAAAAACGAATTCCACCTAGAGTTAAGCATCAATGATAGCATATAAATATGATTGCAAGCAAAATACTAAGGTTGTTAACCCATGCAATTACATTTATCCCTAAGAAGCCTAATCCCAAAATTGTTAAAGATTATAGACCAATCTCACGGATTCTGGCCAATAGACTAAAATGGACTCTCACAATTTTAATTGTCAAATCAATTCAAAACAATCTCTTTATGGCTCAGGAAATCACCCATTCCATCTTTAGAGGCAGAAAAAAGATCTTACTCTTAAAAGTTGATATGTAAAAGACTTTTGACAAAGTTTCGTGGCAGGCGGTGAAAACGGTTCTGACATTAATGACTTTCCCCCAAGCTTTCATCAATTGGATTATGACTTGCATCAAATCCCCTCAATTTACATGCTAGATAAATGGCTCCTTCACACCATATTTCAAAAGCCATAAGGGTCTTAAGCAAGGGACCCCCTTGTCTTCATCTTGGTGTCTCATATCTTCTCTTTGATAAATCAGCAAATCCACTTAAAACACATCATACCTTTCAAATTTGGAGCAACCCACCTATCCTATGCTAATGACCTTCTAATTTGTATTGCAGCCACCTCTAAGAACTGCAAGAAACTTGTAAAAGTTTTTTAGCAATATAATTTGCTGATACCAAAAAATCAATACTGATAAATCTGCCTTGTATTTCCCACCCAAATTTAATGTCTCCAAGAAGGCCAAGATTAGACAAATTCTTAACATTTCCCTCGGCTCCTACCCCTTTATGTATCTGGGAGCCCCTATTTCCTATAAGAAACTTGCAAGCAACTCCTTGTTCCACCTTACTACTAAGTTTCAAGATAGATTGGCCGGCTGGAAAATGAAGACATTAAATCATGCGAGTAAGTCTGTGTTAATAAAATCTACTCTAAACTCAATCCCAAACTACACCTTTGGATCGATATATGTCTCCTCTGGTTTTATATCCTCTCTGGAGAGATTCTCGAGAGGTTTTTTGTGGTCCTCTTCAAATGACAAAAATGGACATCCATCTAGTTAATTGGAGCATAGTTCAACAGGATAAAAAATATGGTGGTTTGGGCATTAGGAAACTTAAGTTAATGCAATATGCCCGGCTTGCCAAAAGGATTATTTCTATTTTGAATCAATTGGAGTCCTTACCTTCCATATTTGCCATTTGTAAATATGGTCTTCCCCACCCCTGGTTTAGCATCTCTTCTCTGTGACCAAAGCCTATTTGGTCTTGGTGGCTCCACTTGGAATTTTGTTTTGATTTATTAGTGTTTTGCTCCCTGTTTGTCCATAAGATTCTTTCTATTTATTTGGAGGATCAATGGATTTGGGCGCCAGATGTTTATGGCAAACCTACGACCAAGTCGGTTTATAACTTCATTAGTTTGCCCCCTGGAGCTGCCACTGTGTGTAGGAATGTCCGGTTGGAATACAATTTGGAAGGTTAAAATTCTCCCTCAAGTTCAGATCTTTCTATGGAAACCTGCTCACAATTGTCTTCCCACAAATTTCATGTTATCAGGCTTTAACATTGTTGTTCCTCCTCTTTGCTCCCTCTGTCGGGCTGCAGATGAGACTTGTGCTCATTTATTTTTTCACTGCTCATTCTCATTGCAGCTATGGCATCTATTTAAAATTGAAACTAATTGCTCCTTCACTCATTTCAATACTTGGCATGATGGTGGATGGATTTATGAGAGAGCCTCCTCTTCTGTGTTGCTTTCTGCAAGCTATTTGCCTTGACTTTATGGGAAATCAGACGTTGTCGAAATGACGCCCATCAACTGCCACGGTGGCCTGGTCCCGAATTGTGACGTGCTATGATGAGTTAGATCTTATTACATCTGAGGGAACTCCCCGGCTACCCACCTTGTGGGGAGTTGGGAGCCCCCACCTCTGTTCTGGTTCAAACTGAACACAGATGACTCCTTCGTAGGGCACTCGAAGGTCGGGGGGAGGGGTGACAAGCTACATTGCTAGGTCTGCTAACACGAAATTCGTTTGTGCAGGAACTTTGCGGCCATTTTGACTCGGTGCTTCAGTCTCAATGCCGGGCAATCTATAACATTTGGACATCTCAAATATTATCTTGGAAACCGACTCTCGTATGGCAATGAATCTCATCAATGCTCAATCCTCTTCACAATGGCGTCTACAAAGTCTTATTTATAACATTAGATTGATTACGCTATCTCTCACAAACTTTCAATTAACTATATTAGATGACAAGTTAACTCTGAGGTTGATAGCTTAGCTTTTTTTTGAAAGGCGATCACCGAGTGATCACTTTTGGGAGGATTCGCCCCCTCCGGGAATCCCCATATTTTTGTATGAAGACAATGTTATCTCTATCATTTAATTGATGGCCTTTTTCCTTTTAAAAAAACACATACCAGATGATCAATAGGCAGATATCACAAGAAGTGCTTCCTCATTTCAAGCATATAGGATCCATTCAAGAGATTCACAAGACTAACATGTAGTTTAAGTGCAACAAGTGCACGGTGTTATCATCTGTATAATGTTTAGCTCTAAGAAAAGCTAGGAAAAGTAGTTTCATTATGTTATTACAGAAAGATGCATAGGAAAAGCTATGGTTGTAACTGATAAAGCTCAAGAATGTGATTACTAGGAATTAAAGGATCAAATAGTGACATTACCATGAGAAGCTATGTGTGAGACAGCATAAGAGGGCTAGAACTCTTCCAAGCATGAGTTCAAGTATTTAACTTTGCAAAGAATATCAATGAGATAACATAATGAGTGCGTGAAATTATCTTTCATATGATAACGACATGAATTTTATCTTCATATGGTAAGTGACCTTACTTATGAAAGGTTTGGTTACTAATAGAGCGGAATGGCGTCGTATGATCCATGTAGCCGACCCCACCTAGTGGGATAAGGCTTTACTTATGGCTACGTAAGGGTATAATCATTCCATTGATGCCACTCATGTAAATTGGAGGGAATTCTATAATAAACTAGGGCATAAACATATTGATGTAGGAGATGGCATTGCATACTACAATACATGACGTATTCAACAAAATCCATACAGAAACTTCTATGGCACATTTGACGGTGATCCTCTAGAACATGTCCAAATAAAAAATAAGAAGCTAAAAGGCAACATGAAAATTGCTATACACACTTCGGTGTAGCTTTCTGTATGATCCTGCAATTGACATTTTTGTGCATTGTACAAAGTTGGTGCAAAAAACAATATGACAAATAAAAGCACTTGAAAGCATCATGTGAAGAGGATATCAAAATGAGGTTATGAATGCACTTGGGTTGCATTACATAGAGAGGTAAATCAAAATGCTCAAACCTAGTTTTTGCATGATTCCAAAATGCTTGAAAGTCTTCTAAAAAAGAAAATTAGTTTAAAAGCTCATATTCCCTTTTATACATTTTAAAAAACTAGAGTAAATAGTTTTTTTAATTTTGGAGTCGAATGAAGATTAAATTTTCCTTCAAATGTTCATCAATTAAGAATACAATGAAGGTTAAAATCTTCTCATACATTCTCATTTGCTTCAATCCAAGCACACCCGAGGATCTTTCTCACCCACAAGGAAAGGTTAAGGCCCTACAATATATTAGGGTTAGAATAGGTAACCTTGGACAAAAATCAGATCGAAGATTTATGTCAAAGTGTTCAAGCCATATAAAAACAGGAAAATGTGGTGGCTCAAATGGAGATCTCAGATCGGTGATTATTTAAATAATCCTATTCAATGCAAGGTCAGTTGGAGGAGAGAAACATTCATGACTTAGATATGAACGATGGTGGTTCAATTTTCCAACATACAATTAAACTTGCATTTAAATTATTTTTATTAATTTGGTCATATCAATTGTTCGGGGGGTGTGATTTGTTCTGATTTCGAGATAGAAACATAGTTCGAAAGAGACGATTGGGAAGGTTTTATGATAGAAAATTAAGAGTTTGACAAGGCTAAAGTTTCATATTTATATCAGACACGATTTTTTCTTATTTTGCATAAAAAAGTTTTCATTTCTTCTTCATGAAAATCCTACACATATTACATGCAACAGATATCAATCGAAAAGATTTTATAATAGAAAATTCGAAGTTTAACAAGGCTAAAGTTTTATATTAAAATCAAACCAGATTTTTTTTCTTATTTTGCTTGTTTCTTCTTCGATTATATGAAAATCTGAAACCCTTATAAATAGTGACGCAAGAGCTTTTATTTTAATTAAAACTAGTCCTTTAGTCTATTAGTCATCATGTGATAAGCAGAACTTTTAATTAGTTATAATGGTCCTGATTTAACCAAGAGTTGAGGATGATTAGTAGTTTTAACCTCTTGTAAACCTAGTATTTAAGGCTACCAATAGGATTTTCAGCCTCTCTCTTTTATCAAAATTATATTTTTTTATGATTTTCTCATAAACCCTAATTGCTCCTCTATCAATCTTTTTCATCTTCAAACTTGATTTCTCATTGTTCTTGCTAGTTTTTTCTCCTTACTGCATCAAATCGCTATCAGAGCAAAAGATCCTACAAAATTTTAGGATTTTATTTGTGTTTGAACCATGGTTGGACGTGGTAGAGGCCAAGGACGTGATAACCCTGGACAACAAGCAGAGATGGCAGAAATTCGACAAATGATTGAAGATTTGTCACGAAGTATTCAAGCCTTACAGCAATAGGAAAGTGTGGCAGCTCATATGGAGATTCTGAAAGGTGGACACGATCTTACAAACATACCTAAAGGTAGTCTGGAGAAGCTGGAGCCGATACAAATCGTGCGAGGTGGATTGGAGGATAGGTTGGATTCATGCCCTAGATTTGAACTGTGGTGCGATTGGGATTGAAATTATTTATTTCTATGGAAAGATGCATGCTGAAAATTATTTAGATTGGAAAACAACAACAACAACAACCAAGCCTTATCCCACTAGGTGAGGTCGGCTATATGGATCATACGACGTCATTCATATTCGTTGATTCATGTTCATGCGATTCGACAGGGTTTTACGCTGACTGTCGGGGCCTAACACAACCCTCCTCCTTTGGATTGGAAAACAAGTTTGGAAAATTATTTTGAGTGAAAACCTATGGCAGAAAATAAAAAAAAAAATGTTATTTGTGAAGATGAAGTTAAAGGGTGCTGCACTTCAATGGTAGAAGAGTGTTGAAGAGCAACATGAACGACAAGGTAAACTAAAAATTCGCACTTGAGAGCATATGAAAATAAAGCTGTGAAAATAATTCTTACCCGTTGATTATTTTGAAACAACGAGGTATGAATGTTGAAGAGTATATTTCAGAGTTTTACATCTTATCAATTCGTGTCGGATTGAATGAAACAAATGAGCAAGTAGCTGCTCGTTATTTTGTCGGGCTTAACTAATCTATTAGAGATGAGATGCTTATTGCACGTATGTGTACTCTTGAAGATGCTCTACAACAAGCTTTATCGGTTGAAAAACGAGTGTGACGATAAAGAGCACGTAGACCTTTAATGGGGCGCTCAGAAGGCATTATGCAAAAGGATTCCGGTGCTGTTGAAAATATAAAAATAATACATTTGCACAAGGAATAAGTGAAGGAACTCATGCAAATAAAAGTGATGATAAGGGGGACAAAATAATTATGCACCCACGACTTTTAAAGGAAACAACAACACACAAATTCATTATTTCACTTGTGGTGAAAAATGTCATGGTTCTCATGCTTGTCCACAATGAAAAGTCAAACTAGTTGGGCTGCAAGATGAAGAATATGAAGAGTTAGAGCCAATAGCCAATTTATGATTAGTATGTTGATGGAAGTAAAGAAATAGATGTTCTCCCTGTTCAAAGAAGAATCATTGGTGGTTCGAAGTGTCTTCACTGCGACAACCAAAGAAGAAGATTGAAGAAGGCATAATATCTTCAAAAGATGTATTTTTTGTAGCGGGAAGGTGTGTGATCTAGTTATAGATGGTGGTAGCACGAAAAAGTCATTTCTAAATATGCAGAAGTTGGAATTTGTTATTGAAAAACATTCACATCCTTACAAAATTTGTTGGCTTAAGAAAGGTAATGAAATTCCTGTCACTACTCGATGTTTGGTGCAATTTACTATGGGAGGTAATCTACAAGGGCTCTATTTGGCATTACTTACGGTTTGATAAGTGGATAGCGGTTCAACTAACGGATAACAAATTATCTAATGGATAGCGGGTAGTGGATGATGATTAGCGGTTAGAGGTTGTAACAAATAAGTGTTTGATAAATTTAGCGGTAGGATTAACTGATGAATATAAAATGACATAATTAGACATATGACAAATTATTTAATTTAAGCACTATATAAATTCTATTATAATACAATAAATTAAATAATTATATCTTAATTAAATAAAATAAATTTCACAACTAAATTTTTTATTAAAATATATAGAAATTTATATTGGCAATAAAATTTTATATAATGCACCGATGATATGAAAATATTAATTGTGAAATTATTTTTTTATTCCTTGTAAACATATAAATAATTTGTAATTAATTAAACATGAATATGAAAATAAATATAGTTAAATGATTATAAAATAAAAATGAGAAAATAATAAGATAAGTTAGAAAGAAATAATATATTTGAATAAGGGTAAAATTGGAAAATTTTATAAAACGCTAACCTCTAATCGCTAAATGCTAGTAGAAGCAGCTTTTCGATATTTTCGTATGAAACACTAAACGCTATTTATTTTTGCCATTTACCAAACAGAAAAATTAGCATTTGAACCACTAAACGCTACTTGAAACGTTATTTTTTGTGTTGCCAAACAAAGCCAAGATGAAACTTTATGTGATATACCTATGGATGTTGGCCATATTCTTGTGGAAAGACCGTGATTGTATGACCATGACATGGAATATTACACTAAACCAAACACGTGTTCTTTTTACGGGGGTAACAAGAAGTACACCTTGCATATGCAAAACATGTTGCTGGCGTATCAAGAAACTCCAAAGTTAATGGCTTTTTATGTGTTTAATATAGAGTATCAAGAAGCTGAAATTGTTGGAGAAAATCATATTAGAAAAATGTCTCACCAATCACCCGAAAGTTCAAGATATTTTGAAAGAATTTTCAAATTCAGCTAGTGATATATTCTCTCAACACGACATTAAAAGAGTGCACGAGGAGGTAAAAGCCAATCAACATCGGTGTCTCAAAGATTTTGAGTAAAGGACCAAGTCCTTGTACACTTGAGACAAGAGAGGTTTCCAAAGGGCACTTATCACAAACTCAAGTCAAAGAAGTTTGGACCGTGCAAGATACTAAGGAAAATAAGTTTGAATGCTTATTTCATTGAGCTTCCATTAGATTTGCAAATCAGTCCTATTTTCAATGTCTCAGATTTGTATGCTTTTGAGGACTTTGATAGAAACATGACTGAAGTTTCAAATCAATTGAAACAACATCCCAAAATTTCTACTGAAGTTATTGAAGATGTGTTAGATGTCAAAGATGTCAATTCTCGTAAAGGTAACAAATATAGAAGATTTTTTATTAAATGGTTGGGTAAACCTGCCACTAAAAGCACTTGGATAAAAGAAGATGAGCTCAAGAGGATCAATGCCGGGATGTATGCTGATGTGGTGCAAGTTTTTTCCAAAGAGCCAAAATTTTCAAGCTAAGGAGATTGACGCAGGAGCTTTTATTTTTATTCAGTTATTTTAATTAAAGCTGGTGTTTTAAACTATTAGTTATCATGTGATAGACATGTGACCTTTTAATTAGTTATAACGGACCTGATTAAAGTAGGTTAATCAAGGGTGGAGATTGGTTATTAGTTTTAACCTCTTGTAACCCAAGTATTTAAGGCTGCCAATAGAGTTTTCAATCGTCATTATCTCTCTTTTATCAAAATTACAAATTTTTGTAATTTTCTCATAAATCCTAATTGTTCCTTTATCAATCCTTCTCATCTTCTAACTTGATTTCTCATTATTCTTGCTAGTTTTCTCGTTCTTACTGCATCATAGAGGCTTATTACAGCCTAAAAACGAGATGCTAAGTTCTGTAACCTGTGTTTTGAAGTCAAGAATGTGAGAGAACTTAGAGAATTTGTCGAGAAGATTTCTATGCGATTGGCTCTACACACAACTCGAGCACTCTTCATTGGCAATTTTTGAGAGATTCTTCATTTTATTTTATGTTGGGATGATTTTAAGCATAAAATATTTATCTTTCTATATTCTATAATTCATATGATTTAGTTTTATTTCTATTCGACTTTTAGAACATTTTTCATTATCGAATTAAGTTTAGTTTTCTTTTGAACATGCACTTATTATTAATTCTTTTCTAGAAGTTAATTGCCTTCTTCAAATATTGTTTTCTTTGTAGTAGTTACTTTTGATTGCATGATTTACATGAAATTTATTCTTGAGTTTTAAGTTGAATTATTACATGACAGTACTCGTATGACAGTACTAATATTAATTGTGTGGTCTATTAATCATTGTCATGGTATGAGTCATAATAGTTTAAATGCTACATTTTAATGCATCTTAATTTTAGATTTGATTAGATTATGATCCTAGACGGAGTACTATTTGAATTTAGATAAATTTATTGATGGAAATCATAATTTGAGTATACTCTAATCTATCATCCGTCGTTATAAACTAATTTATATTATTTGATGAAATCAATTTGTCTATAATCTTTATCATTCTAAGATCCTAGGCACGAGTAGTAAATTAGATTAGATTGATTTAGTTTATCCACTTTTCTGTAATTTTATTTTATACAATTCTCTTTTAGTTGAAATATTATTGTATGTTGTTACTATATGAAATTAATTTAGTTAAGTTAATTTCTCATGGAACGACATCTCGTACTCGTTATATTTTATTACTTGAGCGATTAAAGCACTTCCTAACATATATTCTTATCAAACATTGTATCATCTTTGTTGGAATATAGAATGGTCGGCGTCATCAACTTTCTAGCTACCAAATTAGGCATGATTGATGTGCGACAAGCTTCTATACTCCAGCTTGAGGGGGAGTGTTGAGATATGATTTGCATATCTTTCCATATCTTTGCATATCATTGTAATTTTATTCAGGATTAATATCCCAAATTTTCTGGAATAATATCTCATATATTTTGGGATAATATCCCTAATATTCTGGAGTAATATTCTAGCATATTCTCCTTTCTTGTATTGCCTACCTTTATTATAAATAAGGAGGCACTAGTGTTTGGTGAATAAGAAGTGAAATCATATTTTCTCACCATGGTATCAGAGCGGGTTGATTAGAGATTTGTGTGAGCTCCTCTTGCTGATTCGTCGGTTTCCATGGCTCCTGAAAGTCCAGGAAGCACGAAGTTCTATATCTTCGTGTTTACGGCTCGATGATTCACATTTCTAGTTTCCCCTTTTCTCTCTTTCTCTATTTTTGGCTAACGTTCTTCTTTCTACGTCTTTGTATATTTTTGTGTTTTCTTCTATATTTCTCTCTTCCACTATTTCCGCATCTCCTTCTTCTTCTGCTGCAAGATCAATCTTAGCAGTGCACAGGAGCTCGAAAACTATTGCAGAATGAAACTTCATTTTTGCCTCTTCCATGTTTCCTTCGCTTTCATTAGTTTGTCGGTGTTATCGTTGGACTTGCCTTCGGGTCTCTATTGATCAAAGCAGTGATCCTAAATCAAGATTTTGTACCTTTGTTGTTTCTCTCCTTTGTTCCTCTTCTCTACCTTTTGTTTTCTAACAACTCTCTTCCCCACACTCTGCAACTTTGCTGTCACGTTTTAACCCTAAGTCCTTGAGGGCTTCCTACGCCTTTGAGGCGTCTTGCACTCCATAAGGAGTGTCCTACTGAACCTCTATTGATCGGAGCTTAACCTCTGAAATCACACCGACGTCATTGTTGACGATCGGACTTGGCCGACGTTGTTATCGACGATCGGAATCTTACTTCCTTTCTGGCGATGAATCGCGATTGGCGTTCCTCAAGTCGTCGCTTTGGAGTTTCCTCTCCATTTGCCATTATCGACGTTCCACCGGCATTGTTGCCGAATTTGGGAGCTGCATTTCTAGCTCCTCTGGTTCTCTACTTCCATCAAAAAATCTCTAATTGCCTCATTGGATGTTCTGCTACTATCGCTCAAGCTCTCTTCAAGTTGGGGCATGTCTGTAAATCATCGTTGGTGTCATGTTCTTTTAGCAACAATTGTCCTCTAGGTGTTTGTCAAATTGTCTCTACTGTTTGAAGCCCGATCTTGGTCATCGTCTTCAGCACAGGTCGCCCAGCAGGTGTTCGACGAGTGGTTACGCTACCGCTGTTGTGTGATTTCTCCGCGGTGTGTCCTTCAAGTCGCTACCGTTCAATCTCTTCCCAGCGTCGACTTGAGGAGGCGTGTTGGAATATAGAATGGTCGGCGTCATCAATTTTCTAGCTACCTAGTTAGGCATGATTGATATCTATACTCCAGCTTGAGGGGAAGTGTTGAGATATGATTTGCATATCTTTCCATATCTTTGTAATATTAATCAGGATTAATATCCCAGATTTTCTGGAATAATATGCCAGATATTTTGGGATAATATCCCTATATTCTGAAATAATATTCAAGCATATTCTCCTTTCTTGTATTGCCTACCTTTATTATAAATAAGGAAGTACTAGTGTTTGGTGAATAAGAAGTGAAAACATATTTTCTCAACAATCTTATATTTAAATTGTAATATCCCTATTGTTATGATTAAATTTGTTAGTGTTATTTTATGTGATGGTTTCATTGTCATGATATATATGCGTTAAAGTGAAAGGTCTCATTTAAGCAATGTAGTGCAAAAAATGACAAAATTTGCCTAAGTCATAAAAAGATGATTTTCGAAAATATTAAAATTAAAGTCCTGATAATTGTTCTCCTATGTTAATATATCCTAAATATGATTTTGGTTAGGTTAAATGATAGCACAAAATTAAAAAAAATGATCGATTTTGTTCTTCGGACAAAAATTCATATTTCAATTCCTTTGAAATTTAATTTTATAAATATTTTATTTGAATTCAAATGGGAGTAATCTCTTATTTACATGTAATGTCTTTAAGTAAATGGCTTCTATTTACTTAAATGATATTCTTGTAAATAAGGACAACTTCAAGGGTACTTTGGGGATATCATCTAAGGTCAGTATCCTTAATATATAAGACATCAAACCTTTTCTTTCCATCATTTGGCCACCTATCCTACATGAAATTCAGCTGAAGAGGCTACCAAGAGGAAGCAAAAATAAAAGGAAAAAGGAGAGATTTCAACAAGTCAAGGGTACATCCTTAGGGTTTTATCCAAGTAAGTTAAAAGCTCCTTTCCTATGAATTATCCATATAAAATTGGACTAAAACAAGTCTTCTTTGATCTCTAATAGTTTTTCATCATCCCCTCTTTCACATGATTAAGAAAGAGTGAGTTCTAAGATGAACAAACCCTAACTTGGCTGAAATTTGAAAACTTCACTTCTAAATTATGTTCTCATAACTTCTTTACCTCCAAAAATTATGAAATTAAATATGTCTATAGTTCATGACCTTTGGAATTGGATTGATTGGGTAACTACACAAAAAGTTATGTATGAAGCCCTATGGGCCACTCAAGTTGTTCGAGAAAGTAGTTAAGTTGAAATGATAATTTGACCATAAATTCCACCCTTCAAGTTGTAGGATCCCAAAGGGCACCAAGAGGGGGGTGAATTGGTGTTCAACCAAAAATATCGATTTCACAAAATTCGTAGCGGAAACACAAAATCGATTCTTAAAACTTTTGCAATTCAGATTATAAACACAATATGAACGGGGAGAGAGAGAGAAAATCAAACACAAAGACACGGTGATTGCTGACGAGGTTCGGCCACACCTTGGCCTACGTCCCCGCTCTGACTTCTCGACCTCGAGACCGTCAGAGATTCCACTAGCACTTTTTTTGTTCCAAATGGGGCAAGAAAGAAAGCCCTTTATACCACCGCCTTTTTCTCCGCTTCGAGAGGCAAGGCAACCTCTCCTCCTATGAAGCTAATATATTTCTCTCGCTCAAGAGGTAAGATTTAGAACCTCTTTTACACATGAGCTCTCTCTAATTTTTCTGAACAAAAATGTTTCTCTTTTACAAAACTAAGCTCACAAGAGAAGAAGAGAGAAAGAAGATAAAACTATAAAATGAAAACTTCAAGAAAATAATCTCTTTTTGATAACTTGAAACTTTTCTTCAATGAGTGAATGGGTGCCTTTACCTCTAGCTTTGGCACTCCTTTTATAGCCTTCAATATGTGGAAAATTCGTCCAGAAATCATTCCACAAATTCCTCCTTCAAATTTGACCGTTACTGTTCATTTGACTCGGAGGCCGGTCGACCGCAATTTTGGACCGGTCGACCGGTCTATGTGACCGTTGTGCATTTTCTTCAACTTTTGCGCTTGATCGGTCGACCGATTCGTCGACCGGTGTCTCGACCGGTACAGTCTCGCAATTTTGATTTGTAGCCATTGAGCTAATCGATCGGCCGCTGCATCGACCGGTCGACAGGTACAGTCTCGCAGTTTTCATTTGAGCAGCTTACGCCTTGATCGGTCGACCGGTTTCTCAGATCGGTCGACCAGACTATCTCGACCGGCCTTCTTTGCTTCGACCGGCAGGTTGACCAACCCGCACTATTTTGATCATAACTTTCTGCACGATTATCCAAATTAGATGATCTTGGAGTCTATGGAAAGCTAACAGAATTCTCTACAACTTTGATCACTTTCTCCAAAACTAATTAGATCAGTGATAATTATTTAATCAAAGCGTAGTGCATAAAGTTATCCATTTTTCCTTAAACTTTTTTAACATTTCAACTTTAATCTTTCGAGGTTTGTTTCATCAAAATATAATTTTATATGTCATTAAAACTTGGACCCAACACAAGTGCTATGCGTTATATTAATAGGTGCTATGTGCACTCGTAAAGTGTATTAATTGTTGTGTGCAATTATTTATTATATATGACATGCCATACGAAATTACATGATTTGACAAGACATGTAAAAAGGTAATATGATATGATAGAAAATTATATGATTGGGTCATGCATTTGCATCCCATTATCATACATTTGCATTACCCCAGCCGGGCGATAGTTGACCCTTGTATAGTTGAAAGACTTGCAATGCCGACAATTTACCCTTGCAAAGTTGAAAAACTTTGTAAGGCCGACAGCTTACTTCTATTTGGTTGAAAGATCTTATAGGACCGACAGATATCCCAAAAGGGTTTTTAGGTTGTTTGGAGCTAAGTTCCATGTGAATCGAATTGTGAAATCGCACCCACAATTTATATTTGCAGGGGGTATCTCTAGAATGCATCAGCCTCCCCGGCATAGTCGACAGATATCCCAAAAGGGATGCATTTGGCAAGATGGCGATATGACATACATGATTCATACATCCATGCACTCATGATTGGTGCATCGAAGTCCATTCTTATGTATGATATGATAATTGTACTTTTGACATTCCATATGAGTGCATAGATGATTTTCATATCTTATGACATAATGAAAGTTTGAATTGCTTATAATTATTGATATATCATATATGTTGAAATAAAATAGTAAATATTTTTCAAGTATGAAGAAATCATGCTTAATCTTGTTTTACTCAAATGAAATATGTGATAACATATAGCTTATGAGTTTTTGACTTATTGAGCTGTTAATTGCTCATATTGTTACTCTCAATATTTTTCATATCAGTGTCTATGGTCGTGCTTGGTGATCCTCTTTCATGATTGAAAGCACTTTTGGTGAGAGGCATATATGGCCTCAGGTCTTTTAATCCCTTTGAGAGGACTAAAGAGAAGTGTTTTGAATATATATTATTGGACAAAATAGAAATATTTCATTGTAATATGTAGTACTACCTTTGTATAAGTGCATAGTGTCTAATGTTTACTTATTATAAATGATATGATGTGAGTTGGTTATCTTAATTATAGCACGCTTCCGCAAACTATATAAGATTACATGTATTATGTCGCGACTTACAAGTTAAACTTGGGGTCGTGACATAAACATTTAGTTAGTTGTTAATTTTCATTAACTTTCTATTTCTTGCTTCTATTTTTATTATTTTTATCTACAATGGAACAACAATATATTAATTATTAAATAAATTTTATAGTTCAAACTCCATAAAATAATAAATTATCTATCTACTTGTCACTTTTATTTAGAAACTTTATCACTATATTTTTCAGCCAAACATCAAATTAGAATTTATCATTTAATTCATGGTTATCAAGATCGCTATCTTGATCGTAAGATCTTACGATCATACCTAAGATCCACGATCCCAATCTCAAATTTGAGATCATTTTGTAGGATTGGTAGGATCGTAATAGTAAGATCGTAAGTTGATAAGATCGTAAGATCCTACCTATCCTACCATTTCAATTTTTATTTCTTCAATTTTTTTTTCATTTTTTTACATTTTCACCCAGTGCAACATAATTTTTTGAGAAATAAAATTAAGAAAAAGATGATTGGTTATAATCAAAATTTTAAAAATATTTTTATACAAAATAACTTTAATATCAAGGTATAGTAAAAAATATTTATGCAATTGTATTCCATATTGATAATATTATTGTCATTTTTTTATCATTTCACACTAAATTACTATTATATAAGTAGCATATATAAGTGCTGGTAGGAATTCTTAATAGGATAATACTCAAATTAATATTATTTATAACATAAATCATTGCAAGTTTATTTTAAAAAACAATTTTTATATAATTTTATATATTAAATTATTTTTTTAATATATAGGTAAGATCTTACAAGTTTTTATTTGATTTTATGATATTCGATCTTACAAACCCTTCCGATCTTATGCAAGATTTCGATCTTGTACCTTGGATTAATTGACTAGTTCGTAAGAACTAACAAGAATTTAAATTCTTGGATGTGCCTTGCCTTTGAGACTTTATCAAGGAAGAGAAGTTCATGTTTGGACAATAATTAGGCTTCTCATCCATGTCATCTAGGTGTCTTGGATCCGGTTTTAGTTTTTTTTTTTTTTTTTTGAGAGGGATCCAATTTTAGTTTCAACAAGACAATCCTTTTTTCAATAAATAAGATATATGATCCTTTGAGTTCTAAATAATATTCTTCGATTTTTCTCAAACTTGACAGTGTTATTTTATTTAAGCATTTTCACTTTGTTTCTTTGGTTGTGCAAGGTCCTTAGGAGTGCAATCTTTCTAGTATTTGCATAATTAACCAAGAGCGAGCGGGCTCAAAAGTTTGAAGGCTCAAACTTTCCCCCCTTAAAGCTCAAATGGATAGTCATAAAATTATTGACTAAAGCATACATGTTACCTCGGCGTATGGACCAAGTTTTAGAGAACTACGGTATGGATACAAGGATTCATATTAAGTTCATAATACTCATTTTTTTATTAAGAAATATTATAGTTAATAAATAATATATGAAAAAATACATAAAAATCAACAGGTGTTGCAATTGCCTAAACATTCTAAGAAAAGCCCAATAATACCCATATAGAAAAATAAATGCAAGTCAAAACACATCATCTGAGTATTTGGACTACAACGTGATAAATAGGCTAAACAAAATCGAGCAGTGCCCACATTTATTGGGGAAATGTAACACCAAAATGCAAGATATATGTCCACTGCCCCTCCACCTTGATCCCATAGTATGTGCGATCAAGGAAAAGAGAGAAATGGAAGTTATAATCTAATGGCATGAGGTGGTGGTGAAGGCTTGAATTGAAAGTGACGACAATTGATGCAGTGTCAAGTTATATGAGTCATGACTACGAAAATTTAGCACCAAAAAGAAGTCGTTTCAACATCGAAGTCATCAATGAAAACAGTTAACTTTAAGAATGTCATCAGAGTTAAGAAGTTGTTCCTCATGGCCCAAAAATAAATTTTCAAAAAATTTTACTTGAGTGTTAAGTTGTTTTTCATTGGTTGCTATGAAGTAATTCCTGCATGGTTTTTCCATTATGCTTGATTTGTAACCCTTCTTTTTTGCACAAGGGACACTAGAAGCTTGTAAAATTTCTACTCCAACTTTGACCAACTTGTAGAAAATATATTTCAAAACTATACGTATGTACCCCCAAGCATACAAGAAGTGTATCCAAACATACCCATTGTGTGTATATCTAATATTACGAACCAGGGTACTCTGAAGTAATTCCAAATAATTTATCACCAAAATAACTTTTTTTGGTGTTTGAATTGTTGGCATAATCCTACATCTTCTCAATCTCAACCAAGAGGTTCGGAAAATACCAATACAATGAGAAGATTAATATGTAGTTTAGAATAAATCAATGAAAAAAATAACATATTATCTAACCTTTCGAAACAATTGGATTGAACCACAATAAGTTGTTCGTTGAACCAAGCTAGTGGGTGAACAAAACCAAGTACGGGAAGGGGACATTCCAGTTCCGACTCTATTTATCAAGAGGAGAAAAATGGGTCTCAGTCTTTGACTGAACCGAGATTGAGATATCTCAAGGTTTATTTAAGTTTTTTCTATGCTACTATACCACAAAATTACTTAACACAAAAGTTATTAAATATAATTAATTGACATAATGAGATCAACAAAACAGAATTAGCATAATATTACTAATTTTTTTAACTAAACTAATTATTAAAACATAAAATATTACAAATATATCTGTGTATCACAAAATAAAAAATATTATAATATATATTAATTCATAAATTAGGTCAGGACAACACTCGAGTTTTTTTTTTTTATCTTAGATGTGGTCCTAACTGAACCTGATTCTTAAGGCTTTGCGTACAGTTAGTTTTTTTTTTTTTTTGAAAGTAGTAAAGTTAGTATTTTGATCAGCATATAACTGTTGACTAATAAATAGCGATCCGACTAACATAGAGTGATTATATATTAATGGATGGTTGATTGATTATAAATTTAATGAGACGTGATTCAGTGTTTGACAAATAGAGCAATTGACGGTTAATCAAATCTATGACTGTTGAAAGACATAAATAGACATGATGATGTATTGTGCATTACTACACATATCGACTATGCCAATTATAGCACACACTTCATGTGAAATTATAGCACATGAATCACTGACTATGCCAATTCGTTTACAATTTTGTGTTATTTTAACTAATGTAAGCCTATAGTTTCCACTTTCTTTATTCTCCGTAAAATCATGCTATGACTAAAATTACATTAGCTAAAGCGATTAAGTGACAATGCAGATAAAAATGTCAAATGCAAAACATGATTACATTAGCTAAAGCGATTACATTTTTTTTATTCAAATGTCAAGTGGAACTAGAGAGAAGCCGTGCTTCATCTCTCCAGACATTACATTAGCTAAAGCGATTAAGTGACAACGCAGATAAAAATGCGTGAGAATGCTTACCAGGTAAAATGGCAGTGGACCCATGAATCATCCACTTCATCACAAAGGTCGACTTGCAGATTTATAGAACAAGAGATAGCTGCCAAAATCAATTGTATAGAAGAATACTCATAAGGAGTGCAATAAACCAATAGAAATTAGAAAAGAAATAAGAGCGATCGTCACATCACAAACAAATTAGCACCCGGAACCAAAATACACAACGGGAGTTCTATAGAAGCTCTACAAACTGATTGCCAGGAGCAATGTAAACCAATCTTGCATCCGAAAACAAACAGACACACAAAAGAAACAAATCTCCAAAGAAACAGAACCAAGCATCTACCACTCGCCAAGGAATCAAATCCAAACCACGGCGCAGACATAAAAGAACAACAACTGCGGACGCAGGGCGACGGGCGACGGGCGACGGGATAGGTGAAGTAGGAAGAAATATTGACCTCTGCAACGTCCATGGAGATCGCTTTCACTTTTATGGAGAAACAGTGAGAAGATATCGATCGACCTCCGTGAGGTGGCGCCGCGATGGAAGAAACCAGAAGCATCTTTTGGCCGTTTTGAGGGTGTTTTTATAGCGTTTTCTCTCCCCTATTCGTGGAATGCGATCGACCTCTGCTGAGTTGGCGTGCAATGGAAGAAACGAGAACCGCGGTATTCGACGTACAGATGTAAAAAGAGTTGTTTTTACTTTTTACTCACTTCAAAATTCAAATAAACTACCACAAAAATGTAAAAACGCCGCTGAATTGGCCCAGTTGGTCCCGTTCCGGACCGGCCTCTCTTCCGCCCCCAAAAGCCACAGAACCAAAAAAAAAAAAAAGAAAAAGAAGCCCGGAGAGCGATCGAGATGGCTGCGATCACGGCCGCGGTGGTGGCGATCGCGGCGGTGGTCCTCGGCTGGATCACTATCGAGATCGCATGCAAGCCGTGCCTCGACAAGGGCCGCGAGGCGATCGACCGCGCACTAGACCCCAATTACGATCCGGACGCCTCTCCCACCGCCTGCGACGCCGCCAGGCCCCTCCTGGCCGACGATCGACCCGCCACTTCCGCCGGAAAGTCTGTCTGATGCCCCGCTGAACCAAAGAATTCGCTTTCATCCGCCGTTTGGTTTCCTTACCTGCAACGATGAGGTTTGATCGACATTGTGTTTGTTGATTTGCCATTTGGTTTTCGTTAATCATTTGGAGATTTGACTGCCTAAATGTTGTGTACATCGGTTTGTTATAACTTGGATTCAGATCTATATTTGAAATCGATCGCTTATCTCACACTTTTGGCTACTACTTTGAGAAATCCAAAATATGTTATTAAGATCAAATTCTGTGAACCATGAAACTGGTCGCCTGTCAATTTCATGTGGATATTGGATCTATTCGCGAATTATTGGACAATACCAAAGAGAGAAATTAGAAACACTTTTCTACTGAGCTTTTGTGCCATGTATGAAGATACCAAAGAGAGAAATCCACCCTGTTCGAAAGTTCTGCAGCCTGTATTAAGTGTGTGATCGGCTCATTAGGCTGAGATGATGTGCATCTTATGACAGTGGTTCTTAAACGAAAGAATGAAAGAAGACAATTGAATCTATTCTAACTAAATCTAATTCTTTGAAGGATAATAAAGATTTAATTCATATTGCCATTTTTTGTGCTTTACCCCGGTAATGCATGTACCCAATGATGGAAATTAGCAGTTCTCTGTTAAAAAATTACAGTTTTTTACTAAATTGATGTTTAATGATCGAACCTAATCAAAGAACTCTAATGTGTTTCAATGTTTAGATAACTGCACAAGCAGCCGGTCCTTTTTTTCTTTTTAAAAAAATGTTGAAGATTGCATGATCCGCATCCTGACCATGTATAGAGAAATCAGAACAATATAGAACACAGAGGAGAGATTAATTCTTTTTAATCTTCACTGTGGACCAGTGTTCTTTCCAAGAGTTTGGTGTTTCTTGATCAGTACAGAAAAGGGCACATGAAAACTATGAAAGAGGAATCCATATGCTTAATAAGATCTTCTTATTGACATATGTACAAACACATTAGAAAGTGGTGTTGTATGTCATAATCAAATGCAGGTTCAGTTTCTTGCTTCATTTTCTTTCCTGCAATAAGTGAAGGGTACGTTCCTAAGAAACATACCTTGACATTTGGAAACCCCGTGCAATGGAATTTTCTTTAGAATAAGCTCTTATTTGCCCTTTGGTTCCTTTCTGCTATCCTGACCGCCTGGAAGTAGAAGTTATGGATACATGACTCCTACATGTTTCTCAATCACTTCTAAGGGCATCACTCCCAGATTATCTTTCCATTTGCTTTTCAGAATTGTCGATTATAATTGATAAGGGAAATTATCTACTTCTAGCTTAAACAAATATGATAGTAGTCAAGAAGAATAAGATCCCTTGTACGCAAATGTCTGAAGCATTTCATGTTCCACTATTCTTTTTTGTTGAAATGCATCTAGTGAGCCCCATAGAATTGGAACTTTTTTTCCTTTAACGGAAATCAGTAGGAAGGAATAACATTGCATTGGAAGAGCAGAGAGTATTTGTCCTGAAGAAAACGGGTTTGTTTTGTGCATGCAATGTTATCATTCATTCCTCATTGCTTACAATAGCTTCTTTGATATTGAAAACATAGTGGTGCCATATATCTGAATTTCAAGCTGAAGCAGAATGGTATTTTCCACTGTTAATCTCAAGTTTCAGATGACAGTATTTTGCACATTTGATGAGATTATGGTGTCGTGTCTTGCCTTTCGGATGTCTTTTGTGGAGGATTCGCAATGTAACATTTGACGGAACATTGTCTGGAAGCTTTATGTGGAATTGCAAAAAAACTGACCTAACCTAGTTCTGTTTCTTACTTGTTCTGCGTATCCAGATAATTATTTCTTTGCAGTCTGGGAGTTAAGACTTCTGCTTAAGCTTGACCCGAACATCCCTGAGTGGGTAGGAAAGCAATCGCCTCTAAACAAAGATAAAACTGACTTTCACTGAGAAACAAAATGAAGAAGACAAGGGTGGCGGAAATTAAGTTTTTTTTAAAAAAAAAGTTTAGGTCCTTAGGCTTTGCAGATTAAAATACTTCAGGATCCGAACTGTAGGAACTTTCTGAATGTGCAATAAACGACAACTCACTATAAAACTTCTCATTCATGAAAAATAAAAAATCAAAATGAAAGATTGTGAAGTTAAACAGCTGGTTGAGCAGATTGTAATAGTTTGTTATTTGCTACAGGTAATGAGAAAACAAAATAGATTTGTTAAATATGTTCGCTGATAAGTGAGTACCATTCACTAATGTGATTTCGGTTTAAGTGAGTCTACATGAATGTGTAACACCGTCGTGCAAGATGTAGCACAGCTAAAGGATTGAACTTTTAGGGTTAAGTTTTGGATTATTCCATTTACTTTCAATTATATTTTTTTCAACTTCTACCTAAGTAATTAACTATTTAATTACCTCTATTCAATTATCAAAATATTTTCACTTTACCATGGTGTCAACCTTTTTGGTTTTCTATTCTTTTAATTATTTAATTACATTCGAACCCTTCATTATCATTTAAAATAGTAAAACATATTTCAAAAAAATAAAATTTTGTATTTATTTAATTTCCTTTTACAGTTGAATTGGCTATATATAGTGAACAAAATTTTCAAATACAATAAACACAGGAAAATTATAATTGGATAAATCAAAAGATGAAAAGTTGGTAGAAAATTTTGACGCTGATAAACGGAAAATCGCTAATAACTTAAAGGAAGTGAATTAATGTTGAAATGAAAAATATTATAGTTCAAAGAACAAAGAAAAGTAACAAGTTTCAGGCGGGGTCTAAAGCTGATTTAGTGGGAAAAAATATTTGAGGTAACCATAATGCGCCTGGGATCGAGTTGATAATTTACTCTCATATACATCTCCGTAGTAATATAAAAGATGATAGAAGGAATTGGTATAATGATAAGTTGGATATTTCATTAGGAAGAATAATTGCCAAATAATTTTCTCTGTTATTTCTATATTGTAGTTGGGGCCTTCACATGGAAAGAGTGATCGATATCATATTCAAAGTACCTAGAACATTAGGTCGGAGTCCTCGATGAAGTTCATCAACTTTGCAACGGGTTCATTGGATAAGTGCCAAATTTTAATAATCGAATCGGATCGGATGATCAATTAGATCCTAGCTCGATTTATTCAGTTGGATTCACTCGAGTTTAACTAAATTTTATTAAAATAACATTATTTATAATAATAATATAGATATATACATAATTATTATTGCATATTGCATAAAATAATTAATACTATTAATTATGAACATATCAGTATGATACTAGATCATGCATATGGATCTATACATTTTATCTCCATTTGTTATGCCACCCTAAGCGTCAAAGGGGATTATGCATGTGACTAATTTCGTAGCTAGTTGACATGTTCTATATGCATTATTGACAACTAACTCTTGAGTAAAACAAAAAAAAAATATTTATCATAATAAAGTTCATTATACATTATCATTAAATGCAACGACTTGGTAAATGAATTAGTAAACATCTTATATTTACGTATGTACTCATCAATGATCTTCTTCACATTGTCATGCATTACTAGACATAAATATATTGTCTCTTATGTAATGTTTTGATCAACCAATTCGAGTTTTCAAGAAGGTCTTTTCCTCTATTTATAGATGAATGCACCATTCAGTTCACCCTTGTACCGGGGCCTTTTTCGATGAACGGACACACTATTGCATCGGCGATTGCTTTTCCGACAACTATTCGTGATCGTGAGCCGCTGCATCGCTTCGCCCGTGACAAATATAGTCACACTATAACATCTCCAACTTGACAATTTTGGTCATGCAATTTTGGAGTAAGAAAATGATTTCGAAGCTCATTATTCATAAAACTTTATTCTGACTCAAATATTTTTTAGTCTCATTAAACCAACATGCTTAATGAATATTCCAACTGCAATTCTATTGATAAAAAAAATCAGCTAACATATCATTAGTATGCATATAAGTTACGGTCACTTTCTTCTTTTCCTCTATATCTTATATATAATGATATTCAATCTCATATATTTTCCTTTAGAACTATTTGCTCCACTGAGTAAGTTTATCGTAGCTTGATTATCACAGTACATCGGTGGTGATCCACTGCATAGATTGAATCTAAATTCCATAAGAAAACGTTTGATTCATACCGCACGAGTGGTTGCCATACTACAAGCTATATATTCAGCTTCTTGTGTGTGTCTCGTCACACAACCTTATTTCTTACTATCCCAAGAAATAGTTGTACCACTCAGCATAAATAAGTGATCCGATGTGAAATTCGATCATCGATATCTCCACCAAAATTCACATTTGGATAATTTATAGTCTCAAGTAGGACTGGACACGAGTTAGGCCGAGCTAAGCTTCCACTTAAATAGGTCAAGCTTGTTAGTATTTAAGCTTGACCTATAACATGTAACAAGCCATGAATATAAATTTAGCCTAGCTTATTTGATTAACTTTTAATACCAGACCTAACTTATTAGTCTGTTAAGCCAAATATTTTTTTTATGATCTACTAGATTACATATAATAAATCATACTTATTAAAGAAATAATAGATATGAACTAAATAAAAGAGACACCACTAATATATTTTTTCTAAACATATAACAAAAATAGAAATATTGAACTCAAAATTGAAAATTTGAAAGATGAAGGATTAAAAATTATATATATAATATATAACATATTAATAAATCTTGGCCTGATAAGTTATAAGGCTAGGTCAATTATTAAGAGGCTAAGCCTCTTTAAGAAAATAAGCTTTATTTATTATTTCAGCTAGCTTATTTTGATAATAGGCCAAGCCGAGCTAAACCAAAAATAGGTGGAGCCACGAGTTGCTCACGAACGGCTCGGCTTATTTCTAGCCCTAGTCTTAAGTGTATCAGCTTGATATGTTAGTTTCAATTGTGTAGTGCCTTTCAGATATCGCATAATCATCAATGTGTCGTCCCAAGATTACTTTGAAATCTACTAACCAAGCTTACTGAATAAGACAAATCAAACTTTGCACACAACATAACATACATTAAGCTCCTCACAACTTGCGCATATGAGACCTCTAAATATTTTTATCCTAAATTAGGACATTGACTTTTGCTAAGCCTTTTTCCAACAACAAGAGGTGTCGGTGTTAGATTGTTATTTTGCATTCCAAATTTTTTCAGTATCTTGTTCAAATATTGTTCTTGACTCAAACTCAATGTCCTTGAGCTTCTGTCTCGAGTAATTTGAATTCTAAAGACACACGAAGCTTCCCCCATGTTCTTCGTTTCAAATTCTTTACTTAACTTTTTTTTAACTTCATTAAGTATTTTGACATCATTTCCGATGAGCAAAATGTCATTGACATTATAAAAAATTTGCTTCCACTACTCTTGATGTACACACAATGGTCTAATTTGTTTGCGACAAAACCAAATTGGATGATCGTCATATGGAACTTTTAATACCATTGAGTTGATGATTGTTTCAAGCTATATAGTGACTTTTTTCGCTAATAAACCATACTCTCTTGACCTTCCACCTCGCGCATATATATATATATATATATATATATATATATATATATCTTTACTTAACTTTCCGTTGAGAAAGGCAGTCTTAACATCCATATGGAATAATTTCTGACCCATTCACTAAGATGATTCTGATAGATGCAAACTTAGCTATCAAAGAATATATTTCCTGAAAGTTTATATCGGCTTGCTGAGTATAATCCTTTGCAACTAATCCGGCTTTGTGCTTCTTAATAGTACTTTTTTTTTAATATCCATTTGCACCCTATGCATTGTCGACCTTCTGGCAAATCACATAGTTTTCATATTCTATTTTGATTAATAGAGTCAATTTCATCTCTCATGGTGGTCGTTCATGATTTTGACTCAATCGAAGCCATTGCTTCATTATATGAAACATGATATGTATAATCCTCTATATCTACATCCACGGAGTAACATGAAGCCTCGCACTCGTACAAAACATACTCATCAAAATGTGTGGGGTTTTTCTTGAATCCCTTGTTGCCGATAATACTCGTAAATTCTATGGGTCCACTCACTTCTTCCAAAGGATCTGTATTTTGTATAGGATCATCTTCCATCATTGGTACCTTGGATTCGATTTCATTATCCCCACGGATAATTATTGGTCCATCGTCCTCTTCTTCATATACTATTTTTCATTTTCAAGAAATCTTGCATCATGACTCTCAATTAATCATTTTTTCTTTGTGGAAGAATCTATACACTTTGGTTGACTATATCCAATGAACCCGCATGTCAACATCCTAAAATCAAGTTTGTCTCTCAACTTATTAGGAACTAAAACATGGACTTTATATCTCCATTTCTGGAGATGGCCTTTATTAGGCCTCCTGTCATTTCACAATTCATATGATGTGGTTACTACGAATTTTGTGAGAATTTTATTCTGTATATAATTTGTAGTTAATATTGTCTCTCCTAAAAAGCTTTAGTGGGACAATATACATCTTACTGCATTCATCAATATTCTATTCTTTCTTCTGCCACACCATTCTGCTGTGACGTATATGATAATGTAGTTTGCCTACTAATGCCTTCCTAAATGCAATAATCATTAAATTTTTTAGAGGTGTATTCCCTTTCTCTATTTGTTCTTAATGTCTTAATTAGTCTTCCCAATTTCTTCTCCACTTTCACGTTATATCTCTTGAATGCTTCAAAGGCATTCGACTTGGTCCAAAAGATAGACATAGGAGAATCTTGAAAATTCATTAATGAATGTAATAAAATATTTTTTATTCTTATGTGTCATGACATTAAGAGGATCACAAATATATGAACCAATCCTAATAATTCATTTGACCTTATTACCCCTAAAAATGACTTTCACATCATCTTTTTGATCAAATAATGTTTTGTCTTTCTTGTATGTCCTAATCGGTCATACCAAAGATCATAATCAGAATATTCACACATAATAATCAAAATTGACGTCCACATTCATTGATATATTTTTAGTTACAACATGTAGACAAAAAAAATTATGTCCGGGAACAAACATCCAGATAGTAAGAACTTTGCAGTCCTTACCTATAGTTATCCTAGCATTATAAAACCTAACTTCAAAATTCTTCCTCAGAAGTATGGAAATAAACACAAGATTCCGACGAATATCGAAAGCATATAGCACATCATTAAGAGTTAAGATGCAATCTCTCAAATTCAGCATGCAATTCCTCGCACCTTCCACATCAAGGTAAGTGTTGTTACCTATGTATATTCTTTGTCCCCCTTTTTCAATTCTTTAAAATCAGTCATACCATCCTTGGTCTTGGTGATGTGGTGGGTCTCTCCTGAATCAATCTACCAACCCATAGAATCATACTTGCAACGTTGCATTTAATGGGGTCAACAAATTCGAGCTTCTTGCCTTTCTTATCTTAGCTTTGCCATTTTTGTTCTTTTGCCTTGGTGTAGTTCATCTTGAAGTGTTCGAACTTTCCCACAAGCATAATAAGCTCCTCGCAACTACTTTCCACATTGTCCCTTTGACTTCTTATTCGAAGCGTGCAACATTCGCCTCATTTTCGTCTTCTTCTACTTCGAAGATCTCACTTTTTCTTTTGCTATTGGCCAAGTCTTGTTCAATGGCCAATTGCGCTGGCAAATTTATAACTAACTTAATACTTCTATTAAGTTGTAAAGTTGTGACGACCATGTGAAAACTGGGATGAAGGCTATTCAGCATGGTGGCAACTTGTAAGGGTTCAAGAATCGTCATACTCGCTATGGCTAAGTCTTTAACCAACACAATTATTCTATTGACATGATCTATCACATTTTTCGACTCTTTTATTTTACAAGTGTTGTACATGTGCAACAATATCTGAATATGTACTTCAGTTTTAGTGCCATATTTAGTCTTTCATAGCCATCCATAGATCATGTATTATTTTTTGCTATTCAAATACCTTTATCAAATTATCTTCCATGTGTATGAAAATGAAAAATCTTGTCTTCTTATCATCTCTCTCCCGCTTGTCACGTGCTTTCTCATGTGCCTCAATTTGTTCTGATGTGACATTCTCGGAAAACACTGGACAATTATTTTCAATAACCTTATAAAGGTTATCGTGCATAAGTCCATATTTGATTTTGCGACTGCACATATCATAATTTACACCATTTTGACATTCAAGCTTTGTCAGCAATCACCTTTGTAATCATCTTCTCTAAATCAAGAGGCGGAATCCTGAGCAAACCCGGGACCGGGTCTGGGTCTGAGCGGACCCGGTCCCGACCTGAATTATGTCGGGTCAAAAAGATTTTGACCCGGTACCGGACTCGGACCCGGCCGGATCCGGTTCTGGGTCGATCCCGGCCATCCGGGAATGCGACTGGGTTTGCGGCCGGGAATCGATCGCGTGCGATTGGCGGCCACGATCCAGCGCGGCCACCCGGCGAGCCGATCCGGCAGCCATCCGGCCGCCAGAAGCTATCAATGGCCGATCCGGCCGCCTGGTGGCCGATCCGGCTGCCTGGTGGCCGATCCGGCCGCGGCCGATCCGACCGTCAGGCGATCGGATCGGCCTGTCAGTCCCGGTCGGGTCGAGTCGAGATTGAAATGAGAGGAGAAGAGTATAAAATGGGGTTTATATAGTATGTAATATCGGGTCGAGTCCGAGTCTGGTATCTGCACAGTAGATCCGGTTCTGACCCGATACCCGACAGGTTTTCCAGTCAAGAGACCCGATCCCGACCCGGATCTAATCCGGACCGAGTTATTTTTCTGGTGTCCCGGGTCGGGTCGACCCGGCCCGTGCTCAGCCCTACATTTACAAGTAATCACAATAGAGTACAAATGCAATCTTAGGAGTATAAATTACATTTTTTTAATCCTTATTATTTTCGTGTAATATTTTAAAATATTACACAAAAATAGTAAGGATTAAAAAAATGTAATAAAATTACATTAAAACTTGCTTAATATTTCACAAAATGTAACAAACTACTAACTAATTAATAATAATAAAGGTAATTAGATAGAGTAATTAGAGTATCTCATAATAAAAATGAATATACGAATTCAAAAACAGAATGTAAGTTCAGAATATTATTCTAAAAATATTACCGAATGTAAGAATTTAACCATAGAAAGTAATTAATCTACGTACAAGGTATATGCGGCAAAGATAAAATAAGTGATTGCACTAAATGTAAAAAAAAATGGTAAAGACAATGTACAGATAATACTAAAAAAAAGGTTGCACGAATGAATAATTATAAAAAGATTAAGATGGTTCGAGTCAGATATTGATATGACAATACAAACAGAACAAGAAATATAGTTAACACGGCAGTATAAATTTTAAGGATATACAAACATGGAGGAAATCTGAATAGATAAATTAAATGAATTTTGTTCAAATCTACAAACGTAGGTAAGTGGGCCTTATAAAGAGAACAATCTAACATGCAATTTTCTAATAGCAAGAACACACAGAAAAAGTTAGTGATTTTAAGTATAACTGTCACAAAAGTATTAATTTATATACCCTGCGCTAATTATAACTATCACAAAAGTATTAATCTATATAACCTATGCACTGTCATTTAATATTTAATAATAATTATTGGTCATAATAATTATTAAATATCAATTATCAAATATACTGATCCTCAAAAATACAAAATAACTCTCGAAAAAATATAGAAATAGACTCCTCGAAAAAAATATGAATATGGCAGAAGAATATTATTGTAGTCATAGGTTAATTTAATTAACAAAAAAATATTATGGACAATAAATAGAATTACTGGTCTCTAAATTGAGATAACACGTGATATTTAGAAGATTTGTGTACGAGTAATAATAAATAGGATTAAACAGCCTATAACATATATAGGCTCTTATGCGCATGACGGCCCAAATGGAGTTTAATATCTTTTATGATTAAATAAATCAACGGTTATGAATGGATCATATATAGGTAGAACGATGATGATTCAGTAACTTAAGTTCGAGCGGCCATGATCAAATGCTACAGTGTTTTCGCACTGTTCATCTTCTTTCTCATTGCCATGATTCAGTAACTTAACGTTATGTTTGGATTGAGGTGAATCAATGGTAAAAAGAGAGAGGGAAAGAGAAAAAAATATTTCCCTTGTTAGAATTTTAAAGGAGAGGAATGGAGGAAAAAAATTCATTTTATTTTTTTCCTCCATTCCTCTCCTTTTGTACTATTTTGTTACAATCCCAAATTAGGGTCAATCTCAAATTAGGGTGTAAAAGTTCTTTTTCTTTCCCTCCCATTTTCTTCTCTCTCATTCTCTTTCCTTCCTCTTAATAAGTATTCATCCAAACATAGTGTAAGCGCACCTAGTGAGGATGTCGAGTTGCAGAAAATGAGGGACAAACCGAAATGCGTCGTGGCGATTTCGTGAAGGACCAAAACATGTTGAATGATGAATTGGAAGGAAAAATATTTCGTGATTCGTTCGATAAGCCAAGAAAATTGCTCGCTCACAGGGAAATGGCTCGATATCCGATACCAATGCAATATTTTGATCAATCCATTATAGTTCCTTGTACGGCCTTTTCTTCTATTATAGGTGCATGCGTCCACCCCTTGAACTGTGCCCTTTTCTGACAAAGGGACGTACCATTTCATCGGCGATTACCTTCTCCGACAATCGCACCCTTTGTAACCACAAGCAAGCAACCGCACCGCTTTGCCGACGATTGCTCCGGCAACTGCCCGTGACCAATATGGTCACACTATAACATTTTATAGTCTCATTCTTTCCTCAAGCAATAGTGATATGTTTAGACATACATACTATTATACAATAATAGATTAAAGGATCTCATATCATTACTGAGTATAATACAAAGCTCAATTTCCATAACTGATGATCTTGTATCATTTTTTCCTAAACTAATCTTTCAACAATATCATTTTATAATGTGGCACAACTAGTGATCAACTTTGGTTATTAATATCCACATTCTAATTGTCGTTAATTGATGAAACTAATATAGGAACTTATCTCTCTCAGTCTAAAATAAATGTCAACAATGCCCTTAAGCTATAGAAAGACAGTGCAAGAGATGAAAGCAAAACATACAAAAAAGAAGAAAGAAAGAAAGTAAGAGAGCACTACAAGAAATTAGACTTTTCCGATGGAAAATTTTCCATGGTCGGAAATCCTTCGCAATTTGCGATGAATTTTTCGACGGATTATTTCCGTGAGAATTTTCCATGGTTCGAACCGTGGGAAACTTTTCCCATGACTCAAACCATGGAAAATTCTCATGACCTTTCACACAGCTTAGGCCATGGGAAAAGTTTCCCATGGCTCGGGCCGTGGGAAATGTTTTCCACGGCTCGAATCGTGGGAAATTCCCACAGCTTGGACCGTGGGAAACTTTTTCTATGGTCAATTTTTTTTATTTTAAAAAATGATCTTGCGACGGTCAGAGCCGTGAAAAATTCCTGCGGCTCTGGCCTTGGGAAAATTTTCCCAAGGTTCCAACTGTGGGAAGTTTCCATGGCTCAGGCCATGGGAACATTTCCCATGGCTTAGTCCATCGAAGACGTGGGAATGTTTTTCTCATGGCCGAAGCCATCGAAAAATGTTTGTGACGAACATTTTTATGACGGATCATTCCCGTCAGAAAATCCGTTGCAAAGTATATTTTCCGACGGATTTTTCTCATTTTGCGACAGCTCAGACTATCAGAAAACACACATTTTTCTTATAGTGGAATAAAGATGAATGTAAATAAAGATGGATGAAGCATGAAACAAATTAACAAAGAATTCATGATTGATCACATGATTTTAATGCTTTTGATGTTTTATACATGATGGATTTATGTTTATATAATTTTGGACCTTACATATTTAAAGTCATGGGAGAGGGCCTTAATATTTGGATTATGCAAGTGGAGTAGATTATAATGGTGGTGTGACTGGTGGAGTTGCTCATGGTGATACAACTTATACATGTTATGGATGCTGGTTTGAATATACTATCTATTCCACAAAAGGAGTTTTATTAGCCTTTTTAAGAAGTATTTATTTATTTTTACTTTGCACAATTCTAGTCTTGGAAATTTGTTAATATGAACATTAATTGTTGTGCCAAAAAAATTTAAAGAGTATGTACCTCTTCGGTGATCTAAGTTGTTTAAGTTATTATTTAAGGGGCTGTTTGGTTCAAGAATATAATGAAAGGAATAAGTGAAGATATTCTTAAGAATATCATATTCCTTATAGTTATTCTTATTCGTATTTGGTTGTTAAAATATTATTCTAGTAATGATGAAAATTGTTATTCTTGATAGTGTTTGGTTTATAAGAAAAATAGTAAGAAATAATGACTAGTGTGCCCCTTACATTAGTGTTAAAAATAACGAACAAGTTTGTTTTGTTAAATTTTCATGATATCACAAATTTATTTTATACAATTATAACATCTCATTATTTCTTCTTTCTATACACATTCTTTAATTCAATTTTCCATGTGATGACACGTTTAATAGACTTTAGGTACTAATATGTAACAAAATTGAATCTTCTTTACAACTATTTTTTTTTTACGTTCAATAGACTTTAGGTACTAATACATAACAAAATTGAATCTTCTTTACAACTATTTTTTTAATTTTGTAGCAGAGCAACTAACAAATGATGATAACTAAACTATCATTATATAGTTAGTTGGCATGGAATTAAAATCATGAAAAATTGTTGGTTACAAATATGGGTATTGTATTCCACACACACAACAAGATAAAAAAATACAAGTAAATCATTCACATACTAATGATATCGAAGAATAGAAGACAATTTTCAAAGAAAATATGTCATCTTCAATATTAGAGTTGGCTTTGGCGTTTGGCTTACAATATTGAGCAAGCTTCATAAATTACGGTCATAAACTTAGAAAGCATACGAACAACTCAAATAAAAATCTTGCATGCATATGACGGTCATCTACTCTAATCTCTTCTGGTTGTCGATATTGAAGCTCCATGTCATCATCTTTAAAAAAACATCTTGATTAAATAACATGTTGATAATGTTCAATAATAACATTAAGAACAAATGCATAAAGGGTACTGCTCAAGGTTAATGTTAGGCATCATACCTCCTTTTAGAACTTTTTCTAATTTTTACATCACAAGGAATGCAAGATCAAATGATGCACAGTCATCACATTTTGGGATATTGTGCCCTTACGATTCCTATAATGTGCTTGATCAGCCTTTTGAACTAATGCAGGGATGTGTGTTCCATCGACGGCTCCTAATGCATGCTACAAAATTTAAATGTCCTTGTTAGCAAGAAAAATATGAAATGACAAGTACACTTGAAGTAAAAAAAAGTCTTACCGCAAAATATGGAAAAAACGTTGTGGACCTTCGTATGCGAGGATGCACACCTTGATTGTCGTCAGGTAACACAATAACTCTTTATTCAAAGAACATATAACTCTGAGTACATTATTAAAATGTCGTGAAATTGTTTCTCCTGAATGTTGAAATGCCTTTGCCATATTTCTATTTGATTCTCCATGTCCTAAACAATGTAAAAAGTAAGCCAGTTGTCACTTGCACTCACATGTCATGTACTCATTATAAGACCTCGATGTAAGTAATTCTTCCAACTTTATAAACATTGAGGGTGGCATCCAAAAAAGTTCATAACATCTTCTAGGGTGGCCACCCAATATGTCAACTATATTCTGATGACCAGATAAAGGCCTTGTTCTACAAGGCATTTTTGAAATGATACTTCGACAACCAAAGTCAACTAGGTCACTAGTCGTTAGTATTTTGATAACATCTTCATGGAACTTCTCCTCTTCATTCAAAAATTGTATCAACATATGTCTATTCATCTATGTATAGAAAAAAATTACCACGATGAAAATTAATGCATAACATAAAAAAATAATATAATTATTTCACACAACGTCAACAAAAAAATTTAAGGAGATCACTTAATACATTAGAGGTAGTCCACACAACATTAAGAAGTACATAAACTAAGATAGAAAGTCATAACTTAATAAGCATGTCAGAAATGATAACAAATGAAACTGACATGGAGAGCATTTAGCTCATTCAAAGTCTACAAACAAGTTATGTAGTTGCAAAAGGTTGTGTCATTAGTATTAGCAAAAAGGTAATGTCATAGGTGCAGTAGAAGGTAGTAGCATTAGTGCAGCAAAAGGTATTGGCATTCATGGAGAGCACGAAGTAGCTGTTGATGAGTCACCACGAGCTGGTGAAGAACAAAACATGAATCGCAACACATTGCTCTCATCTGATCGAAACTGTTGAGAACCAAAGCTCGACATTTGTGCTGGTGGGGTGGTAGTAGCAAACGTAGTACATGGAACTGAAGGAGATGCTCCAAAATGAAGAACTCAAAGTGATATTTGGATAGAAATCTGACCCAAATATTCTAGGTCTTGCAACATATGATGATCTAAAGGCTGGAGCGTGGTCTAAGTTTGTAGAACCAATAGTGAAATAAGAAAATGTGAATCCTGGATAGTTAGAAATTCGGCTTCTTCGTGGGCGGTTATGATGATAATCATCAACTTGTTGGAGCAGTCATGGTTCCAACGTAACATCATCGCAAGTCATAAATGCCCAACAATTAGGCTCATCCTTAAATGACTCTATCATGTCCAACTTGAACTCCACACTATAGTTAGAGACCTTCTCGCGTAACTTGGCCCAACATTGATTTCTAGAATAAGGATTTGCCTCTAAATCACATTGCACTATCTTGTCTAACAACATCAGCCTTTTCTTTCCTTGTTTAGTGATCTCATTCATAATCTTAATTGCTTCGACATTTCCTCTAGTCTTGGATGACTTATGAACTGGACCAGTAGGACGAGCCCTTTTCCTAGTGGAAGATGGACTTGCATCAGATAAGGTTTCCTCTTGAAAAAGCGATGAAACATCTGAAGATGGACTGTCAAGCATAATATCTTATGGAAGATTAGCACTTGGGTCATTGTTTCTTGTGGTGTGATTTAAATTCATAACATCCAAGCAGTGACGGAGCCACATGGGTGCATGTGCACCCACTGGATAAGTAGTATAATAGTACTAGTTTATCGAAACTTCGTAGTAGATCAACTGGTTTGGCACATGTTGCTCTCCTGTTCGAACCATGCGTCCCACGTTTTTTTGTTGCATTTATTTTCAACTTTGATAAGACACTTTAGCTCTCTAACAAAAATAAGAGACATAATATAAATATTATTATAAATATTAATTGAAGTAGATGTTTAAGAGTTTTCACCATCTACTTTATTTTTTCACAAAAAATATACACGTGCTAATTATACATGTTCATTTATTATTTTATTCAATATTTAAATTACTTTTGTAAAGCTTATTTTTTTCAACTTAATATTTTAATTTCTCTAAAAATATTAATTCGGCTTGAGATAAAAAAATTATCAAAGGTAATTTGAATATGGAAGGTTTTGATTTATCTTTATAGAAATGTTTAATTCTATATCATCATAATCTAATCATTTATATGTTAGATATATACATTTAACATTATTATTTTTATTTCATATTCATACATACTTTTACATTGAAATAATTTTAGATTAATTAACAATAATGTGAAATAATATCTTGAAAAGAAATTTTCATCCAGAAAATATATTTTCTGTTTAATAAGCTCACTATTTAATTTTTACATTAAAATTACTAATTAATACTATTTTCGATATCATTGGAAAAATACATTTCTTGATCATGCATTTGAGTATATACTTTTTAATATCAATTCTTATTTAGATATCTATGAATATTTCTAATTATACATATGCGTATATAAAGAACTAAAATTAAAATAATTTTATTCTTGTTTATCCTAAAAATGAATATTTTTAAAAATAAATACTTTGAGATAAATGTTAAAAATTTAAAAAATATATATTATATATTAATAAATATATTAAAAATTTTATTATTTGTGAACTCACTTAATAGGTTCACTGGCTCCGCCACTGCATCCAAGATAATGTCATTAGCGTCATCCTCGATTTCTTGAATCTCATCAAATGGTTGATCTGGCATGGTAGTAGCAAATGCATAACTTCCAATAGTAGTATTCTTAGAAAATATGAAAAGCATATCATCATAAACTATAAAAGCCTTATCTTTAATTCTCGTATAGTCCTTGTTTGTCTGGAAAAATAATATCAAAGTATTAGTCATACGAAAAATAATGTACATAAAAATAATAATAACTCACCGTTATGACCTCCCCTCCCACAAAGTTTGGATCACCGGGGCTAAGGATATTTTTTTCACTATCCCATCCCCATCCGCCAAACTTTCATATTGATTCAATAATTTTTTCAACACTTTCAACCTATTTTTCAAATGCATCACATCATAACACTTCTTCATTGTCTCATTGACATTTACAAATTGCATTGGACAGATTAAAATATGGGGCATCCATAACTCGTCATGTAGTTAAAAAAGGAAAAGGAATAAAAAAAGATGCAGCCATATAGACTCTCGGACAACAAAGGATGTGCTAGGTGACAAAAGTGTCTGATACAAATGAAAAAATAATGTACCTCTTCAGGCCACTAAGTCGTACAACAAAGGGATTTGGTTTATTGAAATAGCAGCAAAGATGGAGCAATGTTTCGGGGTTCCACAGCAAAGGGATTTGGTTCACTGAAATACCAGCAAAGATGGAGCAGCATTTTGGTGTTCTAGCGCCGTTCTCCTAGCACTGAGCAAAAGAAACATATTAGAGCAAAAATAAATATTTTATAGCAAAAGTCATGTGCTGCTACAGTGAAATTACTATCACTGCCCTTCCACTGTAAGATGGAATATGTTGTATTCCATTACATCGATGGAATATAAAATTATGGGAGACAATGTACCAACAAAAATAAACATCATTCGGAACCTGTGCTATTAACATAATGAATTTAATCTTAATATGCTGCTGTTTGGCTCATTTTAGAAGAATAATGAATTATTCTATTAGCTAATCTCCTTCCAAACAGGCCCTAAAAGTTTGTTATACTCTTGATGAATTTTGCGATGATTTTTTTTAGAGCAGAAAAGATGACTACCATTTTGATAGACATTCAAATTTATTAATGATAAAAAAATGGTACATCATAATTACAACAAAAGTAATTGGTGTATGTTTTTAGATCATTTAAAGTCTCGTATACACTCCTATAAGGAATATGCATAACTATTGAACTTTCCTATGTCTATTTGGAAGTTGCCAAGGCAAGGTAGAAAATAATTGAACTATTACTTAAGGCATTCGTTTGCTAAATCTATTGGGTATGGAAACATGGAACAAATTTTATGAGGATCTTGAATTTGAAATAGAACTTAACATGCGTTTCTCTACAAGTAATCATTTTATATTACTAATAATATGAAGTTAAATTATTTGGCTCACCACATTACGTTATTTACTTTGTTTTAATTTGTAGATAATTTGAATTGCCTAACAATATAAATTTGTTTATGAAGGAATAATATATATTGACTAAAAATTATGTAGCGATGTAAATTGCATATGAAGTGATAATTCATATTAGCTGTGAGGAGTGACAATCTATTTGTTTATTATCTTTTCATTTCTATTCTTTACAATTTGAGACAAACAAAACATGTAATAATATAAAAAAACTCATAACGACTATAATAACAAAAAAATATTACCATTATTATTATCATAATTAATAATATTAACTTTCCTAAATTATTATTCACACGAATGCAATATTATTAGTTATTATTTTGAATATTACATATATTCGTTACCATTAATTCTATTTTAAAATATGTAAAATAATTATAACTACTTATTAATTTTATAAATTTTTATTCGAGTTATAGTCATATTATATAAACTTTAAGTTGACATTAGTAATAAAGAATATTTTAGTAAAAAATATACATTAGCTAATCAAGGCAATCCATATTGCTAATACATTAATGGGTAATTTTCATGTTATGCTAGACAATATATATTGTTAAATAATGTGAAAAGTTTATTGGTCTTGTTATAGTTTGTTAAAAATGCTAACTAATATTTCTAAAAATTTAGATCATTAAGAAAAGTAATATTTTATGTTTATTATCTCAACACTAGCTTACACCTTAGCCAACAAAGACGGAGAATATTTTTTTAATATGTTCTTCAACAAAATTTAAACTCGAATATTTTTTAATATGATCTTAGATGAAACTTTTAAATTTGAAATATCTTGTTCTAATATTATGTTATTTGAAACTAGTAAAATCTCGCATAGATGCACGGAGGACCTCAAAATCGCCTTCTTGGCACTGTAATTGTTCTTCTAGCACAGCAAAAAGTAGAAGATACGCTGAACGCTTTAATGGAAGAAATTTTTTTGCCAAAGTTTCAAGAATAGGATTACGCAGCAGGGCGCGGCGCACAGCTGAATTTTCATTACTCACACAACACAAGTGCACACACACACATCAACACACACATCAACACACACAACGCACGCATCACATACACACGAGCACACCGGCGCACGCGCGCCAAAACTCTCAGCCTTCTTCCCGAGATACCCTTTTCACATCCGTCCTTTCTTCTCCCCTCCAACAAACAATTAAAAAAGACGCTCAAATAATCTAGGCTTCATAAATAGCATATAACGAGATGCTCCCAAGTCCCAACTTAAGCTGGGTTATCCTGCTCCTATTTTCTCTATCCCTTGGATCGTGACTCAAGGGTTGGCATTAGTGTGCATATCTCAGCCCTCGGATTCATGATCCATGGCTGAGCTTGACTCTTTTTTTTCTCATTGAAGGCATCATCTATCCTAACGCACGAGAATCTCACTTTTCCTCGTCGCCTCCTCTCCTTCGCTCCCTCGCCGACCTTCGGACCTCGCTCCTCTCCTCTCCTTGCTTCGATCTTGTTCGATCTCGTCGATGCTCGACCCCGCTCTTCTCCTCTGCTCTCCTCTCCTGCGCGAGGTCGTTCGCCGGCCGAGAATCCGTGAGAGCTTGTTCGTCGCCATCTGTGCGAAGGTCATCGCCGTCTGCGCAAGGTCATTCGCTGCCTGAGAACGAAAGCTCGTGCGCTGCCACCTGCACGAAGGTCGTCGCCGCCGACTTCCCTGGTAGGTCGCCTTCGCCTACGCCCTATTTTTTCCATTCTAAGCCTTCCGATTCGTGCCCTAAACCTCCTCCATCCTTTCTGCCGATCTGCCCTCTCCAGGCCGATAGCCTTCGCAGGTCGCTGCCGCCTTGCGATCCCTCGCCACTGCCTAGGAACACTCGCCGCCGTCGCCTCGTAGGTCATCGTTGTCTTCCCCGGTTCGCCGCCTCCGCAAACGCATGTCGTCATTGCCTTCGCAGGTCGCCGCCACCGCGTTCTCAGCAAACCCTCGCCCCTGCCGTCGCGAGGACTGAACGGTCATCGCCCGAGAACCCTCGTCGCCACCATTTGTTGTCGCTCCCACCGGGCGCCAGTTAATCTCATGATAATCGACATTAGTAAAATTAGTAATCCAAATTTGTAATATAAATTATAACTTGCGGATTAAATTGGCCCAATCAGTGATAACTAAATTATAAAAAATCTATAACTCTCACGCACGTGGTTCATATGTAACTTTGAGGCCTCAAAGCTCTTGAGGCCTCTTGGAAAAGCTCATGCTTTGATGCTAAAAAGGTTCTTATATGCTCGTGGGTGAATTATGTCCGTGGGTGAATTCTATTTCCGAACCTAAACTCATGAATGGTGCCCCTCAACTCAATTTAATTGTAATCTAAAATTTTGACAATCTCATTTGTCTTCGTGCATTTCCTAACTCTTGAAACATCATCCCACTTGTTCACGATTCACGGAGTGCATAAGCTTCGACACTATGAGGTTGCAACTCAACAAGTTTTTGAGCAACAAACTCGAGATTCTTGTGGATTCTATAAGCACAAAATTGTTGGATGTGGTTCGTATGGCATGGAATGGATCAATTTAATTGCCTTCACAAGTGAACCGACAAAGGAGATCGACCATACATGCAAAGAAAATTTTGTAACATAAACATCCTTGCTAATCATATATTACATCATATTACAACTCGAAATTACAATAGAGTTACAATTGATGTACATCATGTTACGACTCAAAATTACAACAAAATTGTAGTACATCATGTTACAACTCGAAATTGCAACATACAACAAGGAACTACACACATGATACAACTTGAAATTACAACGTTCAACAACAAACTACACACAAAATGCTTATGTTGATTACACAAATACACACAAAATTAGACAAAAAATGAGATTAATGGCACTCTCATATTAATGCCTCTGTTGATTAATGCAATTTCTTTTAGGACGGCAGCGACGAGGGATCACGAGGCAGCGACGACGAGTGTTCCTAAGCAGCGGCGAGATGTCGCGAGGGTTCCCAGGCAATGACGAGGGGTCACGAGTCGGCAACAATGAGGGATCACAAGGCGGTGGCAGCGAGGGATCACGAGGCGACATCTGGACGAGCAACAAGCGAGATGCGACGACGACCTACGAAGGCGATCGAAACAGAGGGGCAGATCGACAGAAAGGAGGAAGGAGGTTTAGGGCAGGAATCAAAAGGCTTAGGGTGGAAAAAAAATAACAAGACGTAGGCGAAAGTGATCTGCTAGGAAGACAGCGGCAACGATGCATAAACTCTCGCGGGTTCTCAAGTAGCGAATGACCTCGTGCAAGCGACAACGACAAACGACCTCGCACAAGCGAGCTCTCACGGGTTCTCGAGCGTCGAGCGACCGTGATGGAGGTGAATGACCTCGTGCAACGCAAAGGACCTTGTGGCAATGGCAAACGACCTCGCGCAAGAGAGGAGAGGAGCGGGGTGGTGCGAGAGCTAAGGAGAGGAGGCGAACACATCGGTGCGTCAAGCGGCACACAAGGAGAGAGAATGTGAGGAGGAAAAGTGATAATGAGATTTGCACGCATTAGGGTAGACGACGCCTTCAGTGGGGGGAAAAAAGAGCCAATCTCAATCGTGGATCGAAGGACTGAGCCCTTGATTCACGATCTAAGGGCTGAAAAAATGAGAGCAAGTGCTCCATTAATCCCTCAGAAGTAACATTCAAAATGTATATTGCATTCAACATTTGGAAAAAGAATATGGTAAACATGTTGAGTGTTAAAAAAGTATCTAGCAATCATGATCATCAATTGTAATTTTAATTTGTTTCTGACCAATTTCACTCACTCATACTGCCACTTCTGTTAAATATTCATCAACCTCTTAATATTAATTTTGTCAAAGCAACAAAGAACCTAAATTTCATCCAGATCCTTTAATTCTTTCAGCCACAGTTAGAACACCATTCACGCCGTACATGTTTTAAAGAACAGAAAGAAGAAAAGACTTTATACTTCCCTGACCTGCCTAGCAAGTTCAGCCACAGTCAAAACACCATTGGCACCGTACATATTTTAAAGCACAGAAAGAAGAAAAGACTTTATACTTCTCTGACCTGCCTAGCAAGTTCAGCATATGCAGATTCCTCTGTTGGCTCTGAGGGATTTATCTCACGCCTTTCATTATCAGGTATACTACGATCAAAAGGTGTTGACACCCTTGGATGCCAAAAGTTGCTCCCAAAAATATTGAAGAAACTATTTGCCACCTCCTCGACTGCCTCCACAAACTGACCAAGGTTGCCAGTCAAACTTCCCTCGATTGCTTCAATGTCGCAGCGAAATCTTGGAGGGGTGAAAGGATCAACTGGAGGCGAATTGTAGATCGCACCACTATTCACTTCATCAGTAACATCATCCTCAGTGTGTTCAGTTGTTGACTCCAAAACTTCTGGAGGCCTAACATAAAAGAAAATTGTCATTTGCCAAGAGCCTACCTGGATGAGAAAGTTTTCCACGATTGCATGCAGCAGGCAAATGAAAAATCCAAATGACAAGAATCTATAGCAGGAAAATAAAATATGGCATCACCACATTTTCAATGTTTCCAAAACTAACCAAAGCACAAATGTAGCAAGCAAATGCAAAACCACTAACCAAGGCCTAAATGTAGCATGAAAATGCAAATCCTAATGACTAAAATCTGTAGGGAAATTTAGTTCTGGTAGCTTCTAATGGAGAAAATGTATTTATCAGAAGTAATTGTTTGAACATGGAAATTCCCAAGCTTCATATCTCATAAGGAACATGAAACAAACTACAAGCACACAGTACATGACCTTTAGCAACTTTCCGGTGACATAAGAAACCTAAAAGGAAAACAACTTCGTGACAATATCAGCGAGACTCAAATTTCAACTGAAAAACTGCAAAAGCATGAGACATAGGTCAAGCCTAATTGAGTATACCCAAGCATTTGAAGACAGAAGCAAGACTTATAATATTACATCCTGCAAATTATATTATATATGCCATTGGCTTCAGAAACATGAAAGAGTCTTAATAACTGAAATACAAGAATGATGGAGCAAAGAATAGGAAAAGAACACCAAAGACAAAATAAAAAATATTGATAATCTTATACAGCTAAGTTACTCTGTTTACTTAACACTGATACAACAAATGGAATACAATTAACAACACATTGGTTACATCCTTCACTTGTCCCTGGTCTACATTCTACTAACAAAATGACCAACCGTTCAGGCTAAAATTAACAGCATTCAGATTGCAACAAGTGGGCTCCAAATCAAATCTGATTTACAAAATTAGCACTACTGACATCCACTTATCTCAAAGGAAAAATCTGCCTCACGACAACAATTCATGCATCTCTTAATGTAACTCTATATTTTCCAAATATAAGTTAGATATATAATGCTTCTTCCAAAATTCAAGGTTCAAAGCATGTGCAAATGAAGCTATACTTCTTCTCTCCAAAAAAAAGGAAAAATGAAGCTATAATCCATCTGTTTCAATTGATGGTCGGATAACCACTTACAAAAGAATGGCTCTCAGAAGTAGTTACATTTAAGTCAGGTTACCACCCAAGATGTGTTCTGAATCTCTATGGCATCCTTGTTTCTCTATAACAATATTTGTTGTGTGTTTTGCCTAAATTGATAGAATATGATTCTCAACGGAAGAAATTAAAAAACTTTAATATTGTGAATATTTATCAGAAGAAACTAAAACTTTACAGCATGGTCAATAATTGACAACAACATTGAAAACATAATACAGTGAACTTGAACACACAAACATATATATATATATACATATATAAGCAGTTCGTAATGCAAAAGCACCTCGACAAAAGTTTTACTTGACTAGGACAACATATTCTGGTGTCTGGTATCATCGCATAAAGGAAATGTTAGCAATCCGAGATGTTTATGCATTCAAAAAAAAAAAATTCTCCTAAAAAAATACGTTAAAAAAAGATTCAAAATATGTTAAACGTAACCCAGCATAAAAAATATTAAACTTGCAATGACTAATATATCAAACTTTAAAACGTCTATAAGAAGCAAGTTTATATAATCATCAAGCTAAATCCCCACATATAACCGTTTATGATATAATTTACCAAATAACGTTCTTCAAAGCTGCACTTAAATTATAATCTTCAAAAGGGCGGTCCTTTCCTTTTTTTTTCTACCTTTTTTTCTCAATTTTTTACACGTCTTTTTCTCAACTTTGACCTCATAGGCGTATCAGTGTTCGCGTTTGGTTATGAGAAACCACACGCAACCACACAACACTCAGGAAAAAAATTATAATTCGCAGCATTTCAATTCAGAACTGAACAAAAAAGGTACAAAAGAAACAATATATGATTAAAAATCACGAAACAGACGCACGAATCTCCAGAGCGGCACAAAAAAAGAAAAGAACGCGCAGAATACCTCCCGACGCAGCTCCGCAGGATCTGATGAGTCTTCTCGCACTTGCGGACGAAGCGCCCCGGTTCCACCTCCTCCGTCCGGCACCTCGACTGCACCACCGTCCGCGTCGAACAACGATCCGCGTCACCGTCACCGCTGCCAAGACCCCACGCCGGCTTGGGGTTGGGCTTCACGAGTTCGCCGAATCCCTGGCCGGAGGAAGTCCCGCTGCCATCGTCATCGTCATCCTCCACCCACTTCCACCCCATCCTCTCCGCCTTTTCTCTCTTCTTCGATCAAATTGGCGATCTTTCTATATATCTACATATATATACACACAAAAATAGATCCGGCAGGGTCGTCGATTGTTTGGAGAGCAAGCCCTGGAATACTAGAAGACGTCGTGAACGAGTTTGGGCCGACTTCATCTCCTTTGTTGGGCCTTAATTATGATTCGTTCGCTTAGTTTCCGACACCTTGTAAGCCCATACATAACTATATCCCATAACTCAGTTAAAAGTGTAGGGTCCACATGCACTGCTCCAGTAAGTGGTAGCAAGCGTTAGATCATGCGAAAATAATGTGTAGAAAACGTACGCCCGGAGATCGTATAGGAATACAACCTATAAATTCGATTCTTCTGCTCCAAACGGCGATCGTGTCGGCGGAACGCTCCATCGCCGGAGACCGCCCTCGATGTCTGACTACCGGACTTCCTCTACCATCCGCGTCGGCTCTCTCAGGGCCTTTGGAATCCCAGTTTGCATGGGAGGTTTCAGGTTCGTTTTTCCTATTTGCCCTGTGTTCGTCTGATTCGGATTGTGTGAGGATGTGTAGAGGGCCCCGGTAAATACTTCTGTCGCGTACAGTTGATCGTGCTTACTTCCTTCAATTTTGGCAGCTTGCTTCAGTTTTGAGCTTTGAAATGATCCGCTAGGGAATGTTCTTAGAGGAATGAATTCCTTTGGATTGTTAAAGTTGTGCGGAAACTAACGTAAGATTCTTGACGTTGAAGATTGGTACTGGTCGTTGTTTGGACCACTGACAATAAGCTCTTGCTAGTTTCGTTTTCCGTAAACTAAAGATATCTAATTCGAATTCTGAGGGATGGTTGTTTAAGCATTCTCGTTTTGTTTGTGATCATATGTCGAAACATGACCTGCTGGATGTGTTGTTTTGTTCTTCTTCTTTTTAATTTTGAGAACTTTCGGGATTTTCATTCTCCAATAAGTTGTATCAATTCATCATTTTGTTGTTAGTGTTTTCTATTTAAGGATCATCCAGTGGCAGTGGCACGCTATTTGCATTTTTATAGCTTGCTTCTTCTGTAAAAGTAGAGCCTGTCCCCTGAAACATAATGGGAGCCTTTTGTTGAATGGATGAACAACCTATCTTCATCTCCCAATGCTCTTACTAGATGTTTTCTATATAGTTTGTGTTAGGTGTCTACTAGTTTAATCCTTCTTCTTGTGCATTTGACTTGGAATGTCCATGCTTTTACAGTCTATTCCTTGTAGTCTTCCATGACCTTTAGTTGATGATCTGTTTCCGGAAACAGATGCAAAACGATTTTACCCAAGATGTTGGAGAAGAGGTTTCACATGTTAAGTAGAAATGTCCCGTCCAGTTATTTAGAGGATAGGATGTATATTGAATTAGATGTGATGTGGGGTTGGGTATTCTCATCTCTGACTGCATGGCATTTTTATATATGACTGAAGACCATACCATGGCCCTTGGTCTGATCCTTCGGTCTGAGTAAAACTTGTTATTTTTCTTCTCTTCTAGAATAGTTTCCTATGCTTATTACGGACAGGTTCCTATATTACCATAATAAAGTGGTTGGTAAGAGTCCAGGTTAGGTTTAATTTTGAAATCTGATCTGAACTCAGATTCGAGGAAGTAACATACTAGTGTCAGGTACCACTAGTTTTCATGGTTACAAGCACTATATCAGGTAGGGTTTCCACTTTCCAATAAGGTTGGTTCTTCTCTTTTTGTCGTTTTCTTCATTTATACTCGTAAAATCCCATATTTGTTTTCTGGTAATATGTGACCAATGGATGGATGTCTACAAGCTTCAGTGCATCCTTTTTCACTTAAAAAAATGTGACCAGTGGAAAATGTAGCTTACTACTTGTAATTCCTGCGTAACCTTTCGATTTGTTAGTTGCATTGTTGTCCCTTGACTTGTGATGTAGTTGTGTGATTGCTTTTTGTAGCTTATCCTTAACTGTCTATCTACTGATATGTCTTCTAGCAGTAATTTGAAAGTTGTGCCAAACATCTTTTGGGTTTGCGTGAATTCAAGTTTTGAGTTGTTGGAAACCTGGAGACTTAATATTAACCTCGGTTAGTATTTCCAATCTTGATAATATAATTTTTTGCATGATCCAATATGAAATTTCAAGTCTTATATCAAATGACTGATATCCAAGACAATGTACAGTTGAGATTTGGAGGTGCCATGTCATGCAAATATTACACAAATCCATTCTTGAGCTACTCCAAGTTTTAGAGCTCAAAGTGTGGTGTTGCCTTTTACTTCATCTTGCAAAAATGTTTGTCATCAACGATATTTTTCTTGTTATCAGAATCTCTCATTATGCCTACAAAGTCTTCTTTGATTGGAAGTGTAGTTGGAAGAAAGCCTCTTGTTAGGTGGCAGGTTTTTTAGTCTTCTTCACAAAGAGCAATAGAGTTGGATAACAAATATCATCTACAATTTTGACATCTTAGTTTTCCTTCTTAGATATTGTAGTCATCACAATGTTCACCTTTAGGTTCCTTGTGTTTCTTTGATGCTTTTTGCGTCTGGTAGTTTGTGGAAAGGTCTGGACGAGTTAACTAACACCTTGGGCCAGCAGTTTATTGTATGCACATCTGTGGTGCTCGCCTTGATGTCTGGTTTGTGATAGATTCAGGGGACTTCACATTCAGTTTGGAGTTGAATGGATACTCCATCTTGGTATTTGCATACTTATTCAAATGTGAGGGTTTTTTATAGTTGTTGTCTTTACACTCGTATATGTTGACGGGTTCATACATCTTGAGATATTTGCGAACTACTTCACAAAGTCAAACAAGGGAGTTGAAGATGCCTTATCTCTAAGGCTAACTCTGAGAACCATGTCTTGATGCTTAAAAATGGCAGTATAATATTTTGTTGTCATTATAAATAGCCGACCCCACCTAGTGGGATAAGGCTTTGTTGTTGTTGTTGTTGTTATATGGTCTAGATGCAACCACTTTTTTTGCAATTGTCTAGGTAAGGTAACTTATAGAATGGAACTTGCAAATAACAATTTAACATGAACAAGAAATTGAAACTATACTATACATGGTCCTATTGTTCTTTAAGAAGGAATGATATTAGCATAGGTCACCCATGTAGAGATTTTGATTAAATCAAAATAAACTAACAAAAGATATTGTGCAAGTACAAAATAAATCCTCTAAAAAAGTACAAAAATAAAAGCACAACGGTTGGTTGGTGGATGCACTCACTCACACTATCTATTCACTTAAAATTACACTCACGTACAGCTATGCACCATCAGGAGAGGTGGTTGGACTCCTTGAGGAGTGATTTCTTTTAGCATGGTGGGGGTCCCAAGAGATGTGTGCATTTAGTAACTTGGCGGAGTATCTAATGGCCCACAATGTAGGGTGGCTTGGGCGTCTGTGACCTCCGTCGTGCCAATCATGCCCGCCTGGCATAGTGGGATGGTTAGATCATGAGCCGAACTTTGTTACTCAGTCTTGTTCACATGTTATGGCAAAAATCTATCATGGGAGTCCCAGTCTTGTTCACATGTTATGGCAAAAATCTATCATGGGAGTCCCACGTGATCTTATCACGTGAGGGGCATATTCGTCCTGGCGCTGTGTTTCTATACTCCTTCCTTTACTGTGCCCTTTCATGATTGCCTCCCTCAGCTCTAGTGAGGCTCTCTTTTTGGCGGCACGAGTAGTTACCTGATGGCTCATTGGCTGTAGGATTCCCCAAGATATTGGCATTGCCGGTGGGACCCAACTGCATCAATCGTTGCAGCATGGTTGAGTTTAGTGGGTCGAGTAATGGCTCATAGACTCCTCTGAGCTATTGACCCTCCATGAGCAGATCGTCCTTTTTTGGCTAGAGGAATTTAGGAGAGATGGGTGGATATTGATCTCTAACAGATTTTTATCTCGCAATATCTACCTTTGCTTTCCCTCTGAGAGCATGATATTGAGCACTGTTTGGGTAGATTGCAGGTTTATATGGAGATCCCTAGTGTCATTAAAAATTAAGATTTTCACTTGTTTGTGCATCCTTATTAATGCCTACCATTAACACATCATGTTCTCTATGTGGTACGGCGGACGAGGACATTGCCCATTTGTTCTTCAGGTGCATTGTGACATAGGAGATATGGTGACAGATGCACAACAGTAGTCACCCTGTCCAGCAATTGATTATCTTTCATAGTCACCTAGAGCTCATTGTGGTCGTGGCAGCCAAAGGTGGACATAGCCGTCGGCAACATTTTGTGGTTACTTGGGTCATATGATTACATCCTATTCAGGTTGATGTCATGTTGAGAACATTGTTCATCATATCTCCTTTATTGTTAGAAAGTGGGGGCTTGAGTAGTTGCATCCAATGTTGTCAAACTCATCACATGGGCACGACAAGGAAGGACCAACAAACATGTAGCACCACACGTCCGATTTTACCAAATTTTTATTTAATAATATATGTATATATTCATTTATAAAAATATATTCACATGTTTTGTCTTCTTCTGGAGTGGGGTTTTGTCTAGTACCTGTTACTCTTCCTTTTTGCTGCCTTCCATTGGAGAGCGTTTCATATGTACATGATGTTTCCTTTCAGTGATATATATATACATGGATGACAACCAAATTGGTAGTTATCCTTTTTCTTCTCAAAAAAATATATAAACCCAAAATATTAGTGGTGAGATGCAAATTTTCTTTGAACATAAGTACAAAATGCAATATCACATGTGCAAAGTTCTAATTTTAACAATAATTCAAGATATTAATACCAAATATTAAACAAATATTGTTGATAAGAATAAGAGCAATTATTGATTCCATTTTATTAAACAAATATTAAGAATAGTAGAACTACCAAAAATGTTTTCAATTTATAACATAAAAGATAAAAAGGGTGACCAGCCCAAGCCGAGCCCATGGGGAGAAAGCACCTATTAGGTCAAGGCCAGTGGCGGTGGCAGCAGAAAGCAAAAAATGAGCGGTGGCAGCAATGGCAGGATAGCAGCAGATGAGCAGTGGCAACGTCAGCAGGACGATGGTGCAGAGGAGCGGCAGCGGCGGTGGCAGGTCAGCAGCGGTAGCAGCAGCAGATGAGCGGTGACAGAGAAGGCAAGACAGCAGCTGCATATGAAAACTGTGGCAACATAAGGACAGTGGTGACAGCAGATCTGCCAAGCAGCAGCAGGGCAACAATAGGACAGCGGGGGCGGCAGCAAAAGAGCGGGCAGCGAACAAAAGGTGGAGAGATGAGTGACTGCCGCGACATATAGAAGGTTAAAAAAAAGTGTTTTTGCATGCTAGCCAAAAATGATTCCAAGTGGGATTGAACACGAAATGTGGAAGTGAACTCATAAATCGTACCATTTTACATCCAAAGATGCGATTTTGACAACATTACTTGCATCATTGATTGTATATCCCTTATTTGTGTTTTCTTTATAGAATATAGTACTAGAGATGGAATTTCGGGCGGGCCGCACGGCCACCGGCCCTCTCAAAAACCGTGCCCGGCACGGACATGGCCCGCGCACGAAAACGCGGGCCATGTCGTGCCATTCCGTGCCGGGTCCGCCTTCCACACTGTGAACACGACACGGCCTGGACACGGTGAACACGGATCCGGCACGACACGGCCCGTTTTGGCATGCACACGGACCGCGCATGATGCATAACACGGTCCGCGCTAAAATCACACGACCCGTGTTGTTTCGATTTGACAACGCGATCACGGGCCGACGGTCATGGACGCCAGGGGCGGACCCAGACATCAATGTTGAGGGGGGCAAAAATAATGTGAAGCAAAAAAAAAAAATTTGTTGGTGCCGAGGTTTGATCCCATGAACGATTACAGTATGGTATAACCACCAAGCCAAAGTAGACATTTTATGTGTTGAGCATAGAAAATATATTTGAGGGGGGCCAATTGCCATAAAACATACATATTAACATATAATGTTAATAAATTTTTAAAAAATTAGGGGGTGCCAGCCCCCCCCCCCCCACCCACACCCACATACACTCTCTCTACTTGGGTCCGCCCCTGACGGACGCGTTATGAGTACAACACGGGCCATGTTTAAAGCAACGCGGATCGTGTTGAACCTCTTCCGCCACTTAAAAAATGTGGCTGAACCTCCCCTTTCTTCATCACTCTCATTCAGAACCCCTCATCTCTCTCATACTCTCGTCGCTCTCTCTCTCAATCTCTTCTCTTTTCCCAAATGGCCACATTCACTCCCTCCCTTTCGCTCTCAATCTCATCTTCTCTCATTGAGTAATTAAGATATCATTTTCATAATAGTCGTTCTTAGATTCATTTCGAGTGATACTATCTTTTCTCTTGAAATTGATCTAAATAGTGACTTTTGTGAATATGATATCATGTTTACTCAATGAGAGCTTGAAAATTATAACTATATAATTATTATATAATAATTAAAGTAGTCAGTTGTCACTAAACTAAAGTCATATATTATAGATTATAGAATAATGCTAATTATATTATATAAAAAGTAAATTAAAAATTAGAAAGTTTGAATTTTAAAAGACACATTTGATTTTAACTTTAATACGAATTTAAAGTTTGAACTTTAAAGGATACTTTTGATTTAGTTCTAACTTTAGTACTAAGTTGTAATATAGTAAATTACTATATAAGTTATAACTAAGTTATAACTTATAAGATAGTTAAGTACTAATATACTTAGTATAACTTCGTTTAGTTATAACATAGTAATATAGTATATACTATTATACTATATAGTATCTTGGTTATAAGATAGTTAAATACTAATTTACTTAGTATAACCTAGTTATAACTTTTTTTTTTTAGAAGAGAAAGGATGATCACCAGTTTGGTTTTCATCCATGTATATATATATCACCAAAAAGAAACATCATATACAAGAGGGAAGCTCTCCGGTGGAGAGCTGCAAGAACCAAAATGTGCTAACCAAAACCCCACTCTCGAAGAAGGTAAAACATGTGGTATACAATGTTGTCCACCTGACATCTTTCCCTACAAAAAATGACTCGGCTGTGCTGAAGCCATATAGCCTAGGCACCGGCAAGAAAAGTCGCCAAAGGAAGTCTCCAGCTCAGGCTTTGTCGACCCAACGCCCTCATGCTCTGCCAGAAGTCCGCCACCGTCAATGGAGCACCACCCGTAATGGATGCCCGAGACCATACCTCCGGAGCCACGAGTATATAGTAATTAGTAAATTAGTACTTAACTATCTATACTAGTATACTAATAGTCTAATACTACTAATATATATTTATTAAATACTTACCAATTAATTTTATGTATAAGGTTATAAGTTATAACCTATTAGTTATTACTTAGTACTCAATTATTCATTTTACAAATTTATTTACTTAATAATTATAAATTAATGACTTAATGTATTTGAAAATTTAACTATATAATTATTTATATAATAATTAAAGTAGTCACTACTCAGTAGAGTCAGTACTCACTAAGTCATATATTATAGAATAATTAATAATACTAATTATATTATATAATAATTTAATGAGTAAATTAAAAATTATAAAGTTCAAATTGGAAGGCAAAAAATAAAAAAAACGGGTCGTCCGACCCGGCCTGGTCAGGCCGGGCCTAGACCGTGTCGGGGTCCAAAACGGACTGTGTGGCACGACACGGCCCGCGGCACGGTCAAACACGGGTTGACTGGCCCGAGCACGGCCCGACATGGCCCGTTTGTCCATCTCTAGAATATACATTGGCATTAGTAACCTTTTGGTAATAACTGATACAACCATAACTCAGTTTCCATCCTTTTTCTTCTCAGAAAAGAACTACTCACTGCCATGCGCGCACACACCTCTTAATATTTCAATAATACCAGCTACTACAACTCTCTCTCTCTCTCTCTCTCTCTCTCTCTCTCTCACACACACACACACACAACTTGGACATATAGGTAACACCACCTGCTAGGATGATCCAAATGGATGACATGAGTGCCAATTTACAGACACATGCACCAAGCTCAACTAGCTCATAAAAAAAAGCCAAAACTTCTAGACACCTGTTTGTACGCTGCAGAAATTGTTGGACATGGAATAAACTACAGTTTAATTTTAGCTAGAATGTTCAAGCTGATCCATAAGTCGGTGCTGCTCTTTAAAACTCCCTCATCAACGGTAGCTTAGTTTTTTTTCTTATTAAATTTGATTTTTTCCATCGACGTTGATTGATAATGAGTTGCACTTAACAATAATTTCCGGAAGGAGATCGTCAGACTTCTTTAGTGCATATAGGATTGTTACTCTTGCTATGCGTAAGATCATGGTTGTATGCTTTTGGTTTCCTATTTTTGTTGCCCATCTCCATTCTTGATACTTGTATGTTTCATCGAATGAATTTGACTTATTATCTTTGACAACTTCTATTAGTACTATATTTGCATATTTCGGATTTGACATCCATTGCCTACTAGACCTTCTTAATTCTTAAGAAGATTATTTAACCAAAAAAAATTTCTACTTGACTTGCCCTCTTTCTTTCTGATATTCTCTAATTTGCCACAGACTTTTCTTCTTCATTGACTATGTTAAGACTTCTCCTTCTTCCAATCTTCTTGCTCTACAATAAGACGATACACATCTCTTGAGTCACATCAATTGTATCAGACGACACCATTTCCTTTGAAAGCCATCATGATGATGCCTCATCGAACACCACATTTGAGATTTATGAATTTGTCTAGTTGTTGGATCACATCTTCATCCTTTTTGTTGGTTGTAGTATCCAACAAATATGCTATGTATTACCTTCTTATCAAACTTGTTATGAAGATTATCTATAATGAAGACATAGTAAATACATTCGAATACACGAAAGTGAGTCGCTGTAGGCTTAGTCATCCACAACTTGTACGGTGAGGTAATCCAACCTTTGTTTGAGGTGCAACTCTCTCCATACACTGCACTTGAAACTGTTGAGGCACATTCTTCGCGTGCAATATTCTTTTGCAAGTTTTCGTTAGCTGATCATTCTTCCTCTTTGTCACAACATTTTGTGGTATTTTTTTCTGGGACAAGTCAGTTGATGTCGTATATGGTATTTTTTTTCTTTCTCTCGAAGACACCGAAAGAACTTCTCTGATGTATACTCTTCTCGATTGTTTGTGCGTAGGCATTGAATCTTTCTATCACACTTCTTCTCAACCATCTTTTTAAATTCATTGAACTTATTTAATGCCTCAATCTTCTCTTTCATAAAGTCCGCCCAGGCGTATCTCAAGAAGCCATCAAGGAAATTGATCGTATAACGAAATCCACGAATAAATGATTACTTCATGGGCCCAAAGACATCATAGTGGACCATCTCTAATGGTGTCTGGGCTCTAATTTAGACTCCTCATGGGCCAATTGATAAACCTTACCACATTGACAACTTGCACAAATAATATCTTCATAAACATCTAGGTGAGAAAATCTCTTCATTGATCATTGACTTCTCATCATGGCGTTCAATTATTTGTATCCGATGTGTCCAAATTATCACATTTATTTTTTCTTGTCTTGTTTATATATGCTTCATGTGCAGACATTACATAGAAAGGCTCCAGTCTTTCCCTTCCATGATTGGTGGACTAGTAGGCCTCAGGCTCCTATAGACTTTGATGTCCCTTGGCCCAAACACCACATAATTGTCCGACAAGCAAGTTGTGAAATTGATAATAAATTTTTCAACAAACCCAACACGTGGTAAATATGTTGGAGCGCCACCTGACGTCATCTGAACCAAGGAACTAGTATTGTGAATTCAAGTGTTTGGCAACTGGGTGTTGTTCTTATTCACCACCATGCGATCACCTTTATAGTTGGACATGATTTGAAGATTCTCTTCATCTCTTGTAATATGATTTGAACAGTCCGAATCAATTATCCAATCAGCTTGTGAGTTGCTTCTTTCTGGAAGGCCCCTGGATACTACTCATCGCAAATTCCATCGCTTCCTTGGATTTTCGTTCATAGTTGGAAGTGTTCTATTCTACTGCAAAACACGTGGAGAATGGAGTATTCTACTCTACTTCAAATGATGCTTCGAGTTGTTCTTTGCTTCCATTTTTGTGAAAGGTGGCAGCATTACGCTCCTTACAATTGTGCTGGCATTCATGTGCATAGTGACTTTTCTTACCATAGTTGTAGCAGTGATCATCTCATCAATGAAATTTCTTCACCTGTTGGTCTTCTTTGCTTGGGTCTCGAATCGATAAGTTCCCCCTTGTCGTGGACCTCTGCCTCGTCCACGTCTCTATTAGCCTTGCTACGTCCTCGATTTTCTCTATTATTGCCATACTCCTTTACAACTTTATCTAGATGTGAATGCTTCTTGATAAATAAAGACTTCTCTTCATCCTCAATCAAAATCCCGGATATTTCTGCTTCAAAATCTCCTTGATTGGACAAGATATCTTCATCATCGTGAGAATTGGTTGGGCACTTGGGCCCAACTTCTAGTAGCAGAAATAAGAATTTCGGGTGGAAACTAGTAATAATGATTCTACACATTTTTATTTCACTAGTTGTTTTATGAGGATATAATTTAGCAATCTCATCACTTTTTTTTTTTATTTGAAAAAGTAGCGAGTACCCTTGTCTTATGGAGAATAACTCATTCTCTAGTCATTGCAGCTTTGCATCATTCTCTTTCTCTTTCAACCACACAAAAATAAATTATTCTTCAGTCATTGTTGCTTTACGCCATTCTTCTTTGTGAAGAATGTGGCTAAGTTGTAAGGTCCCCTCTTTCCCATTTTCCAGTCATTGCAGCTTTGCAGAGAGAGAAAAATTAGTGTGACATCAAAGATTTTGATCTCACCCTCACATCAGTGAATCTCAGCCGTTATAATCATGCATCAACGGTCCAGATATATATATAGGGTTTAAGTAATATGCAATCAAAAGTTGTACAACTAATATGCATCCAATGAATCTGAATCGTCGAATGATGATTACATGATTGAGATTAAATTTAATAACTTAACATTAAATTCAATAGAGGTTGAATCTTAACCATATAATCATGATCTAACGATCCTGATTTATTTTTTTGAAACGAGAAAGGACGACTAGCAAGAAGGTAGTCATCCAAAGGTTCCATTAATAATAGTAGGGGTTACATAGTAAAGATTATAATAAGTTTGATAGAAACATTAGAAAACCACCGTAGCAGATGGCCAAGAAATCAAAATGACAACGTCACGCTACCCCGAACCTAGAAATGACATCACAACTCGATGTACCAGCTACTGCCATCACAAATGACAACATCTCACTACACCAAACCAAAAAATGACTTCACAACTCCACTCATCAGCAACCTCCCTGTTGCCGTTACATTTCGCATGGCTGCGTGTCCTTTTGGGAGACTGAGAGGGAAGCACATCGCTAGTTACCAATGCAGCCGCTTCATCTCCAGCTTGACATGTGTTAGGGGAATGAAGATGAAACTGGCTGGCAGAGGCGCACTTATCTTCCGCAGACGCTTCGACTCCCGCAGCAACTTTTCCATCAGACAGTGGTGGACACAGGACATTGCTTGCCACCTCAACAGCTCTGCATGACGCTTGCCGTGTGGCGTCAGGTGGGTAGAGCGACTCGTTGGTTACAGCAACAGTGTGGTCAGCCAGTGGTCTCGGGTGCCGCTCCCAAGGAGAGAGCACAGGCGGTCACGGGCCACCACCGGCAACTATCTCCGACCAAGATTCATGGCGATGCAGGTCCTCCGCGGAAGAAATAGATATTCGATATGTGAAATCGTCCGCGCACAGGAGCGCCACCAAAGGGATACTGTGATGAGGCAGAACAGCAACCTGAGCGCGGATGGAAGCGATGCCAGGAGATCCAATCGCTGGCACAGAAACACCACAAATGGTTGCAAAAGGTTGGATGATGGCCGACAACACCTCAGGGTAATGCAAGTGCAGGGGAATCCCGGTAAGGATGATGGGTACCCCATTAGCATCGCCAGTTTTCGACCCCCCAACTGCCGGCGACCATGCTGACCAACAGACGCGTGCTTCGCCAACCATTGTCGGTTCAGCAAGCAGTCGAGCACGCAGCTCCGGCACATCCAGCCAGAGGAGGATGCTCTGCTCAGAAAGCAGAGATGGGAAGAGACGAAGGGGGGCTTGAAGCAGCTGCTTAATCACCTCCTTGATCCTCTCCACAGGCGCCCCTGGGGAGGAAAGGTTCCCGATGAGACGGTGAGACAGAAATTCTCGTGTTGCAAATGCAGCTGGGCCCCAAGGTGCAGCGATGATGGCCAGCACAGAAGCGATTTCACTGCTGCCCAACTTTGAGGACTCTCGACCCAGGGCGGACCCCCATCCCAGTTGCTGAAGAGGGGGGGGAAGGGAAGACAGCGCGTCGGTGGCCCAAACCGTGACAGCGGAGGCATCGCAGCGGCTCACGACAGCTGCGCTGAAGGTGCCCGCGCCCATGGCAGCGAAAGCAGACCGCATCCCACAGGCCAGGATCAGCAATCCCTGCAGAACGCGTGGACCACCCATCGCGGTCAACCATGGTAGGAACGCAAGGCATGCCACGCTGCAACCAGATGGAATGGAGCAGCGACCCAGAGGTGGGAGTGGAAAAAGGGAAGAAAGAGACTAGAGGCACCGAGGGAGATGTTTTTTGTGGCGTCGCCGGCAAGGGCTACCGAAGGCGGCAGAGGTGGCGCCGCCGGCAGGGGTTGCCAGAGAAGTTCGTAAAAGGAGTTATTGTTATATTGGACTACTGTTACATTGCTGGATCTGCAGGAGTTAGACTTTCAACGATCTTGATTTGTTGGTTGTATATTGGTTGTACAAAAGTTGGTTGCATGCTACCTAACCTCATATATATATATATATGTATGTATGTATAACAATTCTTGGATGTATAGTTGGTCTTCTCCCTTGGATACCACCTGTGAGGATGATCCAAATGGACAGCATGAGTGTCTATTTAGAGACATCATGTGCCCACCTCAACTAGCTTGGTAAAGGAAGCCAAAAGTTTCTAGCTACATATTTGTATGCTGCAGAAATTTCTGGTCATAGGATAAAACTATAGAATGTTCTAGCTGATCCATAAGTCGGTGCGTGTCTTCAGCAACCTAAAGGGCCAGATGAAGAAGGAAATGAATATACTGTTCTAGATACTTTAGCTTTTAGCATTGTCTATGCTTTGATCATTGGATCATCTTTCAGCTTTGGAAACAACAACTGAAAATGTAGAAACTCAGTATTAGTGACAATTTAGGGTCCTATATCTAGAAGTTGCTAGAGGTATATATTATGAAATGTCTCTTACAAAAGATATGCTCATGGCAATTAAATAACCTTGAGCTGTGATTGGGAAAGTCTCACATAAGCAAATCAGATATGTATAATATATAAGTGAACATACCTTAACATGTTTTAAAATTGTGTGAGCCTCCATGGATAATATCAAGTTAAAACTAAGAAGTTACATTTCCTTCTGATTCAATTGATTTTGCAGGAAACATATTTCAATTACCTGATAATTTGTAAGTTTGTTGAAAGAAGGAAAGTGGCCTAAAACAGTACAAGTCAATGGACATGCTTTTATGTTGTTCTATCCTGTTCTTAGGTTAGAATTTCATGAAATTTGAAGTTTCATGAGCCTCAAAGCATTGGAGACCATCATTTTTTTATTTTTCATATTTCTTGCTATCTTCTGCCTGAAAACAGATGTTATTCATATTTTTTCCTCTGTTTTTGACAAGAAAATAGTACTTGAAAATGGAAATAGTTGTAAAGATTTCCTCTTCCAGTGAGGGGCACAAAACAGTTATCATGGTACATCTAATCCAAAGATACACATCAATTCACAGTTTGAACTTCCAAACCTGCTTTTTTTTTCATCACAGCCCAAAGGGGCTATTTGGTGCATTACCGATTTAATTAATCGATAATTTAGATCACCAGTTAAATAGATTACCACTATTTAAATTACCAGTAATATCACATTATAATGTTTGGCAAGCATTGGTAATATACATAATGACTAAAATAGTTAGAGAAAAAATTACCAAAACACCCCTAAAAATTATTTTACATGTTCATCATATAGTATCCTAAATAAATAAAGCAAAAAAGAAAGGAAAAGTGAATATAGATAAAATAAGATGAGTGAAAAATAAGAGTTATTTATAAAAGATTCAAATAATAAAAGAGATGCAATTAAATGATATTTATTTAAGAATAAAATATTGAAATTAAAAAATTTATGTAATGGATATTTTTGTCAAAATGCATGTCAAACAATTGATAATCTGGAAAGCCACCTCCCCTGTCTGCTATCTGGATTACTAGTGAGTTGTTAATTAAGATTACGAGAGCAATTAAAGGTACCGGTAATCAGTGACAGCCAAATGAGGTAATGTGGTGAGTCTTGGAAATTTTAAATAAAATAACCGGTAATCTATCTGGCCAAATGACCCCAAAAGGTTTTACTGGGTTCGGATCTCAACTGACCGCAGAATCACTGTCATTATTTTTGGTAAAGATAGAATCTCTCTTGGTAAATGACTGATTTCTTTTCATATGGGCTGAAGTATGTTCCATCTAGTAAAATGCTTCGTGATTTGCCTTCTTACCAATGCTAATGTGCACTCGAAATCTAATATGGAACTTCATAGACTCTTCATAATCTTTGTTGTCAGTTCCTATTATGAAAATAATTTTTGGTCCCTTGCTCACTTGCAATCGTGGTACTTTTTTTCTATTACAGGAATTTGGTGACATTGGCTGCTGGAAAGTGGCAATATCCTATAAATATAATGAAGAATCAATTGGGTTGGTATCATTTGAAATTATAGATCCAGAAGACACGTTAGAATTATGTCTTATGTATAGTCTGAGTGCTAAATCTCCAGCAAGAACGTTCATCTTCTCTTTCATTTTCTGCAGCTTGAGTTGTGCCAACTTCCACTAGTTGTTTTAGCTCTAGATCTAGTAGCAGTGATGCCATTCACATTTCCAAAAATGGTGATTCTTCTTCTTCATTGTCTTCCGCTTCTCCCCAAATTTGCAGCTCAGTTCCTCGGTTACCGGATAAACTTTGATGGGAAACTGTCCCATTCCTTGCCATTTATTGGTACTAGTTCAGCTTGTGCTACTTCGTCATCTTATGCAGGAAACGCTTCTGCTGCTCTCATGGAAGTATCTCTTAAAGCACACAGCAGCTCTAATCTGGAAGCATTATGTGCTTAGATATAATATGTTGTCAAGGATGGAAAAAAGAGTCGTAACACCAGGCCTGGGATTTTCTTGTATGGTTTCCTGATCTTCTCCTGTTCCAAAATATCCGGCAAAGGTGACTCCGGAGAAGTGTCAATATAGCTATATGATTGCAACTCTCTTGCAGCTGAGGAAGCTACTGGATGAACTTTTGAAAACATATCCAGTCAACATCACCGTACTGAAGTAATAATTGTGAAAAATTAACCAAGCAGCTCAAGTCAGTGTGAAGATGACCTTAGTAGCTTCAGTTGTATATTTAATTGACACCATGCCTCCAGAATGTTGGCTATCGAGCTTCAAAAGATGTAATTGCGGATGCTTGTTACCATTGTACAACTTGACGAGTGTACTTTTCATTTTTTTTCCTGCTTACATGGGTGGGCCCAAAGAAGGCAAGAAATCACTTCTTTCCTTCAACGAGGCAACAATTAGTTGGTCATTGCCTTTGTCAATTAATTTATATGCTTTCACGGATCAGTCGACATGTACTGGAAGAGATGAATACCCTCCTGCATCTAGCTGTATTCAAGTTTGTTCTATTTGAAATTGGTCTCAAGGGCCTTTTTTTTAAGATGGAAAGCAACACGCTTGAAAATTTATAATCCCATGCATCCAAAGAATGCTATTTTCTTCTACTGTTTCTGCAGAGGTACTATGATTACTTCTTCGAAGTCTAGTGATAAAATCAAATTATTTCGTCAAGAATGTAAGTAGGACCTTTATGTGGAAACCCATATGGGCAACTGGGACCTTACACCATTCGATTGCTAAATATCAATATTGCTTCGAAGATGCTGGAGCTCAAATCATGCAGTGTATTTCCTTGGGACTTTTCGGAATTCTTTTTTACTTATAACATTGAGAAGTAGGATATCAGAAGAAGATTAAATGCCCCTCTGAGTCGTCTTGTAGATATGTTTCCCACTGGATTCTGACATGATCGCTCGGCACATTCATGACTTCCCTATTAAAAACTATTATCTTAATCACATATATGGCCCGTGTACATCAATGGCCTGTGGACCGTCGTGAAAGGTTCAATTTTGGCACCACGTGCATGCAAACATGCGTCGTCATCATCGGGTGCATGAACCAAAAATTCGTCCATAGTGTCCTCCTGAGAGCACTATGGACAGTGCATGCACTTTTCCCTGTTCCTCCCAATAAATAATGCACCAACCCACAATATTAAAACCCTGCACAATTATTTTTCTGAAGTTTTCTTGTTTTTTTTTTTTCTGGATCCGTGTCATCAGTCGACCTCTTCTATTGAGAAAGTTTCGCCGTTCGCTCTGATTCCAGTGCTCTCGTGCAGCTGCTAACCTTTGGATCTGATGGCCCCCGGTGCACCCGTGGCAGTTTACAAGACATTCTTTCCCAGTTACACGATAAATCATTGTTACAGGGAGGCTAACCATGCAGCTAATTACTTGGTCTCTATTTTTACTTGGACTAACCTCGAGCTTATGAATAGATAATATTTTCTTTTATAATAATAATAATAATAATAATAATAATAATAATAATAATAATAATAATAATAATAATAATAATAATAATAATAATATCTCAACCCTCCTGTAATATTGGCTACTTAATTATCATATTTATCCTAACTAGACAATATCGATGTGACAGTATATTGTCCACTTTATCTTTTTATTATTTTGTACAATTGTCTTTATCGTCATCATTATTATTACTATTATTGTTATTAAATACACAACGCAATTGGTGTACAGGACCAGATTGCAGAAGTGACAGGGCTCAATCGATCGAGTCCACTTGTAGTGGGGCTTATCTAGGAGGCAAGAATATATGGGTCTTCCCTACGTTCCTATTCCTCCTCAGGAAAATCTATATCTTTTATTTCATTTGAATATTCTTTTTTTTAAAAAAAATCCAGTTATTGGATGAAAAATATCCAATTATTCTTTTTCGGAAAGAAAGACAATAGATAGGATTAATTGCTTCCTTTCTTAAAAATGCAGTTGAGCACGGATACTTAATTCTTAACTTCAAACAACTCGAATGTTTCACTCGTGACTTCTATTCAGAACTGCAACTAAAGTCGTATTGATACGATAACCTAGTAAACGAATCTTTTAGGGGTGCATGAAGTGACGCTTCAGATTTTGTTACGGAAAAAATATTATAAAAGCATTGGGCAGTTTATAACATAAGAAGAAACAGAAGAGCTAGCGAGCAGTAGATCCAACACAAGTGGTCTCATCTCTCTGAGACACAGACCCCCAACCGCGCAGTGACGGTCAATTGGGAATTGCCCATCGACTGGCTTCGTGTCGGAGGTGGTGGGGCGTGAGAGAGAGAGAGAGAGAGAGAGAGAGAGAGACCTGCTGCAAATATTAAACGAAATAGAGATAATATTGCATGAAGTGACGTTTCAGATTTCCACAGAAAGCTGCGTGCCAAAACTCAGCCCATGAAACGTCACTCCGAACAGCCTTTTCCTAGACATGACAACAAGGCAACGTTAAAAATAATGGAAGTTTGGACGCGCGCACATGGAAAGAAAGAAAGAAAGAAAGAAAGAAAGATAGATAGATAGAGAGATAGAGAGATGGGGGGGGGGGGGGGGTGGGGGGGTGGGGGGGGGGGGGGGGGGGGGGGGGGGGGGGGGGGGGGGGGGGGGGGGGGGGGGGGGGGGGGGGGGGGGGGGGGGGAGAGGAGGGGAGATATATATATATATATATATATATATATGCTTGCAGTGGGCAGATCAGTGGGTCTATAGTGCATGCGACGAAGTACGTAGAATTCAGATGGTGCAATTGGCGTGCTTTGATCTGCATAATGCCCATGATCACGCACATCCGCGATTCCATGAAAGAAGACTGGAACCTTACCACTTCTACGAAACTATGAGAGGGGAAGGAGGTAAAATTTGAACCTATCTACTATACTCAGTGTAAACCTATTCATTTGTTATATGTGCAACAGTACTCAGAGTTGGTGCTAGCTGACATATATGAAATTTACCTTCTAAATTTGAAAAAAAAAAACAGTACTCAGAGAGCATCAATGTCACTTGAAGGAAAGAAGAAAATTGAGTCCAGCGATATACAAATAAATAGCGTGTGGCTGTGAAAATAAGCTGGGAAAATAATGGAACTAATCCTGCATGGAGGCTTCGCTGAAAATTAATTAACTTGGGGTTTCCTTTCAGTTCCATATACAATGCACGCACTGGTTAAAAGGACTGCTCAATCCAGGCTGTCTATTTGTGGACACACAGATGCACGATGGGCCAACGTGATTTTCTATTTCCAAGCTCTGGCTTCGAACACGAGTACTGTCTTCATCTCTCAATGAGACGAGGACGGAGTAGCTACTAACAAGACCTCGAAGTATATTATTAATAACCGAAATTAATTGAATCAATCTTGCATATTTTTTATTTTCAATATTTAATGTAATTACAGTTTTTATAATTTTTTTTCGTTTGCCACTCAGTGTCGGAAAAGCGGCATCCTTCATCCAAACTTAGTGTGGCGCTAACGGTTATGCACACTGATCACGCATTTGGTGTCACGACCCACTATTAAGCCCGACTAATTTGGCGTCGTCTCGGACAGGTGAAGCTCCCAACGAAAATTTTTTGCATCCACAAATATTCGAACTCAATACTTTGCTTAAGCGGTGAGGAACTAATATCCACTCCACCCGACTCTCATTTTTATATTAATTACATTTATATGTATGTATCATATCTCGTATTACTAACTAGACCTCGGAGTAGCAAAATTTGTGTGAGAAAGAGAGAAAAACTAAATTAAATTAATTAAAGGCACTCATTATTGACCATTAAAGTTGGAGAGCGAACACATAAAAGTAAAAGTAGGAAAGAAATAAAAAAAAGAAGAGAGAAGAGAAAATGGACAAATGAAAAAAGTGGCACAAAAGATATTTAAAAAATTGCAAGAGAGGTAAGCTCTAAATCTATCACAATATAAGTATATCATCTGTGTTTGAATTGGGGAATTAAACTTCTCAAAAAAATTTGAAACTTTTTTATGTGAAATAGAAGTTTTTGTCGGACGTTTGAACAAAATTCTTAGATATATAAAACTTCACTACTTGACAGTCAACTGTCGAACATTTCATAAATTCTCGCTTTGGATGAAAACTTTTAGACATGAACTTTGACGAATTTCGAACGTCGATCACTGAACTTTCTTTTGGCTGCGTTTGGTACGAGAATATTAAGAGAACTTTTATTATCGAGAACTAATTAATATGATAGAAAAATTTGGATTGGTATTTGAATAAAAATGTGTAATGATGAGAATTTAAAAAGTTGATTTGATAAATAAGTTTTAGTAGGTGTTTGAATAAAAAGTAAGAATTAAGAATATAATTTATTATATTATTATTATTTATTTGGATAAGTTTTAGTAGATATTTGGACAATTATTATATATTATTTATTTGATTAAATATTTTAAATATTATTAATATTATAATTTTAAATATTATAGTAAATCTAAATATCCAAATATAATATAATTTTTTATTAAAATAATTGAACATTTTTATTATAAAATATTTTAGAATTATTATAATGTAAACTTTTAATTAATTACATTTAAATATTTATTTAATAAGATGACTAATTATATTAATAAATAACTAAATTATATATACTTATATTACATAATAATTAAAAAAATGAATGAAAGAAAAAAAAAGTCAAAAGTTGCGACTGATTAGACGTGAAGAAGAAGAAAAAAAGTTCTTGATCAAAACATTTCGTAAAATATTCTGACCAAAATTATGTGACGGGAACATTTCGTTTGGAAACATTTCGCGATGTTCTCGCGAAATGTTCTGAATCAAACGCACCCTTTAAATTCTATGAAGGTCTTATCCAAATACGTCCATAAAAGAAATGTCGTGCACTTGAATTTTTTAGCTATTTCTTTTCGAGTGGCATTTACCTATTTTGGATCCATATCCGCGTATAAGTAGGTTAGGGCATGAAATGTATGATGATGATTGAGATGTTCTTATTACTTATTAGTTAATGAAAAGATGTTTTTTTTTGTGGGTGAAAATGAAAAGATGTTTTATGTGGTCCAGCAGTTGGTCCACACGTGTCCGGAGACCATGCATTTAAGAGATCTGAGCAGAGAGCACGGTGCGCGTACGCCGGGGGACTTTTGGTTGGTTTGGTTGGATTGGCGGCCCCCCTTGGAGGCCAATTAAGGACCCTGTTTAGATTTATCGATCATTGCATACGCGCCATACATATAAATACGAGCGCTGCCGATTGGTCCCCGCCGCGGTCCCCACTTGTCGGACGAATCAGAGCCGCGGGGAGCGCGAACCTTGTGGCGGGATACACGGCATCAGGCGTTTAACGGTTCCGGGTTCACGTCTGTGTACGTTATGTATGCACGTAGTCCTGCCATGGCAGGAAAGCTTTTAATGCAAACCTTGGCAGCTTCTAAACGCCTCTCTCTCTCTCTCTCGTGCCAGTGGTGACAATGTTACGAGTTATGACACTGTCCATGTAGTACAAAACGATATCTGGAAGATTCACAATTCACATTATTTCGGCAACGCAATTGTTTATTATATTGGACTTAGGTACTGTACTTCAGTTTAGCGATTCTAGTGTTGGATCTGGAAATCCTTTTTTAGTGATATTATAATTTGGAATTACACAGAAGTTTGTGCAAGTTTGCATGAGAGGGAGGGAAGGGGAGAGAGAGAAAGAGAGACGTGCTTTTGGCTTGTAGTGAGTGCCAGCTCCTTAAAACATTCTGAATCACTGTAGACAATGACACTACATGGCTACCTCAATGGTCCCCACCACTCTCTCTCTCTCTCACCCCAGTTTTATGATAATTATTTATATGCTCCAAACTTATGCATTCAGGCATTAATGCACTTCTATATGTAAAAAACATATTTTTCTTAGTTCTGATGTATGACGAAGGCAATAGAAAAGTTGACATACTGATTCTACCAAAACAAAAATCCTCATGATATACTGAGAATGGCGGGTTCAAGGGTGAGGCCATTCAAGCACTTGCTTAGGCTCTAATTATATATTAAAAATTAATTTAAGATATTAAATTATTATGATTATCTTCATTTTTAATATCATTTACCTTCACTACCTAAATCATAATTAATTCTTCATAATTAAATTTTTTCTTATCTTTTGAATTTAATTTATGTCATTTTTTCATATTTGAATTTTTCTCAAAAATCAATAGTACTTTAATTAATTTTTTTCATTAATATTATTATCACTCTTGTACATGATTGATAACATTTTTATTCTTTTGCATTGAAGAATTACACTTAAAAATAGTTCTTATTTATCATCTTCATAAATTAATTGTTTTTAATATATATTTATAATTTTTTATATTAAAATTTTAAAAATATAAAATAATATTTTTATTTATACCAAAATTCTTTTGTAATTTCGCTTTAGAGCTCTCACTCTCTTGAGCCGGCCTTTTGATTCCTGTCACAACAGGAAAGCAAATTTGCATTCTTTAAATAGGACAAAAGATATGTGCAGGCAGGGATATGATTCCTTTTTCATTTACCTTGTTTTATGCGGAACCTTAGGTCCTTAGAAACTTTCAGATACTATATGTCTGTGCACATTATTATCCAACATCATGTTTAGGGTTTTCTATTTAATCAAATGCTTATAAATTTTCTTCACTGTTTACAATTTTCTAGCAAGCTTTTTCTCCTTCAAGAAGACGAAAGAGATCAGATGTTTAGTTGTCGTCACAAAGAATAGGAAAGCAGACATGCAAAAAAATTAACGAGACGATTACAGGCATTGTATTCATGCAATTCAACCAATTGGGTAATATGTCAGTTCTAGTTTCTGATTAATAGTGTGTGGCTGGCTGTGTGTGTGTGCGCGCGTTTGTACAGACAAACATATGTAATGTGTGGCTGGCTGGTAGCTTCTCTGTTAATATGTCTGCAGAAGATGCATTCATAACAATATAATGACATGGAAACTTTCTGATCCTCGCCACATTAAGTAGATATAAACAACTAGATTATTAGAGAGACATATGTCTTATTGGTTTTTCACTTGTAGAAGCAGAAAAAAATGAACATCAAATAAAAGGTCGATCACTAGAGGATGAGTCACTTTGAATTCGGTATACAGGACAAAGACACTCATCATGGACTTCAAACTTAGGCTTGCAAGATACAAATTCAAAAATTAGATGTAGTAGTTGCCACTCACACTTTTTTGCAATCTCTCACTAGATCAAACCATGAGCTTTTTGACCTCCGGGTGCTGCGATAGCATCATTTGCTTGTTTACTACTATCCATGGTCAGTCCGAAGTGGATATGAGGGAAATGTGCCCACTGGAAATCAGAAAATTTTCAGAAAAAAAATCCTGAATTACAAAAAATGATAAATGTTTTCTTTTCTAAATGCACTATTGAGGAAACACACAGAAAGGTGATGTCATTAAGTTGAACAATTTGATTAAAATCATTTACTTTTTATTCTATCATACTATATATATATATATATATTCAAATTTTAGTATTTATGCAAAGACAATTCTGCACATGAGACTATCTCTAGAAAAAAAAAAGAGTTACGCTGCCATCTAATAGAGAAAATATTTTATTTATTAGATCAATATATTTATACAAATTCTTAGCAACTATTCACACCCATAAAAGGACTACATGAAAGAAAATGAGGAGGACAAATTTTATTACAAACATAAAATAATTTAAATGCAATTTTATAGATAGCAGAATTTATGAAATGTTCATGAAATCCATCAGTTTTTTCATAATCTAATGAGTTAATTGAATATGTTTAATATTTACAATCTAAATTTGGAGTAGAAATAATTTATTGAAACGATAAGAGAGTTAAGAGTGTGCTGCACTTAACTACTCAATATTCAAAACTAGTAGCATATTAATTTGGAGTCAAGATAAAGAGTCTAGTGATATTCCTCTATTTAAATCTATGATTCTAAGATTTAAAATTGGGACTACTGAATCTAATTGGGACATAGTCCCATCATAATTTTTTTGTTCGAAGTAACATATGGTATTTAAGACAAATACTTCCGTTCATTATTTTATTTCTTCTTAATGCTATTTACAGTTCTTAAACTTTATTTTGAACATATTATGAAACAAAAGTTGAAGGTAGACTCCTAAATCCTAAATCCATAATTGCATTATTTTTAAGACTGTTTTACCCTTTACTTTAGCAATTACATTGCTGATGACATATAAATACATTTTTAGGATGGAAACATTGAAGTCCTGATCCCCATGCAAGAAGGAATGTAAATTTTCATGTCATGATTTTATGATGTTGCTAGAATCATAATAAATCATGTGATCTTTTAGCATGCATAAGAATACCTCTGCCTCTCTCTCTCTCTCTCTCTCTCTCTCTCTCTCTCTCTCTCTCTCTCTCTCTCTCTCTCTCTCTCTCTCTCTCTCTCTCTCTCTCTCTCTCTCTCTCTCTCTCTCTCCTCCTCCCCTCTATCTATCTATCTATCTATCTATCTATCTATCTATCTATCTATCTATCTATCTATCTATCTATCTATCTATAATGTTATCTTTTTTAACACTTTTCAAAATAATAGAAGTTTTTTATTTGGCCACATGCAAATAACATTTCTTTTTTTTTTGTATTTTACATAGCAATGATATTTTTGTTACCTCCCCAAAATCCAGTCATCAAATAAATATTCAAATTCACCATCATCACCCAATTAATTTATATCCTCTTTAATCACATGTTTGATGAAACTCTCAAAAAATACATACTGAAAGTTTTAAACTCCAAACCTCCTTAAATGTTTGTTTGGAACTAATTAATGAATGAGTGGGTGAAGTTGTAGGGTGATATATGAGAAAGTCGAGTGTGGTGTTATTAGCAAAATTCATAGTTGAATAATAAATTACGAAAGATGACGAGTTTAAGTATAAAAATCTTATTTATAAAAAATTTTATTTTATCCTTTATTATTCATAGTATATAATGAACAATGTAATTATATTAAATAATTTATATTACTTACTTAATTTTCTCTTATATATTTTCTTCAGCCTACTTTTTCTATTTTGTATATGTCCTTTATTCTTGTAATCAATTTATTAATTTACATTTATATTTATTAATTTTATAAATATAAATATAAAATATTATATCATGTAATATTATGAGAGTAGAGAGAAGTCAATTTAATTTAAGTTATTCATTCTTTCTCATTCCATTAATTAAAAATGTAAAATTACAGGAGCTTAGTCACTTTATCCCATCTCTCATAATTTTATGTTATGCAAATATAATTTAAAGAATTTCATTCATTCATCCGCTATTCTGTCTCTGCAAACTTTCAATCCAAACAGATCACTTAATACCAAACATAGATATTATTATATTAATGACACATTATAATATAAGGTCATGCATATATGTTAATGTACATGATTTTGTTTCCTTTGTCTTTAATGTATATGCTATTGAATATATTATTGTTCTTTTTTGTGTGCTACTGCATTCTTCCTACATCATTACCTAGACCTGGAAATTTATGCACAAAATATCTTAATTGTAGGTCTTTAAATTACATGCACAAACTATTACTAATTTGGTCATGTATATATGTTAATGTACATGACTTGTTTCCTTTGTCTTTCATGTATATATGCTATTGAATATATTATTGTTCTTTTTTTGTGCTACTACATTCTTCCTACATTAATTAGTCCTGGAAATTTATGTACAAAATATCAATGCGCCTTGAAGTCACATTAACAACAAACTTATAGTTATAATAATACCGCGTTAGTTCATCTGAAATAAATTGGATCCTCTACATAAGTTAACATTAACCTCATTAAAAATAAGTTCTTTAAAATTCATTCTTTTGATAATTGTAATATTCTACTATATTACTTACATTCTTTGCTGCGGCACTGAAAGCTTCTCTGTGGCTAATGTCTGGGTTGTTAGCCTTGATCCTTTGTATCTCCTCTCTGTAAAATATGTTACTGGATCAGTACATGATTACGCAAAATATGCGTACATTATGGTAATTTCAATATTAGAAACTCACTTGATAAACCTGTTATAAGCTGAAGGAACGCGCTGTCTTTTCTCGGGAGCTGTTGACGAAAGTTAAGGTAATTAACATATTTCTTTCCCAAAATAGATTAGCAGGTAATTTTAAATCTTTTACTAAAGGTGTTTGAGAACTATATTTACACACACACAGCTATGTCTGTTGTCAACTGCCAAGCTAAACATATTTTGCACATGAGCAAGCTGATCTGTGATCACTAGAAAAAATTTATATGTCGATGCGTAATATGGTTTTATTTGGCCGAACTTCATGTGTAAAGTAACAATTTGACAGAGGCTTACGACGAATTGGCAGCATTTGCTGTTGTTCATTCTGCATTGAGTACAAAGCTGTATTCCGGTTACACTTGGAGGACGATCCATATTCCATCCGAAGTTCTTGAGATCGTATGTTGTGAATCTGCATTTCATCTCCATAAAAAAGAGATAGTGGCTTGCTAATTAATTGTAATATATACATTACAAGATTATATTAAACATTTTTTTTTTACTTTGCAGCTTATTTTAATTACTTATATTCATTAAATAGTTAAATAAAGAATGAAGTCCAGTTCTTTAATAAATTGATCGACTTAATTAAGCTCAATAGAGATCTCAGTCGTTTTCAGGCACATTTCTTATCTCTTTAGTGAAAGAAAAGAACATTCTTTGGGGAAAACAATTCTCTTTCTTAATAACAACTTTTCTCTCATCTCGAAAGGAACAAAAATGGAATATTTCAAAGCAACAAGTACTTCTTCACAAAAGTCATGCTGCTGGCTTTTAATTAATACCATCAATGCATTCATGACTAAGCTACATATAATAATATACAGCAGACAAAACTATTCCCTTCCTTTCTGAAAAAGTTATTCTTTCCAATGCGTTTGTGCTAATTAAAATGAACGACTGAAACAAAATTCATTTGGAAAACTGGAGAAGGAAGAAGAAACCTGGAGATCCTGAAGGGGGAGAGTTTGAAGCAAAGATCCCATGTTTACAGACAGAAGATTAGCACAATGCCCACATCGCACAGTTACAATGCTGAACAAGCTGTTGCTTGGGACGCTAACCTGTATTAGAACATTAGCAAACTGTTGGCTTAATATTTTTAAGAAGCATGCGAATCCTTGGTATATCATCATACTTTTCCAAAGTAAATTTTATTGTTAATATTCAACTACCAAATATTTCCTATATGATAAAGATATATAATATATAGAGCAAAAGAAGAGAACAAATAGCCAAAGCTCTCAGTTACAGGCAGAAAGCACAAACAGTCACTGGCTTAATATGGGAGAATGACTTCAGAAGAAGGAACGATGTAAACAAACACAACAACAAGATTACATAAGAAACATATAACAGCTTATAAAACCCAGTAAAAAAATGATGAACATATATTAAAGCACTGGAAAAATGAAAGGAAACAAAACAAGGAGAAGATGAGTACTCTCGTCAAAGAACAAGGAGAGCGTATATATGAATAATTTCTCAGCAACAAAAGCAATTGTGTCGATTATAAAAGGTTTCCATGCGTTCCTACTCTAAGGATAGGTTCAAGCTCACTTTCGAAGATCTGGCCTTTCACTTCCTTTTTATATTGCCCTGGATTCCTTTTCCAATGTGTGCTTTTATGAGCACAATGCCTGGAGGGCCATCAGACTTGCTCTCAAATGGAAACAAGTGTGCACGGTTCCTGCCTACTTCAAGGAATCAAAGCGTATCATGGCATCAGTGGGGAGAGAGAAAGAGTTCTCTAACTCAAAAGAAGAGAAAAGAGAACAGAAATAAAGTGGACGAGAGAGAGAGAGAGGTTGCCTCTGACCATGACATTCTTTTGAGTTTGAAGCTGTCATGGCATCCTGACCTCTCTCTTTCTACTGACCTCAAATTAATGAAATCAAGTAAAAAGCTAAAAATGAATCAGCAAGGAAAGTGACAAGACAATAGACCCACTTCCACACCTCTCGAGAAGGGCTAGAGAGGGAGATCATGCAGATATCTGCCATGAAATATAATGAAACTAACCCTAACCAAATTACTTTTTTAGCGTGGTGAAGAATTAGCAAAGTAAGATTTCTTTTGTAAATTAAAAGAGCACTTTTGGAGAGGAGCAAGTTGAAAGATTCAAAATGGCCATATTTAAGGTGCTTTCGTGAATCTTATGCAATCTTCTGTGTATAATATGTACATACTATATATATATATATATATATATATATATATATATATAATATGTACATACTATATATATACATATATATATATATATATATATATATATTTTGATAGAAAGATCTCAAACTGGTTAAAAGGTCGGAAAGCCATGAAGAAAGGATCTTATAGATACGCCTTCCTCACCGGGGAAAAAAGGAATACGCCTTCTGCTCATTCCAAATGACAGGTACTAATTAACCAATGAGATCTCTCATGCAAAGTCAAAGTTTGCACCAACATCTCAAACCATGCCGATAAGAGGAACAGAAGTTTCCTGAAAGATTTGCATAGTTCCTGAAGTTTCTATACACCTTCTCATTTTAGATAAGTATATAACTGGAAGAACATCTTAAATTTTGAGAGTTGGAGACACCCACTAGCATAATAATAAAAAAAGCGTTTCATCTGCGCACTTTGGCTCTGGGAGTTATGCATTTGATTTTATTCTACAAAAGATATTTGCACGTAGTAGACTTTCGTAGGAAAAATATATGTCGTACAATCGGATCTTGTACTGAAACAGCAAGATGATTTAACAAAATTAGTCACCTGAGATTTTCTGAAACAGTCAGAAGACAATGCGATGAGAAAACATATGTTTGATTCTTCCCCTACTGAAAAGTTGAAAGTAAAATGGCTATATATAAGTTGAAATTAACATCACGAAGGGAATATAAATGGTCTTTAATATTTTTACAATCTTCATATGTTGATTAGAAGACCAGATTATAGAAGTCACAGTCAAGGGTTTTTAAAGGATCCACTACTTTCTGACCAGATGTTGCAAAGAAGAACAAAAGAATACTACTATGATCAATTGGATGGAAGACATGCATGCAGAAAATCATGTTGATCTCTCGTGAAATATGGCTTGAAATCATCATATGGTCCTTGCCAAAGTAATCTTTGTACACCCAAGTTAATCCTAGTACTAAAACCGAGAACCGAAAAAAGACTGCTGAATCATCTTCATATGAATTTGACTTTATTGAGGTTACTGTATTCCAACTAAACAGCATCAAAATCTCCAGAAGAAAAACTTTAATTTAAGACATCAAGTCACACGAACCATAAAGATTAGGAAAGATGAGAGATCTTTGCACATAAACTGTAGTTAATTATTTGCTCATCGATAAATAAGAAATAACTGCCTAGTTAATTTGTTGATAAACCAATCATAGTGATCTGACTATGTAATCACACATACAAAAACGGTGAAGAAAGAATAAAAAGAAAGAGGGGAGAGAGAGATACAGAAGGGGAGAGGTGGGGGGGAGGGAGGGAGGGAGAGAGGGAGGTAGGGAGGGAGGGAGGGAGAGAGAGAGAGAGGGAGGGAGGGAAGAAGGGGGGGAGAGAGAAATATATGATATGTAATTGATACCGCTAAGATAGTGTTGCAGAAGTTGCAATGGACGTAGCAAACATGCTCGGGAACGAATTGCGATGACATTTTGCTATTTTTGTGATCCAAGTGCTGGGCACATATGCTAAAGCAAGAAGATGAAGAAATGAGATGGAATTGAGGAGGAAGAAGTGAGTGGAAATTAAGTTGATATATAAGTAGAGAGGGGGAGGGGAGGAGGAGAGAGGGGAGGAGGCAACTTTACTTTTATTTTTTATTTGTATTTTCTCCTTTATTTATATTGTATTTATTACAAATAGGAGATGTGGGGGCAACAGGTTGTGAGTGGTTTTGAGAGTGGATTTTATGGAAGGGTTGATCAAAGGAGGCAGGAGGAGAGGAAGAGGTGGAGGTGGAAAAGGTTATGATTGAATGAATGAGTGGGTGGGAGTCTACTTCTGGAGCTCAACAACATGTGGGAGTGGGGAGGGTGCATTAATGGAGAGGCCAAACTCTTTTGATTCCTTCCAAAATGAAGTTACCCAACTGCCCAATTTAGTGCAAGAAAACTGATCACTGGGAATTTTTTTCCAATGAAATTTCTCTACCTTTTTTTTTCTGTTATTCTCAGAACTTAATCTTCCAATAGGATTCTAGAAATATTGTTAAACCTCTTGCAGCGTATGCTAATTTTTTATTTTTCAGCATTTTACGTTGACTTCAGTTCGGGATTCTCCCTCTATTCTTTAGTGAAATTTGATTTCATTAACTTGTAAAACTGATAAATCTTATATTAGGTATCAGGACACCAGGTGAACACAAAGTTAAAAGCACTACGAGTGAGTTATTAACTAGTGTAACATGAAAATTCGAATGATGGTCTTATTTGACAATGTCACGTGGTTCAAACGTTTTTTTTTTATTTGGTAGGAGACATAAATAAATATAGTCTAACATTTTGAATAAAAATATTAAAAAATTACTTCTACTAGCTTATATGTTAGCGGTTTATATTTTTTTCTCGATTTTATTCTTATCCAAATTACATTATTTCTTTTTTCACTTATCTTATTATTTTCTTATTTTTACTTTATCAACATTCAACTATATTTTAGTTATGTTATTTTATATTCATCAATTAATTCTATCGTTAAATCTATCAAACGCTTTTTTATTAATATCTTAAATGAACTGCTAAATGCTATCGCTATCAAATCGCTATTCGCATTATCAAACTATTTTGATAATAACAAACAAAGCCTATGTCTCAAAAGTAAATCACATATTCGGTTGTCTAAATTGATTAATACGTGGTTAGTACATATCACAATTAACGTCAAAAAATACTTACATGAAAAATTTATAGTGCGAGAAACAAGTATTTCTGTCATAATACTTTTTCATATCACATTCATTTATTTTGAGTTATAGGGGAGCCGGCCAGGAGTGCATCCTTTCATTACAAACCTAGCTGCGCACTAAACTTAAAAATTGCATAAAACTTGTTGCTAAGGTTCCTGATCACTGTTAGTGGTTTCCTTGGAGAAATCAGCATATAAAATGCATGCACGAGCTTGCTCGGTGGCCTGGCTGACTGACGAAAGGCCAGCACTCACTAATTGACAACCATGTCCTGTTGCTCTTCGCAGGCACACGACGAAACAATTAATATTTACGGGCTCATGAAACCCACCCAGATCTCGTTTTTTTCTCAGGGGACTTTGCAGGGCGTTTTCAAATGCCTGTGAACAGCTTTGGGAATGCCGATGTTCGTGTACAGGACTTCGCCCCCGTTGCGACGTCCGATCGCGTAGGCACTAATGAGAGGTTACTGCGCGTACGTACGCATGCACGCGCATGCACTCGCGAAAAATGCTAGAAGCATTGATCAGTTTGAAAAATATTTTGAAAGCTCCCCCACTTGGCATTTGATGATCCCAACAGGGAACTGCTACTGCTGACAGATCACACGAGTCAACATTTCTGCAGTAATATATCACAGGTCCAGCTCCAGCTCCGGCAGCATGCACCATTAATTTACCCCGCCCGTACTGTTCTTTAATGTAATTACCGCAGTTTTGATTAATTGCCACCTATACCACTTACCATTTTTCTCACCTCTGCGAGAGCAGGTCGATATATAGAATCACAGTCACTGAGTCGAGAACTCTTTAATGCTATAAGGGTCATTTTATCCTTCAGATCTTTTTTCTTTTTATTATTCATTTCACTCCTGTAGCTATATATTTCAAGATTTGGACCTGATCTACCTCATCTTTTCTAAGCTGTCTTGAGAGAGAACTGATGACTGGAATCAAGAAAATGGACAGAAAAGTTCATTGTACATATACATATGGAAACTTTTTTTTCCCTTAAAACAAAAAAGATCATAATATACAAGATAGAAAGAAGAATATATGATCAGTTAGGTGTGCATGATAAGAGTAAATCTGGCGATGTGGCGACCTCAGCTACACATGCAGCAATTTGCCAAGTAGCCCCCTCCGGACAGGCCTTTGCTACAGCACATAGCGCAAAAGGCAGATTGTCGGCTAGACAGACCATCTAGGCAGAAAAGTTACTGCAGAAGATATATTATGAAGCTGAAAAAATTATAGTTATTTAACACAGGACACATATTATTAGAGTTCAAAAAATAGGTATACAGACAGCACATAATGTATATTATTTGAGTTACACGCAAACACCGATAGTTCTTATTTAGTAATTCTAGGTACAACAAATGGGCTTGACAAGCAGAGGAGGATTTCTTCAATGTTGTCTATATATTACTCTACTTTTCTCTCTTTTATTTCTTCCCTTCCCCATGGAATTGTTTGATTCAATTGAGCACATGAAAACAACAAGACTCTATTCATTCTCCTTACTCGGACCAAGAGAGAAGCACTCCTTGGACTAATCTCATAATATCGAATCACGAAGCAATGACCTTAAATAAAGGTGTCATATATATTCTAAGAAAATCATGAGTGTCAAAATTTAAAACGCATAATATTGAACGTTTACGTACGATAGAAAATTCATAATTGGATACCATCTTTTTCTCATGAACTTGTCTACTTGGTAGTGTGTACGCATATGATGGATGAGATAAATTCTGACACAACATTATCAAAGAAGGGACACCCAATTCAATAATTCAAATCAATTCCTCGTTTAAATACAAGGATGAAACACCACAATCACACTGAAAATTAGTTTAATTTTCTAACTATTAATGGAAAGTTCATAAAGAAATTCCAAATGTGCTGTCACCATGGTGCGTACATATCATTTATCATATTGAATATTTGATACTACTCCAAAATGGACTAAATTGAAACTACCAATTTGTGAAATTCCTACATTAAATAATGATACTCAGTTCATCATTCATTCCTAAATCTTTCTAGTTTTAAGTGAATAAGTTTGATTTATTGTAAGGCTTCAAAATTTTTAAAAAAAATGAGCTACAAATGAAATAAGCTCAGTAAGAAATTGAACCACTAAACAAAAAAAAAACAACTAAAACAATCACATCATTCAATTCCAAATTAAAACAACAGTACATCTTCGGTTTGCAAATCATATTTGCTATATGCACGCACATGCCGAGAAATAAACAAAGTTTTATCTTCTTAATTTTGTATAGCATGACCATCGTTGAAATTACTTGTTATCATGCATTACAAATCTTATCAGACTAAAATTAAGATCCCAAAACTAATTTTTTCCATCTAAGGTATGCCTTCGGACTTCCTAGCCATATAATTCATTATTAAGATTAATTCATTTTTTCGAATACAAAAGGAGGCAACCTAATACAAGAAGTTAGAAATAAAGTTACCTGAGAGAGTTGAACCCTTGAACTTTACACGAGGAATCAAAATCACAACCACTCAGATCATTCACGTCTTGCAAACATACAGTATTTTCGGTAAAGTAGGTGCAAACATAGAGTTTATTATTGTAGCAAAGAAAATCGCTAATAAGTACATGCACAACCAAGTCAATATGAATGTTAAAGCCAAAAGGAATAATTTTAACTAATTATTTAATATTATAAGTTAACAGGAAATATTAAAATTGTTCTTTAAAGAATTAATAACAGAAAATACATTAAAAATAAGGATAAATAACAGAATGATGACTAACAAGCATTGGATAAGACGAGATAAGATTAAGAATACTTTGTCCACCAAGATAAATGTGAGTATTCTTTAGATAAGACGAGATCAGATTAATACATGATTTTCTTAAGATAATAAATCAATTTTTTAAAATTCTAATAAACAAGATCATTCCCCAGGGATAAGAATATTTATCAACTCAAAATAAAATTAAATGCACTAAATTGTAATTTAATCACGTATTAACATGATAATGACTAATAGACCACAAAACCCACCCTAACATTCCACAATAGGATAATATTGGCTTGTATATGCAAGTTTGGACTAGTAGTAGAAAAAATCAATTCCACATAAAACATAGAATAAAAACCAGTCACTCATCAACAAAATAGTAACTAACTAAATAACACTTAAAATTTTTAAAAACACAAAAAAATATGCTAATGTCCTTATATAAGAAAATAAAATTGTTCAAGCAAACCAAGGGTTCATATATTTCCCTTGCAATAAAAATAACTCCACAAAAATTTATAAATATAAAAGCATAAAGGGATGTTAAGATAAACTAAAGATGAAGATCTAATTCTATGAATGAATAACACCTTAACATCAATCGACAAAGTGGTTCAAGAGCTCCATATAATCTTCAATTCTTCAACTTCACCCTAGTACACGACTTTTTTTTAAGCTTGTAGCATGGTAGACCTGACAGTGAACACGAATATTCGTAGCCTTGAAAGTTTATTTTAAGGCCTTGAAGAGATTGAGATAGATTTAAAGGTGATTTAATTGTGGGAAAAATCTTCTTATCTAGAAGTTCATAATTCCCCTCTGGATGAGGTGAAATAATCTCAAAACTCATCTAAATCAACTCACAATAAGTCTTATGTAACACTCATGGAATTTGGTAAAGTTTGTAGTCTTTTTATTGCTAAATTGTCACATCTATTTTCACTATATAAATAAACTGTCAAATAGGACACTACGCTACTAACATACTACTATAGTACCCCTAATTTAACGATTGAATATACAGAAATTATTTTATCATATACATTGTTCTCACTTATGAATTAATATCAGGACATAATTGATTAAACATTAATAGTTTAAATTGGGAAATGATTTATATAACATTAGATGTTGGACTTAATCCATTAAAATAGTAATGACAAGCATAAATATCACCTCATCACGTATGCTTAAGGCCAAGACATATTAATATTCTCCATCCCAACTTGGATTGGCAATCATAGATAGCATAAGAATAAAATAACACATACATACAAACTTTTAGGGTTTAATTTATTGTTACTTCATAAAATCAAATTGACACTAAGAAAGAGAGAGCGTCATCAAGAAGATCCCAAATTTTGACAACCTTTGATTATATTCTCTTGGCATAAGGAGAAAACATGGAAGGATGTGAGAAATCTCTCTCTCTCTCTCTCTCTCTCTCTCTCTCTCTCTCTCTCTCTCTCTCTCTCTCTCTCTCTCTCTCTCTCTCTCTCTCTCTCTCTCTCTCTCTCTCTCTATCTATCTATCTATATATAAATATATATATATATGTATGTATGTATGTATGTATGTATCCCCACCTACCTACCTACATCTAAGAAATTATTTAGTGCTATGCCTTTCCATGCTTACAATGTTATCAAGTAAATTTGGGCTATTGCATGGAGGTTATATATAATAGAATGTTGGAAAATAGTTATATCACTAATTATAATATCAAATATTAACAACTTTTCTATATTTGTAAGAATCAATGAAAAGGATACTTACAAGGCGCTTTGTTATTCTTCTTCATATGCTCATTATTATTAATTAATTTTGGTTGTCCATTTGTAATTATAATGATTCTTTTATTCATTACAAAAGTTTGTGCGTCATGTGTTAAATAAATTATGTATGTTTGTAATAACGTATAATGTGAATTATGTTGTATTATGCATTTGATTTATTATCTCATCTGCTACGCATGGCTAAGCTAAATAATTAAGTTTATTGAGTGTATATTAACTTGTAGAGAGGCATGATTTTAATACTTTTAGTGTGCAAATGCTTTCTTGCATGTCTTAATATTTATCCATTGCACAAAAATATAAATCGAAACTTCAAATATGTTAAAATTGATTGTTTCATAACAAAGATAAGCTCAATGCTGAACTCGATGAGATCTCGAATTCATCTCGTTGTTTATATACTTTTTGTAACTATTAGATCACTTAGAACCAATAGGAGGAATGCGATATGACATAAATTATATGACTATTAATTCAATTTTGAAAGCAGAACTCGATTTGTAAAATTATCAATGCAAGAATGTAAAAAAAGGATAAGAGTGCAAACACAATAGGCAAGAATTGTTTATGAGATTTGTTCAACTTCTTAACTAGCATTTCCGTTTCAACTTGTAGACCTCGAGATCGTCAAAGTTTCGCTATCAACCCTTTCTTTGAATTCGAAAGAAGACAATCAGTACACCAAACATATCATGTTCTTTGTTCAAGGTAAGATGACAATCTCTCCTCAAGATCTCATCCAATAAGAAATACAGCACTTTTTTGTATCAAATCTCTCTTTTACAGTTATTACTCATGAGCACAAGAGAAAAGAGAAGATCTAAAAGTTTTAGCACAAGAAATTTCAAAATCAATATAGTTGTTATTTCCATTAGTCTATCAAACTTGTCCTACGGGACACCCCCGACTAGTCAAACTTCTTTAATCGATCCAACTAAACTGTCAAAGAAATATGACGGTTGACGCTTCAAGTGCACTCTTCAACTAGTGCTTGCACTACAACTCTAACGCTCTCTCCTCTTCCTTCATCTGGTTGAACTTTTTTTCGATTGATGCATGAACGTCACACTGACTATTTGGTTGGTCGAATGTCCCTTTTTGTTGTTCAAACCAAGGTTGTCAGGATCGCTTGCAGGATCGTAAGATCCTACGATCCAATAATGGGCAAGCGATCTTGATCTCTGTTCGGGGATCGAAAATGTAAGATCGTATAAGGATCGATCGCTAGATCGTAAGATCCTACTTTTCTTGTGATTTTATTTTTTTCTATTTTTAATTATTTTTTCATTGAGAAAAACTAAAAAATAGAAGATTAAAAGTTAAAAATTGGTAACAAAGGAGGTAACTTTCTCTGACTATCATATTATAATTTTATTTATTTAAATTTATTTTTTAAAAATAAAATAGAATATTAAGAATAAAAATTAGCAAGGCATTAGGTTAAATTCCTCTTCATTCTCTCCCTTTCATTTCTCCATTCATTTTTTATGAGTGATCTATTATAATTAATAAACTTATGTAAAAAATGATATTTAGAAAACAAAAAATTATTTATTTATTTATTTATATTCAAATGAGAAATTTACCATTGTTAATTATCATAATTAGTTTATCTTAATTTCTAACTTTCTATATTGTTATGTAGCCCATGAAAGTTACAAATTAAGCATAATGTAGATATTGAGAGTAAAATATTAAATAATGATTATTATTGCTACTATTATTATATTTTTTAAAAATATTTTTTATTCAGAAGGTAGAATTTTATGATCCTATGTAGGATCTTACGATTCTCGATCCTCCGGACCTCTCTCGATCTTACCTTGAAAAGCGATCTCGACAACCTTGGTTCAAACGATCCTTGCACCCTTTTTATGTTATACAATCCTTGCCCAGTCGACAAGTCTCATCCAATTGGATTCATCATGTTGCATAACTTTGACCACCAAAGTGATCGACTAACTTCGATCAATTGATCGACCAACTTTGACCACCATGCACTTTTTCAATCGCATCTTTGTGCATGATTCATGATTTTTATTTTATGAAAAATTAATAAAATTATTTATAAGTTTTACATAACTCAATCCCAAAATATAAAGTAAATAGCCAAATGTTAATAACACATTTTCAAATTATCTTTTTTTTTCAATTTGATATTTCTGTCACTTCAAATATGTAAGCTTAACAACTCAAATTTTGAAGATTATATTCCAGTAATAATATGATTTAATTATTTTACAGTATATTACTTGTCTAAAGTTTGATTTGGTCTAGCTTTTATACATACTGACACAATTGGAAACTTACTACGGGCTGTGAAGTATCGTAATGGTTTCGAATGCTCGAGCTCTTTCGCACATCATCAAAATTTACCACCCTAACAAACCCTTCAAAACAAAAAGAATTCTTGGTATATTAACCGATAAGTTTTAATTGAACCATAAATAGAAATATCTAACTAAATTCAATTATGGCATAAATTAACATGTATGATAATATGATCTCTCTCTACGTATAATCATGTGAATTTTATGTTATCAGTGGGGGAAGCTACAAATATTCTTGGTTACAATATTATCATGTAAATATTCAGATTTATATATTTAAATGATTTCACTTAACTAATATACAGTGTTTAAATGGGAGAAAAAAGAAGTAAATTTTCATCAAATGACTCCAAATTACAGTCAAAGTCCATTAATTCTACTCCACCACAATTAGATTATTATAGTTTGCCAATCTACTGCTGTCTCTTTCTTACTTGTGATCTATCTCCACTTCTTTTTGCTGTTGGCAGCATAAAAGCAAACATCTGCCAGACTCCCACCCAGGTAATGTCGTATCGATTGGACGCTTTGGCCTTGTTTGAGAAAAGTCCCAGTCCAAGCCTTTATTAAACAAATGCTTGGATTATAATTAATGCTACTTGCAGAAAACATTTATTTTATTGACAAACCCTCTCGAATTTATTTATAGCTTAGGTTGAACAATACACTAGTTATATACTGTTTGGAGGGGCCATGAAGAAATTAATTACTAATTCAACCGTATACCGTAATCAACGGTAGTTTGGCACTCGATGCCTATTGCGCTGTCTCACTTTGTAGCCTTTTTTCCCGGTTGACACTGTTTCACTTTGTAGTTTTTTTTTTTTCGATTGTCACCTCAATGTTCGAAAGCGACGTCAATCATCCAATTCAATTAGCGTTAAAGTTGTACGCACTTATCATGAATTGAAGTCTCAACTCATAATCCGAATAATATAAAGAATTATATATATAATTAAGGGGTTATGGGCCCATGGAGCGTGACACTTCACAGGCAACACATTGGCATAGAAGAAAAGTTCCCAGATACCGAATAGGAGCCAACCAGAACATTAATTAATTGATTTAACACCACATCCACCCTAGTTAGCATAATTAGAACTCTTTTTATATAATCCTATTAGCTCCCAAAACTTCGCAAGCCTGAAAACGATAGCTCGATCATGTATGCGTTTATATATATGATATTTTTTTCTTAATTAATAAGCTTACATTTCTTTGAAAGGAAAATGAATTGACAGCAACAAATAAGCTTACAATTCATTTTCCTTTCAAAGAAATGGGGAAGCTTATTAAGAAAAAAATATTATATATATTATACATATATAAATAAAGTCATCAATATAAAGTCATTTGGCCAGAAATGAAGTACACATTAATGAAAATTTTGCATCCAACTACCTATCTGTCCTGTAGATTTTGTGTTTTTAAAGGGGATGTAAGCGAATAGCATCCTGGTACACCGGAGGGGGCTTCATCTCCAAAAAAAAAAGAAAAAAAAAAAGCAGTCCGTTTGTGTGCGAATAAGAAAAGCCAAGAAATTTAAATTTGCTGCTTGATTTACATTCCTATAACAGTATTGTAACGTCTAAGTCGAAATTCCGCTAAGTTCGTAATGGATGTCAGAGATAAGACCGTAATGATCCAAGGACATCCAACAGCGTGACAGAGTAGATTAAATCATCTCAAATGTGCTTCTCTGTGAGGCATTCTCGCAAGGAAGATAACAGTGCATCTTAGATTTGACGTTACACTGCTTCGACTATATATAAGCACATCCAACATAATTTATTCGAGTAAAAGTGATTTGTCACGTAAGACGGATTTCCACGTATGTAACTTAATTACATCTTATTCACGGCAAATATTGAATTGTGTGCACAAGTTACTTAATGCATAATAAGTAGACCACGAAAGGGTAAGAATGAGTGGGCACATTTTACAGATATTGCACGAGTTTTCACTGCATGTCACTATGGAAGAACAAGGCATCCTGCCGTACCAACTCAAAACCTCTTTAGCTCTGCACGTGGGTTCTTGGTATTATATCAGCGACATTTCTGCACCCCATGCATGAGGATCTCTCTTCATAGCTATCTTTTTATATGTGCTGTTTGATTGATCGAAACTATATATCCAATCAACAGCATCACCATACAAGGGCTACAAACCTCATAGGCCATCAATCTCCAATCTCCATAAACTATACATATATACGAGATGAACATGCTGCTGAACCAAATGAATGGACGAGTGATGATATTGCCCATCATTAGAAACACATGATTTAAGTGGTCCAGCTGCAACATCTGTTGCCTATGTCGAATCCAGGACACAGAGAGGGGTAAAAAATTGCTGTTTGTCGTGGCATTTGGCGTCCTTTGGCTGCGTGCACTGAAGAAGATAATTGGTGTGCATTTGGACATATACATATATATATATATATACAAACATACATATATGTATACGCTGCCTCCCTTTATTATTTATTTTCAGAAGAAATAAAAGGCGTCACTGGGATCGATATATTTATAGATATATATAAGAAGACAATGGAGATTAGGAACAAAGGCACGTCCCTTTCCGTGGGATAAGGTCAATTTGGTTTCTAGCGTTGAACAGACAGTTGGGCGGGTGCGTGGTGTGTGTTCATGACTTCCATGTATCTTCTTTCCTTACACAATGTTTTCTTAGATTCATATGGTCCTCAGTTTGGCACTCGATCCTCGTTGCTGTCAAAACAATTCCTCTTTTAAGAGTCAAGATCAGGGTGGTTTTTTCCCCTCCCTTTTTCAGCCGTAAAGTGAGTTCAAAGTTCAGAAAGCATCATTTATATATCCATTGGGATTGCGTAAACAAACTGCACTAACTTTTCTTCAACCCAATGGAACTGAAAAGATAACTGTGGAGTATTTCGTGTTTATCGGACAAAAGGGAAAGCAATTGAAACTTTGCAGCCTAAGGTCGAGGGTTCACACTTTTTGGGACTAAGTACCATCAAGCAAGCACTGCAGGCATACCATGCATTTCACCAACACATACGAAGAGTAGTCCTCAATGCCAGTTGCAAGTCTGCCATCAGCCATGACTTTTTCTTGCCTAAAAGTGTCACGTTGTTCTGGTACTAATTAAGTAGACAGATTGGAGTGAACTGGCTAAATAACCCTTACTGTAGAAAACTCATATGAAGCGCGATACTTTCTTAAAGCTACCAGTCAAGACTACGTTTAATATACTGTTCTGATTAGCTTTGCCTGTATGTTAAACAATCACTTAATTCAGTCAGAAGTTGACAAATCGTTGCCCACCTCACGAGCTACCTGATTGAATTCCTTAATGACCTTTTAACTACACTGGCAGAAATTATTACAATGATAAATGCTGGACTCTTGATCAGATATATATAGGGGGTGTTTCTGAACTGGATTTTGCTGCATCCTGCACTATATTACAGCTAAAGTTCTTTCTATCTGTGCAAACCCAGAGGATCAAACGCGCGCGCGTACTATTTCTTGGGATTTTAACTTGTAGTCTTGTACCTTGTATGAGTTCAAACCGATTCTCCTGTGTTTTTTTTTCCCAAAATCATTAAACTTTGAAACTTCTTTCTCGACGCCTTCTGGCCGCTTGTTTTACGGACACGATCGACGTGACAGCTAGCGATTGAGCCATGTGCCCTGGCAAGAGAATCGAAAGACACGATATGAAATTTAATGGTCACGGTACCTAAAGCACCTGATATGCTTGAAATTTGATATCTTGCCGAGAGAGAGAGATGCATGGAGAGATAAATGCTGGTCGCAGCAAAAGCCTAACTTTTACCAAGAGATGGATAGAGGAGCATGCATGCATGCGTATTATTGATGCACATGGCGTTGGGAGGTTGAATGGAGAATTGGTTGGTACAGATGATCGATCGAGCTGTGAGGGGATTATGTACGAGTTGGGAAAGTTGATCCACATGTGTGGGGGCAGCTCGATCGAGTCAAAAAATCAAACTCGAATGCAGGCTTTTAAAGGTGCGCCAGGACCAGAATCCAGAACTTGTGGATGGCATTGGCAATAGCATTACTTGCATGTACAAGGACTACAAGCTCAGATATCTTAACCGCCAGCTTTCATTAGTAGAGTAAAGCGTCTCATCTCAAACTTCCTGGCATCAAAGCAGCACACGCTCATCAATGGGTTGTAATGGAGTTGCGCCTCATCTCATCGCCACTTGAGCAAGTTTCGAAGTGAACACTTAATTAATCGGATTGAATGTTGAATAAATATTTTAATCCGTAGTTAGTGCGCATAGCTATTAGGATCCTAAGAGTTCTAGGATACTGAGGTGAGAAAAAAGAAGAGGAAAAAGAAACACACCTGTGAGCTGAATGCAAATTTCGATGCTCGAACTTTGTAGTTAGATTAGTATCCGTTCATGCATGTAACCAAGTTTATTTTGCTGTATCAGATAGTTTCATGTTTATTTATGTCGGAAATTTCCATGTCGCTTTCAGTGTATGGAAAAGTTGCGTCGTCTGAAACTGCAATTCTTGATGATTAATTCAACGTGTAAGAAGCACATCAGATCATTTAGGACTGTCATTCTCCTAATTTAAATATCTATGCATTCAGGAGAACGAATTGCATAGATACCTAAATTAGGCTTAAGTTCATCCGTGATGTATCTCCACGGGACTTCTACTATGCTTGCAGGAGAGAGGTCTTCAAAACTTGAGCCAGACTTGCTCGGGGACCTTTGTCTGGAGGCAAACTAGCTGTTCGATCTGGAACCAAACTCGGGGCAAAATCAATTGAATGAGATTTCACTGTCATGTCAGATTCTGCGTCGTCTTTCTAATAAATTGGCTCTCTGTGTGCACACTGACACTGCTACGGTGCTGCTGCCGTTGCCAAGTTACAACTTGTGTAAGATTGTGGCGAATCATTTTGCTAAATTGAACGTCAACTAGGGAGACCCGGAAATAACGCAAGAGGGAGAACGCGGGGCACCACCAAATTGGATTCAACTAAAAGGAGGCGATGCTCTGCCATCAGTTGATGTATCTTCTGCGTATATCAGAAGAAATCGAAGTGTCCGTAATTTCTTTCTGTCGAATTACAATTATATGTAATACGTGGTCTTAATTGAGGTTTGGGTGGAACGAGGGGACCAATCGAAGTGCACCCCTTTCGTTGAGTGGCCAATACGTAATACAGAGGTGGAGGTGGTGGTGGTGATCGTCGTCGCTTGTATGTGCATGTGGACTCATTTGGACGGAGAGGAACTGCGGACAAAAATGCTCCTGCCAAGATGTCCGACCTGCTTGAACTGAAATGACCAAGAAATCGCCAAAGAAAAAAAAATTTTGGACTCGTATGCAAATTTAAATATCTCTGAGAAGTAAACGCACAGATTGTTTTCTTCGCAATAAACAAATGCTCTTGAAGGTTTCAAACAAAAAAAAAGACATAATATATATATATATATATATATATATATATATATATATATATATATATATATATATATATATATATATATATATACATACATACACATTAGAGAATGTGGATAGAAACCAGTTACGTGTTTATTCCTAGTCCTGCTAAAGAACATACAATATATTCTGATATTTTAGTTAACACAGATTAAAAAACTATTAAGGTAAAAAGTATAGCAACTTAATTGTGCAACATTTGTGAATATCGCAGGCAACTATGCGTTGCACACGTGCGACTATTTTTATTAGCAACTCAAAAGTCCTCGAATTATTGTTTTGAGGCATTGTAATTTTTTTCATCAGACGACATTACAGAACTAGTTGAAATGACAGTGACAGGACGTTATTCCAAATTCAAGTATGCTGTGGTTATGAACAGACTCTGATAGACTAAATAATCAACCGGAACAATGTATTGCAGTGGCAACCATTCTTGCGTGCCAAACAGTTGCCAAACGAGGTAACGAAAACCCTCAGAAAATAATATGTTCTCGAGAATATACCCTCGTTGAGGGAATGAGCATGCTGCTCACTTTAGTGATGTGCACTTGGTACACATTTCAATATATATAATATTCATCATGTGGTTTATTCCTTTAAATTGCAGTGCACTTTTTAGGCAGCACACACACTTAATTTATTTATTTTCAGTAGTACTAATAAATCATAATTTATTACCAAAAACATAAACATTATTAATCAGAATAAAGCTCAAATACCACGAGTCATATGAATTCAGAAAAGAGATACTAAAAGCAATATAAATCGACTAACTGATAGGATCACCCCAAAAAAGTACATCGATTAATAAATATGCATCTCCCCCTCATTGAATAAAAAAAATTGGGTGAGAAAGAATAAGAATCTTAGCAGTCGTCCTATACAACATCAGAGGTGAAGATAACAATGGTTCCAGAAAAATATACCTATGTCACTTCGACTTTGGAGGGTGCAGTTTCCTAGTCAGTCGTCCACTTTGTATGGAACATCTTAGGAACTGCTGCTAGTGAAAAATGCATTATATCTCCAAGAATGGCAAAAGAAAAGAAACTACTGTCGGCGGTGATCTCTTTTTTTTTTAGAAGAGTCGGTGGTGATCTCTGATGGTTTTGGCCACGGTAGGAACTGCCTCATTTCAAATTCTCCTATAGAACAACACATAAGCAGCTGGTGTCTTTATGCTCTCCTCATAAATAACTGTGACACTCCGGTCATCAAAGTCGTACCAACGATTCTCCCCTTCATGCTACAAAGATTAAAGACAACAAAAATGTCGAGATAAGCACATAGCGCAATACAATTCACTGACGCATACGACCCAGATAGATTACAAACTTCATGCATAATGGATTATGTAACGTTAACTTTTCATTAGACAGCTTCAAAGTTCAAGGTGTGTTATTCTCATATCCAGTGCCCATATAACATGTATCAGAGGCTTCTTATACATTGGAAAAAACAAGTGCTTATATAACCAAGGAATGTTTAAACCTTCCACTCCCTTCTGAAATATATTTTGCATCCAAAACAGGAAGTTTAACAGGAAGAAAAATCATAAAACCTTAAATATGTGCAGAGAAAATGGCAAACTAAATAATAGATGGAAAAGGAAACCAAACAACAAGCAAGAGCAAAAAAGCAACTTACATAGACATATGCCGTGTAATGACCACCTCCCATGTTCCCATAGTGATTGCTAATAGCATACAACCGGTAGTGATGAGATGCTCCTCTGGAGTTCCCAACAATATAAGTTGAAAGATCCAAATCATGAATAGGGAAGTCTACAAGGGTCTCTAGCTTGTTCTTCATGTACCGGCTATATGAAAATCTTTTCAGATGGATGACAAGTACTTCAGGTAACCTCCACAAATCCAGCTTCTTACTAGCTTGCTGATGCTTCTTGCAACGTGGGCAATACCTGCATTGGTAATCATCACATATATCTTTCAGTGTTCAAAACGTTACAAGTCAGGAGATGAGAAAATAAATTAAACCTAAATAGCAAAGTTGATCCACAGGGCCAAGATATATGCATTTGAGTAATTTGGTTTATCTAAAGTTATGCAATTTAACTGAAAATGATGAAAATAGGATTAGTAATTTGTAGAAAGGAAAAAAAAAACAAAAAACAAGAAATTGAAGGACTACACCAACTCACCAAACTAAGCAATTATAGAACTGGCTTTAGGTGTTTTTTTTTTATGAGAAGATTGGTTTTAACTGTTACAAAATGGGGAAAACTGAACATGAAAAAAGAACCAAATTGGATAATATTCTGTCTGTTGTGGCTCCATTTGCAACCTTGAACTGATCCATTGGGGTTAGGGGAACCCAAAACATGGTTTCAAGTTGACAACATTCTAAACCCAAACCGAAAAAATCATGTCAACCACTAATTAAAAGTAAAGCATTTTCAGAACTACAGCAACATGAGAGCATAACGCGTACAAAATGTGAAAAAGATCAAGCAAATCAAAAAAGGAACGAAAAATATTGAAATTAACTAATATTTTTTTTAGAAAAGAAAGGATGATCACCAGTTAGGTGTCATCCGTGTATATATATCACCAAAAAGAAACATCATATACAAGTGAAAAAATATGCTAACCAAAACTCCACTCCTGTAGAAGGTGACGCATGTGATGTACAATATTGTCCGCCTGACATCTCTCCCCACAAAAAATGACACGGTTGCGCTGGAGCCAGATGGCCCAGGCACCGACCAGAAAAGTCGCCAGTAAAGTCTCGCAGGACATGCCCTGCCAAGCCTCCACATGCCCTGCCAAAAGTCTGCCGCCACTGGGGGAATGCCACCCGTAATGCTCGTCCAAGACCATATCTCGCAGGACACCCGACAGCTGAAGAAAAGATGCGTGAGATCCTCCTCTACCTCCCCACACATAACACAGGAGGTATCCGCATGCGGCGCCCACCGCGCCCTATAAACTCTAGAAAGAATCCGCTCACGCCGCAGAAGCCAAGCAAAGATCTTGACTTTCAGCGGCAAACGAGAGCGCCAAATGAGTCTACAGTCCGCTCTGAAATTTGCTGAGTCCGTGGTGGCCAGAAGAAAGCGAAGATAGAGACTACACGCCGAGAAAGAATCCGATACCCATACCCAGCCATCCATCTGGGACGGGTGTGGAAGGAAGGGGGCGATCCTCTGGTGGAGTGCCAGTAAGTCGGAATACCGTTGATCGGAGAGAGGAGACCTGAAAAGGGGAGTCCAGGAGCTGCTCCTCGGGCCGCCCAAGACGCATCCGGATGTGCCGCTAGAGCCAATAATCGAGGGAAGGAGTCAGCATGTGGACCCCCAGGAGCCAGTCATGCCGTCAAAATGAGAAAGCCTCCCCGGAGCCAAGTGATGGGATCATGAAAGGCCGCACACGCGGGAAAAGGGCCGTCACACCCCTCCAGAATGATGAAGCACCACGGGGTAAGATGGGCCTAGAGTCCCATGAAAGGGTCACGGCCATAGCATGTGAATAACACCTCAGATTGGGAGTGATGAGAGTACTGAGTGGAGCAAAACAAGGCGACCACCGCTAGATAAGAGCCAAGAGCTCCAGCCCTGGAGACGGCGCTCCAACCGCTCAATGACTGGGATCCACCTCCGAGAGCAAATATGACGATCCAATAGCGGGAGCCCCAGGTAGGTGATAGGTAGGGCCCCAACAGGAGTGCGCAACTCTGCCGCGCAACGCGAAGCCTCCTCCGTCACCATGCCAAAAGGAATGAAAGATGATTTGGCATGGTTGATCTAAGTTTGAAGTGATGCCAAAAAGCTCCACCAAAATAGCCACCCGTCTGGCTTCATCCTCTGATCCCTCGACGAAGAAGACAGTGTCGTCCGCATACTGAAGTAGAGGCACCAGCCCGCCGGCAAAGCCTCTGAAGAGATCGGCCTCCTGAGTGCATCTGGCGAGGCCGTCAACCGCCAGTGTGAAAAGCGTAGGTGCGAGAGGACACTCCTGTCGGATGCCTCGCTGTGGCTACACCAAACCCCCGGTCATCGACCCATTGCCTAGGACCGAGAACGAAGCAATAGTGATACATCGCTTCATCCAAGCAATCCAGGTCGCAAGGAAATCTATCACTTGTAAGGAATACCAAAGAAAAGACCATGAAAGAGAATCGTAAGCTTTTGAGAAATCGACCTTCCAAAGAGAAAGGCCCGATGGTACGTCTCCACTGCGCTAAAATTTCCAAGGCCACAGAGTAGCTGTCTGCCATGTATGAAGGCCGACTACGTAGGATAGATGAGGTCGGGGAGCACCTCCCGGAGCCGATTAGCCAGTACCCGAGCCACTAGGAGATAGATGGCGTTGAATAAGGCAATCGGCCAAAAATCCTCCACTCTGTCCGCCGGCGTACGCTTGGGGAGCATGAAGAGTAGGAACCGATTCAAGCGCTCGAAGCCCCGATTCCCACTGGAGAACTCCTGGATCACCGCCATGACGTCTTCCCTTACCACAGGCCAGAACTCTCTGTAGAAAAAAACCGGGAAGCCGTCGGGGCCAAGGGACCCCTCGCCATTGAGGTCGTGGAGCGCGTCAGTGACCTCCCCTTCAGTGATGGTCTGCACTAGCATGGAAGACTAGGTAATACTCCTAGGAGACATCTCCACACCGTCGGGGGACGCCGTCTGGAGAAGTCTCGGTGGAAGGAGGCGATGGCGGTCCCGATGCGATGTTGGCCAGAGATCCTCTGGCCCATCACCTCCAGCTGGTCGATCCGATTTGCTCGTCGCCGCGAGCTCGCGTATAGGTGGAAGAAACGAGTGTTGGCATTCCCCTCCTGAAGCCAAGTCTGCCGGGAGCGCTGCCTCCACTGGATCTCCACCAACCTGTCCTCCAACTGAATGGTCGACTGAGCCCGCCTACGCTGAGTCCTCTCGATCAAGCTGTGCAATCGTCTCCAGTGCCTCAATCCTCCGCGCCTCCCGGACCGCCCGGATTTGTCTCCGGCGGTCCTGAAGAAAATGCATGAGGCTGTGGAGCCTGTCGGCAAGAGTCCGTGCAGCATAGTCCGAAGCCGCTACGCTGTGCCAATGCTCGGCCGCCGCCTATCTGAACCCTTCCTCCGAGAGCCAGGAGCGCTCAAAGCGAAAAAGGGACCGTAGTGGCTGACCGTCTCCGGACCTCCATAGAAGGGGTGTGTGATCGGAGAATGGTCGGTCCATGGCTTGCTCGTCAGAAAGCTGATGAGCCTCCACCAGCTCCAACGAGCCGAGGAATCTATCGAGTCGAGATCTGGAAGAGGGTGACGTCGTGCTCCGCCACGTGAATCTGCAGTTCGTTGCCGAGAGGTCAAACAACGACTGAGAGTCGATGAAATCTCTTAACTCCACGGCCCCAAGGTCTCTCCCATGTCGTTTGGTGGGGCGATCATCCATGTCAAGTGTGACATTGAAGTCGCCCCCAATTAGCCATCGCCCGTCCGGAAGGTGGAGGCAGGCCGCCGATAGCTCCTCCCATAGAGTCACCCGAAGGGATCCCGAACAAGGGCCATATACACAGGAGAGGAGGTAGGAGGAACCGTCAGTACTGCGTCTGAAATGAGTTGTCATCGAGAATCGGGCCGTCCAAGAGTCTACCAAAGAGAACAAGTCGTCACGCCACCCAATGATACAACCGCCAGAGTGCCCCACTGCCGGAAGAAAGAGGTGCTCAGACATGCGTGTGCCCCCAATCTGGGCCCACGTCACCGCGTTGCACTCCGAGAGCTTAGTCTCCTGGAGGAGAACATCCGCTTCCCACTACCTAAGGTAGCGGCCCAGAGTCATGCGCCTCTCCGGGTCCCCGAGACCCCATACGTTCCATGTCAGCACCTTCATAAGGAAAGTAACACCCCCTGGAAGCTGGGTCACAACCCGGGGCCGTTCTCCTCCTGAGACCGGTGCGGGTTTGTGCCAGCAGCCGATGAACATCCTTGCCATCTCTGATCGGTGACGAGGTCGCCGGTGAAGTTTCGTGAATCCAGCTGCCCCCGCCACCCATGCGGACCTCATCCTCCTCTCTATCCCCAAGGGGGCATTCACCCTGGGCCGCGTGCACCTCCTCAAGTGGAGCTGCCGGAGACGAGGTCTGAGTGCTGCTGGTTGCCAACGGCTGAGCTCCGGCCGATGGATGAGGCGCTGGCGGCTGCTCAATACCAAAGCTGGGGCGGCGGCGGCGGTAACAGCGGGGCGGCCTCACCGCATCGGTGCTCAGGGGGCCAGCTTCGTCGGTCTCTGGGCGCTGTGAGACTACCGTGGCGCTGACGTGACTGGATGTCGCCGCTTGACAGGCGGTCCGGCTGTTCTTGGTCGGTGGCTGGAGGGACGATGGTTGGCTGGGGAGGATTAGTGGTGTCTGAGATGGATTCAGGGTGGGTAGGAGGGGTAGTGATGGAGAGGGATGTGATGTTGTCCGGCACAGGAGCGTTGGCGGTCTGTCGGAGCAGGGGATGGCGGAGGTCAGGTCGGTGCTGGGGGGGTGAGACGGCCCAGAGGTGTGCCTGGTTGCGTCCTGGTCTGCAGCGGGGGTTCAGATTGGGCTCGGGTTAGATGCAGGTGGGGCTGGTGCAGGTGGGGCTGATGAGAGGGGGAAATGTGGTTAGGTTCGGGTCCATGGAGTTTGTCGTCATGTGGGTTGGGTTGCGCCAGGCTGGAACCAGAGGCGGGTTGATTTTGAAACACTGTACGAGTGGTAGGGGTACGGCCGTAACGCACCGCTCTGGCGCCCCGCGACCGGCCAGGCTGGCGACTCTGCACGCCTCCTGCTGCTGACGATCGCGGCGACAGCGGCGCTTGGCCGGCGGCGACCTCCACCCATGACGTAGAGCCCCCTGAACAATGCAGCCTGAGGCCATAGCTCACGTTTCCAGCACACAAAGTGACCGACGCAGGGACGCAGTGCAGGTCTGGACGCAGCTCGACGACGGTTGAGATGTCCGGCGACCCCAACGCAGGGAGGGAGAGAGAGAGGGTGTTCCCGAAATGGCTCGCCACTGCCACAACCACCTCCGGCCGGAGCAGGTGGAATGGCAACCCCCGGATGTCGATGGAGCGTCGCCTCGCCGGTGTTGCCGCAGCAGCACCATCCGTCTCCTTCCAGACGCCATTGGATGTGGGAGTCCAGGGAGATGGTCGTGGGGGTCGTCAATAGAGCATCACGCTGTCTAGCTGAGCCCGGGATGAGCAGCCAGGAATCGCGGGAGGCCTCGCTCAAATGGAAAGGCGGGGACGCTCCCAATCCAGCGATGATCGCCGTGCGGAGGGCGGTCGAGGTCGGTGGGTGACTGCTGGTGTCACCGACGAGACATTGACGGAGAAACTCGATGCCCTGTCGAATCTCTGATGACCAAGGGGTGGCGATGGGGGGAGACGCCGTCTTCTCTATCACCAGTTCGTTGCACACAGGCACAGTCATAGGGCGAGTTCGGAAACCTGCTGGACATTCCACCTTCCGATGGCCCTCCCCCCTGCAGCGAAGACAACGAACAGGAGCGGAGCAGTCACGGGCGAAATGGCCGTCTCTCAGGCACCTGTAGCAGCGAGACTGGATTCGGCGGTGTTGTTGAGGTGTCGAGTTGGACGCTGGTTGGAAGAAAGTCGGCCATCCGTCCCCCAGCTGCTGGACTCTGCGGCGCATGGTCTCCCGGGGCTGGGGTAGAAGGTGGCACCTCCGGCAGGGGCTGCCGGAGACGAAGGGTGGCGCCACCAGTAGGGGTTACCGGAGACGTGGGGAAGGGCTCGGGCTCGGATTACCGGAGATGTGGATTCTGTCTTGTTTTCAGAATGTAGATATTGTAACAACTGACAATCAATACGATGCTCTATTGTGTTCATCATAACTAATATTGACAGCTCTACAGAGTCCATGGTTATCATTCGTTTTCAATTGCTGCTAACTTGTAATAAAAGAACTCATTAGCAACAAATTAAATTTGCCCAAGTTATTTAATTTAAAATAAAACAAACTATCCTCAACACACTTGAGCCCTTCTTTGTTAACCATGAGATTAATTGGTCCTTTAGAATAGATTTATTACGGGCATCAAAAGACAAGGACAGTAAAATGTCTCATTAAAATGTAAAGTTCAAGTATAATACTGGGGTAATGCACTGATTAAATTTATATGGTTTTAATTCAATATATAACACAAAAGAATGTATTCAGAAACTTGAAAGCCCAAAGAAAAATCACAATAGATAATAAATATCATGAGATGGCATACTAACCACATATCTTCAGGGCCCAGTGGTTCTTCCTTTATAAAAGCTTCAAGGCATGAATATAAGCTAGACGTCTCTTGAGATTTTCGCAAGAAGGGACGAAACTTGTGTACCTCGGTTAAGGTGTTCAAAAGAGATGAGTCATACTCTTCTAGTGTTCCTTTCTGCCAGCGGACAACTATGTACAAATGCTTTTGTGATGGAGAGATCGAAACCCTATCATTCATTTCTATTTTGCATTGAACAACTTGGCACTTTTCATCAGTTAAATGGAAATGCAGTTGATCATCATGGTCTGTGTCCTCCTCCATAAGTTCAGCCACATCTCCAGAGCCAGAAAAGGAAGAACTTTCTTCCATCTCAGTGGCAAGCATAGAACTGCTAGTGTCTTTGTTTTCATTATGATCTAAGATGTCATCTTTAATTCTTTGATGTGGTTCCAGAAGTTTCAAGAATTGATTCTTGATAAAAGATCCATCAACAACATCCGGTAAAGATGCCAAAAGTGGAACACCAAATGATTTCCAACTAGAAGTCCTTCCGCCGAGCAGATAAGACCTGATAATGAGAACTAAATGAGAAAAGTTTAATAGGAACCAAGAAAGTGGGAATGAAAACATTATCCTATTTATACCCACAAGAAAGAAAGGTAGAAATGTCCATTTTTCTCCAAAAGAGAAAGGCCTGAAACAAGTAAAAATATCAGCTACACGAATCAAGTTATTCCTCCTTTCTACCAGACCAGGCATATTGTGTTTATCAATATACAACCACCTCAGAAAAGGCAGGCACGCACACCGCCTTTTATACTTCTTATACTGTTATCCTTTTATACTTTATATTCATTTTTCCTTTATATCTTGGCTACATACAGTCTTTTCTCAGCCAAGGGATAATGAAAAATATAAAAGCTTGTTGCTGAAAATCTTCCAGAGAAGCATATGCTGATGGGTGAGAAACCTCATTGGTAATACTTGGATTCATAGTAAGCAAAGGAGAATATTTTGTACACATAAGCATCAAGATCACTATAGCTTAGATACTTTAACAAAGACAATCACCAAGCTTTCTCAAGAAAACAGAGATTAAGTAAACAGAACTTTTAGGGATTGCATAAGCTTACTCTTCCATGCGCTGGTGCACAAATACAACAAGTGGGCCTTTCTGCATATCTTTGGTTAATCGGTATGCTGCCAAGCGGTCCTCATCTCTAATCAAAGATATGGAATCTGATGGTTCTTCCAAAAACCGGATAATGCGATTAGCATAAACCTGTAGAGACCCAACTCTCATGTTCACTAGAAATAATCATAAAGAAGAAAAAAAGTACAAGAAGGTTAGCTTCAAGGTGATAGGACCAACACAATTGTTTGTAAATACCTCAGCAATTAATAGATCTTCTTCATCTCCCAAGGAACAAGCAATCCTTAGACCTTGAATAAGGTCCTTCAATTTTCCAGCCTTTGGCACATTGATAATATGCTCTGATGGTTTTGCACCACCACAAGTGCTAAAGACAGTTATTGTCATTGTCCTCATCATCGTTGATGGCAGAGGCAGAGACAAATACATGAATGGATCAAACGTAATTGACACTTTGTTGCATACAGGACAAACTAATTTTGATCTATACTGACCCTGCAATTTATCCCAACCAATTGACACATAAGGATCCACAGTTCGTAACATAGTTCTTTTATATCCAAAGCAAATATCATAAATAAACTTACGCCAAACTAAATTAACGATCTCTAGAAACAGGAAATAAAAAATGCATACTACATAATACTGAAAAGAATGCATACCACACCTACACATAAACAAACTAATAGCATTTTTTTACATGTATTAAACTAGCAATAAACAAAGTTGAAACAAGATATATTGACCTAATGAGATGGAAAGCCAATAAAGTAGTTCCAAATCCATATATCATGTCTTCCCACTTGTAATATGAAATAGAACAGCCAAGCGCAAAGGGCAAATGAAGCAACATATAGTCAAACTACCAAACTCACTTGACAGATATCAACTATCACGGAGTTATTCCGAGCCAAATGATATCCCCAGTATTTTTCGGCCACTTCTTCATCAGGAAGGTCCTCTTCATCCTTAAATTCAATATATGGCTTATTTTTTACACGGTTTAGATCTTCATGAAGTCCATCTAATAGAAAAGCGAGAAGCTCCTGGCAAACACAGAAAGAATTAATATTCAGTGATGTCTCATGTTACAGCATATTGCTTTTTAGAAAGAATTTGAGATAAAGTTCGCAATGAAAGATTCTTTACTAACCTGTGAGTCATGCTGATTAAATCCACTGAATTGCGGTGCAAAGCGTGCCAGGTTCGACTTGAAAGATCGAGGAAAAACTGGTGTTCTGTCAAGTGCCCATAATCTCCTCAATAGATCACCAAATGCCAAAGCAAGTTCACCCTAGTAAATAAAACCCGAAAAAAGATATTTCAAGTAATCAAATTTTTCAATCAACAGAATTAAAAAATTACTTTACATACAACAAGGATAGAAACATGTGACATACTTTCATTCCCAATGAATTAGTGTGATTTATTTCTTTGCTGTAATCACCAAGAAAATAATCAACAAGCATCGGCGTGTGAGCCAAGCACTGAATTGCACTATTCATGAAACATGTATTTCCAAGGTTTTCTAATCCTGTCAGTCCCAACCCTTTTTGGCTTCCAAACTGAACAAGAGAGACAATATTCTCAATGCTACCATTTCTTGCAAGCACATCACCCTTTGAGAAACCATTTATCTTAGATTGCTGCAATGATGAGTCATCCTTTCTAGAAGTTTGGTTATCTGACAGTGCACACACTTGTATTTCCAAAGGAATCTACACAAATAACATAGTAATTAGAAAGAACAACTTAATCCAAGAAGTTACAATTTAGTATATTGGTTTTGTGTGAACTAAAGCTCCATAGGAAAATACAATATGGAAAAACTGAAGAGTTCATCGGATTGCAGTAAGAAAAGAATTATAAAAATATATTATTCTTTTGTGAGGCGGGAATGAGGAAAACATTCTACACCTTTTAAAAGGAAAAATCATTTTCACCCAAATTATATTTTGATGTTTGATCAATCAAAATTGGCTTTCCATTAACAGAAGTATTTGCTATCAAATGCAGGAAAATTGGGTTACAGTTTAGCACTTCCTTTGGTAAGAAACTAATTATGTGTGTGCTTGATGCTGCTTGCAATTTGAAGCATAGATGTTGTGTCCTGCAATTGTTGGATCAACATCCAAGAAAAAAATCATGTTCTTTTCTCACTTCACACAACCGAGCAAGCATAAAAATTGGCAAGGACATCTGGAAGAAACATTATCGTCGACTTCAGCGAGGAGCCCCAGCGAGGTTCTCTGCTATGAGAAGATGCTCCATGACGTACTCTAGTGGGGGTGCTCCAATGAGATGTTCGGCAAGGTGCCATGAGAAGATGCTCCAATGAGATGTTCACCCAGGGATTTCATGCTTGAGCCTACCCTAAAGTGAGAACTATGATGACCAGTACCCAATACGTAAAATGGGCATGTGGTACAGCATATTTCCAAACTTCAGGATACAAGTGCATTCACATATATACTAAAAAGAATATAATTTATGTGCATAAATTTTCTAATGAAAAACACAAGCATTGAAAACAACTAAAGTGCAATATAGTTATATGCAAACATGATATAGACTAATTAATGATTGTTGGTTGATCACATTGAACTTTTGTAAATTTCTTTTACATAAAAACATTCAATTATCTAACAAGTACCGGGTACAAATACGTGAGACTATTTGAAGTCCCGATGCTTCATAGACAGAGATGCACATCTCCACGGACTCCCTTTTGTTTTATTGTTGTCCTACATTCCAACTTCCACTGATACCCTATAGTCATTGCTGTTGTCCTGTTGTCAGTTACTGCCACTGATCTGCTTCACATCGCTGTTGCATGCTCTCGGTTATCTTCTAATAGGTTCCCTCCATATGCTTGCGAGCAAGGAAGCCCAGAGCCCATATTCACAGAGGAGATCCTTAGGGCTCCCCTTCATAAATGCTTAATTCTTTTTTACTTTTTTTAACGAACATGCAAGTACTAATTATTATATAATTATGGATTTATTGATGCGTTTTTTACTCTTTTTAAGAACAAGACAATTTGAAAAGGTATTAATCTCATGAATTACAAGTAAAAATGGAAATTTTCACCTGAGAAATTGAATTTTATGATTATAGGTTCAAAAGGGAGTGAGCCCCAATATTAGTATCATTACATACTCTCATACAAATCAATATGTACATATATTTTTAAACTTTGACAACATTGCCATATGCAATTACCCTAACGTGGAGCTCTACAAGGAGCACTGATGCTAGGGCTCATCATTGGAGCTCGAGCACCAATGACTTGTTCGTAGAGCTTCAGAGCGGTGCTCGCACGCAAGCTTCCTAGCAGTCTCTGATGTGACCAGAGCTCACGAGTCAAAACTCCTTGCAAAGAATGAGTTGTTAAGCTTAATATATTTGAAGTGTCAGATATACTAAACAGAAAAAGGTAAAATGCGTAATTAACATTTTACTATTTACTTTATAATTTTGGATTGATATAAAACTTATCAAGAAAATTATTAGTTTTTCATAAAATATAAGATGATCAATTGGAAGCCCGGATAAAGGAGGAGGGTTGTGTTAGGCCCCGACAGCCAGCGTAAAACCCTGTCGAATCTCATGAACATGGATCAACGAATAGAATGGCGTCGTATGATCCATGTAGCCGACCCCACCTAGTGGGATAAGGCTTTGTTGTTGTTGTTGTATAAGATGATCAATTGGACCACCCGTTTTACATACAGATATTGGATACACAAACAATGCAGAGAGCTCTGTGCAGGATTCAATTGCACAAGCCAAATTGTTGACAAGCATTAGACCTCTAAAGAGGAGCTCCCCGCAAGTATCCAAGCTCTGACAATGAGCTCTTTGCGCGTGCTAGATCTCTGCTGAAGAGTTATGGGAGGTGTTTAGATGCAGATTTTTATTTGGGGCTCCAGCCATGCCCGGACTTTACAAGGAGCTCCAACAAGTGATCTTTGGTCACACCAAACCTCCGCGAGGAGCAGTAATGCGCAATATCAGGTCAGTACTGAAACTCTACGAGGAGTTTTAATGGTCACATGAGCTCTAATTGTGGAGGAGCTCCGACATGCGAACTCCAAAGCTCTAAAGGATCTTTCACATGTGAGATCAGACTAGGAAACCAGATCTTTGCTCTCATAGAAAATTATTACTTTAGCACAATAGAAAAAGGCCCAGTTTTGGGCTTAAAAGATGAAGATGGACCTCCCTCCATATCCTCATCTCCTCTCCCCAATCCGAACTTCTGATGGAAAAAAGGGAATACTTAATACTTGGTGAGGATTTCAGTGATGATACAAGAGTACCTTTTGCACTTTTGCCTTCACATTATTTCATTGGTTGCATGCCATCTCTAGTAAAAGAGAGTGGTCATATACGCATCTTTGCAGGGTTGTTGCCAATTCCTTGAAATGTATGTGTGCAAATTTAATTCAAGCAGGTTACAAAGTATGAGCCTAGACCAACTAATAGCACCCACCACCTCTGGTACTTAAATCATTTTGTTTCTTTGAGGGAGCAATAGTTTAACAATAGTGCAATGTTCCAGAATAGGACTTGTCTTATCATGTAATAAAGCGTTCAAATTTGAAACCCTGCAAATCTCATCGGTAAATGTGATCAATTCATGTTTTAGGACCATGCAGTGCCTCTGCAAACCAGCAAGTTATCACAGTATTGTGACATAAATTGTAGCATACAATCATGATAATTCACATCCTTGGATGTCATAAAATAATCTAGGCCATTGTAACCAGTCGAATAGGAGCCTAAGACATTCTTCAATTTGTCAAAAGTTCACTGAGATACAACCGCCAACAAGAGTTTTTTTCCGCAAATTTGAGAACTATAAAGTTGAAAAAGAAAACTTTCATGGCTGGAAGGAAACAGGGACCCCATATGGTGGCTAACACTACCTTATTAATGCTCTGAAAAAACACTCCCTTATTAAAAGCTTTGTATGAACCTCACTTAAAAAATCAAACTTTTTTATGGAAGAACTATAATTAATACTAAACAGCCTTAATGCCTAACCCAGTTGACATATAAGCTTTGACTACCTAAATTAAGATTGAATTACCATAAAGAGGAACTCTGAAAACTTTAAGGCAAGGTAGTTCCTTTTTTTTGTTTGATAAAGCAAGCCAAGGTAGTTGTGATGTTGCAACAAAGTGCCTATCTTCTCAAAAAAAAAATAACTTTTGGGCTAGCAGTTCTAAGGTGCAAGTAATTTCAGATATTACACGCTCTGAAGTTGCATTTCGGTATAAGCAATATTGTGCATGAATTATGATGGTGCAAGAATATTCTTAATTAGCATGTAGCCATTCAACCCCACCCCCCAATTAAAAGAACACAAAGATAATTGACCACAAGAATTAGGAACAATGCTAATTCTCAAATATGCGATAGAGCGAATCAGTTGGAAGATAGAAATATGCGAGTTGATTGCAGTCTCTTATGGCAACTAAAGGTTCCTCTCCGTATTAAATTGCATGGCTTTGTAGACGACAGCGGCTCCCGACCAAGACATATATAGCACGAAGGGCTCGAGAAATGGACGTTACATGTGTATTATGTGAGGGTGCAATTGAAGACTTTGATCATTTGTTTTTCGCATGCCCCATGGCGAAAACAGTGTGGACTAAGGCAGGTTGTCAATGGGTTGATACATCTTCGAGTGCAGAGTTTTGGAGGACGTTTAGGAGTGGAGGACATCAACAACAAAACATCACATATGTATCTAAACAGCAACGTGCAACACCTCTGGCATATCTATGGTCAATCTGGTCACACAGAAACGGGGCTATATTCAAAGGGGAACAATGCTATGTGGAGAATGTGATGTTAATAGCACATCACATGATGCGACACCGGCGAACAAGCAACGAATGAATTTTATTCAACTTGTGTAACAAACCAATGAACTTGTACATATTAGCCCACAACAATAAAGTTGGATGATTGCAATCATGGCAATCATCCTTTTCACTTTCAAAAAAAAAGAAATAGGAACAATATGAGAACAATTAATTCGTAATTATGAATATAAGCTTTAGTAATTTAGGACAAAGGCTTTAACAGAGATTTTTGTTGATGAATTCAAATATCTCCAAGTAACAATACTTGTTTGTTCTCTTTTAATTTTGTGTAGCAAATAATTTCTCATGTTAAAAAAACACTGAGGAATTCAGTTTTTTTTAGAAAAACTGGAGAATTCAGGTTACCTCGTGTTCTGTCCTCTGATGACAATCATGAGGCATTTTATTCCACTCATTCATTAATATCAGATATGTTTGGCCAGAGAAATCCCAAACACGAAGCTGCATCCAAAGAGAGATGAATAAATCAATAAAGTGCCCAGCTTAAGCAGATAACACATCTGGGAGCTGAAAGAAGGAAAAGTCTCTGTAATGACTAACATACAGGCTCAGAATCCATGCTGAAAAGCTTGCTCGCTCTTTTGTAAGTATCAAGAGTATTATCCTGAAACATTGTATAGTAAGTATGCATTGACAATTTTATTTCTTGCAAGAATGGCTTAATAAAATTTATACATCATATATTCATAAAATGTTATGCCAATATATGTTCGAACTCAAGAATTTATGTTCCAGGTATATTACATAAAAGATACAACAAAAGAATGTATACAACAAAAAAGGAGATAGCCAATAAGAGAGAATGCAAGATAGCAATGACACCTGCATGATAAAAAACAGCATTTCATAAATTGCCCCCATAGGGATGAAGTGAATAAACATATAGTCAATCTTAATGTTGCCAATATACATCGTTACAGTAAAGAAAAGATCCCCAAAAGGAGCCCAGTTAGCAGCTAAATACTATGGATAATTATAGTACCCAAGAATTAAATAAATATGGAGAATTAGCCATATAACCCGAATTGGTCAAAACAAATACCAAGCACGATTTTTCTAGTACATAGAACCACATGAATGAGCAATAGCAAACTTAGAGCACATGAGGATTAGGTGCTGAGATAACTCAAAACTAGGGCATGGAGGAGGCTGCAGGATCTCAATCATCTGATGGTGATCAGATGGTGATACCAATTGATGGAGACATGAATCCACTTGGGATTAAATATGCTATTAGCAAAATATTCATTAATTAAGCCTCGGTTTCTATACAAATGATAGAGGGTATTTATAGGGTTTCCAAGCACCCTGATACCAAATAACAAGGAAACCTGTATCAAAGTAAATTAACTAGAAAGAAATCTAATGCAAAGAAAACCCCTTACAGGCTCCTAATTAAACATAGGCTGATGATCCATAACTAAAGACCAACGTAGCGCAAAGCACCATAATTCTATTATTATTCTACATCATGGCCTTTTCAACATGAGAAACAAGATAAAGAAAACTTATGGGTATTCACAATGAGTTACAACTGTTTTCTGATATGATAGAACTACAACTTTGGTGTATTCCACAATGTCTGGAAATCAAGCCAACCTACGACAAGCTTTTGCAGCCTAAATGCTAAACTTATCAGCTGAAAACAAAAACATTTGATGGAGACAGACACAGTTTCACCCATCCTTCTGTTCTAGCGATACGTAATCTGAAAGGTTCAAATTTTGGAAATTTATGTATATACCTTTTTGCTAATCTTAACATTCAATATGTTGGTTTCCCGCATCACAGAAATCCTCAGCGTCAAGGGATAAGGATTTAATCCATCTTCAGTCCATGATGTGTTTCCATTTTCCATCGTCGTCAAAGAAGATTGACTATGCTTACAAAATGAGAAACACGAGATTGAAGAGCTATGACAGAGAAATAAAACAATGTTTTATAATGTAAAATCATAACCAGTATACTATTCAAACAACATTATGCCTCTGAAACAAAGCACCAGAAGTATCATATGTTTTTTTTTAAACGAAGATGTATCATATGTTCTTGTGCGCACACAACAAAGATCATAAGCAAACCATCTCCCTCATCAGGAAGATTTGTGACAATTTCAATCAAGAAGCAAACGTCTTCTTTGTAATGTTGATCCCTTCTCTTATGAATCACACAAGGTATCATACAACATCTCAGATCAAAACTTTTTCAACTTTATTTTTGTTTTGACATTTTGTGAACTGCAAAATATATTAGTTAGTTCCAATCTTATTCTCGGAGATTTAGTAGCAGTTGAACATCCATCCGACAAATATATTTCTAATTCTCCTATCTACTTCATGAAGATACACTTTAGCTATTTGGATTCGTTTTGTATCTATGCTTATTAATATAGATCATTAACAGGTAACCCTTATCTAGTCTTAGAAGTCCTAGAATGCTTTTATTTTAGCTAGAAGAACGTCTTTTCAAGCACATATAAATAGCTTTAGGGATAATTTTGGAGGCAACAATTTGTTCCTTTTTGTAGTTATTATACATTTACTTAATTAAGTTTTTTTGGATCCCTCATTTTACTTGTACACTCACTTGTACGCTCCAAAATAAATGTCACTTGTACACTCATCATATCACTTGTACTACTAAAGTTAAGAATGTTTGATTTTGATTTAACATAGGAAACTTGCTGTCGAAAATATAAGTGTAATATTATCTTATTTCAATTCCGAGAAAAAAACGTGTTTTGTTGTAATTATGACGTAAAATCCCGTCGAATCTCATGAACATGGACATGGCGTCGTATGATCCATGTAGCCGACCCCACCTAGTGGGATAAGGTTTTGTTGTTGTTGTTGTTGTTCAATCAAGCAAGAAAATTTTAATTCACCAACCCATTCCTGTTTGTGCCATATCTGAACTCCGACTAGAAGTTTAGATTGAGTTGATGCAGCGAAAGAGTTGGTTTCTGAACTTTTAAGACATACAATAAACATTCTGGATCTTGAAGTATTAAATAGAAATGTCCAAACGGTTAACATTTCTTGAGAGGGGTAATCTCCATAAATACGGCAAACAGTAATTGAACTAGCTAGGTACTATGGAAAAACTAATGGTATCACTAATTTATAAGCATATAACGGCAGGGGGATATAGTAATGTAGCAACTAGCAAGATCAGGGCTTATTCTACTAAGAATCTCGAGTGCAACTGATTCTTTTTTCATATGAAAGGGTACAAAGCAGAATGAAAAGTTGAAAAAAAAAAGAGCAAAAGATGCATTGGACAGAATTCAAGCTTAGCTTTAAAATTACAAACTAGGAAGCACTGCAGTCTACCGCGTGGGCAGTTTGCAACATATCAGAATGAAAAATTAGGAACCATGTTTCATTTGTTCCCTTTACCTTTTCCCTTTGATTTCAATACAACCAAAGATAGACATTTTTCCAACATTAAATCTCAATCAGTGGCACCTACATAATTCAAATTGCCCAGCAAAAGCTTACTTACGAAAGAAATTTCGAAAAGTTGTCAGAAAATATGGAACGCCAAAGTCTAATCCTCACATCCACCAAGTCAACTCACCGTTTGAGCGCCGGGACCCACAAATCCGAGGGCACCAGCGCATAGCTCCGGCCGGAGACCCCTGCCGGCGACGAGTCATCCTCCGGCTCTCCTTCCATCGACTCATCGTCCTTCCGGAGGTTGAAGACCAGATCAGAGGCGAATAAGTTCATGAACTTCATCCCGTACGACGAAGGCGCCTGGGAGGCAACCGCGTAGGGCACCCCCCTCGGCGGCGGTCGACCGTCGTCATCGCGACCCTGGCCCGCCTTCTCCCGCGCCTCCCGCCACCATCTGGCAAACCAAGAAGACGGAGATTAGGTTAGGTCATGGGCAACAAACCATTGGGAGGAGGAGGTGGAGGACGATTGCCGAGCGGCGTCACCGATAAGGCACGAGGAAGACCCTGTCGTCGGGATCCGATGGGGAGGCGGAAGTGGATGCGTCGTCGCCGAGGCAGGTGGTGATGGTGCTTCCGCTGTTGCTGGCGGCAGCCGTCGGGGTGTCGTCCATCGCCGGAGGCGACCGCCGCGGTGGGGAGGAAGAAGAGGGGGCAGCGGCGGCGGCGATTGGGAGAGGTGGGCGGTGGAGTCGAGGTGACGATGTGGAGGAGGAGAGGGATTTGGTCTGGTTTTATTTATTTTTTTATTTAATTGACGTCTAGGCGAAGAAGGGAAGAGAGCTGCGTATATATATTTTGCGGGGGAATTAAAGCAGATGAGAGGAAGCGGCGTGATCGGAACCTGCTCGATAATATTCCATTTTTCGTCATCGCGCTCGCGCGTGGTTGGTTGATGTCCTAGGCGACAGTTTTTTATTTATTTTTTTATTAATTCTTTATTATCGTTGAGAAGAAAATGAATGGAAGTTTGTTTGAAGGTCGACTTGCTTAAATAAGTTATCTTTACTCGTTTTTAGTTAGTTTTAGAAATGTTTTACCTTTTTTTCTCTGTATATGGAAACAATGTTTGGGAATGACATCTAAATTCCAAGTGTCACTTTCGATGTGCTTCGTCGGGACGCAATTTCTCATGAGGTAGATGTGTGCGCCCCTTTTTCTTGAATAGCTTTATTAGTTGATTGATCGAGCATTGTAATTAAACTAGGGTATATTCTTGCTCTTCGCGCAAGTGAATGATTGTTTTTAGTATTACTTTTAATCTTATAATATACATTATAATTTTTAAAGAATTGTGTCAATTTTGTTTTCAATTTCTTTTACTCTAACAATATTTATGATATTCAATAGAATGATAAATAACTTGTCACCGAAAGTTAAAAAAAATTTCAAGCATTACGCAAGTACAAATAAGTACATTCAACATCTAAGAATATGCACATAAGATGATTCCCAATGAATTAACATTCGTTCAATATTAGTGATGATTAATTTCTTTGGATCATATATTTATGAAAACAACATTAGAAGCCAAGAGGTGATTAATTATAATGATTTTTCATTGATGAAAATAAGTTAAATGTTGACACAAAAAATATTGGGATAAAAGTCATGATGTTAGCATTATTATATCAAGAGAGGAAAAATTAAAAAAAAATTTATTATGTAAAAATAATTCATAAACTTGAAAGAAGAATGCCTTTCCACATATGATTATATACGAAAAGGGACGATTTTAAGATGAAGAAAATAATCTTTTATATAATTAAATAAATAAAATAAAAAGAGAGAAGAAAATTAAATTTCTCCAATAATGTACTAAAACCATTAAAACAATTAATATAAATAATTTCAATAGGATTTAAGGACTATTTAAATATATACTATTGAAAAACTTATTTTAACTGTGATTGGATAAATAATCAATCATGTGATCAAATTAGCTATACGGTTGGTGCTTAATTACCTCTTTCGAACATATTTTGTATTGAGATAGGTTTAATTTGTATGACTTCATTCCCTTTTTTGTTGTAGAAAAAAATGACGTAATTTGTGAGTTAGCATATCGATTTCTTTTTTTTTTTTCGAGAAACATTGAAAGAACACTGAAAATAATTATATGATAAAATCAAAAATTACAAATAAAAAAACATAGGAACAAAAAAAGAGACCACACTTAAACATATTATTTTTTTAATGGCATAAACATGTAAAATAAACATTATCATTGCTTAATCACCATGAAAACTTTCAATACAATTTTCTATCCCTTTAATTATCATAATGATGATAAGCACAGTATGGAGAATCTTAAAAAAAACAGAAGAGTTATCTATCAATCTCTCCACTAAAAGGCCTTGGCCTCCTCCCGTTCACCGCCGCCTTCCACTTGAACTCCTTCACCTGGTTGGCCACAAAGTACTCCAGCCAGGGGAAATCCGCAGGCATGCACCGATGGCATCATCTTGATCTCTCTGGTTCCCGTCACGTCGACTCCCTTGACGGATTCCCCAGGGAGGAGCCTCTCCAGCTTGAACGCCACCGGGTCCTTCCACACCTCCCCGTCACGGGCCACTGCAGCAACCATCACATTCAACGCCGCGCCCCTCGGTATTAGGTATCCGTCCAGGTTCGCGTCCGCGGTATCGCGTGCAGCAGCAAGAAGTGCCCTGGCGGGTATCGTAAACCTTTCAGGACCACTCGATCTCCTCCACGACTTCCTCTGCACGTCCTGGCGAGTACCGTCTAGATCCACTGCAGCGCGGTCGAGGTGTTGTTGTGCCGGCGTTTAGGAACTCACCGTAGAGGGACATCAGCTCCTCTCCTCCATCGATAGCAGCTGCTCACCGTAACACCGCTTCCTCAGCTCAGGAACACGTTGAAGGGTTAGTATGGAGGTCGACGCACGTTTCCTCCTTTTAAATGATCTTTCGGGAAAACTGAAGTCGTTTGGACGACGAAGGGCTGCGCGTTGAAGTAAATGAAAGAACATTCAAGTAATAAAAGTAATTAACTGCTCTATGCACTCATCTCAAACGTCGGATGTTTGCTCCACTCAAAAAGCTCCACTTGAAAAAATTGAAATGAATTAAAAATGGAGAAAAAAAGATAAATCACAATGAAGATCGCGGCTTGCGCCTTAATGAGTGCGTTCAGCTCCATGCCTCTTCAATTCCACATCTGATAAAGGAAACGAAGAAGTGAGCAAAATTTATTGTCCAGAGAAAAACAAAAATGACTAGTTTGTATAAAAATTGGGGAATAAAATAGATAGAACGACAAAAAAAGGAGAAAAAAGATAGGGAACAATTCTGAGCTTGGATCATTTTGAAACTGCCCGTGAAGGATGACCTTTATATAAATATAAGATGTTATCGGTTCATAAAATGAGTTTAATTGGATTGCTCTAAATTGTGCCTAGAAATGAAAAGTAATACTTTGTACACATTTATATTTTATACAGTATACACACAAATACTTTTGAAATTGGATACTAGTAGATTAATTTTATTACGTAATTACGTCACAAATTGAGAAATCGGTGTCCGAGGAAGCAATGGGTTATGGGTCACACGTAACTCAACTGACATTTTGACCCACATTGAACTTATCAAGCCCAAACATAACTTAAATTTGATAGACTAATTCATTGGGCTCAACTGAACTACGCTCTTTGTCGACCACCCAAGGAAGGTGAGGTCGAAGGGGAGGAACAGAAGAAGTGGATGACTGAGACAAGGGGCTAAAGGAGGAGCTCAAATGTCAGAAATTGAAGAGTATGAAGTCGCAACAATGGATGTCTTCGATAACAGTTGGAACTAAAGAAGTAACATGAGACAGCTAAGAGGTAGTCCAATGGGCCGATGAATTTGCCACCATCGTTGTTGGAGTTGTCTTGTGTAACTCCTCCAAAATTCAGCCCCAGTTTAAAAGTCAGTGCTATATTACATTGTTCTTCATAAGATAATTATATTTGACGTCACAGCGAAAAGCATAATAATATAAAAAAACAATTAAGATAAAACACAATGGAAGACTTCGTAAGCATATAAATCGAAGAAGATAACATAACTTAGCCCATGAGCCACATAGGCTCTAACATCATAAACCAACATAAGGTTCGACATAACATAGGGAGCTTGTATCAAAGTCTACAACTCAAGGCATATGAGCCATATGTACATAACTCGCATAAGACTTCAACATCATCACAAAGATTATATAAGATACCGGTCCGATCGACTCATGTAAAATCATTGTCATCATGAGGTTTCCACCATCGAGTCTAAGCCTCGTCCATCTGTACGGATCCATACGGTACAGAGGATTTCTTCCGTTAGAGTATATTAAGGCTTATGCATGCTGTGAACCTAAAAAATAATTTCTACATATCATGACATATGCATTCCAACATAATAAAAACATAAGAAACACACATGCTATGAGTTACATATGTATTCTATATGATATGTGAACAATCATCATGACAATATAAGATCATTATATTACATCATTAAACATTATGCTAAGGCACATCATAATCTTATACTACACTAAAAAAGATATTTAGAAACCAAACATATTAGTCCCTAAAATTTCAATTTTAGTCCTTAATACTTTTTGGGACCAAAATTTCTTAGTCTCCCGTGGCCCTATAAGCTAGTCATTAAAAGTTCTGAGTAACTAAATTTTTTTCATTAGTTCTGAAAAAATGGCCTTTTAATGATCACAAGGAAATTTTGATTTTGAAAGAATAAGAATTTGGGACTACTATCACATTAGTCTTCAATACTTAACTTTTTAAGAACTAAATATAATTAGTCCCTATAAGATTAGTCTATAAATCATAGTTTTGTTTTAGTATTATCATTTTTAATTTTAACATCTTCATTCATAACATCATATAATCATGGAACATACATTTATATCTATTTAGGTATATACATCATCATCTTCTTCTTTATGTTCGAGTCATTTCATATTAGTCAACGTATGCGATCATATCATCTTTTCATCTTCTATCTTTAATTAGATAACTTATTATCTTGGTGATTAAGAAGTTCATGTTGACTCGTTGACTAGCTAAGTCGGGAGTTCTTTGTCCCATTAGAAAATCGAATTCTCACACATAGGTGAGGTCTTTGTTTCTCGAGGAACTTAGCATTAATGCTAGCCAGTGTTGCCTTCGTTCCCCCTCATTCCAATTGCAACAACAGGACACATTCAAACAATGCATCAAAGTTTCTAACTGAATCAATCAACACATCATAGCCCTTCTATGCATTGGTCACAGTTGTGCTAGAAAACGTCACGTTCATGACTATGCATGAGAACGACCATAAGGCCTTCCTCTCACGGCCATTCCTGAACCTTTATTTTTGAGTCTGGGTTGGTCAAAGTTGTACCAATCCCATGGAACGATCGTGATCGTCAGGTAGAACTTCCAACCTCGGACGACTAAATATCGCAACTATGTTGATCGAGTGACCGATCAATCAATCACAACCAATTTCACGATTGACCCAATGTCGAGGTTGTGACGGTCGATCGACGTGTTATCCTAAGGATCACGAGCATGGCCTCACTAAGGGTCATGATCGTGCCATCCTTAGTCACGATCGTGGTCGTGGCCATTATGCGTGGCAACCCTCAGAGTCACGGCCGTGCTATCCGTGAGTCACCGTCGTTACAGAAATGAGTTCAGCCTTGAATCGTTTTGTGCCTAAGGTAGGGGTGCCAAATCTGAGGGTCACGGCTGTGCCATATATGTCACGAACATGTCAGTGGAAACGAGCAGAGTTTCCCCATTTCTTAGGCTCAATTTATCACTGAATCCATACATCACCCTGATAGACCAAGAAAGATGGTCATAGTCACATACCTCATCCACTCCATAATCAATAGCAAGCGTACTAATTAAGAGACATCATAACAATCCATGAAAGATTAATAAGGCATCTAATCAACATGTTTTAGCTAAATGGAGATAGTAGTAAAAATGTACTTAAAAAAGTTACTAGTAGATTATAACAAGTTAAGCTACTAATAACATATACAAGATAAACATTAAGCTGATAACAATAAAGCAAGGTAAACTATGCACTATTTATGCCTTCACATCAATCATGCCGAAATAACAAGAGGTACTCCAAGTTGTCATAATAATCTTCAATAGAATAGTGATTAACATAATCATGGAGCTAAAAGGAGAACTCTATATGCACTTTTCCTAAATCCCTTAGTATCCTAAAAACCTTAATCAAGTCATACAAGCATCACTAAGGTGAGATTAGAGATTTGGATCCTCTCAATAAGATTTAAGTTAAAACCTCAAGCCCAATGTTTTTCTTCTTCCTCTTTCCCTTCCTTCCTTTTCTTGATGTGGCAGCCCCTTCCTCTTTTGTTCTTCCCTTCTTTCTAGCATTTCCCCTCTCTTCCCCCTCTCTCCTTTTGGTTGCTTTTGGCTGAGTGTGAGGAACCACAACTCGAATTAAAGCCATGAAACAAGTAGGGCAAATCAAAATTGGAACTAGCGCAATTTGCGAAGTTAGAAGCCTTTGCCCAATTGGCTTCTGATCTCGATAAAGCTACCCATAATCAATTGGCAAGAGGTGTAGTGTTGTTGTTGCCACCACCCTTGTTGCTTTCGTGAGCGAAGGATGCGAGGGAGAGAGAAGACAAGTGATGGAGCAGGGCTGGCCCAACCAAATAAAGCCTTTGCTTAAGGCCTCCAATTATTTGAAGCGTCCTAGTAATTGGTATATTATTTATTTATACATTGAACATATAATTACAAATATGTAAAGTTATCAATAATAAATTATAACTACCAACAAATTTAATCCCTTTTTCAGGCCCCATAATTCATTTAATCAATGTAAATCACTTTTTTTGTTAATTAATTTCTTAATTAATGATGATCTTAATTAACTCCATCTTTATAGGTTCATCTACTAAAATATTTTTAATACCTTAAAATTTGATTAGCAATCCAACATTAATTATTTGATATCTTCTTTCCGTTCCATAAAATATTATAGTCTTCCAAATCTTTTTCAATTTGAATTTTTACTTGGCATGAATTTGATATGATATATACAAGATAAACATTAAGCTGATAACAATAAAGCAAGGTAAACTATGCACTATTTATGCCTTCACATCAATCATGCCGAAATAACAAGAGGTACTCCAAGTTGTCATAATAATCTTCAATATAATAGTGATTAACATAATCATGGAGCTAAAAGGAGAACTCTATATGCACTTTTCCTAATCCCTTAGTATTGGAATCAATATGTTCCTAAAAACCTTAATCAAGTCATACAAGCATCACTAAGGTGAGATTAGAGATTTGGATCCTCTCAATAAGATTTAAGTTAAAACCTCAAATCAATGTTTTCCTTCTTCCTCTTTCCCTTCCTTCCTTTTCTTGATGTGGCAGCCCCTTCCTCTTTTATTCTTCCCTTCTTTCTAGCATTTCCCCTCTCTCCTTTTGGTTGCTTTTGGCTGAGTGTGAGGACCACAACTCGAATTAAAGCCATGAAACAAGTAGGGCAAATCAAAATTGGAACTATCGCAATTTGCGGAGTTAGAAGCCTTTGCCCAATTTGCTTCTTATCTTGATAAAGCTACCCAGAATCAATTGGCAAGAGGTGTAGTGTTGTTGTTGCCATCACCCTTGTTGCTTTCGTGAGCGAAGGATGCGAGGGAGAGAGAAGACAAGTGATGGAGCAGGGCTGGCCCAACCAAATAAAGTCTTTACTTAAGGCCTCCAATTATTTGAAGCGTCCTAGTAACTAGTATATTATTTATTTATACATTGAATATATAATTACAAATATGTAAAGTTATCAATAATAAATTATAACAACCAACAAATTTAATCCCTTTTTCAGGCCCCGTAATTCATTTAATCAATGCAAATCACTTTTTTGTTAATTGATTTCTTAATTAATGATGATCTTAATTAACTCCATCTTTATAGGTTCATCTACTAAAATATTTTTAATACCTTAAAATTTGATTAGCAATCCAACATTAATTATTTGATGTCTTCTTTCCATTCCATAAAATATTATAGTCTTCCAAATCTTTTTCAATTTGAATTTTTACTTGGCATGAATTTGATATGATATATCATTTATAATTAATTCAATTAGAAAAAGTTTACAAACAAAGGATATGCATATTCATGTTGCTATTGATCATATCAACGATCTTGTTATATATTTTTAGAAAAAAATATAGAGAAGAAGATTTGTAAATGCAATGATTTCAGTTAAGGAATTTGCACTTGAAATGAGCAATGAACTTAAATTTCGTGAAAAATGTATTTTACATAGAAAAAAGCAATTAGATGCAAATGACAATAATGATATAATAAATAATATTAAGAATCCTTTAAAACTGATTATTTTTTATACATAATAGACCAAACTATTTTTTTCAAATATTTGAACAATTCACATTGTATGAAAAAATTGGTTTTTTTTTATTTAGTGATAAAAGTTAAGATCTTTAGGCAATGATTGATGATTTAGATTTATTTTCAAAGAGTTAAAAGTTTTAAGAAAATTTATTCAAGTAGATGATAATTTTCCTATTGAGATATCAATCATATAAAAAAAGTTGACTCATTTTCAAATCCATATATTGTATGTAGAATAACATTAAAAATTCTAGTGATCGTCAATTAAAAGTATTTTCAAAATTATAGTTTATAAAATCTTATTTAAGATCAACAATGTCTCAAAAAAATATTAAATGACTTACCTACCTTATCAATAGAAAAAAACTAAGAGAGGTAAATTATGAAAATTTGATTAATAATTTGTATTTAAAAAAGTTAAGAAAATAAACGTTAAACAAAATATTTTTTGTTATATAAAAGCCCTCTTTATATAATCTTGTTTTAGGCCTCCTCATGTTCGGCTTGGAGGTTGGAGAGACTCCCTCTCTTGTTGTCGCCTATTTCTTTGGAAGGTGAGAGGAGGAGGTGAGTGGGAGGATTAGGTGAGAGGAGGTGGATGATGGATTTTATGGTATATGAGAGTATTTATGACCTTAAATGACTGTAAATTTCTTTTATTTATTTATTTTTAGAGTATTACAATGAGAACGAGAGGAAGGAGGCTTCGGCGAGAGAGCAATCATGGAAGAAGAGAAAGTAGCAACTATAGTGGCAAGTGAAAATAGGTTCAAGCGAGAAGGGGAGCGATGGCTTGTATATACCTATTTTAACATGGAAAAGTACCATATTTTCTCTGATAGTGAATGTAAAACAATTTGCACTCATGCAGTTATCCTCTTTTTCCAACATTCCAAGCCATCCAATCACTTTTCGACCCATGTTTATACATTCTCATTATATCAACTTGTAATTTCCTTATTTATCGTACGAATGCAGGTGGTCCCCATCGAATGATTAGCAAGACAAGTAGACGCGGCAAAAAAAGAGAGCACGCAGCTTAATCAGATGAGTCTGAATCACAAGTTAGGTGTCATCATCTGCATATACCATCTGATCACATCGCAAGAAGTCAAGAGGACAAATCCTCACTTGGACACCTGTCGAAGATCAAACGACAAAAAGGATTAATAAAAACGGGTGGCAAAGATCGAAAGGAGGGGAACGAAAAGAAAGATGATATAAAAGAGCAAAAGTTGGAAGAATGGAGAGGGGGCCTGAACAACAAGATACCAGAAAGGAGAGTGAGGAAAAGGGCTCGGAAACAATGAGGAGGAGATCATCTTCGGTCACTCTTATAAGCAGGATGAACATTAGCTTTAATTTACGCCTTCGTTTCCCCACGTTGTCTTATTGCATTAGCCTTTCTGTTAGTTTGAAGTTTAAGTTCAGTATGTCTAACTAATCAACATCTAAGGCTAAGGGATCATTTGATGGATTTGGACTCGGTTTGATGTTTTTACTCAATTCCGGATGATGTGCTTTCATGATGTTTGATCTTATTGTTATTCCTGTGAACACTGTGATAGCAGGTTCTTCTTCACGTGATGGTTTCCCTGAGAAGGGAATATATGTCGATCAACATGTTATGAGCCAATATGTTAGCATGACCGTAGATAAGAAGAACCGTAATAATAGTTTTTACTTTCTTATGTAGAACGAATTAAGAGAGGGTTTCTACGAATTTCTAATCTAATATCACCTAGTGGTGAAATAGTTCAATTTGAATACGAGAGCAAGAGAACAAAAGGTTATCTTTAACGAGAATGAAAATACCCATTAAGTATCATCATCTGAATGCATTCTTAAAGGAAATAATATCTGTCCGTCGAGTTTCCTCATGAGAATGATCTATCGTACTTCTATTTTTATATACTGATAAAGCGACGATACTTATTCTAGATTTTATTTTACTCAAGTTTTCTAATTAGACACGAAAATAACAAACAAATTACAAAATCTAAAATACAAAATACACTCTTACTTTTTTGCCATTTACCTATTCTAGTCATTTCCTTTCAGTGAATGATATTTTCTTGTCAGTATTAGTGAAATATAATCTAAATTCTCTCCCTGTGGATCGACCACAATCTGTACGACAACAATGATTGTATACTTGTAACTTGAGAAGTGTAATTGGGATTATAAACTTAAAATTTGTTTATATTTCTGCAAAAGAGAATTCGATCTTTACGTACCTACATCTAACGTGCGAATGCTGCTTCCCATATTTACACGGATTTCTCACAATAGGAAGAGAGTGAGAAGTGAGAAAGTGGAATACAAGAAGAGAGATGGGGGCAACTAGGCTTTTGCTTCTCCTCTCTCTCTCCTCCCTACTACTCCACTGCTATTGCCATTGATGTGGTTCGTGATGACACACATGTTGGTTCACTGACTCAGGGGGAAGAGGAAGTAACAATTGTCTCCCTATTGATGATGATGTAATTCCTCAATATAGGTCCACAATGGAGAAACATCCCTCCACTAGGTATCATGTACATATTATATTTTATTGATTGATAGTAGTGAACCTCAATGTTTTGCAAAGGCCTTACTGAGACTATGGAGAATGAGACGTAGTCTTTTTATGTAGATCTTTGAGCTTGTGGAGTTGCTTAAAAGAAAGAGGGTTGATTGATTTTAAAGTGAAGCATTGTCTAACCCTAGGTACAAAGTTTGATTAGTTGTGAAAGATTATATATAGTTAGAACAAAGGAATTGATTATGATGAGTTTTTCTCTCTTATGGTAAAGATGACTTCAATTAGAATGATTCTTGATTTACTTGCTAATTTTAACTTGGAGATTAGTAGATGGATGTGAAGACAACCTTCTTGCATGGTGATGTTGAGAAGGAGATCTATATGATGCAAGCAAAAGATTTTGTAATTAAGGAAAAAGAATATTATATTTGTAAGTTGAAAAAGAGCTTGTGTGGCTTGAAATAAGCTCCTAAGCAATGGTACATGAAGTTGGAGCCATTTTATGGAAGAGATTCACTATGACTACTTCAAAGTTCAAACAATTGTGCTTTTGTGAGGAGATTCTCATTATCATTTTGCTGATCTAAGTTAATGACATATTGATTGTTGACAGGAACATTTTGATAATTTCAAGTTTAAAGAAAGAGCTGAACAAATCCTTTGCCATGAAGGATTCGAGACCTGCAAAAATAATTTTGGGCATAGAATCTCACGAGATAGAAAGGAAGAAAGTTGTGATTGTCTCAATAAAGGTAGAGATTCGATATGAAAAATGACAAATATGTGAGTACACCCCTTGGTCCACACCATAAGTTGAGCAAAAGCCAATGTCCAAAATCAACAAAGGACAAACAAGACATAGAGATGATTCCATATGAATCCTGTGTTCGGAGCCTTATGTATAGTATGGTATGTACTAAGTAAAATATTATTCATTCTATTGGAGTTATTAGCAAGTTTGTTTCTAATCCAAGAAAGGAGCATTGCAATACTATGAAGTGGATTTTAAGGTATCTTCAATTGCATTTGATTTGGATCTAAAAATTAATAATTGTTGGCTACGATACGACAGGTGATGTAGATAGAAGGAGTCCATTTCAAATTACTTGATGATGTTTGTGAGTAATATTGTTTCATGGCAATCTAGAGTTTAGAAGCGTGTGGATTTGTCAACTGAAACTTAATTTATAGTAGCTACAGAGGTAAGTAAGGAGTTGATGTAGATGAAGAAGTTCATGCAGGAAGAACAAGTATGTTCTGCATTGTGATAGTTAGAGCACGTGATATGATCACAAAAACATTGCCTCGAGTGAAATTTTATTACTGCTACTCCATTGTAGGTTTGAAGCAATTCCCACATCATTAGTGAGGATGAGATTTGGTGGGTGGTCCCCTCCAAGTGAGAATTCCTCCCTTGCTCATTGGTGAACTTTTAATGCTTAAAAACATATGAGACAAAAAGAGAAAAAAAGTAAATGGAGGATTCAATTTGTGTGAGTGTTGGTGTTCATTAGTAAGCCACTTTTGTTGTATTTTCATTTCAAACAAATTACTATTTTAGAGTTATTCATCTCTTTTGTGAACAATTGCTAGTTGGAGATGGAAGGAAAATAGGTGTTATTGTCTTTGTACGTTCTCAATGGAAAAGAAGGAAGGAGAAAGGAAGGCTTGGTGTTTCCTTCAAGTTTTCCAATTTTGGTCTCCAAAGGCCTGTTGAAACTCGATTATGGTGATTTTCTTTCACATTTTTTTGTTTCATCTTGTTGCATTGATGTAAATAAAAGTTGATTTTGAGGTGTTTTTTTCACATAAAATGTTTGTGTGCATTTGTGTTGATCATTGCATGACATTGATTTTTTATTCTGTGCAAATTTTGGCTCTTCATGTGTACAACAATATCTATGCCTATACTTCAAGTTTCGACTAAAGAAAAGTATACACCCACATTTTGTTCTATTAGCAATTGTGCAAGGTGTACATTTAGACTTTGATCATTTTGTGTATGTCTAATTTTTTATTTATTTATGATTCTAAAAAAATTATGTTTAGATTTAAATCTTTCACATTTTTAATTTGGGCCTAACATTACAATCATAGTTAAACTTCTAGATGTACTTATCCTAAGAATATTTGTATTTGACATTTATAGTAGGTAGGAAAAACTGTTTTAGTTGACTATCTTAAGAATATGATTATTGATGCATAGTCTTGCATGATATGTTAATTTATGATATCAGTTGTGCATTTTGAACAATGATTGTAAATGAAATGCACATCTCTCTAGATATGTCTTCTTGTATATCTTATTTTCTCTCACATCATATGGTCAATGAAGAATTTTATGTAGCATTGTGTTCAAATTTATTTATTTTTCCACGTGTAGTGCATGCATTGATATGTCAAATTTTAAATTGAAGTGACTCTAGGACACAACTTTGTTTACCAAGATCAAACATTTATAACTAAAGGTACAATAAATTGACTATGAAATCAAGTAAAAAGAACAAAAACTTTAATCATCATAAACCAATTATATTCATGTAAGAAGATATGAATGTGGAAGGGCAGACATGTAGACACATATTAGAAAACAAGAAAAAGATAATGAAATATATGGGAAAACACTATTTTATAACCAACTAATCTTAACGTGACTCAAAATTTCAAATCATGCTGATAAGAAGCTAAACCACGTCCTTTTAAAACAGTTGATAAATCACATATTTTTAGTTGGGTTTTTTTCTCTGACCTCCCTTGAATTATGAATTATTTTCGCGTACTTTCGAATTTCTCGCTGACCTCCCCTAAACTGTCATTTTTTCTAGTTAAGTCCATCTGTCAACTATTAACTTTCACGTTAATTTTTACTATTTTGTTTTATAAAATGACCAAACTACCCTTACTCAATTTAGGTAAGTGTTCTCTGACGTGATCAGAGAGGAGATGATAAGAAGTCTTCTCCTCCTCTCTCGCAGTCGCCCCCTACTCTCTCGACGGCACCGACGAGGGAGAAGGGGGGTGTTGCCCCTTTCTGTTGCGTTGGCAAAAGGAGGCTGACACTCCCTTCTCTTTCGCGTGCGCCGACGAGGAAGAAGAGGGCCATCGCCCTCCTCTGTTGCGTCGACGAAGGGGGCAGACATCTCCCTTCTCTCTCGTGTGCGCCGACGAGGTGTTGCAGCCTCCATCACGTCGGAGAAAGCATTTATTTGAACTATGCGAGGGTAATTTGATTATTTTATAAATTAAAATAATAAAAATTATTAAAAAATTTAACATATATTGACGAATAGACTTAAGTGAAAAAATGATATAATTTAAGAAAGGCAGTGAAAATTTTGAAATTTTTTAATAAACATAAAAAATTCATAATTCAAAATAGATCAAATGAAAAAAACCTCTTTTAATTTTTACAGCCGATAGATCGGCCCGTATAGGAAAACATTTGCTCCACCTCCATCCTTATTTTTTTCATTCCAACTACCGAGTCCACCTTGGGCCACAGGCCGAAGGCCATCTCTGATCCCTACTATAAAAACTCTCTTCGCCAAGTCCTAAACCCCTCTCAGAACCTCGGTTTCCCACCTCCTCTTCGCCGTGAAATGTTCCGTCGAGCTGCCGCCGCCGTCGCCACCTCCCTCCGGCGATCCATCTCCTCCTCAGCCGCCTCCTCCAATGCCGTCGACACCATCATCCTCCGCTCGCTCAAGGAACACTACCTCGAGGTCTCTAAGATGACCCCACCTCCGGTAATACCATCCTCTGAGGTCTTTTTCGGGTTCGTTCGCCCCAATTCCTCGTCTACAATGGGTTTCGGTTCAACTTGCCCCCGTTTCCGTTCTGCAGAAAGTTAACCCGCCGTCGCCGTTCACGATCGTGAAGGGCGCACTTGATCGGGACGGTCCGGTGCTGCGGCGGGAGTACAAGGAGGAGGAGATCAACATCTCCGTCATGCGGCTCGCCAACATCATGCCGCCAGGTGCCGCCGACGACGACGGCGACGATTCCATCAGTCAACTGTTCCTCCACGTCGACGTTTCGAAGCCCAGCCGCGAGGATTCGCTCCACTTCCTCTGCGGGTTGTACCCAGATGCGATTGGAATTCATTCGGTCTGCCTCCGGCCCAAGGTCGGCGCAGGGTCTTCTTCGTTTGGTTCTGGAGACGTTGCCAAGTCCCAGGGCCGCGTTTTCGAGTAGGTTCTTTCACCCAAGTTTTCTGCTTCGTTTCGTTTTAAGCTTATTCCTCATTCATTCCTGCATCTTGCAATGGAAATGGGTTCTTCTGTTGTTCAGAGGAAAGATCGTGCATGATATCTTTGTTGCCAAGTGTCACGCCCCCGGGTAGCGCCTCCCGCGTCGTCCGCCTCAAATGCTTTCGAACTATTCCCAATTTCATTATTCCCAATTTCATTCAATTATAGGCTTATCAATATTAAGCATGAACATTGTGCATTGTCATGCCCATTGTGATCCATGGTCCAATAGTGGTCATGCTTAATCAATTAAAGTAATTATCTTATTTGTTATCATATGATGAGTGGAAGTTTGCATCAAGCTTCCATTATTCGGTCCCCATGTAGCCATCCTTTGTTTCTCATCATATGACAATCCAATTAATCATTTCAATTCAATCAACAATATGAGCCTTTAAACAATAGTCGCAGGGCTGAATCTTGCCTTAGTCAAATCGTTAGCTAGACCACGGGAAATTTATCTGTTTCCCAACAATGGGTGTCCCGAAGGACCAATAAATCAATATGGAGGCATGTACCTCCCAGTCTGACAGGCTCATCAGTTAAGTTCCTCCGACGGGTTAATTCAATCGGTCAATACATCATTGCATTAACCGATTCTATTTACGGCTGAACATGCATATCGATATCAACTAGATTATCAATCAAATATAATCTAAATAATACATGCCGGACCGGTTTGACCGGTCGGTCAAAGTACTGGTCGACCGGTCATGCCTTAAAGACTGACCGGTCATACATGGTCGGTCGACCGATACCATATGAACACCGGTCAGTTCAACCAACAATTACATAATCACCGGTCGACCGATCATATCGTAAATTCTATCATAAATTTTACGATATGAACACACTGTTATTACCGGTCGACCGGCCATGCCCGGCGGTCGACCGAGATATGTTGCAGAATGAAAAATCTATACATAATTCTACGTTTTTCAAATGTAATACAACAAGCAATTCATCATTCAATCTTAAAGCATGCTAGACACACAAACAGGACCAAACATGCTATCAATAGGCAATTTCTAACATGTATTGCCTAGGTTTTCCATGAACCTATACATGCATCTAAATTTCATTTCAAAATCTGATTTTTAATAGTAAGAACACCTAGGGCAGATCCTACTTATTAGATTTAGAGTTAGTTAGGCTTAGATCTACCTTGGTCTATGACCAAAGTAGGGATCCACCTTACATACCTCTTTGTTTGCACTAAAATCCCTCTTCTTCACTGTTGCCCTCTTCCTTCTTCTCCCCTGGTTCTTCTTCTTCTTCTCCCTTCCCAACTTGGCCCAACTGCTTCCTGCTCCTGTACCAGATCCCTGGTTCCCTGGTGCTGATTTGCTGCCAAGAAGAGGATGGATCTTAGCACAATCCCGGAATGGAACTTAGGGCATGAGAAGACTTACTGGTTTTTCAGAGAATGGGGGAAAAGAGATGAAAGAGGGCTGTGGGAAGGCTTATATAGGCAGAGGGCAGGATTTCTGGTGGAATTTGGGGTGGAATAGGGGGCTGCCAAGTGTCAATGCCCCTTTTTATTTTCATTTCTTTTTTTCCACCAGATGCCAGGTGTTACACCAAGAATCCACGACCTTGCTGTCTCCCTCTCCCTCTCCTCCGGTAATTAGATTTTGATAAATTGATAATGCAATTTAACTTACACAAAAATAGCAAGGCTGGATTTCATACCAAGTGAACAAACCAACTGACAGGCTTAGAAGTATCTGAATCATGTCACTATTATGAGAAAGCAACGTAGCTTTGTTTTGTTGAAGGAAAAAAGAGGACATAAAAGAAATAAAATAACTCGAGAACAAAAGAAAAATTATAGAACAAATGAATTGGTGGTCCAGTAGCTTATTGGACGCCACTCCAATGCTTATGTTTCATCAATTAACCTTAATTTTTCTTCACAGATAGAGGATCCATGTCTGATGTTACTTCTTTTGCCCAGAGCTGAATTTTCAATGTTGATTTAAGAATTCATTCTCCCTCTCAAAAGAGAAATCTAATAGTTCATTATTTTTCCCTTTTTCTTACTTTAAGAGGTTCATCCTTAGACCACCGCTGCCACCACATAGAAACATAAAGTTTTGGCTTTCCAAAGAAATGGCATTTTAAAAATGTTTGGGTCAATATACCTATCATTTCTGCATTTGTGAATGCTCATAAAATCTCTTTTGTTCTAAAACCTAAGCTAGTCATTCTCTGTCATAACCAGACAATGGTAGAGGTCCTATCCAGTATGGATTTCTATCCAAGGGTTAGATTCTATGAACTTCCTTGCTGAAGAAGAAAATATTCGATGAACTTCAAAAAGTTTTGTAGATTTTACCACGATGTGAAAATGGATGCCACAGATTCGAGTTCTCTATATTTGCGATCAATTTTGTGCTTGTAACAGTTGAATGAATCAGTTGTTTGTAGTAACTAAAATATTTTATTTCTAAACAGCATATCCCATTACATTATAAAGCTTTCTTTTCTGAGCTCATGTAGGTCATGCACACGGGACCATGTCCTATCATCTATTTATCTGGTATATAAAATGCTTCGTAAAAAAATAATATTCAAAGAAAATTTGATGCATATCTCATGGAACTCTTCATCTTGTTGCATTTTACATTGTTGTTGTGAAGATTTGCCTAATAAATTAGGATCTATCACGCATTGTGTTCTTTTTCCTTTTTCAGTTGCATAATGAATGTCTTGTAGTACCTTCCACAATTATTTGATGTTGGGAGTAAACAAGAGCTCCTGGTTTTGTTGGCATGATCCTTTTTTAAATGTGGTTGGTAATACTCGGGCTCTCACTTGGAGTTTGATATAAAAAAGACTGTATTCTTTGATAATGAAGTATGTCATATGTAGCCTTTCACTTGTTCATTGTTCAATTTGGTGTTCTAGCTTTTACATAAGTCTTACATAATTCCTAATGAATGGCTCATAGCAGTAAGTAATTATACTCATTGGATGAAATGCTTTTATATTTTATATGCAACTTTTAAAATTTTGCACTTAAAAGAAGTAACTTCTAAAATTTGCAAGCGTTCTAGTTGAAAGCTGGTTATTTGATTTGGATATGCAAAAAGAGTTAAATCTATTTTAAACTATTATGTCTTCATCTTCCGTTTATGGCCATATGCAAAAAGAGTTAAATCTATTTTAAACTATTATGTCTTCATCTTCCGTTTATGGCCCTTTGTATGTTTTCTCATTATTGGAGTCAAGTGACAACAACAACAACAAAGCCTTATCCCACTAGGTGGGGTCGGCTACATGGATCATACGACGTCATTCTACATTCGTTGATCCATGTTCATGCGATTCGACAGGGTTTTACGCTAGCTGTCGGGGTCTAACACAACCCTCCTCCTTTATCCGGGCTTGGGACCGGCTATAAAACATAGGCGGAGTTTATTGGAGTCAAGTGAATTGCTGATTTTTCATAATTGGTAACAATTTTTTTGTGAACTGCAGGGAGCTCGAAGAGAAGGTGAGGGACGCGTTCCATGTGTTCATCGAGGCTCGTGGCATCAATGAAAGCCTTTTTCCATTTCTCCAGGCATGGCTTTATGTGAAGGATCATCGAAATCTCATGCATTGGTTTAAAAGCGTTGGAACATTTGTTAACAAGCATAAATAACCACGACTGCTTAGTTCCTTGTTTATTTTGTTTTCTTTTATGAGCTTAAGATTTATTCCTGTACTTTAAAAAGATTACATAACTGCAAGCCTCTAAGATGATACCTTCCAGAAATACAAATGAGACCAATGGGCTAAATTAAATGTCCACAAATGGACTGATAAGTATTTATCATCGATGTTTTAAGATGCGAAATATTTTGGCTTTGCAGAGCTGTTTGAGATAATATTGTACTCTTGGGTGTTATTGTCTGCAGGCTAACTGATAATGTGATTAAGGAGTTGAATAGCATTTAGGGAATTCCACTAAAAAGTGATTAAGGAGTTAAAATACCAGTTAGGGAATTTCACAAAAGAGAGAGTTCACTGGAAAAGCACACCTTGTAAACGACTTCTGGTAATAAATACACACATAACTTAAGATTACAATTAAAATGAATATAAAGATTTGAAGTGCTACAAATCTTTAGTAGGAAATTTACCCAAAATCGAGGGATGGGGAGGAGAAAGAATTTTAGACAAACGTCTGAAGAAAAGAAAACATGGCGGATGGATGATTTCAGAGTCCACGTCGCAGAGCAACTATGATCAGCTTCCATTCTCAGAAGCAGATGGAACACACAACCAAACCGTTCTCATTGCAGCGCCGGCAACGGATGGACGCCGCATTCTCCCCGTCGAACACTCTGCGGCTCCCGCTGCATTCCGAGCACATAACGAATCGCACCCCGCCGCACCCTTCGCAAGGCTCCCCGCCGGACGTCGTATCCGCCGCCTGGTCCCCCCGCAGCAGCGGCAGCAGCCTCCCCTGCTCGTGGAGGCCCAGGACCTCGTCGGCGCCCCCGATGTACCTCCCCTTCACGAACAGCCTCGGCGGGATGGCGCGGCATTCCAGCGCCCTCCACAGCTCCTCCCGGAACTCCATGTGCATCGACACGTCCCGCTCGCAGAACGCGACTTTCAGCCTCTCCAGCAGGAACCGGACGCTGTTGCAGTCCTCGAACGTCTTCCTGATCCCCCGCAGCGTCGTCGTGTACAGGACGACCCTTTCCCTCCCGCCCGGCGGGCACTTGTCCTCGAAGCCCAGCAGCGGATATGCGCAGGCCGGCTCGGTCCGCGGGACCTTCGACGGCGGCGGCTCCTCGACCTCCCTGTCTTCCCTGGCCCTGCTGCGCTTCGCCTCCTCGAGCCCTATGACGTAGTTCATGACCGCCTGCTCGAAGGCGGCGAGGAGCTCCGGATCGAACAGTGTCCAGCTATTGAGGTCCGGCCTTCTGTAACGATGCTGCGCGTCGAGCTCAGCATTATGATCCCCATTCTCGCGCAGGGCGACACCTCCCCCTTCTTCTTCCTGCTCCACCTCCTTCCTGAGCGTGTCAGACGAAGTAACGACTTTGCGCGGCCGCGGGGGCAACTGCGGGGAAGGGGGTCTGACGTTTTCTTTGTCGTCCTGGTTCTGGGCGCGGCCCGAGTACTCGTCTCTGACGCCCGTCGTGAGCTCCGCGGGGTCGATAGGGCCAATGCCATGCTCAGGAGTCCCACTGCGAGCTCTGCAGGGACCGGTCGGAGGCGGCGGAGAGGGCTGAGCGAAGACGTTGGAAGCGAGAGCGCGGTGGTAGAGGTCGGGCTTCAGGTAGGCGACCTGGGGGAAGGACTTGAGCTTCTTCAGGATCCTGCCTCGCACGTCCTTCATCTCCTCGATTACTAAAGTTCTCTCTGAATCGCTTCGACACAACAAAATTGAAAGAACCCCTGTGGAGAAGGAGGGGAAGAGAGAGGAAGTGTGCAAATCTGAGAAATGTAACCCAGCGTTGGGGGGGGGGGGGGGGGAGAGAGAGAGAGAGCAACGGCTACAAAAAGTGTTGTGGCATTGGGGCCAGGGGGCAACGGCTACAAAGCATCGAATTGTATTATTTTGGCATGGGCAACGGTCTCAAGATCCCAATCGAGGCAGCGGTGGCGGCCGAGGCTGAAAACTGCATATGGAAACTTTGTTTAATTATCAAAGAAATATAATTTCGCTTGCCAATCGAATTTAATGATCAAATAATATATTGAAATTAGATGACGGGAGATTTTAAGTTTTAAGAATATTATTAGCTCATGAAAGCATCACTAGATAGCTAAGTAGAAGGAATTAAAAATATATTACATATTAAACAGGAAAAATAATTTTGAGTCGATAAGTCAAATTTTGAGTCGATATACAATTGTGGATTCAAATTCGGGTTGTATGTTGAATATTCGTGAATCGATTATTTGTCCCACTTGACATCATCGTTGATTATATATATATATATATATATATATATATATATATATATATATATATATATATATATTCAATTGAATGAAGTATTGATTGAAAGAAATATAAATCCACAGATCTACACCATCACCCCGTCGAATTTATTAGTATTTTGGATTCAACCTGTCTATCACAAATTCTTCAAATTGAGATGAATTTGTAGCTAACCATTTTCTAAATTGAATCTTGGACAATACTTGTGATTAAAACGAGCGAAAACTATGAGAAGCATTATTTTGGGGTTAACATGATTATTCACGAGTCCATTATAATCATACTATTACCATTGGATACGAAAATGTTGACTCATTTGATATTCTTTTTTGTGATCTTTCATTGGAATCAATTCCCTGCAAGATAAGAGAGCCAACAATTTACAGTTTTTTTTCCCAAGATATGACAGTGCAGATGTTATTCCATAATGCCTATAAGAGAAAAATTATTTTTCTTCATTTACATTTTTCTTCCGACGACTAGCATTCACTTCTGCCCTAGTTGATGAGGAGAGGCCATTTTCACGTCAACAATTGATTGAATAGACAAGTGCTTCTAATTTCGTAGAGAAAATTTGAATTTACGATAAAGAGCCGATTTTTTTTTATATACCGTAGTTTCAATTCTCGGCTCACCACAATATGCAGGGATGAATTTTTTCTGACGATGGTGCCATACTTTTGAATTCTGATATTCCTGTATGAAAGAACTTGAGCACCTGAAGCTTCTGATTACTAATTGATGTTTCAATATAGTCAATGAATAAGTACTTTCTGATTAATAATTTGATGCTTTGAGGTTCTGATTATCATTACTTTCATTATAGTCTTTGCATTTTTTTTAAATGTTTTGAAAGGATTTCTAGATAAATTAAATTATGAAAAAAATGTCAAATTAAATGTTAAAAGTTTCTTCGACTAAAAGAACAATTTTTAAAATTAGTAAATGAAATTAATTAGTTTCACACCGTTTTAATAATTAAAGCCACATGTCATCCTCTCAAGTACAAAAGATAGGTAAATGCACACGAAGTGCCACAATCCAAGACAGTTTTGGCTAAAATTCAATATAAAAGATCTTCTTTAACTCAAATACATAAAAGGCAAGTTTAATTTGACAAGAAGTAAGATTTTTGAATTTTTTCCTTATTTTGGGGATATTTTTTTAATATGGTTTATTTAAATAAAAAATGATTAAATGAAAGATATAAAAAATAATTTGAGTATAAGTAGTAGCGTAATTTAAGTTTTAAGTTGAAAATAAAGAGTGAAATTAGACTGACTAGAAGTAGAAGTTTTTATTAAATAACTATAGAAAATCGTTTCTGAATTGAATATAAAAGATAATTTTAATTCAACTAGAAGTAGGAAGTTGAGAGTAAAGATAGAAGTTTTGGTAGGATTAAAATCAAGAAAAACAAATAACTAAAAATAATTTACATCAAATGTGAAAATATAAAGTTAATTTGAGTAGAAGTATGAGTTTTGGTAGTATTACATTAACAAAAAAAATACTTCAAGAAATGACTGAAAATTAAATTAGGTTAACTATAAAAATGGTAAATTTAAGTTGCATAGGAGTAGAAATGACTGTTCAAACTTCTGTTATTACTTTTCCTGATATGTCAGGTACATACATCTAGAGAAGATGCTAGTGGAGCTGTTTTATAAGGTTAGCACAAGTTAAATAACCCAGCAGGATTGATCAGAAGCACATGGATAATTCCACTAGGGATCTTTCCAAACATATATGCTTCCAAGGACAGGCAGGAGGATACTAAGAGAGGGGGAGAGAGAGAGAGCAAAGTACTGTAAGAAGTCTTAATATGATATAATGCTGTCTCCAATTAGTTATCGGCGATGAATCCAATGCTGAAACCAAACGTGATGCATGTCAATTGCTTCCCGTCTTCTCCTGCCATATTCATCGTGAGAGTATACGAACCCTGCATGTATAAAATACCACACATGAGAGATGAACTCATAGGACTGGTCAGGTTGGATCTTTCTAATTTCCAAGATATTGTCTTCAATCTCCATTCCAAAGTAGGATGATTTATGATACAAAAGGAAATATAGCTACCATAAATGGAGTATGCTCCAATGCATCAGCATAATCTTCATAAGGATATGAAACAGCTAGCAGCAAAGGATCAAGAGATGAAACTCGATGGATAACTCAATCTTATTTACAAAAAATTTTAGCAAGAGAGAAGGATGACTAAGAGAATCATAATTATACGGTTCTTGCCAACATGCACATAAACAGATGAAAATAAAAATCATTGTGAGCTCTCAACCCACGCTATAAATGAAGATTGTTCAAGTGCACTATGTTCATATGAGAACACCCATCTCCCTCAAGATCTTAAAACCTTACAACCGTATGAAGTTTCAGTCCAGTCATCATATAAGTACGCGTCCTAAACAAAAAAAACAAGATTATTATAATAAAAGGTTAATTTTATTAATTTCCTCTCTTTAACTATAAGCCTATTTTCATTCCACTCCGAATTTTAACATTACCTACACAACTTTTCTCAAGTCTCCAATCACTTTCATTTAACTCCCAATGTTTAACATCATTAACATTTCTCATAACTTAATTTTTAAATATGCACTTAACTTCTACCCTTATTTCCTCTACTATATAATTAAAGAAAACACAACTGATTCAGGGTTGTGCCCCAAGCTGGGAGCTAGTATTCGATTCCTGGCGCCACAACTTGGCCAACGGAACACCGTTCTGCTCTTTATCCTAACTTCAGATTAATCATATACTAGTAGCCCTAGATATGGGGGTGAACACCGTTCTGCTCTTTATCCTGACTTCAGATTAATCAGATACTAGTAGCCCTAGATATGGGGGCCCGAGTGGGTATCCCAAAAAAAAAGAAACAATAACAAAATTGGACCCATCGTCACCTCATCTTATGGTCATATTAAATTAGACCCATTTCCTTTAACTTTTCAAATTGTTTTTAATATTAAATTAAGGTAGACAGGTAAAAGTGATAGAAAAGCTAATGATGCTAGGCATTTTGAGTTAACTACAAAGAAAGGTTCCGGAATGTGAGTGAGCACTAAAGGAAAAGTAATTTGGCTATAATTGGATGGAAATTAAGCATTGCAATAAACACTTTAAAAAAATACTTATTCTAGAATGTGTGTGTGTGTATATATATAAATAGAGAGAGAGAGAGAGAGATTAAGACTCATCAAAGTATTTTTTTTGAATGCATCATACAACCACACATAATGGTTCCACCCTTATCCTATCAGATTTTGGGTGCACCGTAGTGTGTGTGTATCAAAGGATCTCAAAAGTAATTTATTATGGTTTGGAAGGCCTCCAATCGATGTCATAAACTATGAGGATGTCAAGTAGAAAAAGAAAAACTCACCGGAGGTGTATATGCTGGTAGGGTCTGTTCATGAGCTAGCACAAAGTCTCCGGAGATCGGGCATGAAGTTTCTTCACAAAGGTCGTGGGTCTCTTGGTGAACATGAAAGCCAAAGTAATTGACATCAATCACAACTTTTCCTTTTGATACTTCACTGCCTGCAACATAACATAAAAGTTAGTGTATAATTAGGTCAAGCAAATGAAAAATATTGCCAGCCTCTTGGTCAAGCCAACAAACTAAGAAATTCTCTAATTATCACCAAAAAATATACAACTAAATGTTGAAAGAAACTTTATGAGCAACTAGACCACTTTGATAACATGATAAAACAATACTCTATGTGACAAAGCAAACACGATAGATGCAACGGTAACAGTTGCATTTTACCAGAAGTTGCTGAGATAGTAAATTTAGCTGGCTCTCCTCGAGCAACGGGAGATGGAGATATGTCGACACCACTGACTTTAACTGGATAATCAACTCCCTTTTCTGAAAATATCATACAGCCGTGAAAGGTTAGAATATACCCTGACAATTTGGTCTGGAAGCGTAATAAAACCTTGAAGAAAAGTTTAAAATAAAAGCAATGAATTGTTGAAGCAATAAAATTTTAATGAGTCATTAAGAAATCTATAATGATACCAAACAAATAGAAGACAATCAAAAACCATAAGTCAGGCATAGATGTCCAGTTATGAACGTAATCAAATTTTGGTCAGAACATAGTTCCAGCCTTCCAGGTGCATTTATGAAGGAATTGGCTTCTTTGATCAACTTGTAATTATTGCTAATTGGTTCCCTTCCAGAGGATATTGCCTTCATTTATTGACCATCCTTCAAGTTCTTAAAATTTAACCGATAAATATCACAATAATCTAACATAAAGAAGATATTTAAAATAGATATAGAAATACCGTAGTTGCACAGTTTTCCTCCTTGCTAAAAGAAAGAAAAAAAAAAGAACGAGAAAAAAAAGAAAAAAAATCGGGCACCTTTCCCTTGCTAAAAGAAAGAAAGAAAAAAAAAGAACGAGAAAAAAAGAAAAAAAATCGGGCACCTTTCCCTTCAAATGATTCCTGAAACATTCAACCTACACATTCTCTAACATCAATAATCAAGAATTAAATATTACCTAAAACATTGGGCTCCAATGTACACAACATGAATTCCTAAACAAATCATGATAACAAAATCAAAGATCAGATGTCCACAACCGTATAAAAATCATATCTTTACGGCAAGTCCAACTAAAAACCAGCCAGAACGATAAAAAAAAACGCAAAAAGAAAACACATAGTTAACAACACAACGAGGAGCGAGATAAAGATGGCTAAAAGCGTCTGAAAACCCTCGGGGAAACAGAAAACGCACGAGAGTCTCATCGAATTGAATCTCGAAGAAGAGAAAGCCAATCAAAACCGTACTAGAACAGCCCAACAGCCCCAAAAGGGAGACATAACTCACTGCAGTATTCGACATCGGTGGCGATGGCGGGCGCCACGACGAGAAGGGCGAGGAGGAGGAAGGCAACGGCAGCGGGAGCCATGACAGAATCGTGAAGGAGAATGCGAGATGGGAAAGGAGGATGCTTTGCTCTCTGCTACGCTCTCGTAGTTTAAGGGGTGGGGGTGGGGGGGGGGGGGGGGGGGTGGGGGTGGGGGGTGGGGTTGCAGGGAGTCGGACCGATAAAAAAAAACAAGCCGGTAGTGCTGTTTCACGTGTTTCGGGCACATGGGCCTGACTGGTTGCATCGAAATATTTTGACGGACTAGACGAGACCAAGCCTTTTAATAGAAATCTTTCGGCCATTTGAAGCCAATAAATGGGAACTAGGCCTACAAGAATACTCATCACTCGGCCGATTTAATCACAATATTAATTAACTAACAGAAGAGGGCTGTTGGCCTACATTTTCTTATAAAAAATTAAATTGACTGATCACATTAACAAATTAAACGAGAAAAATAAAATTTATAAAATTATGGAAAATGCTTCATTACTACGTCATCCTAAAAATCTTCCTAATACTCCTATATGTAAATTGTCCTTAAAAGTTGATGAAATTACTATCTATGCCATTGTGATGTTAGGACTAAAATGATTTGGTTACTCCAATACTCTCGTTGTTAACTGAATTAACCGAGATCCAACAAATTTTCGGATGTCAAATTAGTCATGGCGACTCGAACATTGTACTAAATAAATGGAAAAAAAAACGGCGCCGCATTTGGTGGTTGCAAACTGTTGTGATTTTAATTATCATCGAATTATCACGAATCTTTTAGATTTTTCCTGTGAAGGATTTCACTTCAATTATAAGATATTTAAAACTTGTTGCCTCTTTGATTGTTGCATAGAAAATTCTCCAGATATATGTATATATATATATATATATATATATATTGAGTATGATATATATATTTTACGCTCTTTCTTATATCTATCTGATATCCATAATTTATTTTGAATTAATAATATTATAAAATATTATCTCATTATAGAAAAAATATTTATTATTTTAAAATAAAATAAAAGAAGTCATATAAATGAAATTAAAGGTTGTAAATATAGACAAGTAAAACTTAAGTAAAATATGTTTTTATTAAAATGAATAAGAATACAATAAAAAATATATAAAATTGTTATAATCTCTACTTTTTGCAATAAGAGAAGTCTACAAAAAATTTTCTTACTTCTGATTTCTAAATGTTACTTCAAACGTTGATTACCGAAGACCTTAAAATTCCTTTTGAATAAGTTAAAACTCTACTTTTTCTCAATCATAGTCCAAACGTAAGGGAAGTTATAACTGGTACTTGGTATTTGGTAACATGAAAGAAACCTCATGCCATTTTATTACGCCACAGATGATATAGGGCCAGAGCGCAGACATTTGCATTTTAGCTTCGTGTTCTGCCCCTGTAGCTTATAACTGGCCAATCATTAGCTGCAGAAGCTGAAACAAACAATCCCGACGTTGGAACTTACACGAGTTTCTCAGACTAACTTACGGTTAACGGATACTTTTGTGTAATGATAATGAAATTGTCGTCCGTGCACCAAAACTTTATTATCATTTTTTCCTCGGTCGTGGATTTTGTGATGATTTGAATAGGACAACGCTTTCAGTTGAGCAACAAAAGATTATATAAACCCTTCATCAAGCTGAAATATATGATACATGGATACAACTGCTCCGCCTGTAAGCTACAAATTTGAAAGCATCGCGCACTTGGTAAGGTAAAATAGGAAAACAAAATGGCGGGACATCAACGAAAAGTGGCTATACACTTATTGCTGGGCACACTGCACCCTCGGTGCACCACCACCCCCATTCATGTCATCGTCCTCATCGTAAGCTTCCTGAGCCTGAGTTTGTTTTCTCCTCATCTCCTCTTCGATATTGACATCATGGAGCGTGGTTTCTTCGCACTCGTCGAGCTCCATGTCAGTCAACTGAGACCCTGGCTTTGGAGGAAGGATGGTCGTGAGAGCTCTGCACTGATCAGGAGTTAATGCATCCGGGAAATCGACACTGAAGTGGATGTAGAGTTTTCCCCTCATAAATGGCCTCTGGTAGACTGGCATGCCTTCATCGTTTAAGGCTTTGAATTGACCTGTGAAATATAGAAACGCCAAGTTTAAAACGCCTGAACACCGAGCTCAAAATCACCAAAGAGTAACATAGATCTGAGCAAGGTCATACCAGGCTTGGTAACTTCACCAGGTTTCGACTTGATGAGCAATTGCCTATTGTCCAGATGAGTTAAAACAAATTTAAAGCCACACAAGGCTTCCGTCAACGACAATGTGTGCTCCAAAAAGAGATCATCACCCTTCCTCTTGAACCTAGGATGATCCTTCTGTTGAAGCACAAATACAATATCTCCAGTGATAGTATCAGGCTGTGAACAATAAAACAAAAATGGGTTAGTAATGATCACCATTTCCATCAATTAAGTGATTTATGACTGCATAGAGCACATCTCGCGAAATAATTTTGAGCTCGAAAAAATACGTACTGCCTCATCAGCCTCCCCAGAGAAGGTGATCTTCTTGCCATTCTGCATTCCCTTCTCAATTACAACTTCTAGCACTTTCTTCTCCGGCACTACTTTCTCCCCTTTGCATTGCGGGCATCGGTCCTTATCGTTGATGGTTTCACCAGTTCCCTTACAATCGTTGCAAGGATGCTGCATTTGCTGGACCATTGAAGGTCCCAAGTGGCGAATGGTGACCTTCATACCTGTGCCCTGGCAGCTAGAACATTTCATGGAGGCACCTGATTTTGATCCCTTGCTGCAGAAAAATGCAATGAGTTTAGAAACAGTAACCAAGGATTCCATGAGACACGTAGACATAAACTACTAAGCCCATGAAAGATCGAAAGCTTACCCGTTGCATCTCCGGCATATCACATTTCGCGAAAGAGAGAGCTTTTTAGAGGTCCCATTGTATAGTTCTTCCAGAGAAACCTTAAGAGGATGTACAACATCCTCACCCCTCCTCTGCCTCCTTCCACGGCTGCTGCCACCCCCTGCCGCTCATTCATAGCGGTACACCTTGAGAAATCGACGTCTTTGATACAAGATGGGACAATCAAAACGAGAAGCAGGAAATGTTACATGCTTACCTCCGAAAGGACTTCCACCAAAAAAGGACTGAAAGATATCAAATGGGTCATGGCCACCACCACCACCTCCCATCCCCTCCTTGAGTGCATCTTCACCATACTGATCATAAATCTCACGCTTCTCCGGGTCACTAAGCACTTCATAAGCCTGAGCTATCTCCTTGAACTGAAAGGAGAAAAAAAATTCCAGTTGTATGATTAACAACGTGAAACATCGATATGCATGTCACATCAATTTCTCAAAGCAAAAAATGAGAGCCAAATTTAAATATCAACAGTCGAATACTATCAACGCGGACACCAAGCTGAGGTTAAACATGAGTCCGAGATGCGCACACACAATCTCGATTGTGCGCCCGTATTCTATCAACACAACGTTCCGGCTAGCTCGATTTAACTAACTACGTGTCGTGTATTCATCAACATCTCAAACCAAAGATGTTGCGCTGATCGTGTCAGCTTAAGCCACTAACTCAATCAAGGAGTTCGCAGGTCATATTGATTCATGTTATAGCTTACGGCAACAATGCCATCACAAATCTGTCTTCCCGCCTTCGGGGCAATCAACTCATCCGCGGCACATCTACATATTCACATATCAAAAGCTCCATGCTACATAAAAGGCCAATTCCTTTATTTAATCTCTTGGATTCAGCCCCCCAACAAAATCCGTTAAACTTTATAAAACAACTGATAACTAAATTGAAACGAATTGAAGAAACAGAGCAACAATCGAAACTTTCCGCTCACCTTCTCCGGATCGCCGCCCTTGTCGGGATGGTTCTTGATGGCGGCCTTGCGGTAGGCCTTCTTGAGGTCCTCCTGCGACGCGCTCTTAGAAACCCCGAGGATGTCATAGTACTTCGTGTTGTCGCTCTTCTTCGGCGCCGCCCTCCCGAACATTTCTCCCACCTGCGACGATCACATCGAACCGAATTCTTCCTCCGTCCACCTCGAGCAGATCGAATTCGCTGTTCGAGACCCCCCAAAAATTCTTTTGATGCAGAAGACGAAGACGAGAGTTAGATCAGCGTTCGTCCGCGCCAATGGAATATAAAAGGGTATCGGAAGACTCGAGAAGGCACGAGAATGTGAGAGGGATCGACGGTGAGCCGTCGGATTATGATCGACGGCCAACATCGCTGGTTCGAGATGTTTCGTTTTGACGCCTTACGTAAGAATTCGAGGGAAACGAAACCTTGGTTTAAAAAGAATAAAATGAATAAAAAAAGAAGACTTGTGCAAGTCAAGATAAAATATCTCGGAAGATTCCGGAAGAAGTCCAAAGTCGAGACCCATCTGCAATTTCAAGTATATGAAAAAAAATATTATATAGTTTAATTGTTATATTCTTATTTAGTGATAATGTGATTTCAAAATAGATATAACTAAAACTATTACAAAATCTTAACTTTGTTCTTGTACCAAAGGGCTTATTAAAGAATTAGTAAGTAGGGTAAAATAGAGGAAACAAAGGAGTAAATAACAACGAGTTTAAATGGCATGGGCCATTTATCACCGTATTTATTGGTTACTAAAATATGTGATAGATGCCATTGAATTACTCGATTGGAAATTAGTTATTCGACTGGTAGCAAAAACAAATTACTGTCGCTCAAGTAATTATCTTCCATATTTGTTCGTCTTACCAGTCGAATCATTAATTATTTTCGCTTGCACTCTGCATTTAATCTTTGCGATCTATCTTAGATATTTATTATTTTATTATTCTTTGTTTCTTGGGCTCGTTATCTTTGAACTCAAGTTTGGTTATCTGTACATTCCACCGTAACACCAAAGAAAAAATAATAATAATAAGTAAATGGATAAGATCAAATAGAAGGTGACAACTATGAGTGGATAAAATCAAAAAGGGGTAAACTTGAAAATTTCTCCCACCACAATCCCTATAAGAAGGGCTCTCCTCCCTCGGATAGCCACTTTCTATTTCTTTTGCTTCCTTATCATTATGCTGCCCCTTACTTTCTTCTTCATTCGGATTGCTTTATAGGTGGGGAACGACAAGGGGGGGATGACCGCCGGTGACCGAAAGGATTTCGTGCAAGGATCAACCAAGGAAAGAGGTTGGTGAATCTGAAATCCCTCTACATAACTTAAATAGCATTATGGCAGAATTAGAGCTGTTCTTATCTTGAAATGTGACCTTGTTTGAGGAAAGGAAATGGAAAAGGAATGAATTGATTGTATTCTTATTGTTTGATCCATGTTTTATGATTCCTTGCGACTAAGAATGTGTTTGTATCATTATTCCATGTTTAGAAGATTGTTTGTAAACTGTGATTGCGTTTAGGATTGCTTATCCCTAAATTTTTGACATCTGCACGATTTCTATTCTACGCCGACCGGTCGACCGATCCAAAAATATCGGTCGATCGGTGAGTTGGAAATCGATCGACCGATCAATAGAGACCGATCGACCGATCATTCCTTCAGGGTTGCATAGTTTGACCGACTGGCCGACCGAGGCTCATTGTACAGACAACACCATCGGTCGATCGATTCAGAGATATCGATCGATCGGTGCGCAGAAGTTGGTCGACCGAGACCCATTGAATGGAATCAGACCCATCGGTCGACCGATCCAGAGATATCAATCGACCGGTGGTAAGAAATCGGTCGACCGCCCAGAGAGAACCGGTCGACCGACCCTTAACCCAGATTTCATTTTGTTTGATGATTAATCTAGATTCTTTTCATGATTGTGATATGTTATTCCCTACTAATTGAATTGGTGTATGACTAAATCATTTGTCTTGTTATTGATCTTTCCAGTGATCCAATCCTCTTATAGAATGAAAGGGTCTAAAGACCCCTTATGGAGGACCCTACCTTTAAATAGGGTCACTCTCAAACTCACTACTATGGCACCTCCAAATTGGATTCAACCAGTACGGCTCTTGATCCAATTTCATTTTTCTAGCATCTTTGGTTTGATCACTTATAGGCTGCACAAGACTGTATTATTTTGCTCGGCATAAAACTCCAAAAGTTAAAGGCACCTAAAGTTACTTAAGGCTAAGAAAAAGGTTCAAGGATAAAGAGAATGTATGAATGATATGAGTATGATGGTAAATGAAGTAAGATTATTAATTTAGAATGATAACCGCATCCTTTTCGTGATTAGTTGACCTTTGAACTCTTTTATCCATTGATATCTCAAATCCAATTATCTTATGCTCTCTATCTGATCTTGATATAAGTGATTACTAATTATGACTAATTCTGTTTATTGTTATGCATTGTGTACTATATTGATTCCCCACTAGGCTGTATAGCTTACGGGAGGACATCCTCCCCTGTGTTGATTTTCACAGAGCCAGGTCAGTGATGGTGTTGAGATTGTGTGCTGCGATCAGCTCGAGCGATAATAAAACACATGAACTGAAAAAGGTCATAGTTATCATTTTCTTCACTTTCCGCATTTATGAACTTGGATGTAATTCAAATGTTATAGTTATCATGGAGATTTTGGATTAATTCAGACTTCCACTATTTTGATATTCTATTTTCCTCTTTATTTCTATTGCTGACATGTCACTGTTTTAAATGGAGTTTTGGTCAATCTTTAGTTAAAGTTATAGTTTTTCGTAGCGCCTTCAGAAAAATCCTCGCCACGTGGAGTTGATCGATTTGGAGGCGTTACACCATCTATTGCATTTAACACTTCCAATAGAAATTTAAGGTAAAGTCAGATGCAAATGGTTTTTAAATTTTAAATAGGAGGTCAATAACCTAATGTAAGAAAATAGGAGTATTTTTAAATTTTAAATAGGAGGTCAATAACCTAATATAAGAAAATAGGAATAAAGAGTCTCTCAGCTTTAACGTGTTCTCATTTTTTTTAACTTTGATTTTTAATAGTCTAATCCCTGAATTATTATATCTATCAACAACAGAAGTGTTTGATATGAGAATAATAGTAAGAACAAAGATTTATTCCCATGATGACAATCAAAATTTTTTAATCAAATATTATCATTGTTTTATGTTCCTTGTCATCATAGTGAAAAAAAGAAAAAGAAAAAGTAAGAACACTAAGGTCTTGTTTGATAAAATGTTAATGAGTTCTAGAACAATATGTATTTATTTTATTTTATTCTTATAATGAAAATTCATCTCTATTTCTTTCTTGTTCTCCAATTATTAATGTGGGGTCCACATGTTTACAAAATTGGTGTTTGGCAACAAAAATGAAAATAAGACCTTGTTCTTATGCATTATTCTTGTACTAAACAGGGCCTAAGTTCTTGACCAAGACAATTCATAATGCAGGAATATTGGATTCTCTAACCAAACATCCCCATCGAGTCTTTTTTCTCGAAAAATGCCGATTTTAAGTAATATAGGACATGTGGAACAATTAAACACAAATAAATAAATAAAATGAGACATACCTGATGCGGCTACGCTCTCGACCTGACGTGCTCTTGACTACTTCCGACCCCCGTCACCGACTCACCCACCCTATCCCCTCTCCTCCCCCTGCCGCCCTACTCGGGTGTCGAGGGTTTCGCTACAATGTGTGCAGCCACACTATCCAGGTCTTCTGCTTTCATTGTGCTCTCTACGAGTTCGATCTCCGCCTCCCCTGCGTCGTCCTCCCCGCGGTGCTGAACCACCGCTACCACCCCCCTTATCTACGAGTGCCTTGCCATCGATGTCAGAGTCCGCGCCATCGTAGACGTCATCTCGAAAATTCATTTGATGTAATTTGACGTAATGAAAATTTATTTGGTGTAATTTGATGGAAATTCATCTATATATGCGATGTAATGAATCAATCCTTAGAAGGAATCATTTGATGTAATGAAAATGATTAAGAATTGATGTATTTTGTGAACATCTTTATATGTATATACGAATGTATATGTGAAATGATTCTATGTGTTATGATTTCTGCACGAGAGAAATTATGTACCGCAAAAGATCCGAGAAATTTAAGATGATAGAGTTTTATTTGATGGGAAAAATCGAAAGATGATTACAAGACAAATTACTTTTTATTTGGATCCATAAGAAATTTATATAAACACTCCCTTTAAAGGAATTATACATCAATTAGGACTCTATATTAATCTCTTAAAATTATGACATCTATCTCTTAATAAGAAAATAAATCAATTTCTTAACAATCTCATGATAAGAAAATAAAGCAAATCCTTAACAATTTCCTGTTGGAGTCCAAATAGGTTTCTAGTTAGGATAGGATTATTAACAATCTTCACCTTGAATTGAATCATAAAATCAGATATCTAATCATATCTACACATGTTAGCATCCTTATAGCTTGATGGCTCTAACGACTCCACCTCTTCAACTATTTGGAATGCATATGCAACTATGTCCTAAAGTCATAACAGTTAGGAGGACCTACTTGCCTACGAGCATGTCCAGTAGTTAGAGTTGTCGTTACTTCTTTTGTTTGCTTCTTTTATTTGCTCCTCAAGTTCTAGTTGTTCAGTTTGATGAGATTCTTCTACCTCATTCTGAATTAGAGTTAATCCAAACTCCGCCTATTTGTTAACACTCTTCTCTGCTGAGTCAACAACATTTAATTTTTGCTTAAGTATAAACATCTCATAAAAAATATATTTCTGCTATGAATAGCCTTGTACTCTCAAGGAGAACAAATTCTGAAACATTTTACACATGCACCATATCACACAAAAACTCATTATTTGACCCATGGTTTCAACTTTTCTTTCACTAACATGATGACATGTTGGACAGTAAAAAACTTTTATGTTAGTATAATTAGCAATATTTCGTGATCATACCTCACTAGAAATTTTGCTGTGCTAACAATCTCAACATAGAATTAGATAGCATGCACCGTGCAATCTCTAGAAGAGTTCTATTATTGCATTTTGTTACACCATTCTATGGCGGTATATCTCTAACGGTACGATGTCTAGCAATGCTTTCATCCTTGTAGAACCAATCAAATTCAAATGAACAGAACTCCAAGACATTATCGGTACGAAAATGTTTCACATTTTCTCGATGTCTGATTCTCCACCAGAGCCTTCCACTATTTGAATGCCTCGCTCTTGTGCTTCACCACGAATATTCATGTCCTCTTTGAGTAATCATCTATCACAGATAAGAAGCATATATAACCTCCTAGAGATGGAACACGAGAGGGACTCTAATAATCAGCGTGAATGCAAGCGATTATTGTCTTCGTCTTGTGCACGACTTTGTTGAATTGATGTCATTTTTACTTGCAAAAAACGTAGTGCATGTATAATCCTATTTGAGATATCTTCTGACCATCCAAAAGATATGCTTGCTAGGATGTCCATCTATTTTTTACTCATATGTCCAAATCACATTTGTCACAACTTGAATGCTGCTTATTTTGGTTCGGATGAACTACCTACTATAGTCACGTCAGAAATTATTATGTCTTGTAATATGCACAAGGACTTTTGTCGAACTTCTCTCATGATTTGAACATCATCCTTAGTAATCGTGAGAACACCTCTTGTGGCATCCATCTGACATCGTTTGGAGTCTAGAACTCGTAACACTATCAATTTTTTCTTCAATTGTGGAATAAGATTGACATCTGTCAATGTTCTCACCCGATTATCATGAGTTTTGATCTGAAGTAAGCTGATTCCAACTATTTTACAAACTACATCATTACTCATGATAATATTTCTGTCATCAATATTCTGATAAGTTATGAACCACTCTTTGTGCGGAGTCATATGATAAGGGCATCTTAAATCTAGAACTCAACTTTCTTCTAAACATCTCTGATCAGACACTATGAGAATCAAATCGTCATCATTAAATTCACTACTCTGGTGTACTACTACAACAACCATGTATCTTTTCTTCTTCTTGGGGCAATCCTTTTTCCAATGACCAAGTTCTTTACAAAAGTTATAAATGTTCTTCAGATTGACGTTCTTCCTCTTCGACTTACCCTTCTTCAGGTTTGGATGATGTCTCTTCTCTACGATTTTTATTTATCATGCGACATGAGTCTCCATAATCTTGTTATATGCCCTATGATGAAATTTAGGAGTATGTAGATCGATCTTACTTCTTCCAGAGTAATTGTGTCTCTTCTGACGATGATAATGAAATTTTCATATGATAGATGAAGAGACACCAACAAAAGTAGGACAACATCTTCATCTTCAGTCTTCATATCTATGTTTCGTAACTCCATCAATAGACTATTCATATTATCAAGATGATATTTCAGAGTGGTATATGCGGAGAGCGAACAAACGTTGCTTCAACAACAACTTATTGCTCAGAGACTTGATCATATACAGATTCTCGAGTTTCAACTAGAGATCAACCGTCATTTCTTCATCGGCAACTTTGATAATCATCTCGTCCGTCAAGCACAAGAGGATCATAGAGTGCACCTTCTTTTCCTATGTATCCAAATTTGTGAGGTCGACTTCTTTTTCTTTGTCATTTGAGTTTTTCTCCTTTGATTTATTCTTTGACACATTCGTAATCGACGTTTAGACTCCTTATTATTTTAGAACTGTCTACATCTTGATTTGTCAGAGATTGAAACTATTTCGTCCTGTGAATTTTTTCGATCTTCACGTTGTGCGATGTCATCTTTTTGCCTAGCAGAGGATCGACGATGAAGTTTCACTTCGATACCACTTTGTTAGAATTTCTGCATGAGAGAAATTATGCACCACAAGAAAACTCGAGAAATTTAAGACAATACAATTTTATTTGACAAATTATTTTTTATTTAGACCCATAGAGAGTTTATATAGCAACTACTTTTTACAAATGATAAGAATTACATATCAATTAGGACTATATACTAGTCTCTTAAAATTAGGACACCTATCTATTGTTAAGAAAATAAATAAATTTCTTAATATCTTATGATAAGAAAATAAATCAATTCAAATTACAGTAAGATTCAAGACATTATTACCACTATGTATATGTGAAAATGATCCTCTAAGCACATCTGATCATTTAATGAATATATCGTATATAGAGCCACATTGTCATCGTCGCATTAGCGCCACAGTAGCGCGTTGCGTCAATGTAGCGCCACTAGCGACGGCAAGGTAGGAATTATTTTAACGTCAGAATAACGTCGTGGTTTAGCGTCAACTTGGCATTGAGGTAGCATCAACAGTGTTAACATCTCTTTTCGTGTTGCAGTAGCATCGACAAGCGACGCTAGTAGCATGGACAAGCGACGCTAGTAGCATCGTCCAATCTCTTGACTTCATTACGACACTAAGGGGTCATTTGGTTACGGAATATAAATAGAAGAATAGATAATTATATTCTTGTGATATAGTATTCTCCGTTAATATTCCTATTTGTGTTTGGTTGATAAAATGGCATTCCTAATTACTATTCTAGATAGTGTTTGAATGAAAGAAAGTAAAATAAAAAGTAAGTATAAAATTAATAATATATGAAAATTTTATTCTATAAACAAAAATGACATTTATATTTTTGAAAAAATATAAACAAGATTTATTAATATAATTATATACTCACTTTTAAATTTGATTTATTAATAAGATTTTCAAATTTTAATATAAATTATTTGTAATATATATTGCTTGAGAGATAATAATTAAAACATAAAAAATAATTAGTTAATATATTAATAATATAATATATATAATTGAAGTCTCATATTAATTAATCTTTTTCATTTTTTCGTGACTATGTAGGAACAGCTGCATTCCATAGATTTTTGAAAAATTTGATAATCTCATGGACAAATTCCCAACAGGTTTAGACATACTTTGGAATATGTGCAATCAAAATATTGATGCTAATCCTATTCCATTGTCCGTTTGGAAACTTTCAATATAATCAGACATCTCAACGTCGGTAAAGGGTGACTAATTTTTTTAATCACAATTTAGCGCCATTTTAGCCACGCCTTACGCGTGTCACTAATTGGTAGAATTATTGTAGTGATACATGAGGAAAATAATAAACAAGGAAAAATAAATATAAGAGGAAAATAAGACGGGTGAAAAACAAAATTAATTAGAAATATAAAGAAGGAGAGAAACCAAAGAAAGAATTTCAAAAGTAAGGGAAGCTTGAGAGAACAAAAATAATTTGAGAGATGATCATCGTGGAAAAAAGAAATAGAAATAAGCATTTTGTAAAAATATTTTAATTGAAGAAGTGTTATTATTCTAATAAGAGTACTGTTTGATAGAGCATAAACAGAATTGCATTTACATCTAATCATTTATCGGTTTTTGGTGTAATAAAATCCGACCAACTCGAAAAGAAAAAAATTGAATTAAAAAATAAAAAATTAAAGATTCGAATATGATTTATGATGATTTTTAACAAAATCAAATTCACCCTTTAAAATTAGTGCACCACCTGGAAAAATCATAAGAGCCTGTGGGATTCTTTTTTTATTTATATAATCAATTCATAAGTTATATATTTTACTATAGATATAATTTTTTAATAAATGTTCATACTTTTTATCAAATTATCGAATCAATTTGATAATTTGATAATTTTAATAGTATATTTTATATTTAATATAAAATTAAATATACTTATGTTAATTTTAATTTATTTTGTATATTTAAAATATAATTATTTAAAAGTGGGGCTTCCAAAAAATTATCCCGATGGAGAGTGCTTTTAATTATTTAAATGGTTTTAGGGGTGCTTTTTTAATTTTAAAAAATGACCGAATAAATTTTTTAGATAAAAAATTGACCCGAATTATTTTCACCCCAATGTTTCTAAAATTAAAAATAATCTTATTTTAACAGTTTTTGTTGAGTTAACTCGATTGAACCCAATTCCAATCGGTTCAACTAGGACTCACTTAATATATCAATTCGATGCGTTTAATGGAGGAGATATATTGGGGGTGGTGGATTAGTTGGAAAACAAAATAATAAAGTGCAAAATACAATAAATATTAAACTCAATAACTGCTAGTTGTTAAAAAAACATTAAAGATAATAAATAAAAATATCAAAAGTGTTATCTTTAGAACTAATATGGAAAAAGGAACATAGTAGAATAATAAAATTGTAATGATAGAAACGTTGTTAAAGATAAAATTCAAATTTCGAGATGAAAATAAGTTTATTTTTATATAAATTAGATAATATAAAATAATACATACTCAGTTCAATGCTCACATATATTTCTTATGATAAATAAAAATTCTTATTAAATTAGTTTTCTTTTTGCATCAAATCAAATCCATTTTTTTAGATTGCTCGTCTGAGCCCCTTTTTTTTATCAATCTGAGTGTGATTAAAATAAATATTATTTTCTTTCTAAAAAATATTATGTAAGTAAAAAATAATTTGTTATTTTCGGACTTAAAAAATAATATAAAATAAAAATTAATTTGAGTCAAATTAATATTAATGTTTTCTTTTTATCCATTTGAGTATGTTAAAATAAATTGTTTTCTTTCTAAATGATAAATTATCATGATGGCACATGTCAAATAATAATAATAATAATTAACATAATTAAAAGTTTAAATCTTATTTTCGGAATTAAAAAATAAAATAAAAATTAAGTTTAAATCTAAGAGACAAAACTAATCATAGAAATTAGAAAATATGCTACATAAGGTAATCAATATATACAACCTTTTTTTTTATTAATTTGAGTCATATAAGATTAAACTTTTTTATCAATTTGAGTATGATTAAAATAAATATTATTTTCTTTCTAAAAGATATTATGTAAGTAAAAAATAATTTGTTTTTTATGGAATAAAAAAATATAAAATAAAAATTTAATTTGAGTCAAGTTAAGATTAATCTTTTCTTTTTATCCATTTGAGTATATTAAAATAAATTATTTTATTTCTAAAATATATTTGTAAGTAATTTTTTATTTTCGAAATTTTAAAATAATTCAATTTGAGTCAAATAATATTAATCTTTCTTCTTTTATCAATTTGAGTATGATTAAAATTAAAGATAAATAATCTTATAATAGTATGTTATATAAGGTAAAAAGAAAAAAATTATTTCTTACTTTGAGAATTAAAATTTTATAAATAAATAATTTAATTTGAGTAAAATAAAGTTTAATATTTCATTTCTATCAATTTGAGTATGATTACAAGTAAAAAAAATTTCCTATTTTAAAAAATTGTCATTTTTCGGAATTAAAAAACAATTTAAAATGTATAATTCAATTTGAGTCATTTTCTGGAATTTAAAAATAATTTAAAATGTATAATTTAAAATTTTATCAATCTGAGTATGATTAAAATAAATATTATTTTCTTTCTAAAAGATATAATGTAAATAAAAAATAATTTGTTATTTCCGGAATTTAAAAAATAATATAAAATAAAAAATTTAATTTGAGTCAAATTAATATTAATTTTTATTTTTATCCATTTGAGTATATCAAAATAAGTTTTTTACTTTCTAAGTGATATTTTGTAAGTATTTTTTATTTTCAAAATTTTGAAATAAAAGAAGATTAAATTTATGAGTATTTTTATTATAAGCAGATTCTTTAGTTATGATTGAAATAAATAATATTTTCTTTTCTAAGAATAATGTATAGATAAAATAATATTGTTTTAAAAGAGAACATGTTATTTTCGAAATATAAAAATAGTTTAAAATAAATAATTCAGACTAAGTCAAATTAAGATTAATTTTATCTTTTTTATCAATTTGAGTATGATTAAAATAAATAATCTTTTCTTTCTAAAAGGTAATGTACAACTTTTACATTTTTAGAAGATATTCCTTCTTTTCAAATTTTAGAAATAGTTTATACAAAGAATTATATTTGAGTCCAATAAAAATTAAAATTTCCTTACAAAATAAATAAAATTTACAAATCATAAAAAAATTCTGTTTTTGGAAAATAGTTAATTATTTAAGAAAAATTAATTTAAGAAATGGGGTCTTGATAGATTGAAATTGAATTTTAAAATTTTTAAAACAGACTAACTTATTTATCACATTTAAATGTCAATAAATTAATTTTATTAATTATTATAAATTATAATATCTTAATTCTATATTATTTTTGTAATATTCATCCGTGCATCGCACGGGATCTAAAAGATATTATGTAAGTAAAAGCTAATTTGTTTTTATGGAATAAAAAAATATAAAATAACAATTTAATTTAAGTCAAGTTAATATTAATATTTTTTTATCCATTTGAGTATATTAAAATAAATTATTTTATTTCTAAAATATATTTGTAAGTAATTTTTTATTTTCGAAATTTTAAAATAATTCAATTTGAGTCAAATAATATTAATCTTTCTTCTTTTATCAATTTGAGTATGATTAAAATTAAAGATAAATAATCTTATAATAGTATGTTATATAAGGTAAAAAGAAAAAAATAATTTGTTACTTTGAGAACTAAAAATTTATAAATAAATAATTTAATTTGAGTAAAATAAAGTTTAATATTTCATTTCTATCAATTTGAGTATGATTACAAGTAAAAAAAATTTCCTATTTTAAAAAAATTGTCATTTTTCGGAATTAAAAAACAATTTAAAATGTATAATTCAATTTGAGTCATTTTCTGGAATTTAAAAATAATTTAAAATGTATAATTTAAAATTTTATCAATCTGAGTATGATTAAAATAAATATTATTTTCTTTCTAAAAGATATAATGTAAATAAAAAATAATTTGTTATTTCCGGAATTTAAAAAATAATATAAAATAAAAAATTTAATTTGAGTCAAATTAATATTAATCTTTTATTTTTATCCATTTGAGTATATCAAAATAAGTTTTTTACTTTCTAAGTGATATTTTGTAAGTATTTTTTATTTCCAAAATTTTGAAATAAAAGAAGATTAAATTTATGAGTATTTTTATTATAAGCAGATTCTTTAGTTATGATTGAAATAAATAATATTTTCTTTTCTAAGAATAATGTATAGATAAAAATAATATTGTTTTAAAAGAGAACATGTTATTTTCGAAATATAAAAATAGTTTAAAATAAATAATTCAGACTAAGTCAAATTAAGATTAATTTTATCTTTTTTATCAATTTGAGTATGATTAAAATAAATAATCTTTTCTTTCTAAAAGGTAATGTACAACTTTTACATTTTTAGAAGATATTCCTTCTTTTCAAAATTTAGAAATAGTTTAAACAAAGAATTCTATTTGAGTCCAATAAAAAATTAAATTTCCTTATAAAATAAATACAAATTTACAAATCATAAAAAATTCTGTTTTTGGAAAATAGTTAATTATTTAAGAAAAATTAATTTAAGAAATGGGGTCTTGATAGATTGAAATTGAATTTTAAAAATTTTAAATAGACTAACTTATTTATCACATTTAAATGCCAATAAATTAATTTTATTAATTATTATAAATTATAATATCTTATTTCCATACTATTTTTGTAATATTCCAGAAATGACAAATTATTTTTTAAATAGGAATTATTTTTACTTGTAATCATACTCGAATTGATATTAATGAAATATTAAGCTTAATTTGACTCAAATTAAATTATTTATTTATAAATTTTTAGTTCTGAAAATAACAAATTAGTTTTTTTACTTTTTTTTACCTTATATAACATACTATTATAAGATTATTTATCTTTACTTTTAATCATACTCAAATTGATAAAAGAAGAAATATCAATCTTAATTTGAGTTAATTTAATTTTTTTATATTACTTTTAAATTTAGAAAATAAATGAATTCTTACAAAATATCTTTTAAAATGAAAATTATTTATTTTAATATACTCAAATGGATAAAAAAAAGATTAATCTTAACTTGACTCAAATTAAAATTTTATTTTATATTTTTTAATTCCGAAAATAGAAAAATTAATTTTTACTTACATAATATCTTTTAGAAACAAAATAATATTTATTTTAATCATACTCGAATTGATAAAAAAAAGTTTAATCTTATATGACTCAAATTGATAAAAAAAAGAATTCTTACAAAATATTTTTAAGAAAGAAAATAATTAATTTTAATATACTCAAATGGATAAAAAGAAAAGATTAATCTTAACTTGACTCAAATTAAAATTTTATTTTATATTATTTTTTTATTCCGAAAAGAAAATAAATTATTTTTTATTTACATAATATATTTTAAAAAGAAAATAATATTTATTTTAATCATACTCAAATTGATAGAAAAAAGTTTAATCTTATATGACACAAATTGATAAAAAGAAGTTTTATGTATCGTTACCTTATATAACAAACTTTCTACGATTTATTTTATCTTTTAGATTTAACCCAAATTTTATTTTATATTATTTTTTAATTTCATAAATAGGATTTATGACATGTGTCATCGTTATATATCGCCACTTGTCGCATTCTCGGCTCTCATACTTTTACCTCTGTTTTTATATATATACTAGTATGATGACCCGCGCGATGCGCGGATGACACAGAATTAAACATAAATTTTTATTATAAAATAAAAAATTTTATTTTGATATAAATTTTATAGATTATATAATTATTTTCTCGCCTTAGAAACATATACATGTAAATATGTTATAATAAATTAAATTTAATTGGAATTATTTTTTTTAATTTATTACATTCTCTTTCATTTTTAATTATGTTTTACTCTATCTTTTCCCCCTTAATTTTGTTACTTTGTTAACATCTATTATTTAAAACTTTTAATTTTATTGATGTTAATTTACATGACAATATAGAAACACCGTGACTTCTCCTTTCAAACTATATATCTTTTTAATTTTGATATAATATAGGTATAAATATCAATTGATGTCTATATTTTTAAAATAATATCATGTCTTAGAATTAAGTAAATACTATTTATTTTTGTACTTTAACAATTTCTATTATTTTTTATTTTATCTATTTCATTTTCTATGTGACAACGTAAAAATGTCATATTTGACATGCTATATGTATGTAAAGATATATAATATAAATAAATTAAATTATTATATATCATACTAAAATGACTATTAAAATTATTTAAATATTTTAATCATTATATGTGACTTAAAGAAATAGTGCCATAGGTCAACTTCTACCTTTACATTTAATTATATATGCTATATTTATATGGAGAGATTAATGATGAAATGACAAAGAAGATAATTATATGTAAATTATTTTATTACTTATATTTTGTAGCTAATTATATTTTGTTGTCTATTTTTTTTAAAAATGTCCACCACAATACATTCACTTCTTAATTAAGTATATTTTTTTAATAATTTATTTTAAAATATATACTTAATTGTTATAACTTCCTTCCAACAATCTATATAAACAATTATATTTTTTTCATTCTTAAAATTAATTAATGTCACGATTTAACTTTAAGAATTCAATTATCTAGATCATATTGTATGGCTTCATGATAGGGTTACATCCAACCTTTAACTTTCTTTAAGATGTGTGTATATATGCATGTTATGTATGTATTAAATATAAATAATGATTCAAGTTAAATATTTTATCTTAACTAAAAGTTTATATGTGGTGTTGACAACATTTATTTTAATAAGAAATATAAGTAATTTTTTTTAATATTATTAATTGAGTATAGGTATCAATTTTTTAAGATGATCATAAGTTAATTTCATGCAAATCCTCACCCTGGTTATACTTATATATATATATATATATATATATATATATATATATATATATATTACTTCTTAGTGTTTGATAATATTTACACGAGGAACTAAAAAATATATGATATATTTATATAAATAAAATTTAACTTATTCATGTTGTCATTATAGATATACATAATATATTATTTAAAAGTAAATTTAAAAAGATCATTTTATGTGTGTCAGGTAGCATTTATCCATTTTCCTATCAAATATAATGTGCATTATCATTAATACATATTTTTTTTATTCATCATTTTGGTTGTTCTCAATGGAACAATAGGAATATATTTTATTCTTTATAATACAATATAAATATGAAATATGAATGTTATATTTATCTTCTATATAACTTAACATTAGAATTTATTTTTATTTTTTTATTTCATTATGCATCACATGCTTCTGCCTTCAAGTCTAAAAAAATTATTAATAGATTGACTTAATCCGGAAAGATAACTATAAGGTTTCTAAATTCTTCATATTTTATAGTCCATCTTATCTATTTCATATTATAAACTTCAAATGTGAGATTAAATTATATAGTTGAATATGATTCCATTTTCATTTATATTTGGAAACCTTTGAATGTGAGACTAAAAGCATATTTGACAGATAGATACAAAAATTACTAATTTTATTGTATATGATAAATTCTAGTTCACAATAGTTTTTAAAAATATATAATTATTTAATATAATTTATTTCATATGTGGCATCATAAGAATTTTTCATTTGGCAACTTCTACCTTAGCATATATATGTATGCATGTATATATATATATATATATATATACGTGTGAATATAAATATATAACTAATTTTTTTATAATATTATATATTTTTATTGTAAAGGAAATATAATTTTAAAATTATGAGTATATTGTATAGGGAAGATAGATATTTACTCAATATTAATCAATATCATCATGATATATATTAATTATAGATATAAATTATTTTATTTATTATTATAACATAACTAACATACTTTATGAACTTTCATTTAAAAATAATTTTAACGATACATTGTTTAATGAAATAATGATACCTAGCATTTTCTATCTTTTCTTTTATATAAATAAATAAATATGGATATAAATGTGTAAACTTTAATAACCAACAAAAAAAAAGCTTTTAGTACTAAATGATGTGATACTCATTGATATTATTAAGTTTACCTTAGTAATAATTTTGTGAATATTAATTCATTATGATTATTATCATAATAAAAAATAATTATGTTTTTTATTAATAATAAATGTAATTATTATTATAAGATCAAAGATGTAAGTTTTTGACTTAAATATCTTCATATACATACAACATTTTATTAGCATATAGAGACATAAACTTAGAGATCAGATATGTACATGGTATTCTATATCATAAAGGACGTCAAGTATACTACAATTTTGGAAGCATCATCTATTCATAGTTACAAATATTGAATTTAAAAACATGAATAAATATATATATATTTCATAATGAACTTTTGAATATCACGATGATATTATAAAAATATATTTTTTTTATCACGCACATGTGTATATTTGTATGCCCACACGTACTCTTTTCTTTCAAAGAGGGCGTCGAATATGCAAATAAAAATTGAGAGCCCCTCTATTTATACATGGTGTACAATACACAATTTATATATACAATTTTAAAAAAATATTTCTTATTCTTGAGAGAAAGCATGCACACATAATAGAATGTATAACTTGCTTTTGTAATATGCACCATTGCATTGTATACATCGCGATATTTATAGCTAATGTAGATAATATAAAGAAATAATAATTAAATTAGAAACCACTCAATAATAATTTTTTATAGATATTATACTATATCTTTTTTACAATATAAAACTGTATCATAAGTAATATAATTAAATAATAATTTAAATAATAATTAACTTTTGTTATAGGTGATTAAATATCTTATATTGATTTGTAACTAAGTATTCAATAATAATAAAATGATTATTTTGTTTGATATTCTAAAATGATTTATATGCATAAATATTCTATCTTGATAAAATAACAATAACAAAATGATTAAATTTGATTGATTTTTTTTGTTATTAGCTAATTATATATCCTGCATTTGTTTATAATGAACTATGACATATGGATATACATATAATAATAAATTTAAAAACTGTTAATAATATTAAAATAATGATTAAATCTAGCTAATTATTTTATTATTTGCATATTATGTATTCTATATTAGTTTATAAAAAAATTATTCGATAATAACAAAATGATCACAAATCTTAGTTGTTTGATATTCTAAAATAATTTATGTACGTAAATCTTCTATCTCCTTTATAGAACACTAACCTCATAACAATAAAAAATAACTATATATGACTAAAATTATTAATAGAAATAATATAGGATATAAATATTGTTAACACAAAAATATATGAATTATTTCAGATATTAATCATACTAACAAAATGATTAAGTTTAGTTGATTATTTTATTATTAGCTAATTATGTATCCTATATTAGTTTATAACAAAGTATCTGATAATAACAACATAATTACAAATCTTAGTTGTTTGATATTCTAAAATGATTGATATATGTAAATCTTCAACGCCTTCATAGCATAACAACATGATAGCAATAAAAAAATAATATATACAATTCATAATTATTAGTATAAATAATATACGAGAATAAATATTATTAACACAAAAATATATTATTTATTCATATATCATTGGTTATAGAAAAAATCTTTCATATATATATATATATATATATATATATATATATATAAGGAGATGTATAAGATGTAGATACATATCTGCTTATCTTTATTTGTATATATAAGATGTAGATACATATCTGCATACATAGCTACTTATTTGTATCCTATATATTGAAAACTTTGATGATGATATACCATCATTAGAGTATGAAATGCATATCTGTAACTCGAACTTTATAAAATTTGTCTTTCCTTATATAAAAATTATAATATTTATTTTTTATTAAACAAAGAGAATTTACATAAAAGTATTTTTTTTCGTATACAAACTGATATTTGTGGGTCCTCATATACTCTTTACCTTTAAAAAAGACATCGAGTATACAAATGTAAATTAAAAGCTCCATATAATATTTAATATTTTTATTAAAAGAGAGAAATTATATATAAATATTTTTTTATCATGCACAGACCTATATTTGTAGGTCCGCACGAACTTTTTCCTTCAAAAGAAGACATGAAGTATGCAAATAAAATTGAAAGTCCCTAATTTTATAGTTACAAATATATAATTTAAAAATATAAATAAATAAAATTATATATTTTTAATAACAAAGTTTTGAATTTTCATGATTATATAATTAAAATATTATTCTTTTGTACAATCAATTTATGAGAGTTCCTGGCACTTTCAATATATATATAGATATAGATAGATATTTTTTGAGTATCCATAATTATATAATTATAATATTATCACTTTATATATTCAATTTATAATAGCTCGACACATGTCATTTTCTACCTCTGCTTATATATATATATATATATATATATATATTATATATATATATATATATTTCATAATGAACTTTTGAATATCATGATGATATTATAGTAAATATTTTTTATCACGCACATGCATACATTCATATGCCCGCACATACTCTTTGCCTTTAAAGAGGGAGACGAGCAAATAAAAATTAAAAACCCCTCTATTTGTACATAACATGATGTACAATACGCAATTTGTATATACAATTTATAAAAAAAGATTTTTTATTGTCGAAAGAAAGCATGCACACATTCTTTTATTTTGAAGAGAATGTATAACGTGCTTTTGCAATATGCAACATTGTATCCTCTACATTGCGATATTTATAGCTAATACAGAGAATATAAAGAAATAATAACCAAATTAGAAACAACTCGATAACAAACTTTTATAGATATTATACTATATGTCTTTTACAATATAATACTGCTAGGATATGTAAATAATGTGTATAATTTATTTATCGTTAAGTATCATAAATAATACAATTAAATAATAATTTAAATAATAAATAAATTTTGAGTATTCATAATTATATAACTAACTTTTGTTATAGATAATTATATATCTTATAACTAACAATCCAATAATAATAAAATGATTATTTTATTTGATATTCTAAAATGATTGATATGCATAAATCTTATATATCCTGATAAAATAGTAACCCAATAACACCAAAAAATAAATGTATAAACAATACGTGATTAAAATATCACAAAAATATATCATTTATTCCATATGTTATTTGTTATAATATTATTAGTTACATTTTTTTCATTCATAGTAGTTTACATACATACATATATAAAGATACACATATATATAAGATGCATAGTATCATAATAATATATTTTAAAAAATTGATGATACCTATATTAATCATCTCTTTGACTTGAACCGCAAATGATAACATATATTTTTTATCATTTATTTGCATATATAAATTATATCATTTAATAGTGTTTATTAGATGAAGATAAATTATATATAAGTATTTTCTATCATACACAAATTTATATTTGTGGATGCACACATATTCTTTGACTTCAAAGAGGACATCAATTATGCAAATGTAAAATAAAAGTCCCTTATAATATTTAATATTTTTGTTACATGAGAGAAATTATATATAAGTATCTTTTCTTATAACATTTAATAATTTTTTATCACGCACATATCTATATTTGTAAATCCGCACATATTCTTTACATTCAAAGAAGGTGTGGAGTATGCAAATAAAATTGAAAGTCCTCTACTTATAGTTACAAATGGGTTTAATGTTTGAGCTATCCCTTTTATGAGGTAGCATTGTCATACCTCTATTAATCACCATTCAATTCATGATGAATGGTGGCTTAATTAGTTGGACAATTTTTTGATTCACTATTCATCATGAAATGGATGGTGATTAATAGAGGTATGATGATGCTATCCCTTAAAAGTGGTAGCGCAATCATTTTTTCCGTTGTTACAAAGAGTTTAATGTTTGTGCTACCCCTTTTATGATGTAGCACTATCATATCTCTATTAATCACCGTTCAATTCATGATGAATAGTGGCTTTATTAGTTTGACAATTTTTTGATTCACTATCCATCATGAAATGGATGGTGATTAATAGAGGTATGATAATGCTACACCTTAAAAGAGGTAGCACAATCATTTTTTCCTTTACAAGGCTTAATGTTTGTTCTACCCCTTTTATGAAGTAGCACTATCATACCTCTATTAATCATCATTCAATTCATGATGAATGGTGGCTTGATTAGTTGGACAAATTTTTATTCACTATCCGTCATGAAATGGATGGTGATTAATAGAGGTATGATGATGCTACCCCTTAAAAGTGGTATCACAATCATTTTTTCTGTTACAAATGGGTTTAATGTTTGTGCTACCTCTTTTATGAGGTAGCACTATCATACCTATATTAATCACCATTCAATTCATGACGAATGGTGACTTGATTAGTTGAACAATTTTTTGATTCACTATCCATTATGAAATGGATGGTGATTAAAAGGGGTTTGATGATGCTACCCCTTAAAAGTATAAATAAATAAAAGCATATATTTTCTAATAACCAACTCTTTAGTATCCATGATTATATATATTTATAATATTATCACTTTATGCTTTCAATTTATGAGAGCTCGACACGTAGCATTTTCGATCTCTGCTTTTATATATACTAGTATGATGACCCGCACGATGCGCGGAGGACACAGAATTAAACACAAATTTTGATTATAAAATAAGAAAATTTTTTATATAAATTTTATATATTATATAATCATTTTCTCACCTTAGAAACTTATATGTAAATATGTTATAACAAATTAAATTTATTTGTAATTATTTTTTAAATCTATTACATTCTCTTTCATTTTTAATTATATTTTAGTCTATCTTTTCCCCTTAACTTTGTTACTTTGTCAACATCTATATTTAAAAAATTTTATTTTATTGATGTTACATATGACAATATAGAAACACCATGACTTCTCCTTTCAAATTATATATCTTTTTAATTTCGATATAATATAAGTATAAATAACAATTGATATTTATATTTTTTTAAAATAATATCATGCCTTAGAATTAAGTAAATGCTATTTATTTTAGTATTTTTAACAATGTTAAATTATTAAGTTAAATACTATATATAACAAAAATAAGTTAAATTATTATATATCATACTAAAATAACTGTTAAAATTATTTAAATATTTTAAGTATTATATGCGACTTAATGAAATAGTGTCATAGGTCAATTTCTACCTTTCCAATTAATTATATATGCTATATTTATATGGAGAGATTGATGATGAAATGACAAAGATCATAATTATATGTAAATTCTTTTAGGAGTTAATGAGTATGTAGAGCATCCCATTCTACACCTCCGTGTAAAATGCTTATTTTTTATTATTTAATTAATTTAATGATTCTAATTCATCATCAAATTAATTATATACTTCTTAGATGAAATAATATATATTTATTTGGGTAATTCGATAATAAAAATATATCATCTAAGGCTAAATAAATTACAATCGTTGAATTAGTCATATTTGTTAACATGGTTTGATCATGATGATTGGATAATTCGATGATCTTGATCTTAGTTACCTTTACTAATGCTTATCATTTTATTAGTTTAATATATAATTACTTATATTTTTTTATAATTTGTAGCAAATTATTTTTTGTTGTCTATTTTTTAAAAAATGTCCACCACAATGCATTCACTTCTTAATTAAGCATATTTTTATAATAATTTATTTTAAAATATATACTTAATTGTTATAACTTTCATCAAACAATCTATATAAACAATTATATGTTTTCATTCTGAAAATTTAATTAATGTTATTTTTTATTGTACACGATCTAACTTTAAGAATTCAATTATCTAAATCATATTACATGGCTTCATGATAGAGTTACATTTAACTTTTAACTCTCTTTAAGGTGTGCGTATATATATGCATGTTATGTATTAAATATGAATAATGATTGAAGTTAAATATTTTATCTGATATAACTAAAAGTTTATATTTGGTGTTGACAAAATTTATTTTAATAAGAAATATAAGTAATATTTTTTTAAAATTATTATTTGAGTATAGGTGTCAAATTTTTTAGATGATCATAAGTTAATTCCATGCAAATCCTCACCTTGGTTATACTTTTTATATATATTTTACTTCTTAATGTTTGATAATATTTACAAGATGAACTAAAAAATATATTATATGTTATATAAATAATATTTAGTTTATTCATGTTGTCATTATAGATATACATAATATATTATTTAAAATTAAATTTAAAAATATTATTTTGTGTGTGTAAGGTAGCATTTATTCCTTCCATCTGTCAAATATAACGTGCATTATTATTAATACATAATTTTTTATTCATCATTTGGGTTGTTCTCAATGGAACAATAGGAATGTATTTTATTCTTTATAATACAATATAGATATGAAATATGATTGTTATATTTATCTTCTATATAACTTAACATTAGAATATTTTTATATTTATCTTCCACCTGACTTAATCGGAAAGATAGCTATAAAGTTTGTGAATTCTTCCTATTTTATAGTCCATCTTATCTATTTCATATTTAAACTTCAAATGTGAGATTAAATTACATAGTTGCATATGATTCCATTTTCATTTATATTTGAAAATCTTTGAATGTGGGACAAAAAACATTTTTGATAGACAGATACAAAAAATACTAATTTTATTGTATATGATCAATTCTTGTTCATAATAGTTTTTTTAGAAAATATAATTATTTGATATATTTTATTTCATATGTGGCATCATAATAATTTGATTTCATATGTGGCATCATATAATTATTATACATAGATACATGTGAATATAAATATATAACTATATTTTTTATTATTTTTTATTTTTTATTATAAAGGAAATATAATTTTAAAATTATAATTATATTATATAGGGAACATAGTTATTTACTCAATATTAATCAATATCATTTAAAAAATAATTTTAACGATACACTGCTTAATGAAATAATGATACTTACCATCTTCTATCTTTTCTTTTATATAAAAATAATAAATATGAATATAAATGTGTAAACTTCAATAGCCAACAAAAAAAGTTTTTAAGCATTAAATGATGTGATACTCATTGATATTATTAAGTTTACATAGTAATAATTTTATAAACATTAATTCATTAGGATTATTATCATAATAATAAAAAATAATTATGATTTTTATTAATAATAAATGTAATTACTATTGTAAGATCAAAGATGCAAGCTTTTTACTTAAATATCTTCATATGCATACAACATTTTGTTAGCATATGGAGGCATACACTTAGAGATCTACACATGGCATTCTATATCATAAAGGGCGTCAATTATACTACTATTTTGGAAGCATCATCTATTCATAACTACAAATATTGAATTTAAAAATATGAATAAAGATATATATATATATATATATATATATATATCATAATGAACTTTTTAATATCACGATGATATTATAATAAAATATTTTTTTTATCACACATGTGTATATTCGTATGCCTGCACGTACTCTTTGCTTTTAAAGAGGGAGTCAAATATGCAAATAAAAATTGAAATCCCTCTATTTGTACATGGTGTACAATACACAATTTGTATATACAATTTATAAAAAAAATCTTATTCTTGAGAGAAAACATGCACACATAATAGAATGTATAACTTGCTTTTGCAATATGCACCATAGCATCATATATATCGCGATATTTATAATTAATGTAGATAATATATAAGAAATAATAATTAAGTTAGAAATCACTCAATAATAAACTTTTATAGATATTATACTATGTCTTATTTACATATAAAATTTTATCATAAGTAATATAATTAAATAATAATTTAAATAATAACTAACTTTTATTATAGGTGATTAAGTATCTTATGTTGGTTTGTAACTAACTATCCAATAATAATAAAATGATTATTTTGTTTGATATTCTAAAATGATTCATATGCATAAATCTTCTATCTTGATAAAATAACAATAACGAAATGATTAAATTTGGTTGATTTTTTTGTATTAGCTGATTATGTATCATGCATTTGTTTATAATGAACTATGACATATGGATATACATATAATAATAAATTTAAAAACTATTAATATATTAAAATAATGATTAAGTCTAGCTAAGTATTTTATTATTAGCATATTATGTATCCTATATTAGTTTATAACAAGTTTTTCAGTAATAACAAAATGATCACAAATCTTAGTTGTTTGATATTCTAAAATAATTGATGTACATAAATCTTCTATCTTCTTTATAGAACACCAACCTCATAAAAATAAAAAATAACTATATACGACTAAAAATTATCAATAGAAATAATATAGGATTATAAATATTATTAACACAAAAATATATGAATTATTTCACATATTAATTATACTACTAAAATGATTAACTTTAGTTGATTATTTTATTATTAACTAATTATGCATCCTATATTGGTTTATAACAAACTATCCCATAGTAACAACATGATAACAAATCTTCATTATTTGATATTATAAAATAATTGATATATGTAAATATTCTATCGCCTTCATAGCATAACAACTTGATAACAATAAAAAAAAACATACAATTCATAATTATTAGTATATATAATATATGAGAATAAATATTATTAATACAAAAATATGTGATTTATTTCATATATCATTGGCTATAGAAAAATCTTTCATATATATATATATATATATATATATATATATATATATATATATATATATATACACATATATACACACACACAAACACACATATACAAATAAGGAGATGTATAAGATGTAGATACATATATGTTTATCTTTATTTGTATATATAAGATGTAGATATATAATCTACATACATAGCTACCTATCTGTATCCTATATATTGAAAACTTTGATGATACTTATATTAATCATCAATAGATATCATCATTAGAGTATGAAATGCATATCGAATTTTATAAAATTTATATTTTCTTATATAAAAATTATAATACTTAATTTTTATTAGACAAAGGAAAATTATATAAGAGTATTTTTTTATTTTGCACAAACTTATATTTGCGGGTCCTCACATACTTTTTGCCTTCAAAGAAGGCGCCGAGTATACAAATATAAATTAAAAGCTCCATATAACATTTAATATTTTTATTATAGGAGAGAAAATTATATAAAAATATTTTTTTATTATGCTCAGACCTATACTTGTAGGTCCACACGAACTTTTTCCTTCAAGAGAAGACATCAAGTATGCAAATAAAACTAAAAGTCCTTCTATTTATAGTTACAAATATATAATTTTAAAATATAAATAAATAGAATTATATATATTTTTAATAACTAACTTATGAGTTTTCATGATTATATAATTAAAATATTATTCTTTTATACATTCAATTTATGAGAGCTCGTCACGTGACATTTTCAACATATATATTCTAATAACTAACATTTAAGTATCCATTATTATATAATTATAATATTATCACTTTATATATTCAATTTATGAGAGCTCGACACGTGTCACTTTCTACCTCTACTTATATATATATATATATATATATATATATATATATATATATACACTAGTATGATGACCCGCGCGATACACGGAGGACATATAATTAAACACAAATTTTGATTATAAAATAAGAAATTTTATTTTGATATAAGTTGTATATATTATATAATCATTTTCTCACCTTAGAAACTTATATATGTAAATATGTTATAATAAATTAAATTTATTTGTAATCATTTTTTATTATATTCTCTTTCATTTTTAATTATGTTTTACTCTATCTTTTCCCCCTTAACTTTGTTACTTTATCAACATCTATATTTAAATTTTTTTATTTTATTGATGTTAATTTACATATAACAATATACCGTGACTTCTCCTTTCAAATTATATATCTTTTTAATTTTGATATAATATAGGTATAAATAACAATTGATATCTATATTTTTTAAAATAATATCATGTCTTAGAATTAAGTAAATACTATTTATTTTAGTATTTTTAACAATGTCTATTATTTGTTATTTTATCTATTTCATTTTCTATGTGACAATGTAAAAATGTCATATTTGACATGCTATATGTATGTAAAGATATATAACATAAATAAATTAAATTATTATATATCATACTAAAATAATTGTTAAAATTATTTAATATTTTAAGCATTATATGTGACTTAATGAAATAGTGCCATAGTTTAATTTCTACCTTTCCATTTAATTATATATGCTATATTTATATGGAGAGATTGATGATGAAATGGCAAAGATGATAATTATATGTAAATTCTTTTATTACTTATATTTTTTATAATTCGTAGCAAATTATATTTTGTTGTCTATTTTTTTTTAAAAAAATTCACCACAATGCATTCACTTCTTAATTAAGTATATTTTTTATAATAGTTTATTTTGAAATATATATTTAATCGTTATAACTTTCTTCCAACAATCTATATAAACAATTATATGTTTTTCATTCTTAAAAATTATTTAATGTTATTTTTTATCGTACACGATCTAACTTTAAGAATTCAATTATCTAGATCATATTACATGGCTTCATAATAGGGTTACATCCAACTTTTAACTCTCTTTAAGGTGTGTGTATATGCATGTTATGTATGAATTAAATATAAATGATGATTGAAGTTAAATATTTTATCTGATATAACTAAAAGTTTATGTCTAGTGTTGACAACATTTATTTTAATAAGAAATATAAGTAATATTTTTTTAATATTATTATTTGTTGTTGTTGTATTTGAGTATATGTGTCAAATTTTTAAGATGATCATAAGTTAATTCCATGCAAATCCTCACTTTGGTTATACTTTTTTATTTATATTTTACTTCTTAGTGTTTGATAATATCTACATGAGGAACTAAAAAATATATCATATATTATATAAATAATATTTAGTTTATTCATGTTGTCATTATAGATATACATAATATATTATTTAAAATTAAATTTAAAAAGATTATTTTGTGTGTGCCAAGTAGCATTTATCCCTTCCACGTGTCTAATATAATGTGCATTATTATTAATACATAATTTTTTTATTCATCATTTGGGTTGCTCTCAATGAAACAATAGGAATATATTTTATTCTTTATAATACAATATAAATATGAAATATGATTGTTATATTTATCTTCTATATAACTTGACATTAGAATTTATTTATATTTATCTTCCACCTAACTTAGTCCGAAAAGACAGGTATAAAGTTTGTGAATTCTTCCTATTTTATAGTCCATCTTATTTATTTCATATTATAAACTTCAAATGTGGAATTAAATTACATAGTTGAATATTATTCCATTTTCATTTATATTTGAAAACCTTTGAATGTGGGACAAAAAACATATTTGATAGATAGACCAAAAAAATACTAATTTTATTGTATATGATCAATTCTCGTTCATAATAGTTTTTTAGAAAAATATAATTATTTATTATAATTTTATTTCATATGTGGCATCATATAATTATTATACATAGATACGTGTGAATATAAATGTATAAATATATTTTTTATAGTATTTTATTTTTTTATTATAAAGAAATATAATTTTAAAATTATAATTATATTATATAGGGAACATAGATATTTACTCAATATTAATCAATATTATCATGATATATATTAATTATGAATATAAATTATTTTATTTATTATTATAACATAACTAACATACTTTATAAACTTTCATTTAAAAATAATTTTAACGATACACTGCTTAATGAAATAATGATACTTAGCATCTTCTATCTTTTCTTTTATATAAATAAATAAATATGAATATAAATGTGTAAACTTCAATAATCAACGAAAAAATGTTTTTAGCACTAAATGATGTGATACTCATTGATATTATTAAGTTTACCATAGTAATAATTTTATGAATATTAATTCATTAGGATTATTATCATAATAATAAAAAATAATTATGATTTTTATTAATAATAATTGTAATTATTATTATAATATCAAAGATGCAAGTTTTTAACTTAAATATCTTCATATGCATACAAAATTTTGTTAGCATATAGAGACATACACTTAGAGATCTGCACATGGTATTCTATATCATAAAGGACGTCAAGTATACAATTTGGAAGCATCACCTATTCATAGTTACAAATATTAAATTTAAAAATATGAATAAAGATATATATATATATATATTTCATAATGAACTTTTGAATATCATGATGATATTATAATAAAATATTTTTTTTTATCACGCACATGTTTATATTCGTATGCCCGCACGTACTCTTTGCTTTTAAATAGGGAGTCGAATATGTAAATAAAAATTGACAGCTCCTTTATTTGTACATGGTGTACAATACACAATTTGTATATGCAATTTATAAAAAAAAATTCTTATTCTTGAGAGAAAACATGCACAAAAAACTTGCTTTTGCAATATGCACCACAGCATCATATACATCGCGATATTTATAGTTAATGTAGATAATATATAAGAAATAATAATTAAATTAGAAATCGCTCAATAATAATTTTTTATAGATATTATACTATATCTTATTTACAATATAAAATTTTATCATAAGTAATATAATTAAATAATAACTAACTTTTATTATAGGTGATTAAGTATCGTATATTGGTTTGTAACTAACTATCCAATAATAATAAAATGATTATTTTGTTTGATATTCTAAAATGATTGATATGCATAAATATTCTATCTTGATAAGATAACAATAACAAAATGATTAAATTTGGTTGATTTTTTTTGTTATTAGCTTATTACGTATCATGCATTTGTTTATAATGAATTATGACATATGGTTATACATATAATAATAAATTTAAAAACTTTTGATAAAATTAAAATAATGATTAAGGCTAGCTAATTATTTTATTATTAGCATATTATGTATCATATATTTGTTTATAACAAATTATTCAGTAATAACAAAATGATCACAAATCTTAGTTGTTTGATATTTTAAAATAATTAATGTACGTAAATCTTCTATCTCCTTTATAGAACACCAACCTCATAATAATAAAAAATAACTATATACAACTAAAAATTATTAATAGAAATAATATAGGATTATAAATATTATTAACACAAAAAAATATGAATTATTTCACATATTATATACTAATAAAATGATTAAGTTTAGTTGATTATTTTATTATTAAATAATTTTGCATCCTATATTAGTTTATAACAAACTATCCAATAGTAACAACATGATTACAAATCTTAGTTGTTTGATATTCTAAAATGATTGATAAATGTAAATTTTCTATCGCCTTCATAGCATAACAACTTGATAACAATAAAAAATAATATATACAATTCATAATTGTTAGTATAAATAATATATGATAATAAATATTATTAATACAAAAATATATGATATATATATATATATATGTATATATATATATATATATATATATATATATATATACACACACATATACAGATAAGGAGATGTATAAGACATAGATACATATATGCTTATTTTTATTTGTATATATAAGATGTAGATATATATCTGCATGCATAGCTATTTATATGTATCCTATATATTGAAAACTTTGATGATACTTATATCAATCATCAATAAATATCATCATTAGAGTATGAAATACATATATGTTACTCGAACTTTATAAAATTTTTCTTTTCTTATATAAAAAAAAACTATAATATTTAATTTTTATTGGACAAAGAGAAATTATATAAGAGTATTTTTTTTATTATGCACAAACTTATATTTGTGGGTCGTTACACACTCTTTGCCTTCAAAAAAGACGTCGAGTATACAAATGTAAATTAAAAGCTCCATATAACATTTAATATTTTTATTATAGAAGAGAAAATTATATATAAATATTTTTTTTATCATGCACAGACCTATATTTGTAGGTCCGCACAAACTTGTTCTTTCAAGAGAATGCATCAAGTATGCAATTGAAACTGAAAGTCCCTCTATTTATAGTTAAAAATATATAATTTTAAAATATAAATAAATATAATTATATATTTTTAATAACTAACTTTTGAATTTTCATGATTATATAATTAAAATATTATTCTTTTATACATTTAATTTATGAGAGTTCGACACGTGGCACTTTCAATATATATATATTTCCTAGTAACTAACGTTTGAGTATCCATGATTATATAATTATAATATTATCACTTTATATATTTAATTTATGAGAGCTCAACACGTGTCACTTTCTACCTCTGCTTTTATGAAATGTTAAGACCTTTTTTTATTTGTCAATGTGAAATGACTCATTAGCCATGTATAAATACTTGTTTTTTTATAAATAATCGCACGTGAATGCGGCCTCCTTGCAAAATAAAAAAAAAGTAGTTCAAAATCTATAGATTTTAAGATCTACTTTTATATTTTTAATATAATAATATATTTCTATTGATACCTTTTCAATTTCTAATATCATTTCATTGGAATGCGTATTGTTGGGATTATAATAATTGAGAACATTGTACAATCTAATTACACAAAATTTGAGATTTCATTGCATCTTAGTTAGATTTACATAAGAGATAGAGGTCAATATTTTCAGTTGTGCTACATAAAAAACATTGAAAAAGATATTTAATTTATTAAATAATTTTTAATCATACACAACTTATGTGCTATCAATAAAAGACAAAATAATGTGGCAACTCGTTATCTCTTTCTCAATTTAACATTAAAAAAATTACATGTATACTTATATAAAAAAATGCTTTATCAGTTTATTAACATTATATGTATTTAATATCGTGCCACAAAAAGATATTTTACATCAAATTTGAATATAAGATACCTTGCTTTTATGAAATAAAAATTATTTATATCCTAATTTTATTTATTGACAATTGTTATCAATGAAAGAACATAAAAATGAAAAAGCCTCAACTAAAAAATTCATAGATATTTCATTAGGAAATGCTTGCTTGAAATTCAAATATAGAAAATTGTGACTAAAGTTGTAAAAATATAAGTGAAAATAATAATTACTTGTGAGAACAATGTAAAAAATATGATTCAAATATGATGTAAAAAAATTATCGATAAAATTGTTCCATAAGAAAAAATATAAAGATCTATAAATTAAGTAAAAAAAATTAACATATATGACAATGTTTCTTTCTATTATCCTTTTGGCCATGTCTTTCATTTCTTATAGCTAATAACGATTATTAAGGATTTTATATATCAGGTAGATAATGATAGATTTTTTTTCATTTATAGTAGTTGAATAATTTATTACAAAAAATATTTCATTTATAGTAGTTAAATAATTTATTAGTTCATTAGAACGTCTTAATTAATTAACAAATTGTTAGTAAAAAGAACAACATTTTTAAGTTTAGTTGAAAATTTTGTTATTAACTGATTACATATCAATTTATAACGAAATATCTAATAATAATAAAATTATTATGAAACCTAGTTATTTGATATTCTAAAATGATTGATATATTAAGTCTTCTATTTTCTTAACAGAATAACAAAAATAATAACTATATACAACTAAAAAATGTTATCATAAATAATATATATATGAATATAAATATTAATAGAATTAAAATATTTCATTTATTTCATATAATATTGATTATAATATTGCTGGTTATTGAAAAATCTCATTTATATTAGTTAAAAGTTTTATTATTAGCTTATTATATAATAAAATATTATGAATACTAATTGTTTGATATTATAAAATTGTTGATATACATAAGTCTTTTATTATTGAGTATCATATTATTGTTTACAGAAATTTTTTTTATTTATAGCAGATGAAAATTTTGTTATTAGTTCATTAGAATATCTGAATCAATTAACAAACTATTATTAATAATAACATAATGAGTAAGTTTGGTTGAGTATTTTGTTATATGTTGATTACATATTTTATATTGGTTTATAACGACATATCCAATAACAATAAAGATATTACGAATCTAAATTGTTTAATATTTTAAAGATACTTAATTCTTTTATCACCTTAATAGAATGACAACTTGATAACAATAAAATATACTTATATATAACTAAAATTTGTTGGCATAAATAATGTATTATTATAAATATTATTAGCACAAAATTATATCATCTACTTCATATATTATTGGTTACATAAAAAGCTTTTATTTATAATAATATATATAGAATAAACTTTTATTTATAGTAAAATCCAAAAACTTTTGTTTATAGAATAATTTGTTTAACTTCTACTTATATATATATATAATAAATTAACAAAATGCTAACAATAATAAAAAATATTAAATTTGGTTGATTATTTTTATTGTTAGCTGATGAATCCTATATCGATTTATTAATGAATTATGACATATAATAATAAATTATTAATAATAATAAAATAATAAAATTTGGTTGATTATTTTGTTATAAGCTATTTAAGTATTCTGCATTGATTATAACGAATTATTCAATAATAATAAAATAATTACGAATTCTAGTTATTTTGATATTGTAAAATGAGTGATATACATAAGTCTTTTACCTTTCTTGATAGAATAACAACATCATAGCAACAAAAAAACTATATACAATTAAAAATTATTAGTATACATAATATATTAATATAAATATTAGCACTAAAGGTATACCATTTATTTCATATATTATTGTTATAAAAAATATTTTATTTATATTAGTTGAATGATTTGTTTAACCTCTTACTTATATATATAGTTAAATAAGTTGTAGATAGATACATGTTATCATAATATTATATTTACAAATTTTATGATACTTATATTAATCATCAGTAGATATTATCATTAGAGTATGAAATGCATCTCTTTAACTCGATGTTCAGATCATAACATAATATTTTTAGTATTTCCTTATATATATAAATTATAATATTTGATATTTTTTTATACAAAGAGAAATTATATATAAGTATCTTTTATCATACACAAACTAATTTGCATGCACTCATTGTCTTCAAAGAGGGCATGGAGTATTGAAAAAAATGAAAGCCCCGTATAATATTTAATATTTTTTATTAGATAAAGATAAATATTTTTCTTATAACATTTAATATTTTTAATAGACAACAAAATTATTTATAAATATTTTTTTATCACGCACAAACTTATATTTGCAAGTTCGCACATACTCTTCGTCTTCAAGGAGGACGTGGAGCATGCAAATGAAAACTAAAAGTCTCTCTATTTATAGTTACAAATATGAAATTAAAATGATAAATAGATAAAATTATATATATTTAACAACTAACTTTGGGAGAGTGACTATTTATAGTTAAAAATATGAAATTTTAAAACATGAATAAATAAAATTTTATATACTTAAGAACTAACTTAAAATATGAAAATGACGACTAAAAATATCTTTATTTATAATTACAAACGTAGAATTGAAAAACATAAATAAATAGAATTATATTATTTTAATAATTAACTATTGAGTATCTATAATTATATAATTTTAATAACTAACTATTGAGTATCCATGATTATATAATTATAATATTATCACTTTATATATTCAATTTATGAAAACTTGACACGTGACACTTTCTACCTTTGCTTATATATATATATATATATATATATATAGATATATAGATATATAGATTACGTCATAATCAAATTTTATAGCATTTTTTAAATAAAATGTAACTGAATACTAATATATTATTAATGGTTTTAAAGTAATCAAACATTCATGAAATATTACTTAAATATGTTCATTTTAATAATCTTAATTTAATCATTTTTCTTTAAAAATGTGTGAACATTTGTCTTTTATTTATCTTAAATTTTTTATTTTATAATAACAAATTATTTTATTTTGACATGCTTGATCTTATTTTTTTCTCCATAAAATCTGAATTTTCTTTTCTCATTACTAATTTCCTTTTACAATTCATAACCCATAGTTTCTTCAATCTATATTTTCATTGTTCTCTGATATTTCCATAAATCGTATTTTTCCATTTTTGAATAAAAAAATCAGGTCAAACAAAAATTTTCCACTGGGTTCATCTTTATTTTTCCAGAAAAAGAAACAATGTTGTATCAAAATTTGATCTGTTAAGTTCGCGATTAAACCCAGCGCCCACCGGTCCGGTTTAATCGGGCTAATTGTGACGTGAGAGCCGACAGCCCGACGTGTACGGTGGACCTTTCCACGGTCGCTTCTTCCTTTTGCCACGTGTGAAATAAAGTCCCCGTCGACCACTTATTTTAGCTCCTTATTTATATCGGCCCTTGGATCTTTATAGATCCGACGGTTAAACATGGTCCTACGTGGCACTGTTCAACGTGAGAAGGAAAAAAAATTAAAGAAAGAAATAAATAAACTAGAAAAAGGAGCAAAAGCCTCAAAAGAATCCCTCGACCGCCACCACTTCTTTTTTTCCCTCCCGCTGTTTTGTTCTTCCCGAAACCTCCAATTTCCCTCCTTTCAATCGACTTCGATTCCCAAAATCCAATTTTGATTCCGTCACAGATCGTGCTGCGGGTTAAGGCGTATCCATCGATGCGGAAAACTCGCCCTATGCTCTTAGATTTCCGCTACAAGTTAGTTTGCTGAGAACGGCGGAGTCGGTTGATCCGTTTCAGCCGCTGCTTACTGTTGGAACGGAGAGGTTTCGTGGAGAAATCTGAAGCGAGATTGCGGAAAAAACCAATTTTGGTCCCGGAATCGGATGATTCGGGCCGGCACGAACCGACTGGTAACAGGCATTTCGACATCCTTGGTCTCAGATTTTGATCTTGCGTTGTATTGTGGGAGCCTGATTCGCGTGGTTCTTTGCTGCCGGCGGTGATCGCTATGATGTCCTCGTTGCCGTTCGTGATATCGTCCTTGCTGTTGCTTTCGATGCCGGCGATGTTCCTGCTGGCCCCTCTGATATTTTCGCCGAAGACGCTTCCGGGCATCCCGTACCCGGACGAGGCAGACGACCTCGCGCTCTTTCGTCGCGCGACAGCGGAGGCCACCGCCTCCGGCGGAGTCGGGACGTCAGCGTCGGGGTTCCGTCGCCGCGTCGCGGCGCCGCCGAAGATCGCCTTTCTGTTCCTCACGAACTCGGACCTTACGTTCGCCCCTCTCTGGGAGCGATTCTTCCGAGGCCACGAGAAGCTCTTCAACGTCTACGTCCACGCGGACCCTTCGGCGCGCCTTGAGCTCCTGCCGACACCATCGTTCCGCACCCGGTTCGTCCCAGCGAAGGCTACTCAGCGGGCGTCGCCAACGCTCATATCGGCTGCCCGGCGGCTTCTCGCGTATGCGCTCCTCGATGACCCGGCTAATGCCTTCTTCGCGCTCCTATCGCAGCACTGCGTTCCCCTGCACTCTTTCCGGTTCGCGTACCGCGCCCTCCTCGATGACCCCGGGGTCCCCGCCCGTGACGGCGGTGGCCGCCGGCGCCACAGGAGCTTTATCGAGATCCTCGACGGAGAGCCCACGCTGCCGGACCGATACGTCGCGCGCGGGGACGACGTCATGCTCCCGGAGGTGCCGTTCGACCGTTTCCGAGTCGGCTCACAGTTCTTCATCCTCGCCAGGCGACACGCCGTCATGGTGGTGCGCGACCGCCGGCTGTGGAGGAAGTTCAAGATGCCTTGCCTCAAGTCGCGGCAAGACTCCTGCTACCCCGAGGAGCATTACTTCCCCACACTGCTCGAGATGCAGGACCACGATGGGTGCACTGGTTACACTCTGACCAGAGTGAACTGGACGGAGAGCGTCGGCGGGCATCCACACACGTACAGATTACCGGAGATATCTGGCAGCTTGATCAAGGAGCTGAGGAAGTCCAATTCAACCTACTCGTACCTATTTGCACGCAAGTTCTCGCCGGACTGCCTAGCTCCTCTGCTCGCAATCACAGACTCCGTTATCTTGCGCGATTAGCTTAGATTCATTTCCTGGTTATCAAGCGGTTCGGTCTGCAGATGGTTGATATAATACGAGAGGTATAATACGTAACCTCTTTGTGAATATTTTTTATTTTTTATTTGTGTGTGCTTCTGCGAAATAATATGGAAAAAATATGGTTTTTAGTAGTTGATTTGGTGCATGGGCACTGGCAAGGATAGCATTATATATGTATGTGTGTATGTTTATAGTTGACATTACTAATGAGTTGCGTAGCTGACAGTTTGTTAGTTTAACTGTTAGTTTATTCAAGTATAAGCTTTTACTGCGATTTTAATTGTTTTTATTAAAACTTTCCAAGTTAGTTCTCTGGGCGTAGGATTTCTGTTTTAATGATCACACAGTAAATGAAGGAATGAGATGAGTTCAGAGTGAAACATGGTAGTTCTCTTGTTAGGAGTCATGCTAAACCAGTTGTAATCGATCTTCATGTGCATGTTATATTGTCCTAATGTCGGATGACTGCTCGTCTGCTGATTTAATTCAGTCACAGTTGTTTTTTTTTGTTAGATTTGGTAAAAAAAAGTTGCAGAGGATGATGATTTTCCTCTTTGTTATTGTTCTCTGCAGGGACTGATGAGAGTAACTGGCTCAAGCTGATCCATTGTCTCCTCTTCACTTGTGAATGCTTTCTATTTCCACTGATGAGAGTATCTTTTTTCGTCCTCCGACTTCTTCAAGGGTTTGACAGAGATAAATATTAGAGTTAGTTTATTAGCATATGCATCCTGTAAGAAGGAAGGAATGCCTTAGGCCTGTATATTGGACTATAAATGAGTACTAATTGTAAAGTTATTGCGTTGCGGCACTCTTTATGGCTCTCACTTTCTCCTTTAACTCCATGTTCTTTTAACTAGGCCATTTCCCTTCCATTAGCATCTCCTTCCAATTTCCATTGATGAAAAGTTGGTGATCGAGTTCCCTTTCACTTCAAGAGAAAGATGCCAAGGAACCTCACAATTTCCTTGTCATCTAGACCCAGGGTTTGGGTTCTTTGATTCCATTGGCATGCATGTTTTTTTTTCGTCTATTTTATTGTTACTAAAGCAATGGATGAGGATGAAAGAGACACGATTCCATCTTCTCCCTTGCCTTTTTTTTTTTTGCTTCCCGGATAAAGAAGGAGGGTTGTGTTAGGCCCCGACAGTCAGCATAAAATCCTGTCGAATCTTATGAACATGGATCAACGAGCGTCGTATGATCCATGTAGCCGACCCCACCTAGTGGGATAAGGCTTTGTTGTTGTTGTTGTTTAGGAAAGAAACCCTTATAATAGTATCTATCCTCTTTCACCAAACTTTCAGACCACCAGGGTCATTTATGTGGACATTAGGATATGAGTTAACTTTAAGAGAACAGCGAATCTTTGATCTGATATCGAACTATAACTGATGATTAAAGAACTCGTATTATGACAGTTGTTCAGTGTTTTTGGCTGTTTTTACTTTTTACCTTTTCTCTCTTGTTTCTTTCCCCGTTGTCTGGATTTCCTTTTTTTTCTTTTTCCGAGTAAGACAATACTGAAAGGAGGTGACTGGTACGCGGTGGGTAAGGCCTATTTCCCCTGCATTTCCTGGTCGGCAGTTGGACCTGGCTTTCATGTGGGGTTCACTTCCACTTTCTTCTTTTTCCTTCAAACTCCTCCTCTTTCTTCTTTTTCCTTCAAACTCCTTCTCGATAGTTTGTAGTTTGATAGTTTGAGATTAAAAAATTGTGATAATTTAAAGGTGATTTAAAAAAATAATTTTTTTTAAATTCCAATTCTCATTTTGGTATCCTCAAGTTTGGAGCTCTATTTTTCATTTTGATATCAAAACTTAAATTTCAAGAGTTTACAAGAAGGGTGACAAATGAACAAAATGACTAGACTCCTTGTAAAAGAGGGGGATTCTACAAAATGCTTGGTAGCTGTGTATTCAACCGAGAAGGATTTAGCTAGTTCCGTTAGCCCAAGAAGGACAAACCATGTAGGCCCAATATACCGGACAAAGCCCAAGCCAGTGTTTTTGTTTTCTTGGACGTCATCCGACATTTCTTACGAATAGCCAAGTGGAACGGGTCCCGAGTTCAGGTCTTTTGGATAAAATGGGGGTTTCTCATTTAAAATAGGGGAACATGCTCCCCATTTTACGGCGTCTGTCCGATCTCGATCGGACGGGCGTCGTTGTAGATCCGAAAAACCGACGTTTGTACCTCATAAAAATGTGTGAATCGGACGTGCGTGAATCAACGTTTTTACCCCATAAAAATGGCCGCGCAGTAAAAATCGCTCCCTTTCTCCCTCATTTTCTCTCTCCCTCTTTCTCCCCTCCTCGCACGACGATGACCGGCCGGCGGTCTTCGACGACGACGTCTGGCGGTCTTCGATGACGATGTCCGCGCGACCACGACCGACTGCGACACGATCCGCGCCACCACGAACACTGTCGATCATCCGATCCGCGCCACCACGACCGTCGCCGACCAGATCCGCGCCACCACGACCGCCGCCGACCAGATCCGCTCTTCTTCGACCAAATCTTCGACCGCCGGCCGACCAGATCCTTGCGACGACGACCACGAGGTACTTTCCGACAGATCCGCCGATTTGTCCTCTGTACCTTTGCCGGTTTTAATCTCGGGCCAACCCCTGTCTTTGCCGACAGATCCGCCGTCGGCCGCCCTCCCCGCTCGACGCCGCCGCTCTCCCCGCTTGACGCCGCCGCCCTCCCCGCTCGCACGCCGCCACCCTTCGTCGCACGCACCGCCGCTGACCGTCGCCCTTCGTCGCAATCACACCGCGCGGATCGTCGCACGCACGCCCCCGCTGACTGCCGCCGCCGCCCTTCGTCGCACGACATCAACGCCCTACCATAATTAGTTAAACACTTTTTAATTGATCACCTTGTAATTATATAATAATCACCTTTCTAAGTAGTGACATTATAATTATGTAATAATCACCTTCAATTGTAAGTAGTTGATCACAGATCATGTTGTACTTAGGTAATCAATTTCATCATGCAAGTAGTTAATCATCTTGTAAGTAGTTAAATATCTCAAGATTAATTAAATGATGTGAGTTAATTTTCATGTGTAAATATGTTTGTTTAATCATTCTTGTTTGCAATTTGTTTAATTATATCATGCAACAGTGAGCAAAATCTTTACCAATTTCATCATATTTGTGAATTTCTAATGAGAATTTATTTGTATTTTTTAGATAAAATTGCACATGGACGATGAGAATAGTGCTAGTAACATGGCAGAATTGACAGAAGAATGGATGAATGAAGACGATATTGAACATGACAAACCTGAAGAAGATGTTAATTTTGTTGTCAAAACATATGAGTTACCGAAACCCTATGTTGGAATGTTATTTGACACAGATGAAGAAGTCTACAAATACTACAACATGTATGCTAAATTAGTGAATTTTTCTGTGAGAAAACAAACTTCACATAAGCACAAGATTACAGGGAAGGTAATCAATATAAAGTATGTTTGTTCTAAACAAGGGCACAAGAGAATTAGACAAGAGCAGACACAAACTTTTACACAGAGAAGAGAAGTTTGGGACGATTGTCATGCTCATCTATATGTTGTTCTAAGACAAGATGAACAATGGGAGAGCACAGTCATTGCTTGACAACTCCTTCGAAGGTAAAGTTCTTAAGATCACATAATCAAATCAGCGCAACTTTTAAAGAAGCTATTGGTCATCTACATGCATTCGGTATGGGTCCATCTAAGATTGCCAGAGCCCTTAATGTGTCTAGAGAACCTTTATAACAACTCAGAATTGTATTGATCATTTGAGAATCATAAGAAAAGGCACTTTCTCTATCGAATGCTTGCAAATTATCTATAATTTTTAAAAAAGGGCACATTCTGATCCGGGTTTCTTTCATAGTTGGGAGGTTGATGCAGATGGCACAGTTCTGAATTTTTTTGGGCTGATGGTAGGTCAAGAGATAGTTATTTGACTTTTGGTGACGTCGTTGTATTTGATACAACATATCGAACCAATAATTTAAGAATGCCATTTGCACCTTTCACAGGAATTAATCACCATTGGAGATTTTACTTATTTGGATGTGCTTTACTTGCAGATGAGACAGAGGAGATTTTCACAAGGTTGTTTGAACAATGGTCTGAATGCATGTTTGAAAAACATCCACAATGTATCATTACAGATCAGGACATCGCGATGGGGAATGCCATACGTAAAGTTTTCCCACACATAAAACACATCTTTTGTACCTGGCATATTGCTAGAAATGCGATGACTCATCTACATGATTTGTATGCACAGTCGACATTTAAGGAGGAGTACAATAAGTGGCTATATGGATCGTCAAATATAGATGAGTTTGAAGAGGGATGACTTTCTTTGAAAGAAAAGTTTCATATTCGAGATGGGCATTGGTTAGAAGTGATGTACAACAAACGTGAACAATGGGTTTCTTTATATTATAAAGACGTCTATACTGCATGTATGCGAACCACTCAGAGGGCAGAAAGTATAAATGCTTTTTTTGATGGTTACGTCAATGCGCACACTTCGCTTTCGCACTTTGTAGAGCAATATGAAAAAGCTATCCAGACTCATCGTGGACGTGAAGAACGAGAAGACTTTCAAACAATGAACTCACAACCTGCATACATTGTTAATAGTCCTTTGGAGGAACATGCATGTAAGATCTACACACATGCTTCATTTTGTAAGTTTCAGACAGAATATGCAAAGTGTTTCAGTTTCATAATGCATAAGATTTACAAGGACATAGATAGATCTTACTACTCTATTTTTCCTGTGAGGGCTATTGATGAGGGAAAAAATGTGGTGGAATTTAGTAAAGCTAAAAATATTTATGCAAAATGTTCATGCAAAAAGTTTGAACAAGAAGGAATTTTGTGCTATCATGTTCTCTGTATTTTGCAAACGAAAAGTGTGATTTCTTGCCTGAAGATTATGTGCTTCATCGCTGGACCATAAATGCTAGATACACAAAAGTACATGCCATTTATACTTGTCAATCCACTTCCGGTGATAGCATATCACCCATTCAGGCATTATCTTGGCAAAGTAATCTATGAAAAGTACAAATGATGGGTCTCATTTCACCTACGCATTTACAATGCGGGGCGCCAACTATAGATGATCTCATTTTGAAAATGAGTGCAATTATGTGCCGAGTGAATCTATAGATGCAAGTGGAGCAAGCACAAGTCACTTTCAAACAACTCAGTTTAGCACTACTGACTTACCACTTAGTGAACCAAACTTTATAAACTTGCATGACTTACAATTTACGATCCGAGACCCACTTTGTGTGAAGTCTAAGGGCATGCCTAAGAATATTGCAAGGATGAAATTTGGCGTGGAAATTTTCATGTCACATAATGATTCGAGAAAGAGGAGTTGCGGGAAATGCGGAAAGCAAGGACATGACAAACGAAAGTGTCCATTATTGCAGGTTCATTTACTTTTCATTTACAGAAGTTTAATTCATCTTCATTTACTTCTCTATTAGGAAGTCTAATATTCGTCTTTATATTTGATAGGGTGCTGAGAATGAAGGTCATGACTGAAGACTTATATAATATGTTGGATGTCATATGTTTGATGTAATATGTTGGAACTTATTTATGTTGGAACTTATTTTGTGTTATAACATATTTATGTTAGAACCTACTTATGTTGGAACCTACTTATGTTGTAACTTTTTTATGTTGGAACCTACTTATGTTGTAACTTATTTATGTTGGAACCTATTTATGTTAGAACTTATTTTGTGTTGTAACATATTTGTGTTGTAATATATTTTGTGTTCTAACATATTTGTGTTGTAATATATTTTGTGTTCTCGTAACAAAGTTCTAAGTTTGTTAAACCTAGAATGAATACACAGGTTTTAGCTTATTGGTGACTTCAATGCATGCTGAACGTCTTTTGGGAAAGCAAGCTGATTCTTAGGTGCTTATTCAGCGCGAATTGCATCTCAAAGACTTGATTTTCTATGTTTTGCCTACCTTAAAAGGTTTTCTGCTTTACTAGGAGAGAACAGAGGTTCTTTCTTGTTTTCTTGGGGATCCTCTCTCTTTGTCTTTTGTTCTTGAGCAGGTCCTTTATTATTATTTTGGCAACTATAAGATATTTGGAAATCGAAGATATTACTTCAAAAGTTTAACTGCTTATGAGAAAATCTTTCACAATGTGGTGCCATATGTGTGGTAGACATCATCAAGAGAGACCTTGGCTACCGGTTGCCAGATGATTCAAATTTGTAGTTCCTCTTCATGAAATCTTTAAGTACTTTTGATTCGAATTGAGATTAAACAATTTAGATTTATGGTCAAAGATTGGTGTTACCCATCAGTGATCACTTAATATAGTCATAGGAATTTAATATTTGTAGCATATTGCACCTTTCATCATTTCGCTTGTGTTTCATTCAACATCGTGTTTGCTAGCTGCATTTTATATTTGTAATTAGGATGACAAAAGCTCATGTTTTGCAACAGGTATGATGATCTTGTTAAGATGAAAAGTGAAATCTTAGGGAGCTCACAGGTATGTGCATCTTCTAATTAGGGGCACTAACTATGCACTTCACAAAAATGACATCTCAAGATGCACTTCACAAAAATGAAGCATGCAACTTCCATAACAATAAAACACTTGCCAAATGATAAAGGATGAAAGTGATTGACATTGTCCAATGTATCCAGCTTTACAAATCCTGCAACTAAAGAAAGTTCATTTTAACTAATACAAATGATATTATCATTCCAAGAAATAAATACATAATTTTATCTCTCCTTGCAACATCTTCATAGGCGATAATTTTATTTAGCAATCCTATTAAAATGTTCCTATATTTATCCGATCTTCGTCTTTGAACTTTTTCATCATCCTTTAATAAGCTTCTTAGAATATTCTTATGCCGATCATCCATAGTTGGATCGAACCACTGAAAAAAATTACAATCTTCGTGCAAGGGCTTACCCTGGAAGAACATTATACACAAAATGAACATCGTCTGATGAAACAAAAATGAAGACCAAAATACATTACTTATTGCCAATGAAAATGTTTACCCGATAATGAGAGCACCCCCAAAATCGTCTCCCGGGATTATTATTTGTCAATGAAGTTTGTAATATTGCCTTATCACCACACGCACAAAAAGGAATATCTAATTGACGTGATATGAAAGAGGTAGAAGATGACATGGCTGACCTGTGAAACAATAAGACATGCACGCATACATGAACACGATGAAGGGTGATGAAACAATAAGTACAATTGAAGTTCAGATAAACATAATTAAGTACAATTAAACTTCAGTTAAACAATATAGTTGACTTCAAATTACGATAAATATAGTTTCATCTAGATGCGAGAAAGATACCGTGAGGGCGTGGCGGGAGCGTGCAGAATGGCAGGGCGTGCGGGAGCGGAGTGCGATCGGGAACGTGCGTTTGCGGAAGGGCAGGGTGCGGCCAGGCCGGGGTGCGGACGGTGGCGTGCTGGGGCATGTGTGCGTGCGACGAAGGGCGGCGGCGGGGGCGTCCTGGGGCGTGCGTGCGGCGTCGTGCGACGAAGGGCGGTGGCGGGGCCGTGCGTGGGCGGCGGGTGCGTGCGTGCGACGAAGGGCGGCGGCGTGCGTGCGACGAAGGGCGGTGGTGCGTGCGACGAAGGGCGACGGTGTGCATGCGACGAAGGGAGGCGGTCAATGGCGGTGCGTGCGACGAAGGGCGGTGGCGTGCGTGCGTGCGACGAAGGCGGCGGTGCGTGCGACGAAGAGCGGCGGCGTGCGAGCGGGGAGGGCGACCGACGACGGATTTGTCGGCAAAGATAGGGGTTGGCCCGAGATTAAAACCGGCAAAGGTACAGAGGACAAACCGGCGAATCTATCGAAAAGTACCTTGTGGTCGTCGTCGCGCGGATCTGGTCGGCCGGCGATCGAATATCTGGTCGAAGAAGAGCGGATCTGGTCGTGGTGGAGCGTGGTGGCGTGGATCTGGTCGTCGGCGGCGGTGGTGGCGCGGATCTGGTTGGCGGCGATCGTGGTGGCGTGGATTTGGTCGGCGACGGTCGTGGTGGCGCGGATTTGGTCGGCGGCGGTCATGGTGGCGTGGATCGGATGATCGACAACGTTTGTGGTGGCGCGGATCGTGTCGCGGCCGGTCGTGGTCGCCCGAACATCGTCGTCGAAGACCGCCGGCCGGTCGTCATCGCGCGAGGAGGGGAGAACGAGGGAGAGAGAAAATGAGGGAGAAAGGGGGCGATTTTTATTGCGCGGCCATTTTTATGGGGTAAAAATGCCAGCTCACGCATGGCCGGTTCACACACTTCCGGTTCACGCATTTTTATGGGGTAAAAATGCCGATTTTTCTAATCTACAATGGCGCCTGTCTGATTGAGATCGGACGGGCGCCGTAAAATGGGGGGTATATTCCCCCATTTTAAATGGGGGAACCCCCATTTTATCCTAGAAGAAGTATCAAATAGAGGTGCAGATTCTAGAATCTTTTTTAAATGAATAATAAAACATTACGAGGCATATCAATAACACAACTATGTACCAAACAAAAAATATTGTATTTTATTTTAAAATTATTTTTATTAATGATAAAAAAATTAGGTCCAATTTAGTTTTGTGGTTTATTATAAAGACCATTACCTAACTTATTTATTAAGCTTTTTAAACATGCTTGACCTATTTAAATATTGGTCTATCTTGTGTCCACTCCTAATTGTAGCCAATTAGATGCTGGTAATATCAGGCTCTAATTATAGGCAATTATCAAGAAAGGGTAAAGAAGCATTGCTTAGGGTTTCCGTTAAGCTTAGTGCACTCGGTCACCCTTGGATTCTCATTGGACGATTGCTTTCTTTTTTTCCCCTCCACCGTAGTCGTCGAACCCTGCTTTTTTTTGTCACGATCTTTTGCAATTGTCCAGTTCTTCCCCTTCGTGTATCCTCTCTCATCACAGCTCTGCTCATCCTATGGTCAATCGCTGCCTTCTACGTCAGCTACTCAATCGTCTACTCCGTCGTGATTGTCCCTCCTTCATTTGTGGTTATTGTTTGGCTGCTACTTCGACTGCGGATGCACGGTGATGTTGGTGCGGGTATTCTTATGCTAAAAACACTAAATTTTTTGCTTGTCGCTGCCCCCTTTGTGTTGTTTCTCTCTTACACATGCCCCCTTTTATTGTCGCTTGATGTTGCTCTGCTAGTGACGATGTTCCTTCGGCCGCTTGCCATTGCACTACCAGTGATGATGCCCCCTTTGTGCTTTCTATCTTACGCTTGCCCTATTATGTTCCGATGGTTGTTGCTCCGATTGGCGATAATGCTCCTTCAACCATCACTTGTTACGATCTCCATTTAAACTGTAGTTTAAATCAAAGTTCGTGACTCATTACGGGCGATCAAATAAAATATGAAGGAATGCAGAAACGTGATATAATTAAATTTTTTATAAGAATAAAAGTATATCATTAAATAAATTATACACTGTGTGATGATTATTTCAGAGTAGACAATACACCTTAAGTTTTACATTTCATGCCTTCTTATAAATTACAAAATAACACATATATATTACACATAACAAACTCTCTCGACATCCTAACAAAAGGACATGAGAGTAACAAACTCCCATCATTACCTTTAGATCAAAAGAGTTAAACCCTGCTAAGATTATGAACTCCATGATCAAAGAAGTTATACTGAATTGAAAAAGTGTACAATAATATTATGAGCAAATAATAGCTCAGTAAGTCGATAACTCATAAATTATGTATTACCATTTAATAAATTCGAAGAGACAATGGATAGTAAGACAACATACATAACAACAACTTTTATAATTATACAAAATATACATAGCATTCACTTCACTTTTACAATCATATAACAAATCTCAAACGGATGAATGCAAAATGCTACATTCTCATATGAATGCACACATCACCAATTGGCCAGCAGTCGATAGGTGAATTCTAGAGGTGGCTCCAATCGTGATCAGCGATGTAGCATTTAAATCCATTCTATCTCATCCCTTTCGAGGAACATATCATATAGCGATAGATGGATTCTAGAGGTGATTCATATAGATTCTAGATATGGCTCCCATCGCGACTCCTCATGATGTAGTGATGCGTGCAAATTAAGCGAAATTTTACTAGCAAGTATACTAGATCGTATCAAGTAATAAAGTGTGAATATGGGTGTCGAACCCACGAGAATTAGAGAGTAATAATCTTCTTCTCTAAAAGTTATTATGAAAAAAAATGAGGAATCAAATTTCAAATTATCAATTGAGAAAAGGAAGTGAGAAAACAAATGAAACTGGTGCCCGGTAGAGGAAAAAATCAATAATAATGACGAGTTAGGGTCCAACTTCATATCCCCCTGTTATCTCTCAATTAATCAATAAATCACCAATTAAACTTCTAACTGAACGGAATTGCTCATAAACATTGATCTAAAAAACTTGAGAATCAAACTAATCCGATAAAAGTGCCATTAAAGCCGTTGAAACCTCAATCAACTATAATTTTACTTTAAACCGAAATGCATTAAGATGCAGCAAATAAACATAAATATAGTGCTAAAAAACTTGAGAAACTAATTATCTCATATTAAAATAAAATTATAGTTTCTGAAAATTCAATCCACAATAATCCAATCTTAATTGAAATGCATTAAGCACGAAGGAGGATCGTTAAATATAAATGACTCAAAATCTCGAGAACCTAACTATTCTAATCAAGATTAAGTCCAACCAGTTGAGAACTCAATCCAATTGAACATAACCATGATCAAGATGCATAAAGTATAGATCCTTTCATATCCACAATTAATAACAACGAAGTCCGAAATATAGCGATTAGAAATCCCTATTTAATGCCTGGCCCAGGTTCTCCAGAACTTGGCATGGGTCCGTAAAATAAAAAATCGATTTGGATGAGAAAACACTCTGACCCGGCCCAGGTTCTCCAGAACTCAGCCCGGATCAGACAGAAAAACTTTGATCCCACACAGGACAATCAACACGGCCAGAGCAGAGGAGAAATAACCCGGGTTTCGATAAACTCGGTCCGAGTACAAATAGCTCAGTGCGGGCTCCACAAAAAATGAAGCAGCGATGGTGTACGAGTCAAGAACTCAGCCCGAGTTTAGGGATACACGATCTGGGTTCTATGATTGCAGAATTCGTGAATCAAATTAGAATTTCGGAATAAGCTTTAACGAATAATCATGCAAAAACTTGCAGAATAACACAACATGAAGATCATATGATATTATAACATTAATCATGCACGAATTGCAATTTAACAGAAGTCTAAAATCCAAATAAATTGAGAGATAAGCATGGTTCAACTCAATTTTCCCCTAACAATAAAACTACTCCATAAAAAATTATTTTGACATCAAATCAATAATGATAAACATGAAATTCATCAGAAATATTACTTAAGTTTGCTTTCAGAACTCCGGTGATGCCTCTGTCACGAACCTCGGTTGTGTGGTCGTCTCAGGGGATCATCGGAAAGACTCCAAGTTGCTTCAAAATTCAGCACAGCAATGCAAAAACTTCTCTCGAAAATCAGGCGGCTAGGGCACGAGAATTCATGAGTAAGGGTTACAGACAAAGCCTCCAACCCATAGTATTTATAAGGGAAAACATTCCCCTAGGGTTGCACGTCATTTTAAGATGTTAACTTCGTGTTAAACAGGGTGAAAATTTGAGCTGTCTAATAATATATGTCTGATAGGCCAACCTGTCCTGGGTTCATTTATCGTGCAAAGTCCAACTCGAGTTTGATCTCATGATTGGCCCGGCCTGGGTGTAATGATGACCCGACCGGGTTCTTCTACATGATAGCGTTCATGGCATTTTATGCTCCGATTTTTGTGCTCTTTCGGGCCAATCGCTCTGCACATCCAAATTGATAATCCTGAGATAAAAATAAATCAAAAGTTGGTAGCTTTTGACTTTAACAAAATTTAGAAAATTAATTAAGAAAAGAGATGCATGCCATGATAAAATTATGAAAAATAACATAAATTATGCATGTAAAATATGTATAAATATGTTGACTCAAGTCGGGAGAGATGGTGTTCAACAACATTCTCTGTTCCCTTCTTGTACTTCACTTCGACATCAAACTCTTGAAGCAAAAGTATCCATCTCAATAATCGTGGTTTTGCTTCCTTCTTGACCATCAAATGTCGAATTGCTGTATGATCTGTGAAACAATAACTTTAGAGCAAATCAAATATGATCAAAATTTATCAAATGCATATATAATAGCCAAAAACTCCTTCTCTGTAGTCGCATAATTAATCTGAGTGGGTGTGAGAATGCGACTAGCATAGTAAATGACTCTGAACACCTTGTCCCTCCTTTGCCCGAGAACTGCACCTACTAAGCCATCACTGGCATCACACATTAATTCAAAAGGTGAGCTCCAATCCGGTGTCACTACCACTGGGGCAGATATTAGTTTCTCCTTCAAAGTTTCAAAAGCAAACAGACAATCAAAAGCAAACGAGAATTTGACATCTTTAGAGAGGAGGTTAGTGAGTGGGTTGACAATTTTTAAAAAATCTTTTATGAATCTCCTGTAAAAAATCAGCATGATCAAGGAAACTTCGCACTGCCTTCACAAATGTGGGGGGAGGCAACCTTGCAATGACATCAATTTTAGCTTGATCAACTTCAATTCCTTTTCAGAGATTTTGTTACCCAAAACTATGCCCTCCTTTACCATGAAGTGACACTTTTCCCAATTAAAAACTAGGTTCGTCTCCTTACATCGTCATAATACAACAGAAAGATTAGTCAAGCAATTTTAAAAAGAACTTCTAAAGTAAAATCATCCATAAAAATTTCTATTCTCATTCATGTTTGAAAAGATCGTCATATGCATCTTTGAAATGTGGCTCGAGTGTTGCACAAGCCAAAGGCATCTTTCGGTAAGCAAATGTTCCATAAGGCCATGTGAAGGTTGTCTTTTCCTGCAGGTGCCACAACAATTTGGTTATATCCTGAATAACCATCTAAGAAGCAATAGAAACTATGCCCTGCAACATGCTTAAGCATTTGGTCAATAAAGGACAATGGAAAATGATCTTTTCGTCTAGCTTCATTTAGTTTGCAATAATCTATGCATACACGCCAACCTGTAACAATCATGATAGGAACGAAGAAGCAATAGAAACTATGCCCTGCAACATGCTTAAGCATTTGATCAATAAAGGACAATGGAAAATGATCTTTTCGTCTAGCTTCATTTAATTTGCAATAATTTATGCATACACGCCAACCTGTAACAATCATGATAGGAACTAATTCATTGCTTGAATTTTTAATAATAATAGTACCCCCTTTTTTAGGGACAACCTGAATGGGACTAATCCATGGACTATCGAAAATAGCATAAATAATACCTGCATCTAAGAGCTTAATCACCTTCTTCTTTACTATCTCTTTGAGTTATGGGTTAGGACGGCGTTGGCATTGGGAAGTTGCACGCAGATAGAGGGTGAGATGCCCTTGATATCAGAAATTGACCACGCAATGGCTTTCTTGTGCTTTCTAAGGACAGATAGCAGTTGGGCTTCTATATCTTCAGTGAGATGCGCAGAAATATTAACAGGAAAAGAATCAGTTTCAAGATATGCATACTTTAAATGAGAAGGTAATGCTTTAAATTTAGGGCATGGGAGAGAGTTTTGCAATTCTTCTGCTATGGAAACTTTCGGAAGGAGTTTTTCCACCATCTCAGATTCTTTGACCACCTCAAAATTATCCATCAAATCTTCATCATGAGCAAACGGATTTTTCACTACTTCAAGAATAACTACATCAAGCTCATCAGAGGTATCACCATCTAAAGTGTTAATAGTGTAACATGAAGAAAAGAGATATTTTAAAGAATATGAAATTTTAAAGCATAATTCCTCATTGTTGGCTCTCAAAGTCAATTGGTCCTTTTGCACATCGATCAATGCATTGCCTGTTGCTAGAAAAGGCCGACCTAGTATGATTGGAGTGTCAGGCTCAAAATCCATATGTAAAATGAGAAAATATGCATGAAAAACAAATTTATCAACTTTAACAAGTATGTCTTCCAACATGCCTCTAGATTTTTCACAAAGAGCAAATTGTAACATAATTGAAGTTTCACTGAGTTCTCCATAACTAAGTTTTAGGAAAATAGAATAAGGTATTAAATTGACACTGGCACCTAAATCACATAAAGCCTTAGAGAAATAAAAATCTCCTATAACACATGGTATAGTAAAACTCCCTGGATCCCTTACTTTTGATGGAATGTCTTGCTTGCACACTGAACAACATTGTGGTGAAAGCTTAATCATGCCAGTCTCTTCGATCTTCCTCTTGTTGGTATTGATTTCCTTCATGAATTTGGCATAGGTAGGCATCTATTTAAGAGCTTCAGGTAGAGGAATATTAATGTGAATTTGCTTAAAAATGTCAAGGAAACGAGAAATTTCTTTATCGAGTTGCTCCTGATGATATCTCTAGGGGTATGGAAGATTCCCTGGTTTTGCCGGAGTAGAAAATTTCTCAACTTGCTTGCCTGCCTTCGATGGTGGTAGTGTTGAAATTGCTTCATGTTGCTTTTCCAATGATTCTACCATGTCCTCTTCAACCACTAGTTCAGATTGAGGTTGTTCTGGTTCTTGAATTTCCTTGCCACTTCTCAAGGTGATTGCCTTTGCGTCTTCTCGCGGGTTCTTCTCTGTGTCACTGGGAGTGAACCTGGCTGACGACCTGCAATAATGTTAGCTAGTTGCTCTACTTGGTTCTCCAAATTCCTGATGGATGCGTGAACATTATTAAACTTAGAATTAGAAGCAGAAATAAATTTTGCAAGATATCTTCTAAGTTAGATTTAGGTTCAGGTCAAGGCTTTTTTTTCACTGCGTGATTGGAAATCAGGAGGAGCCATCCCCCTATTTTGTACCCAAGAGTAATTAGGTTGAACCTTTAGACCAAATCCGTATTTGTAGGATCCTGATTATCCCTGTAAGAGTTGTTAGTAACATAATTCACATTCTCAAATTGAGTTGATGAAGAGTTACCAGTTGGGCATTCGTGATTGGGGTGCCCTTCGTCACAAAAATCACACATGATAATGTTATGAGCTGCTTTGACTGAAGCATTGTTCTTATTTACCAGGAGTTGTTCCACCTTCTTGTTGAGAGCTTCTACTTGTGTAGAAAGATGTGAAGAGTTGTCTTGTCGTGGTGCTTGATCTCTGTCATTTTGCCAATTATTGTGAGTCAGTTTTTTGATGATCGTGTAAATGTCTTCGGATGACTTGTTTGACATCGAGCTACCTGCAGATGTATCAATCTTATCTCTAACTTGTAGAGTAGCACCATTATAAAAGTATTGAATCTGTTCATAAAGTGGCATGTGATTGTGTGGAATTCGACTTATCAGCTCCATGAACCGCTCCCAGGCTACATACATCGTTTCTACATCATGTTGATAAAAAGACTTCACGTCAACAATTAGTCTGGCTACTTTTTGTGGAGGACAGTATTTATTATAAAATTTGTATTTCATCTCATCCCAAGTGGTAACAGTTCCAGGAGGTAATGTAGTCAACCAAGTTGATGCTCGATCCCTGAGAAAAAAAGGAAATAAACGTAGCCTCACGACATCATCAGTAACATCATAAAATTTAAAGGTGGCACATAATTGTAAAAATTTCGAACGTGACCAAAGGGGTCTTCATCTTTGTTACCACTAAATTGATCATTTTGTACCCTTTAAAGGGTACCATGTTGGATATGGAAATGGTTAGCATATACATAATTCTATTTGGCCCATCGTGAATTTGACCCAACATATAGTTTCGCATCGTTCTGTATGTCGGTGGCTAATTCAGATTGAGGTTCGGATTGAGATTCACATTGAGCTTTTGATTTTGACGTTGATCTATCATTTTTTTGCTCTTTTGAAGTTTTCTAGACTGTCACAATTATTTTTCAATTTCTAGATTGAAAAGCAAGGTCCTTTCGAGCTCCTAGTGTTATATCGCCTTACTTAAGAGGGAAGCTCGTTGGAAAAACAAAAAAAGTAGTAAAATTAAAAATAACTAATAAAGTAAGAAGAGTAAAAATCTAAACTAATCTCCGGCAACGATGTCAAAAACTTGATGCGTGCAAATTAAGCGAAATTATACTAGATCGTATCAAGTAATAAAGTGTGAATATGAGTGTCGAATCCATGAGGACTAGAAATTAATAATATTTTTCTCTAAAATTTATTATGGGAAAACAAACGAGGAATCAAATTTCAAATTATCAATTGAGAAAAGGAAGTGAGAAAACAAATGAAAATGGTGCCCAGCAGATGGAAAATCAATAATAATGATGAGTTAGGGTCCAACTTCATATTCCCCTGTGATCTCTCAATTAATCAATAAATCATCAATTAAACTTCTAATTGAACGGAATTGCGCATAAACATTGATCTAAACTTGAGAATCAAACTAATCCGATAAAAGTGCCATTAAAGCCATTGAAACCTCAATCAACTATAATTTTACTTTAAACCAAAATGCATTAAGATGTAGCAAATAAACATAAATATAGTGCTAAAAAACTTGAGAAACTAATTATCTCAAATTAAAATAAAATTATAGTTTCTGAAAATTCAATCCATAATAATCCAATCTTAATTGAAATGCATTAAGCACGAAGGAGGATCGTTAAATATAAATGACTCAAAATCTCGAGAACCTAACTATTCTAATCAAGATTAAGTCCAACCAGTTGAGAAGTCAATCCAATTGAACATAACCATGATCAACATGCATAAAGTATAGATCCTTTCAGATCCATAATTAATAACAAGGAAGTCTGAAATATAGTGATTAGAAACCCCTATTTAATGCCCAGCCCAGGTTCTCCAGAACTCAATCCGGGTCTATAAAATAAAAACTCAGTTCGGACGAAAAAATACTCTGACCCGGCCCGAATCAGACAGAAAAACTTCGATATCACATTGTGCAATCAACACGGCCCGAGCAGAAAAGAAGTAACTCGGGTTTTGATAAACTCAGCCCGGGTACGAATAGCTCGGTCCGAGCTCAATAAAAAAATGAATAAGCGATGGTATACGAGTCAAGAACTCGGCCTGAGTTTAGGGATACTCGGTCTAGGTTCTGTGATTGCAGATTCGTGTCAAATTAGAATTTCGGAATAAGCTTTAATGGATAATCATGCAAAAACTTGCAGAATAACACAACATGAAGATCATATGATATTCTAACATTAACTATGCACGAATTGTAATTTAACAGAAGTCTAATATCCAAATAAATTGAGAGATAAACATGGTTCAACTTAGTTTTCCCCTATCATTAAAACTACTCCATACGAAATTGTTTTGACATCAAATCAATAATGATAAATATGAAATACATCAGAAGTATTACTAAAATTTACTTCCAGGAGTCCGGTGATCCCTCTACCACGAACCTTGACCATGTGGTCGTCTCAGGGGATCGTCGGAAAAACTCCAAGTTACTTCTGAAGTCAACACAGCAATGCAAAAACTTCTCTCAGAAATTAGGCGGATAGGGCACGAGAATTCACGAGTAAGGGATGCGGACAAAGCTCCCAACCCATAGTATTTATAGGGGAGAATGTTCCTCTAGGGTTGTATGCCATTTTAAGATGTTAACTTCGTATTAAACAGGGTGAAAATCTGAGCAGTCTGATAATATACGTTCGATTCTTAGGAAAATGATAATATATGAGTCAATAATGACATTAGACACAATTCTTAAGAAAATCAAAATTCAACTCAAATTTTATGTTGGTTATGTGTTATTACAGACTGAGTGAGGTTCAGTTAAATATTTATAACTTTCACTAGACATATCCTTTTTGAGCAATTCCAATTGTAAATGAAACATAGCATCTATATATTTTCGATCCTAAATTAACAAATAAATATATAACATATTTGATTTAATACCTAATTGACAAAATCATGCAACAATTTGAGATAATAGAGTGATAGCACCATAAAGATGAACACATTACTTTCTTCACATATATGTAATTGACCTGATTCCAAAGATCACTAAAAGTAGACATTGAATGGAGTGAATACACTTAATTTCATAATTTATATCATTTTATATTATCCTTAGAAAATCTCCAGGTGGTGGATATTTCAATTCTTCTTTAGAATTTGGATGATAGAAAGGTAACCAATGTAAATTTGATATCTTCTTGTACACAAATTATTTTTAAGTAATTCCAATTTTATTAGAACCGCTTCATGATAGAAGTTGGTCCAATATTAAGCATCAAGATTTATGGTGCATTTCGGCTATGGAGCATCATTCACAAGCATCTACCAACAATATAGACTAACATGCCAAGATGACTTCCATAGATGGGGCAAATTGTTGATTATTTGCAAACACTCGGAGATGAGTTGTCAACCTTACCTACCTTGTCAAGTGTCCTCCCGCAAATCACCCCTCAGAGTTGGGATGAACTTGCCGCATGCCAACACAAACTAACGCCTAAGCCTCAATGACCACTTTGTCAAATGGCCTAAGCATCAGATTCTTGACGAGCCTTGGCATGCTGCTGTCAAGTACTCTACCACCAATCGAAGAAAGGTTTGCCTTTCCTCTCGGCCCAAGCTTCGAGTAATCAAAGCGACTTTCAAAAAGTGAAGTCGAAAGATTCGAAGGACACACTAGCAATGTCGTTCTTTCGAATGGAGAAGGAGGTGAAGTTGAAAGCTATTGCCATGAGTTCTCCAACATCAATCAGCTCACCCAAGCGGAGTATCTTCACAAGCATTCTCAAGACGTGGAACGTCTACTTTCTCACGAGAGTTAGCCGCTTGGTGGGCGAGTATGTATAAGGGACATGATCTTTGTTGATAAGCACAATGACATCCTTTGTTCGAATTGCAGATGGACGAGTATCCAAGGTGCACCATCTTGTCGACAAAGCGCAATGATATCATCCCATCCATACCCAAAGGTGTTGTCAAAGCTTCAAAAGAGGTCATAGGATTGAAGGTAGACATATTCCAAGAATCTTTCAAGATGTGACGAATTATGGCGGTGTTGCCACTGGGACGATGTGAAACGTGGCAACATTGATCCCATTATGACATGGGACGAATGCAAACGATCGTTCATCAACTATGTATGCCCTGCCAAGTTGGGACTAGAGGTCAATATCCGCATTGTTCAGCATTAGCCAGAAGGACATGTTGAAGGAGAATGTGAGAGGTATCATCGAGTTCCGCCTACAATGTTCTCAGGTGGATGGGCATAACTTTGACAATCTTTGTCAAAGGGTTCAAGCCTTGATCTAGGACGGAATTGGGATGATGGGATTGCCTCAGCCTCCGCTCGCTAGTCACCATTGCCGAATCACTCATGTCAAAATAAGTGCCGTACATCAAAGCTCTTGGGCAATGACAATGGTAGGGGAGAGATGTTCAAGTCGCAAGAAACAAACAACACTATCAAGACAAAGAAAAAGCCTATCAAAACAGGAGAATTGACTTGAACCACAACGAACGTGGAGAGACTCATGGCTCACAATAGCGGCTCAAAACAGACAAGGTATATAGTGTGATATCGAAGAATCTTGTTTTGCCTCAAACCGTCGGAATGCCAAAATGACCATCAAGAATGAAGTGGTCTCATATTCTGCATTCGATGGAAGGAAGAATCTATGTTGCAACCCTCTGCAATATGGAGACATCGAGTCAAATCGTAGTTGGGAAATGACAAGACTCTCAATGTGTCCTATCATGATCTCGAAGCAACTCTTTATCCTAGCTATTAATGAAGTCATTCAAGAGTTATTTCACTCCAAGAGTCAAATCAAACAATTTGACACTATGCAAGTCTAGAGAAGTTGAAGTCATGATAGTTGCTTGATGAAGTCAGACCGCATAGATGGACTCCATTGACACTACATAAGTAATGATCCCAGATTGGATGATGAATCAGTAAGCGAAGCAAGCCTAAGGGAGGAATATTTAGTTAGTCCCAAAATGACGTGGACATCCCTAGCGTTGTGTGATGCTGGTGAAGTAGAAGTTAAGGTAAAGAAGACGGAATCCAACTAGACATGCGAAGTGAAGACTAAAGACCTCGAAGAAGCCTGAACAATGACGTCGAGGGCGTCGCCAACTTTGATGGGGGAGAATGTCATGAGACATTTTTTTGTGACACGATGTGCAAGTCTCGTGGTACTAGTGCCACTTAACTTAAACTTTCGGCCGCTCAGGGTTGAACCAAATAACACATGCAGACGTGTCGCACTACGTTATATTATAGAGTACCAAGGTATTCGCCCTTAGGACATTATCTTGTAAGGCCATTTTTATGAATGACCAAGTTATCCATATGGTATGTCTTCTAGATTTCTAATTTTGTAATAAGACTCCTTTACCTACGGTACTGATCTGTAAAATGATGTAACAAATAAATTCACTAGCAAGTGCACTAGTCACTTAAGTAATATAGTAAAAATGAGTAAAATGTGTCGAACCCATAAGGAACATTATTAATTCAATATCTAAATCTATAAATTAATAAGAGAAGAAAAATATAAATTTTGAAGATAAGTTTTTTAATTATAAAATAAAATAAAATTTTTTTAATTATAAAATAAAATAAAAAGTTTTTAATTATAAAATAAAATAATAATATATAATATAATATAGTAGTGCTAAAGCTAGATCTTAGGATGATAACAAATTAAAGATAAATATGTGAACAAAAAATAAAATAAATTTCCTTAGATGGATTAGAATTTTCCTAAATTATTAATTTGACAAATAAATTCATAGAGTCCACAAATTGGTAATTTTATTATTTAATCAAGCAAATCAAATTATCTTAAATTTAATTAAAATTGAAGTCTCACAAACTGATATTCATACAAATGAGATTAAAATTAAAATGCATTAATATGAAAATTCTAAACTATTAATCACTTCACAAACTGGTATAGATTAATAGACCACACAAATTTAATTATCTAAACACTGGTTATTAGACTTACGTCAATTTTTAAATTCTCAAAATAAATCATTTAATTTAAGTAGATGAAATCTGAAATCAAATATTCCACAAACTAGTAATTACTTAACTAAAAATTCAAATAATTAAATAAAAAGAATTAAACATAATTAAAAATTATTCAAAAGAAATTTAATAATAAAATAAGGGTTCATAATATTTCTCTTCAATAATAATCCCCTAAAATAAAATGACTAAAAACATGGAGTTTATCCTAGAAATTCTAGAGAGATAATAAATAACAATAATATAGAAAGAATTACACTGGATAAAATGGCTTTCAGATCATGGGCAGACAGTTGAGCAGCCTGTCAAACTTGATCAGGGTCGTGATCAACCTCTAGTCATTGCACCTCTCTCCTCTTGGTCATAGCCTGTAGACCCACAACTCTTTACAGAAGAAACCTGGACTTCAAAGCACAAATTGAGTTGATGGCTTTCCCCTCTATTTATAGGTGCGGACGATCTTCATGGTAGTTCAATCATATGGTTGATTTTAAATCCGGCTAGATAAAAGTCTTGATAAGCTTTCTTCAACTTCACGCCCTTCTTCTAATCTCGACCAAATTCAACCGACTTGGACAATAAAGTTTAATACGTCATAGTAAGATTCTCAGCTAATAAGATTCATGCATGTGATTAACTTCCATGTAGTGGCATCTAATAAAATCTAACACTTGGATGATTAAGATAAGAATTGGTTGATGAACGTGATAATCCTCTTTGGCTCCTGGTTGGATTCTTGGTGAATTTGCCCTAAAAAATTGCAAACGTGATAACATTACTTTAGCGTCCAATAACTATATGATCTTAGCCGATAACAACATCACTCTCATATATATCTTGGCACGATAAAATTTGTATCATGTTCACTCCCAATAAAATCTTGGCACAAGAAGAACGCCCTGCGATTACGACTTGACAAATCTACATTAGTGTTTTGTGCCCAATATGAATGACTTTATAAGTTTGGCCCCTTAGTTTTCACTCCTTATGAGTTTAGTCCCTTAGATTTCACTCCTTAATGAATTTGTCCTCTTAGATTTCACTTCATGGATTTGATCGATTTTGGCGCCTTATCTTGAATTATAATCTCGACTTTGGTCCAATCCAATGAGCAGATGAGTTTGGCGCTTTGCAATCAAAGCTTGAAGTGGTATAATTTGCATATTCATATGGGACAACAATTTTCCTTTTTCCTACCAATTAATTAAAATAATGAAGTTAGTATGTCCATAATTATAATACTTCCAGAATTAATTATAGGATCAATAAATATGGAATTATAACTAAAATAGACTTAAAATGTGCAATGATCAAATTACAAAAAAAAGTAATTAAAATAATAAATCAAAATATGTTATATTTTGCATGCATCATATACATTAGGGGGAGTGTTAGACAATGAGAAAAATTGTATGCCCTAAACTCAATCGAATGATCTCGATCGAATGTGTTGATCGATCGACTAGATCGTACGATAATACTCAAATGAATTTAGACCGTTTGATATTTATGTTATTATATGATAATAGACATAAATAGGGAGCATAATGGACTTGTCCCCTATTTGTAATCTACTCTCCTCCTTCACGAATGAGGAGATTATGAGGGAGAAGAAGTTATACAATTCTTCTCTTCATTCATTATATAATAATGTATTAGTCATTATATGGGTATGACTCTCTCTTTTTCATTCGTCCTCTCAACTCGTCATCTTCTTCTCCATGATGGTTGTGGTACAAAAGGTGTGTGCAAGTCTTCTTGGTGTCTTGGCGTGGATACCGTTAGAGAAATGACACTTGCAATCCTCTCAGACGAACTTTCTCCTCGTTGGATAGCATTTACGAGGTAATGGAATGGATCCTTACTAATATTATTATAATCTTGATTTCATATTTGCTTATAGGGAGTTCACTAGTGCCTTCTTAGTCCATATGTATTCTATGTTTCATCATATATAATATAACCAAGCTTTTATAATTCTAGTGTCAGACCTTGAGCATGGGCTGACAATTCACATCGGTGACCCTTCTTGGTGCCCCGTGGTATCTCGACTGTCCATTCGATCATTAAGCACTCAAGCGTCTACATTAGTATTTCAACATGCTAATGCCACATACCCATGATGAGTAGCCCAACACTCTTATCAATGTCCGTGATCGACTTTCGACATAGTCGTCTCGACCATAAAACCTTCCTCGTGATTCAAAATAGACTTGGCTAAGTGCCCCTTCATCTGGTCATCATACGAAGTCTCGTGTTCGAGAATGATTTCGTGACATATACACCAAGCTCGATAATAATTCTTGAAAAAATCAGATTGATGGACCTGAATTGACGAGGTCAACTCTAACCGTGTTTAGCCCTAGTTCCAATGGATTTATCCTCGCAAATAGAGAAGGATGTCATAAACTTCTCAATTTGTGTCAAAATTATATTTTTCATCATTTTCGACATTTTGCCTAATATATGCAAAGAAAACATTTTCAATGAGCGCACTTTTTCAAAGCTCCAAAATCCGTTTGAATCGGTGGAAAATGTTATTTGCATTAAATTTCAAAGGATTTATGTCAGAAATTTTCATTGCAAATTTTAATTTTCTAAATTTAGTCTAACGGATTATTCAAAAACTCCAGCAGTACCGTCGGTATATACTATTCTCAGATCCACATACAGTAGGACAAAACCTTCTGTTGCCACTTGCCAGCGCCACACAACGCGGATGCGCAAGGCCCCGTTTTCTACTATTCTGTCATTTGTTATCTTTGTACCTCTCAGCTTGTGCGACTCCTGGTCCCCTGCGAATGGTTTCACGTTGATATTGAAAATTCATTTGTTGCTCCTCCTTAAAATTCCACCAAGGCGTCTGGTTTTACACGGCAGTCCAGAATCATTTCAGCATTTTTTCTTTTAAAGAGCAGTAGATGCAGGATTGATTGTGATCAATGCTAGTTCCTTTGATACTGATATCAAGGTGGTTACCGTTCTTTTCAACATCTTCAGAACCATTCTTAGATTCTATGTTATGTTTCCCTTATCAGACAATCCGAAATGTTTCTCTCTGCTGACAGTTCAGGTTTCAGTCATGTTTTTGTAAGAGATCTACCTATCCCAACGAAATGTGGCAAGGTGACATTTGGATTGATTCAAGAGGGCTGTTTTTGCTTGTGCATTTTAAAGGGACACATGGGGCATTTTGTCTGGACAAAACTAAAAGATCATCTCTCTCCTCCTATAATTAAGTGCCTAATCTAATATGTCTTCAACCTGAATTTAGTAGTATTTTCCTTTTTTTGCAACTTCTTTACAGATCAAATTCTAGTAGCCTAATAATAAAGAGTGCCTATATGTTCCCCTAAACATTTCATTAATGCCCTCAAAGTTAACTTTGATTCCATGACATATGCATGTTGGATGTGTCCTCTTGTCGCCAAATTTTTGCCTGTTAATATTAAGTAATATATATACGCAGTTGCATGGATCTGATGCTGTGGCTATGATCTTCTATCTTTTTAGCCACACAAACTTTGTGGACCTTGTGGTCGATGTCATAGTGTTGGTATAAAGCTCCCAATCTTTAAGACAAATCTAGTGTTTGGATGCATATTTAACTAGTAGTGCATGTCCTCTAATCATTCTTTCTAATCACAGCACTCTGATCAGGTTAAAGTGCATGCACCAAATTGTATACTAATCTAAAGAAATCAAAACCGTTTCACCTTTTTTTTCTGATAATGTGCCCACTTCAAATAACAGTGCAAAGGCAATAGTGAACTCTTTTTGCTTGAAAAGTTGGGTAATCTATGGGCACAAAACCATCTGAACAAACTGTTGGTGGATCAAACGAAAAGCACTGCACAAAACTTCTGCAATCCGAAGAGCCGTTTCACTGTTTCAAGAAACAGTGAGTTTTTCCTTGTGCATGTGTAGATAAAAAACGTCTTGAAAAAAAAAGGCTTCTTTTGATTTGATGACACCATATCATTGGAGTTATTTCTGATATCGTGAAAAAAAATTTAATCTCCGTGGACTTTTCCTAATTCATGTGTGTGGCCGTGTGTTTTCTTGCCCTGTTGAAAACTCAAATATAGTTAAAAATATTTATGGTGCTTTATTCATTTTTATGAGGTGTGTCCCAACACAACTTGAATCTCTCTCTCCCTCTCCCTCTCCCTCTCCCTCTCATGGTAGTTGAGTGTTCCACGAGCATTGATCTTTTGAAATAAAATTGGCGAGAAAAAGTAACGTTTCAAATATTTTATGGTTTCGTCAAATTATTTAGTAAAACAATTTTAACAGTACTTATCAATATATTTATTTAGATATAATGTTTAGATGGGGTGAAGTTTAAATTTATCCCTATATGCCAAACTATGTGTGCACTTTATAACTTTTAATATACATAAGATATTTTATAATAGTTGTTTAGCCTAGTTTGAACGTTAAATTTATTGGTTGTAATATTATATTTAGAGTCCGTTTGATTTAGTTGATATAAAAATAATTGATAAGTTAAAGTGCTGATAAATATTTTATTGATTGAAACTTATTACAACTAACTGACTTATTTATTTTTAGAAAGAAAGCACCCATCTCCTTACTTATTTTTTTTTACTTATAAATAAATTTGATATCTTCTTATCAATCATATTATGATATTATTAAATGTTATGATTTTTTCTAAAATAATTTCTAAATTATTTATAAGCTTAGCCAAACGAACTCTTATTTTACTTGTTTGCTCATATCATTAAACTGATGAAAAAAGGAATAGTGTGATTATAATTAGTGAGATTAAAATTTTCTTTTTTTTCGTGAATATCTAATTCTTAGAGTAACAATAAAAAAATTACTCACTACAAATGCAAAAATTTATATAACCCTTGAAAGTAAGTAATATGTCAACTTATATTGAGCCCAACAGCTTAATTCTTGAATCACACGTTGTAAATGCTTGTCACAGTGGATTAAGTACTTGAGTTACAAAATGTTTACTACTATTCATGAATTTACGAGGGGTAAAAAACATGCCACTAAATATTTCACTGATCAGCCTGTACTTAACCTGTTTATCCAACAAAAAGGAGGCATCTTTTATCTATGTTAGATTCGAAATCCAACACTGGATATAAGTTGGATTTTTCTTCAGCAGTAAAATGTAAAAGATAAAACCATGAAATGTGGAATGCTGTAAAAAAAAAGTCACTGACATTTAAAGGCAAAGTACATTTAAAAATGCCGATCTTATTGATGTTTCCATAAAATCAGCAATTACATCGATACAACAATTATGCAAAAATTTATAATCGTAGTAGTATAGAAATATCACATTAACTATATGAGTGTAGAAAAATTTATAATCGCTTCGCCAATCCGATTCATCCGATAATGTACTTATATGAGTGGAATGAGTGTTAAATCATTTGAAATCTTTCTCGCGTTGCTCCGCCCCTCGAAATCAAAGCCTAGATAGGGTTCGGGAAATAGCGCGTGCCAACATTCACTGGTGGGAGGATTGGTAGCAGCGAGAGCATCATGGGGCGGCGACGCGGCGAGAGCCGCCCGCTGCTCCCCGGCATCGGCCGAGGATGTTGAAATTGTTCGGGAGACATGATCAAAGCCTGATGAGCAGACAAGAAAGAGAAGGGGTAGCCCGACCACTTCCAAAAGCGGGTAGGGAATCTGCAGAAACCTGGTGCTGCACATAATATAGCGGAAAGCTAGGAAAGAGTTACCTATTTGAAAAAAAAAGATCAATTACGAGACGGCAACCACTTACTACTTTAACTCGGGAGTAGCAACCCGTGGAATTGTGGGGTCTACTGCTTGGAACAACATCGTGTTTTAGATAAATTGTAAAACCAGATACGAGGGCCTTATCTTAGCATCAGTACAAAGCAATCGACAATAACGGATAGTTTTTAAGAAATTGAATTTTCTAACTTCATATGAAAGCTTTTCCACTAGAACTGGGATAAGAATAGATAAAATATAGAAAATTTTGTTATTTTTATAGAGAGTATGAATCAACTAATATATATATATATATGCATATATATATGTTCGAAATATTGCAACAAAATAAAGATGAAAAACATCACTTTTAGCGGACCAAATTTTAATGAAATATTAAAAAAAATCCATCAAATTTGGAATAAAAAATAAGTATAACGTAAAAAAAATGTTAGATTTCAAAAACAAATCATGAATTAGTTCATTTGGACATCCGTGTAAAAAGAAATAGTCAAAATAATCAAGATGAATAAATTATAACAATTATTTTTTATCCAACTAAACTTCAATGATGTATTTAAAAAAATTCATCCGAGATAGATCAAATGTGGAAAGATTTAACTTTTAAAGAATAAAGAATAAGCTTATAAAAAATTATAACCAAAATACTATGGGGAAGACATGTTTATTCAATTATTGCCAACAAAGATGAGAAAAACTTATTGTTATTAATTTTATTTTATTCTTAAAATAATCATCTTGAAATTATGTTTTTCTTATTTTGCCTTCCTCTTTACAAAAATTTTTTAATGTTTTTTACACTCACTTCTTTTTTTGGCAACATAATACATATATGTGAATTCTCTCTCTCAAAAGCCTTTTGTACTTCTTTTGCAATTGTAATTTTTGTTCTCATACTTCCATTTTTTGCAACATAACTTGTCCATTATTTTATATTTTTTATTATATTCATTCTTTTATTATTATTTTTATTTTTTCTCCAATATTTTTTTGTCTCGTCCATCTTCTTCACAATATATTTCTTTTAATCTTAGCTTATCACCTCTATTTTTATGGTATGTGAAATTTCCTTGTTGTTTAATATTGTTGTAGATAAAATATTAGATTTACTATTATTGATATATTAAGAAGGCAGTTATGTACTATTTGGCATTCATGCTTAACTATCAAATAATATTGTCAGACTCGACCCGGCCCGGCCAGTTGGACCGGTCAGATCAGTGTCCGAGATCTAAAACGACTTGCTGGTCGGTTGAAATCCGGAGAAGAGTTTGACCCGTTTTGAACCGGGTTCAACCGGCCGTTTAATCGACTCGACCGGATCAATTATTGAAATAAAAAAAATTGAAACATAAATAAAATTATTAAATAACATTTAGACACATTATATATATATATTTCTTGAAATTTATATTTTATTGTCCTCTTGTCACATATATAATTGTTTTCACTATTTTTTATTTATAATTACCTCAAAAGAATTTTTATTTATGTTGTTATGTTACTTTATTATATTATTTAATCTAAATTATTTTATTTTACTTTATTATACTATATTTATATTTTTGTTAAATAAGATATTATATATTAATAAGATTATAACAATCTCTTTAACTTATTTTATTCTTTTATTGATTTATATTATCCTGTCCGACCATTCGATTCGACCCGGTCCAACTAATCCGACATGACCCGTCGATCAATTCGGATCGATGGCCGGGTCGGGTCTTATAACATTGCTATGAAAGGGCAAAGGCTAAGAAAAGGAAAGCACCTCACTTATTTGCATATTCACCCAGTCTTTTTTCTCCTTTTTTTTAATGTATCTATTTTTTTCTCCACTCCTCATGCTTCATTAATTATAAGTAAGTAATCACTATATGCTACCTAATTTCTATAATGATACAAATACCAATATTAACTTTCTTTACATACATTAATACATATATACATACAAAAATGTCCAACTCCAAAAAAAATATATTATATAATGTTGTGCACTTGCGTAATTTGAATAAACTATCTCCTTTGAGTATTTATCCAATTATGAATTTTTTTATTTCTATTGTGAGAAAAAATCTTATTATTTGATAAAAGATATAATTGAAAATTTTCGTTCATTAATATCTTTGTATACGATATTAAGGTCACAATATATTGTCCATGCATAAAAAGGACACCCCAAAATCTAAATACTATATAAAGTAGCCACTTTCCCAATTTTGAATAAATTATCTCCTTTGAGTATTCACCCAATATGCGATTTCTTATTTCTACTTTAGAAAATTACTGATGATAAGGAGAATGACAGAAAGTTTCATGAATAACTAGGTAATCGCACATATTGTCTAATTAGAGAAAAAAAAACAAAAGTTAGCCTCGGTCATACTTTGACCTTGTGTATTTTTCTCTTATTATTCAAATAAAAGACATGAGAAAATAACAGAAGGTAAATATTTTAGTGACTATTTAATTTGTTATATTAGCCTCATGGAGATCAAGGGCATCATTAGGAAGTTTAACCCTCAATTTGGAATATGAACACTCGGACACATGTCAACCTTGCACTTTATCTCATCGTCAAGTTGGCACGTTCTCTATGTAACATTTAAAAACATTATTTTGCTTTTTTCATCCGCATAAACAATTTACAAGTGGATTTGCAATAACAATTTTGACAAATTACTTTTTGTTGTAAAATAAAAGTTAATTGTCTTAAAAGAATTCGATAGGAACTATTGTAAATTAGTGTATGATTAGAAATAGCAGTTAATTAATCAAGACAGATAGAAAGTTAAATGGCATAAAGGCACGAGTTTGAACGCACCATCTATGCTTTACCTTTGTATGGCTCATTTTTTCAAGTTTATTAGAAAAAATAAAAGGAAAGAATATTTTCTTAAAAAAAATTACAATAAATTTTATATTTATTTATTCATATTTTTTTGTTTTCCTATTTGGCTAATTTTAATAAATATGTAATGATAAGTTCGAGTCAACGTGGATTTTATATATTACTTTTGCACAATTCCTGATCATAATTGAGCTGAAATCTAATTTTTAATATTCAACCATTCAATGAATTATTTGAATGATTATTTTAAGATTGATTAATATTTTTTGTTCACGAAATAATATCCTTGCAATATACACATATGTTAAAGATTTTAATCAAATTATTAAATTTCACCTAGTTACAACTATAATTTCACTTATCATTCCGACCGCAAAGGTGATAAAAAGAAGAAAAGAACAGCTCCTTTTTCTTACTCAAATCCAAAAAGTTTGTGCCTCATCTCATGCACCGAAACCATAGAGTACGTATATTTGTTTCCCCAGCTACAAATATACGTATACGTATACGTAAACGTATGCTATTGTCTTCTAGTTCTCACTCCACTCCATGGGGCGTTCATGTGTGAAGCACAATAATGGAGGTCCATGGGCGACAGAGTCATCGAATTCACCATTGACAAATAATTGAGCCTGGAAGTTGGAACTGTAGGGAAGGAGAGAGACAGTTTACCTTTACCATATCAAGGGTGGGTGTGCAGTTATGGAGTTGCCTTGTCTGCCCAGAACTACTAACATTACTCATCACCTCGAAAAACAAATTAAGCTTTTAACACCAGGAACAAGTGGGGGTGTGGGGAGTGAAGAAGCCCCATGCCCCATGCCCCATGCCCCATGCCCCATGCCCCATGCCCCATGCCCAGTGTGTACCAGTATGCTATAATTACTTAAATAGTTTTCCTGAAAGTTCTTGCTATTGGCTCTCCTGTTCCTTGTGTTAACGCACTGCACGATACCGACGCCAGCCTTCTCTCTCCGTCTGTCTATATCTGTGTACTCTTGTTTGCTGCGTGATACTTTCTTCTGTCCCTTTCCTCATGATGGTTGGGGGGATCCTGGCGCCTGTGGCTTTGAACCAGTCTCTTCTCTTCCTTAGTCACTTCCTTTCTTGGAATGGTAGCACCGTCCTTCTATATTTGCTTCTTTTCCTGACTGGTTTTGCTTGGTATTTTTCTGACGATCCATGATTTCCTGGCTGTTTCATCTGATAGAAGAGAGCTTTTTCGTGCATGCTTCTTTTTTTTTTCTTGCAAAAGAGCTTAAGTTGACTGATCAGGACCACCTTGTTTGCATGTTTTGATTGATTTACAATGATGTGACTTCTGAAAAAAAATTGAGTTTCTCTTCTACTGAAAGCAGAAAAATGAATCTTAGGAGATTTGTGTTTATGCATCTGGTTGGATCTCGCAAGCATGAGTCTAAAAGCTTTGATCTGGGTGATGAATGCTCAAGGGGAAGTGCGCTGCTTTATTACGACGTAAATGAGCCATTAGGAATTTTTCCTTTGCAGTTCTTTTGCTTCACATCTTCTGCCCCGCTTCCCCGTTGCTTCTGACCTTCTGTGATTTTTCTTTTTTCGATTGAGATGGAATTCTGTAGCTGCTTTCCTTCACTTTGCTTGCAGAAATCCTTGTTTCCTTAACATCTACATTCTGAAGTCTGCAGAGGACCTTGCATCTACATTTATTAATAATACTATTGTTCACCATCAACAATTTTTTTACTGTAACAGTGAACTGCAGCCAGTGAAGAGCATGTCTGATAGTCACACTTGAACAGTAGTCGGATACTTGATACTTGGCGACTTCTGGCATAGGATTTGGAACTCAAACAATGCAAGGTGTGCCAAGCTTCCAGAATCATGGAGGAACAGGACACAGCTCGATCTCTCAGCCAACCAAGGCTCTGCCTTGGTGGGTTGGGCCTCAGTTATTGAGCGCAGAACCTTTTGGCCAATTGAAGTCCCTACATGGTCATGGGCGACATCCTGATAGGAACGACCAGTTTGCAGCTACTATAGGACAAATGCATCATGTTGTGGATCCAAAATCAGGGGCCAAGCCAACAACCACAGATAAGGCCTCATGTGCTGAAATTGCAAAGTTCTGCATCCTTTCTGGTAACTTTCTTTTACTTAACTTTAACTGTTAGTCATTGTTTGTATCAGACCCTGAAGTATTACAGTTACCCTTTTTCTTTTTACTCTTTTTCTGTCATCACTTTTCTGTTGAAGAATTCTTTCATCAGTGAATTGATATGATTTAAGCCTACTTTATCTATAATGTTTCCCTGGGGAAATTATTTCCCGTATACTTTTTTGTGTCGTTACTCCACTCATTGGTGCGTGAAGTACAATATCTTGGTAGAGTCGTCGCTAGTTGATTTGGAAGTTATTGTTTGCCTGATATGAAAAGAAGAAGAGAAGAGGAAGAAGGAACACAAGGCATCTAATCTTCAGAAGTGAGACATATGATCACATTCAATCTTTTATCACTGTTCATGCTGTCAGTTTAAATGAACATGTTCAAGTAAGTGTTGTGTTGGATGGTACGATGATATTTGTTGAATCAAACAAGCATGAAGAGCTCCATGTTGTTGTCGTCTTGGATTAACGGTTTCCCTGAGAGCATCTAGGAAGCGGCTCCATGGATAACAATGGACCTTCAACATTAATAAGGGTGCATACCTTTGATTTCTATCATTTTTTATATCACAACTGGTCGTGGCCTAATGCTTAGTCAAGCTTCAAGTTCCTTGCACGTTAAAGATACATATGTGCTCTTGTGGCCTTGTAAGCTTTAGATGTCACAGATCTCCCAGTCTGTACTTTTGTTATCTAAAAGTATGGGGTTCCTTTCTGCACATAAATGAGACATTTGACCACCTGAAATTTCTTGATCCAGATCCAAAGGAATCAACAAAAGAGAAGAGGATGCAACAGCCTTCTGCGACCATGTATTCCTCCGGATCTGATTATTCAGTGCCTTTCAAATTGGGACTTGGGCAATCAATGGTATGTCGAACCTTAATAGTGATATGTCTATAGTGGATTTTGTTGTTGTAGGCCCTGATTTATTTCCCTTTTATAATTTACTGGTTTTCTTGTTGTAGGTTAGTCCCAATTATTCTTATATTGACCCGTGCTATGATGCATATGCATTTTATGGAACTCAAGCAATGGTTGGTCTTTCTCTCTCTCTCTCTCTCTTCCACCCCAATCCCCATATATATGTATCTGTCTGTCTCTTTTTCTCTCTCTAGCTTGAAGGTATCTCGTAATATTGATAAATCAGCCTACACCCTTGCTTGTTCCCAAGTTCTTATGACACGTGAGATTTGCAAATGTTAATGCTTGAAGAAACAAGATATTCTGGAGTTTAAGTTGTATTCAAGCTTCTTTTCTGAAACCAACAATCCACTGATCTGTCATATTTGAAAAAAAAAAGTTAGACTTGCTTTACTCATAGCAGTTCACATGGAAAGTTTGCTGATCGTCCTGCGCAGCAAGGTCGCATGCTTTTACCAACGAACACAGAAACTGATGGACCAGTCTATGTGAATGCAAAGCAGTTCCATGGAATACTTCGGCGTCGACAGGCTCGAGCTAAGGCAGAGAGGCAGAACAATTTGATCAAAGTTAGAAAGGTGTGCATTTTTTAAGTTCTAGTAACACAGAATGGAGAAAACACATGAACTTCTAGCATTAGTTAACTTGAGCAGGATAATTTGATATGTTGGCAAATGAAATTCAGTTAACTGGAACAACTATGGCTTTTGGAATGCCAGTCGGAAACTGATGTAGTGTTCCCAGGCGTTCCCTACTATTACATGATCAAGAGAAGGCAAATAATTAACCTTCTTTTTAATTAATGTATTTTCTTCATCATTGTTTAAATCATGTGACATCTTTATGAACAAAGCTATGCCATATTTATGCTGGACTTTGGTTCTTGCAGCCGTATCTGCATGAGTCGCGTCACCTGCATGCCATGCGTAGAGCAAGGGGCTCTGGAGGTCGTTTTCTGAACACCAAGAAAGAAGAGAGTGGGAGGACCGGGACCGCAGTTGTCACGGCTAAAGCTGGCATGCCTCCATGCCAGGTCGCATCCCCGAGCTCGGAAGTCATTCAATCTGACGGTGGAAATCTGAATTCAGCGCGTGGCAGATCAAGCATATCCGGTTCAGAGGTGACGAGCATGTACACCAGAGAAGACATGCATCTCTTTCAGATGACGGAGGAGAATATTCATCCATCATTTTTCAACACAATTACAAACATGACGGATGGAAATCAGAATGGTATCAGCATCTCTAACCAGTGGGTCACTGCAGCTGGTAGCTGCTGTGACTTGCTTACTGTCTGATCAAAGAGACAGGCATCTGAGGAGGGGTGATTGAAAATCAGCTCCATGTCTTCTTTGATCCCCCTCCACACTGGCAGCCGAATGGAAGAGCTGACCATTTGCCACATCCCTTCCATCATTTGGTTGTTTAGTGCAGGCAATTCATTCTTGGCTTATCGGCAGGTTTCTCATCATCCTAGCAGTCGTAAGTCTTTGGAGGGCTGTGATGATGAAAGCATCATCGTTCAGCAGCAACAGACATGGATAGGATGTGCTCCTATCTCTGTCCTTGGTTTCTATATCAGAATAAAATATGAACCTACGGCTAAATTGGTTAAGCTGTGGACAGCTTACCATCTATATCTCTAGGCATTTTTTTTAAAATTTGTGGTATGGTGTAATGACCTCGTAATTGGTATCTTTCTGTCTAGTTGTATGAGGACATGTTGTGATCTTGTTGATGCTGCTATGATATGTTAATGGATATCTATATGCCTAGCTAGTTTTATGCAGACGTTTCAGTTTTAGCTGGTGATCTCTTTTCAGTATCAGATTAGGCATTTTGCCCGAAGAGCTAAATCTACAGCTCTGCTGTTGAAAATATAATTCTGACTTTTCTGAATAGTTTGAATTGATTTGTTTTAGTTCAGGCCCTAATGGAAGTTGTAAGATCCGACCCGGCCATCGATCCGAATTGTTTGTTAGACCGATCGGGTTGGGTCGAATCGAATAGTCGGATCGAATAATATAACTTAAAAAAAATAAAATAAGTTAAAATGATTATTGTAATATTATTAATATGTAATACATTATTTAGCAAAAATATGATGTAATATAATAAAATAATTTAGACTAAATAATATAATAAAATAAGCATACATTAAATCATCAATTGAATATTTTATAAATAAAAAATCTTGTGAGTAATTATAAAAAATAAAGATATCAATGAAAATTTATATATGTGATAAAAAATAATCTTGAAATATAAATTTGAAGTATATTTTAGAATATCATATATACCAAATAATATAAATAATCTTTAGCTATTCGTTTATTATTTTTTATAGTACCCGTTATTTTTGTTAAATCGAGTAGATTATTAATTTGGTGTTAGTTTTATAGTTTGCTTAATTCAACGATGGCATAAGAATTTATATTATGAGTTAAATAATATTTTTTTTTTCTGTCGAGATCTAACCTAGAGTCTAGGACGAACCCCCTTATTCAGTGTATCAATGAGCAGTTCAATGATTGTGATTAAGTCATTAAACTCTTTTTTACTCGAATAATTATATTTGTTATCCTTGTGTATCATTTTAGATCGTTGAATTAAAATGTAGATTACTGATTGTCATATCTTATATTGGGAAAAATGTTGAAGTGGTATTTATCATTTTTTTCTTTTAATACGCATAATAAATAATATAAAAAATTAAATTAAATCAAAGACATAAAAAAATTATGTGAAAAATTCCTCGATACGAGGAAAAATTACGGGAGCGAGCAATAAATTTTTATATGACAGTTTATTCTCTGAACTACATCAAGGTAATATCTCTTGGAAATATAGATATGAATTCAAAAATAGTTTGGGACGGATTTTTAGCCTAGACATTTTTAGGATCAAATTTTAAAATTAAAAAACCATCCTAAAATTATTAAAAAACTAAAAACCACCTTCTAGGGTTCGATTTTTTTTCATGTGATTTTTTCAGGATCCTAATTTTATATAATTATATTTTAAAATACATATAATAAAGTAAAAATATATAAATATTTAATTTTATATTCAATATAAAATATAATACTAAAATTTTAAAGTTATTAAATTAGAGTTTGATAATGTGATAGAAAAGTATGAAATTTTATACAAAAAATATTATATCTATAATAAACGAATTGATAACATATACATTAATTATATAAATAAAAATTCATAAATAAAAAAAGGGCTCCTTGAGCCCTATGATTTTTTTCAAGTGGGCCCTAATTTTAGTGGGTGGATTTTAATTTATTATCACCCTAAATTATATTCGAATTCCTAATTTTCAATTTTTTTGGTTCGATTTTTTTTGAGTTGGATAGGTTTTTTGGGTTGGTCATATTTTTCTTACACTCCTAGTTAGAACAATCTCATTGACATATGAGTCAGAATAATCTCACCGAAATATGATGTATAAATGAGAATTATTATTTTAAATTTCATCGAGAATAAATAAAAATTATTTTTCAAATCAAACTCCAAAGTTCTTTGTAACATCTTCCGACTCAATCAAGATATTATTCGTTTTGGACTTTCGGTCTACACGAATTTAAAATGCGTCTTAAAAGATGAAGGAGATAGCTACATATAAGTCCATAACCACCTTTGCGTTTTGCCTATGTGAGAATATTCAATCGTCATTAGACCTCAAGTCGTTATAATCTTCCTCCATAAAAGGTTCAATGTCCTTGATGAGCGAGGTCCATATTGTCCCATGGCCCATGTTTTTCACATGGTTTAAATGAGCATGCGAGGTTGACTGTGATACCATTCTATAACACTACATGCCACAATCAAGATATTGTTCGCTTTTGATTTTCAGTTCATACGAATTTAAAACGCGTCTTGAAAGATGAAAGATGTAGCTACATGATCACCTCTGTGTTTTGCCCATGTGAAACTATTCAATCAAATCATCTTAATCCTTAAACCTCATGTCGTTACATTCTCTCTATGCTCTTTGTCTCTCTCTCGATCGATGACCACGACTGCAGAAATAAGACTTCTTTCTCGTGTGCTATGATGACTTCGTTCAATTCTATAGCGGCTTCATTCCGATCCTTTTATAGCCTCAACATGAGATTACTTCGCCCCATAGTAATGTTACTTTTCCTTTTTGTTTCCTTTTTTGGTTTTACTTGATACTCATACCATTCTTTTTCTATTAAGATCCAAGACTCATCCATATCTAAAAATATTAAGATTTAACTAATTTCAATACTCGGGCCAATAACATACAACTATAAGAATTAAGCTTGTGGTGATAAAGTACGATATTCGCACTGAACACTACCTCATTATTCATGATTGCAAGGGTCGTGATTTTCATACCATGACTCGTTAAATTGTGCAGAAGGCTCGTGACATCTTCAATACGATCTGTTAACATCACCTCATCGGTTGTTATCCACTCATAATGACCCGTAATAATAGTGAATAACATTGAAAAAAAATGAAGAGGAAGAAAGAAAGGGAAAATAAAATTGCCTCATCCAAATTGAAGAAAAGTAGGAAACAGAGACGTCCAAATTTATATTGGCCAAAGATATTAGGATTCTTCTTACAGCTGCAACATCCATCGACTCGAGACAAATCATGTTGTTTTGTTTCCTCTTCTACATTTATATTTTTCATTATCACATATTTGAAGTCCTATAAGTTTGATTTCCAACATTGAGGACAATGTTGAATTCAAATTTGGGCGAGTTTAAAAATGTCTTTTATTAAAAAATTTCACAAAATCGGGTTATTATGGAAAGTGATGAGACTCTTAGGCGATCGATGTATAAAATCTAATGTTAAGAAGAGTAGTTGAGTGACAGGGTGGAAGCGACGAATAACCATTTTGATTGGAGCTTTATTTTAAACATTGCTTGAGGACAAGCTAAGTATCTAAATTTGGGGGAGTTTGATGCATGCAAAATATAAGATATAATAAGTCATGCATTTAAACACATTTCGATTCATTTTCATATAGCATGCATCATTTTATGGCCTTATTTGCTTTAATTTTATAAAATAAAATTTGTATAAAATGGAAGAGAATTGAGTCAGAAATCTATAAAAACAAACGACACTCGTATCGTAATTAAAATGGAGGCAGAAAGTGAAAATTAGTGGAGGCTGCCAGAACTGAATTGAATATAACGGATCATTATATGACCGTAACGGTCATAACAGCAAGGGCGGAAACAGCCCGTTATGGCCCGTTAAAATGCTTGGTTTTGAACCAAAAACTTGCCCGAGTTACGGGCCTTGATCAGGATGTTACGGGCTGTTAAAATCTAACTTTTACTCCAATTTGGACACTGTTAAGACCGTGAAATCAGTGTTACGGGCCATGAGAAGCACTATTAGGGTTGCTACAAGGTTGCTATGGGTCGTTACTAAGGTTATTTTCGAGATTTCTTCATTTTTTCTTGAGAATTTCAAGTCCAAATCGAATCCAAACTTTATCTTAAGCCTCAAGAATGATTAGAAAACATATTTACTCAGATTTGAAAGAGTTTTGGATGATTTTAAAGATTTATCAAAGTCTATTTCGAATTATCTTGTTTTAACATGAAAAGACTTCGAATTAAATCGAAACTCTACTAAAACTCTTGGGACACCTAGAGGCTATAAATAGAGGGTCATTAGAGATAGAAAAATATGTGCTTGAGTGCTTGTGGTTCTTGAGACCCTGTGAGTCGTGCTTATTGCAGAAGAAATCAATTTAAGTCGAGGAAGATTGCTGGAGAAGAAGGAGGAGCAACTCAGCGTGACTCCAAGTTCTTTCCAAAAATCGTCTAAAGCAAGAGCCTCTGATCTCTTCCTATTATGGATGCTTTATTTCTTGTTTATTTTCATTTTTTGTGTTTTAGTTCGTGATAGAAATTTATATTTGTTTCTGAAAAACTGTATGAATCAGTTCAGTATTGAATTAATATAATTGCTAGTTCTTTTAAGATTATGATTGTGCCATGCATCATCTTGTTTTCTGAAAATATCATGCTGAGTTTATATTACAAACAAGTTTTGGTGACTTAATTTAGAATATCATAATTTTCAGAAAGTAAAATCTTAACTTATAGGTTAACTCAATCATAATAGAAATCTTGTAATTCAGCGCAATACTCAATTTTTTGCGGTCTAATTGATTATATCCAATGAGAATAATTGTTAGTCTTGGATTTACAAATTCATGCATCTTAGTTTTCTGTTGATCAAGGGGTCTACTCATCGTTAGAAATCTTTTAAATTCAGGAACTAAAATAGTTCGATTTAATACTTCATGTGATCCTAATATGTTTTGAGAATTGACATCTGAATGTCTTTGTTAAAAATTCAATATTTTTTGTTTCGTGAGTTGACCTTACTTTTGATCATCCAAAATTCTTAGGGCTCTTCACCACTTATTTTAATTGTCAATACATTAATTTTATGCAACTTTTATATTTTTGTTTTGAACACAACTCCCTTTTCCTCTCCTAGTAGATATTTAGGATAGAATTGATTTAGATGGTTCCTCGTGGGTTCGACACTCTTTACTCTTTTCACTATATTACTTGAGCGATTAGTGCACTTGCTAGCGAATTTATTTTGCTACAACTTTTTATGCATCAATCACTTAGATCAGTCAAGGTTGTAGGGAATAGGAGTGGCTCCGAATCATCTTTAATGTTATGTCCTTCAGGATCAATCAAGTGGACAGAGACTTGTCAAATCGTGAGAGTTAAATTAAGATAATATTTTTCCTTTGTCCACATATTGGATGGCCGAAGGGTCAAGGTCGCCCTTTTGAAATTCATCCAGCGGTCATCTAAAAGAGGTTCGGACGTCAATTTTTTGGTATCCACTGATCGATAGAAAAGGGTGCGGTTGTTTGTTTTGAGTCCATTCATTAATTGTTTCAGCCATGTAAATCGGTCGATATGAAGGTATTCGATCATCCATCATAACTTAAAACATTCTCAGAATTTTGATCGAGAGTATCGATCGGCCGAAACTGAACCAGTCATCCGTCATAACATAGAACATTCTCAAATTTTTGATCGAAAGTTTCGGTCGGCCAAAACTGGACTAGTTGTCGCTGTGAACAGTGTCATCTTCTTCCTACTTTTGGAACAGTGTCATCTTCTTCGTCGATTGATCAGATTTCTCTGTTGATGGTTGGAAGTCCTTCAGACAAGACAATCCAGACTGGTCGCCCAAAATAGTTTTGATCAATCGACAGGTTATCATCGCTAGTAACATGTCTCAAGATTTTTTCAATTCGATCGTCTGAAAGAATTTTTGGACTTCCACTCTAGTCTATATCAAACGCTCTTGCCAAACTGATCGGATGCCTGAAATGGTTTTGGTCGACCACTCCAGCTCGACGGAATCGTATGTCGTTGCGGAATTCTTATGTTTTCAATCAGGTTTCACATTCGAACAAGAACTAAGATTACTTAACATCGTACTTATCCCATAGCACGGTTCAGTGACATATTTAATCATAGATCTCATCCTCAAGACACCATTCATATCATTTCCTTTCTGAAAACATACTATTACATAACATTGGCTTTCGATCACTAAACTTATGCATGACAATAAAGATCTATTTCCAGCAATTAAAATCTATGTCTTAATGGCAATATATTATCGACTCAATTAAGTACAATAATCTATCACTATCTATCTAAGATCTAAACAATCTCATTCGATCATTCATCAAGAAAATCATGTCATATTAACAAGCATATCATTCAGCTAATACTAAGAATCAACTGTAACACTAAGAATCATAGATATCGTAAAACATGATTTTCATCCCGACTAGAATTAATTTACCTCTAATCAGGTCCTTAAGAACATGCATCAATTCTAGAAAAAAATCCCATGACCCAGATCCAGAAGCACACACCTTTTAGCCTATGTTTTTGGTTCATTCTCATGGTGGTTCATTCTCAACCCCTTTACTCTTGTCCTCCATCATCTCCTGCGTCGAGTGAAGTATCTTTGCCCTCTCGTCCTCTGGCAGCGATCAGCGGCAAGCCTACACACCGAAGGAGAAGAAAAATAGAGAAAATGTAAAGGAGAAAGGAGTTGGGGTTTTAAAATGGAGGTTCATGTCCCTTGATCTCCCTTGTACGTGAACAGTCGGTGCCATTAAGGGGGAAGAGGATCCATCGGATGCCTTTTTGTTTCGTCTTTTTTATTTTCCTCCTGAAGTGGTGGTGTGTTACGTTAGAGGTAGCATCATAAATGTCCCACAAGCTAAACAATTCTTTGAGCCTTTACATGAACAAAATCGCTACCTTTATTGTATGGATTGGATTGCCAATAATTAACTCTATCATCTACAAGCTCGAGGTAACATGCTATTGCCAATAATTGTCTCCATGTCATTCGAAATCTTCGCTACATCCAGATTGGAACTTTCGGCATAGGTATCGATTTTGCTTGTGACATTAAGTTCTTACATCTGATTGTTTCGTATGAAAATTTCTCCTTTCTATTAATTGCTATCTATGCTAGCACTCTAGTTAATTTAAGGAATATTTATGGAAATCTCTATTCTCTTATTGCTTTGATGATATTCCCTAGCTATTAATGGCTGATATGAACTGTATAACTCTTTATCAAAGATAAAATTGGTGAGCCTTCGTTCATGCTAACTACATCTATTCATCTTTTTAAAAACCTTATCCACCACCATGGGCTTATCGACACTCCTCTATTTGGCTCAAGATTTATCAGGTAATAAAAAAATTAGCTAAAATTCTTAGTCATCTATATCATACATTTGTAAACCATAATTGACTTTGGTTAAGGGACCTATGACCATGTACACATATTTTTTTAATACAAATCACAAGCGTTGTGCAGAGAGAGACTTTTTCTACAAGCATTTTTTGTTTGAACACATTGTAAATCAACTATGGGCATCTAAATGTGCTCATCATTTTGCCCACCATTTACTAAACATCAGTAAATATAAAGCATTCCGTTGGATCAAGCATGTCTTAGGAAAATTGGAAAACATAACCCACAATGTTAAATTCAGCATTAAAATATAACCCAAAGTTATCTCTTTTTGAAAATGATATAAAATAGTCTAGAACCTTCAACAATCAGCTTATTGTGTATATCAAATAAATTAGAACCAAATGATGGAACAAATTTAAAGTTAATTAGTTAAACGTTGATAAAAAATATGATTTTTTTATTCAAGCCCAATGCTCATAAACAATAAGTGCCCACAAACTTTTTTTTGAACCATTGCACTCCTTTATAGAGCCTTGACCCCCTCCCTCCTATCCCATTAACCTACCCTCCTTAGATCTCTCGCCGTATTCTCATCTAATGTTGCACAAGAGATTAAAGACACTTTATGAGCATGCCATTGGTCAAGGCTGAGATTGAACACATTTTATTGATGAGTTTTATTGTAATAATGGGAATTGACATCTTCAATGAGATAGTCAACTTCTTCAATCATAATACCTCCATTACCTTCATCCTCAGAGAGACAAAATCCTCCTTAGAGAGACAAAATCCTACTCGTGTTACTGACTACAAACTAATACCTATTTGCAATGTTATCTATATAACTATTACAAAAGTGTTATCTAGAATGCACAAACACATCTTTTTTTATGCCCAAATTGCTTTCATCTCCAATAGGTCTATCCATGATAACTTTTTTTTGTTGTTCGAAAGCTTGTGCACTCTATGATCAAGGGAAAAATCAACTTCCTCCTAGTTAAAGTAGATATAAAAAGGTTTTTAATAAATTTCTTGGGATGTCATTATAAATGTATTAACTACTATCCATCTTCCATATACTTTTGTCATGTTGATCAAAAGTTACTCGTATGTAGTTGTGATGTGTGTGACTTAAGTGCATTGATGTACGACAACATAAAAATCATGCACTGGATGAAAAAAGGACGACTAAGGGAATGGATGCCCATATGCGTCTGAGTATCCCCACTTCACATAAAAACCTCTAATAAATTTTAAAAATTATAAATCTTTAGCACATATGATGAGCCTGCAATCATACAAAAATTGGTGTAGTACTTAAGGGTCTATCCAAAGCTGAAAAGTTCACACTTGATTGAAACTGTTTAGGAGGAAAAACTTAAGTATTCATTGTGAGAAAATTAAATACTACAAATAAAAATCATAGTAAATAAAGCTACTATAAGAATTTGAGTTATTAGTGACGGAGCACTCTGTGATAAATTCGTAGCTAATTCCGTCACAAACAGTCATAGCGACCAATTTGTGACAGATTTGGGACATAATAAATCCGTCGCTAATAGTGACACAATAATCTGTCACAAATTCTGTCATTATTTACGTTAATATCTATCACTATTTTGTCACTAACTTATCACAAATTTTGGGTTCAACGCAATGACGTTTTGTAACTAATCGGTCACTAAGTCATAACTACAATTTGTTAGCAATCAATAACTAATCAGTCACAAATTGTTGACAACAAATCTATGGTGAATTCGTGGATATTCGGTAACTAAATGTGGTTACATGATTTTGCATCTCTTGTCACAGATCTGTCACAACTTAGTCACAACATAATAATATTTATTTCTAATAATTATTTTTTATTAAATTTTCAATTTATACAATAATATAAATGAAACATACATATATTTCACAATTAACATCATAAATAGTAAAAAATCACATGTAGTTCAAGAAAAAGACTAAATTCCATATAACAAAATTATATGTCATAATATTTGCATATATAATAATTCTAATCCAAGCCCTACTTCACATAATAGTCAAAATAGCAAGCCTTTAACATCAATCTTAATGGTCCAACACAAGTCTCAAATCAAATGCGAACTAGTGATGACAAAAGTTTAGCCACAATTAAATTTCATCGTCAATTATTTCTTATATTTGACGATGAGGTACTCGGCCTAGCAACATCATCTGTCGAATCAATCAAAAGTCGTTTGAGCATTTGTTCAAATGCTCCTCCAGGCTGACAATAACTCTCCATCATTGACCCAAATGCATTCTTCATGCGATCATCCACAACATCACCGACAACATCCTTAAAACGATCAATTGTACCATCATGCATCAAAGTTGAAAAAGATGAACCAGTGACATTTTGAGTAGTAGAGGAGGCAGGACCAGTAGATAAAACTGATGTACCCAATCCACGGAGTAACCCTTCCTTGGTCATCCCACTAGTTTGTTTCCACAGTTCGACATCAAGTGATGGTTGTGTCTCAGAATTTTCATCATATTTCTTAACCACTTTAGAATTGTAGTCTTGCTGAAATAAGAAGGTAAGATTTATAATTTTATTACAACAAAAGGTGAATTAGTAAGAATCATTTCAACAAAAATATTTTATAAGCAACATACATAGACTTTTTTAGAGTAATCAGTGACAAAATATTGTCTTTTTACTCCTATGCGTCAATTCATAAACCTCTCTATAGTCGACCGGCCCTTTCTTTTTTTCCTCCTGTATTAAATGATTGATCAAAGTTAGCAAATATTTACTTTCATATATAAATATTTAAAAGTTGGAACAAAGTTACCAAACGACTCTTGTGACTTGAAAAAGGAATTGACCCCCCTGTGTGAACAGCATTTTCAGGCTTTGAAGCACGATTGCTCTTTGCTGCCACTGATCTCTTTTTCCACTCCTATGAACTCCTATAATTACAAAAAAATATTTTCAAATAATAATATATTAGAAAATATACATTAACAAAAGTTTTTTTGAACTTGTACCATGCATTCCAACTTCAATTGATACTTCAACATGTATTCTAGCATTGTCCTCCCATCTCTCCTCGCCATGCAAAGTCCAATTGAAGTAGGTACTTAAGAAGCCATTGCGATATAAATCCTTTTGCACTTCATACTTAACCTTCCATCGAAAATTCCTACATCTTTGACAAGGACATAAGATTTGGCCACCAATATCAACTACATCAACATGTTCATATGCAAATTTTACAAACTCATCAACTCTGTCTTTGAAATCTTTAGTTATAAGTCCGTGTTCATCTTTCTAATGTTCGATCCAACTCCGATCTGGTCGCATCTTGCTGAAATTTGAGTAATCAATTTAGATAACAAGGACTCTGCATGTGCCTTCTTATCTTCAAATTTGAATACTAGCAGTGGCGGAGCTAGAACATTTTGACAGTGGGTTCACATTTTAATCAAATTATTTATTTTCAAAGCATTGATATTAATTGTTAGTAATAAAAAATTAAGACAAAGAAATATAATAATTTATTTAAAAATATTAAAAAAAGTGGGACTCAAACGGCCAAGAATGCAGAGGTGAAAAAGGTGGATCTTTTGCTTCGGACGGTGGGACTCAAACAGGTTAATTAGTTGTGGTCAAGAGATGGTGCAGTTGGCTGTAAGATTTTTAGGCAAAGACTAGGAGGAGTGGAAACTACGAAGTCATTTAAATGTGGAGGACATCACAGGAAAGTTAAATTTATATTGAGTTTGTAGCAGCAGTGAGCTCTAAAGATGTCAGCATTCCAACTGGATGCATGGCCTATAAATGTGAATAAGTATCTTGAAGGTATATACATATTCTGAATGTGTATAGTTGTCATTACAATGATTCCATATGTATGAATCATATGCAAATGGGTAATTTAATTTCTCTCTCTCTAGGGATGGACCGAGAGTTAAATGCAATGGGGGGCCAAAATTGAGAGTAAAAAATAGGAGATTAAGAAGAGTAGATGCCTAATATAGCAGCAGCATATAAAGGTTAAGAAGAGTAAATGCTTAATATAATTAAGCAACATGATATAAAGGTTAAGAGGAGTAAATACCTAATATAATTAAGCAGCATCATGTAAAGGTTAAGAAGAGTAAATGTCTAATATAATTAGGCACCAACATATAAAGGTTAGGTATAGACTCATTTATATAGAAAGCAGCAGCATATAAGGTGCGACCAGGAGTGTGATGACCCATCCAACTGCATAGTTGATATATTTTTTCCCCACTTTACTAAAATTATTGACCAATTACATGATAAAAGTGTAGCATAAATAAGATAGAGGGCAAACAAATAAAGATTGGCGAATCAAAGTAATCATAGTACTCATGAGACAGAAGTGCACGTGGATGCATAATGCATATGAAGCCTAAAGACATATGAGTAACTCTCACTATGATTATTAATGGCTTGATGAACTCCAGATCACAAAGGATGATAGGAAACCCTCCATTGCCCATGCAACAGAGATATCAGAAAAAAAAATAACTACAATACTTAACTAACTTGAAGTATTGATCCTCTTTTTCCTATAAAAAGTATGGAATCAAGACCCAAAGGAATATTTTTTCAAATAATAATCATCACCCAAAACAGTGATGAAATCCATAACTTCTGAACTCTGGAGATTAATACATATATGCCCATCGTCAAGATGACAAGAAAAAGAAGAAGAGGAGGGGGCGAGGGGGAAGAAGAAACCTGAGTTGAAGATTTGGTGATCCACGACTGGAGTTAGAGACGATCCTGGAGATGATTCCACAAGCAGAGTTGGAGATGAATCACGTCTCTTTTTCTTCCGCGTCGCTGTTAGGGTTTTTTTTAAGGAGCCGAGAGTTTTAAGGAGAGGTTTAGGGAGAGTTTTAGATATGTCTGTGTGCATGATATATATTGTTATAAAACTTAGACACAAAACAAGTTACCATGTGTCATGGTGGTTACGAAGGACATCCACATTGAGTTGGTCATGGGTTCCAATCAATCAAACATTTAATTATTTTTTAAAATCTATTTTGTTTTTTTTATCTTCTTATGTACTAGGGAGAAAAGCACATAAAATAAATTTAAAACTATTTAATAGGGGTGTAAAAAAATTTGACCAACCCGAAAAATCCATCCGATCCAAAAAAATTGAATCGAAAAAATTGAAAATTAGGGGTCCGAATATGATTTAGGGTGGTTTTTAATAAATTAAAATCCACTCGCTAAAATTAAGTCCCCACCCGAAAAAATCATAGGGGCCCGTGAAACCCATTTTTTTATTTATGATTTTTTATTTATATATAATACATATGTTATTAAATTTTTTATTATAGATATAATATTTTTTGTATAAAATTTCATACTTTTCTATCAAACTTTAATTTAATAATTTTAAGCACTTAATTTAATTTTTTTAAAATCTCTTTTGTTTTTTAACTTCTTATGTATTAGAAAAAATCGCATATAATAAATTAAAAACTATTTATTAGGGGTGTAAGAAAAATCTGACCAACCTGAAAAATCCATCCGACCCGAAAAAGTTGAACAAAAAAAATTAAAAATTAGGGGTCCGAATATGATTTAAGGTGATTTTTAAAATCCAATCCGAAAAGTAGCAATTGGTCTTTTAGACCGAAAACCTAAAGGATACATTTTATAAAATATTAAAAATTAAATTATATAACTAGTAAATTTCAAATCACAAATAGAATACTTCCACCTCATGCCAATGTTCGGAGATTCGACCGATTCGGTTCATTGTGATTTCAGTTCGTAGAAATGAGGTATGACAGGTTCACATAAAAAAATGGCATGATAGGCGGTGGGAGTTTCCTTTTTTAATCCGAGCAGGCGACACCGCATGATCGGACGCCTTCAACACCATCATTGCTCACCGTTACTATTTCAACAATATTTATCTCCATGTTATTCTGGATTATTGTATAAATATTCATTACAAATCAATAGAAAATTTTGATATCAATAATGATAGAATTATAATTGATTAGTGACAAATTATAATTTAGAGACAATTTAATTACATATTTGACACAATGTTTTTGCAAATAAATTGATCACAAAATAGTCACCATAATGATGAATAAGTATGAAAGAAAGTATTATATGTGTCTCGAATATGTCATCAGTTTGTGCAAAAAAGTATAATCAGATAATCATCATTCAGTGGCGCCTAAAATGACGTCACTCATTATAAAATTAATAGTAATAAAAAACCCAATCATCACATGACAATTGATTATTGGTCCCAAAATGATATCGTATTGGCGTTTAACCCTTATAGGCAAAAGAAATTGTATACAAAGTGAGGGACTCTCAAACCGAGCGCCTAATATGTCTTGGGCATCTTTGTATGCCCTGCTCCAAAGTGAGGCCGGCGGACGTGATGACCTTGTGAAACTTGTATAATCGATTTCGAAGGTGTTTCGCAGCGATCTCCTCAAAAGCTCTCAGGATCGTCCCTAAACTAAGATCCGAATGAAACTAATTTGCCTCCTATAAATAGAACGTTAAAACTTAGTAATTTTAAAATAAATATAAATCAAATTATATAACCCAAATAGAAAATCGTACCGTAAATGCTCGAAAGATGTCATCCTGCACTTAAATTGGGACATCTTTCCAGGATCATGCCCCTTCCGGCAAGTGAGAAAGAACAAGAGCACTAACATCCTGCACGGTACTAGCGAGTATGAAAGTAGTCCTGCCAATTGCAAAGAAGAATTAATTTTCAATGATAATCAAAACTATAACAAAATTTGTACAACTTATTTAACTTACGGTCGAGCAATATTATCCATAGTGACCACCCCATTATCGTGTAACCCCTCTTCATCACTCGAAGAGGAATCATCATCCGGTACAACTGGGGTAGGCTGTGAAGGTTCGACGTCATCTACGAGACCTAATACATAATAAATCGCTAGTGTCATATTAAATTAAAATTGTGATAATTCATAGATGTACAGTAATGTTCTCGCCTCGATTGATGTGTACCACAGCATGATCAATGGCAGTCCGCTCGTCTGAATGTATTGAGCCAGCTGCTTGTGCTATCGGCGGCATAGCAACTGACATTATTAAAAAATAATTAATATAATTATTTAAGAAATGTCAATAACAATAAATATATCACCTGGCGCAAGATGTCGCTCGCCATCGCTAGAATGTGGTGAAGCGTTCGGTACTCCCGTCGGTGGCGGTGGGGTAGCAACTATCATCATAAGAAAATACATAAAATTTAGCTTATATTTAAAATTATATATCGCCTACAATGTGTCACGTACCTGGAGTGATATGCGAAGCAGACCCACCAATGGATCACCTACTATGTGACTATACGACTACGTGCCCCGTCGACGACGGAGGAATTGATATTATTAAAAAATGAAATTAACTATTATAATCAACTATAAATAAGCATCTGACAATAATTATATTACTTGGTGGTTGTGATGTTTGACACATCTGGAGTGAATGCCTGGAAGAGCGAGATGACCCATATGCTCGACCCCTCATTTTATGACTGAAAAAAAAAGAAAGAAGCTTCTCTTATTATCGGTAACCATATATAACCTAAAAAAAGAAGTAAAAAGTTTATGTCGTTAGAATAACTACGGGATTCATTCGCTTGTTTCGTATTCTAATTTATTTTCATCATCTTCATCATCATCACTATAATCTTGATTCGAGCCATCGTCAATGAAATTATCAAAGTTCACATCCAATAGGTCATTTGAATTGAACTCTTCCATTGGCTCGGCGTCATCGACCAATTGAAAATTCTCAACTCCATCGGCCACATCAATCGTCTCATTCAGTCTATCTTCTTGATAGTAATCATCCATGTGCACATTGTTGTGTACGGATGATGTTTCATTGTCATCTATCATTGTTTCTGCTAAGAATAGTCTACTCCTTACCTTGTATGACGCCCACCATTCATCCTTGGTTCTTTTCGATGGATACTTAGTGTAGTACACTTGTTGTACTTGTTCCGCCAATACGAATGGATCGTATGACTGAAGTCTCGACCGAGGGTTAATATCCATCAATTTAAACTTTTGATCGATCCGAACTCCTTTCTCTAGATCGAACCAATTGCATTTTAGCACCACGACTTTATTAAATTTTTCCAAATAAGACAATTTTAGGATGTCTTCTATAACACCGTAGTAATCAAAGTCGTTGTCCCCGTACATGCTTCTTAGAACGCATATGCCGCTATTAATAGTTGACCGTTGTCGGCTATATTCTTCTGTATGGAAACGATATCCATTGACTATGATGCCGCAATAGCTAAGAACTTATTTATTGGAGCCATGATCGAGATCTCGTATTTTGTTCTCTTTGACTGATACATTAATAACCTATAACAAAATTAACTAAAAACTTTAGTAAAAGTTATGAACTTATAACAATTTATAACAACAAGCTGAAAGATTTCTTACTTCACATCTCAACCACTTGGCAAAATGTTCATCTCGTAATTTCAATAACTCATCGTTTGAAACTAACGGATTGATTTCTCGCTATAATTCTTCAAATTTCCTGAATTCATAGTTTTCATATAATGAAATCATATAGCAATAATTAACTTTAAATTATATAACAAATTAAAACAAATTGTCTTACTCGAGATACGGCGTCATTTCGCTACAATTTGTCAGAACATAATTCTCAACGGCGGTGAGATCTTTATCATTCAAGATAACTTTGCGTCATACACCAAGAAGTCGACATGGGTACTTGAAAATGGATAGAATATTCATGTCAACTTCTCTTTCACTACCATCATCGTTTCTTGGAACTTGGGTGTGTCGTGATTGTATGTGTGGCTTAAAGTATTTTGAAGTGAAGTTTGACACCTCCTCAATGAAATATGCTTCACATATAGAGCCTTCAATTTTTACCTTATTCTTCGCCTTCCTTTTCAAGTATAACATACACCTTTCGAAATGATACATCCACCGATACTGAACCGAACCCGCAATTTTTGTTTCATATGGTAGATGTACAATCAAATGTTCCATTACATCAAAGAAAAATGTGGAAATATCTTCTCAGCCTTACACATGGTAATCACAATAGAAGCCTCTAACCGAAAGATGTCTTCTTTCCAAACGATGGATGCATAAAGATCTTTAAATAACATAGACAACTCTGCTAAAATCTCCTAGATGACCTTTGGAAAAAGTTCTTTAAAGGCAATTGGAAGCAGCCTTTGCATAAAAATATGACAATCATGTCTCTTCATCCCATGTATCTTCCCATTGTCCAAATTAAAACAATAAGATATGTTTGATACATATCCGTCGGGAAATTTCAATTGCTTTACCCATTCAAAAACCACTTTTCTTTGATCATTGCTCAAGATATAAGTAGCTTTTAACCTTTTGCATTTACCATTTTGAAGATGAATGATATCTAACTCTGGTTTTTTGCATATTAGTTTTATGTCTTCGCGAGCCTGAATGCTATCTTTTGTTCTTCCTTTAACATCCATAATAGTGTTGAAGATGTTGTCGAATACGTTCTTCTCCACATGCATGACGTTCAAATTATGACGTACCAAATTTGAAGACCAGTAAGGCAACTCCCAAAAAATACTTCTTTTCTCCCAATTATGTTCACTTTCAAACCCAATTTATTTTTAACTACCGGCCTTCAGTCCGAATGAGACTTCACTAAGCTTGTTTACTTGCTCTAGCAATTCTTGTCCCGTCAAATGATTTGGAGACAAAGTGTTCTCGGATGTATTCTTTTTAAATGATTTGGAGACAAAGTGTTCTCGGATGATTTGGAGACAAAGGAGGAGGCAGAGGGCGGCGGAGGGGCGCGGTGGAGGCGGAGGGTGGACATCGAAGGAGGAGGCGGAGGGGCGCGGTGGAGGAGGTGGCGGCGGTGGAGGCGGAGATCGGCGGAGGCGGACATCGGCGCGGTGGAGGAGGCGGTGGAGCGCGGTGGAGGAGGCGGATGCGGAGGCAGCAGAGGTAGAGGCGTCGGCCGTCGGAAGAGTTGATCATCGACGTCGGACGTCGGGCATCGAGCTTCGAGCGTTGGGGTGCGTCGAGCGATTAATGTAAAACAATAATAGTGAAAACGAAGAAGAGGGGTTAGGGATTTAAGTAAATTTTTAGCGTCTCCCAAAGACGCGACGCTACGTAGATGCAATGTAGGCGTCGATCGTATCGAAATTCGGCTAATGCGGCGCTATGAAGAAGCTAATATGTCGCTAACTTATAGTAGTGACACCATAGCATCGTAGGGGCGTCGATGTAGATTTAGCGTCCCAAATTTGTGACGCCAGAGCGACGCTAATAGTTTTTCTATTTCAAATTTTCTATTATGTATGTAATTTTATTTATTAATATAGCGTCTCATCGCATTGTGCCTCGTTCCAGTTGTTTTATTTTCTTCCGATAATCTATCATGTATGTATATAAAATTATAAATCTATATGTATACGTGTCTATAAAAAAATTGTGTGTATATATATATGTGTGTGTGTAATATATGCGTATGTATATGTCTACGTGTGAGAGATTAAGTCACAACAATGTGTTTATCTATATGTATTATAAATATATATGTGTATGTATATGTCTATACATGTGCGAGTCATATATAGATAACGTTTATATGTATACATATTCGAAGTGAATATATGTGTTTTATATGTGTGAGATTAAGTGATAATAATATGTATATATGTACTTATTATATATAAGTATAATCTACGCATATTTATATGTTTATATGTGCCTGATTAAGCGAGCGGGATAAAAAGTCGGCTTAGACGGCACAATACAAACGCTATTGAGTCGCTAAAGAAATTTATCGACCCCGTAGCGTCTAACTAGCGTCTAAAACTTGTTCGCGTCCTAAGTTGGCGACGCTATAGAGACGCCAATAGTGTCACCATAGCTTCGACGTTGCCGGCGGCTCTAGTTAGATGCAAAGTTGATTCTATTGAGTCTGCATGGTGACACGAAAATGGGATAATTTGTAGTAAATCACTCTCTTAATTCAACAACCATAATTTCATGATTAAGAATATAAAAATAATATATGCATAATTAAGATATGATATATATTGTATGTATAGCTAACATAAATAATATAGGTAACAAATTATATATTTAGGAACACTCCTATCATGTAAAAATACATATATATGTAATCGTGTAGTACATATATATAATATGGGTAATCATGTAGGAATTCATATATATGTTGATAATACTAATATAATATTTAATTAATTTATTGATTAACATATAATATATATAATATATAGGGTTTAAATATAAAACAAATAGTGATATAAATATAGATAACCTAAGTCAAGTAATCACATTCGCGTTTACATAGCGTCGCCTAAGCTTGTGATGCCATATAGCATTTTTTTAGAGCCGCAAATGGTGAGACATGAACATAGCATCGCGTATTGTCGACGCGAGAACGACGTTAGGTTCTCCCACGCTTTTTCACTCCGCGGCGCGCAATAGTAGCGTCTATGTAGCGTCTCCATTGCGCCATCGTTAGCATCTATTTCATGAATAGCTAAGAACACGCTAATGAGACGCTATCGATAGGCAAATAACGTCTCATTATTGGGATGCAAAGTGGACGCCATAAAGGCACTAGTGACGTCTATATAGCGTCACCAAATATGCGACGCCACTTTGCGTCGCCAATAGCCCATTTTCTTGTAGTGCTTCTTGCCTGCTTCCTTCTTAGCTTGCGACCTATCTAGCTTTTTTATCTACTCTTTTATCCACATCTGTTCATAAAGTGTAGAGAAAACTTCCTTCTTCTAGTGCAAAAAATCTATAAGGTTGACATAGAAAGGTGTTTTCCTCAAGTTGGTTACTGCTTTTGATAGACTGTCTTCTTGATCCGTCTTGTCTCCTCTCGAATTTGCATAAGTGTCTAAGTGGTGATATCCACGTGTATGCCCCTATGTGGTGCGTAGGTGCAGACATATACTTGTATGTTCCCATGAGTTATCAACTGAGATTTCTACATGAAAAATAATAAAAACAAGTAATGCAATATCATGAATGCATAATATTTAGAAGATGGATGTGGAGAAATAATAAAAGTTACATTTCGATAATAAAAACATGTGTTCAAGCGAAACATGAGATGAATGCATGTTAAACATGAGTATAAAGTATACATAATTACTCCGCATAAAAAAGCTGCATCCAATCACCTCTCTTGATGTATCACCTAAATGGGTTATTTTCTTCTAATTTCCATAACTAAAAAAGTATTAGGTAGGTGACCAAGAAATCTTCTACGATAGGATTACTCCTTTCACTTTGGGGATACCTCTGTTAGCCATTTACTTTATTCAAATGGATTTACTCATTTGTATGAACCAAAAATAAATTGCAAACACCTTATGGACGTCTTCAAACTATACCAATCTTTGACAAACAAAAAAATTAATCACACCAAATGAACAATTCCATTTATTTCCTTCCAAAATCTTCTAGGAGAACAAGGTCTACAATCAAATCTATTTCGGGCTTCAACTCTAGTAATTTTTCTTTCAGCGTCTAGGTGCACCTATCTCGTATAAGCATGTGACAAGCAAACACCACAATCCTATTAAGAAGCTCAGAATAATATTTAGGATGGAAAATGAACTCTCTTTCGACCTAACAAAATGCGACTTATTAAGGCTACCTTAACCTCTGTAGCAATTCATACTCTAGTCACTATGTGTGTTCTTGCAAGTTTTGTTAACTCGCTTGATAAACAATCTATGGTCATCCATTTATGGTAATGTAGGAGCTCATCTTGTGAATTGGCATAGGATACAACTGCCCACCCATGATGGAGTCTTAAGAAAAAAAATTGCATCCCTAATTTTTAAAAAGACAATTATATGCCATTTAAACTTGTTAGGATTTCTGTACGATAGAAATTACGCATCGCGAGAAAACCCCGAGAAATTTAAGGTGACGCAGAATTGTATTAGATGGAAGAAATAGAAGAGAATTACAAGATCAGATTGATCCAGGATTGTCCAGGATGGTCTTACAAGCCTTGATTACATGTCCTTTTATAGGGCCTTGGAGAAATAACTCCTACTCTAACTTAAGGACCTAATCCTATTAGGCATGCAAGCCCCTTCTCTAAAAAAACCTCCTTGAACTAGGAGTAGAAATCTGACTTCCTGAAGATCCTTGAAGATCTCGGCCAACTTGAATTCCTCCTTGGAATCAAATTGGGCCGGGTGCCCACCTAGCGCCCAACATGCCCGGGCGCGCTAGGGGAGCGCCCTGGCTATCCAGTCCGAGTCCCACTCGGACTGGGACTCCTCTAGGCGCCCCTGCTGTCTTCAAGTCTTCCTCCACGTCCAGACTCCATTTCCAAGTGCTCATCGGTCCAGAAGGGAGCTCGGCCCTCAAAGAATCCGCCATGTCCTTCTCAACATCGGAAATCGGCCGACTCCTATTCCTACTAGGAGTAGGAATCCTTCCGACCCTGCACTTCTCGTCCAAGCATCTCTCGAAGTCTCCCTATTACTTCTTTGGATCCAAACAGATTTCCAGTTAAAGTAGGATTCAATGCATTATTTAACAAATCTCCACCTTGAATTGAATCCTACAATCAGATATCTAACACTCTCTGCCGCCGCCAATCCCTATTCTGATTTTGCACATGCGATAGCATCCTTGTAGCTTGATCTGGCGATTCCACCTCTTCAACTACTTGGAATGCATATGCAACCATGTCCTCAAAGCCATAACGCTTAGGAGGACCTACTTGCCTGCGAGCACGTCCTGCAGCTAGACTTGTCATTGCTTCTTTTACTTGCTCCTCAGACTCTGGTTGTTCAACCTGATGAGATTCTTCCGGCCCATTCTGAATTGGAGTTAATCCAAACTCCACCTGTTTGTTGACACCCTCCTCTGCTGAGTCAACAACATCTGATTTCGGCTTGAGCATAGACATCTCATCAAAGGATATGTTTCTGCTGTGAATAACCTTGTGCTCCGAGGGAGACCAGATTCTGAAGCCATTTACACCTGCAACATATCCCACAAAGACTCCTTCTTTGGCCTTTGGTTCCAGCTTTCCTTCACTGACGTGATAATATGCTGGACAACCAAACAGTTTCAGATTAGTATAATCAATAGAATTTCCTGAACATACCTCAATGGAGTCTTCAGATCGATCGCGGTTGCAGAACTCCGATTGACAAGGTAGCATGCTATGCTAACAGCATCAGCCCAGAATGACTTGTTCAGTCCAGAATTAGAGAGCATGCACCGTGCCCTCTCCAAAAGAGTTCTGTTCATGCATTCTGCTGCACCATTCTGCTGTGGTGTATCTCTGACGGTGTGATGTCTAGCAACGCCTTCATCCTTGCAGAATCGATCAAAGTCAGACGAACAGAACTCCAAGCCGTTATCGGTACGAAGACGTTTCACTTTTCTCGATGTCTGATTCTCCACCAGAGTCTTTCATTGCTTGAAAGCTTCGAATGTCTCACTCTTGTGCTTCATCATGAATACACATGTCATCCTTGGGTAATCATCTATCACTGATAGTAAGTATCTAGAACCTCCTAGAGATGGAACACGAGAGAGGCCCCAACAGTCAGTGTGGATGTAATCGAGTGTTGCCTTCGTCTTGTGCACGGCTTTCCTGAATTGATGTTTTTGCTTGCCAAAAACGCAGTGCTTGCAGAATCCGATTTCAGATATCTTCTGACCATCCAGAAGATTGTGTCTGCTGAGGATATCCATCCCTTTCGGACTCGTATGTCCAAGTCGCATGTGCCACAACTTAGATGCTTCTGATTCTGATTTGGATGAACTACCTACTGCAATCACGTCAGAAATTACTGTGCCTTGTAGTGTATACAAGGACTTTTGCCTGACTCCTCTCATGACTTCAACATCACCCTTGGTGACCGTGAGAACATCTTCTGCGGCATCCATCCGACATTCTTTGGAGTCCAGAACTCCTAATTATATCAGATTTTTCTTCATTTACGGAATATGATGGACCTCTGTCAATGTCCTCACCCGATTGTCATGAGTTCTGATCTGAATTGAGCTGATTCCAACTATTTTACAAGCTGCATCATTGCCCACGATGACATTTCCGCCATTAATATTCTGATAAGTTGAGAACCACTCTCTGTGCGGAGTCATATGATAAGAACATCCTGAGTCGAGAATCCAATTCTCTTTCGAACATCTCTGATCAGATACCATAAGAGCCAAATCATTATCAAATTCGCTATTCTGGTGAGCTACTGCAGCAACCGTGTCTTTCTTCTTCTTCTTGGTGCAATCCTTCTTCCAGTGACCTGGTTCTTTGCAGTAATTGCAGATGTCCTTCGGATTAATATTCTTCTTCTTCGACTTACCCTTTTTAGGGTTTGTCTTTTCTGTGATTGTTACCAACCATGCGACCTGAGTCTCCACAGCCTTTTCAGACGCCCTATGACGAAGTTCACGAGTATGTAGACTCGATCTTACTTCTTCCAGAGTAATTGTGTCTCTTCCGATGATAATAGATTGTACAAAATTTTCGTACGACAGAGGAAGAGACACCAACAGAAGTAGGGCAACATCTTCATCCTCGATCTTCACATCTATGTTTCGTAATTCCATCAACAGAGTATTCATCTGATCAAGATGATCTTTCAGAGGGGTACCTTCTTGCATGCGGAGGGCGAACAAACGTTGCTTCAACAACAACTTGTTGGTCAGAGACTTGGTCATGTAGAGACTCTCAAGTTTTGACCACAGACCACCCGCCGTCTCTTGATTGGCGACTTCTATAATCACCTCGTCCGCCAGACACAATAGGATCATAGAATGCGCCTTCTCTTCCTGTGCCACCAAACTTGCGAGGTTGGACTCCTTTTCTTTGCCCTTCGAGTCTTCCTCCTTCGGTTTGTTCTTCGGCACGTTCGCGAGCGGCGCCCATACTCCTTATTGTTTCAAAAGTGCCTGCATCTTGATCTGCCAGAGACTGAAACTATTTCGTCCTATAAATTTATCGATGTTGACGTTGTGCGATGCCATCTCTACGTCTGACGGAGGATCGATGATGAAGCCTCGCTCTGATACCAATTTGTTAGGATTTCTGCACGAGAGAAATTACACATCGCGAGAAAACCCCGAGAAATTTAAGGCAACACATAATTGTATTAGATGGAAGAAACAGAAGAGGATTACAAGATCAGATTGATCCAGAATTGTCCAGGATGATCTTACAAGCCTTGATTATATGTCCTTTTATAGGGCCTTGGAGAAATAACTCATACTCTAACTTAAGGACCTAATCCTATTAGGCATGCAAGCCCCTTCTCTAAAAAAACCTCCTTGAACTAGGAGTAGAAATCTGACTTCCTGAAGATCCTTAAAGATCTCGGCCAACTTGAATTCCTCCCTGGAATCAAATTGGGCCAGGTGCCCACCTAGCGCCCAACACGCCCGGGCGCGCTAGGGGCGCGCCCTGGCTATCCAGTCCGAGTCCCACTCGGACTGGGACTCCTCCAGGCGCCCTTGCTGTCTTCAAGTCTTCCTCCACGTCCAGACTCCATCTCCAAGTGCTCCTCGGTCCAGAAGGGAGCTCGGCCCTCCAAGAATCCGCCATGTCCTTTTCAACATCGGAAATCGGCCGACTCCTATTCCTACTAGGAGTAGGAATCCTTCCGACCCTGCACTTCTCGTCCAAGCATCTCTCGAAATCTCTCTATTACTTCTTTGGATCCAAACAGATTTTCAGTTAAAGTAGGATTCAAGACATTATTTAACAAAACTCATTCTTAGTAAATATTCTCCAAAGTATCCTTGGTTCTTATATCACCATTTCGATTACTGCAAATTCTCCTACTGTTGGGAACCGATCATGAAGGCGATGGATAAAATAAAGTTTGGGGCTAATCAAGGCTATTAGCGATGGATTTGGAACACATGCTTTTAAGGATACTTGGGTTTTCAATGCTCTATTATGCTTTATCCTCATCTTTATAAATGTTAATTTTGCTATCTCTCCTTCACAGGTTGCTGACTTTATTTTGAATTCATTATGAAATTTATGCCTATATGACTATTTTGCTCAGTGCCTTGTTGCTAAGATATGCTTGAATATTATTTGACTTACTAGCCCCTATGTTGACTCTTGGATCAAGATTTAAAATACTTATGAAGTTCATATGACTAAATATTTATATGACTTTCTAAGCAAGCCTATGGTTACCCCTCGTCTTGTTGGTTAGCCAATTTGGAATACTATTTGGGTTGTATAGACTCCTAAAAACATTCTCATAGTCACCTACCAACTTTCTCATATTAATTTATTGTGATCACTTTATCACTCCTTCATGCTCACTATGTGGGACTTATCTTGAAACAAACAACCATATATTTTCAATTGCTCTTTCTCTTGTCAACTATGTGGCACATTTTCATTTGAAAACTCTTTTTTAACATATAACACATGTTGTCATGGGATTAGGAGGCTTGGGTCTCGGATGATGATCAATTCCCCCCTACTCCAAATCTTCTTTCATTTGTTTGCATTATGCATTGGAGATGGGTATGTGGGTGTGTATGTGTGCGTGGGTGAGTGGGTGGGTGGGGTGGGGTGGGGTGGGGTGGGTGGGTGGGTGGGTGGGTGGGTGGGGGGCTAAGAAATGAAGTCTACTTCAATTCCTAATAGACAATCGTGGTTGGGGTCTGGAGGTGGCTGTTGGTTGATGTCCATGAGCTATGTCTGATTTATAATTCTAAAGGTAACTTCCCAACGACCACATATATTGTCCAATGGAGCCCTGAGCCCCCGTCTCTGTCCTAGTTCAAGCTAAACCCAAATGAATCTTATGTAAGTCTTAATGAGTCGGAGGAGAAAGCTTCATCCTTTAATCTATTGATGTTTGTTTTCTTTGTGCAGGGTCCATACATGTTCCATTTTTTCTTTGGCAAGTGAACCTTGGAGCTTTCTCGTGGGTTTTCTAGAATGCAAGCAAGTGAGGAGGCATTGAGAACTTAGTTAATGAATTAGATTGTACTATACTTATTCAAATCCTCAATCGCAAATCAAAATTTTCATGGCATATTTGCAATTTGATTATGACATCTATAATATTTTTTCAACAATTGAAAATATTATTTGTACTCATATTTCTAGATCTGTCAATATGTTCATTAATTTTTTTGTCATGGCTTGGTCGACAATCACTATACAATATCTTTTGGAAGAATGACCCACCTTCGGACATTCTCGAGCTTTTGTATTCGGATAGTGTTGGTTTTCTCATGAAGTAACATCTATCTTTCAATTTTTTAAAAAATCATGATATAATAATTTATCATAAATCGTATATGTGTGGCTATATGAAATACTCTTTATGATGGTTAATGAAGATTATCATACTAGAAAAAGTAAGCAATTGGGTATGAAAAAATCTTTTTTGCATCTATACGCTATTCATGGGTCTAAAAATTTATGCACAAGGGTGTGAAATCTAATAAGTTATAACAAGAGTAATATAATTCATAAATTTAAAATGATTTTTATACTAATTGAATTAACTACAAGCAGATGATGTTACACTTAAATAATAGCTAATGATCCTAAGTTATGGATAACGAACTGATCAATGAAAAGTAAATACATTGTGAAATTACAATTTGCAAAGAAGAACATAAGATTATTGTGTTTTTGCTATTTTTTTGGTGATGAAATCTAATTGAAGAAAGTAGCTAATGGAAACATACAAATAGGAGACTAATAAGACAAAATAATCTGGGACTTGTTTCGCTACATCCATTATCCATATGTGTTGGATTCAAAGCCATTAATAGCACAGGCTAGAGTAAGGGCATATTTGGCAAATTTAGCTTATAATAGTTGATCAACGGATAATGGATGTTGATTAATAGTCAGAGGTTCATTTAGGATATTATCAACTAAGTGTTCGATAAACTTAATGGTAAATTAGTTGAGGAATACAAAATAACATAATTAACATATGATAAAATTTTCAATTCAAGCACAATACAAATTTAATTAATAATATATATATTATTTATATCTCATCAGATAAAATAATTTACCAAATTATTTTTTAATAAAATATATAATAAATTATATTGAAAATAAATTTTATATAGTCCATATATGACATAAAATATTAATTATTAAATTAAGTTTTCATTCATTATTAACAAATAAACAATTTGTAGTTATTTTAAGCATTAATATAAAAAATATAGTTGAATGGTGATACAATAAAAATGAAAAAAATAATAAAATAAAATTGAGAAAGAAATAATGCATTTTAATAATGATAAAATAAAAAAATATAAACTTATAACATCTAATAACTAAATACTAGTAGAAATAATTCTTCAATATTTTCATGCGAAACACTATATAACACATCGTAATTTTCATAAAAATAATATAAATTTTTATTTTTTGATGACACTAGTCACTAATCAACTGCTCCATGTAATGGGCACCAGAGTATCAATGGTCGGCATAACAGAAAGAATGCCACTTGCCAATCGATCCACAAAGCGGCGACGTGTAGAAAAATGGGGCACATGTCCGTTTCAATTTTCTCCCCATTTATGCCACCTTAATTATTGGGAATTTGTGTAACTCCTCCACTCAGCACTACAAGAAATATGTTGAATTGTGACATAAAATTATGACTCTAACACAATGCTACAAAAAAATATCGACACCTTAGAATCTCAACATTGCCAAACACTCGATGCTAATAGCCCTCCATAGCGCCAACAATACATGTGATGCCATTAGTGTCAACGATCGATGCTGGAGCGGTGCTACAATGACATTGGGTGATTGACAAAAAAGACATTGTTGTGGCATGTAGAGTGTCAAAAGAGGTGATAATTAGTGTTACTTAAAGAGATCGGCACTAAACATCATGATGCCTTGTTGGGGCCATTGTGGCTCTAGTTTTGAGGCACTAAGTCGACTCCAATGTCACGTTTTCACTATGCCTCCTATGCTGCTTATTGTGGCGCTACAATGAGTCCAATATGGCACAAATGTGCGCCTCTATGTGGACGTCAAGTTGTTGCTCATATGGTGACTATATGGTAGTACTAATATTATATTGTAACCCATCACGTATGTGGAGCTAAGGTGTCACTGATGTTAATTACAATACTATTTTACCCAAGTTACACCATTTTGTTCCTTTCCAGTCATGTACATATTTATAAATCACATCAACACAATATAAATACACAATTATGCATCACATCCACATGCAACACATAAGAAAATTAATAACATAATAAAGTTTTAATAATATCACAAACTAAAGAAGCATCACCCTAAATCAAAAGTTCCTACCCTAGATGAAAACTAAATAAATTAATTACTTTCAATGTTAGAAAACTTTCTATCCTACATCATTATCAGCATCGATGTCATTCTTGGTATTCGACGTTAGCATACTCAATCTTGGAACTCATGGTGCATGGGTATCGGGTTGGATGATTATTTGAATAGTTTACATGACTAGCGTCAATTGCTGAGAAAGCTGCTCAGCAATGAGTCCTGACGTCATCCAATGTCAGCTCACGTACCAAGAATGAACTCGGAGTAGATGAGCCACCTACTTAAATACCTTGCTAAATCGATATAGGTATATATATGTCTTTCTATTTGTATAGATCAATGTGTGTATTTGTATTTATGTACATATATGTGTATTTATATTCATATACATCTACAAATACAATTATAATTAATATTCAATTAATTTATTAATTAAAGTATATTACATGGGTCATGTGGATATAAGTTTGTGCTACATCATGGTCGCAATAGAGACGCAAGTCAATAGAGACACATTTGACTCACAATGGTGTCATAGGAGAGGTAGCACAGAACTTCAATGCCTCAAGTGGTCTATGCCACTATCGCATTTGTCTGACGTGCTGACAAAGTCACCCTAGCGTCTACATGGTGTTGAAAGGTTGGGTGATGCTATTTTAGCCATTTTATTGTCACCACCATGCTGACGCCAACATAGCATTATGGTTTACGACGCATTTTCCTTTTCTCGTGCGTAATAGTAGTGACGTCGTAGTGTCGGAAAGGTGATAGCTTTGGAGATGATAGCTTGTAACATAATTGTGACGCTAGTTGAGAGGCAACTAGCGTCGCAAACTTTTCGACCCAACAGTGCTGCTTCGACTTAGGTCACACCGACTTAGTATCACGATCTTTTTGTCACTAAATGGCATGTCTATTTGATAGATTTCTTATATTGCCTGATCCCAGGGGCTTAGAGGACACAAAACTCTTAGTTTTACGTCCCTTTAAGGATCTCATTAACCCTCATTCCTCTTTTTTCCTCACCTTCTCACATTCTTCCCACCGTTGTTGTGCTTATGTTTGCTCCAGTAGCTCGGTTAAAGGACCTTGGAGAAGATCCAGTAGGTGCAAATCGTGAAAGGAATCGAGGAGGAGGGAGGGGAAGTGGCTAGAGCTTAAACCACCAAAGGAAGAACAAAAAACTCAACAAAAATGCATGATTTTTGGGATTTAAGTATTAATGATAATTCACTGAGCTTTGGATGTTTTAAAGACTATATTAAACTTAAGATCCATGCTAGAACGAGTAGTAATCATGTCTTATAGTTTCTTTTCAATTATCCTTAGTATGATTATTTTTGGATTTATTTGTATGCAATAATTTATTTGATGATATTGATCCATGTTTTAAATGATTAGGGGTTAGGTTTAAACATGATTTCAAACTGATGTAATTATGTAATTGTATAGATCAGATGATGCTTAAGATGAATGAAATCGTAAATATGAAGATGCATTGCTTAGGTGAGGTTACGTTGTTTACTTGTAAATATACATGATGAATTGGACATAATTATATTTGAGATTGACATTTGAACCATGCTAAATGTTAGAAATAAGTTTATTTGCACTTAGAAATAATTGTTGTGTGAAAACTTAGGAATATCACATGCAATGACCTGCGGCTCTATCAAGCATAATGGATGATCGATATTCTGATCGGGTGCTCATTTTTTATCAGCAAAAGATAGCGAACCAGATGATTGATCTATCGACTAGATGTCCAATTTGGTATGCCGAGTCCAAAATATGTTATGGTCAACCATGAACTAGCGGCGGAGCTACTGTGTTCACTTATTGACCTAACATTACACTATATATGTATTATAAAAATAAAAAATATGCATAGATATTTTGAGTATAAAATAATGCTAAAAGGGAAATTCAAATGTATGGTAAAGATTATATTATCTTAATGATATAAAATAAAATTTTAAATGATATGTATTTGAATTATACGATTTGAATTACTTCTTTTAGTAAATACATTGGTATGTCTAACCAGCCCGACAACCTAATAGTTGTGATGTGTTACTACTACTATAACATTTATTCAATGGTGCACGTGCACCCACTCAAACCCATGTGGCTCCACCACTGTCATGAACTCAGAACTCTCACTGGTCAATCGATAATAATAAATCAAAATATGGTTAGTGAGTTGGATAGATCGGATGACTAGACAACTATTCGGAGTTTTGGGTGACCAAAGCTATCGGACGAGAGTTTGTATTTTCTCGAATGAAAATCATATGTTCATCGGACCTACCAAATGTTTGGATAACACTCAACCTTTGCACGACCAAATGGTAATATCAAACTAGACGTCCGCTTGACCTAGCAGATGATTGATGACCCTTTCCAGAACAGGTGACCGCTCGACCCAGCGGGAAACTAGTTGTAAGATAGAGAATTAATATGACTTTAATTTAATGATTGTATCTTGATTTAACTTTGTCCACATGAGTGCCCTTATACACTTATGGTTCCCTATGATAACGTAGAGCCGACTTCTGCTTCATAAAGTCTTGATTGATTTCCTATGATAGAAAGATAGATTGATATATTAATAAGATAAACTATAAAATTAAGTGTTGTCATTGCCTACCTAGATGAGAGGTTATCAGTTTTATATAATACACTCCCTGTTTATGGAGGTTATCATCCTTTAAGAATATTATCAACCTTGTGTGAGGTCTTGATTCCCCTTTATGAGGCACAATCGTGTCATTAATTGACCCACTCATGATGTAGATAGTTGCATACTTGTGTGTTTGCATGACATTTCTTAAAAGTGAACTCTCCCAATTGTATAAAAAGATGTAAAGAGTGATTAAAGATAATGGAATAACTCGTGTTATGAAATGAAATGAAATGAAGAGGTCTTTTCAAGCGAAAGATAATAAGTGTTGAAAAATGAATATGAAATGAATTATGCATGCCATTGTTGTCATGTGATGATACTTATGAATCTTAAATAATATGTTCTTATGTATCGTCCTTATGATTATCAAACTTAGCTTTATACTAATAGGAAGGTTACCTCCCATCCTCGCTGGTACTTGATCATTCTGCACGTTTTGATTGTTTTATATGACGACTTATGCTCGGGTGGTGTGCACACATGGTTATCTTAGTGACTATATTATCTTTATGTATGTGTAATCATATGTTGAACGTGTTTACTATTTGTATTAAGGCATGAACTTTTATATGTTTAGAGGCGGCCGTGTTGGACCATATAATATACTTATTTATCAAGCTCCCATAATAATGTTCCTTTTATTTTATTTGTCATTTTACCTTCCGTATTTATTATAATATTTTATTTTTATAAGTCTTCCATTGAGGTGACATTGGTCACTGAGATCTCGTCACATGGGGGGATAAAATTTTGATACGTTACACGTTAAACTCTACTATGTCACTTATCAAAAGAAAAATTAACATTTGAACTCCTAAAAGATACTTAAAACATTGATTTTGACGTTGACTAGCAAAGTCTAATACCATTCAAAGTTCAATTCTCAATACAACAATACGAGGGCATCATTTCAACTACTATTGCTACTTAAAAAAAAATCATCACAAAATATCATTTTAAAAAATCATTTATCACCTTTCAAGTTAATGCATAGGTAATATGATTCCTTGAAAATATACTCATAAAAAGTAAAATGATCTCTCAACTAATATATTAACATATTAGCTCTCTCTCGATATGCTAATTTGTCATAGCACAAATTGAGTGTATGAAAAGAATATTTCTTAATCTTTCAAATCAATTGGCAATGCAAGAATACTTAAAATATTATATTAAAAATGGAGAATCAATTATATAAAGCCAAATAGAATGATAGCATGAAAATTTTAAAATTAGAGTATTTGAACTAAAACATATGAATCAGCTACACTTAAAGTAAATAAGATTAACTTATTAAAGTTATAGAACAACTCTTAGGTAAGTCAAATTGCACTACAAAAAAATGGGCTATTGGCGCCGCAAAATAGCATCTCAAATCTGGTGACGCTATAGAGACGTCACTAGCGCCTTTACGGCATCTACCTTGCGTCTCAATAACGAGACGCTATTTGCCTCTTGATAGCGTCTCATTAGCGTGTTCTTAGCTATACAAGAAATAGACGCTATAAATGGCGCAATGGAGACGTGACGTAGACGCTACCATTGCGCGCCGCGAAGCAAAAAAGCACGGGAGAATCTAACGTCATTCTCACGTCGACAACCAACGACGCTATGCTCGCGTCTCACTGTTTGCGGCTCTAAAGAGACGTTATCTGGCGTCACACGCTCATGCGACGCTATGTAGACGCGGATGTCATTACTTCACAACTATTCCTTGCTTATCTATATTTATATCGCTATTTGTTTTATATTTAAACCCTAAACCCTATATATTATATATACTATATGTTAATCAATAAATTAATTAAATATTATATTAGTATTAATATTATATTAGTATTATCAACATATATATGTATTCGTACATGATTACCCATATTATATATATGTATTACACGATTATATATATATATGTATTTTTACATGATATGAGTGTTCCTAAATATATAATTTGTTACCTACATTATTTATGTTATTTATACATACTAAATATATATACTTAATCATGAAATTACGGTGGTTGAATTAAGAGAGTGATTTTCTATAAATTATCCCATTTTAGCGTCACCGTTGAGGCTCAGTAGTGTCACCTTAGTGTCTAACTAGAGTCGCAGGGTATGTCGACGCCATGGTGACACTATTAGCGTCTCTGTAGCGTTGCCAAATTGAGACGCCACGAGGTTTTAGACGCTAGTTCGGTGCTACGTGGTCATTAAATATCCCTAGCGACTCAATGGCGTCTGTATTGCGCCTCCTTAGTCGACTTTTTATCCCCCTCACTTAATCGGGCACATATAGATATATAAATACGCGTATATACTTATATATAATAAGTACATATATACATATTATTACCACTTAATCTCACGCATATAAACATATACACATATATTCACTTCGAATACGTATACATATACACGTTATATGACTCGCACATGTATAGACGTATACATACACATATATATTTATAATACATATAGACATACATACATGATAGATTTATAATACTTAATCTCCCACACGTAGACATATACATACGCATATATTATAGGTACATATATATACACATATACTTATGCATATATTATAGACACATATACATTTAGATTTATAATTTTATATACATACATGATAGATTGTTGGAAGGAAATAAAATAATTTGAATGGGGCACAATGCGATGAGACGCTATATTGATGAATAAAATATCATATTAAAAAATTTGAAAAAGACTTTTAATGAGCATCTCAATGGCGTCGCATCCTTGGGATGCTACCACTATGGAGACGCCCCTACGATGCTATAGTGTCGTTACGTTATCTTAGCGACACATTAGCTTCTCTATAGCGCCGCACTAGCCAAATTTTGATAGAAACGGCACCTACATTGCATCTACGTAGCGTTGCGTCCTTGGGAGACGCCAAAAAATTTACTTAAATCCCTAACCCGATGCCCCACCTCCGACCTCCGACACCCGACGCCCCACCTCCGATGCCCGACGCCCGACGCCGGACCTCCTCCTCCGCCGCCTCCTCCACTACGCCGACGTCCGCCTCCGCGGCCCTCCGCCTCCTCCTTCGCCGCCCTCCGCCTTCACCGCCTCCTCCTCCGACGTTCGCCCTCTGCCTCCGCCTCCTCCACCGCGCCCCGCTGCCTACTTCACTGCCTCCTCCACCGCGCCCCTCCGCCACCTCCACCACGTCCCTCCGCCGCCTCTGCCTCGTCCACCGCGCCGACGTCCACCTCCGCCTCCTCCTCCTCCCTTCGCGCCGACGTCCGCCTCCGCCGCCTCCTCCACTACGTCGACGTCCACCCTCCGCCGCCCTACGCCTCCACCGCATCCTCCTCCGACGTCCGCCCTCCGCCTCTTGCACCGCGACCCTCTGCCTAGTCCACTGCCTCCTCCACCGCGCCCGTCTGCCACCTCCATCGCGCCCCTCCGCCGCCCTCCACCGCCACCTTCGCCTCGTCCACCGCCCTCCGCCACCGTCCTCCACCGCGCCAACGTCCGCCTCCGCCTCGTCCGCCCTCCACCGTCGCCTCCTCCTCCTCCATCGCCCTCCGCCACTGCGCCGACGTCTGCCTCCGCCACCGCTCCTCCTCTGTCGGCCGTCGCCTACCGCTTTCCTCCACCGTCGTCCGCCACCATCCCTCAACAGTTAAGAATGTACTAGCCCGCCACCATGTATGTTAAGTTAATTATTAATGCATGAAGTTAAATACTACTTAATTACTTAAAAGTTATGAACTAATGCATGTTAAGTTAAATATTACTTAATTACTTGATTGTTTGCTGTTAAGTTAGTTAGTAATGCATGTTAAGTTAAATACTACTTAATTACTTGAAAGTTATGAACTAATGCATGTTAAGTTAAATATTACTTAATTACTTGATTGTTTTGTTGTTAAGTTATTTAGTGATGCATGTTAAGTTAAATACTACTTAATTACTTGAAACTATTGTTGTTAAGTTTTTATTAAAGTTGTACTAAGTTAATAATGCATGTTAAGTTAAACTATTTTTTTTCATAATTCTAGAACCTCTTTTTCATCATGTTCTCATAAATTTTACTAAGGATGTACTTCCACATTCTTGATGATAAAATGAAATTATGATTCAACGATGAAGTATTTGAAACGTGTGATTTTGGACTTCGTAAGTTCAAAATCACACGTTTTAAATACACGAATTTATTGACATATGACTTAATGATATTCGTTACAGAAATGATAAAGCCAAATCGTAATTGGATTCGTCGTTGGAAGGATAAACATGGCGTCATAACTGAAGAATATAAGAATGGTGTTGATGAATTCATAGATGTGGCATATCGAAATGAAAGTGTTGCTTCTTCATATGGAGAAATCTTATGTCCATGTCGGAAGTGCAAATGTTATCAGTGGAAAGTAAGATATGATGTGCAGAAGGATTTATACTACAACGGTTTCTTACTGACATACACCAATTAGTTCTTTCATGGCGAAGAAATATGTGTTAAAGAAATAAGTAATGTAGATACCGTTGCGGGCGACTCGAGCAATTCGTACATGGACATGATACGAGATGCAATATTAGGAGAAAATGTTGACAAAATATTGATTGAAGAAGACCCGAATTCTTCGGCTTCTAAGTTTTATAATCTTCTCGACAGATAAACCTTTATGGGATGGGTGCGTGAAGCAAACTACACTTTCTGCAGTGGCACAACTAATGAACTTAAAATCAGAATTTAATATGAGCGAAAGTTGTTTTGACCGGATGCTTGCCATTATTAAGAGTATGCTTCCAGCTTCAGAGCCGGGACATTTTTACAAGTGCAAAAGGTTGATGAGAAATTTAGGGTTGGAATATCAAAAGATTGATACATGCCTTGAACATTGCATGTCGTACTACAAGGAAAACAACTCACTTATGAGTTGTTCTATTTGTGGCAAGCCCAGATTCAAGTCGAAAAAGAATTCTCAGAGTTCGAAAAAAATGTGGCAAATGCAATATTTAAATACTTTTCGATTGTTCCAAGATTACAATGACTATTTCTTTCTGAAAAAACTACATCATTTATGAGGTGGCACAGAGAAAGAGCACGTGAAGATTAAAGTTCAATTACACATCCTTCGGATGCGGAGGCATGGAGACGATTTGATGCACTTCATCTGGCTTTTTCTGTAGAATCACGCAATGTTAGATTAGGACTTTGCACCGATGTCTTCAACCCATTTGGCTCATCAAGTACTACTTATTCGTGTTGGCCAGTTTTTGTGACACCTTACAATTTGCCTCGAAGCATGTGTATGAGATGAGAGAATATATTGCTTACCTGTATGATCCCGGGTCCTCGCTCTTCTGATAAAAGTTTAGATGTTTACTTAAGACCTTTGATTAATGAACTCAAGATGTTGTGAAAGGATGGCGTGATTACCTATGACAAATCCAAAAAAGCAAAATTTCATTATGAGAGCCGTATTAATGTGGATCATAAGTAATTTTCTAACATATGGAATGTTGTGTGATTGGAGCACAAAAGGAAAACTTGCTTGTCCCATATGTGGAAAGAATACAAAATCATTTTATTTGAAAAATTGTAGGAAAGTTTGCTGGTTTGATTGTCATAGGATGTTTTTACCATTGGAGAATTCGATGCGTCATGATCGAAACTCGTTTAAAAAGAATACATCCGAGAACACTTTGTCTCCAACTCATTTGACGGAACAAGAATTGCTAGAGCAAATAAACAAACTTAGTGAAGTTTCATTCAGACTGAAGGCCGGTAGTTACAAGTAAATTGGGTTTGAAAGTGAATATAATTGGGAGAAAAGAAGTATTTTTTTTTAGAGTTGCCTTACTGGTCTTCAAACTTGGTATGTCATAACTTGGACGTCATGCATGTGGAGAAAAACGTATTTGACAACATCTTCAACACTATTTTGGATGTTAAAGGAATAACAAAAGATAGCATACAGACTTCGAAAACATGAAATTAATATGCAAAAGATCAGAGTTAGATATCATTCATTTTCAAAATGGTAAATGCAAAAAGTCAAAAGCTACTTAGGTCCTGAGCAATGATCAAAGAAAAGTGGTTTTCGAATGGATAAAGCAATTGAAATTCCCCGACGGATATATATTAAACATATCTCGTTGTTTTAACTTGGACAATGAGAAGATACATGGGATGAAGAGTCATGACTGTCATATTTTTATGCAAAGGCTGCTTCCAATTGCCTTTAAAAAACTTTTGCCAAAGGTCATCTGGGAGGTTTTAACAGAGTTGTTTATGTTTTTTAAAGAGCTTTGAGCATTCATCGTTCGAAAAGAAGACATCTCTCAGTTAGAGGCTTCTATTGTGATTACCGTGTGCAAGGCTGAGAAGATATTTTCACCTTCTTTCTTTGATGTGATGGAACAGTTGATTGTACATCTACCATATGAAACAAAAATTGATGGATGTATCCTTTCGAAAGGTGTATGTTATATTTGAAAAGGAAGATGAAGAATAAGGCAAAAATTGAAGGCTCCGTATGTTAAGCATATTTCATTGAGGAGGTGTCAAACTTCACTTCAAAATAATTTGAGCCACACATACAATCATGACACATCCCAAATTCCAAGAAACGATGATGGTGGTGAAAGAGAAGTTGACATGAATATCCTATCCATCTTCAAGTACCCATGTCGACTTCTTGGTGTAGGATGCAAAGTTATCTTAAATGACAGAGATCTCACCGCCGTTGAGAATTATATTCTGACAAATTGTAGTGAAGTGACGCCGTATCTCGAGTAAGACAATTTGTTCTAATTTATTATATAATTTAAAGTTAATTGTTGCTATATGATTTCATTATATAAAAACTATGAATTCAGGAAATTCGAAGAATTACAGTGAGAAATCAATCTGTTAATTTTCAAACGATGAGTTATTGAAATTACGAGACGAACATTTTGCCGAGTGGTTGAGATGTGAAGTAAGAAATCTTTCAGCTTGTTGTTATAAATTTTTATAAGTTCGTAACTTTTACTAAAGTTTTTAGTTAATTTTGTTATAGGTTATTAATGGCTCAGTCAAAGAGAACAAAATACGAGATCTCGATCATGACCCGAAGAAATAAGTTCTTAGTTATTGCGGTGTCATAGTCAATGAATATCGTTTCCATACAAAAGAATATAGCCGTCAACGGTCAACTATTAATAGCGGCATATGTGTTCTAGGAAGCATGTACGGGGACAACGACTTTGATTACTACGGTGTTATAGAAGACATCATAGAATTGTCTTATTTGGGAAAATCTAACAAAGTCGTGGTGATAAAATACCGTTGGTTCGATCCAGAGAAATGAGTTCGGATCGATCAAAAGTTTAAATTGGTGAATATTAACCCTCGGTCGAGACTTCAGTCATATGATCCATTCATATTGATGAAACAAGCACAACAAGTGTACTACACTAAGTATTCATCGAAAAGAATCAAGGATGAATGGTGGGCGTCATGCAAGGTGAGGAGTAGACTATTCTTAGCAGAAACAATGATAGATGACAATGAAACATCATCCGTACACAACGATGTGCACATGGATGATTAAAGAAGATAGAGTGAATGAGATGATTGATGTGGCCTATGGAGCTGAAAATTTTCAATTGGTCGATGACGCTGAGCCAATGGAAGAATTCAATTCAAATGACCTCTTGGATGTGAACTTTGATAATTTTGTTGATGATTATTGGAACCAAGATTATAGCGATGATGATGAAGATGATGAAAATGAATTAGAATACGAAACAAGCAAATAAATCCCGTAGTTATTCTAATGACATAAGCTTTTTACTTATTTTTTTAGGTTATATATGGTTACCGATAATAAGAGAAGCTTTTTTCTTCTTTTCAGTCATAAAATGAGGGGTCGAGCATCTGGGTCATCTCGCTCTTCCAGGCATTCACTCCAGATAAGTCAGACATCATAATCACCAAGTAATATAATTATTATCAGTTGCTTATTTACAGTTGATTATAATAGTTAATTTCATTTTTTTAATAATATCAGTTCCTCCGCCGCCGACGGGGCACGTAGCCGGATCATCACATAGTAGGCAATCCATTGGTGGGTCTGCTCCGCATATCACTCTAGGTACGTGACACATTGTAGGTGATATACAATTTTAAATATGAGCCAAATTTTATGTATTTTCTTATGATGACAGTTGCTACCCCACCGCCACCGGCGAGAGTACCGGACGCTTCACCACATTCTAGCGTTGAAGAGCGACATCTTATACCAGGTAATATATTTATTATTATTGACATTTCTTAAAACACTAGCGATTTATTATGTATTAGGTCTCGTAGATGACGTCGGACCTTCACAGCCTACCCCAGCTGTATCAGGTGATGATTTCTCTTCGAGTGATGAAGAGGGGTTACACGATAATGGGATGGTCACTGTGAATAATATTGCTCGACCGTAAGTTAAATAAGTTGTACAAATTTTGTTATAGTTTTGATTATCATTAAAAATTAATTCTTCTTTCTAATTAGTAGGACCACTTTCATACCCGCTAGTACCGTGCGGGATGTCAGTGCTCTCGTTCTTTCCCACTTGCCAGAAGGGGCAGGATTCTGGAAAGATGTCCCAATTCAAGTGCGGGATAACATCTTTCGAGCCTTTACGGTATGATATTTTATTTGGGTTACCTAATTTGATTTATATTTATTTTAAAATTACTAAGTTTTAACGTTCTATTTGTAGGAGGCAAATCATATTCATCCGGATCTTAGTTTAGAGACGATCCACAGAGCTTTTGAGGAGGTCGCTGCGAAATGCCTCCGAAATCGATTATACAAGTTTCGCAAGGTCGTCACGTCCATCGGCCTAACTTTGGAGTAGGACATACAAAGATGCCCAAGACATATTAGGCACTCGGTTTGGAGTCTCTTCGTAGAAAGTGGTAAGTGTGTATACTTTTACATTATTTTTATGAAAATTATAGTTTTTTGAAAGTGTAAGTATTTGATGTTCACAAAGGACGGATGGATGATGACAAAGGAACTCGAAAAAGGCAAGAGTGAACCATCTTTCGAAGCCCGATGCCCACATTCACACAGGGGGATCGATGCGATTTGACGAGCATCGACGGCGCATGGTAATTTACATATAAATTCAATTTATCAAACTTTTGACTTGTACTTATGTTATCAAATTTGAAACTTTATTGTAGGAGGAGAAAGAAGGCGGTCCCGTAGACTTTCTCTATGTGACCACGCATAAGAGACGGAAGACAAACGACCTAGTCAAGCCCACTGCTCGTAGGCTTCTGGTAAGTCTCATGATATGGTCATTTGGTTGTTACCATTAGTGCACTATTTTTTAAATACATAATGTTTAAATTTTATAGGATGAGTATGATGCGAAAATGGCTGAAAAGTATGGAGATGATCCGAGTACTCAGTCACCAGGTAATGTTTCTTCGTTGGTTTTGTCATGTTTTTAATTTGTGTTTCTTGATATATAATTTATATATTAAATGATTGTATAATTTTTCTATTTCATAGAGGACCCTGCTGTTCGGAAGGAGGTGGTCGGCACGACACGAGGGGGTACTTGCGTGACCTCGGCACAGCCGCTCAGATACCTAGAAAAATCGGAGGATATGTAGGCGGTCCATCTGTTGCGAGCTCATCCGCTACACCTAATGTAACACAACTATCACAGCAGCTATCGCAGCAGTTATCGGAGTAAATATCGCGGCAGGTATTGGAGCAGTTGTCGCGGCAGTTGGCTCCGCTATTGCAGGTGATTCAGGGATTGATCTCGATGCAAAATCCATCCCCGCGAGGCCATGGATCGAGTACGTCTGGGTCGAATGTCCGAAATGATAACAATAACTCCCAAACCTAGGATAGAAACAATTCATGAATACAAATAATACTTTTTCTACTTATAGATTTAGATATATGTATAGTTTGTTAGTTCAGTTTATTACTTTTCGTATTCTTATGTTAAATATTATGCCTGTGCTACTTTTATATTGGGAAGGAGAAAAATGAAGATTGAATGGGTAAAAAAAATCTGTAAATAGCGACTCCATAGCGTCCCATTCGCGTTGCAAAGACTGTCGACGCCGAGTTAAATATATCATCCTTAGCGCCATAGTTGCGTCTCATTGGCGATGCATACACCATCATATTATGTCACTTTAGCGCCTTCCTAGCGCCTAGAGTAGTGACTCGTGGGCGTCAGAATCGTGTCTCAGAGCTTGCGCCCCTTGTGCGTCGACTTAGCAACGCATATCTTCTACGCACAGTCGCAAACCGCGCGTCTTAATAACGTTGAGATAGCGTCAAGTCGTGGCGCTAGTAGCGTCTCATTTTCTTTGACTCCATTGCGACACTAGTAGCCATCGATATGCAGCGTCCCATTTTTGTGGCGCTAGATAGACGCGAATGAGACGCTCTTCACCACGGAGACGTAATAGCGCCATCCTAGCGTCGCTTATCTTGGGTCGCTAATCGCCCATTTTCTTATAGTGTTGCATCATTATAGAAATTACAAATAAAAGAATTGAATTTGATTGATCAAATGAGAGACAAAATTGATGCTTCTTCTTTGTTGACGTCTCAAAGAATGTTTTCTTCTATCCAAATCAATCCTTCCTTAAAAAAGATAATAAATAAGATTCAAAATTTTTGTAGAGTAGGATGTATGTGCATTTATAGATGCATATCCGTAAGAGTTTGAAAATATATTGTTTCTCACACACAGAATAAGATAAGTACATACGTTTATATAGTTACAAGATTGTACCAACAGACTGGCACGTTGCATAACGATCCAACAAACATGAACGAGTCTGTAGCACACATACGTGCTTAGTGGAGCTAAGTAGTGACTTGATCTAACACGCCCCCGCAAGTCCGACTCGGCCGGGAAGAGAGACGGAGCTTGTCACAAAGAAACTTGAAATGTGCTCCAGACAGTGGTTTTGTGAGAATGTCAGCTAACTGATCCTTGGAGGAGATAAAGCGCACCACTAGACGACGACTGGCAACTTCATCGCGGACAAAGTGAAAGTCAACCTCGACATGCTTTGTGCGAGTATGGAATATAGGGTTGGCGGTGAGGTAAGTTGCTCCCAAGTTGTCACACCAAAGCGTGGGAGGTGCAGGCAGCGGATGCTTGAGTTCTTTAAGTAGTGACTGAAGCCATAAAAGTTCTGCCGTTGCATCGGCAAGCGACTTGTATTCCGATTCTGTGGATGACCGAGAGACAGTCCGTTGTTTTTTGGAGGACCAGGAAATGAGGTTGCAGCCGAGGTAGATGAGGTAGCCACCAGTAAACTTGCGGTCGAGGGTAGAACCAGCCCAGTCAGCGTCAGAGAAAGCATGAAGGTGAGAAGACATGTGGGGGTGATATGTAGGCCAAGGTGGGCTGTGGACTTAAGATAACGAAGGATGCGCTTGACGGACTGCCAATGAGTTTGAGTTGGTTGGTGCATAAATTGACTAACTGCACTGACAGAGTAAGCGATGTCTGGACGTGTTATGGTTAGATAATTGAGTGAGCCTACATTTTGACGAAATAAGGTGACATCACAAGATGGGGATGAGTCGAGAGTTAAAGGTACAGAAGGGGACAGAGGGGAGGAGACAGGTTTAGAATTATGCATGTTGGTTTTGTGGAGTAAGTCATGGATATATTTTTCCTGGGAGAGGAGTATGCCAGAAGTGGTGTTAAGGACTTCAATGCCAAGGAAGAAATGAAGACGGCCGAGGTCTTTGAGTGCAAAAGATTTTTGAAGGTGCTGAACGATAAGGTTCAAGAGGGTGGTAGTGGAACCAGTGAGGATGATGTCATCGACATAAACGAGAGCATAAGAAGTGGTGTTGTTGTGATGATAGACAAAGAGAGAGGTGTTAAGGACTTCAATGCCAAGGAAGAAATGAAGACGGCCGAGGTCTTTGAGTGCAAAAGATTTTTGAAGGTGCTGAACGATAAGGTTCAAGAGGGTGGTAGTGGAACCAGTGAGGATGATGTCATCGACATAAACGAGAGCATAAGAAGTGGTGTTGTTGTGATGATAGACAAAGAGAGAGGTATCAGTTTTGGATGGTACAAAGCCAAAGTTGACTAAAGCAGATTGTAGGGTGGAGAACCAATCACGAGGAGCTTGTTTAAGACCGTAGATGGCTTTGCGGAGACAGCAAACTTGATTAGGATAACATTCATCACGAAAACCAGGAGGTTGTTCCATGAAGACCTGTTCATGGAGAGTACCATGGAGAAAGGCATTGGAGACATCTAATTGACGTATAGGCCAGCGACGAGTGAGGGCAAGAGATAGTACTGTACGAATGGTGGCTGGTTCGACAACATGACTAAAGGTATCGACATAATCAATTCCAGGAAGTTGATGAAATCCTTTGGCGACAAGGCAGGCTTTGTGACGATCAATTGAACCGTCTGATTTGTACTTTGTTCGAAAAATCCATTTACAACCAACAATGTTCATGGTGGGAAGTCGTGGTGTGAGGGTTCAAGTGCCATGATGTATGAGAGCAGTGAGTTCATTTGCCATGGCACAACGCCATTCAGGCATGTTAATGGCTTTGGTATAGCAGGTAGGTGGAGCTAAGGAAGAGGAGTGTGTTAAGTGGACAGCTGGACATGGACCTAAACTAGCTAGAGTACGATAATTTATTTTGGGGCGTGGACGTAAGACCATGTGTGGAGAGGAGGGTTCATGAGGGGGCTGGAGGAGAGGGGACATGGAGGTGTCAGAAGGGATGATGGGGTGGGGTGGGTTTGGATGTGAGGAGGTCTCAGGTGGATGTGGCATAGAGTGGTGGGAGTGGTGATGTGACAGAGGAGAAGTATGTGTAATGAACAGCCAGGGAAGAGTGGTGGAGCTGACAGGTGGGGTAGTGGGTTGTTGTGCGGCAAAAGGAAAAAGAAGTTCGTTGAAACAAATATTCCGGGCCATGTAGATACGACCAGATTTTGGATCCAAACAACGGTAGCCATAATGATTATTTGGATAACCGAGAAAAATGCAACGCGTTGAAGGAAATTGAAATTTATGTTGGTGATAAGGACGGAGGTGGGGGTAAGCGACACAACCAAAGACACGTAAAAAAGAGTAATCTGGTATTTGGCAAAATAGGAGTTCATGTGGGGAGTGGTGATTTAGTAGTGGAGTGGGTAATTTATTAATTATGTAGACGAAAGTTTCGAAGGCAAAATGCCAAAAACGAAAAGGAACTGAAGAATGGGATAAAAGAGTACGACCCATTTCAACTACATGACGGATTTTTCGTTCAGCAGCTCCATTTTGTGCGTGTGTGTGGACAAATAAGACGATGATGAATACCATAATTATTAAAGTGAGAACGGAGGGCACGAAATTCGCCGTCATTATCAGTATGAAATTGTCAAATTTTACGATTATACTGGCATTCAACATATTTTTGAAAAAGAAGAAAAACATGATGAACATCAGATTTATTGAAAAGCGGATACAACTAGGTGTATTTTGTGTGATCATCAAGAAACAAAACAAAGTACTTATGGCCGACACTAGATGGCACTGATGACGGACCCCAAACATCGGCGAAAATTAGATCTAGAGGTGATGAGCTTCTGGAAGGGCTCGCTGGAAGGTGCTGCCTTATAGACTTGCTGACAAGGCAATCATCATAGGAGGACTTGTTGAAGCTGAATTTTGGAAGAGAACAGCGAGTGAGAATCTGTTGTATTATTGGGGTTGAAGCATGTCCAAGACGTTGGTGCCAGCACGTGTTAAAGGAAGTCTTGGTGAGAAATGCAGCAGGAGGAGTGCACTGTGGAGCTACTCGAAAACGATAGAGACCTTGTTCAGCATGACCGTGGAGGATGGGGCGCTGCGTTGTTCGATCCTTAATAACGAAATGGTTAGGGTGAAATTCAAAAATACAATTATTATCACTAGTAAACTATTTAACAGAAAGCAAGGAGGTTGTAATACTGGGGACATGAAGAATATTACGGAGAACAAAGGTTTTGGAGGGTGTATGAAGAGAAGAGTTACCAGTGTTGGAAATTGCAAGTGTCGAGCCATCTCCAACGCGAAGATTTTCTTGGCCAGTGTAAGCTGTGGCAGACTGTAATGAGGTTAAGTCCGGTGTTACATGATGAGTGGCACCACTATCAGGTATCCATTCTGTGTAGGCATCGAGGGCAGGAACTGATGGGCTGGAGTACTCGGGGAGAACACTGTGATAGGCTTGAGGTGGTTGAGAGGAGGTATGTTGTTGGCGAAAAGACCCTGGGTGCCGATTTTTACATCGGTACGAGCTGTGACCAAGGAGGCCACATACGGGATAAGGATCACGACGAGGTGCTGGGTTCCGACCACGACCACATCCCCGTTGACGTCGACCTGCATCATGAGCTAGAGGCACAACAGAGGAAACATAGTTAGCTGTTGGTGCTATTGAAGAAACTAGAGATGCCTGTTGATTGCCGATGCGGATGTCATAGCTAAGCAAAATGCTGAGGAGCTCTTCATAGGAGATAGGTTCAGCACGCGCACTAAGGGAGGCGACAATCGCATTGTAATCAGGTCCCAAGTTGTTGAAGATGATTGCATTGAAGTCTGACGACGAGAGTCGGTCACCAGCCGCGGCGAGTTCATCTGCGATGTACTTGGCCTGACGAAGGAAGGAAGACAATGGAGAGTCTCCTTTTTTGAGATTTTGAAGTTGCATTTTAAGTTGCAGTCGACGAGTCTCAAACGGTGCTCCAAATGCCTACTTGAGGGACTGCCAGACAGCTTGGGCAGTACGAAGGCCAACGACGATGGGGAGCACTTCTTCGGACAATGATGCCAATAGCCAACTCAGTAAGAATTGGTCTCTACGCTTCCACTCAATAAAGGCTGGGTTAAGGCTTGAGGAATTGTCGGCAGTGGGAAGCATTTGAGGTGGGCAAACAGAGGAACCATCAAAGAAAGGTTCAAGATCGAAGGTTGTGAGTAATGGTTGAAATTGGGTTGTCCAGAGGAGATAATTGGTAGGGGTTAATATGAGTGTGAGATAATGAGTAATGGGACCAAAGGCAGGTAATGGTGGTGGAGTAGTGGATGCAATGTCTGAGAGAGAAGAAGTGTTAGTGGAGGAGACGAATCTTGAGGCTTGAGAAGAAGACATGATTAAAAAAAATTACTTGGCTCTGATACCATGTAAGAGTTTGAAAATATATTGTTTCTCACACACATAATAAGATAAGTACATACGTTTATATAGTTACAAGATTGTACCAACAGACTGGCATGTTGCATAACGATCCAACAAACATGAACGAGTCTGTAGCACACATACGTGCTTAGTGGAGCTAAGTAGTGACTTGGTCTAACAATATCAATTATATGTATGTATGTATGATGTTGTCTTAATTTTAACCCAAGCACAAAGTTATGTTTGATTTCCAGTCTTTACTTTTCCTGAACTAGGTTCATGGATCTCCCTTCATAACTGAAAAAAAAGTTGTGGATTAATTTTAACTCAAAGTGGTAGCACCGTGTGATCACGCATCAGGAACCATCTGGTTCAAGATGGGCGCTGGTCGACGGACAAGATGAGGGCTGATGTAAATTGGTTCAGTTTGAGCAAGATGAGTTGTGGTTCAGTGTGCAGTTTGAGTGGCAAGGAAAAAAATTTACCAATATGAGAAGGAGGGCAGAGGAAGGAGGGCAGTGATGAGCGGAGAGAGCGGCGAGCCGAGGGTGACAACGAGCGAGACGACCGATGGAGATAATCTACGAGGGTGGTGGTAATTGATATGTGACGAATGTGATGACCTGATGTGGAGGGCGTGATGCCAACAACTTGGCACAAATCACCTTCGCCTTTCTCTTCGCAGGGGCATCTAGGGAAACAACAAGGTAGCCAGAGGTTGCCTCCTCCTCCACCCCTCTCTCCTTCGTCATAGCTGAGGAGGAGGCCGTTTCCGACCGCGATAGATTTGTGCGAGGCGAGTTCGGACATTGCGAGGGAGGAGAGATGGATCTGCGATGTCAGAGGAGGGCACATTGCTTGTATCTTCTATCCTTTGGATTATTTTTCACGTAACAATTAATTGCTTTAAACCTGAATAATCAGGGTGCAAAGATTATACGAAGAATGTCTATCGAGCCACTAGTCTTTATTACAACTTTAAAATTTAAATGGATGATGTCAATGATTTAAGTTTTCCATATGAAATGTGGGATCAAGAAAAAAATTCCAGTCAATAAAATGATAAGCACCTGGACAACTGTTTATGGTAAAAGCAAATGGTCGAACCCAGGTCAACTATTACAATTACGAATTACCCATAGTTTCACTGCGAGGTTGAAATTGTGAAAAAAAAATTCACAATCTTAAGAGTTTTTTTTTTTTGGATTGAAGAATAAGATGGGATGGGGTGAGAAATGAGGGGTGAATTCTTTAAAATTTTGTTTGACAAAATTTATTTTAAAAAATATGAGGGGTTTGATGGCATGAGTTATCCCTTCACATTTCAATTTTTTCATTCCACCAAATTGGTGGAATGAGGATGATTAATAATTTTTTAAACAAAATTACTCATGATTAAAATTATTTTTCTTTTCCACCATCTCCTTAACTCTCTCTATATGCTATGTTGTCCTTGCCCACAATAATTTATAAATTTTTGGTAGCAAATAATTTTCAAAATTTGCTCTCTCTCTCCTCTCCTCTCTCCTTTCTTTCTCTCATCTTTCTTCTTGATTTCTTGATTTTGTAGGTAACAATTTAAAACTCTCAATGACAAATAATTTTTTAGGTTTGCTCTCTCTCTCTCCTCTCTCTTTCTCTCTCCTTTCTCTCTCGATCCTTGATTTCTTGATTTTACAACAATTTAAAATTCTTCGTAGTAAATAATTTTTGAGGTTTTCTCTCTCCTCTCTCCTCTCTTTTTCAGTCTCTTCTTTTTTCTCGGTCGTTGATTTCTTGATTTTGCAAGCAATAATTTAAAATTTTCAGTGGCAAATAATTTTTGAATTTTGCTCTCTCCTCTCTCTTTCTCTCTCCTCTCTTTTTCTCTCTCGGTCATTGATTTCTTAGTTTTGCAAGCAACAATTTAAAATTCTCGATGACAGATAATTTTCAAAGTTTGCTCTCTCTCTCCTCTCTCTTTCTCTCTCCTCTATTTTTCTCTCTTATTTCTCTTGGTCGTTGATTTCTTGATTTTGCAAACAATACTTTGAAATTTTCGGTGACAGACAATTTTCGAAATTTGCTCTATCTCTTGATTTTTTTTATTTTGCAAACAACAATTTGAAATTCTCGATAGAAAATAATTTTTGAAATTTGCTCTCTTTCCTCTCTCTCTCTCATCTCTTTTTTCTTTCTCTCTCAATCGTTGATTTCTTGATTTTGCAATCAATAATTTTCAAGATTTGCACTCGATGAAGATAATTTTTGAGATTTGTGCTCTCTCTCCTCTTTCTCTCATTAATTTTGCAAATAATAATTTAAAACTCCCAGTGAAAAATAATTTTTTATATTTGTGCCATCTCTCACTCTCTCTCCTTGACTTCTTATACTTTGCATTCTAATATTAACTTGCATTATAAAACAAACAATTTATTAAATAATATAAATAAAAATATAGCATAAAAAATAAAAAAAACTTTTATCTAAATTAACCTCTCAAACACTATATTTTAAGTATTATATCCAAACAAAATGTGATTTGATTTATTCCATTCATTTCCACTATTTTTTATCCAAACATGAGTTTAGTAAAATCATACCATACCACTCTTCACTACCTCCTATCACACTATCCTATGCCACCCTCCATTAGTTATTTCCCAAACAAACCTTAAGATATAAAGAAAGTTTCAAAAGCAACCACGGAGCATAACATTCTAGAAGCCAAATGCAGATCAAATAGTAGCAGATAGAAGGGGGCAAATATCGTCTCCTATTCCATCCTCAAAACCGTGTATTTCGTGTCACTCCTAAGAATAAATGCGTTGTGCAACAGAGCACCAACCAGGAACCGTCTACTATACAGATAGATTTAGAACTCTTTCTCTGGTCGTAACTCTTATGACCACCCCGAAAAAAATGGAAATACAAAAGAATACCCAAAGCAACAGGCATACACGCACCAATAAAGGAGCTGAATATACACAGGTGAGGATCCAGAACTGATGCAGACTTCAAAATCAATTTAATCTCTGGCACAGCACGCTATGAAGTTGTCATCCATGGAGAGTTTTCATCTGCATTTTCTGGCAAAGTTCTCGTAGCTGACCACTTCTGACTTACGCCGATCATGATTGCCTCAAATGATTCTTTACAACCAGATATTAGCGGGATCCTCAGAACCTAGAAGAAGACTTGCAACATAAGACATTCATAAGATCATTACACCCAGGCAAGAGAATCTCGGTCATTTGTTACTTGTGGACGGCCCCTGGTTGGTGTGGGTGGTCTGTTGGCATTTAGCTCCTGATGTAATGACAAGAAACAAAAGGGTCGGGAGATGAGAAATATAGTAAAATTGCAAACAGCAAAAGCCTTAAACAGTGACATTCGCAGAAAACTAATGGAATACCTGCATCCATGTATCCTCAATATGACGTTCTGGAGATGTTTCAGGTGAATTGATTGCAGGGGGTAAAGGATGAATGAGCTTTGGAACAACGACGAGGTCTCTTCCCAAAACCAAAATCGCCCCTGCATTATTTGCAGTGCCTGTACATTGACAAGAAAGAAGTTGATGAAAAGGACAACTATTAGAGTCTAGGTATTCCAAATGGCAAGATGCTTACCACAATAATTGGTTGCAGAAAATAGTGTTATCAAATGACCCTGAGCAAAGCGCTCGAATCCATCCATCACACACTCATGTGCCCGCACTATTAATTGAAGATCATTATTATTGCAGAACTCCATAACACGATCAGGCTGCAGTAAAATAAGCATTAAAAATCAAATCATGTCATATCTAAGATGATTTAAATGTTTTTTTATGGAAATTGTTATTCGCATACTTACCCCAAAAGTAACCAGGCCTGGACCCCTAGCATTTGGTCTTAGCCCTTCGACACTATCATTTTCTGTTGGATCCGACCTAAAAGAATAAGAGGGACATAAATAGAACAGAAAAGACGATGTGATGAGGGACTAAAATTCAAATCAAACATGGAGCTAGATGTTAAAAATGCAAACCATAATAGATCCATGAGAACAAAGGTGCCTGCTTCCATAGTGATTGGTCTTTGGAGGCTTTCAATCTGCTCCACATGATTAATTGATCGACCAATGCCACCATGCATACAAATAATCTTTTTCTCAATTAACGCAGCCAAAGGAAGCCAATTAAACAACCGGTTAAACCGTTGCCAAGCCCAAAGTCCATCTCGCTCTCCCTAATGTCATTTAAAAAAATTAATTAAATGGACGAATATTTCTGAAAAGCACCAAACAACAAAATCTTTATTACCATCCGTTCAATGCACTCGATTCGAAAGCCAAATAAAGCATTAATATCTGCTGCCTCGTGATTTCCACGAATTAGATGCACATTTTGAGGATAATCGACCTGAAAATAATCAAACACAATATTTTGTTCAATGTACTAGAAAGAAGTATCCCAAGACACCTTTGCAGAAAATAGTGTTTATATGTCTGTCCGAAGTGATACCTTCAACGCAAGGAGAAGTGTGATAGTTTCCAAACTATGCTGGCCACGATCAACATAGTCACCCAGGAAGAGATAATCAATATAACTGAAAGCACCAAGGAAAAAAGTATATTAGAAATAGATAAAAGAATCTCCGAAGTTATATATCTGTATTCGTGAGGGCCTTGACAGTGTCATAATTTTGAACTATTTTTACTTAGATATTGCTTTTTACCTGATGATGAGCATTTGATCAAATAGTGTTCTAGAAATGTTAATACAAATTTAAAAATTACAAAAATAATGCATATTAAGTGTTTTGCACAATCGCATGTTTAAGTTTAAGTGATAGAAGTCACATAACACATTTTTACAAGCAGGACGACTGGGTTTTGTACATATTATTCTTAGTTATACTGTTGTGACTAAGAAATGGAGCAGTGTGATCAAAGATGGTTTCCCAAACAAAATGTTGTTACTTTAGTGTACTCACGCGATATCCCCTGCTGTTGAAGGAGCACCATATTCATCAAACAAGCGCATGAGATCCCCGAATTGACCATGTAGATCACCAAAGATCTTAATAGGAGCTTTCAGTTGTAGAACACTAGGCTCGCTGGAAAATATTCTCTCAGCACTGTCACAGAGATCTGCAAGTTCATTGCAATCTAGGAAGAACTGCCTGTGTATAGGAGGCTTCCAACCACGGGGTTTTAAAAGATGTGCAATAACCTGGATCAGTAAAAGTCATTCCAACGTAAGAAATTTGCAATAAGCCTTTATATGAGTAAATTATGAGAGCTTGTTTTTTTTTTTTTTTGAAAGTGTATTGAGAGCTTGGTTAAGATGATCAACTCTGAAAGGTTTAAAACAATAGACTGGATTAGAGTGAGCTGGCAAAGGAGTTAATACATAACTTTCAACTTTGTAATTGTTAACCTTTGAACGTCAAATGCATGCCAATATCAACCAAGATGGTAAAACTTAAGCGAAGGACAACATTTCCTCTTTGTCAAACCAACCAAAATATTGGTTTACAGTTGAATAACTAGCAGCACACTTTGAATCAATTCAACTACAACAATGAAGCCTACCTTTTTGGGCACACTGTTTATGGACATTTGTCGGTCTAACAACTTCCTAGCTGCAGTGGCACTCTCAGGTGTACCATAGCTGACCCTCCTGCCTTCGTTTTCAAACTGGTCAATTGAAAGCTGCCTAACCATACCACCTAAAGCACCACCTGTCTCAGCAGCCACAACCACCTGGAAAGGCAAAGTGAAACTTGTGAGAACTTACTCTGAGGGGCAAGAGAATTCAAAGAACTGAAACAAAATTGACAATGTCTGCTAACTGCTCTGTGATGAAGGCGGACTCCTGGTGGTGTAGCACTATTGGAAAAGGAAGCATCTGGTACTTTAATTAAGCTTGAGATTGGCTTCCCACTTGGAGTAGCTTCTGAACCTCGATCACGGTCAGAGCCATCAGACAATTGCTCCATCTCACCGTTCATTTGCCTAGCCTTTGCAGCAGCTAAAGTAGCACTTATTGCTTCAGCCTCTGCTGCAGAAGCTTCAACTAAATATTCTACGCCTTTGGACAATCTCCTGTAACAAGGTCAAACATAAGCAGATGAATCTTCCTCAAGTATGCGATGCAGGGACTTAAACTTGCAGCAGTATCTTCTCAAAAAAAAAAAAAACTTGCAGCAGTAGCTACAATTATTATGCCAAACGAAAGAAATGAGAAATCCTAGTCTGGGATATGAAGAATACCTTGGACCCTGGATCATGGCATTTTCAGGACTTATATCAGCATACATGTCCCCATTAACTGGCGGTGCAACTGGCATTCCCATGACAACTGCCCCATCAAGAGCAGACTGCCTTGATATTTCATCAATGTATGTATATCCTCCAGAGGAGCTTCCTACAGGCACATTTGCAGCTAGAGCATGAGAAGCTGCAGTTGTTTCAGCAGCAGCAATATCTTCAGCAACCAGGAAGTCATCAAGAAGAATACCTGCAACAAAAAAACGTGATCTAACTAGTAACTGACTTTCCACTATGTCAGTATCATTAATGAGAACTAGGATGATTGGCTTCAGAAGAATTCATGAAAGCATAATCAAAGCAAAAAATATGTTTTGAAATAGTACAACCTCAGTAATGCCCAAGGACACCCAAAACTGTTCGTGCATAATTTCTAGCGACAGAGTTGGCATTCTATATAAACATTTATGATTGAGCAAAAAGAGATGCTTTTTTCACTCTTGAAAACACATGTTCAGGTAAATCCGAGTTTAAGACAATGATCACTGAAATTTATTTATTTTTGGTGAGTTGTGCTCTATTCAACTCATAGGATGCTTAATGTTGTGCTCCCTCTTGCTCCCTTATGCCTAACCTCTCTTCAGATTGGATACAGAATAAGAAAGGATTTTCGTCAAATTCTCTAAATTCTCTAAATGGTCCCAAGCCCGAATAAAGGAGGAGGGTTGTGTTAGGCTCCGACAACCAGCGTAAAACCCTGTCGAATCTCATGAACATGGATCAACGAATGACGTCGTATGATCCATGTAGCCGACCCACCTAGTGGGATAAGGCTTTGTTGTTGTTGTTGTTGTCGTCTCTAAATGCTTATGCAAGCCCTTCAATATCTACTAGTGGATTGAAAATTTACAAGGAACATGAAAGTTGAAGGAAAGCTTGGTAAGTTGAACTGCAGCAAAATCAACACAACAACAACAACAACAAAGCCTTATCCCACTAGCAAAATCAACACAATAAATGTTAATTCTTTTAAATAGTGTATACGTGAGGATCCAATGTCTGATGTCATACGTGGTATTTTTGGCTCTTTTGAGGACATCCAACATCTTTTCTTTGATTGTGTGATAACACGAGAGGTTTGACATTGGGGCGAGATGTCTGTGGTTGGAAAGGCAGAGTTGATGATGGAATTTTGGAAATATTTTAGCTTGGGGGTTACTAGTAGGATGTTCTTCTAGGAGAATCCGAGCTCATCAATTGGTCTTTTTATGGGCCATTTGGCTGCAACATAAAGTGTGCATCTTCTAGGGAGAGAAGCGCTATGTAGAAAATATTATTTCCATGGCTAGGAAAAGGCATTGAGAGTGGGTGGTGATTGAGGTGGGTGGTTTTGTGTCTTTGTGCATAGTCCTTATCACACAAACAACATATTCTAGATGTCGATAATAAAGTGGAGGCGACTATCCTTCGTTTTCTCAAAGAAAAATGCTCACTTCTTTATATTAAAACTATAACTCAAGTGAAGGTTAACCATGTCGCAAGAAAGTCTATGTTGGTAACAAACTAAATGAATGACCAACAAAGATGAAAACAAATCAGAACCCAACATCAAATGTAATGCAAATATCACTATGAATTGAATGGTTAAAGGAACTTGAATAGACAAAATGCAAAAAACTACAAGACGGACCAATGTCAAAAGCATTTACTGGCTATATTCCATAGAATTATTATCAAGGAATTTAAAATTAACAAAACGGATAGTAGCATCAGTAAAATAATAAGAGTTTCATGACCATACATACATATATATATGTGTATATATATAAAAACAAATCAGAACCCAACATCAAATGTAATGCAAATATCACTATGAATTGAATGGTTAAAGGAACTTGAATAGACAAAATGCAAAAAACTACAAGATGGACCAATGTCAAAAGCATTTACTGGCTATATTCCATAGAATTATTATCAAGGAATTTAAAATTAACAAAACGGATAGTAGCATCAGTAAAATAATAAGAGTTTCATGACCATACATACATATATATATGTGTATATATATAAATATAGGGAGAAGAGAGAGGTGAAGGATGATTAACAGGTAAAACCGTCTATTATATTCATGGATAAAAAAGTTGTGCTACATACAGATGTTAGAATATAATGAAACCCCTCATCAATTCTCCCACAAGAATTAAAAAACCACAATATTCCCAACACAACTCCACCCATTCCCCCCCCCCCCCCCCCCAACCACACCCACAACTATGACCACCCAAAGAAATCCAGTGTTGTAACCATATGGACCAAAAGAAAGGAAACAATTTAAAAAAAAAAAAGAAACAGAATTGCACATTTTAGAATATATATATAGAAGAACAAAGTGTTTTGAGTGAGGGAAGAAACTAGTTATATAATGACTATGCAGAATAATATTACTCTGTCACTGCATTAGCTCCAGTTAATGTGTCAGTGAGAACACTTACCTCCACGTAATCCCCCATAAAAGAAGATCAGATCACCAATTGCTGCAGCAGCGTGCCTACAACGTCGTGTTAGCTCAACAGTGGCATCCCCTCCAGCTGCATCAGCACTATATCTACCTGTCCTTGGACTTGTCACCACACCTTTTGTATCACACCAAACTCCCGCAGCCGTGTCCAATACTACACCAAACGTAACATATAATAGATCATCATAACTTGCAAATTCTTTTTTTCATGAAAACCACAACAACCAAAATAACACCAGCAGCAGATAGCATTTGTAGAGAAACAACTAAGTCTGCATATTAACCATGAATCAGCACTTCATTTTGTTTAAACAAATGCAAACAAGCAGTATTCTATGTACTTAGAGGAACAATACAAGAAAACTTGTGTCAAATATATGGTCTGCTAATAACAAAGATAATTATATCATAAATTAATACCTTTTGTGGTGAAACGGTATCACGAGAGTTACATCAAGCCAAGAAAATACATCTTTTAGATATTCATCTCAAGTAATTTTCATTTATAAAGAAATCCTGCAATATGGCTCCTTAATGGAGACTTGGAAATATAATAAAACATAGATGACTCATGGGAAGGGGGTCAAAGGAAGAGCCAAAAACCTCATGACATATTCTGGGACAGAACGATAGAGTCAACTGGATATAAGCCTTATGTGAAGCAACATATTCGGATATCAGAATTTATCCCCAACCCAAAGGGTGCATTCAGCTAAAAGTCCAGTTATTGTTTGAGCAATTGTAGAATCCATTCATCCGAAATTTCCATCCCCCAACCCCCGTTGACTGTTGCATGATTTTGTAAGTCGGTTTCATAGTTTTTTCAGGAATGTCATTCCTCAAGTTCACAGAAGGAGACATTTCATCTAAAATTTTCCAATGTCTGATTCACAAGTTCCAGATTCATGAGCTAGATTAATCACCCAGTACTGGTATAATCATCTTCAAAATCCAATCAACATCAACAGGATTAAACAACAAAATTTTCCACAAAATCCTTATTACAAAAAGACAAGATATGGACGTTTTTAAGTTCATTTGGTAAGTTTTAAGCATATGAATTTGGTGGTAATCAGGCATCAAATATTTCCTCTGAGATATCTTACTTTCAGCAAGGGCTGAGATGAGGACTGGGAGCAGACCCATTAAGGAGACATGGACCTGCTAGCGCATCCTGTCACCCATCACTGAAGCCTTCACCCCAGTGGTGCCATTCCGGCCGCCTGGGTTTGGTATCCCCTGTCGGTGGTGCTGATCCCGTCGCCGGCAACCCCTACAGCCGGCACCACCAATAGTGACTTCTCCCTGTCAAATGTGCTTCTCCGGGCAGCACCACCAACGATGACAGCTTTTCCTCGTAAAATTTGCTTTCCTCTCCACCAATCTCTCGTGCCGTGTCAACTTCGCCACCCCGCGTCATCTCCTCTGTCCAGCCGCCTTGTCCCTGATCCAGACCTGAGCCGACCCCTTCCAGATCACCTCCTCCCAGAGCCGCTGCTTCCTGTTCCTCTCTATGCTGCCTCATCCTCTCCTCTTATCAGCCTCCTCCTCCCTGATCAAGAACTGGGTCACCCACTCCTGATCTCTTCCTCCCAGCACCGCTGCTTCCTGCTCATCTCTTTGCTGCTTCATCACCAGTTTTCCCTCTCTCTCCTCGTGCCACCGCTCCCTTGCTGAGAGACAGCAAACCCCCCCCCCCCCCCCCCCCCCAAATTGTTCAGGCCAGGATGAAGTCAAGGATCCTCCACCGTGAGGACAGCAGGCCAAAGTTCAGTCCCGGCTCCAGCTAGGAGATAAGACCCCAAGGAGAAGCAACCAGCCAGTAGCAAGAAATTCCACGACAGAGTACTCTCACCTTCTCCTCCACCCCCACGTCCAAGACTTGGCCAGACTCACCCTGCCTTGCCTGCTTCTCATGCATCAACTGCCTCGTTGGGGAGGTCTCCAGCGACCTCATGGACATCACTCCGGCAAGGGCAACCTTCCTCTCTGTTCCTGGGCAGGATACGCCATTCCATTTATCCATTCTTGCCCCCCCCCCCCCCAACCTGTTGGTGTGCCCCGGTTTTGCAGTGCACCGTCACCTCCTACTGACAACATCAATTGCAATTCCAGGTGGAGTGAGATCTGCTGAGATGGCGCATCTCCGGCGCCAGAAACGGCCACCCTTCAAGTTATCATCTCTAGACTACTGCATCTTCGCCGAGTGGAAATGCTGATGACCTCATCACACCTTATAGCCTCTTGATGATTTAGGCAGACATCCACAGCAGGGTGCATCAGATATATCCTGGGTGATTATTGAGTTTGCACCCTGCCAAGGATCCCCGGGGAAGGCTTCCTTATCATGTCCAGCACTCCCCCACTGGAGGACAAAGGGACGTGGGTGATCGCTGTCCTTGCAAACTCGCTGAGTTCTCTCCACCTTTTCCGGTCATGGCTGATCCCCCACCAAACCCAAGCCCCAATTTCCTTGCTCCAAAGCACCAGCCCGCAATACCCACAGCCAGCCATCCTTTTATCCCCCCACAACCTAACCCAACAGCACCAGCAAAACCTACAACACCAACTCCTTCCCACTCAAGCCGAACCTCCTTGGAGTTCTACACTGCAGCAAAACCATCCACGACCAGACCCAGCCCACCTCCACAACCCCTCAACCACCAGTACTGGCATCAACAGCGATGATCTACTAGCAGACGGCAGTCAGGTGTTGATCCCCCTAGGGGGTCGAGACGAGGATGTCATCAAAGTAGTAGAGGCTGCCTCTTTTCAGCTGCTCAGGTCTGGCAGCGGGGCTACCCGAAGGTAGGGTAGCATGGCACCCCCGTGCTCGAGGACAGTGGCATCCACTGTAGTTCTCCCATGAAAGTGCTGACATGGAACATTCATGGCACCGAACCTTGTGCCATAATCTGTGGGCACAAGGTCCGAACATTGTTTTGTTTCAAGAGAAAAGGTGAAAATCTAGTAGATGCAATGCTCCCGCCAGACATGGCTACGTAAGGGCAATGCCAACACAAGGATTTTCCTACTGTACACGAGCTGCTGTCGTAGAGCTATCTAGATCACGCATTTCAAAGTGCAGGAACAATCAGTCACAGGCCACCTACAGATCAGTTCCTCCATCATCTCGTACTATCAGGAGGCCTGCGAACGCCTACTGTTGAGTCCTAGTGTTGGGATGGCTAGGGGTACCTCATTCATCTGATGAGCCTTTTGTTTCCTTATTTCAGGTCTTCATGAAGGACAAATGGTTTAGGCACTACGTGACTTGAAGTGGGAGGGTTCTCCTAGCTCGAACGGTTTCCATGTGTTCTTTTATACGGAGTTTTGGACCATAGTGAAGGCCGATGCGATGACGATCATCCAGGAGTTTGCCACTAGGAACCAGGGTTTTCAGCACCTCAATTGGCTCCTGCTCTTCATGCTGGCCAAACACTCATCAACTGAGTGATTTGAGGATTTTCGGTTGATCACACTATAATATGTCATCTACCTCAAAGTGGCTAGGGCACTAGTGAACCGGATGAGAGGGGTTACTTGAAGACCTGGACCATCCAATGCAGTTTGTCTTCATTCGCGGCTGATCCGTTTTCAGTAGTTACATGAATGCCTCCGAGATCATTGCCTCCTCCATGTTTGAGGGTAGACTTTTCAAAGATTGTGATATAATCTTATGGCCTTTTTTCTAGCACTCTCTTCAGGTTTGAGATTTTTCATGAATGAAGTAGTGCATCACCACTGATTCTTTTTGGTCCTTGTCAACAGGTCTCCCACAAAAGAATGGGTTCAACCACAGCAGGGGTTCCAGTAGGGCTGGCCCATAGTGCTATTGCTTTTTGTCCTAGCTGCATGCCCCTGCCCATTGCACCTACCCAGCATGCCAGGCAGGCATCTTTGTGAGCTTCTCCCCTAATGGCTCAAGCAGGTTGATTCCTCTTTTTTAATATGCTAACGATACTCCCTTTTTCATTGAGGACACAACGTCATGTAGAGCAGCGATTTTGAAGGAGTTGTTCAGGCTTCTTCGGGCCTCCAAATCAACAATACAAAGTTGACATTTATTTATCCCCTTTGGCATAAAATCAGCTGAGGCAGATCTTTGTGCCATTGAGCTCCAATCAATACCCTTCTGATTACTTACCTCGGCATACTGTTCTCTAGTCATCGAGCATATGGAGCACAAGCTGTAGGGCTGAAGCTTGAGGCTCCTATATAGAGAGGGTCGCCTTGTACTTCTGAGATCCATCCTCTTATTGCTATCGATATATTACATGTCAAGCCTACGGTTGTTGAAACAAGTGGAGGGGTGAGCGAAGACTCAGGTTGAGCACACCTTGTAGCATGGCGGTGAGTGCATCGCACTACTGTTGATTTGGCATCCGTGACCTCTATCGTCCTAAACATCTTTTGCTCGCATACTGGGTCAACAGATCATGGGACTTGGCAATGATTTATGATGTACAATTTTCTATGCTCACTATGAACAGGACCTCTCCAAGATATCCCACCCAGTGTTGGTTCGCAGAGCATCTTCTTTTTGGCGAGGGGCATCTAGAGTCATTCCACTGGTGCACCATCTTCTCTCACCCAGTCTCGGCACCAAGACAGCTTTCTCTTTCTGACAACATGAGTAGGACACCGAGGGGACCCTTGCGGATGCTTTCCCCAGGTTATCAGGCCTATCAGCGCACCCAATGGCATTAGTTCCCAAGTGTTTTGACTTCAAGCAGTACCGAGGATGGCCAGCCTCTTGACCAACACATCGGTGAGCTGATCATCCTCCATGAGAGGTTTGCGTGATACATCTATGGCAACTGGCAATGTGCACCTGAAGTTACTGCCATAGAGCTCAATCGCTATGGAGCTTAGGATGGATTATCAATGCATCAGGTAGGCTTATGCATCCCTTAAAGTCAAGATCTTCGTTTGGCTGTTAAGAGATAGAGTACTCACCAGAGCCTACAATGCGAGATGGGTGCATAACCCTAATACATCGTATTCCGTGTGGCACGATAATGGAGGAAGTTCATCTTTTCTTCCAATGCCTTATTTCAGTGGATTTGTGCAACATGCTAGCAGGTCAGGCTTTTGATTCATATATGACAAATGCAACCTGGAGCTTGCTACGCACCATACGGACACAGGACAAACAAGGGTGGAGAGGGGCCTCGTCAAGCTTCATGGTGGTCACTTGGGCAATCAGACAAATAAAAAATATTGTACATCATACCTCATTTTTTCTTAAGAGTGGAGAGTGGGCAGGGTTAGACCATGTTCTTGCATTTTTCCTCCCTTTCCTTTTCCCTCTTTCTCCTTTTGCTTCTTTGACCTTACACTTATACAACTTACTTTTTACAAGAAAGTTTTAATAGAAGTTGGATGTCTATCCAAGCTATGCAGTAATCCTTTCTCTCATAAAAAAATAAAAGAATTTTGGTGGTAACAAATGTGCAACTGTTGCTAAATTATGTACATATCTTTAGTTACCTGCAATGCTCGAAGAGTCTTCCACCATCCGCCCACCACCAAGAGCCCCACCTGACACATGGAGCCTTGCATTGACAAAAACCTAGAAATGCATCATTTTTCATGTCAATAGTCTGGTTTAAATTGTTTGATTCAATAACCCGAGAAAGAAAAGAAACT